>JANBXA010000726.1:7722500-9117500 GCA_030556225.1 Cricetiscus sungorus
GATTTACCTTCATAATTGCTTACCCAATTATCTGGCTTTGTATTTTCTATTAAGCATTATACCAAATAAAAGCAACTTTTAAAACTCATATATATATATATCAGTCAAAGATGAGGTGGTTTCCAGGAGCTATACCATATATCCATGTCCCACTAAATCAATAATCTAGTTCCTTTTGTATGAAATGTAAAATTTTTGTATTAACATATGTGTAGGTCACTTTGACCCACCTTTTTCACTTATGAGTTAATAAATTTCAATGGCAATTTTTACTTTTAAACAGTGAAAATGTAAGTCAGTCACTGTAGCTATTCAGGGATTTTAGATTGTTAAAACGTCCACCCAAGTGTCCTTTACTCTTTTATATGAACACAGTTTTCTCCTGTTGTTTAAAAAGTTCATTTTCGCACCATTAATTATTAATTTGTATGATTTGGATTTAAGTAATTTCTAATTGAAAGCCTGTAGCATGAATTAATATTGGTAATGTATTATTAGTCATTTTAAAGCTTTAAAAGTAAGTTATCAAGATCCACTTCAATCTCCACATGATAATAAAGGATTATTATGTGCACTAACCTATTTATGAAAAGGAAACAGTGTGCTTCTTTCAGACGCCATCACTTGCTTTAATAAGGAATTGAAAAGCTGAACTACTTTATATGCAGATCACCATCCCAGTTGCATAAGGATTTACAATAGACAAAACGAAACTACTTTTTGTTGTAAAGAAAGGCTGTTTGTTTAAATCATACAATAATGATTACATCTAAAAATTATTCACAGTCTAATAAGGCTTCATAAATGTTATATAGAGTTGGTTAGTTAAAATAACTAACAAGTAAGACCAAAATAAAAGGCTTGCTCAAGCTAACAAGAAACTTTTCAAGTAAAGCATGCCCAAAGAAGGCAGAAGGAAAAAAGATGCTTACTGCTGTGGTTTAGGTAACTATTAATATCCATTGGAGATGCAAATAGTACATAATTTGATAGCACCTCATTAACGCTTCAATTATAGTCAAGAGGAAAATCTACCTTTGTCCAAAATTGTGAAAATTTAAAAGAATTTGTGTCTAATTTTTGATCTTCAAAGAAATAAAATGTAACATATGCAATTTTATCTCTGCTTTCTTGAATTTGCAGAGAAATTATGTGGAAAGTTTTCATCTTACCTTTGAAGTCTTCCTTCAAGGTATTTAATGGCTCTTGTGTCTTGATTAAATGAGGTGTATGGCGGCCTCTACTGGTATGTGTTTATAGAAAATGTTGCAATAGGCAGAAAAAATATTAATTTCAATTAAAAAGTTAGAAATACAGATTTCCATTTAAATATATAAAAATATCTAATTTGATGCAGAAAAAATATACAAGTTGTGTAATGTACTCTTAATCAGTAAAATAACCTAAAACATTGACCATGTTAGTGTAAAATAATGATTTATGGAAGGGCATTAATTGCTCAATTCACTCTTGATATTGGGTTAAATATATTTTATTAATGAATTTCTAATACCGACAGAGGTGGCTTATTACCTCTAGTCCACGGTTAAATCCCCTTTCTTGACTTAAATAAAATCACTTATAACAAACCCAGAATAAAGGAAATATTTTACATTTAATTCTATAAAGTCCTAAGCTAGAATCATTTGATGACAGGCTGGTTTCTATAACTCAAGCAAACTGTACCTCAACTTAATACAGCTGACATATAGATCTATTTTATATTTATTTCAATTTTAAAAATACAACACATTAAAATACTTTTAATTTTCAAAGCTAAAAGCAATATTTAAGTAATATACTTAAGTGCAAAGGCACTTTAACACAAAGTAGCGATGCCCAGGCCTATACTTGGTAACTGAATATGGCAATACCATAGATCATTATTTACAAAAGAAGTTGTAGTCCCAAAAGATCTCTGGAGATCTTCTACAAACTATCTTCATTTGAAAACTTTACCTACTATTCCTTCATTCACTATCATTTTTTCCACTCCCACACTGGGGAAAAAAAAGAGAAAAACAGAAACAAAGGCTAAATAATATACGTGAAAAATGCAGTGTAGAAACATTTATGTTCACTGGTGGTTCCTAAGAAAGGGGATGGAGGTGGGAGATCAAGAGAAAAATAATTTAAAGGAAAGCTTGCAAGAGCAATATCATTGCTTCACTCCTATTCCCAAGGCTTTCAGTCTCCCATTAGGACTGGGGAAGGGAGGACACAACAAAAGCAAATGCAGTGCTTCCAACAGTTTGGAAAGCATCCTTTGATGTTATAGGGTTGTAAATGATTTCCCTTCACAGCTGACTGATTGCAGTTTGTTTTTCCAGAACTTCGAGGTAGTCTGGTTCTGATTGCGGCTTAGCTTGCAGTAAAGGGTGGTCTGGCTTTGACTGCCCCACAAAGCATTTTCTGGGAGTCCCATATAAAACTGTTTTATTGATTCTGTCTTGGTTTTGGCGTCGAGATTCATATGAAGGAGCAAACTGCCTTTTAGGTAAGGTACAAAAGTTATAGTGGACTAGACCTGCACTGGGGAGTTCCTTAACTCTCTCAGCAATATTCTGATAGAGCAGCTCAGGCTCTCTTGGTGTGGTCTGCTTTTCCAGCAACTCAGTGGCACTTATTGTATAAGCAAGTGTGGCTGGCTCTTCTTTTTTCTCCTCCAGGTTGCCATAGCTGAAGTCCTGCAGGTTTCTGTAATAGGCTACTGGGTCTCCTTCCTTTTGCATGTAGATGGGGTTTTGGCACATCTGACCCACAGGTGGGGGGATGTAGTTATAGACGTGACCATCAACTTTATCATTTGTGTCAGTGTTGTAAGACCCATATTGTAAATGGAAGGAACTTACATCTAAGTTGTTGGCACTCCTGGGAACAGTTGGCACTCCCTTGCGACGTTTCAGAACAAAGACGAACAACCCCGCCCCAAAACAGACAGACAGGATAAAAACAACAAGCAATCCTAAAATTAAGACAGAGAGTGGCACTTCAGTGTGTAGTTCAGGGTAAGAACTAGGAGACACACTAACTGACCTAGGTGTGTCTGTGTTGTGATTCATTGATGAAATAGTCCCATCTGACAAGTTAGGATCATCTGGACAAATGGCCTCCCTTCCCAGGAATTTCAGTATCTCCCCTGCATGCTTAGCGGGAGATTCACAAGTCACCTCATTGATGATGACAGGAGAATTGGCATGTTCGGTCCAGTCCTTTAGCCCCATAATGTCACAGGTGCAGTCCCAGGGGTTCTCTTGCAGATCTATCTGGATAAAAGCAGGAAGCTGGTCCAGAACTCCTTTCACAGGCAGATATGAAAAATGATTGTTTCTCAGATTCAGCCTGGTAAGGGCTGTGCCCCCAAATATATTATCAGGTAAGGACCTCAGCAGGTTGTTGTTCAGAAACAGGAGCTGGAGGTTAATCAAAGCATCAAAGGTCAGCGGCTTAATCTCCTTAATGACATTATACTCTAAATAGAGATACTGCAAGCTCTGCAGTCCATCAAACATAGAAGGATACAGCACTTCAAGGTAATTGCCATTTAGATAAAGTCTGCGTAAACTGGTCAAGTTTGTAAAGGCACCTTCCTGAATGACTGCAATTCTGTTGTTTCCTAAATGCAACAAATCCAGTGAACTGTATTCTAAGAGGTCATTTTTATACACTGTTTGGAGATAGTTCCCTGTAAGGTAGAGTTTCTTTGGACTAGTAGGCTTGGGCTGCAGGTCAGAGATGTTAGTGAACTTCCTTTCTTGGCAGTTAACATTTAGACCGTTGTCTGAGCTCTGAGAGGTACAAACACAGCTGCTGGGACAGGTGAGGGCCATGGGGGACTTGGTCTGGTACACCATGATTGGACCAAAGCTCTGCCGGTCTTTTGACACAGTCACTCGTGGAGTTGGACGATTTCTCATTTTGGGTGGCCGGCTTGCTTTTGGGGTCCTGGTTGGATTGAGAGCAGGATTCATTGTAGGGGAGAGTCTTTGGACATGAGTGTCTGAATGACTGCTCCTCGGACTAGAATCAGCACTTGCACTTTTTCTGGGACAGAGGTCCTGTCTGGTCAGTTGGGTCACATCTTTCCCATGTAACCTGAAAGGAGTTTCACAGACAATCTCCCCCACAAAGACAGTAATGGTGTCCAGCCATGCCTTGAGAGGAAGTAGGTCACAGGTACAATTCCATGGGTTTTCTTCAAGCTGAATTTCCATGATTCCTCCAATATGTTCAAGGACACCAGCAAAAGGCATTACTTTTAACCTGTTTCCCCTCAGGTCTAAGTGAGTTAGCAGGACAAACCGAAACACATTACTTGGCAGAGACAGCAAAAGGTTGTCATTCAAGATGAGCACTTTGAGCTTATTCAGTTTGCTGAATGCCCCTGCCTCAATGGTGCTGATGTAATTGTAGTCAGCTTGGAGATACTCCAGGCTCTCTAGGCCAACAAAAGTGTCCTCTCTCAATACCTCCAGTTTGTTGTTATTGAGGTGCAGTCTCTTGAGAGTCTTCAGACCGCTGAATGCCCCAGGTCGGATCTCCTGCAACCCATTGTTACCCAGATGAAGAGTCACTGCATTTGAGTAATTAACAAATTCATTTGGATACAGTCTGGTCAAGAGGTTTCCGTTGAGAAACAGCTGATAGATTCGATACTGGGGGGGTTGGAGCAAGCTGACAGTTGTAAATCCTTTGTTTTCACAGTTAATATTCAGTACGTTTTCCTTCTCTTCGCACAGGCAGCGGATCTTGCAAATGTCTTTGGCAGTTTTGCGGCTCTCGGTCTGTAAGATCCCGGCCATAGTTAACACACTGAGGAACCAAATGCTGCTCAGCATCTTTAGGCACCTTCGATGTCAGCTCAGGTACCTACAGGCAAACCTTGGAGGGACAAGGGAATAAGCAGGATTCAGGGAAGAAAGAAACAAGGAGGCCCGATTAAAATGGCAAAGCTAGGAGGCGGGTGGGAAGGGGGAGACTGAGGGGGTGGGCACCAAAGAAGAACGAAATCAGTGCGTATTGTAAAGCAGTTTTTTTTTTTTTTTCTCGTTTTCTCTACCCACTCCCCCAAGCTCACCCACACAGCATGTCCCGGAACACACATGCTTGCACCTGATTTTCCGGAGGGTCACAGCCAGCCACGGAGTCATTAGTAATCCAGTCGTCCTACTAAATCCGGCCCATCTCCTCTTCCCCTGGGGTATTTTGAAGAAATCTCAGGCAGATCGCCAGTCCTGGGCTTGCAGTAGAAATTGCTTTACTTAAAAAACAAAACAAAACCAAAAACTGCATAAAAGGGGGGTGGGGTGGGAAAATTAAAAGTCAGAGGCTAGCTAGCGGAGAGGACAGAATGGGGAGGGGGGACAAAGACAGCTCCCGGTTGGGGGTACTCACACATCAGGAGAAGATAGCACTCCCCTCCTCTTCAGTCCACCAGTAGTTTAGCATCTTCGGGAAGAGAGGGAGAGCAAAGTAAAAGAAGATGCTGCTTGCAGGGAGATGCTCTGCTTTTTGTTGGTGATTTAATTTGATTGGGGAAGGGTGCGCAGAAATTTCAAATCCTGCTGATGGTCATAGAGGAGAGGAGGGTTGGAGCAGAAAGGAGCTGCGCTGCAGGGAACCAGGGCTAGGATTGCAAAGGGAGGTTTCGTCGACTGGGTCCTTTAGGGGTTTGCCACAGCGGAGCCTGGGCGCGCGCTTTCCGTCCAGTGGCAACAGCAGCAGTGCGTCTAGCAGTTTGAATTTGAGAGGTTTTGCAGGCTCCCCAGGACAGGACTAGGGGTGACGTCACGGGGGAGAGGAGTGTGGGCAGAATATCCAGGGCGCTTGGTGGGGGAGGGTGGGGCAGACGCTTCCCTTCGCTTTGAGTGGCTTTGTACAGCTCAATTCCCAGCAGCGTCAGTTGTTTCAGAATTACTCTATCTCCAGCCGGGCTGGCGGCAAGAGAAGCGCCTTGTGAACAGGAGTTTGTTTCTCAAGCAGGCGGCCCAGCTCCCTTTAGTGCTGGCATCACTGAAACTCCCCTAATCCAAAACAGTCCTAGAGATCTCTTTTACTTGCCCTTCTCATCTATACACTGCATAAGGACAGTTACCTGGCCATTAAGCCTGATCTGCATAAGGACAGTTACCTGGCCATTAAGCCTGATCTCATGCGATTCCCAAGGCGGGATCCAGACCCGCCCAGGAACTTCTATGTGGTATCTCTTGCTACAGGACTGATGCCAGCTAGACAGACTGCTAGCTGAGATGCCTTCGGTGCAGAGTGGAGTGTTCCTGCACTAGTGTGTCTGTGTGGGAGTAAGAAGAGCTCTCCTAGGGGATCAATACTTTATATACAGAGCTCTGTTACAGTGCTTAGGGAATTACATTCTTGATGGTGACCAGCCAAACATCTATTTGCCTGGACTCTGGAAAGCCAGCTCAACGTTAACTGGTAGACTGAGCCAAACACAAATAAAATGCTTCTCCCCCTGAGGTTTATACTTAGCCGGATAATGAGGCTTAAACGTGTGCTTTTTGCCTGGAGGAAAGTGAAGTGGAGTGGGTGTCAGAAAAGTATTGCCAGGCTGAGACTCAGCTAGGAGTGGGAGCCAAGGCAGGGGTTGTTGAGCCCTCTAGGCTGCAGAGACAGAGAACCCCCACCCCACCTCACACCCCAAAACAGGCAAGAATGCAGGGCCAGAGAACTGATTCCAGTTACGAAAAGGATAAAAGGAATGAATCATGAGCTGAAACCAGAATACTAGGGTTCTTAATCTAGTTCTGTGGCCATATCTGTCACTACTTTTAGGATCTTACCATTTCCATTTGCTAATGGTGGTAGAGTTGTGGTCCTCTGGGTCCTGATGTTGTATTTGGGTTCAAATAACCTGTCTAGAGCATCCCTAAATGGCTAGGTGTTGGATTTTTGCCTGCATTATTTCTTATCTCCTTAATGTGTTATAACTCCTTGGATCCAGAAGTCCCAAGTGGAGAGCCCATTTGCATGTGTGAATAATGCCTGCTTGGGGGAGCTAGAGGCAACTTCCGATGGAAAAGAAAAGTCAGGAAAACATGGGAAAGAAACAGTAAGAAAGGGACTGATTAAATGTGTCTATTCCACAGAACAATTCACCATTTCGCCCCTGCCTCTTCAGAACTAGCCAGAATGACAGGTAGGCAATGCCACAGGCAAAGTTAACAATTTGAGAATAGAAAACAATCTGTTTTACTTCTTTTCTCTCCCTATTAATAAAAATCTTAAGGCTGCATAGTTTATAAAAGTTCCTTCCTTTCTCATAAAAATTGGGGAAGTTTATAAACTTCAGCAACAAGGCCACCTGTGGCACTGTAATCTCCTGGCCCATTATGTCTGGTTTTCTCTCTTCCCTCTTCCTCCTTTCAAGAAAAGCCTTTGACCATGCTTCAAGATCTCCCTTCTTGCTGCCATTCCTCTTTGGGCTTTAGCAAGATTTATTCTCTCTGGGGCCTTAATTGTCGTTCCCCAGGCCATAGGGCAACCATGAGAGGAGCATAGCAGTCCTGGGAGTGGGGAGTGCAGTTGTGGATAGCCTTCCATTCTATTGCAGGTGCATCATTACATGCAGGCAGGGTGATTCCTTATAAGCAAAATTAGGCTCCTTTCATAAGAAAGGGAAACTTTTCTACGTATTTCTAAATATTAAAAGTACATTGTTCCTAGGGAGATATGGTTTATTGACTCAGCCTTTCATTTAACAAACATTTAGCTAAAGTGACAGTTATACAAAGCTTAACAAACCAGGATTATTTTACAGATTGGGACATTGTTCAACCAGGTGAATTGCTGACTTGGTTAATTTCAAGAAACTAAAATATTAGAAACAAAACAAAGGGGTTCAGAGTAACCTTGTATTCTCTAAAGCCCAATACTACTTAATATGAATTAGAGAATAGCAAATCTAAACTTAATGGGATATTTTACAGGGAAGTGCCCACATTTTACTGCTAAAATAAATGTCATTAATTTTAGTTTCCAAAGATAGTAAAATCTTCAAGACATGGGTAATGCTCTGTAGACTCTGTAGAAACCAGAATTGTTAGGCTATAAATGAAAGGGAAAGAGGGGAGAAGGAGAGGAGAGAGACAGAAGAGAGGAGAGGATTTGGGGGGTTTGAAATTTCTACCACTTACACAATAAAAGAAATTTAGTGCTAATCTAGCTGTGGTGAGCCACAACAAGGAGCCTGAGGTGCTGGGTTTTCATTCTATGGTTATCTTTCTGCAAGGGTCAATTTACTCTGCCACTGTATCTTCTGCCTGTGTCTGAGCTTCTGTAGCCACTTTGAGAAACATGATCATTTCTGGAAGTGAAAAAGTCTCAAACCCAGTGAATACTTTTAAGTAAGTTTCATTTGGTCCAGTGTATCTCTAAGAACTGCTAAAAAGGGTGGGGTAGGCTTTTAAAGGAGGTAGAAGGGTTCAGGGTGACCTGGGACATCCAAGAGCAGGAGGGGCAGATGCTTAATTAAGCAAAATGCTTGTTCTCTTCCTTGAGGCAACTAGGAAGTTGAAATGCATTCTCCACTGCCTCACCCTCCATTGTCACTAACCAACTAGAGCTGGGCTCAGGTCACCCAAGCTTTTTTTCCACAGGTCACAGAGTGGGCCAGGCTGCAACACAGAACCCACCTTCATCCCTGCGATCCTTATGGCTAGAGCCAGCTCGGATGTCCAGCAGGACCATCAGCCTTCAAGCAGCCCCACACTAATCTCTCTCCCTTCTGGAGAGACCCAGACTCCAAAGGAGTTCCCCTTTGCAATAAAGGAGACTAAGCACCAGCCGCTAGAGTAGCCCTACCTTTCTTAAATCCTAGCAGCTAACATCTTGATGCCAGGGGGTGACCTCGCAGCCATGAGGGCTACTCACTCTGCCTTTCCCACAGGGCTTGGACACAGAGAATGAATGAAGTATGTTACTAGCAGAAGATCTTGCTTGGGTGATCCCTGGCATGGGTGATCCCTGGCCCTGAGATTCCTGGATTTCTACCACACCCACAGAAGGTCAGGGGGTGAAAAAGAGGGTACTGATGGGAGAGGAAGATGCACAAGAGCTGACCACGGTAGGTAAAGCCTAGCTACCCCCGGGTTCTTCCCACTTTGAGGCCAAAGGAATCGTGCTCATGGGTCGCATTGCCACGGCATTCCCGAGTGTTCTTAACTTACCGGGAGAGCTGTCTAGATCTTCCCCAAGGCTCCTGAAGCATCCACCACGACACTGAGAGGTTCAGGAGATAGCACCGCCCCGGTACCAGTCCGGCTGGATGTGCTGTGGCACAACAACGAGGAGCGCAGGCGGTGCCCCCCCCCACCCCCCACCCCAGGGCAGGCAGAGCCTTGCTGGAGCAGCTTGCCACACAGCAGCGCTTCTGGCAGGAAGGAGGGAGGGGAAGGGGAGAGAAGAGGGAGGAAGAAAAGGGTGGCTGCACTTATCAATCACCCCGCAGATCAAATGTCCCTGCTGTGCACTCAGGGAGAGGGATGTACCAACCCACAAAGGAGCCTGCTCCAGTTCTGACAAACGCTGCAGAGCACAGCTCTTGCCTGTCTGCCCCCTCTAACTGGAGCTCTGCCCTGCTCTTGCAGTTTTTACCTTGTGCTGCCCCTTAGACTATGTCAAGTAAAATAAGGGTGGTACTTGCTTGATATATCTGAGGGGTGGGAGTTTTAGATAAGTGAAAAAGCAGTGAGCAATCTGAGTTGGTCACCTTCCTGTAATGCTTCTGCCTCCCTTAATTAGTAAGTACCCAATCACAGGAGTTCAATTGCATATATTTAAGGACCTCCTCTAGGGTATTAAACAAGGTATTTTCATATTATATAGTGATCAGGGAGACTCATGCAAATGTTTGAACACAAGCACGACTTAACAGTGTTCCAGACCCTGCCTGAACAATGGTTATTTTTATGCTTCAGGCAGTTGTCAGAGCCCTCTTTCTTGTCTTAACCTTTGCTTTTATTCCCTCTCATTTCTTCTTCCTCTTTATTAGTAGGCTAGACTGATTCTATTAAAGGAGTTCAAAGAGTCAGTGTAGTTCACAAAGGTGGTAAGGATTTTGCAAAGAGCAATGCAGTTCTCCTGAAGAACTGCCTCCCGTCTTAACTCTCCTAGAGCATTTTGGATAAAGTTACAATTGGTTCAGCTAATCAAGGAATATGGAGTTAATTTTCTGGTACCAAGACAGTGGCCATCTCATCCTAGACAAGAGGGACTCTAATTGAAGTTCCCATAGCTTCCTGACTTTTTCATATGCCCTCTTAGCGTCAAATCCTTCTTACTCAGAATATCCAGAGGTTTCATAGGGAACAGCAGAAAAAGAAATGAAAAATAGAAAATTGTGCCAGGAGAGAGGTACAAATTAGAGCAAACACTAGCTAGGAGGCTAGTGAATGTGCTTTAGGGTTTAATCTACTTTGAAGGTTATTGCCTGTACATTTAAACCAGATTCATACAGCACTAATTTCCAGCTCTTGCCTCTTGAAATTCTGTTGTACTTTTCCTTTCTTTTCTGTTTGGCTTTTTAAAAATAATGGCTGACCAATGAGACAATGCTTTTTAAGAAATGAATACTACTGATAATCTTATATTGTGAACAGGTGAAGTTAACTTTAGTAATACCTCAAATTGCTTCATTTTATCACTTGGATCATTAATGTTCCTCTTACTCCAATCTAAAAGTTTATTTTGAAATGTCCATTTCATTCAGGTAAAGTACTTCAGTATTATATAATTTTGAAAATACCATGAGGACAGGCTGTTTTCAGCTACATATAAACATTTTTCTTTTAAGTACCATGCTTGCTTGTGAAAAACAGCTCAATATGGTATTTGCTACAGATTGTAGTGATCCACATTATATTATTATTAAGGGCAGTTATTTTGTTTATTTTGTTACTTCTCTGTCTTACCCTACTTTCTGTACCATCCTTTTTGTAGTTACTTAATGGGTGCTGTTAACAACTACAAAATGTCAAGCTAGGGACCATTCAGGTATAAAAATAATGAGATGTTCCACTGGAGAAAAGGAAGAGTAAAACACACACACACACACACACACACACACACACACACACACACACACACAAGCAAGCTACAACTAGCTTGTAATTTACCTTCTACTGACTTTTCTAAAAAGTCTCTGTTTTAGTGGAAAGTTACTAAATAAAATGGAGTACAAAGGACACATTGATATACATGTGCTTTTATTAATATAAATCACACTACTATTAATTCTTCTACATAGGAGCAATGTAAATGTATCATGATGTTTATATCCTTTTTTTCTATTGTATGGTTTGTTTTGCTAAAGGATTAGAGATCCTTGATTGCAAATAAACTGAGAAAACGGGAAAATAAAATCTTACCTGTACATTTATATATTTACAATTATTAGAAGAAAACCAGAAATTTCATTTACGATGCAAAAAAGCATGTTTCTAAGTTGTTATGCAAATGATATTAAGTTACTATGTAGTACATAGTTCACCTGAGAATGTCCTTTCACTACCTTTTCCACTAGAACCAGAAAGTATCAGATAAGCAAACAGAATGGAAGATGAGTATGAATTCTAAGATAGATTAGTACCTTTTCAGAGAAAACTGTTCCCTTGAAGCAAACATTTTTTAAAAAGGACTCCAAAGGACAGACATATTACTAAATAAAGGAACGTGACATAAAGAGAACATTACATAAATACCAATGATTACAGTTTAAAGGTTATTTTAGACTTTGGTTTCTGATGTTTTTGAAAGTATAGACATTTTAAAAACTCAGTTCAATTATTCTAATTATTTTGGCATGGGTTTTATCTTCTTTTAAATAGTGTGCCAGCACCCAAAGCAGTTTGTCTTTTAATTGGGCACATGTCTAAGTACTTTAACTCGAAGATCTGGGCTCACATCCCACCCCCATTACCTCATCATTGGTCCACAGGAAATTCTGCACCTCTTTCAGTTTCTTTATGTGTAAAACCATTGATACCATCTATATGATGTCAGAACTGGATGCATTATTACTCTTAATCCTGTCGAGGTGCTACACATAAATTCAGGGAAACGAAATGAGAAATTTCTAAACTCACTCCCTAAAGCAAAGAAATTTAACAAAATCTAACGATTTTAGTAAAAAGGGAAAAAATGTATTTTCCTTAATACACTAAGAATTAGAAAACTTGTGTGTCATGTTACTGTTTTATAATGCCGACCATTCAAACAAAAACTCCATCCCATTTTCCACTTTTTTCAAAATAACCATATATATGTGTGATGGGAAATACTGTGTAATTGACAGGATCTAGAATTATCTAGGAGAAAAATCCCTGGCAATATCTGTAGCATAATTTCTAGATAACATTGTTTAAGGTGGGGAGACCATAATAGTGGATGATGCCATTCTGAGGACTAGATTACTACAGTAAATAATAAAAGAAAAAGAGCGGGGTATCAATAGTCATTTCTCTGCTTCTTGTCTGTATATGCAAATTAATCAGCTGTTTCCCTCTCTTGTTGCATGACTTTCCTTGCTATTATGTACTGTATCCCTTGAAACTGTAAGTCAAATTAAGCCTCCCTCTCTGAAATTGCTTTTGTCAAGTGTTTTGTCACACACCGATAAAAGTAATTAATGCAGTATGTATAAACCGGAGTTGTTCTGCCTTATCCTGATTAACACTATCACTTAATGACACAACAAGAGCAAGATTTTATAATGCCTCTTATAATACTAAGACTCGTAAGTGGAGGCAGGTGATACATACTGATGCTGCTCCCCAAGAAGTAGTGTGTATCATAATCTGGGTAGTCATAGACTATGACCCACTAAATTGATTTCAGAGGCAGCTAATAGATTTTGTTTCATAGTTTGAAAGGACTAACTCACTAGATTGGGCAGGAAAGAAAGGAAAAATGTGACAGAAAAGGGAAAAGTGGGCAACAGAGGCAGGAGGGAGAAAGGAAATACATGTGGTGAAAAGTTACTGAAGAATTTATAGCACACGATCAGTTATATCAAGTACCACATACAAATGACTCCCATTCCCTGAAGTTTCTAGATCTTCCCTGTTGTTGGCTGAGTCCAGTGTATCATTGGCAAGAACAGTGTTTAAGATTACTGAATAAATATGCATAGCAAAAGCCACAGATTGTAAAGATAAGGCATAGGACAGAAGTAAGGATGTATTCCATTTGTCCTGCCACAGTCTAGCCTATTAATCTCACTGCAACTGGGTGTTTATCTTTGTCTGGATTTATGCTGCCTAGCTCAGTCGGTAGAGCATGTGACTCTTAATCTTAGGGTCGTGGGTTTGGGCCCCACGTTGGGCACCATTATGTAATGAGTATGTTTTCCCCACTGGCCGCCTGGTCCCGCCGCCACTCCAGCCCCCAATAACACGCAGAGACTCTGTATTTGATATAATACTGTTGGCCAGTTACTAGCTTTTTATCGGCTAGCTCTGTCTTAATGATTAACCCATTTCTACTAATCTAAGTATTTCCACGTGGCTCATCTTACCGGAGAGCAGACCACCAGCGTGCTGTTCTCTTTAGGCTCTCCATACTAACTCCTCCTTACTGCTTTCTCTTTCTTCCTAGTCTCCTAGTCTCTCCTATCTTGCTTTCCTATTGGCCAACAGTGTCATATTCACCAGTATGAGAAACATATTTACAGAATAACATCTCCCATCAATAACCTAATATGTTCAGGAGGAAACCAAATTTATTGGATTCGACTATGAACTTTATGGAATGGTATAGTGCTGTTGAGTTTCTGTATTGAGTTCTCTTGATTTCATTCATATATTTATATTTAGCTAGTATAAATATATGATAAAGTGTTGCTATGGTAGAGAATTTATTGCTGACTTTACTGGATGATTCAAAAATATCTGCTTGCTAGATGCCCAGTTCTAATGAGTTAACAGCTACAAGAGCAGCTACTAATGATTTGCCTTACATATAACTGATTTTTAAAATATCTTCATTTATATAAAGAACTAATCTATTAGTATTAAAAATGGTATATATGGCTTGCTAAAAATTGTGATTTCCACAAAATGAAGTATGCTTTGAAAATGTGATGCCGAAGTAAGGTGAGAGCAAGAGTGAAAATAAAAATATTTTGAAATAAGCGCTAGATGCACTCACTATTCAACCACCACTACAAATCAGTGAGGTGAATTCTTTTTTACTTGAATCCTGATTAATTATTATTTAGACATGTTATTAGCTCTCTTTTTCCTTCTATTATGTCTCAGGTAGTCCCCAAATAACATTACAATGACACCTAGCATATAGCTCTCTTCATCTGATTATTGCTATTTTTGCTCCTGAGGTAACCCCCTAAGTCAATGGTATCAATGGAAAATTCCTTAAGGCATATCCTACCACTTATGCATCTGTCTGCAGACTTAACCTTTGATGTCCTAAATGTATCTATTGTGAGGGAAACAAAGGATTTTTCTTTAAAAGATCCATTATTTTGGGGGACCCCAGAAAACCATGAAAATACTGGAGACACATTGTTCCTCCAAATTTTCAGCTAATTTATTTTAGTATTTTAAAAGAACCAGAGATAAACTCACTCTTTGCTTCATATTACTGTTCTTCAGAGTGTTGATTGGTTTAGCTCTTTATATGGCGATGCAGTGATCATAGGCCAAGAAATGACACTAGCTAAGCTTGGGCTCTTAGTTGCTATCATTTGGCCATATTTAATTGTTTATTTTAATGTATTTTTGGTAGGAACCATAATATTTAAGAAACTTTTACGTGGCTGTTAAGTTATGAAAGTTAGTTGTTGTGGCAAGGAAGGACAGTTGTCAAATTAATAAATTTACATTCTCATAATTTTAGAAAATATAACCACTCAAAATATCACCCCGTTTCCTGTATATAAGCAAACACCACATAGCTTTTTTGTATAAACTAGGATTCTTGGTGTTAAGTGCCATTTGTTTGGAAATTAGGTAGCATTGTTTTACTCAAGGGTCTGAATCGAATTGCATTGATTAACATCAGAATCTTCAGGATATGTTGGACTACTATTAAAAATTTATTTTGTTACCTTTAATATGGATATTAACCAAATTAATCCTTGAGCCATAATGGTAATATTAATCACAGGACACATAGCTTCATTAAATTGTACTTCTGTATATTGTTTTTAAGTAATGGCTTCATTTAAGTTAGAATTCTGATAAAAAATATTATATTAAGTTAGATTAAAATTGTATCTATTGTCAAATATATAATAGCATCTTAAGTAATTATTATAAAATTACCATGCTATATTAGCAATCAACTCTATGTGAAGAGATCTTAAAACACAGGTAGTAGGCTAATGGTCTGCAGTTAATCTGTAGGTTTATGAAGCTGCTTTCACCTACTTTAAACTGTCTCTTTTCATTGAAATACAAAAACAGTAAGTACTCCTTTAGCATTTTCTGTCTGTAGAATGGCAAAGATTGCTTTTTGTACAGATATTGACTAAAAGTCCAGAGCTACCTAAGGACTATTGTCATTGATATTTTTTAAAAAATATCTTTTTTGTTTGTTTTTTGTTTATTTACAAATTCAATTTAATTGCAACATTTCTTTTTTCCCTTTCTTCCTTCCAGGCCTGCTCATATACTATTATTCTCTGCTCTCCTTCAAATTTATGAGCCCTTTTTTGTTATTTATTGTTGCATTGTTGCATGCAAACATGAATATATGGTCACACACACACACACACACACACACACACATTCTCCCAAATATAACCTGTTGAGTAATATAATGTTACTTATATTGTTTTTAGGGATAACTTTGTCACTGACAACAGATTGGTGTGTTCTTCTTTGGGGAAGACCTGTCTTACCCACAGCTTTTCTAAGTTACCTAGTATTGTGTGTAAGGTTGAGGCCTGGAGGGCTTTTCCTTGTTCAGCTCACATTTAGGCAGTCATGTTGGTGAGACATTAAGGATACAGCTTTTGTTGTTACTAGGAGACACAATCTCACAGCAAGGTCCCTGATCCTCTGGTTCTTACAACCTTTCCCCCTCTTCAGCAATTTTCCCTGAACCTTACCTGTGGGGGTGTTTTGTAAATTGGGACAAGGCTTCGCAACTCAGAAATTTTATTGGCTGTGGCTTCCTGTAGTAGTCTCTGTCTGTTGCAAAGAGAAGTTTACTGGATGACAGGATATATATATATATATATATATATATATATATATATATATATATATATATATATATGGACAAATGGTTATAGATCATCATTAGGAATAATGTTGGTTTAGTAAAATAGTGGATGTAGATTACCTCCAATAACCGTGATTTCACTAATACTGATGAGTTAGCTAGGTTTCTAATATCACGTATGGACTCCCTCAAGTCCAATTAGAGAGCTGTTGGTTATTGTGAAAATATGTATGCCACTAGTGCAGCAGTATGGTTATCTTGACATACCAGTCATTAATATAGTTCATAGGCAGCATAGTTGGATAGAGCTGTTGATGGCTTCCTGTCTTAATTAGGGTTTCTATTCCTGTGAAGAGACACCATGACCATGACAACTCTTACAAAGGAAAAACATTTAATTGGGATGTTTTACATTTTTAGAGGTTTAGTCCATTATCATCATGGTGCGGCATGGTGTTGTACAGGTAGATATGGGTGCTAGAAAGTAACTAAGAGCCCTTCATCTTGACTCACAGGCAACAGAAAGTATTCTGTGTCACTGGGTTATAGCTTGAGCATAAATGAGCCCTCAAAACCCATCCCCACAGTGACACACTTCCTCCAACAAGTCCATATTTACTCCAACAACACCATTTCTCCAAATAGTGTCACTCTCTTTGGGAACCATTTTTTTTTTTTTTTAAAACCACCATACTTCCCTCCTTTAGAAACTTGCAGGACACCTTCTGGTACCATGGAAGCCAGTTAGAAAAGTGCCTTCTTGGCCTCAGCCTCCCTGGGGAGTGAATGGGGGATGGGACAGAACAGGGGGCTGTGGAGGGTATGGGAGGATGGGAAGGAGAGGGAACTGGGATAGATATGTAAAATAAGAAAAAAATATTAAAAATAAATAAAAAAAGAAAAGCACCTTCTTGATTAGCCTGATAAACTGACAGTATTTTAATTTCAATTATTTTATATTAAAGGTCTACTGATATTTGTGTTACTGTATAAACTATGGAAATTTGAAAGAAATATTTGTAAGTACTTATTAAGTTGAAAAAAAAGTAAGTACAGACCTCAATATTGAGTCTAAGTGTGGAAAGACTCATCTTATTATTGGCCCACAGCTGCTGTTAAATGGAATCTGAAGCAGCTTATTTTTCCTGTGGTCATTTATGAGATGCAGGAAATAATATTGAGGATAGGGCAGGGATAGCAAGATCCATAATAATTTTTTTTTTTAATTTTTCTGTTCAGTTTGCTTTCTTCCTCTAAAAAAAATATTTGAATAAAGTTACATAAACTCTTTAGAGTAGTCTTCAAACATTGGGACCCAAGGACACTATCAGGAAGCTCTCTTGCAAGACCTGTGTGAACTTCAAGAAAATTTCTGCTAGAAACTTTTGAAGATAAAATAGAACACCTAATTAACATTTAGAAGAGGAAGATAGATATCCATTTCAAATAAGCTGACCCGGATTTCAGTAGCAGAATCTCTTTTAGTAGAAACTCATTGTAATTGCTAATAGGTACTGTGTGTACACACCCAAGGCAGAAGGGGACTTAAGCTCTCAGACTTACAAAGGTGAATTAACTTAAAATTAAACAAGACATTTTTGAGAAAAGACATTTCATTTGCCAAATATAGGCGATCTACGAGCACCAATTACTCAGAAACGTTGAAAGTACTAATTACACTTTCTACCCACCTATATTACTCTAGTTATTTTAAGAGTAATCAGGTGACTTCATTTGCTTTCAGTATTAACTAGCAGCAAAAGTGTGGAGTTTGGAGTTGAACATACCTGGGTCACTCAAGTGTCTAAGGAATTTTTAAAGCCATTGTGAAGTTCTAGATTCTCTGTGCTTGGGTTACCTGTTTTAAAGAATTGATCATTATACCAACCTGGTGAAGACTGTCTTGAGAAACATGGAAAGCATATATTAAAAAGTTGCATACTTTAGATGGCATTTATAAGCTAACTAAGGATGTATTGTATCTTCCCAGTGTTTGTAGCTTGATCCATAGAATAAGAAGTATCATCATCCTTCTGGAACTATCAGAAAGAGATTCTGTTTTTCCAAGAACCACCCCCCCCAAGAGAGATGAGCAGAGAAAAGAATCTGAACAAGCTTACTTCAGTTCTTTTTGTGCCTAGGACTTTGTAAATGACTATAGATCTGACGTTTTCACAGGTAGGTCTAGTTCTGGGTATCCAACAAACCAAGTTACTAACTATAATAATCAGGCATTTTGATAATCAGCTATCTAATACTTGTATTTATACATATTTAGTTGTGAACACAAGATGGATTTAAAAATTGAGACTTTTCACATCTTTATCACCAAAAGCAGAAAAACATGAAATTACAGCTATCGAACTCATAAGCACTTTTCATTAAATTCTTCTGCTTTCTGTAGTAATTTTAATCTATTCAGTACACAAGATGACTATAACTTAGTAAACTCCTTAAAGAATTTCACTGTGCACTTTTACTCTCTGATAATTGAAAGATTAATGTAGAACATTACTATGTGTATAAAAATTGATTATTCATATCTTTTATCTATGCAAATAACCTAATCTGGCCCATATATGTCAAAGTTGTAATCCTCATTACAATTTAAAAAAAAAAAGAGGAAATGTTAGGTTAATGCCTATTTAAGGTTGCTTTGCTTTGTCATACATTCTATACATTCTTTAAAACTCAAAAGTATGTTTAATATATCAAAAGGAACTGGATTTGGAGATATTATGAGAAAATAACCTATATCAAACTTAACAGTTTGTATAATTTATGAGTTTGTATATATGGGTATGAATGTAATGATTATACTGTATTTTATAAATACAGTCACTAGCAGAAGACAAATCTACAGTCACTGGCAGAAGACAAATCTATATGGTTAGATTTAAGCTTGAATGTCAGCTATATAAAGAATAATTTGGAGAAAAAGACCATATATGCATGGCTTTTTTCTGAATCATGAAATCACTGTTAAGAGTTCTTTGTGAATGTAAAGTTGTCCTTAGAAGAAGATTAACATCAAAATGAACAACAGCTACTTCAGAGCATACCTCTAGGATAATTTCAGTTTTGAAGTGAATTTCCTGGGGCAAGGGTCAGGGGGGCAGAACCACACTTGTCTGACTGAGTATTTAGAACCTCTGTGATTATGGGGAATTAGAATTTTGCAAATCCATAGCCAAGTAATAGTGATCCATTGTTGGCCCTCTTAATAGCCATTCTTTGCTCATCTCTGTAACTTTCCTAACATCCGAATTGGTAGGAAAACCCGTTTGGAATATGCTCTAGTTTCCATCAAACCAAAAGCTGAGAATGTCATCAAGTAGCATTTGAAAACTATAGTAGAGATTTTCCTTACTTTTCTGCCACCCATTATCCAAATGCTAGCATTAATATATTTGAAAAGTGACCTGTTTATGACTTCCTAATGTTCTGTAGTAATAAAAACTTTGTGAAATTGTTAACACATTGGAAAATGGAAACCTGAATGTTTATGTTTCCATGCATTGGTACTCATATTTGGCTTCAGAATAAAATCTTACTGCCTTTGAGACAAAAGCTGTGTGGTTTGCTTTCTGTTTCTTACTTAGTCACAGAAAACATTTTTGTTTAATTTTTGAGGTTGTATTTTAATTACATTTGTCCCTTCCCTTTCCCACTCTTTACATGCTCCTATATACCTCTCTACACTGTCTTTCAAATTCATGGCCTCTTTTAAAAATTGATTGTTATTGCACACATATGTATATATTCCTAAATATAAACTATTGAGTCCATACGTTTCTTGTCTGTATGTTTTCAGGGCTGACCATTTGGTCCTGAAAACCCAATTGGTATGCTTTTCCTTGAGGAGGGCCACACCTCTCCTGTCCCCAGCTTTACTCAGTTGCCTGTAGTTCTTTGTGTGGAGTTCAGGCCTCATTGACATTTCACCCATGGAGTTTGGCATGTTCTTTGTTGACATTTCCATCCCCACACATTGCTTCCTAAAGTAGACAGTCATTCACAAACTTTTATTATCTCAGTGAAGCATAACCATATAACTATGCTCTTGCCAGTAGATGTGGAATTGTTATTTCCTCTTGAAAAGGAAAAGAGAATGCTTTTAGTCTCCTCTTTTTGATCCTGTTAGTGTCTTGAACTCTTAAGACTAAAACTACTCCATAGGGAAGAGAAACAGATTTCTGGAAGGTGCTTGTATTTAAAGACTCTGTGGAACTATTGTATCAACTTTCAATTGCCTATCTGTGTATGTGTGTTTGTGTGTGTGTATGTGTGTGTGTGTGTGTGTGTGTGTGTGTGTATGTGTGTGTGTGTGTGTTTGTGTGTTTGTGTCTGTCTATCTCTCTCTCTCTCTCTCTCTCTCTCTCTCTCTCTCTCTCTCTCTCTCTCTGTGTGTGTGTGTGTGTGTGTGTGTGTGTGTGTGTGTGTGTGTGTGTGTGTGTGTGTGTGTGTGTGCCTTGTTGAAGGCTTGTGTGTATGTGAGTGGAGACCAGAAGTTAACCTTGGGTGATTCCTCAAGAGCTATTCAAATGTTGATTCTCAAAAAAGGATTTCTCATTGGCTGGAGCTCAAAGATTTAATGGAGCTAGCTGGCCAACATCCATGAGGGATCTGCAAAGATCTCCCCTTTTCTGCCAATCCAGTGCTAGTATTGCAAACTGACATCACTATTAACAGGCTTCTCTATTTGGGTGCTAGAGGATCTAAAAAAATTCATCATATTTGTAAAAGCAAGTAACTTACAGATTGAGTGAGTTATTGTCACTTTTTTGTTTGTTTGTTTAACTTGAGAATTAAACTCATGTATTCAGGGGACTAACTCAAATAGATTTATTTACCTAAGCAATACTATCTTAAAAATCTTTCTGCCTGTGTATAAGTTTCTGTACAGTCTGACTCAGGAGCCATTTAATAACATGTAAACCTTAACAAATAATTCACAGGACCTATTTTGTTTTCTTTTCTAACCACAGCAGCATAAGCTTAAGACTATGAGGTTTTTGCTAAACAATTCTGTCACCATATCTAAATTCAGTCACTCTGTATTGTTGCACTAGTACTAGAAAGAAATGCTACCTATCTTTACAGTTTGACAGAAACTCATTAATTGAACTTTTTTTTTTTTTTTAAATCACTCGAGTACAGACTAACTTGAACTTCATCTTTGTACTATCTAAAATAAACTCCTCAACAAATCTGCAGGGTAATTATTGGCTTACTTTAAAAACCAACTGCTTTTTAATTGAAAGTTGGCAGCTCCTATTTGTACAGAAACAGTTAAATGTACTAATCTTAAATTACTTTTAAAAATCCATTTACTAAATAGTTTGGCAAAAATTTATTAATGTTACTCATATTGTAGTGAGGTATTTCAAAACAGAACCTCAGAATTTCTGATTCTTTAATAGTTGGCTGCAGATATAGAACTGTTTTGTAAAAGACTGTAAGAAATTTGCTTTCTGGGATAGAAGAATGAAAACAGAGCTGTGCCTTGTGGGGGAAGGTAGTCATTCTTTTTGTTCTGCAAGGGACTACTTGTGAGTCTATTGACATGCAGAAGTATGTTAAGTACTTTTTATTTGTCCTCCACTGTTGAAAGCAATCTAAGTGTAAATAATTCAGAGTGGGATACTAACTTTTTTTTAATACTGTGGAGGTTTACTTTGGATGAGGGATGAGGGAGAGAAGATCTATGCCTTGCTGTATATTTAAGGATTTCCCTTTTTGGCCAGTCTTCTGACAGAAGCTTAAGAGCCTTAAACACAGAGACAGACATAACTGGAGGTGAAATTCCAACAACCAACTTGGAGTGTATACTCTGTATTTGAGGGACAATGAGGTATGATATTAACCTAAAATTTCCTTTGATGATATGCAATAGTTTTATAAAATTTTCAAGATGCCAGCAATAAACACATGTATCACCAAAATGTGATTTCAGATTTGTTTTAGCATTACCATGGTAAGGGAAAGGAGGAAATTTAGATGGAGGTTTCATTTATTTTTGTTTGACAAATGGTCTTTCTATATATTGCAGGCTGATTTAGAACTTGTGATCCTCCTGCCCTAGCATCCAGAGTGTTGGCATTACAGACATGTATTGTCAAGGGCCTGCTCCAGAAAGGATTTGAAAGCTGAAATGGCTTGGCTTAATGATAACCAGATGGAACAAAGTCAATTGCAATTCAAACAAACTTGGAAGAAATACTTACGTCAGATGTCTCAAGGAAGAAACAGGAAGGAAGTATTTATACTACCAGTAATTATTTGAAATATGCAGGCATTCTCTATATTGGTTTGGTCATGGTGATTTCAAGCTATTTTATTTGAATATTCAAGAAAGTTAATTTATAGAAGAGTAGAAAGCTTAGCCTACTAGGTTTCTACAGTACAGTTCCCATTTCTATTGAATGTCTTGTCTCTATGCAAGACATATACATGATCTTCTTTATTGTTTACAGTGTACCTTATAAACAGCAATGTTTTCATTGCCAGATATGGGAAGTGCTTAGAAGTGTTAGTTGGAGGGTAATCTTATTTCTTGCTCTTTTTATAAATGTCTTATTTCTTTAATTTTTGTAAATCAATCTCTAATGGTCTCTTCTGTACTTAATAAGAGTGTGTAACATTTTGGTATTCTGACTATGATACAACTTGTAGCAATTACTGGTCAATTGAATTCATTTCTATGAAGAAAATGGGAGACATTTCTGCAATTCTAGGATATTTAAAAATAATAACACTTAAAATACATACAGGAGGGACTTTACACCTTATAATTAAGCTAAATATGTGTTTATTTATTTTGCAATTGTATTTCAGGTTTTGAGACATAGTAACATAGCAATGAGAATATTCTTAATTTTGTAGTGTTAAATGACTATCAGACACTGGTATTTACCAATAAGCTTCATAATTCAAATTTTATTGCCATGTTGCAGAATGAATAAAATGATTATTTGCTGCTGATACAGTACACTAAATGTGAACTTACTAATGAAAAAGTATGGCTAAATAAAAGACTAGATTAGTGATAAATAATAAAGTAAGGGAAAAACATTCCAGTTGCTAAGTCTACTGTTTTTCTTGTTTATTTTTAAATGCTTTACCACTGCCCCCTACTACCACAGAGGGTTTAACACTTCATTCTTCCCTTTTTTCCCTTAACTAACTAGATAGTTAAAGACTATATTCAGAAATGTACTCAACTGTAAGTGGAAATGCCTGGCAGTAAAGTCTATTTGCTGTTCCTAAAATTAGGATAAGTATTTATAGCCATTCAAAATCTAGAGTCAGTTGATTGCAAAAGAGAGTAGAGTGTGAGCTTATGCAAGCTTCTACTGAAAACTCTTTTCCCTCTCTGTGTTACAGGCACAGGGAGAGCAAATTGAATTAATAATTTGGTATTTGGTATTATTTGGGAAAGGAAAAAATATAGGTCATTCTTTGGACCCTAGTCTCTGGTAACTCAGTCTTAAATAATTTTTCAGAAAGTTTTTGGAATATTTGTGCCTGGCACAAAACAAAACTGTAAATTGCCAGATAATGTGGAGTCATGTCAGGGAAAGTTTAGTCAGGGCCCCTATATGCAATACCAGTCATAATCTTGTCAAGGCTTAAGCCTACAGAGTTGGGGCAGAGGCTGAGGCTTAGGAGTGAGCCTTCTGACAAGCATGAAGGAGATGTTGGATCCAATAGTATCACAAAGATGAATAAAATAATTAGAAGTTGATATTCAAATACAGAGTTGGCAGGTACAAATCTTGGCAGAAATAGAAGTAATATTTGTTTTTAGAGGCAAAGTGATTTTATATGACTTGACATATTAAGACTGGCGCCCAGTGAAATACAGGAATGGTTTTCTCATTGGGCATAAATCAGTAACAGAAGACACCAGCAAGCAGAGTTTGAGATTGTGGTCAAGATCCAACAAAGTCAATTTCTAATAAGTCTTTCAAGGAGCTCACAAGTTTTCCTCCTTAGGATGTAGTTTACCTGTTTGTACAAACTATTTCTTGTCTTCTCAGGAGGAAAACTGGTGCCTTTCTTTTAAGAAATCTCTGGTCTCCTTTGCATATTAGATCAAATTCTCCTTTGCATATTATGGAATGATAATTGCTTGGGTATTAATTTTTTACCAGAGTCTTCATTAGTCCAAGTAGAAAAAACCTCCGTCTCTGTCAGATTTTGAAAATTAGAACTAGATATGTATTTATTTATTTAATATCCTATGCTGTTGTTAGAAGTTTGTCTCACCTGGTTCTATAGGACCAGTCTCTCTCCTACTCACATGGTCACCTATGCTGCTTATGAAATAATTACTCAGAGGCTAATATTAAAATGATAATTGTTTGGCCAATAGCTCAGGCTTCTTACTGGCTAACTCTACCTATAAATTAACCCATTTTTAATATTTATATTTTACCATGAAACTCGTGTCTCATTACCTCACATCTTGCTTCCCCTGCAGCTATATGGTGTCTCCTTGACTCCATTATAGGAACCTACAGAATTGATTCCATTTCATTTTGACTTATGGTCAGATAATTTTTACCAGTCATTGCCCTTCAAGGTTAAACTGCAGAATATTTGGCTCAAGATGTGGCTATTGTGTATTTTACCTTGACAACAGGATGTCTGGCCTAAGATGTGAATGCAACAGGATGTTTGGCATAGGGTATGGTCACTGCATATCCTGTCTGAAAAATAGAATTGTTAACTCAGGATATAATTACTTGGTGTGGTGGCTACATGTCCTGCCTAAATAACAGAATACTTATCTCAGGAGATAGTTAATTGATGTTTCAGGTATTGAGAAAGTAATTATGCTTGCCTGTTCTTTGTGTCTTGGTCAGGAAGTCTTTTTCTTCTCCTCCTCTTTTGATGGGGGTATAAAAAGACTGTGCACAATGGGCAGTTCAGTATTCACTGGATGCTCTCCCTACTCTATCTCTTCTCTCCCTATCTATTTCTTTCCTAGATCCATACTCTGCCTCTCAGGTGTGGACTGAACAAGTTGGCTGGACCCAACAAAGCCTTCAGCAACATGGGATAGGACACCTTGTCTACTTTTTCTCTGTGTCTCTGTTTGGATCACCTGCCTAGCTGTATTTTGCCTGGCCATTGGCTGATATAGCTTTATTTATCAACCAATAAAAACGACACATATACACAATGTACAGAAGGACGTCCCACATCAATATGCTTATCTGGAGAAGTGGCTTTGTGGTAGATCTTGTACTTAGCCATTCACCAGGTAGGACATGGTTTCTATTCTCAGCACCTCAAAAAAACAAAACACAGCAAAACAAAACTATAAAGTTAATCACACTTAATAATATGATAATTTAATAATCACCTGAGCTATTTAGGGAATTTATTAGAAATGGCCCTGTGTGTTTTTATTGTCTCCTCCATCTTGAGTTTAAGGTATTATATAGAAGTAAATGAATATTTCATGAAGATATGAAAACTTATATGTTGAATCCTGCATATGATATACTAATTCTAATTGAAAGCCATTCAACCTTGGAGAAAGGAAGAAATGGTATCCATACACATTTAAGTAACACTTAAAAGTGGTTTGTAAATAGGTACCTAAATAATATGACATCACTTTATAATTATAAGTCCTTTTGTTAAACAATTACATGCACTAGAGTAAAGATCAGAAGACACTGTGTGTACAAGCATGTGTGTACCTATGTTTGGGTACTCATACACTTACATGCATATATGTATTTATATATTTATATATAAATGTCAGAGGCCAAATGTAAGGGATCTTCTTTAATCTTTCCAATTTTTTCAGTTGCTCTTTGCAGTGTTTTTTGAGGCAGGGTTCTCAGGGCAAAGCTAGACTTGGCTAGATTGGCTGGGCAGCAAGACCCAGGAAACCAATTGATCTGCCTCTACCGGCTCCAGTGCTGTTTTTACATGCATCACTATGCCTATTTCTTGTTTGTTTTTTGTCTTGCTTTTTAAGTGTGATTTCTGAGGTTCATACAAAGTTCCTCTTGCTTTTGTGGCAAACACTTTGCCAACTGAGCCATCTCTCTGCTATAAAAGATAGTTTTGAAAAAAAGCAAAATGAGAAAACAGTAGTAAAAATAACACCAACCAAAGTCTGGAACTGGATCTTGAATGCCAGGAAGGAAAATGAATTTAATTTCTATATTAGTTTTCTATTGCTGTATGACTTAGCACACACTGCAATAATATGCTTTTATAATCCCCTAGTTTACACAGAGTAGGACTTATAGTCATGCATAATTAGGTTTTCTACTTGTGAGATCACCAGGTTACAGCCAAGTACAGAACATTCCTATCATAGACATTTATTATAGATTGATCTACCATAATGCATTTAACTGTTCCTCTCTACCACCTCTTTCCATAGTAATAACAGGGCTGAGGGCCCATCTTATGCTAAGGATTTTCTTCTGCATTTATGGATTATTTTACAAATATTAATCATGTAACTTTAAAACACAGGCTCTCAGTCTTTAGTTTTTCTGTCATACCATATGACATCACACCTTTCACAACAAGGTATTTCACTCTTTTAAGGACAATAGGAGGATATTTGTTACTGTTTCTTGTTCCAAACTATAGTCCCAAGTTCAATGAAATTGCCTGAGTAGGCCACTCTCACATAGGAAAATATGTCTGTGGTTATATATTATTTATGATTTATTGATGCTTGCATGAGGACTTAGAAAACAAACCCACCCTCAAGCTATAGAGGTCTGGCAGTGGTAGTACACACCTTTAATTCTAGCAGCCATACAGCTAGACAGTAATGGCATACTACTTTGATCCCAGGACTCAGGATTAAGAGGTAGAGGAATTTCTGTTAGTTCAAGGCCACACCAACTACACAAAATTGATCCAGTCCTAAAAGAAACAGCTCACACAAAGGTGATCTCAGCACTTGGATGTAATGAGTATGTTTTTCCTTGCCGCCTGGGCCCACCGCCATGCCAGCCCCGATTAACACACTAAGACACTATATTAGATATAAATGCTGTTGACCTGTTACTTGTTTCTTATCAGCTAACTCTGTCTTAAATATTAACCCATTTCTATTAATCTAAGTATTTCTACGTGGTCTCATCTTATCGGAGAGCGGGCCCAGACCTCTGTTGTCTCTGGTCTCTACATGCTGACTCCTCCCAACTACTTCCTCTAATCCTCCTTGTCTCCTAGTCCCACCTATCTTGCTTTCCTATTGGCCAACAGTGCTTTATTCATTAACCAATACAAGAAACATATTTACAGAATGACATCTCCCATCACTTGGGATCACGTACCTTTAATCCCAATACTAGGGAGGTGAAGATGGGAGGATATGACTGGACAGAGAAGGGAATATAAGGAGGAGGAGACAGGTGTTCAGAGACTTATGCCTCTGAGGATTCATGTAGACAGGATTGCCATTTCAGCAGGGTAGAGGTAAAGTCTACTGGCTTGGCTGCTTTGCTTCTCTCATCTTCAGCTTGAAATTAAACCACAGTTTCTGTCTCTGGGTCTTTTATTTATCATGCTTCATATATGTATTAAAATTACATTAAAGTTAGTTGACTTAGGACCTTAATTAACTGTACCTGTAAAATCCCTTGACCTTTGTAATATAAGACATTCATAAATCACGGGAATGAAACCCTATCAAATTCAGTAGTCATACCCATACTCAAGGATAACTTATATAAGATTTATATACCATAGTGGATGTCTTAGAGTTATAGTTCTATAATTCATATATATGTATAGTATATATGTGTAAAATATTTTATATATATATGTTTTCTGAGTTCCAGTTAACATATAATTTCAACGTAAAACTTCAGTCTTTCAGTTGAATCAGCTTTTCTATAAATATATTCTTAGGAAGAATAGTTGTATGTTTTTTAGGTTATGCTTAAAAATAAAACACAGAAACTTTGGCATTAATTTCTTGAACAAGTTATAATAGTAATGCACATGCTTATTGTAAAGCATAAGAGATGAAAGAAAGGAAGGAAAAAAAGAAAGAATAAAGGAAGGGAGGGAGGAAGGAAGAAAGAAAGAGGGAGAGGGCACAGCTCAGTGGTAGGACACTTGCCTGATATTTGCAAGCCCTTGGATTTACACTCTTCACCACAAAAGTAAGCAAGCAAAAAAAGCCAAATGATACAAAGAAATTAGCTACACAATAGTTCATAAAATTGAGGCCCTTCCTACTAACTTTCTCACTGTCTAGAAATATATTTTCTAAGATTTTAAAAAACTAAGCAAATTTGACATGTGTGCTTTATATTTTTCCATTTAATTTTTGCAGTATAGTATAGTGTGTGTCCAAGAAAGATGCATAAAACCATGAATGCCAAGGCTGAAGGGTATCTCTAAAGGAAGCAGGCTTTTACAAAGAATAAATGCTTAACTATGAGTCCTTATCTTATCCCTATAATAAATTGTTGTTTGGACTAACCCTGGTTTTAGCCTCCATAGAACCAAGGAGAGCCCATCTCTAAATTCGCCTGAATCTTTAATCTCTGTTTTATGTCAAGAGCTATTTTCAGACTATAATCACAGCTCTGGTGCTTTAAAGTATTGAGTCATTTTGATATCAAAAAGATTTAACTTCATTCTGTTGAGGAAGAAAGAAAAAAAAGCTTGCTTGAAATAATCAAACAGCAGCAGAATTGGCTCTTTTTAATCCCAGCTTTTTCCTTGGATTAAGGAGGATGGGGAAGAAATGTTCAAGGAATATATATATATATATACATATATATATATATATATATGTATATATATATTATATGTGTGTGTATGTATGTGTATATATATATATATATATATGTATGTATATTTCTCTGAAGTCTTCTGTCTGTTGTCATTTCAATGGCCACTTACAGAGTACTATAACTGGTTGCAGCAGCAAACTACCGAAATTTAAGAAGAAATCTCAGACATATGTTTTACTAAAAGTCAAACTTTCACTAATAACTAAATTTGGATTATTGATTTTGTGTCCTTTTTTTGTTTTTGTAAATGTTAAGGTGGTATTTGTAGATATTTTTGTGAGTATGAAGGCAGTATAAAAGCTGAACTGCCCTTATGAAAATGGAGGCATATTGATACTATACTTACTGTCAATAAGTACCAGTATATGACAATAATTATAATGTGCTTTGAAGTTTTTAGTACTTATGTTAAGCACATAAAGTATCTCATTTAAATATCATAGCCAGTTACCCAATCATGATGGTTATTTAGGCATTTGTGCTGGCCTGCCTTTGGAGTTCTGGCAAGATATCCCCTCAGCCACTAAGAGCATCACCTGTGCCTACTCAATATGTTCCCTTTTAAAAGGACCCTGCCCACTTCCCATCCCCCCCATGTCTTTCTCTCCCTCTTTCTGTTCCTTCCCCCTTTCTCTCCCCTTCTTTCCTCTCTCCTGCTGCTCCTATCCCCAGAGGCCAGTCTTCCCGCTCCCCTTTCTCCGTTTTAGGATCCCTTTCCCTTAATAATAATAATAATACAAAAAACAAAACAAAACAAAACAAACTATGCTTGAACTAGGTCCTATGATGTTTTTATTGTGCTGCTTTTTTAAAATTACAAAGGAGGTTAGACATAACTGAATGTGGATGACACCATCCCATGGGAGGGATTCTGGGGCCAATGATAAAACAGAAACAAAAAACAAACACCAACAAAAAAGGAAGAAGTAAACTGAGCTGAGCAATTATATTAATCTTTCTCTGCTTCCTGATATTGGGGCAGTGTGAATGATTCTACTAGGAATGATACAGGACCTTTATTACACGTGGCAGAGACCATAGAGGAATGCTATTTAGTGGCTTGTTCCTTTTGTGTTTCTCAACTTGCTTTGTTATACAGCCCAAAAGCATGTTCCTAGAGGGCACCACCCATGGTGCACACCCAGGCATAAATTGTTAATCAGGAATTGCCCCACAGACTTCCCTACAGACCAGTCTGACTGAGGCACTTTCTCAGTTCAGGTTCTCTTTTCCTAGGTAACTACTGTTTGTATCAAGTTAGCAAAATGACAGAACTTAACCACTACTGTGTGTGTGTGTGTGTGTGTGTGTGTGTGTGTTATCATACATTTGAATTTATAAAAAATCTTCAAATGTATGCAGAAGTAGAGATAGTGTAACAACAAATGCAAGTTTCCTCTTCCTTTGACTTTTTGTATATTTTCACAATTTCCTCGATGAGTTATATATTTGCCTTGCAAATTTTATTTTATTATAATAGTAGTCAAACCATATAAAGCAGGACTTTTAAAATATATTTACCTGGGAAAATATTGTGTTTAAAAACCAAGAAAATGTTCTGAAGGGCACTGGTGACACACACATGTCTTTAATCCCAGCACTCAGGAAGCAGAGCCAGGTGGATCTCTGTGAGTTTGAGACCAGCCTGGTCTCAAGAGTTAGTTCCAGGACAGGCTCCAAAGCCACAGAGAAATCCTGTCTATAAGAAACAAACAAATAATCAAAAATTTAAGAAAATATGACAAAAAATACCCTAATAATCTGGCATTCCTATATATAAAGTAATACTTCTGGAAAAAAATAAGTAGTTCTTTAACCTTTTTTGTTAACTGTAATTTGTTATAGACACATACAAAATTGTACTTCATTTAAAAATAAATTAATATCACTGAACATAAGGACAATGTTTAAAAATTTGAAATTGCTCCAATTTTTACATTTTCTTAATAATTTATAAGGCTTAAAAGGGAAAAGGCATTTTTGTTTTAATAATTCAGTTATAAATACTCAGATGTTATTTTTCATGGGTGATAGCACTGATAGCCTTTATCTTTTTGTTAGAAGTATGTTGGACTATGAAAGACTCAAATTCATCTAAGTAGAGCACAGAATGGAGATTATCAATACCTGGGAGGTTGATAAAAACAAGTGTAGGTTGGTGACATATTGGCTATAGAGTACAAAGTTTAAATTAGGGAGGAAAAGTAGGTTCAAATAAACTATTGCACAGCAATGTAATTGTAGTTACAACTAACATATTGGGGGAAGAGTATATAATTTAGTGGTCAACTGTTTGCCTTGCAAACAGTAAGCCCTCAAATTTATTCTTAATAACACAAAATAAATTATGTGTTTCAAAATATAAAAAATTGAATTTTAACTGTTTTCACTAATGATGGAAAACTTGAACTTCAAATGGTGGGTACATTATTTATCCTGATTTGATTATATCACTGTGTACATAAGTACTGAAACATTGATTTTAAACTTTTGTTTATTCAATTATCTTATGCATATGGGTGCTTTACCTGAATGTCTTCCTGATGTGCCTGGTGCTCATCCAAGCCAGAAGAGGACCTTACATTCCCCAGGACTGGCATTGTGGATAGTTGTGAGCTGTCATGTGGGTATGTGAGTTTTGAGCCTGGGTCTTCTGCAAGAACAGCAACTGCTATTAACTTCTGAGCCATATTTCTAGCCAAATTCCTGGAATCCAGTTGTAGATGGGTAGGAGTGATGAACAAAGTGGTCAAGACCATTCTGGGGAAACCCACAGAAACAGCTGACCTGAGCAAATGGGAGCTCATGGACTCAAGTCTGACAGCTGGGAAACCAACATTAGACCGAACCAGGCCCACAGAATGTGGTGGCAGTTAAGAGTTCTGGGCAGTCTATGGGGCCTCTGGCATGGAACCAGTATTTATGCATAGTACATGAATGGATTTGGCAGTCCATTCCCTATAGAGGGATACTCTCCCCACCTAGATACATGAGGGACCGCCTAGGTCTTGTCCCCAAATGAGGTGATAGACTTTGATGATCCCCTATGGGAGGCCTTGCCATTCCTGTCAATTCGATGAGGGATGGAAGGGGTTTGGTGGGGAACATGGGAGGATGGTAGGGAGAGGGAAATGGGATTGGTATATAAAATAGGATTGTTTTTAATTTAAATAAATAAAAAAGTTTAAGGAAAGAAAATAAAGTATACATACATCCTCATAACATCTGAAATTGCACCCAAAACAGCCATCTTACTAGTGCTCAAAATTTGTTATCAATGTTTGTGATAGTAAATCTGCTTTGAGTATTGTATGTGCATATGTTTGTATTAGTCATTTTTATGCTCATTTTTGGCAGTACAATACCACCTGAAGTTTGTAGTACTTGATCTTAATAAGAATCTATTTTTTAGCTGCAACAAATCTGATGTAGGTGTTTCTAGTTAGGATGTTCTCTTAGACAAATTTATTCCTAGCCAAGAACTTTATAGTTGGGCTTCTTCCAATATCTGAGACTGTTTTACGAAATCTACCCATGCAGTTGCAGAAAAAGAGAATTTCCCAAAATAGTTCAGGAGCCAAGTATGGAAGTGATGTGCCAAACTTCCACCATATTCCATCACCCATAATTACACCATATATGGTCTAGTCTTTATATGAGGGAAGACAGTAAAAATTAGTATTTCTGTGTCCTCTGGAAAAAAACAAAACTATGGAATAAACACATAGTATTTATCTCTGCCTAACTTACAAAGTATTTGGATCTTTGATCTAGAAAATATTTATTGCATTACACATCTTATATTATGAAGTGGAAACTGAGGTACAGTTGTGCAGAAAGCATTGTATAAAACTGTAAGGTAAATACCCTTACATTCAGTATCTAGATAATAATTTGTGTTGGTTCAAATACTTTCTGGTGTTATCTAGTCTCACCCACTGTCCAGTGCTCAAGAGCAATTTGTGTTCTTATAGAACAGTGGTTCTCAACCTTCCTAATGCTGCAAACCTTTAATATAGTTCCTCATGTTGTGACCCCAGTCATAAAATTATTTTCATTGCTTCTTCATAACTTTCATTTTGCTGATGTTATGAATTTTAATGTAAATATCTGATATGCATTTTGAATTCTCATAGGGGTTGCAACCTATATGTTGAGAACCACGTTCTAGAAGAAATGAGTTTGGTAATCATGTCAGTAACTTGAGCTCCAGGGATTCTGGCATCCTTTACATGCCAATATGGCATACATTCATAGACACACACACACATAACGAAAAACGATCCTTTACAATTTTACAAATGCTGAGATTAACATTGTTTTAATTTTCAAGTCACTGACTGGTGATGCATCAAGTTATTTTATAGTACTGAAAGATTTTGTTCATTAATGAGTATTGCTAAAATTTTGGAAAATGGACATGAAGTAACCAAAAATATTATTACTAATATTTTTTCCTCTTGACTAAAACTTCATAGGATAAACTATATTTTTCTTCTGAATAACCAGTGTTTCTGAAGCATTGTATTATTAATAATTGAATCAAATTATCAGAAAATTGAACTGTTGATGTGTTAAATTTGAGGTCTTCATTTTCTAGCATATATTATGCATTTTAGCTTTTATAGTTTTTCTATTATCATTCAGATAATAAATAATACATATACATTGCATAAAAGTATTGTTTTGGGTGTGAGGATGAAGTTGGTCAGTTGAAACTTCTACTTAAAGAAATAGACAAATTATGCATCATTCCCTTTGCATCTTGACAGGGGACAAAACTTTCTCTATGGGTATATTGGAAGGATTATTATAGCTCTGTACTTATATTTCATCAATTCTCACCAACTTCTACATACTCAGTTGGCAATTTCTTGTATTTGCCAGGTCTTTTCAAAACTTTTCTTGTGGCCTTGTGTCTCCATATTGTGGGCTAGTATTTATTTGATAGAATAAAGTACATATCATGCTATATTGAAGGTTCCATTGCCACACAGATATCACATAACAATAATAGCAATAAAACTATGTCTATCAGTTATTAAACTATATCCCTGTAGATTGTTGTGTATGTGACATTTTCTTAAATCATGCTCATATAATCGCCCAAACAAGAGTGCACTTGCCTGTCAGCCTCTCTCATTTTGTACACTTATACATATTTGCCCCCTCAGAAACCTCTCATAAGCTCTATAAACTTAAGTGTCCAGAACTATATCAACTATCCATGCATAAATTAATTGTTTAGAAGAGGAATGAGATCTACATTTTTTTATTTTGCTTAGGGATCAACCATAATGAACAATATACATTAGAGGAAGAATATTGTCTTCAGAGGATGTTGAAATAAACCTTAATTCTGCTGGCAAGGAAGAAGGCAGAGGTATGGTCATTGGATCAGAAGTAAACAGTGTGTACCAAAGTATGCAGGTTGATAAAAACAGCCAAACTAGAGGTAGTTTGGAGACATTGTACAAACATTGCATACCAAAGACAAAATTCATTTGCTACTTGCATAACTTAGTTTAAGAAATATTAACTTTAAAAAACTTTCAAAAATATCAGGGCATCACTAATTAATTTCTTCTAGTGACTTTCTGGAGAACTTCAGACAAACTAATGAGCATTGGTCATTTCTTCTTTGAATATGACAACTCAGAAATGAGACTTTTCAATTCAAGCAACCAGAAAATTAATTCTGTGCTTTAGCTTAGATCATCATGAATGTGCATAGTTTTTTTCTATTTATTCCTCTCATCACCCAAACTCAATAAGGCATGAAAAAGTATTTCAATGGCCCCTCAAAATTGGGGAAACTCCTACTTTCTGTATAAGAAAATTAAAGATCCTTGGCCTGGAGATAGTGTGTGGTCATCAATGGTTACATAACACCTGTTTTACATGTAATCCTTTTTTTCTCTTTTGTTTATACTTTTCAGATAATACAGCATTAATTTCATTTAATATTTTCAGGTAACTGAAATCATCACAGGTCTGCACACCTGTGGGGGTATCCGTGAAATTTGACAATCTTATAATAAATAGCTTTCCCCTTAAGTTAGGATGCATGGATTTTATGACATTTTAGTTGAAATTTTTCTCTATAAAGTTATTACCAAGCTGTTGTTTCTGCCTCTAATGGTTAAATTTTCTACAAACTGATTTGTGTTTCACTTCTATGTCAGTGATACTCGATAGAGCCACCATTGCATTTTCATTCCATCTTCCTGGCCTGTCAGTATTGCCTTATCCTCTTCTTCTGTAGCTTCATCTTGCTCAAGGGTGACCCATAAAGTACAATAATGTGTTTCTGTTTAGATAAATGACAATTGAAAAGATCAAATTGTGCCAAAATACTGCAAAACCTTCGATTTATACCTTGGGGATATTATGCACCTATTGCAGCAGTTTTCAGTAATACTACTTTGAACTTGCCATACTAATTATTTTTTCCAGCAAGAGATGAAGCCAGTATCGTTATTTTCTAAACAGACTTGCTTTTGCCTCAAAGAGTAATACACAGGTTGTTCTTTGTTCATTTGACTTAACCCCTACTAGCATCTGACTTTCATAAACATTAACAAATATAAAATTTATCCAATGTGTGTTGAGTATACTTTGAATAAAGAAAGCTGTAGGCTTTTTTCAACTGACTATTCTAGTAAAAGAGTTTTAGAGGTTGAAATTTGCTCATCTGTAAAACATCATCCTGTAAAGCATTACTTAATCATTGCTGGAAATGGTATATCTCCCTTTAGCCCAGTGGATTGCTCCTAGGGCACTTCTTCATTTGTATGAAAGGATTAATGATAAAAACAGGGAATCATTGCCAGGTGATGTAACAATGCAACTTGTATGCAATTCAACTTTTTGATTGCATGCTAAGCTATGGCTCCAGGAACAGAACTCACAGGAAGTATACACATACACACATTCATGCACAAACAACCATACACCACACACACACACACACACACACACACACACACACACACACACACACACACACACAGACACACAAATTCCAGAAACTATTGCATATGAATGTATTTTGTAAATAGCCACAGGTTCTTCTTGCCTTTCCAATTAATCCCAAAACTTTTCTGTTATATCTCGAGAAGTTTGCACACCTTTGAGGAACATCAAGAGAGAAGACTATTATGGTCACTCATTTGTCTAACCCTAAGCTGCCAATGTGCACAAATGCCTTTACAGAAATGTTCTGATTACTGAATTTTCGTTGGTCTCTCTCTCTCTCTCTCTCTCTCTCTCTCTCTCTCTCTCTCTCTCTCTCTCTCTCTCTCTCTCTCTCTTTCTCTCTCTCTCTCTGATTACTGAATTTTTGTTGGTTCTCTCTCTCTTTCTCTCCCTCTCTCCCTCTCTCTCTCTCTCTCTCTCTCTCTCTCTCTCTCTCTCTCTCTCTCTCTCTCACACACACACACACACACACACTTACACACACAGTAGCGATATAATTTATATGGAATTCATGTGCTGTGTTTTACCTACATTTCCAGACATAACATTTTCTTCAAGGAAGAAACAAAAAGTTCACTGTGGCATATTCATCTTCAGAAAACAAAAATGGTATGAGAAAATTTTAGCATGTGCATTCAAACTCAGTTTTGAGCAAGAATAATTTATTCTTTTATATTTGCAAATCCTTAAAACATACAACACACAAACCACTTTTTTCTTTCTTTCCTTTTTTCCCCCCAAAACTGGAAGAGAATTATGCTTCCTAATCTTGTGATAAGAATTAGATTTCACATCTCTTGGTTTTGGCTCATCCCTCTCATGTGTGGCAGAAGTTGCTCTAGCTGGCCTCCAACTCATTATGTAACTCAGGAAACCTTTGGACCTCTGACACTGCCATTTCTACCTTCTAAGTGCTAGAACTACAGGTGTGCACTACCATGTTCTTTATGCAATGCTGAGCATATAATCCAGGGCCTTATGAATGCTAAACAAGCACTTGAATGAACTACATCTCTAGTCATTTTGTTTACCCAATATTCATGCTGGGTCTTAATGCTTCATGAAATAATTAAGAGCTGTGTCAAAATGTTGAGCTGGTGAAATGGCTCAAAGTATAGAGGCACTTGAAAAAAGATCCAGTGACCTAAGTTCAGTCTCCATATCCCACAAGGTGGCAGGAAAGAATTAACTTCTTATAATTATTCTATAACCTTCACATGTGTACAGTGACATAGGTGTGAGTGCACTCTCACAGGCACACACACACACACACACACACACACACACACACACACACACACACACAGGCACAATACTATGTGTGTATGTGTATGTGTGTGTATGTGTGTGTATGTGTGTGTATGTGTATATGTATATGTATATGTATATGTATATGTATATGTATATGTATATGTATATGTATATGTATATGTATATGTATATGTATATTCTACTTTCTTAGGCCCTAATATCTGTACCCAGAACCCTCCACCACAAGGCACTCTACATGCCTTATATGGAGTGGAGTTCTTTGTACTCTGAGAAACTGAAACCTGGACACCAGCAATTTGGGAAGAATAAAGGATAATGATACAAAGTAGTAGATTGGCTCAGCTATTGAAAGTGAATTCTATATTGTACCTACCATAATTATTGCTCCTTAGTCTGTTCTTCCTCTTGAGTTATTTGCTTGGAGCCTCTTTGTTGTAAGAGCAATATTCTTTCTTTTGATATGTGGGCTAGGGTTTTGAATCTTGTTTCCTCAATCATGTCTATTTTACAGTCATTCTACCATCTTAAGTATCTTCATTTGTTCCCCTTCTGATCTTTCTAGAAACAAAATAGCTCTTATTCCACGCCAAAAAAATTTCAAAAAATTATGAGAGGACTTAGGGAGGGAAGACAAATAGATTTGTGTGTTCAATTTACCTTGTAAAACTGAGACACCTTCTCCCTATTTATAACCATCTGTTAGTGGGGGTGTACTTGTAATATGCCTACTAAATAGAATGACACCAAATTTGTTAACTTTTCTAGTTTAAGGAGCTTTCTATGCATGTAAAAATGATCAGCAAACCTATTTGCATAATCAGCTGAGCTCATGGCATTTTCTATTTGTCCAATCATCTTAATCTATATCTACCCATTTGTATTTCTTTTTAAAATATTTCTATTAGTGTATATGAATGGTACAAAATAATGAATTATGTTACATGTATATAAGTACTTTGACCATACTAATCCCAATTACAGTTTTATATCCCCAATTCTTTCCTGTCACTTTCTTTTTTCCAGGTAATTCTCCTTTTACTTTATATTCTTTTTTAGTCCTTTTATTTAATCTAGATTATTCATATGAAATAAAATATGTACTATGTGTCCTGATTCTGACTAATTTTAATTAACATTATGTTCCCAATTCCATCGTTTTCCTGCAAATACAAGCTTAGCTTTCTTATTTGAGAATTTTGCAATTTGTTCCCTCCACTCTTCTTAGGCTTTTATCTCTATTTTTTAAAGAAGCAGTGTTTATGTCTTTTTAATAAAATCCACTCTTGCTGAAATTATTTTTGCCAAGTTTATAATAGTATATTTTAAGAACAAGTTTATTGAGACGTGGTATTTTTTTTAAACAACCTTATTTTTATATACCAATCCCAGTTCCCTTTTCCTTTCCTCTTGCAGCTCTCCCTGCCTTCCTCCAATCCTACCCCATTCACTTCTCAGAGAGAGTAAGGTTTCCCATGAGGAGTCAATGAAGTTTGGCACATCTCTTTGAGATAGGATCAAGACTGGACAAGGTAATCCCTCCAAAGAGAATAAGCTCAAAAAAGGCAGTTCAAGCACTGGGGATAAATCCTGATTCCTCTGCCAGTGTCCTCATAGACTTCCCAAGCTACACAACTGTCACCCATATTCAGAGGACCCAGTTCAGTCCCATGCACTTTACAAGCTCTCAGTCCGGAGTTGTTGAACTCCCACTAGCTCAGGTCAGATTTCCCAGTGGGTATCCTCAAAATGATCTTGACCCCTTTGCTCAAATTATTGCTCATGTCTCTCCCTTAAACTGGACTCTGAGAGCTCGGTGCAGTGCTTAGCTATGGATCTCTGTGTCTGCCTTCATCAGCTGGTGGATGAATATTCCATGATGATAATTCAGGTAGTAAACAATCTGATTATAGTAGAAGGCCAGTTCAGATACTCTCTGAAGTGATACTTTTCTCTACATCCTTTCCAGGATAACTTGTCATTGGTGTTCCTAATTTTAGCCATTCTGGCAGGAGTAAAATGCTATCTCAGAGTTGTTTTGATTTGCATTTCCCTGATAGCTAAGGATGTTGAGCACTTTCTTAAGTGTCTTTCAGCCTTTCTGATATCCTCTATTGAGAATTCTTTATTTAGTTCTGGGTTTTTTAATAGGGTTATTTGGTGTTTGAATGACTACTTTCTTGAATTCTTTGTATATTTTGGAGGTCAGCGCTCTGTCAGAGGTAGGATTGGTGACGATCTTTTCCCAGTCTGTGGGCTGCCATTTGGTCTTGTCAACTATGTCCTTTGCCTTACAGAAGCTTCTCAGTTTGAGCAGGTCCCATTTATTAATTATCAATCTCAGTGTCTGTGCTACTAGAATTATGTTCAGGAATCTGTATCCTGTACCAATTTGTTCAAGGGTGTATCCCACTTTCTCTTCTAAGAGGTTTAGTGTGGCTGGATTTATGTTGAGGTCTTTAATCCATTTGTACTTGAGTTTTGTGTATGGCGATAGACATGGGTCTATCTGCAGTCTTCTACACACTATCATCCACTTTTGCCAGCACCATTTGTTGAAGATGCTTTCCACCTACCACTGTATTCTTTTAGCTGTTTTGTCAAAAATCAGGTGTTCATATGTGTGTGGGTTAATATCAGGATTTCCTATTTGATTCCATTGGTCTACCTGTCTATTTTTGTGCCAAAACCAGGCTGTTTTCAGGACTATAGCTCTATAATAGAGCTTGAAGTTGGGGATTGTGATTCCTCCTGAAGTTCCTTTATAAGAACATGTTATTGAATGCACATGTAGCTTAGGCTCATAAGTTGCAAAAACTTTTTTAATTTTTACAGTTATTACTTTTATGTGTGGTAAAATATAAAGTACAATATTTCTAATTTCATGGATATTATGTTTCAAAAGGAGCCACAAATGAAAAGTGTGGGATAATTTATCAATGATGTTAGTTAAGTAGTAATGTTTTATAAAACTCTGGCAAGTAATCAATACATCACCTAGGAATGATGCACATCTGGGAAGAATGAGTTATGCTCTTATGACTTTATTATGAAATGACTGAATATAAATATACTTTAGAATTTATACTTGTTTTACTGGTGATTTATCTCTCAGTATTGTATGTGTTAGGCAAGTACTCTACAACAGACCTACATCTTTAACCCAAAATTTTTAAACTATTATTTATTACAAGTAGATACACTTACCTTATAATCAAGTATTCCACATTTTGAAATCTGTTAAGCCTCCTCTATAAAGCAGGAATTTAGCTAGGTGCTGGGGGTACCAAGATCAACACATATATTGTTTCCCCAGGTTAGGCTTTGCCAAGGCCTTCCAAGACCCATGTTGGCCACATGTAGTAAAGGAATTAAATGAAAATGTATAGACCTTTCTATACACCAATTCTAACCACAGACTTTGAAATTCCATTGTAAGTTCGATTTATGTATTGTATGTCAATTTCCCTTTTACTTTAAAATAGCAAATTTGACATGAATAAATTTAGCCATGCTTTTTATTCAATCAAAGGTCAATTATATGCTCTGATTATACAGGATGTTGTCACTACACTCGTGATACTGGCTTTGAAAACAAGGATGCCAGAGACCCAGATATCAGGTGAATCTGTGCACTATAAATAGCAAAGATAATAAGGCACTTCAGCTTTCTGCTAGTAAAACTTTACACAGGGTCTCAGTGACGAAAATTATAGGCATTTAGAATGTCAGGAAGGGAAAAAAACTTATTTTGGTAAGTTTTGCTTCTCTGTAATAGTTATGAGTTTTTCCTTGCCTAACATAACATAATTTTATGAACTTATAATACCTGCTGGAAATTAAGAGGAGTACTGCATATTGCAGCTCATTAAGTGTTGATTATGTAAGTATTGCTAGGTTATGCATCATTTGAATTTTCCACCAAAAGCAGAACTGATGGTTTTTCTACTGCTTTTGTTAACATTTTCTATACTATCTATGTGTTTATAAAGTTCATAATTCCTATTGGTAATTATCATGAATATTCATTTTCATATTTATTAACAATCTTAAGTCTGAATAAAACTAGGAAAAACAATAGAGAAATAGGTGTTGCGTTAGCTAGAATTAGCATTTATGAATATTTTAGTTGATTATTCTATATCTAGTTTCATTATCATCACTTTATTTTCTGTTATATCTGAATCTAAATATGTATTAGCATAGATGAATATTAGTTTTCAGTGGAGAATAAGTGATGTTGATAGCTCTTATTTTTTTTCTTTAGATAGACAGTGATTAAATGATGGTGGATCCCATGATGCATCCTTCTTAGACTAAACACCAATTATTTCCATCTACTTCCCAGGGTATAATGTATTCAGAGCTTGAGATGGTAAGGAGATAGGCTAGAATTTCTTTAACAAGTAGGGGTAGATTAGCATAGGTGTATCACTGTGTGTTTAATCAGGAGACAGATAGCTAGCCAAGTGACTACCTTGTCCCAAACTCAAACATCTGTTCTCAAGTGGCAAGACTCTAGTAAATACAAATAAAAGGGAAAGTGTAACAAGTGAGGCTACACATTGCAAAGAAGATCTGATAGCAAGAGCTAACCAATAATATGCTAATTGCATATTATAAAGTACAAAAGTTGATGATGTAATTTACATATTTTCTGACAATATCAACATTTCTTCCAAGTACAAAGAAACATAGAATGCCCCTATTCACACCTTTTCTATTGTTTTGTTTTTTGAGGCACTCCTAGCTGTGCATACAAATATTTCAGGTGTCTTGAATACGTTTCTCCTTCCTGTGCTTCTCTGCATGTCCAAGATTGAACCTCTTTTCATATCTATTCCCTTTTCATGTCTTAGTCAAATTATAACAATATCACCCTAACCAGTCTTCACCTTTCTTTAATATCACATTCATACTTCTACAAATTATTCATATTCTGATATTATGAACTGAAAATTAACTACAATCCACATATTGTTTTACATAATTCATCTTTATTATTAATTCTTATAATGACATTTAAGTATCAAAATAGCAATAGTCCTTATTTCAAGTACAGAGGAAATATAAGACATAGGAACAAATTTGCTAAATCTCATGATTTTGTACCACTTCATATCTTCTTCTCTTACACTATCCTAAAACACATACTTTTTGTAAAATTTGACTTTTTCTCTTACACTATCCTAAAACACATACTTTTTGTAAAATTTGACTTTGGAATCTTATAATTCAATGGTATTACAATCTAAAAACGTCTTACTTCTTCCCAAGATTATGTGTTTTATATATTTTAACTAAAATGTATGTTTTACATATTTTAAGTAAAATGTAATTATACCACTTTCTCCCTTCTTCTTTCTTCCACTTACCAAATCCAGTCCTTCAAACTCCATCCATGCCCCCCTACATCTATTTTTTAATATTTACCTCTTATTTAATTCTTCCTACTAATGCATGCTCTAATTTTATCAGATGATTGCTTGCCTATTAACATTCTAGGGACTGCAAAGTTCCTATTCATTTGCTATTTTCTCTCTTCCTAGGATAACCATTAATGGTAATGTTTATAAATTACAATTTTCCAGGTTCTCGTTATGTGATGCTTCTGTTACTAAATGCTCTTGTTTCTCCTGAAGAGGACTAAGGACACTTTATTCTATGTTCTCACAAAAATCTGATGTGTATTTCTAATGTATTTTATTATGGTTTTGTTCTGTTGTCTAATACAATCATTGACACACTTAGTTCTTTTCTCCAATTCCTCTATGGTCCAGGACTATGTATATTTTCAATATTGCTTGCTTACTCTTTGAGAATTTTATACACAATGTAGTTTGATCATATCTATCCCCAGCACACACGCAATTTTTGTTACTTAGCAAAGTACCTGACATAGAAAGCTTGTTAATAAAAGTATGTTAAATGTGAAATAACTACTAGATTCATTTAAGGTAGCATATATATATGTATATATATATATATATGTTAATCAGGTTGATATTTAGCTTCTGTAATTGGTATGTAAAGGCAGTAATTCCACCTCCAACTCAGGATTAAGGTACTTCCTTTTAACTTCCCAATAATATGTCATGTACTTTGAACATTGAACAGTAATCAATCACTAATTAATTTAAGTTTCAGTTTTTCCTCATTCCAATTATGTATTCACAACATGCTTCAGGAAGTTTAAGTGGAAAATTCTAGCAATAAATAGTTCATGGGATCTAAATAATGTACTGTCTATGTAGTATATGGAATCATCTGCCATTTAGAGCCATCCCACCTAGAAGGTCTAGTATAACCTTGGTCATCATACACACATTTCATAATGTGCTCACCATTTGGTAACTCAGTATCCATTTCACTTGATTGTTTGGCATCATATCAAAGTGTTGACATACTGGTGTCCCTTATTTTATTCAATATTAGTTCAAAAATATAAGGATACTGGAAGCCAACAATTCAGATATGCCAAAGAAAAGAAGTTGCCCATGGGTGGAAGTTCCCACAGTGAGCTGGACCCTCACATTTTAATCATTAATTAAGAAAATGCACCACAGGATAATGTGGTGGAGATGATTCCTTACTTGAGGCTCCCTCTTCCCAGATGACTTTATTTTATGTCAGGTTGGAAAGAAACTAAACAAAACAAAACGAACCCACTAGTACATATATACATCGTAGTTTTAAGCAACTACTTCTGTTTTGGGATTGTAGTCTCTGTGGAAAAGAAAGTTTAGTTGTGGTATTCTGTTTGTCTGCCCAGAGAACAGCAAATATTAGTGAAACTCAATGGCTGTGTCCTGGTGAGTGCTTTTGGAATGAATACATGAAGGTCAGATAGATCTAGACAACAATGATCTTACACCTCCAGTGAGAAAGGGATGTGTTTTTTGCAATGAGGTCCTTCAGATATTGCATTCTGGTGCATATATGTGTCAGTATATAATCTACTGCAGTCTAGTTAGGAGAGAAAAGACCAAACATTTTCCGGATAAACTGATCTAATGGTGATTAAAATGACTCCAGAACTTTGTCTCAGCTCCATCCCTTTTGCACACTACTACAACAAATGAACTGCATGCAGATACATAGCCTGCATAGACACATCTGTGGTAAAAGTAAATGTTAAAATGCATATTTATGCCCACCTTGTATTAAAAGTGGTATAATTTCCAATTTCAAAAATATCAAATTCTGAAGATTATTTTCAATAAGAACAGAATATTTGATACGTAAGAATTAGTACAATGAGGAAAACACTTCAGATTCAAAAACATTATTAATGGTGGGTTGTGGTATTATTAGTATACTGGCTAGAATTCTATATAATGTGAATAAAGTATAGAATACCAACATTCATAAAGCCTTCAATAGTTAATGTATTTCCCTCATCTGCTTGAAAATTCTTATATGAGATTTTATAAATCTGGAGACTCTGAATTTTCTTATACATGACATTTTTATGATTATAATAGCACTAAAGTAGGTATCAATGGCAATGTATCAAAACTATGACCTTTTATATTTGAGGTAATAGCTGTTTCTTTTTTCTTGTGTTCATAAAACAGAGAAATTATGTTTGGTAAAGTTGTTCAAGCCTGCCTATTTATTCAGGAATTCTTTAGTTAGATAGACCTGCTTATTAAAAATGGAGCAACTGCAAACTCCTGGACTAGCTTCTTTAAATGACCATCCAATGAGTGAGGTCCACAAGACAGACCAAATGTGTTCAAGTAGAGTATAAGTCAGCAAGATTCCCAAAGGGTTATAGTATAGTTCATGGGTTATTTAGAGATAATTTACAATCTTGCTTGTGAGTGAAACATCAATGCTCAGGATATCAAGAACATTTTCTTCTAAATTATTTGAAAGTTTGAGTAAATATGACTCAAGTACCTTCTACTTGTGTATTCTTTTTTAATTATAAAAGTTTGTGACAGCCATGAGAAATAGAAATCTATACATACATGAACATATGCTTTGTCCTCCTTCCTTTATCTTAGCATCCACAAAAGTCAAACATTAGGATACCCAACTAATGGAGAGTCTAAAAGGTTAACACAAAGCAATTCTTTCCTTCAATAAATCATCTTACTTTTTGGAAAACACCTACTGATGAATTAGAACCAAATTCACATATCCTGTTTTCTAGTTACTGTCATCAACATCTCTATAATTACCTCATTCTTCTATATAAAAGGAACTTTATGAAGCACATTCAAAAGCCATGATCTTAATTCTCAAGAATCAAATAGTAAAAAAAAAAAAAGCAAAATATCAGTGACAAATACATTGACATAAAACATTATTGCCATAGCAAAATACTGTTATAATAATAAAACTTGTCTCATTATTTTTTGGAAAATATGGATGATGTTTTTAAGAGATCAATAATCAAAATAAATCTTTATCTTATTTAAGCAAAGAAATATAACTAATTTAAAATTTTCAGATAGAGCTCTTGGTTCAGGCCTGTTATCTCAACTACACAGGAGACTGATGCAGGAGAATTATATATTCTTTTGTTTTTATGTATTATTTATTTTACTTATTAGTATAAGTGTTTCGCTTGTATGTATGTACTATGTACATGCCTGTTGCACTCCGAGATCAGATGAGATCATTGGATTCACTGAAACTAGAGATATAGACAATTGTTACTCACCATGTTGATGCTGGGAACTGATGAATTCAGTGTCATTTTGTCTAATAAAAATGAAATAAAACCAAGCAGCTTTAAACCAACAAGAAAAAAATGAACTGGGGATGTAGATTGATGGTAGAGAGCTTGCTTTTGTAAAGCTCTAGTACAAGTTCAAATACTGTGCAAAAATCAAAGCAAATAAAGCAAAGTGTGTGGTGGATTTCATTGTACATGGCTCCCAGTTAGTAGAACTATTTTGGAAGGATTAGGAGATGAAGCCTTGTTGGAGGAGGTATGTCCATGGGACTAGCTTTGGTATTTCAAAAGGATCAAAACTTTTTCCAGTGTTTCTTCTGCTGGCCTCTTGCATGCTTGAGATGTGAACTCTTATCCTGCTGTTTCTGCTGTGATGCCTCTGCTTTGTTGTCATGAACTATACCCCTCTGAAACCATGAGCTAAATTAAACATTTCATTTTATAAATTTTCATTGCATTGTTGTTTTGTCACAGAAAGAGAAAGATAACAAACTCAGCAAATGAAATATCTCATGGGCTCCAAATAATGATGGACTGAATCCTGAAATTAAAATACTACTAAGGTTTCTGTCTTATGCTTCTTATCTCTATTACCTTTTGTGTTTCTCTTACATACCTTTTACTCTGCAACAATTTTATTTTTCAAAAATCTGTCAATATTTCAACATTTTCAGAATATAAGATGACTGATTACATGTTATAGTTCCTGATTTACCAAAGATTGCTTTCTGTAAAACTGAATCTGAGTGGCCCAACTTGGGTCATTGTCAACTGCTAATACCATATTCTGTGATAAGGAATCAGAATCTTGTGTCAAAAATATGCTTGGTATATCACAAATCCCTGGTGATCTTAGGAATTCATTTACTCTGTGTGTGTGCAAAATTGCTTTAGGTAAATATAACTAAAACTTATGCATGAAAATATTTTATTAAGTTCAATATTGGTAGGATTTACAGAATTTATTGTCTTAACCAAAGAGAATTTGAGAGTAACTTGTCTATTTCACTAAGAACAAACCATTAGCCTGTCTATAGTCCATATGCAATTCAAATATACCAACTGAACACCAGGTAACTTACACTCAGCCCTGAGAAATTATTCTGCATTAACTTGTACTTATAACACAATGGACACCTAGAATCATAGTCAAGTTGTCTTTAGTGAGTAGCAGTCTGTTTCTGAGCCCATTTGTAATATCATTACTGCTTCTGTACCTTCACTCCAAAAAACTCTCTCAAAACTCTCCTTAGTGCTGAGCTTACTGTGTACTGACAGAAGTACCTGGGAAAATTTCTTGAATGATAGCCACAAAAGACACCGTCTTGTTTAATTAATTTTAACATCCTTCTCTGTTGAGAGCACAGTATTTGGTGACAATACAAATATCTTCATACTTTGTCATCATTGTCCTCCTCCTTTCCTCTTTCCCTTTCTTCTACTTCTTTTATAGGAGCATCCAGATACATAACTCTTCCAAAAATTCTCCTTGTTTTTAATTTTCTAACTAACATATTATTTCCAGGCACAGTTACCAACCAAATGTACTGCTCTAAGTTGTGTCCATTGTTACAATTACCTTTTACTCCCATTTTACAGAAATACACTCTAATGTTTTATCACATTTTGTTAATGTCTATATTCAAAGTATTTTTGTCATCTTATCAGGGCATCACACTTCACTGAAATATTAATAATGGTAGTAGAGAAATTGGAGCTGAGTCATAGGTAACTTTATTTAATTTTTTAAAGAATTTTATTGAAAATAGATTCTTCTCTCATACAGTACACCCCAATCACAGTTCCCCATTTCCATCCCTCCCAGCTTCCCCTAGCCCCTCTCCCCAGATCTATCCCCAATTTATCTTCAGAATATTTTACTTACTTTAAAAAAATTTTAAAAATTTATTTACTACTTATTGTGTAATTTTATTTTAGCATATCAATGCAGTTTTCTGTGAAATAATCGTAATGAAGAGATATTGATAATTCTAATACATATAGTCTATAGATTATTTACTACCTATATTCGTCAAAACGCTGTAGCTGGACTCTATCATTGTAGCTTCATGTAGAAATTCAAACACTATAATGTTATTCTAAATGCATTTTAATAGGTACCTACCTAAGAAAAATACAGATAAAAATGATATCTTTTTATTAAAGTATGCAAACAAATATTGTCTGGAGCATTCCTGAATATCCTTTTTAAATTATTTTACTTTACTTTTAAAGACAATGTCTCATATATTCCAAACTGTTCTCCACTCACTCTGTAGTGGAGGATGGACCTCCAAAGTACTGGCATTATGATCATATGCCACTATGCTTAGTTTATGTGTTCCTGGAAATTGGACTTCTTTCATGATAGGAAAGCATCATGTTAACTGAGCCATGTCTCTAGCTCCTGAATATCCTTTATACAAGGATCCATGCAATTACTTTTCCATTTTTGCTGAGTTTATGGATGAACCAGGTATTCAAACACTTAAATTTGAAGAGTAAAACATTTGCAAAACATTTTTTAATTTAGTATTAGGCAAGCGGAAGTAGCATAATTTGGGCAGTAGTGAGGAATGCAAATTCACAAACTTACCCTAAGATGATGGAGCCAGGATCTCTGGGGTTGAAACTTAGCATCTGTGCTTTTTAACAAGCTCTCTAGGGGATTCTAAAGTATGCTGGAATTTAAGAATTACTTGTAGAACAGATGCCTCAGGCATTTTAGTAAAATTGTGCACAATTAGCATTTCCTTCAATATGGCTCCTTTGAAATTATCTTTTTTTATTCCCTTTTCAAGTACACAATGCTTTTGTTTACACATTCCTGAACACCATCTTCACTACCTCATACCATCCTCTCCTTGGCTTTACTGGTCTACTTTCTTTTGATAAGGCACAGTATAGTGGAGATATCACTATAACTTCCACTAACTTGATTGTTCCTCTGTGTGCAGCATTCTTCACTGTACCTTTGAAATGATTGTTGCTACCCTGTCATTCGTATTGAAGTTTACATATGAAGCACCATCTGCAATCAGCCAATTTAAAACAGACAACCAGTCATCCTACTTTATTCTCACTATTTTTATCACCATCTCCCACACTATAAATTTATTTATTTGCTTATTGTCTTTCTTTGTTGCTGGAAAGTTTAGAAAGGATAATAGGTTATTTTCTGTTGTAGCTATATTTTTATACTCTGTATGCAGAACAACACTGAGCACTTGGTAGGGCAATGTAATCAATATTCAGTAATTGAATAAATAATCAACAGAGTGAATCTTAACTAGAATTAGTAAGACTAGGTATTAATAAACAAAAGATATGTAAATAGCCTAAATAATTGTATTCACCATTTACACCTAGTGATGTCATGCTCAGACCTGAGTATGAACTAGGAGTCAGGATCTGTTAGTTAATATCAGTACTACTTGTTTCATACAGATTCAAAATATGGTCAGGGTTATTTACTTTTCAGATAATATGCAAGCCAAGTTATTTATTGTCATGATTAACCAAATATTCTTATGTTCTAATACAAAAAGGAAAGAAACCATTTTGGACTGAACTTATAGAGATATAAATTGCAAAAATCTGAGAACTTACCATTGTTAATGGCTTTGAATTTGATTTTCACCTTAGACTCATATTGTGAATATATTTCAAATAAGATATGACTTTAGTGTCTGCTATGCTTTAAAATTATTCAAAATAACTTGAAAGTTATACTTCTGAAATTTTCTTCCTTCTTTCATGTTTTATCCTCTGGATTTTTTTTTCTTCTTTATCAACAAGGTAAAGAGATGGGCTATGGTTATAGCTCCATGGGTAGGAGAGCTGACTATATAGGTAAAAGGCCCTGAGTTTGAATTTTATAGACGCAAGTATAAATCTATCATGGTTGCACATGCTTATAATGTCAGTGCTACAAGCAGAGGTAGTTGGATCCTGGGAGCTCATTAGCATCTTAGCCTAATTTAAAGTTCAATAAGAGACTCTTATTTCAAGGGAAAAATATAGAAATGATAGAAGAAAACCATTGTCTTCCTTCAGCTTCCATACACATACAAATGAAGGCATTATCTTCATACTCTCTTCATGCTCATATATACATAATATATAATATGTATGTCTGTATATATTACATATACAGATACAATATATCTACTGTACATACACACACACCTATACTTCTTGCTCACACAACAAATAGGCAAATGATTTCCATAATGTTTTAAAATATGAACTCAATATGAAAAATTCCTTACATATTTCTGCATACTATTATGAAATAAAAATAAAATTTAAATCCCAATTATAATAGATTACAGAATAACCATCATATTTTGGAATATAACATGCTATAAGGATACCGTAATATATATGTATATGTATATGTATATGTATATGTATATGTATATGTATATGTATATGTATATATATTCATGTAGCAATTAAGAGACCATGAATTTGAAAAAGAGTAAGGAGATATATATGGGAGGGTTTGGAGGAAGAAAAGGGAGGAACTAAACAATTATAGTCTTAACAACAAAAAATTTAAAAAGGACAAATTGTGTATGAGATGTGTTCATGTGGGTGCACTTCTGTGTGAAGGGCTGAGCATACATATATGTGCACAAGCATGTGGAAGTCAGAACACAGCCTTAGTTGTCCTACAGAGCCATCCACCTTGTCTTTGAGACTGATTTTTCATTGGACCTTACTGATTAGGTTAGGTTGGCCGACCAGCAAGTCTCATAGACACTCCTCTTTCTGCTTCCCCTATGCTGGGATTGCAATTGCCTTTTTGTTAATGTGGATTTCAGGAATTTAACTTACATTCTCACGCATACAACAAGCACTTGAAAACTGAGATATGTCCCTATAACAACAACAAAATGTTTTAAGAAAAAGTTTTCAAAGGAAGAAAATTATATGGACATTTAAAACTGATAAACATTACTAATAGAAACCAAACAAGATTCAAATGAACACAAAAACTTCTTGTAATTATATATTGGATGAATTAATGTTTAAAATGTCTCTAATTCTCAAAGCAGTTTCCAGTTTAATCTTCGTCAAAATAAATCCTTTTATTTATAGTCAAATGATCTTACAGAACAGTGCAAAAAATACATAATGGGAAAGGACAGAATTTTTCAAAAACAATGTTAGGAAAATTAGACATCAACATGAAAAAACAAAAAGTCAAAGATTGACTGGACATGATTCAAAAACATAAATGCTAATCTGGAAGCCATACACACACACACACACACACACACACACACACACATACACACACACACACATATATATATATAATATTTTTTCTTTTTTTCTTTTTGTTTTACATATGGATCCCAGTTCCCTCTCCCACCCTCTTCCCCTCTCTACCACCCTGTCATGCCTCTGACCACCATCCCCTCCTATCCCCCACCTCCACATGTAGGGTAATGACTTCCAGGAGGGCTAATTAAATCTACCAAGTCATTTGAAGTAGGGACTAGGCTTTTCTCTCCCATCTCTAGGTTAAGGGAGTAACCCTCCATGAGGGATGTGCTCCCAAAGTCCTTTTGTGTACCAGGGATATATCGTCATTCCACTGTCCAAGGTTCCTTAGACTGCCCAGGACTTCTAGCTGAGACCCATATTCGGGTAAATGCTGAATTCCCAGCTATCAGTCTGGGGGCCCATTAGCTCCTCCTTGTTCAGGTCAGCTGTCTCTATGTGTTCTGTAGCCTGGTCTTGTCCTCCCTCTCTGCATCTGGATTCCAGTTCGGCTCAGTGTTTAGTTGTGGGTGTTTGCTTCTGTTTCCATCAGCTACTAGATGAGGGCTCTATGATGGTGGATAAGTTAGTCATCTCATTAAATGGGAAGGGCATTTATGGTGGCCTTTACACAGTTGTTCAAATTGTTAGTTGGGGTCAGTCTTGCAGGTCTCTCGACATTTTTCTAGGTTCAGTTTTCTCTTCAAACCTATAATGGCTCCCTCTTTTATGGTTTCAGTCTCTCTCTCTCTCTCTCTCTCTCTCTCTCTCTCTCTCTCTCTCTCTCTCTTCCTCATGTCTATTCCTCCCCTATTCCTGCCCTGACTCAATCTTCCTCATCCCCTTCACTTTCTCCTAGTTCCCTCTCCACTCACTCCCCCTCCCCACTCCTCATATGCTCAGGATATCTTGTACCTTTTCCCTTCTGTGAGGGACCTTGTATGAATCTCTTAGAATCCTCCTTGTATCCTAGTTTCTCTGGTGGTGTGAATTATAGACTGATGATCTTTTGCTCTATGTCTAAAGTCCATAAATGAGTGAGTAAATACCATGTTCCTATTTTTGTTACTGGGTTACCTCATTCAGGATGGTTTCTTCAAGTTTCATCCACTTGCTTATGAATTTCAAGATCCCATTGTTTTTTTGTTTTTGTTTTTGTTTTTCACAGAGTAGTATTCCATTGTGTAAATGTGCCACATCTTATTTATCCATTCTTCAATTGAGGAACATCTAGGTTGCTTACAAGTTCTTGCTATTACAAATAATGCTGCTAAGAACATAGTTGAGTACATATCTTTGAGCTATCATCTTGAAAACAGCCTGGTATTGGCACAAAAATAGACAGGTAGTCCAAATGGATCAAAGACCTCAACATAAATCCAGCCACACTGAACCTCTTAGAAGAGAAAGTGGGATATACCCTTGAACAAATTGGTACAGGAAACTGCTTCCTGAACATAACTCCAGTAGCACAGACACTGGGATTGACAATTAATAAATAAATGGGACATCCTGAAATTGAGAAGCTTCTGTAAGGCCAAGGACACAGTTAACAAGACCAAAGGGCAGCCCACAGACTGGGGAAAGATCTTCACCAACCCCATATCTGACATAGGGCTGATCTTCAAAATATACAAAAACTCAAGAAACTAGTCAACAAAACAAATAACCCTATTAAAAAATGGGCTACAGACCTGAATAAAGAACTCTCAATAGAGGAAATCAAAAAGACTGAAAGACACTTAAGAAAGTGCTCAACATCCTCAGCTATCAGGGAAATGCAAATCAAAACAACTCTGAGATACCAACTTACTCCTGCTGGAATGGCTAAAATTAGAAACACCACTGACAACTTATGCAGGAGAGGATGTGGAGAAAGGGGAACACTCCTCCACTTCCGGGTGACAGTGCAAACTTGTACAACCATTTTGGAGATCAGTATGGTGGTTCCTCAGGAAAATGAGAATTAGTCTACCACAGGACCTGGCAATCCCTATCTTAAGCATATACTCAAATGATCCACATCCATACAACAAAGCCATAACACATTCATAACAGCAAGAGGTTCTGCTCTATTTTTATATACTAAAACGAGTATAGATAATAGTTAAATGCTACTTAATTTCAAATGCTGTAAGAAAGATGATTTGGTCTTTTTCACCAAAAAAGGAAGAGATGTAAACTTAATCTAATTTAAACATTATAAAATTATATATATATATATCAAAATCACATAGGCAATCCATTAGCATTTATAATAAGTAAATGTTAAATTTTAGTTAAATTTCTGTAAAATCTTCAGAATACAGGATTTGACATTCATGTTTTTTGGACATGACATAAAATCACAGATAACAAAAGTGCAATTATACAAGTCAAACAAAAAACAGTATAGGAGAGGAAACAACCATAGTGAAAGATAACCTACATGATTATAAATGGTGCTTGTAACTATACAATTGACAAGGAGTTGACACTATCATAAACTCCCATGCCACCACAATTAACATATGCTGATATCCTGGATATGGTGTGTATTCTTTTAATCCAAAAACCTGAGAGGTTGGGAAAAGAGAAGGATCAGGTGGTCAAGATTCTCTTAAGCTACATAGTGAATTTTTGCCCAGGATGTACTACTGGAGTTTCTGTCTCAAAACCAGACAGGCAAATAATAAAACAATCAAATACAACCCGTTTTTAAAATTGTTAAACCCTAGGTTTGGTACTCATTAACCACATAGAGACTTACAGCCATATATAACTCCTGTCTCAAGGGTCTGATACTCTCTTTTGATATCAGAAGGCATTTCACAAAGATGGGGAACAGACATGCATGCAGACAAAACATCTGTGGACATAATAAAATAACAAAAATATTTTTAAATAGGCAAACACTAGAATATGTAGTTATCTAAGGAAGAAAGACAAATGTCCAGAAATCAATCATATAGAAATATGGTTATTATAGATAGTTTGAACAATATGATTACCCTTGAGAGAAAATTTTTGAGAGGCAGATTACTTGCCCAAGAGCTCTTTATTCTTGGCTCAGACATTTTGGTTAATGTATTCAAAAATTTTTGTTTGAACTCATCAGAGACAGAATGTTATGCCAACAATAAATACTGCTATTCATGACTACCATTCATAAAATAGCACCTATATGTCAAAATCTGAATGAGATTGTGCATTTCTCCTCTAAATTATATATGCTATTATTTTGCAAATGGGGAAATTGAAGCTTATAAGAGTAAATCATCCTCCCACAATATCAGACAGAGATAAGTGATGGAAACAAGATTAAAATACTGTCTTGTGTAGATTTAAGCTCTTGTTTATGAAACTACACATATGTCATCTCAGTGACTCATTGAGTCATTTTATCATATAGATACTCTTATTCATTACACAGTTAGAGAAACCTGTAACCATATATTTACTGAATAATAGAGCTAGATTTAATTTGTCCTTTGGCTTTAAACTGCATAATTTCCCACTGTTACACTGCTTTAAAAAGGCTCCAGTGAGAAATGTGAGCAAGACAATAGGATATTGTTGTCCTGGTATTGAGGCATATCAGTTTCATGGGAAAGGTCACAAAGCTGAGAGAGCTCAGAAGTCTGATCTGGGACTTATGCCAAGATCTGAGTCCTGTCTTGTGGTCACATACTTAGATTTGTCGTATATCAGTGTGTCATCAGTGTTCATGTTGTCTGTTTAACTCCCTTCTGTACTCAAGTTTCAATGGGATTCTTGAAAGATTTTTGTACTCTGTCATTCTAGGCAGATGCCAATGATCTTTCCTTTTCTTAGAATTATATTTTTCCTCATATAACATATCTATTTATAATTCAAATGTAGCTTAAATTTTACATCTTTATATAACCCCAAGGTAATTCTGAGGACATCAGCTCTCACTATTATGCAACTTTACCACACATTAAAATTCTCTATAGCATTCCATATAGTTGTAAGCTTTGGGAAACCAGAGCCTTTGTCTTGCTTTACTCTTGCATCTCTAGTTCCTAATGCAAAGCCAGGCATATAAGGCATTCCATTAATACTTTTATTTTAATAAAAGAATAAATGTATGCATGCCAAATTATATATTTGTATCCAACCAGTCTTGTTTTCAGTTAGACCATGTTTCCTAAAACTTTTCTGATCAAAGCAATAATCTAGAAAGCGTGTTTAAAATATAGGTTATCATGTTGGCCTTGAGGTGTCCAGAAATTTTTTTAAAAAACAAAACACAACAATAGTACACTAGGTAATTCTTTGGCTAGGAAAGTTGAGGAAATACTAATTTTAAGCAGTTGTGTCTTCTAGGGGTATAGCATTTGGCAGTGAGCTCTGAAATCATAATCCTGCCAATTCTAGTCTTACTTTTTATATGTTTGGGCATTAAAGCATCATTCTCTATTTCTTCAATTCATGGTCTATAGATTCAGTTCAATGTCATGTGTAGGATTCTGAACTATCTTTTCTAATTATTTGTCTTCATGTTACAAAGGTAACTCGTGACCTGTAATATTTAACTTTGCATAATTATGGTTTTTTAGTATATCAACTTCTTGAAAGTTAGATTTATACTCACACTTAATGCCACTTTAGGTTTGAACTCCTTGTAACACACACACACACACACACACACACACACACACACACACACAAGCACATGCACACATACACACACATTTTGCTTGGAAAAAAAGTCACTCATGGTCCCAGGGTTATTTAGAATTTATCTAAACATGTGCTCCCAACTTCATTGAGGCAAAAGAGGGAAAGAATAATGACTTACACATTGATTTTCAGAGCTCTCTCCTGGAATTGACATGCATGCCATATTTTATTTTCACAAACAATTCATTTCATTGGCCAAAACAAATTACATGGTAATTCCTAATTTAAGAACAGACAAGGAAGTATATCATAGTAAAATAGAGAACCAGAATACTTGAAACCATCTCTAATGATTTACAAAGTACACAGAGATAGCATATTTCAGTGACCCTAAGTTGCTTGACTTTTATTACCACTCTACACTGGTTAAAAGTTATAGCAGTCTTTTTTTTTCCTTTGGCTCAATGAGAGAATAATTTCACCAGATGATAAATCTGGGCTCTATGTGGATTCTTATTCAGTAGAAAGTGGTGGCAGTTCCAGAGAACTAGGGAACCAAGAGAGTCAGAGAAGGATGAGACTCTGTTACTTTAGAGGACACTTAATTACATTTAATAATTTGTAATTTAATGCTTGATGTTCCATGAAGATAACATCTGCTACTTTATAAAGGATATATAGGAAACAATAGATCCAAAGACAGTTTTGGAAAGGTGAATTTAATGGTCATGAAAATATGCTGATAAATCATCTTATTGATGTAGCAAGCATTTAGTTGCTCTACAGATTAGTTTCCCAGGTATAACTATGTCACTTAGTCTTTCCCACATTATTTGTCTCCCATGAAAAGGAAATGATACTTGCATTTGAAGCCTTTTTGAGACTGGAAACAAAGGTCATGTAGTAAACAGACAATGGGAGAGAGAAATTACATAGATGAATATTAGCCTAATTGTAAAATAGGTGTGCCTTTGGAAAGGATGTCTTATTGTTTTCTTTTCTATTGCTGTAATAGAATACCATGCTAAAAGTAACTTAAAAGAATTTATTCTTTTGTATTTTCTAGAGGACTAGAGTCCTCATGTCAGAGAATGTATAGCATAGAAGCAGGAGCAGGAACTGGGGAAGATTACATTATATTTACATGTTAGTAAGAGAAAATGAGACTTTAGGAAGTGGAGTAAGTCTATAAGCCATCAAAGTTCATCCTCATTTATATACTGCTTCCACCTCCTAAACAATGCTTCAAACAGTGCCACTAACTGTGGAACAAGTATTCAAATAATGGCCTTATGAATGACCTTTATCTTTAAGGGCATCAACAGTCAACCCCATAATTCTCATATGTTCACTACCACCTCATGACATAGAATGTACTCACTTCAACTTCAAATGTTTCCATAGTCTTTAGAACTCTCAACAGTTTTCAAAATAGCAAAGTCTTCTCTGAGACTCTCTTAATTTTAACTCCCCATAAAAATAAAATGCAATTTATATACATACTTTCAGCATAGGATGGCTTAGAATATACATTACCAGTCAAAAAGAGAAGAATGTGGTTACACTAAGGAAATACTGAAGCAAATGAAGACTGAAACCTAGAATGACAAGGAGTAAATGATATAGTTCCATGGCAGGTATCCCCAGGCTTAGATCACTCGTTATTTCCAGTTTTGCTGCCTGAAAAATACATCTTTCTCTTGTGCTGGTTCCACTGCCAGCAAACATCTCATGGCTCTGTTATCTCCAATATTTTGGGGGTCTCTATCAAAACACGGGCTTCACCTTCACTGCTTTATACAATGACCTTTCAAATCCTCTTTCCTAGGATTCTGACCCTACAATGCCTTATCTGGCCTTAGAATTTTGCCTAAACTACAGCAGAAAAATCTAAAACTGCTCCAATCTTGTATCTGTCATACTTTCAAGGGTGTTGCCATGTAGATGACTCTGTCAAATTTAGCTGCCATGCTGAGATGGACCCTTACTTCTTTGGATCACATTAGCAGCAGCCTTTGTTTAAAAGATCATGTTAAGGGACAGGAAAACCTTTAGGCTATTTCCTTTTAAAAATTGCAGCTTTAGTTGAGTGGTATTTTGCCCTGAGGTAGCATTTTTTTTCTTTCCATTATAGAGTCAAAGTTTTTTCTTTGATGGCATTCATCTCCTTAACAATTGTAGCCTCCTTTATAGTATATAACTTGGTTGCAACATTAAGCTTCTTAGTGCTCTTTATATCTCCAGACAGTATATTTTAAACTTTAGACATCATAATATATATATATATATATATATATCCATATATATTAGTAATCAGAAATAATCATTTCACTTGAGTTTATTCTGTCTTAAAATTTCCTCCACCAAATAAATGCACCATTAGCTTTTAATTCAGCCTCAGGCAAGTTCTCAGCACATGGGCAGAATGCAACAAAATTACTTGCCCAAACATTACAGGAATGGCCTGTAGCACAGTTATTAATAAAATCATTGTTCCCCTTGGAACGTTCCACTCTCTGCTTTATTTTAAACATTACTATTTTCTAGGCTTCCATTAGTATATTCTTATAGCATTCAACTACTTTGGAACAAAGACTCACATTCTTAAAAAAACAAACAAGCATACAAGCAAACAAGCAAGCAAGCAAACAAACAAACCAAAAAAAATATTATGGTCACATTCATCATAACAATAACCCCATTCTCAATACTAACATTTGAGTTAGTTATTTTATTTTGCTGCCATAAACTATCATGGCCCAAAGCAACTTTAAAAGAGTTTAGTTTTGCTTATGCTTCTAGAAAGATAGTCTCCTGGTGGGAAAGAGAACATAGTGACTGGAGCAGGAAACTGGCAATGAAATTTTCTCCACACACAGGAACTGGGGAGAAGATGCACAGGAAGCATGGTATGGTTCTAATTAATCTAACTCCACTGACTTCTCTTAGTTAAATACACCATTGCCTCCCACTGAGTTATAAAAGATACCAATTCTTGATATCTGTGAATATTTTTGCCTAAATAAATACAAAACAAATGAAAACTGATATGGTTATCTACTAATCATATGTTAAGATTTTAAAAATCAAATCTAAGAGCAAAATCATAAATATACTGTTATGTCTTAATTAAGACAGTGAACAGGAAAATACAATTATTTACTAATAACATCGAAGATTTTTAGGACTAAAAGAAGATGGCCAACACAAGTTTATTAGACCTATTTATTTTACAAAAAATTATCTGTGTCTACATGTATGTCTGTGCAGCATATGCATGCCTGGTGCTCAAAGATATTAGAAGTAGGCATCAGATGCTCTGACACTAGAGTTACAGATAATTGTGAGCTACCATGTGGATGCTGACAGTAACACCTGGTTCCTATAGAAAAACAGCAAATTCTCTTAACCATGGAACCATGTCTCCACTCCTTACAAATATGTATTTCTTGACAGTAACAGTTTTCAACAGCACAATAGCTGGTCCTCCTGTTTCATCCACTACGATACAATACATTAATAGTAATATAAATATTTTATAAGCCTTTTTCTCTTTCAAAATTTGACAAAGGCATCAATAATAAACAGTATTTATTTTGTAAATATCTAGTAAATAAAAGATCATCAGAAGATTAATTGGCAAGCTGTGTTATTAAATTTCAAAATAGTTTTATAAAGAACAAAATCTTGGTGGTAAGTACAGAAATAGGATAATATGAATATGAAGTTATTCTAAAGCAAGAAACAAAGCATGAAGCTGGATGATAGCTACAATAGCACTCTCTGTAGACACCCTCAAGCTGTCATTTCACTGGGATCATCTAAGACCATCAAAAAGAAGAGCTATTTACATTATATACCATAACAGCAGCAAAATTGCAGTCATGAAGTAGCAACACAAATAATTTTATTGATAGGGGTTACCACAACATGAGGAACAGCAGTAAAGGATCATAGCATTAGGAGTGTAGAGAACAACTTCCTCTATATCATACTCAAGGACAGGATAGACCAAGCACAATTAACGATTGTCTAGAGAGGTACAAAGGACATAGGGTTTCCACTTCCCTATATCATGCTCTTAAATTTATTTGTGAAGTTAGGGAGGTATCCAGCTTTTCATGCCATGTCATTAGTACCAGTATAGAACTATTGGAAAAAGACAGAAAGGAATATTTCTTGAAGACTTAATGTGCATTCTTAAGAATGAGCCTTCAAATAAGCAACAATGAGATGTTATAATGTTATTAGGCATGCTAATATACATTAGATGCAAACTTCAACATTACTAGGTAATTGTAAATGTTACCCTGATTTTCCTTGTGAAATATTTGAGGCAGACAAAGGTCATATTATTTTTCTTAGCTGCTAGGGGGCAGAGCTGTAATAATTTTTATTTATTTATTTAAATTAAAAACAAGCTTTTTTTTTCATGTCAATACTGGCTTCTTCTCTCTCCTCTCCTCCCCTGCCCTCAAGCAACTTCCTATCCCATCCCCTTTCTGCTCCCCAGGGAGCGTGAGGCCTTCCATGGAGGATCTTCAAAATCTGTCATATAATTTGGGCATGACCTAGGCCTTCCCCTATGTGTCTAGCCTGATTGAGTATTACTCTTTGTGGAATGGAACCCCAAAGCCCATTCATATAATAAGGATAAATACTGGTCCACCACTAGAGGACCCATAGATCGCCCAGGCCTCCTACCTGACATCAATGTTTAGGTTCCCTGGCTGTCAATCCAATACTGGTTCCCTGGCTGTCAGTCTGGTGTCCATAAGTGTACACGCCCAACCTCAACCAGCAAGGAAGACACGAATCCGGGAAGATCTTCTTTATGCAGTTTTAATCAGAATCCTTGAACATGCGTCTTCTTACCCGCAGGACCCCGGGGGAGCCATGCACAGGCTTAAATCCCCTTGTGCTAACCAACCCCAGTGAGCTACATGGACCCTGCAGATAGGCTACTCTAAAGCAGAAGCAGATAGGCTGAACAGACTTAACCAATTAAGGGCTTGTTTACGCCAGAGAGCGCTCACCCTCGGGGATGTGGAAGGCAGAAGCCAGCACCATCTTTAAGGTGCGGCACTTCACAGCTCTCTACACATAAGATCTGCCTTGTTCAGGTCATCTGTTTCTATGTGTTTCTTTGGCCTGCTTTACATCCTTTTGTGCATCACTCCTCGCTCTCTGAAGCTGAATTCCAGGAGTTTGGCACCGTATTTATCTGTGGTTGTCTGCTTCTGTTTCCATTAGCAACTGGATGAAGGCTCTAGGACGGCATATGAGGTAGTCATCAATCTCATTATCAGGGAAGGATATTTAAGATAGCCTGTTCATTGGGGGTAATCCTTATATGTATCTGGACATTTCCCTGTTCCCTGGTACTAAATTTCTCTTTAAACTTATAATGACATTCTCTTTCTGTCTCTCTCTCTTCCCTTCTATTCTCTCTGTCTCTCTCTGTCTCTCTCTGTCTCTCTCTGTCTCAGTGTAAATAATCTTATTATTTCATACTTTACATATTTATCCAAGTTCCCTTTCCCTCCTTCCCCACATGCCCCATGACCTCCCTCCTATCCCATTCCGTCTCACTCCACAGCGAGGTTGGTGCCTTCCAGGAGGGATAGTCAAAATCTGTCAAGTCATTTGGAGTAGAGTCTAGATCCTCCCCCTCCCTGTTTCTAGGCTAAGGGAGTATTGCTCCACAAGGAATGTGCTCCCAAAGTCCTTTTGTGCACCAGGGATTCATCTTGGTTCCACTGTCAGAGGTCCCTTAGTCTACCTAGGCCTTCTAACTGAGACCCACATTTAGGGGGTCTGGGTCAGTATAATGTTGGTTTCCCAGCTATTAGTCTGGGGGTCCATGAGCTCTCCCTTGTTCAGGTCAGCTGTCTCTGTAGGTTTATGTAGCCTGGTCTTGATCCATTTTTTTTAATCACTCCTCCCTCTCTGCAACTGGATTTCAGGAGTTAGTGTCAGTGTTTAGCTGTGGGTGTCTGCTTCTGTTTCCACCAGCTACTAGATAGGCTCTATGATAGCATATAAGTTACTTATCAGTCTCATTATCATGGAAGGGCATATAAAGTAGCCTTTCAACTGTTGCTCAGATTGTCAGTTGGGGACACACTTGTAGGTCTCTGCATTTCTCTGAGACAGTTTTCTCTTCAACCTATAATGGCTCCCTCTATTATGGTATCTCTTTTTTCCCCTCTTGTATATTCATCCCCCAACTCAATCTTCTTGGTCCCACATGTTCTCTTCTCCTTCCCTCCTCTTTCTCACTACTCCCTCTCCACTCACTGGCCCCCTACTCCCAATATGCTCAGAGGCTCTTGTTCCTTTCTCCTTCTGTGAGAAACCTGGTATGAATCTCTTAGGTTCTTCATTGTATCCTAGTTTCTCTGGCACTCTGTATTATATGCTAGTGATCCTTTGCTCTATGTCTAAAATTCATATATGAGTAAGTAGATCTTGTTCCTGTCAGAATGGCTAAAATTTGAAACACCAATGACAGCTTATGATGGAGAGGATGTGGAGAAAGGGGAATACTCCTCCACTGCTTGTGGGAGTGTAAGCTCATACATCCATTTTCGAGATCCGTGTGGTGCTTCCTCAGGAAAATGGGAACCAGTCTTCGAGAGGACTCAGTAATTTTCTCTTAGTCATATACAGAAATGAACCACATCTATGCAACAAAGACCTCTGTTCAACTATGTTCATAGCAGTATTATTTGTAATAGCAAGAACCTGGAAGCAACGTGGATGCCCCTCAACTGAAAATGGATAAAGGAGATGTGGCACATTTACACACTGGAATACTACTCAGTGGGAAAAACCCTAAACAATGTAATCTTGAAATTTGCAGACAAAAGGATGGAACTTGAAGAAACCATCCTGAGTGAGGTAATCCAGTCCCAAAAATAGAGGACTCCCTCTCTTAGGGTATCTCTTTTCTTGCTCTCCTGTATTCTTCCCATGACTCAATCTTCCTGTTCCATCCTATCATCCTCTCATCTCCTTCTCTCCCCTTGTCTTTCTCCAGACACCCTCTCCCAATTTGCTCAGGAGATATTGTCCTTTTTCCTTTCTCTGGGGGACCATGTATGTTTCTATTAGGATTAGGGTACTCCTTGTTTTCTAGCTTCTCTTGTAGTGTGGATTATAGGCTTGTTATCCTTTGCTCTGTGTCTAAAATCCATTGTGACTGGGTTTCCTCATTCAGGATGGTTTCTTCTATTTTCATCCACTTGCCTGTTAATTTCATGATTCCATTGTTTTTTTTGTTTGTTTGTTTGTTTGGTTGGTTGGTTTTTCTGCTAAGTATTACTCCATTGTGCAAATGTACTGCATTTTCTCTATCTAATCTTCAGTTGAGGGCATCTAGGTTGCTTCCTGGCTCTGGCTATTACAAGTAATGCTTCTATGAACATAGTTGAACATATTTCATTGTATGAATGTGAATTTTTTGTGTATATGCCTAAGAATGGAATTGCTGATTTTTGTGGTAGACTGAGTCCCATTTTTCTGAGGAGCTGCCATACTTATTTCCAAAGTGGCTGTACAAGTTTGCCCTCCCACCAGCAGTGGAGAAGTGTTCCCCTTTCTCCACATCCTCTCCAGCATAAACTGTTCTTGGTGTTTTTTATTTTAGCCATTCTGGCAGGAGTAAGATGGTATCTCAGAATTGTTTTGATTTGCATTTCCCTGATAGCTAAGGATGATGATCAATTTCTTAAGTGTCTTTCAGCTTTTTTGATTTCCTTTATTGAGAGGTCTCTATTAAGTTCTTTACCCCCTTTTTTTTTGAATTGGATTATTTGGTGTTTTGGTGACTAGCTTCTTGAGTTCCTTGTATATTTTGGAGACTAGCTCTCTGTCAGATGTGGGGTTGGTGAAGACTTTTTCCCATTCTGTGGGCTGCCTTTTTGTCTTGTTGAGTTTGTCTTTTGCCTTACAGAAGCTTCTCCCTTTCAGGAGGTCCCATTTAGTAACTGTTGATCTCAGTGTCTGTGCTATTGGTGTTATGTTCAGGAAGTTGTCTCCTGTATCAGTTTGTTCTAGGGTACCTGCCACTTTCTCTTCTATGTTGTTCAGTGTGGCTGGATTTATGTTGAAGTCTTTGATCAAGAGTTGAAATCATAATGAAACACAAGAAAATCACAGAGCCCCTATTTTTCCACTACTGTATGTTTTCTGTCTTACTGTTTTATGTTTAAAATAAGTGCTTTTAACAAATGTAAAAAGTCAAGAATTAGATTGAGCTTTCTTTGTTGAATTTCAAAGACAATGCATGTGTATAGTACTATGATGTTAATATTTTTTGCTTACTGATATTTAGTATTCTGTTCTGTAGTCAGGTATTGAGGTAATTCTGTGGATTTATTATTTTTTAGTCCTGAATATTTTCAAAAATTAATTGCTTTAATAGCTAAAATCCAGCATGCTATATAAACAGAACAGATCAAAACACATAATGTTATTATTGAAAGCATCAATATTTATACTTGACACAAAAATTTTCAATTAAATATGCAGAATAAAGTAGCAACATTAGAAAGAAATCTAAATTTGAATGTTCCTAATCAATATGTTTAATGCATAATTAAATAAGGTTAGACATAAAAATCCCTTCTGCTTCACACTGATAAAAAAGCTTGTCTTTTTGAGTCATATTCTGTTTTGTTACCACTCTGTTCAAATGTTTGCTTCAAAAAGATACATACATACATGGTTTTATTAAAAGAGAATGAAATGATAAAGGCACAATTTGGTGTTATTGGCTAGGTCATTCTCAGTATTGTTTATTTTCTTTTGTCTTATTGATTTGAGTCCTTGTTTCCTCTAATTCCTGACTTTTGGCTTCTACCAAGACTAAGTTTTCAAACTAACTTATAATAACAACATAAAAGGATTTCAACACACAAGATTTCTTTAGACTGACTGGATCATTCCGCACACACAAAGTCATGCTATTAGCAAATATAAAACTACCATTATCCACCGTTAATCTGTGGAGAAACAAAAATCAAAATCAGGAATCCAGGGTATGTGTTGTTTCAGTGTTGAAACTTTTTGTCTGTCATTTTTGTAGACTTTATCTTTAGTTCAGCTTTTACCTGCTAATTTCTGCTTTTATGTGGAGCTGAACAATGCAGCATTCTGTAAAATGTAATTGTACATAATTATGATATAAAATGTGATATAAGGATTTATATGTGGATTATTTATATATGTACATATAATGTTTAATGAAATTATTGAGCAAATACATAATATCAAAAATTATGAAATGTGTTTATACTTATTATCTTACCAATAATAAAATGTGTGTCATAATAACAATAGTAACATCTTATGCTACATTATTTACTTTTCTAAATGAAATGAACTATTGATCAGTATTTTCTGATTCATTTCAAACCCAGTTCCCATGAACTGTTATATTACTGTCTTATTCGATGAATTCAGTTGTTTAAATTATACAAATGTGTGAAAATATGCAGTATTTATCTAACAGTTTCTGGCTTATTTCATTTGCTATAATATCCTCTCAATTCATCTTTGTTGGTGAGTGAAAACTCTTCTTTATGGTTGAAAGTTAATGCATTGTAAAAGTATCCATTTTCTTTTCCCACTCATCTGTTGATAAACTGATTCCTGAATTTTTTCTATTATGAATAATGATGCAACAATTATGAGTTTGCAAATATATGTATAGCAATTTGATATATATTACTGGTTATTTGCCTGGATGTGTTGTAGATGGACCATGTGGTAAAATGTTTGGCCTTTTTAGGCACCAAGATGAGAATTTTCTGTGATGACTGTTCTAATTGATATTCTCATCTTCAAGGTATAAATATTCTATTTTCTGAATATGCACTTCAGCACTTACTACAAGTGAAAGGCAATCTCATTATGGTTTCATTTTTCTTGTGACCTTACTGGACAATTTTAAACCATTGATTCACCTATGTTTTAAATAGAGTTGTCTGTGTATTTTATATACTAACACCACACCAGATGAAGAGGTTAAAAATATTCTCTACCATTCTGTAGGTTGTAATCTCATTTTGTCAGTTGTCTAATATGCTGTGTTGAAGATGTTTTCATTTTTTGCACTCTGATTTGTCTCTGCGTACTTTTGTTACTTACGCTTTTGAAATTTTATGTAAAACGTTTGCCTCAAATTAAGGTCATGTGGTAATTACAGTATGGGATTTCATATTTCATTTCCCTTTAGGCATTTAATCCATTTGATATGTTTTGCTTTTTATGATTTTTTCTATTGTCTTGAGCAATATCAATTATCAATGTTCATTAGTTCATTCAATCTTATAATATTCAGTATTCCAGCACATAAATATAGAACAATAAATAGAAAATTATTTTTAAGTATTTTTTAACAATGATTGTAAATGGAATTAGTTTCAGTTTTTAATAGTTCATTGGTAGTTTGAAAATATTTTTTTTATGAATGCTGTATCATACAATGTCACTTATTTGAATATTATTTTTATATATTTTGATTGCAAGTTCCTTTCTTCCTATTTAAATACCATGTTTAATTTATGTACAAGGTTTTAGTATATATGTAGGGAAGTCAGAGGAGGAACCTGGAGTTATTAACTGAAGGATAGTACTTTTTACTGGCTTGCACCCCATGAATTACTTAACCTGCTTTCTTATGCTACTCAGGACCACTTGTCCTGAGTAGTACTTCCCCAAATGTGCTCAGGAGAACTTGTCCCTATCCCCTTCTGTGAGGGACCGTCTGTGAAACTCTTAGATTCTTTCTTGTTTCCTAGCTTCTCCGGCGGGGTAGATTGTGAGCTGGTGATCCTTTGCTTTATGTATAAAATGCATAAAATACATATATGAGTGAGCACATTCCATGTTCCTCTTTTTGTGACTGGGTTACCTCAATTGGGATGGTTTCTTCAAGTTCCATCCTTTTGCCTGATAATTTCAAGATTCCTTTTTTTTTCCCCACAGAATAATACTCCATTGTGCAAATGTACTACAACTTCTTTATCCACTCTTCAGTTGAGAGACATCTAGTTTGCTTCCAAGTTATTGCTATTATAAATAATGCTGTTATGAACATAGTTGAACAGATGTTATTGCATGTTATGTTTATTGCATGGATGTGGATCATTTGTGTATATGCCTAAGAGTGGAATTACTGGGTCTTGAGGTAGACTGATTCCCATGTTCCTAAGGAACCACCATACTGATCTCCAAAATGTCTGTACAAGTTTGCACTCCCACCAGCAGTGGAGGAGTATTCCCCATTCTCCAACTTCTCTCCAGCATAAGTTGTCCTTGGTGTTTCTAAATTTAGCCATTCTGACAGGAGTAAGATGGTATCTCAGAATTGTTTTGATTTGCATTTCCCTGATAGCTAAGGATGTTGAGCAATTTCTTAACTGTCTTTCAGTCTTTTTGATTTCCTCTATTGAGAATTCTCTATTCAGTTCTGTATCCCATTTTTAATAGGGTTATTTGGTGTTTTGTTGACTAGTTTCTTGAGTTCTTAGTATAATTTGGAGATCATCCCTCGTCAGATGTGGGGTCGGTGAAGATCTTTTCCCAGTCTGCGGGCTGCTGTTTGGTCTTGTCAATTATGTCCTTTGCCTTATAAAAGCTTTCTCAGTTTCAGGAGGTCCCATGTAGTAACTGTTGGTCTCAGTGTCTGTGCTACTGGCATTATATTCCATAAAGCAGTCTTTTGTACCTATTCGTTCAAGGGTACCTCTCATTTTCTCTTCTATGAGGTTCAGTGTGTCTGGGTTTATTTTGAGGTCTTTAATCCATTTGGACTTAAGTTTTGTGCATTGTGATAGACATGGATCTACCTGTAGTCTTGTACACACCATCATCCAGTTGTGCCAGCACAATTTGTTGAAGATGCTTTCCTCCTTCCATTGTATACTTTTAGTTGTTTATTTCAAAACTCAGGTGTTCATAGGCATGTGGGTTAATATCGGGATGTTTTATTCAATTTCATTGGTCTATCTGTCTATTTTTGTGCCAATACCAAGCTGTTTTCAGGACTACAGCTCCACGGTAGAGCTTGAAATAAGGGATGATGATGCCTCCTGAAGTTCCTTTATTGTACAGGGGTATTTTGTCTATCCTGGGCCTTTTTTGTTTTCATATAAAGTTGAGTATTATCCTTTCAAGGTCAGTGAAGAATTCTGCTGGGATTTTGATGTGGATTGCATTGAATCTATAGATTGCTTTTGGCAAGATTTCCATTTTTACTATGTTGATCCTACCTGTGCAAGTGCATGGGAAATCTTTCCATTTTTTGGTATCTTTAATTTCTTTCTTTAAAGACACAAAGTTCTTGCTTTATAGGTCTTTCACTTGTTTGGTAAGTGTTACCCCAAGATATTTCATGTTGTTTGTGGCTATTGTAAACGGTAAGGTTTCTCTGATTTCTTTCTCAGTCACTTTATTGTCTGTACTCAGTATGGCTACTGATATTTTTTAAATTAATCTAGTATCCTGCCACTTTGCTGAAGGTGTTTATCAGATGTAGTAGTTCTGTGATAGAGTTTTTTAGATCACTTATGTACACTATCATATCGTATATAAATAGAGTCAGTTTGACTTCTTCCTTTACAAGTTGTATCCCCTTGATCTCCTTATGTTGTCTTATTGCCCTAGCTAGTACTTCAAGTAATATTGAAGAGATATCGAGTGTACAGCCTTGTCTTGATCCTTATTTTAGAGGAATCACCTTAAGCATCTCTTTATTTAGTTTGATGTTGGATGTTGGTTTACTGTATATTGCTTTAGGTTGGTTCCTGTTATCCCTGATCTCTCCAAATTTTATTATGAAAGGGTGTTGGATTTTGTCAAAGGGTTCTTCAGCATTTAGTAAGGTGATCATATGATTTTTCTTTTTCTGTTTGTTTATATGGCAGATCATATTGATAGATTTATATTTTTGTGTGAGTTGAAATATCCCTGCATTTCTGGGATGAAGCCTACTTGATCATGGTGGATGATTTCTCTGATGTATTCTTGGATTTAATTTGCCAGTATTTTATTGAGTATTTTTGCATCATTGTTCATGGGGAATATTGGTCTGTAGTTCTCTTTCTTAGTTGTATCTTTGTGCGGCTTGGGTACCAAGGTGATTATGGCCTCGTCAAAAGAGTTTGGTAATGAACCTTCTGCTTCTATTGTGTTGAATAATTTGAGGAGTATTGGTATTATACTCCTCTTCTTTGAATTTCTTCTTTGATTCTGGTAGAATCCTGCCCTGAACCCATCTGGCTTTGGACTTTTTTGGTTGGAAGGCTTTTGATGACTGCTTCTGTTTCATTATGACTTATAGGTCTATTTTAAGCAATTTAATTGCCTATTGGTTCTTAATTTAATTTTGGTAAATGATACCTATCCAGAAATGTGTCCTTTTCCTTTGAATTTGTGAATTTTGTGGAGTAAATGTTTTCAAAAATCTCTGGATTTCCTCAGTGTCTGTTGTTACGCCCCCCTTTCCATTTCTTATTTTACTGATTTGCATGATCTTTCTTGTTTTTGGTTAGATTAGATAATGGTTTGTCTATTGTTGGTTTTCTTAAAGAACCAACTCTTGGTTACATTGAATTTTTGTATTGTTTTTCTAGTCTGTACTTGATTTCAGCCCTCAAACTAATTATTTCCTGATATCTATTCCTCCTGGGTGAGTTTATTCTTTCTGTTTTAGGGCTTTCAGTTGTGCTGTTAATTCTATAATGTGACTATCCTACATTTTCTTCATGTGAGCACTTAGCGCAATGAACTTTCCTCTTAGCTCTGCTTTCAAAGTGTCTCATAAGTTCGGGTATGCTGTGTTTTCATTCTCATTGAATACTCAGAAATCTTTAATTTCTTTATTTCTTCCTTGATCCAGGAATGGTGCAATTGCACATTGTTCAGTTTCCATGAGTTTGTAGGGTTTCTGAAATTTGTGTTGTTGTTGAATTCCAACTTTAAAGTATAGTGGTCTGATAAGATACAGGGGGCTATTCTAATTTTTTCCGTATCTGTTGAGGTTTATTTTGTTGCCTAGTGTGTGGTCAATTTTAGAGAAGGTTCTATGTGAAGCTGATAAGAAGGTGTTTGTGTTTGGATGGAATGTTCTATAGATGTCTGTGAAACCCAATTGAGACATAACTTCAGTTAGTTCTTTTGTTACTTTGTTACGTTTCTGTTTAGAGGTCCTGCCTAGTGGCGAGAGTGTGGTGTTGAATTCTCCTACTATGAGTGTGTGAGGTTTTATGTGAGCTTTGAGTTTTAGTAGCATTTTTTTTTTTTTTTACGAATGTGGGTGCCTTTTTATTTGGAGCATAGGTGTTCAGAATTGAAACTATATTATGCCAGAACTGTTGTTGGCTTGAAATTGTGTAGGTCTTGTAGAGTTAACCTTCCAAGTAAGTTGTACCCATTAGTGCAACTGGACTTTTTTAACCTCTCTTTATTATCTATATCTTCTTTTCCTTCAAAATCCATGGCCAGCTGTATGGATGAATGACTGAGCCCAGGCATCATCCTCTCTTTTCCTTTACTTGACCTACCCTTTCTTCTATTTATTCTGTCTGCCTGGCAGTCCTGCCTATCCTTCTAATCAGCTATTGGCCATTCAGCTCTTTATTTGACTAATCAGGTGCTTTAGGCAGGCATAGTAACACAACTTTACAGACTTAAACAGATGCAGCATAAAAAAAGTGAGGTAACCCATTCACAAAAATGAGGAACATGGTATGCACTCACTCATATATGGATTTTAGACAAAGAGCAAAGGATCACTAGCCTATAATTCACAGTGCCAGAGAAACTAGGATACAATGAGGAACTTAAGAGATTCATACCAGGTCCCTCACAAATGGGGAAAGGAACAAGAGCTCCTGTGCATACTGGGAGTGGGGAGGGCAATGAGTAGAGAGCAAGTTGGGAGAAAGAGGAGGGAAGAAGAGGAGAACATGTGGGGCCAGGAAGATTGAGTTGGGGATGAACAGACAAAAGGAAAAAAAGAGATACCATAATAGAGGGAACCATTATAGGTTTTAAGAGAAAACTGACTCTAGAGAAATATGCAGAGACCTACAAGTGTGACTCCAGCTAACAATCTGAAAAACAGTTGAAACGCTACCTTATGTGCCTTTCCCTGATAATGAGATTGATAAGTAACTTACATGCTATCATAGAGCCTCATCTAGTATCTGATGGAAACAGAAGCAGACACCCACAGCTAAACACTGACCCAACCTCCTGGAATCCAGTTGCAGAGAGGGAGGAGTGATAAAAAAGGGATCAAGACTAAGCTGGAGAAACCCACAGAGACAGCTAACCTGAACAAGGGAGATCTTAAGGACCCCTAGACTGATAGCTGGGAAACCAACATTATATTGACTCAGACTTCCTGAACATGGGTCTCAGTTGGAAGGCCCGGGCAGTCTATGTATCCTTGGTACATGAAATGATTTTGGGAGTACCTTCCCCATGGAGGGATACTCCCCTTAGTCTAGAGGCAGTGGGGAGGACCTAGTCCCTATTCCAAATAACTTGTTGATTCCTCCTGGAAGGCATCACCCTCCTAGTGGAGTGGGTGTTGGGAATGGGATGGACATGGGTTCGGGGGAATGGGAGGGAGGGAGGGAGGGAGGGAGGGAGGGTAGGAGAGACAGAGTGAGGGGGAACTGGGATTGATATGTAAAGTAATAAAGAATGTAAAAAAGAATGTGGCTCATCTTTGCATTATTACCAAATATTCCACAACATAAACAAATGTATCACATCTTAAACTAATATTCTACAACAACAATCCACAAATATTTTATTGGAAGTAAGACCTACTACAAAGGAGAAAATGTCATGCCTGCTTTTGTAATCTTGGTCAAACTCCTTTTATCTTCAATATCTGCACACAGTTTTGCTAAAGGAAAGGTCAAGTCTGGAAGAGCAGCCAGTGTGCTTAACCTCTGAGACATCTCACCAGCCCCTAATTCATATTCTAATAGGTGAACTCATAGTTACCTGTGTACTAAAGTGAGGATGAGTTAAAATGGATTGAAGAAGTATTAAAAGAAATTAACTATAGTTATAATTCTCATTTGTTTTTCACACAATAATGCATTATCTTTTTTTCCCAGAGATTTTCTTTCTCTTGTTTTTGTGACTTCAAATCAAACTTAAGTCTGATCTAGCAGTATATGAAACTGAAAACCATTAGTTGTTATGAGCAGTTTCTTACCAGACTTGTCCCACAGCTGTGTCGGACCCCAAATAACACATAGAGACTCTATTAGTTATAAAGCTGTTGGCCAGTGACTAGTGTTTCTTATTGGCTAGATCTGCCTTAAATATTAACCCATTTCTAGCAATATAATTGATTCTATGTGGTCTTGTCTTACCAAAGAAAGGGTATTCTGCATCTCTTCTCTCATGTCCTACATTGTGACTCCTCGCTAATACATCTCCCAGAATCCTCCTTGTCTCCTAGTCCTGCCTATCTCACCTTTCTATTTGCCAACAGTACTTTATTCATTAACCAATAAGATAAACATATTTACAGAATGACATCTCCCATCAATTAGTAACTATTTCTTTGGATGTTTTACTGTCAATCAGTAAGAGAATTAAAATGAGTTAACATTAATTACCTGACTGAAAAACAATGAAGATCTAAAACCACACAGAATTGTAATAAATAATAGATGTGTGTAAGCTTCTCAAGACCTTATTCATATGTTCTGACCTTATACCTTCATTTTATCCCACTGACGATATGGCTCTCTGGGGTACCAAAATTCCCAGAATAAAGCTTAATGTAACAGCAATACTGCATAAAGAGAGTGAATATGAAAGATAAAATTAGGTGAATTAACTATATATAATTTCAAATAAGTTAGATTCATAACAAATTTCTTGGTTACTCAAAACCATGTGTGCCTAACTCGTGTGACAAAGATTTTATGTTGTATTGAATCATATCCAAATCAGAAGAAATTAAGCTATGGGCAAGAAATGATAATAGCCTTATTGTTTTTGCTGTAAAGGATTGTACATTAAGAAAACTATAAGGTTTACCCTTGTACCTCAATAATAAAAGGAATACATTTAAGCTAAGACTCTGGGCCATGTTTCTAGCTAATTTTTATCAGTTGTCTTCTCTGCACTCAACCCTGTAGGATACTTTTTCTTCTTTCTTGTTGCATAGCCTAAATCCAAGGCTGGGTGAATCACTTGGGTATTCCTCATTCACGATCTGTAACAGAAGGATCTCAGCATCTCAATGTTCAAATTCCCTGATATTGAAATTTTTCATTTCAGGTGACAAGATGCTGATATTGTACCACAGTGCTTAACTAGGCAGATATTATGAATGTTAACTAAACTTAACAAAATGCAAAGCTACCTTGATACACTTTTGCTTTTGTTTAAGAGTGAAAATTGTTATTTATATTAACAGTAAATATTGTACTGAATCTCATCTTTGTGTTCTATATGTTACACACCTGATGATATAATTCAGTTTTACTTTCTGCATGGATTCCTCTTTATTGTTTCTCATGTAGTCGCAAACTACTGTATTTTCTTGTATATTACACATGCCTGGCTGTAGACTTCTTTTCTTGTATATTGCACATGCCTGGCTGTAGACTTCTTGAGGGAAGTGAAAATGTCTTATTAATAACTGAATCACTAAATACCTAGAGTAATGTCTAGTATACAATAGATGTCCAGTGTAATGAACTAGTTAAATACACAGCAGCTACCATTTATTGAGTACATTTTCTATGTGGAGACATGTTAGACACTATCTTGCATAGTTAAAACTCAATTACTATAATTGTTATTACTTTACTAATCAGCAAACAAGAGTAGAGTTAAAATACCCAAGATCAGAGAACAAATAGCTGAGTATGAATATGATCTATGATATGACTCAAAGTATATGCCCTTGAGTGTTTTGCATAATACCTGCTCTACATAATTTATTTATTCTAATGTCAATAGAGACCTGAGAGCTGGTACAATAGGATCTCGAGTAACTTATACTTTGTCTTCAGTCTGTCATGTGTGAACTCATAGGGTTCTATGAAACATTATGTTCTTGAGAAATGACAGAAATTGGCAGAGAATGTCAATCCTAATGAATTGAACAATTAAATTAAAGGGGCTGTGTAGACAGACTTCAAGTACAAGACCATGCTAAGGAAACTGTCAAGGAACAACAAGTTTCCAAACATAATATTTAATTCAGAGTCTCAGGGGACTATTGCATTAGAAGCAATAGCTATGTCAAAGTATTTATTTGTAAGGGTACAAAATCTGCTCAGAGTGTTGAGTAAGCTTCTATTTATTCTTACATCTATCTATTCATACAGCAGACAATCCTTATTGCTTGGAAACTGCCTTGACTTGCTCTGTATTTCTGGGAAAGATACTGTGACCACAAGCAACTCAGGGAGGAAGGTAGGAGAAGCAGGGCAGGAACCTGATGGTAGGAGCTGAAGCAGAGGCCATGGAGAAGTACTGCTGACTGGTTTGCTCCTTGTGGTTTTGTCAGCTTGTGTTCTTATATCTTCCAGGACCACCAGCCCTTGGATGGCATACCCCACAGTGAGCTGGGAGCTTCCATATCAATTATTAAGATAATACTCCACAGATGTGCCTACATGACAGTTCTATGAAGACATTTTTCTCAAGTAATATTCTTTCTAGTAAGATATATCTAGGTTTGTGTCTAGTTGGCGAAAACCAACAAGCATAAGAACCTTCTCTTGGTCACTGAACATAAAAGATAAACATGGCAAGGTCCTGAACTACAGAATATATTCTATGCACATAGGTAAATTTTGGTGCATAGTAGATTCTTATTGACTTAAATATTTGGCAGCATACCAGTCATTATTGCTAATAGAAAACTTTCTTATTGAGTATTTATTATGTGACAGGTACTGTTCTAGGTGTTTCTGTGTCTTAAATCCAACCACCACATTAATTTTTTAAAAAGAGTTTGGCAATGAACCTTTTGCTTCTATTGTGTGGAATACTTTGAGGAGTATTGGTATTATCTGTTCTTTGAATTTCTGGTAAAATTCTACACTGAAACCATCTGGCCCTGTGAGTTTTTTGGTTGGGAGACTTTTGATGTCTTCTTCTATTTATTTCATTAGGGTTTATAGGTGTTTAAACCACAAATCTGTTCTTGATTTAATTTTGGTGATATATAACCAGAAAATTGTCCATTTCCATTAAATATTTGAATTTTATGCAGTACAGGTTTACAAAGTATGACCCAAAGTTGCTCTGTGTTGTCTCAGTATCTGTTGTTATATAACCCTTTGATTTCTGATTTTATTAATTTGTATGTTCTCCCTCTGCTTTTTGGTTAGTTTGGATGCAGGTTTGTCTATTTCTTTGATTTTCTCAAAGAACCAACTTTTTGTTACATTGATTCTTTGTATTGTTTTCTTTATTTCTCCTTTATTGATTTCAGCCCTCAATTTGATTCTTTGATGGTGTGTGCTTCTCTGGGGTGAGTTTGCTTCATTTTGTTCTAGAGCTTTCAGTTGTGCTGTTAATTCTCTAGTGTGACTACTATTCTTCAGTTTCTTCATGTGGGCACTTGGTGCAATAAACTTTCCTCTTAGCACTGCTTTCAAAGTGTCCCATAAGTTTGTGTATGTTGTGTCTTTATTCTCTGTAGTGAGGTATTCACTTTGTTTGCACCTGTGGCATTGACCACGCCCATTGGGAGTGGGGATAGGGGCAGACATTACCTGGGGGGAACTAGGTCTGAGGAAGAGGCTCCAGAGAGCTCTCTTGCTTACAGCAGGGGGACAGAAGAGCATCCAGAGGCATCCTTGTGACCAGGAACCTGCAGGTGTTCATCTGTCTATGTTGTAAGTTATTTCTCCCTGAGTAAGCATCTATTCAGCCTATTTGTTTCTCCTGATCCTTATTAAACCACTGGTATTTTATTGTCTTTGTATTGTTTGACTGCTGAGGAAATAGTAACAACTGTTAAAAGAAATGCTTCTGGATTAATTCAATTTGTATATTTTAAAAATACTTTGACTCCAAAATTTAAGTCTGAGGCAGGTTATAGGGTAAGGATTTCTGTTTTTGTTTCCACAGCTATGGATTCCTTCCAGACAAACATGGTTTGATTAAGCAACACCCCCTGAAGCACTGTCCCTGGGACAAGGCAGCCTTGCAGACCGCTACTGCCAGGATTTCTGTGTCCTCTTAGGATCCCCAATGACAGCGCCCCCACCAGTAGGAAGTAGTTTGGAAAGAACAACACACAAATTCCCAAATATTGATTATAAATGATTGTCTTCATTTATATGGGGTTGGTTATAAATGGTTAATGACCACAAACAATCTCTTTAAAAGTAAAAAAAAGGGATTATTGTATAAAAATATATACTTTGTTTTAAAATAGATTTTCATTTATTGATACAAAGTAAGGTCAAGACTAGCCATTTGGACAAGATACTGCTCTTGTTTGTACTCTTTGACTTTATGCTCTATAAACTGAACATGCAGAACCCACAGGAAAGTGACTGCTAATACAAGATGGGCATTGATACAGAATTCCTGCTTCATAGAAGAGTCTGCCAGACAGTCTACAGGACAAAGAAAAAAGTGACTAACAAATTGCCAATACAGATGGACAGTTTAAATTTTCCTACTTTGTTGAGGAGTCTGCCAGACACACTATGGTATAGGGTGAAAATAGAGAATTACAGGAGAACTTCAGGTGACTGACAAGGCAAGTCAGGCCTCCGTCATTTTTAGAGTATATATATTATCCTTCTATTGCCTTTGAAGGAGTTGAAGGCAGATAGTTACGGTTATAGTTTTCCATTTTCTGTAGTTAATGATAAGTTACATAAAGCAATTTAGACTCACAAAGATAGGATAGATCATGAAATAATTTCTTTAAATCTTGCTAAATGTTAACAGACTAAATATTGTTAACTATAGTTCTTATTTGATAACTGTTTTGTTATATATTTTACTAAGTTAAAGTTAAAACCCTCCTTTTTATTTAGACAGAAAAGAAGAGATGATGGGAGATGTCATTCTGTAAATATGTTTCTCTTATTGGTTAATAAATAAAGCACTAATGGCCGATAGATGGGACTAGGAGACAAGGAAGTTTTGAGGAGAGGTAGGAGAGATTCAACATATAGAACTTGAGAGAACAGAGGTTCAGATCCTCTCTCTGGTAAGATAGACCATGTGGAAATACTTAGATTATTAGAAATTGGTTAATATTTAAGACAGAGCTATCCAATAAGTAATACTAGTAACAGGCCAACACCCCTTATCAAATACAGCATCTCTGTGTGTTATTTGGGGCTGGAGTGGCTGTGGGACCAGGCTGACAGAAAACAACTTGTAACAATTCTCATTGAATTCTAGGAGGTCTTTAATTTCTTTCTTTATTTCTTCTTTGAGCCAGGAATATTGCAATTGAGCATTGTTCATTTTCCATGAGTTTGTACTTAGGGTTTCTGCAGTTTGTGTTATTGAATTCTAATTTTAAAGCATGGTGGTCTGATAAGACACCATGGTTATTCCAATTTATTTGTGTCTTTTGAAGTTTGCTATGTTGCCTAGTATATGTTCTATTTTAGAGAGTGTTCCATGCGGCACTGAGAAGAAGGTATATTCTTTTGGGTTTCGCTAGAATGTTCTATATATGTCTGTTAAACCCAATTGGGACATATTTTCTTTTAGTTCTTTTGTTTCTTTGTTAAGTTTATGTCTGGTGGTCCTGTCTAGTGGTGAGAGTGGGTTGTTGAAGTATCTCACTATAAGTGTATGAGATTTTTATGTGTGATATGAATTCTAGTAATGTTTGTTTTATGAAAGTGTGTGCCTTTTTATTTTTGGCATAGGTGTTCAGAATTGAGACTTCCATCTGATGGATTTTTTTCTGTGATGATTATGAAATGACCTTCTACATCTCTGTTGATTGATTTCAGATTGAAGTCTAATCTGTTATATATTAGGCTAGTTACACCAGCTTGTTTCTTGGGTCCATTTGATTGGAAAATCATTTCTCACGCTTTTACTCTAAGGTGACATCTGTCTTTCTAGTTGAGGTGTATTTCTTGTATGCAGCAGAATGATGTATTTTGTCTTCTTATTCATTCTGTTAGTCTGTGTCTTTTTATAGGTGAGTTAAGACCATTAATATTGAGGGAAATTAAGGACCACTGGTTAATACTTGTATGTTTTATATTTGGTGGTGGTGGTATTGTGTATGGATTTTCCATGCTTTTTGTTTTGGCTTTTGGTAAATGTGATTAGCTATTTCCTGTGATTTTATGAATGTAGTTGACTTCCTTGCATTAGAGTTTTTCTTCCAGTACTTTCTGTAGGGCTAGGTTAGTGGATATGTGTTGTTTAAATCTGGTTTTGTTATGGAATATATTTTTTTCTCCATCTATAGTAATTGAAAGCTTTGTTGGGTATAATAGTCTGGGTGATATCCATGGTCTCATAGTGTTGGTAGAATATCTATCCAGGACCTTCTGGCTTTCAGAGTTTCCATGGAGAATTCAGATGTAATTCTGATAGGTTTGCCTTCATCTGTTACATTGCCTTTTCCTTTGCTGCTCTTAATATTTTTCTTTATTCTCAATGTTTTGTGTTTTCATTATTATGTGGCAAGGGGACTTATTTTTGTTCCACTCAATTTGATGTTCTGTAAGCTTCTTGTACTTTCATTGGCATGTCTTTCTTTAGGTTGGGAAAGTTTTCTTCTGATTTTGTTGAATATGGTTTCTGCATCTTTTAAGTTGGGTTTATTCACCTTCTACTATACCTATTATTCTTAGGTTTGGCATTTTAACAGTATGCCATATTTCCTGGATATTTTGTGTTTGGGATTTGTTGGATTTGGGATTTTCTTTGGTTGATGAATCTATTTCTCCTAGTTCATCTGCTACACCTCTGATTATCCTCTCTATCTCTTGTATTCTGTTGGTTATGCTTGCATCTGTAATTCCTGACAATTTAGTCAGCTTTTCTAATTCCAGTATTCCCTCAGACAGTGTATATATTTTCATTTTACAAATCATTCCCAGTTCCCTCTTCCTCCATCCCTCCTTCCCTGCCTCCCTACATCCATCTTTCCCTCTATCCCACCCTCTCATGCCCCCCTGACCACCCTTGCCTCCCATCCCCTCCCCACTCCACATGTAGAGTGATGCCATCCAGAGGGGTCATCTAAATCTGTCAATTCATTTGGAGTGGGGACTAGGCCTTTCTTTCCTGTCTCTAGGGTAAGGGAATATCCCTCCATGGGGATTGTACGTCTTCCAGCATCCACCAGCAAGAGAGTGGCTCCGACCCTTCTTCAGCCTTTTCCCCCAGGTCATGTCCAGCCCTGTCCCCACCCCCAAAGGGCGTGGTCTAAGCCACAGGTGCGGACAAGGTGAATATCTCACTACAATTCCCCTTTTAGTCTAAAGAAGACATTTGGGCTTGATACAAAACTATATACAAAACAGTGAATAACAAGTGTGCTCTAAGAAAAGGAAAATCGAGAACAAAATGACCTACATATCTAGTACTAGGGTGAAGGCATAACGGAGTTTACAATAGAGTTATCCTAAGCTGGAAAGCTTAAGTCTAGTACCCAATATATCTAACTAGGAAGAGAGAATAATAGTTGGAATAGTTTAACCTACAACTTCATCAAGACCTGAGAAGGAAAATAATGATACTAGCGTAGACAGGAAGTGCAGATGGGCAACTTCCAAAAGGTGCAGCGAGGACAGAAACAGCAAGCTACCTGGACAGTCACCCAAAGTCCCACAGCAATGTTGATACAGCCAGTTTTGGCTAAGGCCAAGAGTACTTGACAGACCACAACAAAAGCAGGGAGGTAGAAAGGCTGTCTTACCCTGACTTGGCAAGGTTCAGCAGTCTTCTATGTTTGTCTCCTGCAAGCACATAGGACCGCATGTCCAAATCAGTGGTCAAGGTGGGGGCAGTTTCTTGTCTAAGAGGCCTTAGCCGAAGTGAGGATGAACTCCAGAAGGAGCAACAACAGTGTCCAACATACTTTCGGGAAAGTGTGCGGTGCTGTCAGGAGCAGCAGTGTCTCATGTCAATGGAGTACTAATATTAAAACATTTAAATGCTGTGTTCTGCAGGTCTATTAAGTGATTGGAGATTAAGCATTTATGTCTGACTAATCTCATAGGCAAAGGAAACAGGGTTGAGGATAATCTGTAATACTCATGAACTTAGCTAAAAAACCTGATTAAAACTTCCTTGAGTAAAGCAAGGATACATACTTAAACAATATAACTATGCACATGTAAATTCCTAAAATAGAGGTAGAGTAGAAATGTCTAGACAAGAGTTAGAGCTCTAAAGGGCAGCAAGATAAATATCCCAAATTGTATCAATATACAAAATATCTTGAACACATGCAAAGTATACATACATAGAATATGGCGAGAATAATGTGAACAAAACATAAATGGAAAGATTTCACACAATATGACAAAATATAATATACAATTCTTCCAGAACATAGGTTACCACAGATAAGAATATATAACAATGTAAGCTGTAATACTAATGTCTCACTCTTACTAAATAATTCACAAGAAGATAGGCTAATCTACCTATATCCATTCTAAACCATACCTTTCCCAACTATACCCTATTCCTGTCTAAAAGAGATAACCGAGTCTAAATATCACCTTCCATACCCAACCCCAAGTAACTAAAACCAACACTATGAAGATGAATATTATCCCTAAATTTCAAGAGTGGGGAAAGGGAGAGTCGTTGTCTTAAGATTACTTCCTGCTGAAATGGTACAATGATTGTTCCATGGGATTCTGATGGGAAATGTTATTCTGTAAATATGTTTCTCATACTGGTTAATTAATAAAGCACTGTTGGGCCACTGAGAAAGCAAGATATGTGGGGCTAGGAGACAAGGAGGAAAGAGGAAGTAGTAAGGAGGAGTCAGCAGGTACAGCATGGAGAAAGAAGATGCCAGCAGCAGCTCTCCGATAAGATGACCACATGGAAATACTTATATAAGTAGCAATGGGTTAATAATTAAGACAGAGCTAGCCCATAAACAATAATGGTAACTGGCCAACAGGATTGTATCAAATACAGAGTCTCAGTTTGTTATTTGGGGCCGGTGCGCAGACTGGCAGCGGGTGGGCTGGCAGAAAACATACAAGCTACAGGATCCTGTAGGAAGAAAATGTTTAGCAACCAAATTTCTCAACCGAACTGGCTGTGACATATGTAGGTAGTCATTGTGTGGCAGAAAATGCTTGACTGGACTTCTATTTGAAACTCTGGCCAGGTTGTCATAAGAAGGTGCACCATTACAACTAGCTAGTCATGAGTTGTCTCGATCAAAGCAGTCTCAAACCTGTTATAGGGTGAAGTTTGTAGCTCAGATGCATCAGGTTGAGTCAAATGAAAAAGGGGAATTATAGTGAGTTATTCAACTTGTCCGCACATGTGGCTGAGACTACGCCCATTGGGGGTGGAGCCAGGGCCGGAAGTCACCTGGGGGAAAAAGCTGAGGTAGGGTCGGAGCATCTCTCTTGCTGGTGGACGCTGGAAGGCTTACAATCCTGTGGAACCTGCCGCGTTCATTTGCCTATGTTGTGAGTTATTTCTCCCTAAATAAACATCTATTTGGCCTAATAGTTTATCCTGATCCTTATTAAACCGGAATATTATTCTTTTCCTTTTTTTCCCCAGTCATGTTTGGTTGTACCCTAGGTATTTGAACTATCCTAGGTTTTTGACTATCTAGGCAGTGTCAGCCATGGGCTCCTACCAGATATTTGTTGGCCATTCCTACAAGTTCAGTGTCACCATTGCCCTAGCATATCTTGCAACCAGTATAGATTGTAAAGTATAGGTTTTGTGGCTTAGTACAAGGGGACATGCTAAGTCTTACTGTAATATGTCAAGTTCTGTTGCTATTCATGAGCGATATACCCTTTTCTGAACAGAAATGAAGGTGTGGATTTGGGGGGCAAGGGTGGGGGGAGGGACTTGGAGGAAAGGAGGGAGAAGAATGTATGTATGGTCTGGACATAAAATAAATACATGAGTAGATAGAAATATACACTATTTCTCAGTCAACTGAGATTTCTCTGTTGGGTCTGGAGGAACAGAGATTGTGAAGAATGTCTGTGGGTAGCCCAGGGACCTAAAATTTCTATTCTCTAAGCACTCAGCACATATATATTATAGGCTAGGCCCTGTGTTGTGCATTATTATATAAAACTCAGTAATTTATATCTCCTGGTTTAAGAAATATGTATTGTTGTAAAAGCATAATACAAATGGGAGGAGATATATGAAGGAGGGATCTTAGAGTTGTGTTGGAGACAGATTAATTCTAACATGAGTATTAATCTATAGTACCTAGACAAGGGTTAAAAAGACACTCAGGTCAAAGCCAGATTACCAATTGTGTATTAATGTAACCAGGTTGAAGGCACCAAAATTTGCATAAGCTTGATCTGTGCCAAGGCTCTATTCTAATAACTGAGAGCTATGAGGCCTTCATCAAGTTAATTAACCTCTCAGCATACATTTTTGAAACTACTGAGGGGTTGTATGCAGAGGAAGTATGGAGTTATATGTCTGCTTCAGGAAGACTGGTTGAGTATGTTCATAGAGAGTGGTCTGAAAAAGCAAAGCAGAGGCAGGAGCTGAGATGAGAGCCTGAAGCTTTGTTGAGGAATCAACATTTTCAAATGCAGGCTCCTTTATATGCATTACCAAAATCTTGCAATGTTGGTGCTCATAATGATTCACCATATATAGTACTTACTTCAGCTTTGGCATGGAGCCATGGACCAGTGAGGAAAGCTACCCCTCCTCCCTGCTAGCACACAGGGCCCATTCAGTATCATTTCTTTAGAATAGACTGGGCTTCTTGCCGTCCAATCCCCAGGCCTCACCAGCCCTGGGGAAATGACAGTCCCTGGGAATCAGAGAGACAGTGCCCTTCCTCATCATGCTCAGCTGCCCTACTGGCTAGAAGGTCATGGATTGTCCCTGAGGCAGCACAGATTTCAGCTTACTTGCTAGGAGAGTCGAATGGTTATAAATTTTCTTCCATTTGCCTCTCAACAGGAGATGGGAACCCTGAATTTCTGTTGAAGTGAAGCTAATATGTAAATTCACACTACTTTTGAGGTCTCTACCTGCAGAAGGGCTGGCGCAGAGAGATATTTTTTTTAAAACAATTTATGATGTTTTTGTTAAGCAGACTGTTTTTCCTGTTTTCTGCTTGGAGATGCTCTTTAATAACTACCATGATCCAATACAGACACACTGGAAAAAGTAAACTTGTTAAACTTTCTTTAAATAAGTTTCTTCAAAAGATTTTGCATTGAGCCCTCTTACTGTATATCTACTAAGAGTTCTGTTGAAATTATTTGTAGAAATTAAAGTATAATAAATCTGGTATGCAAGGAGGTGTTTGGAGTACAGTGTAATGGAGAGTGATCTGGTTTTAGAGTTAGCTTTGTTTTTTACTGTGTTACTAGACAGGGTTGGTCACCTTCCTGAGTCTTTGTTTCTTTCTTTATAAAAAAGAGGTAACAATTTAATATTTTCCTCATGATTACTGGAAAAGAAATAGAAAATTATTTTGGTATATTAGAAATAGTACAGGTATTGGGGAGATGGCTCAGCTCACAAATGCACATACAACACCCCATAACATACACATACATGATTATATGTATATTCAACATGTATACATATATACTATATGAAGTAATTGATAACTATTATTTCTAGAGTGTAATACATGCATTTAAGGTTTTATGACTTAGTTCTCCTGTTACAGTTATATTCACTCATTAAGGCTTCCTTTGCAAACTATGCATTTGATTCAAATTATATTTATTTGAAATAGAACAATAGATTTATTTCAGGAGTGAGGATAGAGGTAGAATATGAAAAGGTTTACATTTCCTTCATGAAAATTGATGCTATGTGGAAATTTGGTTCTATACTTTCTAGAAATAAGGCACTATACAGCCATGGGGGAACTAGTTCTCAAGGATGTAACATTCACAGTTAACTTTGATCTGGTCATCATTTTTTTTCTGCTTTTTAGCTGAATAAAAAATTAGGATTGAAGAGTAAGAGAAATAGTGTGAATCAACCCTTGTTTACCTACATTTCCTCATCTATGAGCTGTTATTTGAAAACACATGACTAGTTTTTTTTTTCCTTTGTGCTGCACATATGATGGCTGGATGGATAGATGGATACATGAATGTATGGCTAGCTAGCTAGATCTCAGAATTCTTGTTGTGTTCTTGTGATAAATTGTCTTTCTCCACACAGCATTTCTTTCCTTTTCTGAAAAATTCTGTTTTACAGCTGCTACTTTGTCTTTCCTGCCAACAACACATTCTTACCTTCTTTCACTATTGCCTGTCTGTCAGACTGAGTCTCTAATCTTCTGATACCTTGCGTGCTTCATGAATTCAAGAAATTCTATCATCCAGAAATGATTCTGTGAAGAGAAGTTGAATCCACGGTCTGGCCCCCAGAATTGTCAGATATCATCAGTAGGTGCTGCTCAGCACCTACTCATGCTCCACCAGCCCTTGTCATATTTTTGGAGTTCAAAGGTTAACAGACAGAACAGTGCCTAGTTTGGTGAATGGGAGAAGGAGAGTGGGAACAAACGTCAGCAGATGACACTCCCTGACATTGCTTCCCCTTTCTCAGAAGTGGCATTTTGTTGGTTTCTTTCCCACAGCTGAGCTTGTCATAAAGAAGCTCTGTTCTCTAAGCATTTGCTAATTGCAGCATCACTTGGTTAAAAAAAAGAAAGTTACGAATGTACAGAGTCTTGTCTCAATTCATGTTGATATCTAGTCCTTTTTTACAAAGTCAGTTTTCAATCATATTTGTGATACACGAAAGATATTAATTCAGTAATAATGATACACTAAAGTTGCTAATATTTAACTCTATACTAATTAAGGATAAATTACATTAGATATAATGGATTACAGAGCTGTATAACAACCAACAGTTACATAAACTTTTGAATTCTGTCTAAACAGCCTTAGCTTTTTGGGGTTGGGGTGGGATCTCTGCTAATATCTCATGAATATTTAGGCCTTTCAGTGAATTTTTTTTACAATTAATTTTCTCTTGAAGCAAATAACGGTTATACTTGCAGTTCACTTTGACCCTTTGATCTGTCACGATGTGAGAGTGAGCATGGGGGAGGAAAAAGGCTGACTACAGTTCACTTGGTGATTTATATACCTTCTTTCACATGGTAAGAGTGGGAATGCTAACACAAACCAAACCAACCAATAAATAATGCTCACAGAGAAACCCCAGCATTGTTTGAAGCTATAATAATTAGAATAAGTAGAATGTCTCATTTTAGCTAAACTAAATTCTAAAATGATCCCAGTGGTTTATAAGTTTGGGGTGGCAATTTTATTCTGTGCTTAAGAAAGACTCCCCTATAGAGACAACTGACCAGAACAAGGAGGAGTTAACGGGCCCCTAGACTGATAGCTGGGAATCCAGCATGGGACTGACTCAGACCCCCTCAATATGAGTCTCAGCTAGAAGGACTGAACAGTCTTGGGGACCTCAGACAGTAGAAACAGGATCTATTCCTGGTGCACAAAAGGACCTTGTGGACACATCCCCCATGAAGGGTTACCCCCTTAACCTAGAGACAGGAGAGAAGTCCTAGTCCCTACTTCAAATGACTTGACAGATTTACATGACCCAACCTGGATAGCATAGCTCTATAAGTGGAATGTGGGTGGTGGGATGGGAGGGGAGGATGGCCAGGGTACATGTGAGAGGAGAGAGAGGGTAAGAGGGAGGGAGAGGGAACTGGGATCAACATGTAAAATTAAAAAAAAAAAAACATTTAATAAAAAAAGACTCCTGTATTAAATGCCCTTACCTGATAATGAGTTTGATGACTAACTTATCTACCATCATAGAGCCCTCATCTAGTAGTTGATGAAAACAAAAGCAGACACCCACAGCTAAACACTGAGCTGAATTGCAATCCAGATGCAGAGAGGGAGGAGTGATAGGAAAATGGAGACAAGACCATGCTACAGAAGCCCACAGAGACAGCTGACCTGAACAAGGGGGAGCTAATGGACCCCAAGACTGATAGCTGGGAAACCAGCATTGGACCAACTCTGATCCCCTGAACATGGGTCTCAGTTAGAAAGCCTGGGCAGTCAAAGGGACAGTCGAACCAGGATGTATCCCTGGAACAAAAAAAGACTTTGGGAACATATCCCCATGGAGGGATATTCCCTTAGCATAGAGGCAGGAGGGAGGGCCTAGTCCCTACTCCAAATGACTTGAGAGATTTTGTTGATCTGTCCTGGATAGCATCACCCTCCATGTGGAGTTGGGGGGGAATGGGATGGGTGGTTGGAGGGCATGGGAGGGAGGAAGGGAGAGAGAACTGGGATCAATATGTAAAATAAAAAAAGTTAAAAAACAAAAATAGATAAATTAAAAAATAAAATATAAGAAACTCTACCCTAAAGGAGTCCTGCTGATTATCAAGAATAAGGAAGAACTGAAGAACTTCCTGGTAATAATTAATTAATTGCATGCACCACTTTAATTTCAAATGAGTTAATTCAGTTTGGAGCTAAATAAAATTCTCTAAACTGTGAAAGTAAAATGCAAAGAAATTATGATGGCCACACCACCAATTGTCCTGTGTACGTATATTTGTTTCTATTGGACCCAGTACTCATGTTGCCAAGACTGCAAACTATATATCTCAGAAAAATCTCAGTCGGAATTCCTTTAAACAGGCACACATATCCTTTTAACTGTTGGTCCTTAAACTCAGTCCCTATAACAGGATACAATGCATGTATTGTGTGTGTATGTGTGTGTGTGAGTGTTGTTTAAGTTTCATATTATTGTTTATTATTATTCTTGTGTGAGGGAAAGCGGGTATTCCTCAGAATGTGTTAGTTTTAGTTTAATGCAGGGATTCAAGAGGTACAAGTAGAGCGTTGTTGTCTTCCACAAGTTATATACATCTACAAAGGAGGCCTGGACATTGATAACCTCATAATATGCTTTCTCACAGAATGGCCTTCTTTTAGAGTTACATACTTAATTTACCCTTTTCACAGTCTGTCATCCTGTTTCCTTCCACTGTGCTTGGACAACATTCTTCATACTCCATAACCATAGCTCCCTATAGTTACTGTCTCTCCCAATTTATTTGTGTGCACCAGCCTTTTTAAGTAGCTTCTATGCTCAATTGTGCTCATTCCATTTTCTTTGTATCAGCTTGGACTTTGATATATCTTTGAGCATTTTTTGAGTGATGAGATGAATAATTGAATCCCTGTATTAGAGTATATTTATTAAATTTATTCTGCTAGAACATATATATGAAATCTAGTTTGTTATGCATTCTCTAAATTGGCTTTCCAGGATTTTTTTTATTCTCCCCTACCCTCTTTCTTAATGTATTTGGCTTCTAAATTTCCTTCTTTATAGAAACTAGGAATATAGTCTTCAATGTCACACACAAATAAGTTCAACTGGGAGTGTGGTGGAAGCGAATCTAGAGACACCTTCTATACAGAATGGACAGGTTTCTTGAGAATTAGAGATGGTCTGACATGCCAAGCCTAAGTTAAAAACCATATGTGAAAAAGAAGAAGGCTACTATTACCTTATGGATGAAACCACTTATGGCCATTTTGTGGTGTGTTTGCCCTTTGGGGAAAGAAGATTGATAACAGCCTTCCAGGTACTTTGTTGGCATGCTAGCATTAAAGGGATTATTTTAAATGACCTTTTTGTGTCATAGTGGGTCTAATGTACTCACTCAACTTCTCTTATGCACTTGTCAAAATTCCTGCTTGAGGAGTCATATCAAACATTTTTTCAAAAGGAAAAGATGTTGCTATGACTATTGGGAGAAAAGAACATTTCTGGTTTTCTAGCTATAACATTTTCATATGCAAATCCAGGCATGGGCACAATCACAGAAAGACTTCATAGAACAATTGATAGAATTCCAGTTCATCCATTATGCCCTTGAATGCAAACTCATGAAGCTGCACATATGTGGGCACCTCCTAACACACACACACACACACACACACACACACACACACACACACACACACACACACAAATGTGATGATATGGTGACTTTTTTTAATGTTCTAATAAACACAGAGTGCCTGAAGATCAGAGTGCAAAGCTAACCACACTAGGCCAAGCAGTGGTGGCACACACCTTTAATCCCAGCACTCGGGGCGGAGACACAAATGGATATGGCTGAGTATAGAGAGGAATAAAGATAAAAGGAGACAGGAAGTTTGAGGCAGCAGTCTGAGGCAGCAATCTAAAGCAGGCAGTCTGAAGAACAGTGCAGTATGAGTAGTCAGTCAGAGGAGCAGTTAGTTTGGGGATGCAGCCTGAAGAGGTATTGTGAGGACAGGATCTCCCCTTTGGTCTGATCATTGGTTTAGTAAAGTTTCTCTAGTGGATGGCTGCTTTGTTTCTCCAATCTTTCAGCTTTTACTCCCTGATAGTTGGCTCTGAGATTTTATTATTAATACCAATTAGAATTTGTACTACACTCAAAGATAATTGGAAGGTTTTTTTCTTGATCGAGAATTCCTTAGAATGGAGGTAGTGATAGAGACACCAAGCAATTCTTTCTCTTCAGGCAAAAAGAGTTATTTTTTCCCACCTGTAACACAGTGATCCTTATAGCACCTTTCCTATGAATATTTTTTGAAATATGCACAGTGCTTTACCCAAAACAAGGTACATCTGAAGGCATTTAGTTCTATCAATTTGCATTGTCATTATGAAGCATGTTTTTTTTTTTTATCAGTGTTTTAAATTAGAGTCACCTATTGGCTTATATGTCAAGGTAAGGTCCATTATGCAGTGTGTGATAACAAAGCCCCAGTAAACAGAACTGAGGCAAGATAGAAGAGAACCAAGTTCCAAATTTCTGCCTCAGGTTATTACATAGACCTAAATACAACCTATAGGGACTGCCACCATTGTCTGGTTTTATACAACCTATAGGGTCTGCCACCATTGTCTGGGGCCAGAAAATCCCTTGATTATAATGCAATTAAACATTGCTCCCTTCCTTTTACTCCATCTAAACCTTCCCATGAATACCCCCATATTCTCCTTTAATTTCATGGCCTCTATTTTCACTAATTATAATTGCATGTATATTGCCATATTTCATTTGGTACGATATTAAGGGAGTCAGAGAGAATGGGGCAATAGAATATATTATTTATGCTATCAATAAGCAAATCAATCTATGAAATAATTTTGTAATATTTATGCAAAGTAAACAACCATAACATTTAAAGTGTATAATTATGTAAAGCTATTCTTCTTATAGACAGTGACTTTGAGACAGGGTTTTACTAATTGACCCAGGCTGGCCTTAAACTTGCAATCTTTCTAACTTGTCTTTTCAAAATCTAGAATTAGAGATAAGCAACACTTATTGTATAGAAATAGATGAAAATATTTATAGGTATCATTGTGTAATTTTCTCTCATTCATTTCTTGTCATTGTTCTATCCCAAGAAAAAATTGCCACACCTTCTGTTCTATACATTACTTTATATTTCCTATGGTTTAAATAGATAGAATAACATCAACAATGTATATTTCCCATCAGTTTTCACAGGGCATATCTTTTCAGTGCATTTTTATGCTGTTATATTTATCACCGTTTTCTTATTTTTTAATGACTAAATACTATGATTTTGTATAAGTATTGTTGTAATATCCTTTAGCTATTATAAAGTTTTGAACATTTGTATATAAATCTTTATGTAAGAATTAGGTATGAATCTTACAATGCATATGACACTTTTTTCTGTAAGTATTCACATTTAAAATAAAGAATATTTTTATCAATAATATCTCAAAATATTGGTTTGTAACTAATAAATCAATGAGTATAATTGTTTTTACTCCATGCTTGTTGCTTAGTAGTGTTCAACAAAGGTTAGTTTCACCCATTATTATCATTATTGTTTCTGCTATAGCTTTCATGGAGTACAGAGATATATTCATGTTAGATGTAAAATCACCTCTCATTAGCAAATAAAGCAACATGTTGCTCTGTAATGCATGAAAAGGCATCTTCTTCCAGAAGGGATACTTGATTTGTATCTAAATGTAATGTAGTGCCATGTATCCTTAAATCAATAAAGGCCTTTTTGACTTTTGAGAGTTTCAGACTGGTGCAGTGATTTTAAACATTTTGCGCTTTAAGTAGTAGATAGCTATTACAGATCTTTTTCGTTAACCCAAGTAAACATTTTAACTTATTTAAACGATGACCTGTATCTCAGAGAAGGCATGAGAAATAGCCTTTAGTGTGTATCTCCTCTCCTCCAATAGATACTCTACTAGGAACTTTATGTGAATGATCTTATTTGTTTTTCACAATAGCACTAGAAAGGAATATGTATCAGTTGCATTCACAGAGGAGATAACTGAACTTCACAACGTGCATTAACTTCTAAAGGTTAGATAAGGTTAGATATTAGTGGTGATGCTTACTGTACTTTCAAAAACACTTCTACATTGTCACCTTCTTCATTTATTATTCCCTAAATTATATACTTCAGCATACTTGAAATTATTTCAAAATATCTCCTATGACTTGACAATCACATTCAAGTATTTTATCATATTTAGAGAAGACAGTGGGTAGGCAATTGTAGCTTATCACAGTAGAAGGCAGTAAACCATTTATTTATGATTCTTTTAGATAAGTTTTCTGTTTCTCTTCTTTGTGATAATCCAGCAAGATATCATTTAGAGGATACCAGTTCCATCATGGTTCTGGTACCATTAATTATAGACTGACTATGAGAAATGTATCCATTGTATAAATGAGTTCATTCACTGTGGCGCGCCAAGCCCGACCCGCAGGAAAGACGGCAACCACACGAGGATTCTTCTCAGATCACACTTTATTGGAGCCTCTTGGTTGAAGGGAGAGCTGAAGGTGAGGGGCCCCGGGCAGGAAGGGACAGCTGCTTATATATCCTACTAGGCCATGGGTCACAGTCTCATAGGCTCAAAAGACCTCGCCTCAGTATTGGAGCCACAAGATTGGCTAGGGAATGAGCAGGCGCGCTGGAGTGCAGCCGCCAAGCTGGCGTATGCCCGAATAAGGTATACAAGAAAGAGGAAGTTCGCCATCTTGTAATGGCGTCCTGCGGGCAACCGCCTACAATTCACTATGATACCTAAAGAATTTTCAAATCACATTGTGTTCAGGTCATTTAACTTAAGCACATATAGACATAATACACTTGTTAACAAATTGGAAGAGTGCAGTTTTCCACTTTCAGAACCCTAATGCAGTGGGCTGGCCAGAATAATTTAGAATAAGTTTAACTTGATCTGCCTCTTTTTTTGATTCTTAATTCTCCAGTCCTGTGGTTTGAGGCAAGGTAGGACTTTTAAGGATGAGAGGCTGATTTTGGAGGTATGCGGAGCTTTATAGTGGAGCAGAATCTTAAAAGATTTCTTTAGTATTCAGGGTTATAGTTAAAAAAGAACAAGGAAGTTCATCAGTTGTCCTTTAAATTCTAAAGTCAGTGAAAATATCTCACTATAATCATGAAGAGATGTAGGTCAGCCAAGAAAGGACGATAAGGTTAATTGGGAAATACAGAAGCTTCTCTCACTCCATTTTCTTAGGTCATACATAGCATTCCCTTGGTTCAGGTGGAGGATCAGTTCATTCTTCAAATTCCAAGGTGTGTGTGTGTGTGTGTGTGTGTGTGTGTGTGTGTGTGTGTGTGTGTGTGTTTGGTGGTAGGCTACAAGAGACTGCACATGCTTTTATTGGGTAATTATATTAAGTACATGGGGCAGTGCATTCTGGGCTCCATATCTCACTGTGCTTTTAATTCTCTTCCCCTGTGTGCCACAGGGATCCCATTTTCAGGACCAGCCATCCTCCTTCCTCTTCACACACAGAAAGTAAAGGGGGTAATTATCCCCCAGGAACACCTTAATTGTTCCAATTAACCTGACCACTTTTTGCAATCAAAGCCAAGCAGAGAGGAGGATTTAAAGTGATCAAACACCATTTATGGGCCTTAGATAACTAATAGGCAAAAGAAGTCATTTTGTATAAAGAATGTTCTCTGTAATATCATAGGATTGCACTAAGGGACTTTTCTACCACCATATCTTAGAAGAAAAAAATGACATTTTAGCTGTCTTTAATTGTACCATCACTGTGTCTCTGATAATAAAGGACATGATCACAATTATCTGTGTTAATTGAAGCTGCAGAAGGATTCTGTGAGGGAGGCTGTTTAACTGCTTTCATAGGAGGAAGGCCAGGGTTTGAGTGCATACAATCCCCCTCCATCAACATTAATGTGAGCTGCAATGTTCTAAAGCTTTTCCAAAGTTTTCTGAACTTCAGCATTCTTATGTGTATGTCAGGTACTTATCATAATTCATCTCAGAGGTTCTTGCCATTTCTAGGGAATAACCATTGTCTGAATTTTTTAGATACTGGAACTGAGGCCCCATAACCTGAAGTAACCATTCAAAGGTGATATTTAAGCTTGTCGGTGATTTATGGGGTAAACTTGCCCTTTCCCAACTTCTTTGGTGTTTGTTTGTTTGTTTGTTTTTAATTCTTAGCATCTACTGAAATCTACTATTTACTTTGATAAATATTGGAGATAGAAAGGACAGTTACTGATCCCACTGAATTTAAATCTAAGTTCTATAAGACTGAAGAGCCCACGTCATTGTCACCATAATATAATATTTTGACATTTTTATGATGTTATTAGCTCAAATATATGAACAGATACACTTGAACATGTAAGCTAAATCTTCTGTTTGACATTCCCTCTAAGAGGTCCTTATCCTTATTCTTTATAGGATCGTGATTTTATATGGTTCTGTTGCTCAGCAACATATCCAGTTGTATGTCAAGGAGCTATAAAGAAGAGTAGTTTGATATCTCTTATAGCTTCAGGGTTTAAGTATGATAAGTAGGTGAGTGGTGTAGTTTCACAGAATATGAAACACACAGGCTGTACGTGGTTAAAATACTTATTTAGACTTTATTGGTTGTCTGACATGTAGAAAGTAGGTCTTTTAATGTTTTGCAAATATACAGGATTCATATGTTTATTTATGTAACAGGAAGCTATTTTCCATACTGCTAATTATGTTGTAGGAGTCCTCCCCAAACCTATTACAATTGTTAAGAAAATCAGCTTTGGAATCAGATTAATTACATCATGTGCAAGTTATTTAATGATCTAGTCAATATTACATGTCTCAGTTTTGTCCTCTATAAAACAAAAAAATGTGAACATTTATTCAAGAATGCTGGGCAGATTGTAATTCTTAAAATGGTATCAGAGTACTTTTTAAAATAGAAAACATTTAGAAGTTGGTATCTCTCATTATTTTTTTAATTAAATTGGAAACAAGCTTGTTTTTACATGTCAATCCCAGTTCCTGCACCCCCTGCCCTCCCCTGTTCCCCCCACAAACCCCCATCCTATCCCTTTCTGCTCCCCAGGGAGGGTGAGGCCACCCATGGGGAGTCCTCAAAGTCTGTAATATCATTTGGGGCAGGGCCTAGGCTCTCTCCCATGTGACTACGCTGAGGGAGTATCCCTCTGTGTGGAATGGTCTCTCCAAAAATACTATCAGAGGCCCCATAGACTGCCCAGTCCTCTCAACTAACACCACATTCTGGGAATCTGGATTAGTCCTATGCTAGTTTCTCAGCTATCAGACTGGAGTCCATGAGCTCTCGCTTATTCAGGTCAGGAGTTTCTGTGGGTTTATACAACCTGGTCTTGACCCCTTTGCTCATCACCTGCTACCTCTGTGTAACTGGATTCCAGGAGTTTGGCTCAGTGCTTAGCTGTGGGTGTTTGCTTCTGCATCCATTAGTTACTACATGAAGGCTCTAGGATGGCATATAAGGTAGTCATCAATCGCATTATCAAGGAAGGGCATTTAAGGTAATGTCTCCTCTCCACTATTGCTTAGATTGATAGTTGGGGGGTCATCCTTGTAGATCTCTGGACATTTCCCTAGTGCCAGATTTCACTTGAAGCCTACAATGCTCCCCTCTATTATCTTATCTCTTTTCTTGCTCTCCTCTGTTCTTTCCCTGACTCAATCTTCCTGCTCCCTCATGCCAACCTCTGCCCTCTTTTTCCTCATAACTCCCTCCCCATCACCCCATTCTCTCAGTTTGCTTGGGAGATGTTATCCCTTTCCCCTTCTCTAGGACTTCATGTATGTTTCACTTAGGGTTCTCCTTGTTTCCTAGCTTTTCTAGCATTGTGAATTATAGGCAGGTAATCCTTTGCTCTATATCTAAAAGCCATATATAAGTGAGTACATGCCAAGTTTGTCATTTTGTGACTGGGTTACCTTGGTCAGGATGGCTTCATCTAGTTCCATCCATTTGCCTACGAATTTTAAGATTCCATTGTTTTTTTTTTTCCCTGCTGACTAGTATTTCATTGTGTAAATGTACCACATCTTCTCTACCCATTCTTCAGTTGAGGGGCATTTAGGTTGCTCTCAATTTCTGGCTATTACAAATAATGCTGCTATTAGCACAGTTGAACAAATGTCCCTGTTGTATGAATGTGCGTCTTTTGGGTATATGCCTATAAGTGGAATTACTGGATCTTGAAGTAGACTGCCATTTTCCTGAGGAACCACCATCCTGATTTCCAAAATGGCTGTATGTGTTTTCACTCCCACCAGCAGTGGAGGAGTAACCCCTTTCTCCACATCCTCTCCAGCATAAACTGTCTTTTGTGGTTTTTTTGTTTTTTGTTTTGTTCTTTTGATTTTTTTTTTTTTTTTTTGCCTTCTGACAGGAGTAAAATGCTATCTCAGAGAGAGTTGTTTTGATTTGCATTTCCCTGCTAAGTACTTTCTTAAGTGGCTTTCAGCCATTTTAGATTCTTTTATTGAGAATTCTTTATAAAGTTCTGTATCCTACTTTTTAATTGGATTATTTGGTGTTTTGGAGGCTAGCTTCTTGCGTTCTTTGTATATTTTGGAAATCAGCCCTCTGTCAGATGTGAGGTTGGTGAATATCGTTTCCCATTCTTTGTGTTGCTGTTTTGTCTTGTTGACTGAATAATTTGCCTTAGTTAATTCACTAGATGCTTTGGGATGTGTTGTTGAATCTTGCACTCAAAATGATCCAGTACAGTACATTCTTTCCCCAAATGTAAGCATAGATGATAAAATTGTGAAGCATCTTTTCAAACAGTCACTCATCCCTGGGTATTTGTGCCATAGCTGCCCAGGAGAACATAAGAGTGGGTGGTGCTAATTCCGTTTGCAAATTCTGCTAATGATTATAAAATTGCATTTCCATAGAAAACGTTAAGCTCTTTAACAGCAATGAAATAGTGTAGACATTTTATTAATTAAACCATCTGTTCTTCCTGAGGTATGTAAAACAAGATGCCATTTAAAGTTGTGGAATAATAGTGAGAGATACCTTTTCTCACTCTGTGGGCTGCTGTTTTGTCTTGTTGACAGTGTCCATTGCCTTACAGATGCTTTTCAGTTTCAGGATGCTCTCTATAATAATTGTTGTTTTTGGTGTCTGTGCTACTGGTTTTATGTTCAGGAAGCAATCTACTGTATCAATTTGTTCAAGGGTACCTCCCACTTTCTCTTTTAAGAGGTACAGTGTGGCTGGATTTATGTTGATGTTATTCACCAAAATCTGACCTCTTTTCTTAAATGACATAGCCACCACCTTGACTCAGAACAATATTCTCTTTCAGTGAATTATTACAAGAGCATTCTTACTGGTCTCTATACTCTGACAGTGAATTCTCAATGCAGCAGTCAAAATGACCTTGTTAAAACCTAAGGCAGGTCATGTTACTCTTCTGTCCTCCTATTGTTCTCATTTCCTCCTTTACTAGTGAATGAACAGCCATCTCACTCATTTCTATATTCATAATCTACCACTGCAAGCAAATTATACACAGTAACTTGAAATATCATTCATTTATTATTATATAGCTTCCATGAGCCAGGGGTCTAATTTTATTTTATAAGATATCCTTGTGATTGACCTGTTTAATTTTTACTTTCCTAGCTCTGATACCCGAAAAATCATCCTGTAATTTTCCTGTTATAGGATATCAACCCATTAAAATTATATACACCATGTTAATTTTCAAAACATCTTCTCTAAATTAACAATATAAAATTGAGATTGACATGGGTCTTTGTGGCTTGAAAGCTCCTTGTTTCTAACTGATACTGTGTTTTAAGAATATAGTACCGTTTTTCTATTTTCCTGTTGAGACACATTCACTAGTTCACATCTTGGTGTTTTTGGACATAGCTGTTCTCTGCCTATATGTATGTTTAATTCTAGTCAAATATATTTACATTGCAACTGAATAATGATACTGCTAATTCCTTTAATCAATTGATTTGTAAATCATGTAAACTGATTTTTGCATGCTGGATTAGTCTAGCATACCAGTAATAAAATCCTAATTTCTGATGACGTATTATTATTCTATGTCATATGATTCAATTAAACAGTACTTCATTAAGAATGTTTACATCTATGTACATGAGAAGTATTGGTCTATATTTCTTCTTTTTTTGCAGTTTCGTTATGTGGATTTTGCATTGGGAAAATGTTAGCTGCATAAGTGAGTATATACATTTTAACTCGGATATTGTTTTCTAGAAAAGATTGTGAATACTTTTGTGTGTATGGACAGACACCTATACTAATATGCTTTATACTAATTGTTCTCACAGAATTATTTATAACAGAGTTTTAAAAGGACTTGAAGTTTAGAGGGAGACAAGGTCAGAGGCTCTAGGAGGGTTGGGGTGGAGATAATAGTGATGGATATTATAAATGATGGGAGATGTTATTCTGTAAATATGTTTCTCATACTGGTTAATTAATAAAGCCCTGTTAGCCAATAGAAAAGGAAGATAGGAGGGACTAACAAACTAGGAGGAAGGAGGAAGTAGTTGGGAGGAGTCAAGATGTAGACCAGGAAGGAGGAAGGAAGACGCCAGCCACGGCTCCCCCAATATGCTGACCACGTGGAAATACTTAGATAAGTAGAAATGGGTTAATAATTAAGACAGAGCTAGCCCATAAACAATAATGGTAATTGGCTAACAGGATTGTATCAAATACAGAGTCTCTGAGTGTTATTTGGGGCTCACGTGGCAGCGGGACCTTGGTGGCAGGACTGGCGGCAGCCGGCGGGAAAAACCTGCCCGTAACAGATAAATGTATATTCTATAAATGTATGAAACCTTATTTCATGTTGTCAATTTTTCCATTAACATTAGACATTATTTTTACTTTTCCATATCAATGTTTAGATTTTTGTTTACTTGGCTCATTATAGTACAACTTTAAATTACTAATTTTTCGATCTGTCTTCTTTTCTAATGTAATACACAGTGCTTTAAAGCACTGTGCTTAGTGAATTCCATAAACCTTGAAAATTTTCTGTTTCCTTAATGACTTCTTTGATCCAAGAATTATGCATAAAATATTTAACCTTCAGATATGGGGATGATGTTTCCTTTTTGTTATTGATGTCTGAGTTTTGAATTATTTCTGTGTGGGTTTCTATATAGCCTATAAGGATGCTTAGTCTATTAATTTAGTTGTATAAAATCATTGTTTATATTCATCCGTATTAGAAAGTATTAGATACAGGCATTTATTTTTTGCTGACTAAAAAAATGAACATAAGTAAACAAAGCTCTTAAATTCTTCTTTAGGGCAGTAAATGTGTACCTTCTTTCTTTTTCTTTTTCTTTTTCTTTTGTTTTGTTTTATGAGACAGGGTTTCTCTGTGTAGCGTTGGAGCCTCTCCTGGTACTCTACAGGCCAGGCTAGCCTCTAACTCATATAGATCTACCTGTGTCTAGCTCCCACGTGCTGGGATTAATGTATACCACCTCCTCCTGGCATGTATACCATATTTTACCTCATTCACTCAAATCAATTTAAAAGAACTGTTGAAGGCCTAGTATTCATCAGACTCAAGTCTTGGTTTCAGAAATAAAATATTGAGTGAGTAAAACTAAACACATATTGATCTCAGTTACAATTATACCTAATATGGCTCACCAGAATGTAAACATGACACATAATGAAGAGGTGATAATTATCTTCAAAAATTGGAGTTAAGTGTCTGATCTAGAAGTCATTTATCTTATACCAGATACATCCAAATGAATTGAAAAGCAACCACTCTTCTAGAATTACTCAGATAACCGAGGTCACTGTGAAAACTTGCACTCTCAAATTTTCAGAAGGTAGATAAATATAATAGATCATAACCAAATTATCTCACTTGGCGTAAAAACAATGAAAACCATAAGCATAGATTCACTGAAAATTTGCCAAAGCTTTTTGAGGTTGAAGCAGACCAACTTTCCATTGAGAAACATACAACAAACAGTATTTTTAAAGCAGATTCCTATTCTATTGTGGGTATTTACACTTACATACAGTACCAATAGTGTCTACAGGATGATTGTAGGTTTTGTACAATGAATGGAACTGGTTAAGGATATATTCTGTTTCTATTAGATTATAAAACATTTGAAAGTTTTGGGTGAATATAAATCTCTGGCAAAGGAGTACTAAATAAATAAAGTTGTATTAACTTATGGAAGTGAAAAAAATCTATTGTAACAAGGTTTACTCCTGGTATGTAATCAGAAAGTTTCAGTTTTAGCAGCAACTATTTCTGAGACTGTAATTGCAGAAAAATTATAATTTGATGTTGCATTATTTGCCCCATTGCCAGAGCTTCCCTGGTTATTGATAAATCAATCAATAAGCCGACTTTTAAACACTTCCCCTGGACAACTTGAAAGAATATGAAGCATTTACTGCACTGAACTATTTACCAGATTGACTTTTGTTTTTTAATTGCTCTACAAGCGCCTATCACAAATACTGGAAGCTGACACATTGTCTTAGCAGTTGTGGAGTGTGATTGTGAAGATGGACATAAATTTATCTGGCAAGAACATATGTCCAAAATAGTCTTGCCTGAAGCATTTCATCCCTCATAAATTTATGAGAATATCAGAAGTGAAATGTTTCAGGTTAGGTAGAAAAACTGTTGGTGCATTTCAAATTCCTATTTCTTCAAATTTAAACTTTTAATTTGTAATAAATGCAGGCACAGAATATTACAATAATTGCAGTTCCTTTACAAATGTCAATTTCCCCTTCTGCTAACCTGTTGCAATCTGTAGTACAATTAATACAACTAAGCCATGCCAGTTATTTAATTTTGCAATTATATTACTAATTAGTGACTCCACAATGTGAACTTTGATTTCATTTTTAGAAGGATAGAATTTTATAGTTCTACGTGGGATATGAAGAAATTTAAATGAATGACTCTGCAGGGAGATTCTGTCCATTTTGCATTTAAATAAATAAAATATCATACTACATCACACTTGCTTGAAAAAGAAACAGTAATACTGTTTTTGGAAGGAAATTGTAGTTTTAAAAAAATTATGTGGCCAGAAGAATGTTAGACTGGGGCTCAGAAAACCTGGGATCCAAGCTCATTTCTACTGTCAGTGAATTCTGTGAACTCCTATAAATCTAGTACTTCCACGAACAATTTGAAATCACTGACTCACAAGTCTTTCCGGACTTTAAAGTTTAATGAAGGTATGATACAGTTGAAAGTACTAAATTTAAATCCAGTATTCATTAATATTTAAGAAACTCTAAACTACACTTGACTAAACTAAACAATAAAGTGAGGGTGTCTGTTGTGTATCTAATTGGAACAAGATTGCTGAGGGGAATAATTATATTTATTTTATGCCACTGAAATATCATACTTCATGGTACTTTGTTATCTATCTTCAATGTTGACTTCTACTTTGATCTTTGGCTAGCACAGCAATGTGAGCTCAAAATCCATTTAGGATTCAGATGAAAACACACACAGAGCACACAGTTTGGAAGAGAAGGAGCTATGAGGAAATGATTTCAATGTTTATAATAAAGACAATCTGACTTAAAAAATTATAAGAGCACTCATAAAATAGCTGCTTTACAGTTATTTTTGCTTACATTCTTAAAAATATTAGTATTTAGATTTTTATAATGATATGTACTTTCTCAGAAGAGACAGAGAGTAGGTAGAGTATGGACATGGAAGAGACAATGTTAGGAAGTGAAGGAGTATGAAGATAGATGATAGCATTTACAACCCATTCAGTGTATAGTGCTGTTAAAGGAAACATGCTATGTCAAATTGAGAAGCTGCTGGATGAATGAAATAAGCAAATACACAGCACATAATGACAATGTTATAGCCACACAATTTCCTTTCTTGGCCTACTGGCAGCCCCAACATCAATTGCTGGTTTGTATAAACAGTGTATTTGCAGTGGCTATTGTTAGAATATACCTTAGATTGGGTGCCTAATGCAACAGAAGTTCATTGTCTTAAGTTGCAGAAAACACAAGGTCTGGATGATGTTGTAACCAGGGCAGTATTTTTCCCATAATATCTAGGATAGAATCTGTTCCATACGTTTCTTTTGGCCTCTGGCTGTACTGACAATATTCCCAGTCCATAACTTTTGGGTTCAGGTCTCTCAGTATCTGCTGTTGACTTCACATGTCATTCTCCCTGCATGTTACTTCTTTTTTTCAACAGATGACAGTCTTATAGTATTGCAATCTATTATACGTGCATTTCAAATTATGCATGATCTTATTTGAAGTTGAACGTGAAGGTCCTAATTTCTAAATAAGGTCATAGTCACAGACACTGAGCATTAAATATTCAATTCATATTTTGGGGGAAACATACACTACAAAAGGTATGACCATTACCTCAAGTCTATTGGTGGAACAAGCTGCCATTATAAGCAAGTTCCTAATTTTTGACTTGCGAACACTTTATTAGTGGCCTTCTACAATGATGGTGAACTGTATATGAAGTTAAAATTTTAATATTTGAATATTGTGGAAAAATATTTGATTTACATATGACTATTGCAAGTAAAGATGTTTCAAATTCATTGGTATTTTAGTAATATTAGTAATCATATGCTTTTGCACACCATTAGATTATGGCATCTGTGAGGGGTGTTATTACTCCCACTATAGGATAACTCTGTTTTATATATTGTATTCAACAACCTTAGACATCATGCTAATGAAAATTAAAATTGCTTTGAGATTTCAACTTACTCAAGCCAGAATGACAAAGATCAATGAAACAAATGGCAGCCTATGATGGTGACAACATGGGAAAAAGGGGACATCATTCATTGTTGGTGTGAGTGTAAACTTGTACAACCTCTTTGGAAAGCAGTGTGACAATTCGTTATGAAGTTGGGAATAGATCTACCTCAAGACCCAGAGGTACCACTCTTGGGCACATGCCCTAAGGACTCTATCTTTCCACAGAAATACTTACCTTTCCATGTTCATTGCTTTTCTATTCACAAACTCCATTCTTGTTTGAAGGGAAAATAGTTTGAAAAATGCTGTAACAGAAGGAATCAATTGCACAGACAATGAGAGCTTCTAATTTAGCTTCTAATATTGGGATGTCAGGGGATAGTTCATTATAATTGAATCATAACGTAAACAGCTTTGTCGTATATGTGTAAAGCTGATAATTGGGAAGTCTTGATTTTGTGAACAGAACATAGGGTATCTTTTGTTTCAGAAAGATTACTCAGGCTGCAAAATGCAACACTGATAGAACATTAAATGGAATAGAAACAGGGACCAGGAGAGAGAAGGTTGTGGCTCTCAGCAGCTTGGTGACTAGACAGGTGGTTAGAAGTATATTTTTAAGAACATATTTAGGAGAGAAATATGAAAAGATGCTTTGCATTTATGGATGTGGAGTTTTACTGAGAGGAGATTTTCCTTTGTTGTCAGACCTAGATTCAACTTTTTTTGGAGCATCTCTTCCATTTCCATTTTGTTTAATACAAACTTGTCTTAAGAAGGAGAGTGCTTTATTTGACCATCTTTTCAATTGAAGAGGTAGAGTAAAGGAATAACAAATGCTTTTAGGGACAGTTAATGGAAATATTAAAGGACATGGGTCAAATAATGTTTTTTGAAACCTTTTGTGTTCAGTTACAAACCTTGAACCTTCTTTTTAAGTTAGAGAGTAAAGAAACATATTTTAGTTTCACTGTATTTTCTTTACCAGGAAAATAATAGCATGAAGAGTCACAAACAGATTATACTGCCTCCTGAGTACCAATTACTTTTCCTATATAACATTTCAAGCAATAGTCTCAGAGCACTGATAGTGTCTCTATTGCTCTCCATGGCCTCTTCAAGAATATCGTTCTTCTATGCTGTTATTACAACTTTTTGCTGTCTTGAAAATTCTATCCTAAAGTTCCAAAATTCTTTCTCTCTCTACATTGCTGTCTATTTTGGTTATTCATTTAGTGATTTTGACAACTGGTCTATAGTTTTCCTTTACATTGTAAGTCCCTCCGACCTTCAGGAAAGATATAAATCCCTCAATGTGTATTCCATCTGCCCTCTAATTTCAATAATGTTCTTCTCTAGTTCTGCTTTGTTACCTGTCCCTATGGATACATTCTCAGCCCTGTCATCATGTATTACTGTTGTACCTGCAGATTTTGTAATTCCAGTACTTCATTTTATTTTAGGGGACTTTTCTTCCAACTTTATAATTGAAATGCAATCATGACTATTATTTCAGGTCTTTAGGATATTCAAAAACTTGCCCTGTACTTTCTAGCAGTAAAGCATTAGCTTTTCATTCCATTTTCAATAGGCTACTTACATAAGCAATAATTTCAACAACTGCTTTGTCAATAACCTGCAAAAACTTATACTTCCTTTCTTAAAAGTGTGTCAACCTAAAAATTAATCAAATTTGCATTAATTCACTTTGTAACATGTGAGTTCATGCTAATAACCACTTATACAAAACTGTACATTGATAGAAAGATGGATATTTTTAACGATCTTATGTTTGTGATCATGAAATACATTGAAGTTTCAGTTCCTTATGACAAGCTAGCTTATTCCTATGGTCAACCTTCTTCTACTATCCTTATATCAAGTGCTATAAACCTTTTGTCTAATATAAGCTGTATTTGCAAACACTTTATCAATCTATCTTCTTCTAGCTACCTACCTTCTATTTATTTTAGCCCATATTCATTGTACACAATGCTGGCTTTTATCTTCCTTTTCTTTGTATTTGTATGACATGTATCTGTGTATACCTGTTTGGTTGTGTGTGGGTGTCTATGTACATGTATGTGGAGGCCAGAGGTTGATGTCAGGCTTCTTCCTCCATTGCTACGAACGTTATCTTCCAAGTTCAAGTTGCTCTTACTTGAACCCAAAGATTTTAGATTCAGCTGTTCTAGTTAGCCAGTTTACTCAGGTAATCCCATCTCTCTACATCTGAGCACTGGTGTTACAGGTAAGCCACCACTCCTTCCTGACTTTTTTGTGATTACTTAGAATGCTACCTTAAAACTGAGTACCCAAAGGCAAATCTAGTTCAGAAAATATGGGTACTTCCTGGGGCAAAAGAAGTCTTGGGGGGAATCAATTTGGAGAATAGTGTCTCAAGTACTTACCCCAGATTTTCATCATTGGACAGTGAGAGTCTGCACCACTGGCCTTTATGTTTGTTTGTGCAAGCTCTGGGCTTGTTTAGGATTCTTTAATTGTCCCGTTAGTAAGCTTGTGTGTAGAGAGTTATTTACCTGAATTAGAGCACTGGATGTGAGCACCAGGTGAACAAGAGACTTCTACTAGAGCCATATGTTATTCTGGAGTGAAAGGGATGCTCTGAGCAGAGCCCATCCCCATTAGTGGTCCCTATGGTCTTGTGCTCTCTCTCTCTCTCTCTCTCTCTCTCTCTCTCTCTCTCTCTCTCTCACACACACACACACACACACACACACACACACATATATATATATATATATATATTAGATAAATAGACATAGATATAGATTGGTGTTCAGTCAGCATTGGTCACACAAAATTCCTTTGTATTTGATAAATTAGCAGTAACGGCAGACATGATACCGAGATTTGGCATACCAATGGCATTCACAGAGTAATGACTAAGTAACCTAGATATTTTAGATTGTTTATACAATGTTTGAACCAAAGAATGTTAATGCCATTTTCTGTAATACTTTTAATTTAATAGGAGCTTACAGAGAGTGAATTGACAACTAGAGATCTGTGTCATGGCACCTAGGCACTCTACATATATGTGACAGTTGTGTAGCTTTGTCTTCATGTGGGACTCCTAACAGTGGAAGCAGGGACTGTCTCTGACTCTTTTGCTGGCTTTTGGAACCCTATTATTCATAGTGGGTCACCTTGCCCAGTCTTCATACAAAGGGAGATGGTTAGTCTTACTGAAACTTTATAAGCCATGTTTTGTTGTTATTTATGGTAAATGACCCTTTCCTAAACAGAAACATAAGGGGAATGGTTTGGGAGTAGTAACAGAGTAGGGTGTGTGGAGGAGAGGAAGGAGGAGAAACTCCTTTAAATGTACAATAAATAAATATATATTAAATTACAATTATATAATTTTTCCCCTTCCATTTCTTTCTCCAACCACTTCACATGTCTGCTTTCTCCAATTTCTTCCATGTGCTCTCCCTGTCTCCTTCTCAACTGATGGCTTTTTGTACACATACTTGTGCATACATACATACATACATACATGGGGCCATTCTCATTTAAACATAAATGTGTGTGTATGTGTTTGTGTGTATTAATGTCTCATCTGAACACAATTATAAATGTAAAGATAAATATATATAATATAAAGGTCTATTTTATATAGAAACCCATGCTATCATTTTATGGAATAATAACCACATCATCTTACATATAAAATCATGGAAGCTTTCTTTAGATGTGTCTGGAAATTTATTAAAAGACTGTTCAACATGAATTAATATTTTTTCCATTGGGCCTTGGTGGCACACACCTTTAATTCCGGCACTTGGGAGACAGAAGAAGGTGGATCTCTGTGAGTTCGAGACTGATCTGTTCTACAAAGCAAGATCCAGAACCACCAGGGTAATCCTGTCTCACAAAAGTAAAATAGAAAAAAATATTAATAGTACTTTTTTGGTTAGAGCTGCTTGAGTTACATGAATTTGCAAATTATTTAAAAAAAGTTTTTAATTTAATATTTTTTATCCCCTTTGAAATGATATTAAATAAAATTGAATAAAAGGTGTTTGTCTGGGAAGTTTCCAAAACAATTTACACTACTGTTGGTTGGCTCTAGAAGTGAAATATAAGAACCCCCCATTGCTGAAGACAACCTGCTGTTATACGAAATCAGCAGCTTCTGCACTGCAAAGATCCTCTAGTAGTTAGCTGTCATGGTGCTAGAAGGGGCTATGCTGGCCAATGAGGAAGAATTCCACTAACAATCTCACTGAGCTATGGACTCTGTATACAAAACTACTGATTCTCCAAGAAAGATGTTCTCACGAATGAAATAATGATAAGTCTGTTTTAGGCAGAAGAATTTTTGATTGGATTTTAGGTACCTGTTACAGTAAAGAATTCACATTTACTACTGTAAACCCGGCCAAAAGCCTGGATGAGAGGGTCATAGGCTCTAGTGGGGAAGCTATTGCTTCATATAATGGAGACCCAACGTATGAGCTATGCTCCCAAACCCTGCCATATAAGAATTATGTTGGACAAAGAGAAACCATGCTTTTCAGACTATTCAGTAGCTTAACCTTATGTGCTCAAGCATAATGATCATCTTAGAGATTGAAAATAGTTTGGATTTGGTATCAAATTTCTTGAGTTGAAGATAGTTTTCCTTGTTTCCACACATGCTCTGAAGAGGTGATGGCTCTCTGATATACATGGACATTAGTTACTTCAGCTTAGTAATGCAGTAACAGTATATTATGCTTCAACTGAAAGGTAGAAATCCACACAACTTTCAGTGAGGTAGACTGGGTATAAACAAGTGTCATTGTTGACTGAATACCAGAGCCCCAAAATTTCATTTACTGTACTGAATAGGCATAGTAAATGGAAAGTCTTACTAAACACCAATAAAATTGAACTTACTATTCATTGTTATAACAGGCAGCTCTAAAATTTGAATAAAAATATTAAATTTGCTAGTCCTGAAATACATTGGTGAAAATTTTTACAAATTACATTTAGAGTGATCATGTCATTTCAGATATATTTTCACTAGATAATCACTTAGAGGGCATTATTAAGAGTGTTTGTATGGCTATTTAGCTATGCATTCCAGAGTAATAACAGCTTTAAGCTGATATTATGTCTTGTCCTTCCAACACTTATTTTATTTTTAAATCTTTTCATCCATTGCATTCTCCTTTTGAAGGCCTCGGGGAAGTAAATAAGTGTGAGATTCTCCTTTGCATGAACAGTCACACATCTTGTCCCAGTCTGTACACTGTAGAATGCTTAGTAATACTTCTAAAAGAGGAGCTCCAAACTGTCAATCGTCAGTGCTTTTGTGAAGCTGGTATTTGTAAGCAAGTCGATTGAATTAGTCAGGGTCAGACAGCTGTTAGAGTAAATTACCAGGGAAAACCATGAGTGGCAGGGAAAAGCTATTGGGGTGCGTAGACTTGGGAAATAAGAAAACAGATCTTTGAACTATGCTTGCTAAACAGACCTCTCTGGACATATCACTTAAGAGTGATTGGATAGTGAATTAAAATGTCTGCATTTGTCTTCCCCCCCTGAATAATTAGCACAATGAGCTAATGTGAATGCTTTTGAGGGGAGTTCTCTAAGCCGTATTTTCTACTCTACTGAAAGCTCAGGACAAGATATTTCAGTTGTGTGACTGCATTGTGTGTGTTGTCACAAAATGAGGTGGGGAAGAAATATTGCTCTTTAAAAGTTAGTGAAGCGTGGGGATTTTACATGGAATTGTAAAGAGTTCAAACTAGTCAAGGAAAGAAGTGGCAGATGAACAACTTGAAGAAGGTTCAGGCAATGTATGAAAGACATAGGCATTGATCTCAAAGGGCTTTCTTTTCAGAGATGCACAGCTCACGCCTTAGTGACTTCAATAGGTGGTCAAGAAAATATCCATGTTATTACTTTGGGCTTTTTGCTGAATACAGTTTCCACATCTATCCTTGAGACAAGTTTATAGCTAGCTACACACAGCACATAAATTGTCTTGAAAAGACTCTAAATGGTTAAATTTGATCAAACAAATGGTTACTTTGAGAACTACTCATTAGCATCCTGTTACTGAGCAGAGCCCTGCCTGAATTAAGTTGCTTGTTTCCAAACACCTGTTTGAAATGTAGCACATGCAGACTCAAAGAATAGAATTTTCTCTTTTAGAGACTAAAATCTTAGACTTAAAAAAATGAATAGCAATTGCCAAAAAGTTTTATGTCACTTTGAAGATGATATGCTTCTGGATAGAATGCTTTTAGTGTTTGTTTTGTAATGAGGGAAAGAGTAAATCATGTCCCTATAAAAAAAAATCTCCATTCTATCTGAACTTAGCAATATTGCACACTGTTTATCTTCTCATAAAAGTTAAATGTAAATTTAACTTTACATTTTCTAATCAAATCTTTCTGTTTCAATTTATCTGATCATCATGGCATGATTTTTAAACATACTGAAGTTTGGTTGTCCTCTCCATATTTAACACCCATCATGAGTTTAAATTAATTAAACTAAAATACAGTATTTAGATTTTCAATAGCATCAGCAACATTTTAAGTTGTTAGTAGTTACGTGTAGCCAGTAGCTACATGTATAAATATAGGGTTTAACACTATAAATATAGGGTTTTTCAGAATATTCTCTTTCAGTGCTAATGTATCCTTATTTTCACCAAACTCCTTCCCTGAGAGTTAACTTAATGCCTGGAATGCAATGATGAAGAAAATCATGTTTATTGCTTGTAAATTGGAGAGCCATAGAAACTTTTGAATGTTCCCAGATGATTAATTTCAATATTGACAGTGCTCTGTGGGAGAGTCTTACTTTCATTTGATAATTTCCAAGTTGAATAATTTCTTACAATGACCTTGTTACAAGCTCCATTCTTTCTCCTTACCTCTGGCTCTAAATTATCTTCAAATACTGAATGCAAAACAAGTCTAACAAAGCTATCATTGTGATAGAAATGCTACAGATTGCTTAATTGACACTTCCCAATCTCTCATTTATTTGGATTTCTAAATCAACAGAACTGAACTACAAATTAATTCATTAGTGCAAACAATAAGAAATGAGGTCAGGATTATTAAGAGAAGAGACAGGGAGATGAATTGATCCACAGGCAGATATACAGGTTGATCCCTGAAACTCAGCAAAAGTAGGTCACCACCACCTCTCTTAATTACATGCCCACAAGCTTTCTTCTGTCAGGTCTAGAGATCTTGAGGCTTATTTCTACACAGTGTAATTATGTTTCCATATCTGATCGTGTCCAATTTTGAAATGAAATAAACAGTAGGAACTAGTCACATTAGCAAGTGGAGCCACCAAATTACATTCATTAAGCCATTGTTCAATTATGGAGTGCAATCCTCCAGTGACCCCAGGAAAGCAAAAATTAAGTTTACAAATAAGGATCTATGGTCCTCAATAAACATATGTACAATTTTGGAAAGAATTTTTTGTTTCTTCTTCCATCAAAGAGAATCTAGATCCAGAAATTGCTTGAACAAAGAATAATTACACTTTGTTGAAAAGAAGCTGAGTTCACCTTGATCCAAACTGGGTTAGTAATTATCTACCATAATGCATTATAATGATTTTTTGGATTTGTAATTATAAACCTTCAGAAGGGTCTTAGTGTTATTCTCAAGTAACAGCAAAATAACAAGCATTGTTTTCCACTTCCTTGTCTACAACAGGGCAATTCTTTACTGAATCACTAGTAGTCTTTTATTATAGCTGTTTCTCATGCTTCAGAAAAATCTCATCACAACCCTATTATACAGCTCTCATTCTTTGTTTCAGCTTGTCTCCTTATCTTTGAATGCATTCTATACTGCTGAAGTGAGCTACCACTTATCAGACTGGCAAAATGTCTGCTAAATGAGTTCTGATTCTGATACTTACTAGATATGTGGACCCAGAAGAGTCAATTACTCTTTGGACCTGACATGTCTGTTTGTGTTACAGAAGTTATATTTCCAACCTTGGACAATTAATATATCAGTATACAAATGGGCTAGTATGTCCAAAGCTCTTTTAAATGAACGACACATAAAGGTATGTGATCTTCTTAGTATCACTTGCATTTTGAGAAATGACTCATACATAGATACCCTCTTTATACATGTTCAGAACACACAGATATGCCTCTTTTCTCTCCCATTGTCTTTTGATTTGCCATTAGATCCTGGATCAGTTTGATTATTGGAAATTTTCACCCTGTATGCATTAATTTTACCATTCTGATTCTTGAATTATTACTACCACAGGTTCAAACTGTGATCAAACATGTATTACCATAGAGTTGGGTAATGCTTTCATCCAGGCACTGGGTAAGAAGATATGAATGTGATGCTTCAGACAGTTGTAGAGTTCTTGATCACTTATATAGGCAACTGAGCCAATTGAAAGATTATCAAGGATAACAAGCACAGTGGATATTAGGTTCTGCTCATCATTATCTCACAACCCAGAACAAAATCCCTGCCTATAACAGGTAAATAATAAACATTTGAATTGTTTAGATCTCAGTGTCTATGACTATTGTATATCAAATTACTTGGAGGTAATTGACTCTGTCTGCTAACTGAACAAATTTAATGTAATTTTATGCCTCATCCTAAAAAGTGATTTCTCACCCATACTCTTTCTCCTCTGTCACAGATGAGACTCTTATCATTTATTGTGATTCTATTTTCAAATCTCCAATTAAATAAAGTGGGAGGCATCTTTTACATTTTGATTTCCTGCTAGCTTTGTTATCTTTAAGAACAGCTGCCATTTTGGATTGCTAAATGGCCTTCTAATTCCCATTTCATGCCTGGTGCTTTGTTTCTCGTCAGTTCTACAGGACTGTCAGAGTCTATTTACTAACCTCGCCTATCTCCTCCTTCAGGACTCTTCAGCCCAGCTCTTTCTCCTGCTCTGTATTCCGTTCACTGCTCCGCCACCTCACAGACCTCAGCTGCAACTAAAGTGTACATGTGAAATTGGGAGCTAGGCTCCACATGACATACATTAATGAGAGATTCCCTTTCATTCCTGAATCTGAGTCATTTTAAATATTAGGAATTTGTTCTATATTAAAATAATTTCCCAACAGTTAAAAATCAACTTCATTTCAACAAAACTTATGTAAGTTCAAATTACACAAGTTGCATTTAAGGAAACCTGCTTGGGGATAGGGTGTGCTCACTGCAACTCAGCCTTGAAGACATTTTATACTCAGGAAAAAAGGCCACCTTGTATAAGGTTTATTCTCTGATATAACTTTGAGTTCTGTCCTTTTCTATTCAAGTTTTTGCACTGAAAACATTTTCAAAGATGTGTATTAATCACACAAATAATAATAGCAATGCACTGGCTGTTAATAAAGTGCGAAGATTAAATAAACAGATTTTTCTCATATAGCAACTAGTATTTTGGGAATAAAAATAATATATTCAGTAAATAAATTTCACACAGCCTGACTTAGCACTCGTACAGACTATTCAGATCAATATTTGATGAGAATGTATCAAAGCAAACTTATTGCTATGAGGAGCCACTGCTGTCTTTTGATTGAAGTTAATGAAGCAGACATATTAGTGTAAAGCACTTGCTCGATGCATTTGAAATTTGTTCTAACTACCACTAGGGCTGCTAATGGAAGATGGTAATTACTGTCCACATGATTCTGAAATAATTAGGAAAATGGGCACTTTTTGGAACCATGTTATTAAAATGCATGCCAGTTAACAGAAAAGTTTCTGGACATGTGTTGGCTTGAATCAGTGAAGATAAAAGTGACACAGCCTTTTCTGTTACAATTGAAATCTCTCTTCTGTTGAATGCTGTAATGCATTAAAAGGGCAAGGAATTTGGAAACACTGCCAATGAAACAGTGTAGCACAGGAAGTAAAATGTAGTAGTGACAGAGTTCTGCATATCCCATTATGTCATCTGTAGCTATCCTGCAGCTCAAGGCCTGCTCTTGCTTCATCCATGTAAAGAAAGACAGCAGATTTAAATGCATCTCTTGGATGCTTCCCTGAAGGCATAGATAGATCACTGCATCGACAAGGACTTCCCAGGACTGAAGCTGTTCAGGGCATTCACTTCCATCTCTGAATAAATCAGGGTAGAAGAGGCATTGCAGACAGGTATACCCTGCTCCCAGCATCAGGCTGGGGCCCAGCGGATTTGCAGTCGATGCACTCTCCTGACTGAGACATGAGAGAATGCTAAATGTGGTGTGCGTGAAAGAGAAGATGAATGGTTCCTGGAAGCATATTGTCAGTTGTGAGACAAGGCTCCCTCCCATAAAAGACAAGAAGATGCTTAAAGAAAGGGATCCTGGGACAGCATTAATAAAGAAGAGACAACCTGATAAGAAAACATGGTCTCCAAGGACCAGGGCATGTGCATACTTTCCCAGTCTATTTAAAATGTCTTGAAAGTAATTTGTAATTGCAGCTTGTCTGATCTGAAATAATAAAAACAAAAACACAAAAGGGATGGGGGAGAGAAAGCTGCACAAAAGAAAGACCTTCTCAGAATGTGTAGAGGAGGGCAATCTCTTCAAAGAGAGGTGGCTGCTTAGGAAAAAGTGCAAAAACAATAAAAACTTGCTGCTAGTGATGAATCAGGAAAGCCTTGGTGCTGAAAGGCTGAAATAGAGGGTTAAAGCATGTATTAATCTTTATAACCTTCTCCAAAATTCTTTGTAATTCAGAAGAGCTTCTGTGCTTATGATCTCAGTTCTCCTCATAACTACTCTGTGAGAAATGGACAATGGGAATTATCCTCTCATGTAGAGGGAAGTTTGTGTCCCGCCTGGTCCCGCAGCCATGTAATCCCCAGAAAACACACAGAGACTTATATTAACTGTCAGTGATGTACAGGTCTCTTGCTTTCTTGGCAGCTACATGGTATCTCCTTGACTCCACCTACTACCTTTCTCTATCCCTGTTTGGATTTCCTGCCTGGCTAAATCCTGCCTGCCCATTGGCCAAAACAGCTTTATTCAACAACCAACATGAAAAACACATTCACGGCATACAGAAGGACATCCCCCATCACTCTTCACTGTAAAGATGAGGAACATGATGTTCACAGTTCTTCTGATTTCTAGCACAGTGTCATGAAAGCACTTGAAGTACCATACTCCACACTGCTGTTATAGGTGCTTCTGGATCAAGGGATCCCTTGGCATTCTATGATAAACCCCGTCCATCCCCAGATCCCAGAAATCCTCCCATGAAATTTTTCTATATATCTTATGAAATCTAAAATGAACTACCCAACCCAAAAAACATATGTGTGGTGATATTTTGTTTGTGATCTAACAAATAAAGCTTGTCTGAGGAATATAGTGCAGGGCTAAGCCAATAGTTAGCCACACACCTAAGCCACTAGCCAGCCATACAGACCAGACAGAGGTGGTCACATCTTTAATCCCATCACTCAGGATTAAGAGGCAGATGGATCTCTGTGAGTTCAAGGCCACCCGGGCTACATGAGAGTGAATCAGAATTAAAACGAAACGGAGCTCACAACTTTGATACCAGAACTTGAGATGACACACAATTAATCCCAGCACTAGAGAGAAACATAAGGCAGGAGCTCAGTGCAGTCTCAGGGAGTCTGAGGTTTGGTGGAGAACATTGCAGTCTAAAGTCACACTAAGGACAGATCACCACCCCTCTTTGGTCTGAGCCTTAGTAGAGGTAAGAACTCTCCAGTGGCTTGGCTGATTTGCTTTCTGATCTTCAGCTTGAACTCCAATATCTGTCTCTTGGTTTTATATTTTGCACTACACATATGTAAGAAAGCCTGTTGTCAGAAAGAAGACAGGAGGTAAGAACTAGAGAGAATAAGAATAAGAGAGAGGGGGAAGGAAGGAGATAGAGATAGATGAGAAAGAGAGACTGTTAACAATAAAAGCAATAAAACCAGTCACCTGAGTATTGTTTTTAAAATTTCCCACTTCCTTCTTGTCTATTTATTTATTTTTTTTCTTCATTGGTCCTTCAGATATTATAGGATATTATAGAAAACAGCCTAAACTTGAAACTTTGTGTGACTGACTTCTCCAAGTTTGATGTTTCACTCTATGTAAGAAATCCTCAGGCTGGAGAGATGGCTCAGAGGTTAAGAACACTGATTGCTTTCCCAGAGGTCCTGAGTTCAATTCCCAGCAACTACTTGGTGGCTCACAACCATCTATAATGAGATTTAGTGCCTTCACCTGGTGTTTGAGCAAGCAAAATACTGTATACATAATAAATAAATCTTAATAAAAAAGAAATTCTCTTTCCTTCCAGGTAGACTTCCTAACCATTGTTTAAAACCACATTCTTCAAATAAAATAAACACTGTTTTTTGTGTGATTCTTTCTATTTTGGGAAGACCCTCTGTCCCTTCACTTTGCCTAAACCATGTTAACTGTGCTGTGGCAGACCTAAATCCCACTGGCCCTGAGAAGCTTTGACTAAAGGTTCATCCCATGGATTAGAGGCTCATTCAGTGTGTATTTCATGCTTCAGATCCCTAGTGATTTCTGACTGGAGCAGTCACAACTGATTACATTGCAAGGACTTTAACTTGTCTTAGGGTAAGAGATAGGGGGAAGGGAGGGAGATAGAGAGGGTTAGGAAAGTAAAAAGATGTTACAGGAATGCTATTCAGGAATTCAATGTATCAAGAAAGCACGGACTATCAAGGACACTGCATTAGGGACATTTAGTAGCAAAAAAATTTCTACTTGTGTTCTGTTTCTCACTGATCTCTGTTTTTCTTGGTCTTTCTCTCAGATTCTTTTGGGAACTCTGATGGTCAGCAGTCCCTGCCCTAAATATCTCACAAGGTTTAGAGGATAATTTAAACCAACTCTTGCAGTTCTTTCCAGCTGATTCTAGGTGATTACACCAAGTGGCCTGCTTACTTTATGTACCTTTCCCTAGAAATATCTCGTATGACTTAAGGCATAAACATTTAACTTTAATACTGGAAGAAACTGTGGACCCTCTACTAGGTACCGCTTCTAGAGCACAGAAGAAATTACTCTGAATCCACCCAGCCTTCTTAGTTGTTCTGTACCACATTGTCTCTGGTGAATTGCTTCTCTATTCTATATGCATCTTGCATTTCTACCAAATGATTTTTACAACTCTTGAGAACTGAACATAAGAACACATGGCATGTTCTTCTATAGTTTTGATAAGCTGTATGATATGTCTGTGCTATTTCTTTTATTTACATGCTAATCAAAGTGCCTTTTCTGTGCCAAGCTTATAATACATATTGTAGGGAACATTTGCTATCTGCTCCAACTACTCCCACAGATAACTTTCCAGTCCCTAAAACCTCCATGGTTTCATGTCTGTCTGCAGACCTCCTCTTTTCTCTATTTAGGGATATGTTTGTGATTTTTTTTTTCACCTGGTGGAAAATATAATCAGCATGTAAGAGACAGTTGATATACACTCCACTTTTGGAAAGACTTTTTGATCTTCATTGAAGAGCTGGGTGAAATGCTCCTCATCTGTGCCCTACAGCATCCTCCATGTCAATTGATATTTACTGCTGTGTATCTAATCAGTTGATTTTCCATTTTAAAAACAGTGACTTTTACTTAAAAAATCCACTTCTTTATCCATCACCATGTATGGGGTACTTGTTACAAATGCATATTCTTGGGCTTTATTCCAGATTTAATGAATCAGAGACTGGGTTGGAGCCAGAATCCTTTGTTAGTGAGCCCTCCAAGTAATTCTGGTGCATGTTTGGCTGTGAGAGTCACTGAGACAGATACATCTAGCTTTTGTCACAGGATCTGGCTCATGATAGTTGCTTGGTACAGTGTTCTGAGGATAAATTAGTGAAACAACATTTCATTCCCCAATAGAGGATTTTGCTTGTGTTATTTCTTTGAGCATTGTCACTGCCAGGTCGATGCCCAATTTACATTTATTCATTAGATCATCTATTTATTTATTCATTACATTCATTCATGGCAAGAAAGATAAGAACCCAGAATTAAATTTTTACTTTTTTATCAAGACAGTGAAGCGTATTCAGGGAATATTCTTTCATAATTATAGGCTACAGTATTATCTATACGATATTCCTCTCATTCATATCTTTTCAAATGAATCAAGGAAAATCCCAGAGAAAACCATAATTTTGAAGCTTCTGTCACCCTTTGAACTTTGCTTAACATTTGAAAGAGAGAGAGGGGAAAAATCCTACACTAAATCCTGAATGATTCTAAGTTATAGTTGCTGATAAACCCCAGACTTAAACAACTTAAAGACCAAAAACTTTCCTTTGATACATTCTTTCAAGAACTTTATTTCTGTCTGTCAGCTACTTGGTTTCTTTCACAGGGAGCAATTCTCTATGTGCTGTGCTGAACTGAGCAGTCCTACACCTTGGCAAAGATGAGTGGGAGTGTGTGAGAGAGACTGAGCTGTCTCAATAGCCCAATGTTATGCTTTCAGCAAGCTTTTGAGAACAAAGTCTCTGTTTTTATTGCTCTCCCTGCCATTGATCGCAACTAGCTTCTTTCAGTGAACCATTCCATGTCTTTGCACTGAGTCCCAATGCAAGGCATCCCCTGAGCACTCTAAGCCCTTCACAGGGTCCTGAAATGAGGCCATTCTTAAGGCAATCCTTTCTCTCATTCTGTACACACAGGCAGGCACACACACACACACACACACACACACACACACACACACACACACACACACCACACACACACACATTTGCTTTCTGATAATCCTTTCCGGAAATCCAGAGAAAGCAGTGCATGTAAAGACTCAAAGAACAAAAATTCTCTTATCATACTATTTTTTCCTCTTTAAACCATAAGTCATTGTGCCGATATAAGGGATTAAAATAACTCTGCTATTAGTTTCTGAAAACATAGTCTGTATTCATGATGTGCAAAGCATATGGCATGAAATTGTGTCTTGAGATAAACTGCTTAAAATTTGAGGTCGAACTTAAACTTATACTAGATAAAAGAATATGTTGTTTCATACATGTCATAAAGGATCAATAGCACAAAGTATATTCCAAATGTCAGTCTTAACTATATCAAAATACCTGGAGATATTTATTAAACACACAGAATTTCTTTGGAATATCTCTGTAAATTGCAAAGTATGTGGTTATTCTAGGCAATTCTTATGTGCATCTACTGTCACAAATTACAGTGTAATGTTACTTTGAACATTCCTTCTAATGCAGAATCTGTGGTCGTTTGTATTTCCTTACACTTTTTAAATACTTCTTCCTCTTATGCCTTCATTTTCTGTTGCTCCTGCTTACCTTCCTTTATCTCTTCTCCCCTCTCCCCCCATACCCCATCTCTATTTTTTATTCATTTCCCCCCTACTGTCTACTTCCAACCAATTTATTACTATCTAAAATAAAGGGAAGAGGTACTAACAGTTTAGACAGTACACTGGATCTTTTACATTTGACCAGCTTTAGCTTTTTATATTTTCTTTTCTCACACTCTGCTAATACATATGATAATATGGAAAAAAGAATACTAACCTTGGTATGTTATTTTTATACCATTTGATATCTTTCATGTTACAACATTCCCATAGCTGATTTCAAGTTGTGGAAGTGATGTCATATGGAGTTGGGAAGACATAAAATCTACTCTTGCAAATTAGTATAAGCTCATCCAAATTCAACAGGTACTAGCCTATTTTCAATCTTAAATTTCTATATTCCATTTTAAGTAATTAATGATTAATAATGGTGCATCTTCTTTAAACCAAGGAAAAGCCAGCCATTGTTACCATAGTAAAGCTTAGCTTTTGAGATTTTATGGGTTGGGTTTAAATCCCAGTTTTACTATTTAAAACTGTGTGATGGATACCTAAATACTGCTACTGCTTTCCTTATTTTTTTTAATATTGTTTTTCTTTTCTTTTTCATATAAATTAGAAACAATCTTATTTTATATATCAATCTCAGTTCCATCTCCCTCCCATTCTCCCATGCCCCCCCACCGACCTTCATGCCATTGCTATTCTGCTCCATAGAAAGGGTGAAGCCTTCTAAAGGGTATCATCAAAGTATGCCACATAGTTTGGGGCAGGGCCTAGGCCCTCCCCCATTTGTCTAGGCTGAGAGAGTATTCCTCTATGGGGAATGGGCTCCCAATGTTCATTCATACAATAGGTATAAATGCTGTTCCACCAGGGGTGCCATAGACTGCCTAGGCCTCCTAAGTGACACCCACGTTCAGGGTGTTCTGGTTATGCCCAATGCTAGTCTCCAAGCTGTCAGTCTGGGGTCCAGTCAGCTTGTTCAGGTCAACTGTTTCTCTGGGGTTCCCCAGCCTAGTCTTGACCCCTTAGACAAATCTAGAAAGACAGAATGAAGGAAATGAACTCAACATCAAACATTCTAACTTTGTACTTTTATTCAAACCAACTCTTTTGCAAAGTTATTTAGTATAAATCTACTATATGCATGATAAAGCAACAAGGCACTGGGGGAGAAAGTGTTACAAATTTTAGCAGTATAGTTTTTTTCTGTTAGTAAAGCAGATACATAAAGATGTTAAACATTGGTTTAAAGCTGATATTAACCAACTGTTGGTTTCTCTTGTATTGTTTAGATACAAAGCAATTCACCTGAGTGTTCTCTTCCCAGTCTTTTTATGCTAAACACATAACACCTTTCTTCTAATCTCCTCCAAAATGTGAAATAGTGGGAGCACATCCAAAATCATTTTATGAAGCTAGGATTACCATCTTAACAATGCCTGGAAAGAGCATACAAAATGAAGAAAACTCCAGCTCAAGATATCTGATTAACATAGGAAAAAATTGATGAAATATTAGGAAAAAATTTAATAGCACATTTAAAGGTAAAAATTATCATTATTAATTAGGATTCAGCATTAGGATGTGAAGATAATTTAATAATGATGGATCTATTTATGTGTCTATGTTAAGAAAGAACATATAAAGCCACATCTTTATATCAGTAGATTCAGAAAAGTACTTAATGAACTTTAACATGTCTTCATCATGAATATTTTCAGCAAGCTAAGTACGTGAAGAATGGGCCTTAACATATAAAAGTATGTTTAATAAGCCATCTCACTTCCTGTCTGTATGTACAGACCTGCAGACATTTATGGTGAGCTAGTGGCTAGCTCCACCCACTGATCTTCAGGCAAGCATTAATTGGTAGACTATAGCAATAGTTGAGTCTAAAAGTTAAAAGAAGTTTAAAACTAATAAAAGAAAAACTATATACAATATGTACAATTTCTATATACAATATATACAGGCAATAAATACAAAAGTGTGTATTCCATTAAAAATTGACAAATTCAGAGAAAATACTCCATATATATCCTGTCTTTGTGACTCCAAAATGTTGTATCTACTTCACTGTCTATCCTAACTTGCACTACCAAAATTATCTTTTTAGCTCTGAAACTAATACATTTTACATTATTGTTTTAGGTCTTCATATTTAAATTTTTATTGCTTAATTATGTATAGTGGAGGGTATGTGCACATGAATGGTGGTACCTGCAGAGGCCAGAGGTGTTAGATGTCCTTGGAACTAGATTTACAGGTGTTGTAAGTTACCTGCTATAGGTGATGGCAATCAAACATTCTTTTTTTATTTTATTACTTTTTCTTATTTTAAATATTGATCCCATTTCACTCTCACTTCCATTATCCCATCCCCACCAACCTCTCCATCCCATTCACAATCGACTCCCCAGGGAGGGTGAGGACTCTTAGAAAGGATCATGAAATCTGTCAAGTCATTTGGAGTAGGGACTAGGCCCTCTCTTCTGTCTCTAGGCTAAGGAAACATTCCTCCATGTAGAATGCACTCCCAAAGTCCTTTCATGCGCCAGGGATACATCCTGGTTCCACTGTCAGAGGTCCCCTAGACTGCCCAGGCCTCCTGAAACCCATGTTCAGGGGGTCTGGGTTGGTCCTATGCTGGTTTCCTAGCTATCAGTCTGGAGTCCATCAGCTCCCCCTTTGTTCAGGTCAGCTGTCTCTGTGGGTTTTGCAGCCTGGTCTTGATCCCTATGTTCATCACTTCTCCCTCTCTGGTGAACTGAAAAGTTACAAGATCAGTAATGCATACCTCTAAGTGTTGTTGTGAAGGAGTTTCAGAGATAATTTACCAAGGAAAACTTGATGATAAACTTTCCCAATTTGACACAACCTATAATTGTCTTGGAAGAGTCTCATTAAGGGGTTGTCTGTGATGGCTTTGTCCTGTGGGCATTTCTGTTTGGGGTTAATTAACTTTACTAATGTGGGAAGACCAAGGCCACTGTAGTGGCACTATTTTCTAGGCATAGTGTTCTGGATGGTTGAAGAGTAGAAAAAATGATGTGAGAACAAGCAAGCAAGTATGGATGCATTCATTTTCTTCTGCTTTGTAGATGTCACACATGTAGCAGACATTCTTGTTACTTTAACTTCCCGACGGTAGTGGAACTGGAATTGTGAAATAAACTAATTTTTTCTCCTCTATGTTGCTTTTGTCATATTTGAACAACAGAAATGAAACCAGATAAGGAATAATAATCCATCCTGATTGAAGATAGCACCATGTAATAAGATAGAGACTGTATGCGACTGCCTCGACCAGCAAGGAAGATGGAACTCTGGGAAGATCTTCTTCATGCAGTTTATTCAGGATTCTTAAACAATCTTCTTCTGACCCCAGGGAAATGCCCACACAGGCTTAAATACCCTTGTGCTGACCAACCCCAGTGAGTCATGTGGACCATGCAGATAGGCTACTCTAACGCGGAAGCAAACACTCTGAACAGGCTTAACCAAATAAGGACTTGTTTACACCAGAGAGCACTCACCATCGGGAAAGTGGAAGGCAGAAGCCAGCACCATCTTTAAGGCACAGCACTTCGCAGCTCTCTACAAGAGACCTAGACAGAATCGGGAAAAGAAGATACCCCACTATCTGATGCAGGCATAATTTTTTTTCCACTCTCACTGTTCTTGGCTATAGTGATATGATTTAATCAGCTCCATCATTCCTTCCTTTTTCATTCACAATATATCCTCCTCCTTTTAAGATTTTTAAGTCAAGTGCTTTTGCAGAGAGATACAGAAATCTAACTAATCTAGTGATGGAGTTCATGGTAAATATCTAATTGATGTGTTCTGCTGCTTCCAGAATTCCTCACTCATTTCCAAAACAAGACAAGTACACATTTACTGGTCTCACAAATGAATTCCATATTCTTATTTAAAAAGCCAATAAGTAAGAAGTCCTTCTCTTGGGAAGTGTAATCTGGCTCTAGTTTAAGGATCAGGGCATGGTGCTAATGATCCATATTACTTTTTTCCCTATTCATATAGCACCTTACTACATTTATTTCCTTTCTGTCATAGTTTCTTACTTCCTTGCTTACTCTTTATATGATGTTTTTGTTTATTCAGACTCTTAAAATGTAAGTAAAGAGTTCTGCTTACCTTATAAGCAATATAGGTAAAGCCAATAAATAAGATAGTGTTATACACATCAACTAATAGAACCAAATGACATAATGTAAAGTATAAAGTTAATAAAAATATTCTGGAGTTATTCAACTCTTCATTATAGTCTATATTGTTTTTGTCAGTGGTGAAGATAGGAAAAATTTTAAAACAGAATGAATGCTACTTTTACAATAAGAATTCAGGCTGCAGAATTCCTCTAACCTCTGAAATGTTATTACTTATTCTGGAGAAGATAGCAAAGTACTCTTCATCTCTTGGTGAAGCTACTCAGATACCCCTGAACAAAGACTGTCCCTTTGCCATCAGTTAAGGTTGTCTTCTTCCTCCAATTCTGACACTTTTCGAGATATATATGTGGAGCAGTGACAGAGGAAAGGAAAATTGATCTACAAGCAAGCTCATCCAATAGACCCTGATGATTATTGGGATGGAAGATGTTACAGCCCAATCACCCTCACATCATCTACTGTTTTAGACAAAACACTAGAATCTTATATACCTATCTGTTGAAATCAGATTTAGAAAGAAGGAAAACTAACTCAAAGGAAGAGAAAAGGAAGAAATTAAACTGTACATTTGCTGAATTTATCAGACTGTTCTGAAATTCATTTATTTAGAGCTTACCACAGTACCAAAAAATTTTCTACCTGAATTAGTTCTTCATATTTCTTGAAATAACAGTTGTATTATAATTCTTCACATAGCAGGCTGGATTCATATAATAATCTTGCAACTACTCAATTGTGGTACCTAGGTTAAAGTCCATTTAAAAAAGTAATGTTAAAATGGTTTAAAAAATGAAATCCCATTTTTTTGGACATAAAGCAAAAGACAATGCTTCAGAAGGAGTTCATTTATATATGTAAGAATGTACCTTATCTGTTCTCTCTTCCACTTTCCACAGCCCTCATATCTCATGCAACTTCCCAATTGATTTATTCTCAAAACTCCATGAACTCATTCTAAAAGCTTGGAAAGTATCTTTGTCATTTCTTCTTCAACCTAACCTTTACTAATGTGAGTTTTCTAATTATTACATTTGGACTTCAGAGAGAATCAGAGTCTACGGAGATCACTAACATGTTAAGTAAGTTTTCTATCCTTTTTTTCTTATACTAATGGACAAATACAGTTTAATCAACTCAAAGATACAGCTGTTTCTTTATATTTCATTTTAATATAATGGCAGCTAGTGATGCTATTCACTATCATTAGGATACCATTTTAAACATACTTTGATTACTTTATATTTTTATGTGTGAATAGGCATGTACACATGGATGCAGTTTTGTAAGGAGACAAAAGATATTAGATACTCTGGAGCTGAAGGTACAGGAAGCTATAACTCACTTTACATGAGTACTGAGAAACAACTTTAATTATTTTTGCAAGAGCTGCATAATAAGCTCTTAACTGTGGAGAAATCATACCTCAACCCAATAGGATGACATTTCAAAACATTGTTATAATTTGTTTGTTATTGCTGTGATGAAAATACTCTGATAAAAAGCATGTGTACATGCTATTCAATATTCTCTCCTGACTATCAGATCATCCTAATTTATTCTTCAGGTACGAAATTTAAATGTTACTCTTTTACAGAGATGTCTTAATTCATTAAGGATGCAACAAGAAAGCATTACAAATGAACAAAGGACACAGTTCCTAGGTGATGGCAGAATTGTTGTCAAGTTAAGGACAGGATCCTCATAGCAAGTATCTACCTAATAGATAGCTCAACTTTTCTAAAGATCCCACCTCACACTGGGATTCATGATGGGGGCATCATAAATTTCAGTTTGTTATAACAAGGAAACCTTTTCTTAAACACTCTTTTAGAACAGACATCATTGAAGATTTCTGTCACAAGCCCATATACTTAGTTATATGGTGATCAAGATAATATGCAATTATATGTGGATAATTTATTTTAATGGATATATACTATGTAATATGTATGTATACATCAGTGTAAATGGGCAAATCAAGTTAATTAATAAGCCATTGTTTCACATGCTTAGAACTTTTATGGCTAAGAACACATAAATCAACTCTAATGAAAATATTCATTAATATGCTTCCAGTATCTGTAGTCATCACAAAGAATAATAGATCTCTACAATTTACCCCTCACTTTCTGACTAAATTTTTTTATAATTAGACTTATTTCCTTATCTTACCCCAGGCTTTAGCACATTCTACCTTTTGCTTATATAAGTTTATCTTGTGCAATATACTTAGAAGCTATGCTGTACAGTGTTTGTCAGTTACTGCTCTAGTTGGCACCATGAACCTGGGAGAGCAGGTCTAAAATTGAGATGGACTAAAGTCTTATGTAATAGCCAACTTTATTTGGCGAATCAAACAATTTATATTCTGGGGGGTATTTAGTGGGTTAAGCAAGGTTTTTTGAGTAAAGTTCACCTGAGTTCAAACTATATGTAGTCACCAGGACATGTTCACATGAGTTTTGGCTATATATAGTTAGGAGAACAATTGATTCTTGGAAACATTATGAATAACAATGAAGAAGAATACAAGTAGTCCGAAGCAAAACCCACTCTTATTTATGACTTCTGTGAAGAGCATGAAAGCACATTTCAAGAATATATCCATGTTATGGAGAACAGAGGTTACAGGTCTTCATTTACTTAGAATTTTCTCATAAGTTCTCAGAGATCTCCTCACAGTTCTATTCATGGTGGGTGTTTCTACATTTATCCTTCTATGCTTTGCGTACTTCATTTAACATATTATCCTTCAAGGACAGACATTAAAAAATGAAAGCATTTCATGGGTCTGCAACATGTTCTCTGCATATATATTATACCTTTCAGTTTAGTATTTTCATGGGACTTCCAAGTCTCCAAGTGTATGAACAAGTGGGTATCTGATTCTTGTGCCTTCTTTGGGCTCTTTTCCTAATATTGGTTTGCCTTTTTTAACTTTCATATGATGGTTTTTGTTTTATATTACAATTTGTTATGTAAATTTTGGTTGTTTTCTCTTAGAAGTTTGTTCTTTTGTAATGAGAGATGGAAGGGGAGTGATTCTGGAGGGGAAGAGAGAGGGGAGAAACTGGGAGGAGTATAAGGAAAAGAGACTCTAATCAGGATATATTGTATGGAAAAAGAATCTATATTAAATCAAAAGGAAAATATTTTTAAAATGACAGAATTTCAAGTCCCCTTTATTTCTTGAGATTGCATAATGACCTGTGAACTCTCTATAGCTCTCTCTCTCTCTCTCTCTATATATATATATATATATATATATATATATGTGTGTGTGTGTGTGTATATATATATATATATGTGTGTGTGTATATATATATATGTGTGTGTGTATGTGTGTGTGTGTGTGTATATATATATATATATATATATATATATATATATAGTGTGTGTGTGTGTTAATTTTCCACTAATTCATTGATAAATGTTTAGACTCTTTACCTTCTCTGTTGTAAATAATATTGTACTCAATATGAGTGCGAGATTCTTTAATACTCTTGTTTCAGTCCATTTGGATGCACATCCAGAAGTAACAATGATAGCCATATGGTAATTCTTTTGTTTTTGTGGGAAATGTCCACCTCTTTTCACACTTTCTATAATCATTTGTAGTCTTACTTATACATGGAGGTTGTTATTTCTCTTTGTCTTCATCAACACTTTTCTTTCACATTTTATTACTAGATATTTTTATGGGTGTTAGAAATCACATTTTGGTTTTATTTTGCATTTTCTAGTTGACTCAGTATAATGACCATTAAAAATTACAAAACTGCTTTTGTTGACTTTAAACATATTGAAATAAGAATTGAGTCTTTGGTTCCAACCTGTGTAATCATGTATTTGTAAAACCTGAGACTCCACCCAAAACAGAATTAATAAATTCAATAAATTTTCATGATACAAAAATTATACAAGAATCTGTAGCATTTTTGTTAATGACAAAATAAAAACTTGAAAAATCATTCTAGTTGCAATAATCTATAAAGGATATACTACTTAGTAATAAACTTAAAATACATTATTTGTAAAAAATCCCCATGTTATTTTTTATTTTTTCACAGGAACTTGATAGACAATTAAAGTCAAAAGTTTTATGAAACTGCAAAGGACTTCAAGTAAACAAAACAATGTTAATCAATGAAAACACTATAATATTGAATACCATGGTATTAAATATTTTAATATCACCATAATAAATACTGAATGGTACAGGCAGAAACACACACATAGAGCAATGAAATGAGAGACTTCACAAATAAACCCATGAATTTATGATTAGTATATTTTTTAAAAGGTACCAAGATGTCAAAAAACTAAGGGCAGTCTATTAAAGGATGTTAGGTAAAACTGGATATCCACATGCAGATAAATTTTTGCTGACTTGTATCTTATTTATTTTTATGTGCAAGAATCAACTCAAAATTATATCAGAGACTTGAATGTAAAAGTACTAGAAATAGAACAAGAATTTTTTTGTAGAAGCACTATTGGTAGCTAAAGGGAACAGGGAGGATGATCTATGACCTTGGTCTACAGAATGATTTCATCTTTTAAATGGCCCTGAAGAATAGACAATGATAGCAAAAGTCAACATATGAAAATGTCACAGGTTTTATGCATCAAAAGATTAGGTACTGATTCCATAATGATAAATAATAACTGTTTACACATGTGAAAAAGTCCAGATCAAAACATTCTCAAATAAATACATACAAATGCCTTTCCATACCAGACTCTTAATATCATCAATGTAGAAGTGAAAATATACTGTTATCTTCCTATTTCTGGTTTTTTCAGATGTACAAGTATTTGTTTCCATGTGTTTAAGTGATTTCAGGTATGCATTTAATTTTAAAGTTGTTATAGATTTTTATTTATAGTGATTCTGTTGCTGTACATTCTACTATCTAGCTTTTCCCTGCCAATCTACCTTTGTTCCAGATTTTAAGTGGATGTATATAACCTTTATATAGCTGGTGTTCTTTTGTTTGTTTTTAACTTCTAGTCACATTGTGTCTATTCATTGGAAAAATTAATCTTTTTAGATTCATGGTAATTGTTATATGTAACAATTAGATAATACCATTTTGTCCATGATGGTTTTGTTTTTGTTTATTTGTTTTTAGATCCTTGTTTTTTTTTGTCTCTCTTGTTTTTGTGATCAAATGATTTTTTCTAATGTTATGCTTCAATTATTTGCTATTTTCTTATTATATATCCTACTACAGGTTTTAGCTTTATGGTTCTTTTATAATTTCAGCAGACCATTTTATGATACTAATTTAATTTTGATCACCTAACATTTTTACTCTACTTTACTCTTTTAATTTTTGCAATATATATTATTTTATATTATTTATTTATATTATTATTTAGCTATGGTAGCTTGTATGATTTTTATAGTTGGTCTTTTAAACTCCTTATTAAAGAAATAAGTAATTTTATCTTCTCTGTCTCTTTTTTTTTTGTTGAAAATAGATTCCTCTCTAATACAATGCATCCCACCCACAGTTTCCCTTCCCTCCATTTCACCTTACTCACCCCTGTGAGAAATAATCCTGTAAATATGTTTCTCTTATTGGTTAATGAATAAAGTACTGTTCAGCCAATGAGGCAGAATAATAGGTAGGAGTAGGCGACAAGGATGATTCTGGGAAGTGTAGGCAAACTAGTAGACGCCAGAGGAGTAATAAGTCTCTGGACCTCTCTTCAGTACAATAAGACTTAGATTAATAGAAATGGTATAATAATTAAGACAGAGCAATGAATAAGAAGACTTAGACCTTAGCCAGCAGTGTGATAATTAATATAAATCTGTGACTGTTCATTTGGGGATGTCAAGGTTGTGGGACCAGGCTGGTGGGAGTCATTGTAACACTCCCCACCCCTTCCACAGATCCTCTCCCGTCTATTTCCTCTAGAAAAAAGCAGGCCTCTGAGAGATGCCAGAAAGACAAATAGGATAAAACAAGACACAACAAGACAAAGAGAAAGCCCTTATTAGTGAGACATGTCAAGGCAAACTAATAACAGGAAAAGAGTCTCAAGAATAGGCAGGAGAGTCAGAGGTCCACCTACTTCCACTGTTAGGAGTCCTACATACAAGCAGAATATTCTGTCCTACTAGCCATATCCTAAATCACCACATACAGACCTATTGCTAATTATGAATGCTTGACCAATAGCTTAGGGTTACTTCTAACTAGCTCTTATATCTTAAAAAACAAAACCAAAAAAAACCCAAATATTTCTATTAATTTACTTGCTGCTGTGTAGCTCATGGTTTGTTACCTCATCTTGTGTACATCCTGCTTCCTGTGCATCTGGCTGGCAATTCTGCCATTCTTTATCACAGAGAGCTCTCTCGCTGACTACAAGTCCCACCTAACATCTTCCTGCTTAGCTATTGACCATTTAGCTCTTTATTAAACCAATGAGAGCAACACACCTCCACGATATACAAAAAGATTTTTCTACAGCATCCACAAAACACCTATGCACAGAGGATCTGGTGAAGAGCCATAAAGGCCCTGTGCTTGATGTTTCTGTCTTTGTGAACCCATGGGAGCCATGCTTCTTTTATTTGGTGGGCTATAATCTCTTGGTGTCCTCCATCACTTCTGACTCCTACGATCGTGCCTCCCCTCTTTCATATATCACAGAGGAAATGGCTCTGTGAAGACCTCCAATTTAGGCTCTCTGCATAATGTCTGGCTGTGTATCTCTAAATCTCCTCCTATTGGCTGCTAGGAAAGCCACTCTGATAATTGTTGTTGGTAGTTATTTTACTTTTTTCCCTCATTGAGCTCTTTTTTTCTTATGGGGGACCCACCATCTAGCTCCCAAATAAATAACATTCAGAGGCTTATTCTTACTTATAAATGCTGACCTTATCTTGGCTTGTTTCTTGCCATCTTTTCTGAACTGAAATTATCCCATCTATCTTTTGCCTCTGGGTTTCTTCTTCTTCTTCTTCTTCTTCTTCTTCTTCTTCTTCTTCTTCTTCTTCTTCTTCTTCTTCTTCTTCTTCTTCTTCTTCTTCTTCTTCTTCTTCTTCTTCTCTCCTCCTCCTCCTCCTCCTCCTCCTCCTCCTCCTCCTTCTTCCTCCTCCTCCTCCTCCTCCTCCTCCTCCTCCTCCTCCTTCTTCTACCTCCTTCTCCTTCTCCTCCTTCTCCCCCTCCTCCTCCTCCTCTTCCTCTTCTTTTTCTTCTTCTTCTTCCTTCTGTGTATCTTACTTTCACTTTTACTCGATGGGTAGCTGAGTGGTTGGCCCCTAAAATCCTCTCCTTGTTCTCTTGCTCCTCCTTGCTCTTTTCTTTTTCAAATTTCTCCTATTTATTTTATTTGCCTGCCATTCTCATCTATCCTTTCTCCTGCCTTGCTATTGGCTGTTTGGCTCTTTATTAGACCATAAAGTATTTTAACAGGCAAAGAATAAAGAATTCCAGCTTCACAGAGTTAAATAAATGTGCATAAACAAAAACAAAACACCTTTATGGCATTAAATAAATGTTCCACAGCATAAAGAAATGTAACACACTTTTAAATAATATCCCATAGCAAATAATGACTAGACAGGGCACTGATCCTGAATCTCTGGGCTATTCAGTCTCTGGTCTCTGGCCATCCAGGCAGTATATGGCACAGTTTTCCTCTTGTATCATGGGCTTCAAGCTAAAACAAACGATGGTTGGTAACTCCCACAAACTCTGAGCTAACATTGCCCCAGCATGTCTTGCAGTGAGAATAGAGTATAGGTGGAGGATTTTGTGGCTGGGTTGGTGTCTAGGTTTCTCTTTCACTAGCCTGAAGAGTGCCTTCTCACATCAAAGAAATTAGAACATAGGGGTGAAGTAGATTGTGCTGGTGACCTGGAGACAGGATGGTGATGACAAAAGGATGGAGGATGAGAATACAGGAAGAGACAGCTGGAATTGGGTGGGCGGGGCACTTGGGGCATGGTATAGAAATGTAGTACAGTGCAAACTTCCTGGAATCTATGAGGGTGACCCTTATGAGGGCTCCTAGTAATGGAGGATATGGATTCTGAGACAGCCATTTTTGTAGCTAGGCAAGATTTCCAGTGGTGGGACTAGGTTCCATGTTGTTGAGCTATTGGCCAAAAAGGTTCCATAGAGATTATTTGACAACTCAGGCCGATGCTAGAAGGCTCTCTGAAAAATGACAGTAGAGCCTTAAAAACAACTTCCACACACCCCATTGAACATAGAAAAATCATTTTATCTTACCCATACAATATTAGAGTATTCTGGATTTGATTTTACACTAACAGGTGCCAATATACTTTATAATTTAGCATCTTTATATACCTAAAAATATATCTTTCTTTAAACAAGAAAAGGTTCCCTTACCATTCCTTTTAAGACAGATATAGTAGTAACTATAATTATTGGTTACCTTAGTAAAAAATAATTGCAGCGTTCTCTGTGGAACAGTCAAATGAAACCAAGATAGTTCCCACACTGTGAGTGACTCTGAGAGTTTTCATCTTTCTCCTTTGCTCTTAGATAGCTTTTATGACCTTAGATATGCCAAAGTCACGGACAATTATTTATTTGCCTTGTGGGTATTCTTCATTAATTTTTCCCAGTGTGTTTCTTCAGATTATTCAATTGACTCTGGAACTTTGTGTGGGTGATTTTTGTTTGCACTCAAACACACACAGACACACACACACAGACTCAGAGAGTGAGATAGATAAGTAGTTAGATAGATAAATGGGTAGATATGAGAGAAATAATTAAGAATGAAATGAAAGAAGGTATATTTATAGCATTTTGTGATGTTTCCATATTTTGTTTATTTTTTTAAATTTCCATATAATATGTTCTGATCACATTATTTCCCCCTTTCCAACACTTCCAAGAACTTCCTTCCCCTACCTACTATTCAACTTCATTATGTTTCTCTCTCTTAAAAAAGAAACAAACTAACTAAACTAAAGCCAAATTTAAACAAAGAAAAACACAGAGTCTGTTTTCTGTTGCTAACTACTCCTGATTATTAGGCCTGCACTGGAGAGTGGTAGATATACCCAATGTCTGTCTATGAACATAACTGAGTTTTCTCCTGCCAGCAACTATCAGCTGTGAATAACTTCTTTGTGCTCTGCTTTTTCATCTCGATTGCTGGCTGGTTGCATTGATCCAAGGAGGATAGACAGAGCAGAATCAGGGAGCAAGGTTTAGACCAATGTAGGCACAATGAGACGGCCTTTCTCTACATAGGCTTTAGTGAATCAGCTCAACTTTATTCAAGAATATATGAAATATATAGGATTGTGAAGCCTGGGAACAAACCCTAATTTGTATGAAGTGGTATGCTCCTATCATGCATGGCCATATCAAAATGGATAGAACACTTGCCTAATTACCATGTGAGTCATCATGGGAAGGATGTTTGCAGAAAACTGTTCCAAGGGTCATCCGTGAGAAAAATCAGGCATCCTGGTCCAAAAGACATTCTCCAGATAAGTTTAGAGATAGAGCAGGAAGTGCTTTCTGGAGATGGGGGAGTCCTACATGTTGCAGGGTTTAGAGAAAGCAGCATATCTATAGTAGATTGCAACCTCTGATCAGCCGGGCCACCCAACACACTTTGGTTGATTGTTAATATACATCATTCCAACTAGATCAAAGACAATAGGAGGGAAAAATTGTATAGGTAGCAAAGCTAAAGATAGAACTGATTACAGGTGTTCAATAATTACTTAGTGTAACGTGAATAATAAAAACCCAGAGACAGATATTGGGGTTCAAGCTGAAGGTCAGAAAAGCAAAGCAGCCAGCCACTAGCTCTTATTACTACCTGAAAGTGAAAAGACTGATCCTACCTCCACAATGAATCCTCAGAGTACAATGCTTTCCCTGTCTGGAAGCTAAATCTAACATGATACCCTTTGGTTCTTCCTTTTATACTTCCCTAGTGCTGGGATTAAAGAATGTGCTCTGTTATTCTTTTAGACTGATTCACTCTTTTGTAGACCTTGGTGGTCATGACTTCAGAGATATCCATCTGTCTGTCTGAGTACTGGTATTAAAGATGTATACCACTACTACCTAGCCTCTATTGCTAGCTAGTAAGGCTGCCCTTTACAATTTTATATCCCTTGTTCAGAAAAGATCTCAGAGCCCTATATGAGAGAATTGTATTATAGGTTTATTAGTTGAAACTGGGCACCAGATGTTCTCTTGTGATCTGTATTTTATTGGTTGTGATTTTTCTTTCCTGGTCTCTGTGGTGGTTTGAATGATAATTGCTCCCATAGGCTGATATGTTTAAATATTTGGTTCAGAGTTGGTGGAAATTTGGGGAAAGGATTGGGTGGTGTAGCCTTGAAGAGGAAGGTGTGTTACTGAGGGTGGATCTGAGGTTTCAAATGCCCATTTTCTCTCCTCCTCCTTCTTCTCCTCTCATAAGATGTGAGCTCTCAGCTAAGGTGCAAACACCATTACTACCTGCCTGCTGCTGTGCTCTCTACCATGATGGTCATGAACCTCTGAAACTGTAAGCAAGCACTCAATTAAATATTATCTTTTATAAGTTGCTTTGCTCCTGCTGTTTCTTCACAGCAGTATAACAGTAACTAAGATAGTCTCCATCTTTTTCAAAGAAAGATTTCATTGATAAGTAGTGAAAACTACACATAGAACAATAGATTTGGAACTGGCAAAAAATGGAAATATATGCTATGTTTGTCTTTCTGGATTTGATATCACTCTATATGATATTTTCTAGTTCTATTAATTTACCTGAAAATTTCATGATTTCATTTTGCTTTATAATTAAAAAGTATTTCATAATCTATATGTGACATATATTTCCCTTATCCATTTGTAAGTAGTAGGGCATTTAGTTTGTTTCAATATACAATTTGTTATGAACAGACAAGCAATGGACATGGCTGAGTAAGTTTCTGAGGGGTAGGATATCCATCCTTGGGTCATATACCAAGGAGTGGTAGGGCTGGGGCATATAGTAGACATATTTTTAGCTTTTTTAGAATTCTCCACACATATAATTTATTTATTTATCTTATTTTAAATATCAATCCCAGTTCCCTCTCCTCCCTCCTTCCCTCTCACCTTTCTCTCCCAAGCCCCCCCAAACACCTCCCCTCCCACCCCCCCCCGCTCCACATGTAGGGTGATGCCTTCCAAGAGGGATCATCTAAATCTCTTAAGATATTTGGAGTAGGGACTAGGTCCTCCCTCTTGCCTCTAGGTTAATGGAGTATTCCTCCATGGGGAATGTGCTCCCAAAGTCCTTTGTGCATCAGAGATATATCCTGGTTTTACTGTCTGAAGTCCCTTAGCCTGCCCAGGCCTTCTAACTGAGACCCATATTCAGGGGTCTGACTCAGTCCAATGCTGGGTTCCCAGATATCAGTCTGGGAGCCCATTAGCTCCTCCTTGTTCAGGTCAGCTGTCTGTGTGGGTTTCTTTAGCCTGGTCTTGTCCTCCCTGTCTGCATCTGGATTCTAGTTCGGCTCAGTGTTTAGTTGTGGGTGTCTGTTTCTGTTTACATAGCTACTAGATGAGGGCTCTATAATGGTGCATGAGTTAGACATCAATCTAATTATAAGGGAAGGGCATTTGTGGTAGCCTTTCCACTGTTGCTCAAATTGTTAGTTGGGGTCAGCCTTGTAGGAAATTTCTTGTAGGAAATTTCTCTAGAGTCAGTTTTCAAAATTACAAAGGCTTCCTCTTTCATACTCTCTCTCTCTCTCTCTCTCTCTCTCTCTCTCTCTGTCTGTCTGTCTACTTTCTCTCATCTATTCTTCCCATGACTGAACTATCCTTCTCTATCTACTACCTCCTTCTCCACACAAGTCCCCCCCAAACTCCCAATATGCTCAGGAGATTTTGTCCCTTTCCCCTTCTGTGAGGGACCATGTATGAACACCTTAGAATCCTCCTAGTATCCTAGTTTCTCTAGCAGTGTGAATTATAGGCAGGTGATCCTTTGCTCTATGTCTAAAATACATGTAGGAGTGAGTAAACACCATGTTTGTCTTTTTGTGACTGGGTTATCTTATTCAGGATGGTTTCTTCAAGTTCAATCAATTTGCCTGCAAATTTCAAGATTCCATTGTGCCCCCCCCAGAGTAGTATTCCATTGTGTAAATGTGCCACATCTTCTTCATTCATTCTTCAGTTGAGGGGCATCTAGGTTGCTTCCAGGTTCTCACTATTACAAATAATGCTGCAAAGAACATAGTTGCACTCATGTGGATCATTTGCGTATATACCTAACAGGGGTATTTCAGGGGCCTGATTCCAATTTTCCCGAGGAATTATAATACTGATCTCCAAAATGGCTGTGCAAGTTTGCACTCTCACCAGCAGTGTAGGAGTGTTCCCCTTTCTCCACATCCTCTCCAGCATAAGTTGTCATTGGTGTTTCTAATTTTAGACATTTTGGCAGGAGGAAGATCGTATCTCAGAGTTGTTTTGATTTGCAATTCCCTGATAGCTAAGAATGTTAAGCACTTTCTTAATCATTTTTCAGCCTTTTTGATTTCCTCTATTGAGAAATCTCTCTTCAGTTCTGTGCTGCATTTTTAGTAGGGTTATTTGCTGTTTTGTTGGCTAGTTTCTTGAATTCTTCATATATTTTGGAGATCAGTGCTCTGTCAGATGTAGGATTGGTGAAGATCTGTTCTAGTCTGTGGACGCCATTTGGTCTTGTCAACTGTTTCCTTTGCCTTATAGAAACTTCTCAGTTTGAGGAGGTACCATTTATTAATTGTCGATCTCAGTGTCTGTGCTACTGGAGTTATGTTCAGGAAGCGGTCTTCTGTACCAATTCATTAAAGGGTACCTTCTACTTTCTCTTCTAAGAAGTTCACTGTGGCTGGATGTATGCTGATGTCTTTGATCCATTTGGACTTGAGTTTTGTGCATGATGATAGACATGGGTCTATCTGCAGTCTTCTACACACTATCATCCAGTTGTGCCAGCACCGTTTGTTGAAGATGCTTTCCTCCTAACACTGTATTCTTTTAGCTGTTTTGTCAAAAATCAGGTGTTTATATGTGTGTGGGTTAATATCAGGATTTTTCTATTCGAATCCATTGGTCTACATGTCTATTTTTGTGTCAATCCCAGGCTGTTCTCATGACTATAGCTCTATAGTAGAGCTTAAACCCAGGGATGGTGATGCCTCCTGAAGTTACTTTATTGTACAGGGTTGTTTTGTCTATACTGGGTCTTTCATTCTTCCATACAAAGTTGATTATTATCCTTTCAAGGTCAGTGAAGAATTGTGCTAGGATTTTGATGGAATTGCATTGAATCAGTAGATTGCTTTTGGCAAGATTGCCATTTTTACTATGTTTATCCTACCTATCCAAGAGCATGGGAGATCTTTCCATTTTCTGGTATCTTCTTTAATTTCTTTTTTTGAAGACTCAAAGTTCTTCCTACATAGGTCTTTCACTTGTTTGGTAAGTGTTACCCCAAGATATTTCATGTTGTTTGTGACTATTGTAAAGGGTGATGTTTCTCTGATTTCTTTCTCAGCCCTTTTGCTGTCTGAATGTAGTAGGACTACTGATTTTTTTTATTGTATCCTGCTAGTTTACTGAAGGTGTTTATCAGCTGTAGGAGTTCCTTGGTAGAGTTTTTTTTCCCTTGGGGGTCGCTTATGTAAACTATCATACCATCTACAAATAGAGAAAGTTTGAATTCTTCCTTTCTAATTTGTATCCCCTTGATCTGCTTATGTTGTCTTATTGCTTTGGCTAGAACTTCAAGTACAATATTGAAGAGATATGGAGAGAGAGGGTAGCCTTGTCATGTTCCTTTTTAGAGGAATCACCTTCAGCTTCTTTCCATTCAGTTTGATGCTGGCTGTTGGTTTACTATATATTGCTTTTAAGTTTAGGTATGTTTCTGTTATCCCTGATCTCTCCAAGACCTTTATCATGAAAGAGTGTTTAATTTTGTCAAAGGCTTTTTCAGTATCTAGGGAGTTATTCCTGTTGTTTTTCTTTTTCAGTTTATTTATATTGTGGATCACATTGATAGATTTTCATAGGTTGAACCATCCCTGAATCCAGGGATGAAGCCTACTTTGTCATGGTGGATGATTTATCTGATGTGTTCTTGGATTCAATTTGCAAGTATATTATTGAGTATTTTTGCATCAATGTTTGTAAGGGATATTGGTCTGTGGTTTTCATTCTTAGTTGTGTCTTTATGTGTCTTTGGTACCAAGGTGATTGTGGCCTCAAAAAAAAAAAAAAAAAAAAAAAAAGAGTTTGGTAATTGGTAATGAACCTTCTGTTTCTATTGTGTAGAACAATTTGAGGAGTATTGGTATTAGTTCTTCCTTGAATTTCTGGTAGAATTCTGCACTAAAGCCACCTGGCCCTAGGCTTTTTTATTTTTTTTTTGGTTGAGAGGCATTTGATGACTGTTTCTATTTAATTAGGGGTTATAGGTCTATTTAAGTTGCTTATCTCTCCTTCATTTAATTTTGGTAAGTAATTGTTACACAGAAATTTGTTCATTTCCTTTGAATGTTTAAATTTTGTGGAGTACAGGTTTTCAAAGTATGACCTGAAAATTGTCTGGATTTCTTTAGTGTCTGTTGTTATGTCCCCCTTTTTGTTTCTGATTTTGTTAATTTGCATGTTCTATCTCTGCTTTTTGGTTAGCTTGGATAAAGGTTTGTCTGCCTTGTTGATTTTCTCAAGAAAATTTTGTTGCATTGATTTTTTTGTATTGTTTTCCTGGTTTCTACTTTATTGATTTCAGCCTTCAAATTGATTAGTTTCTGGCATCAACTCCTCCGGGGTAAGTTTACTCCCTTTTGTTCTAAGGCTTTCAGTTGTGCTGTTAATTCTCTAATGTGACTATTTTCTGTTTTCTTCATATGGGCACTTAGTTCAATGAACATGCCTGGTAGAACTGCTTTCAAGGTGTCCCATAAGTTCAGGTATGTTGTGTCCTCATTCTCTCATTGTTGTTGAATTTTGGGAAGTTCTTAGTTTCTTTCTTTATTTCTTCTTTGACCCAGGGATGGTGAAATTGAGCCTTGTTCAGTTTCCACGAGTTTGTTGGGTTTCTGTGATTTGTGTTGTTGTTGAATTCCAATTTTAAAGCATGGTGGTCTGATAAGATACAGAGGACTATTCCAATTTATTTTTTCTATATCTGTTGAGGTTTGTTATGTGGCCTAGTATGTGGTTGATTTTAGAGAAGGTTCCATGTGGAGCAGAGAAAAAGATATATTCTTTTTTGTTTGGATGGAATGTTCTATAGATGTCTGTGAAACCCAGTTGAGACATAACTTCTGTAAGTTCTTTTGTTTCTTTGTTAAGTTTCTGTCTAGTGTGGTGAGAGTGGTGTGTTGAAGTCTCCCAATATGAGTGTGTAAGGTTTTATATGAGCTTTGAATTTTAGTAGCATTTATTTTACAAATGTGGTTGCCTTTTTATTTGGGTCATAGATATTCAGAATTGAAACTTTGTGCTGATGGATTTCTTCTGTGATGAATATGAAATGACCGTCTTCATCTCTTTTAATTGATTTTGGCTTGAAGGCTAACTTGTTAGATATTAGGATAGCCACACCTGCTTGCTTCTTGGGTCCATTTGTTTGGAAGAACATTTCCCAACTTTTTATCCTGAGGTAATGTCTGTCTTTGAAGCTTAGATGTGTTTCTTGTATGCAGCAGAAGGATGGATCCTGTCTTCATATCCATTGTGTTAGCTTGTGTCTTTTATATGTGAGTTAAGACTGTTACTGCTGAGGGAAAGTAAGGACCATTGATTGTTAGTGCTTGTTTGTTTTAGATTTGTTGTTGGCAGTGGTATTGTGAATATATTTGCCCTGCATTACTCTTGGGTTCTGGTGAAGTGAGATTATCTATTTCCTATGTCTTTGTGAGCTTAGTTAACTTCCTTTGGTTGGAGATTTCCTTCCAGAAGTTTCTGTAGGGCTGGATTTGTAGATACGTATTGTGAAAAATCTGGCTTTCTCATTAAAATGACAAGAAAAAATATCTTGTTTTCTCTATCTATAATGAGTAAGAATTTTGCTGATATAGTAGCCTAGGCTGGCATCCATGGACTCTTAGTACTTGTAGAACATCTATCCAGGACCTTCCTGCCTTGAGAGATTCCATGGAGAATTCAGGTGCAATTTTAATAGGTCTGCCTTTATATGTTATCTGGCCTGTTTCTTTCGGTGCTCTTAATAATTTTTCTTTACTTTGTATGTTTGGTGTTTTGATTATTATGTGTTGAGAGGTCTTTTTTTTTTTTTTTTGGTCCATTCTATTTGGTGTTCAGTATGCTTCTTGTAGCTCCATGGGCATATCCTTCTTCAGATTGGGAAAGTTTTCTTCAATGATTTTGTTGAATATATTTCCACACCTTTGAGCTGGGCTTCTTCGCCTTCTTCTATGCCTGTTATTCTTAGGCTTTGCCTTTTTACAATGTCCCACATTTCCTAGATGTTTTGTTTGAAGGATTTGTTGGATTTAAGATTTTTTTTTGGGTGTGGTCGATGAATCTATTTCCTCTAGTTTATCTTCAGTGCCTGAGATTCTCTCTTCCATCTCTTGCATTATGTTGGTTATGCTTGCATCTATAGTTCCCGATCATTTGCCCAGTTTTTCTATTTCCAGCATTTCCTTTATTGTCTCCATTTCAGTTTCCAAGTCTTGAACTGGTTGAGTTGTTTACTTGGAACTGGTTGAGTTGTTTACTTCAACTATTTTATTGGTTTTTCTAGGCTTTCCTTATTTTCTTTAAGAGATTTGTTCATTTCTTACAATTTTTGAGTGGTCTCTTCCTTTATTCCAATTTTTTGTTTGTTTCTTCTTCAAGTTCTTTACAGGATTTTCTCATATCATCTTTAAGGGCCTCTTTCATTGTTACAAAGATATTTTTAAAGTTGTTATCTTCTGCTAGATCTACTTTTGTGTATTCTTGTCTAGTTGGTGTAGAGTCCCTAGATTCTGGTGGTGTCATGCTTGTCTTTCTATTATTAGTTATTTTCTTGTATTGCTGTCTTCCCATTGCTTCTTCCAGTGGATGCTGTTGGGATCTCTCTCTATATGCTACTCCCACAGTGGGTTTATGTGGGTGAGGGGTTTGATGTCTGTAGCTCTGGGTGGTCTAAGCTCTCTAGGAGGTCTCTTCTTAGGCAGGGTGCCTGTGATGAGAGTCAAAGATCAGGCTGTTGGGGATTCAGGGTGGTTTTCCAGCAGAGGCCTGGCAATCAGATCAAAGATCAGGCATGCAGAGACTCAGGGTGGCCGTGTGTGGATAGGCAGGTCTGGTGTGCTCAGAGCAGAAGTTCTCAGGAGGTGGCAGGATTGTTGGACTGGTCCTCTGGTCCAGTGATCAACCAGAGCCGTGGGGCAGTGTGATACGTAGGGCACAAGGTAGGGGAAGGGCAGGCTCTGGGTGGGGGTATTTATGGATCAGAGCACCAGGAACTCTCTTGCTGGGGACAGGACACAGGGGGAGCAAGATTGGGGGCCAACCCTGGGAGTTCCCAGGGAAGGGTGTGTGTGTGTGTGGGGATTCAACCAGAACTGGTCCCAGACTCACCTCTGGCAAAGGCCAGGCGATGGGGGTCAAATATCAGGCAGGCAGGGACTCAGGGTGGTCTGGTGTTCCACGTTGACTTCTGTAGTGACTTTGCCACCCCACCCACAGTGAATGACGGTTCCCTTTCCCCACTAGCCCCTCTAGTATTTTTTGTTGGCTGTTTTGTTGATCTTTGCTATTCTGATTGGTGAGATGAGATCTTAAAAGTTGATTTGATTTGAATTTACCTAATTTATAGGGATGATAAACATTTTTTGAGCTACTACTTAGCCATTTTTATTTTTTCATTTGAGAACTCTGTTTAGATCCCAAGCATGAATGGCTTATTAGGTGGTTGGTGGAATAAGGATATCTCTATGCAAAGTATATTGACCTATAAGAACATCTCCATGGAAAGTATATTGACCTACTCCCTTCTTGTTTGCCTCTCTTTGTTCTGTTCTCCATAAATTGAGTAGCTCAGTCATGTTACATGACCACTATGATGTTATCACTCACCACAGGCTTGTATAGGAACCGAGCCAAAACAAAACCTTCTACTCTTATATTTTCTTATCATGTAACTTGTCATAATAACAAGTGTTTGACTCGCATCTAATCTTCTTCTTTGGACAATAAGCTGGTAGAGCAACCAACCTTTAAATACATAAATTATCATGTTCCCTATTTCTGTAATCTGAATATAGACTACCACATACATGGATAGGAAAGTCCTGATGGCTGATATCTTAGAGGAGCTTCCACACATTAATAAGTTTTCTCTTCTATAAGTGTGTCACATTCTTACAGTGGAGATTAAAAACCAATCACTTGTTTATTTCAAGTGTCAAGGAAAGTACTCATGTGGAAGTATATTCTTAACAATTAAATATTCTTCAGCAGAACTACTAGTGTGTTTGTTCATCTTGGAAAAAGTACATTATTACTCCAGCTGTTCCTACTCACACATAGAGGTCTCATTCTTAGTCTACACTCCCCCCAATATAGAATGTATCTTTTATTACAGATTAGCAACACTCATTTGTTGTTCATGTGTCTGAGGTTTCCACATTTAAATTGGTTTCACGTGCATGCAGTAAGATTGAGTTCTTTTCAAAATCCACTCTAATAAAATCTGTCCTTAACTGATGTTTTAGTTCACTCATTTGTAAGGTGATTAAGGTAAATTTGGTTTAAAATATGATAATTTATAAATCATATTCTGACTATTTCTACTAGGAACCTTTAAGGATTAATAAAAATTAGCTTGGATCTCCTGCAATTTCAACAATATGTCATCTGTACATCTCTCATTGAGATGATTGCTTGTCTTTTTTTGTTTTAATTTTTTTTAAGAAATGGTTTTATGGTCTTACTGTATAGGCCCAGGATAACTTGAAACTCATCTTGTAGACCAGGTTTCCTTTAAAATTAAAAAAGTATGCCTGCCTCACATTCCCAAGTCTTGGGATGATAGACATGAATGACCATGTCCAACTTGCTTTGTCTTTTCATGTAGTATTTTTCTTTTTCTTTAATGTTCAAGCTAGACATGTGTTTTCAATAAGATTTGAGATAAATAAGACTGGGGTGAGGATTTATTTTAAATCAGAGTATGAATTGGGGCTGTGGTTCAGGATTTCAGTAAGATGAAGTGTCAAGGCTTCAGATTATTAGAAAGTCCTTGCTTTTGTCTTCCCTTTTTCACTTTATATTTCCTATCTACACTTCCCTAAAAGTTTTTAAAAATGGCAGATCTTTAACTTGCTGCCACTGATATTATATGGAAATTTTATTGTCTTCAATTTTCATCCATGAGACAAATGTATTCCTCATTTTTAAGGTGTGTTGTGTAGTCAGCAGTCAAGAAGTGACAGTCTACTGAAAGTGGATCACATTAAAGCATATTTACAAAGCTAAATATCTGAAAGAAAAATGTTGTAATATTCTGAAAATCTAGATTACCAGGGCCTTATCTCATTTTTGCTTAGAAACTTAAATATATAATATAACTAAAAATAAATATTAGTAGTGTGCCTTTGATTCAATCTTTCTTTATGTTTCTCAAAGGTTCTTTAAGTAGGTTGTAGATATTTAGTTTAAGTGCAAGAAAATAAAATGTTATCTATCATGTTTTGTTTTACATGACATCTGGTAAAATATACTTCCTCTGAATAATTGAAATTGGAACAAAAAGCACTAAGAGGATGAAAAGTAACAGAGGATTTGCAGCTCTGAAAATACTTCATCAAGTGCTAGAAGCTCCTCTATGGTGACAGTCAACCATCTACATATATATTTCAAGGAATTCTTTTGCAAACATGTTTGTTGTACACTGATAAAAATGTTGTTCTTAGAATTTTCAATAGCTTAATTAGAAAAGCAGACCCTATTACCTACAGAAATGAGTGCAAATTTGGTGGCTTATATAGGGAAGTTTTGAACCATCTGTGGAGAAACATTTGCTCTTCGAGTATGCACATTGGTAGTTAGATATAAAGTGAATATTTTCTATAATGCCTGGCATTTACATAAACTCCATTTTGTACATATTATTGCTGAGTCTAAAGACATATTTATTTGAGGATTATTCTAGATCTGACTGTACTAGAAACTGAATATTCAGCTCTTTTTATATTCAATTTGCCCCACAGAAAAAGCAAAGGGATAGAACTAGTGTCAGTACATTCTTGCAGTACCAAAACTTTGAATTCAGTTTATTTTGTACAAGACACTCTTCTTTATTAATAACAAAGATACATGTGAACACAATGGTTCAAATACATGCCTTCATGAAAGTAACAAGATATTGATAGTCTTTTGTAAGCTAATAACTGTTCAATCCATATCAAATGCTTTGAATGACCTTATTTTCTGAAATGAAGTCTCCCTGACTTGAAAGCAAATGTGGAACATTTTGCAGCTTACCTAATTAGATGCAGTCTACCTGTTTTGTTTGGTCCCACACTATGTTAACAATCTTGTTTCATTTTTAATATAGGTTTTAATTTTTTTCATCCAGTATACTTAGATATTGTCTTCCCCTCTCCTGGGACCTTGAAGATCCTAATATCATGCTCTATTACATTTTACTTTTCTTTCCTTTAAAAAAAACCCAAAGACAAAAACATAAACAAAAACAAAAAGTGAAAATCAAATACTAGTAAAGCAAAAAAAAAAAATAAAGAAGAAGATAAAAACAAAATGAAACAATAAGGCCCACAAAAACCACAAAACAAAACATGGGATTCGTTTTGCGTTGATCAACTACTCTTGTGCATTGAGCCTGCCCTGGAGTGTGGTGGACATGCACAGTGATACTCCATTGGCAAAAACTGACTTCCCTTTTCCAACAGGTATCAATTGCAAAATACCTCACTCAGCCCTCACCAGACAAACTTCTCCTTGCAGTATACAGGAATTAACACAGAGACCCACAATTGGTCAATGTACAGAGATGGATATACTTTGCAGTATTCAGTCCTAAATGGATGTCTTCATCAAGGCCTTTCCTTCAAGGCTCAGGGATCTATGCAAAATAGGAGGTAGAAACATAAAAGACAGAGGTGTGGGTGACTCCTAGGAAAGCAAGTCTTCCAGACACAACAGGAGTGAAGCACTCAGAGACTTTGGCAGTGTCCAAAGGGGCTACAGAGGTTGAAACGAGATGGGGGTCCAATTCTGAGAAGGGGAAGTAGACACAGGTTCTCATCCTCAGCCAAGAAGCTATTTGCAATATTTTTTTCTTAAGAAACAGTACTAGGTAGCTGCAAGACTGGTTCAGAGAATAAAACCTAATTCTACCTGCCATTTCTATAATTTTAGTGTACTAAACTTGTTCCCTGAACCTCTATTTCCTCAATAATCATCTAAGTTAGATGCATTTATTCTCCAGCCACCTGAGGAGAGGCAGCAGTTTGAGATTTTGTTAAGAGCTCATGGAGACAGGATCATCCCTTGCAGCCTGAGCTTGAGATGAGATCCAGTGGCCTGCTACTTTGCTTTTCTGAACTGCAGCTTGAAGCTTAAATCCTAGTATCAGTATCTGGGTCTTTTATTTTTTCATGTTACAAATATGACCATGCCAACTCTTATAAAGGAAAACATTTAATTGAGGTGGTGTCTTACAGTACAGGATCATGGAAGGGAGCATGGAGGTATGCAGATATGATCTTAATTAGAAGGCAACAGAAAGTGGACTGTGACACTGGGAACAGTTTGAGCATAAGAGAATTCAAAGTCCACCACCACAATGACACATTTCCTCGAACAAGGCCACACTGTCTTAAAAAAAAAAAAAAAAAAAAAAAAACTACACTTGCTAATAGTGTCATTCCCCTTAGGGGGCATTTTCTTTCAAATCACCACAGTTGTGATGCCTCTATTAGATTAGTTCTGGTGAGAATTCATTATAAGTTTCAGGCTGTTGGGCATGCGTTATATGTCATATCTCAAACCAAGAACAGAGACAGCTGTGCCCCATAATCTCTTTTGAGGGAATATCTTCATTAACCCAAAATAACAATCTCTAGGGAGGCCCTGTCATTTAAAGGTTCTATTACTATCACAGAGTACAAGTTTCCAACATATGAACCTTTGAGTGAATAAAAGCATTACAAAATACCTAGAGCACAATATTTCAAATAATTTACTATGTATTATATATTAATATACATGTATGCTAATTATAGCTACATTAAGAATAGTAATTTTCTTTTCTAACCACTAGGAGATTTTATATAACCAAAATTGTCCTAAGGTTGATTATTAAGTACCATTATAAACAAGTTGAGGATCAATTTGATAATACTATCATTAAGACAACCTCCAGCAATTTTGGTATAATGAGTCTTTCCCCCTTCTTTTTAGTTCTTATTTGTTCCTACTTAGTTTTATTATCACAAATAGCTAAAGGGGCACTTTAAATTTCTAAAAAATTAGTATTGAAAGAACAAATTAACTTTTCATGTTTTCTACTGATGGATATAGTTAAATCACAAAAGATAACCAAAGGCAGCTACCATATCCTTTAACCAACAACATCGAAATCTTGTTAGAGATTGAATTTTTTACATAAAATCTAGTCACTGGCAGCACATTGGATTACAAATTCTTTAATACTCTCAAAGTTTTAAAAAGCTTGTGTCTATTTGAATTCTGATTTCTATCAGTGCTAGAATCAAAACTGTGTCCTTTTACATCATTTTAGTCCCATAAGTTCTGATTTGACTATTTTCAGAGTATTAAAGAATTCTGTTATATACTTTGGAGAAATTCAATGTGTATAGATGTAAGTACAAAATGCAGATTAGATATAATTAACTTTATTGTGTGTCCCATAACAAAGTTGTACCACGTAAAACAGGCCTTTATCATCTTCTTAAAAAAAATATATGCTGTCAGGTGGTAACATGTTGAAACCTTTAGTATGGAACCTTTAGCATGGTAAAAATGCATACAGTTGTAAGGAATCTGACATTTTATCCTGAATTTCATACTCATTTGCATGTGTGTGTATGCATGTGTGTGTGTGCGTGTGTGTGTGTGCGTGTGTGTGTGCGTGTGTGTGTGTGCGTGTGTGTGTGTGCGTGTGTGAGTGTATATGTGTAGTATGTAGGTGGCATAAATTTTGATTTTTTGGCTCCCTCTACTATTAATTCTCTGACCACTATAAAATAAAGATAACATTCTGAAACAAACAGTTGAAATTTGTGAAAAACTCTAACCATTTGGAAAATATAAAATATTCTGCTTAGGTAAAAATGAAGCATCACTGCAATTAGAGACATTTAGAATGGGCTGAAAGAGAGACAACATCTCAAAACACAAGGATTGTAGTTAAAGACAAATTCAAAAGAATCATGGCCTTGTATGATTATTACTGAATACCAAAAAGTGAGAATTCCACTAAATAGAATGCAATGAATTAAAATGAATACAAAGAAAACCAGAAGAGTTTATTCAATCATTTATCCACTTATTCAATGAATATTTATTGTATGCCTATTTTGTGGCAGACATTGAGGTAGATACTGAAGATATAGCAGTAAATACAACTCCATCTGTATATTCATGGAACTTAGGAGAGATAAAATTATCAGGAAAACAATTAGGTGAATAATGTATGCAGATGCAACAACAGTAAGGCAGAATAGAGGAAGCTGGTTTAGAATGCCAAGGATATGTGAACAGATGTGAAATATGCCACGAATCAGCAGAAGCTTCAAAAATCAGTGTTTATCATTTGCGATATTCTTATCTTACTGCCTCTCTGATCATGGAACTTGGTGCCAAAATAAGGTTGGCATGAGCCACAGATAATGAGTGACCACAATGGCCTCAATCCCCAGTGACTCACACAGCATGCATTATAAACAATAAATAAAAATGTTAATATAATGTAAGTGTATCCTCATTCTGTTTATTGCCACAATAAAACCTAAGCTATCATGACATGTCATGTAAGTAAACAATCATGTAGGTAGGTGGTTACTTAAGACTCCGGAAGAAAAATTGGAAGGTAATCCTTTATATTTGGTAGTCGACATGATGAAACTGGGCAATATCATTGAAAGAACCTCTTGCACAAGGAGACCCACATGGCCAGCATGCTGTTTTCACTGATTAGGCCCTCTGATACCACCTGGGGTATACCTTGTGCTATAAGCCTAGTCCACATGACTTCCTGAAGCAAGTAGGGGACCCTGGCTTCCTTTGCTTAGGCTTCCCGTCTTCACCCAGGAAACTCTTCCATCAGATCCATATTTGAAGCCTCAGAACTTAGTAATTCATCCTACAGAGGAACTTTGGCATCGTATCCCTACTAAGACTGAGTCTTCTCCTGAATATTATAAAAACCTCCACTGAAACAAGGAAGGCAACTTGAATAACAACAACAAATCAAAACTGAGGTAAAATTAAAAAAAAAAAGAGAATGGACTCAACCAAAAAAACTATTCAGTAGGAACAAGCCCCAGCATAGTAACAGAAACAAAAGGAGAAACTAAGGCAACATGTCTCCTCCATTACGTTTGCATTATCAATGGGGATGTTACATTAGGTAGAAAAATTGTTCATGATACAAAATAAGATAGTAAGTTTTGGCCTACTTGGGAGCATGTATAGTTTACTTATGTAAAATAGTAGTCTATATGGATTTAAACTTAGGTGGTCAGATGTATTTTGAGATATTTGTGTAATTTTGTTTATAATTACCCCAACTTCTTAGAGAATTGTGAAGAAACTTCATTGACTATAGTAACAAGGATGAGAGGATATTTGAAATTTGAAGAAAGATGAAGGTACAAAAATATTACCTTAAAATGGGAAGAAATAAATTTTAAGAATTCAACATCAGCAAACATAGGAAATGGTATCTTACTCGAATAATTGGATATATATGATACCTAAAAGTTAGTTCTTTCAGCTGATGTGTAAAATGAACAAAGCTTTGGTAAAAGAAGTAAGACCGTTATAAGAACACAAAAATTCAATATGTTTGAAGCATGGTCCTGCCTAGTGCCATGACAGACGGAGAGGGACAAGAAAATCCACTATCAGGTTCTGGATGATCTACTCCAGGCTCCTGGAGAAAACATAGGCTCACACAGTACCCTATGGTTCTGAGCAGATGGGCACTATTATGGTAAGCAAATGTGTGGTGTTGGTATGGGAAAGATAGAGGTACAGTGGTTCTGTGGACAGAAGCATATCTGAAGAGGTGAAAGTAGTGCAGAGCATGCTGAGGTGAGTGGCTTGATTAACACCCAGGACCATGGTGATGTCCAGGCCTTGGCTGCTGCCCATGTCTGGGTTCATGGTCCCAATGCAGCCATGGTCTGTGTTGATGTTCCTGGCCCCTGATAACTTTGAAGGCAGAGAGGATAGGGCTACACAGAGTTGTTCCTAACCCCTCAGTCTCTGCAACACTGGGGCAAAACTTGTCCTGGTCATCACCAGCTTAAGCATTCAGGAGAGAGGGTCTTATAGCCCATGTGGGCAACATAGTAGAGCTGACCCTGTTCACAGGGTCATAGGGTGTGAGAATGGGAGAGCAGGTCACATCTGCCATGTGATGAGGGAAAGATTCCTTCCCTGGCCCCTTACCACCTGTAGCAGGAGGGGAACCTGAACTGATCCCTCACCAGTTACACCACCAGGGAGAATAGGCATTGTGTCTTACCTGAGGACCACAGTAAAGTTGATCCTGCAGACAGGGGCATGGTGAACCAGGTCAAAGGGCATGAGATGGGCATAGCTGGTACAGACTCCATGGTCTTAGATGTGGTGGCGCAGAAAAGGGAAAGATGCCTTCCCCTTCTCGTCCTTTCCTTGTCCAGTTTGCAAGGGAGTTCACTCCCCCTTTTCCAACTACAACTCTTGGGAAAGCAGGCCCTGTACCTTATCTGGGTAGCACAGTAGAGGTGACTCTGTTGACGGGTGGTGTTGAGCTGGCTCAAGAATATGAGCATGGGATATGTGCCCCATCCCCATCTACCATATGGTGACTTGAGCAGGAGGAGAAATGTCTTCCCTGGCTCGTGCCCCTCTATGTCTGAGGCAGATAAGAGAACTGACATTGAGGACATAAGAGTACAGTTGCTCCTGCCCCTCACCAGATGTAGCATTCAAGAGAGAAGGCCCTGTATCTTGCTCAGGCAGCAGAGTAGAGCTAACCCTGTTGGCAGAGTGTGGGTGAGCCAGATTTAAATTTGTAAGTGTGGGAGAGCTGTTTCCACTACTCAACTGTTATGTGGAGGCATGGGTAGGGACAAGATGACCCTCTTACCCATTTGCCCCCTGCAAAGCCTGTGACATAGGAGAAAACTGATGTCCTCACTGAGTCCTTAGCTACAGCACTCAGGAAAGTGAGCCCTGCTCTTCACGTGGGCAGCACAGCAGAGCTGACCATGTTGGCAGAGGCATGGGGAGCTGCCCCTGAGGGTGTAAGAGAGGGATAGCTGGCCACAGCTGCTCATCTTCTATGTAGTGGTGAGGGTGAGTGAAAGATGCCTTTCCCCCTTATCCGTACCACCAGTGGTGGAAGAGGGAGCTCCCCTTCTGAAATGCAGCACTTATACCTTGTCTGGGCAGCACAGTATAGCTGGACCTGAAAGTATAGGTGTGGGAGATCTGACCCTGAGGATGTCAAGGCAGGACATCCTGCCTTGTTTATCATTGTAAGGGGTGAGCTAGCAATGGCAATGCTGGAGAGCTCACCCTAATGGTGAGGACACAGGAGAGCTATTGGGCTGACCATCCCTGCAAATACTCATGCCCAGAACCAGGGCCCACCTCTAATATCCACTTCATCTGTGATCTTCAGGAGCACACGAAGGAGCTCATCTCATATATGCAAAGCTGCAGGAACTCCACAACACAAGGCAACAACAGGATGTCCAAGAGGAGTCCCAGTGAGGGCCCAGCATTGATATTGTAACAGAAACCAGAGGCCTCCAACTTGACTAATGACTCTCTGCAATGGACATTTGCAAGTACAGATGTATGAACAAAAATGTTTGCTGCTTGACTCTCTGTGTCACACTACAGCTTACAAGATGAGACTGATTATTCCTTTTATTTCCTCTTAAATTTTATTTTATTTTGTGGGGGAGGGGGTTGCAAGGACAGAGGGCAGATATGAAGGGATGGGGAGATGAATGGAATTGAGATGCATGATATGAAAGACACAAAGCCTAAATAAAAAGAAAATTATATTTTTAAATCAATATGTAATATTTGAAGTTAAAATAGTGTATAAACAGGTTTTGAGAGTTTTGAGGTGTTTTTAGAACAGGCTATGTTTGTATAATTATTTAATATATAGTATTTGATGACAGTTTATATATCCATATCCCTATGAGAACATAGCCACAGTCACCTTAGTAGTCATGACTATCACATCCATAAGTTGTCTTATGTCCCTGTTGTTGTGATGAGAAAATTAACATGAATTTTACTGTCTTGAAATTTTCAAGCTGTTATAATATTTTGAGCTATGGTTGCTGTGTTGTTCAACCAATCTGTAGGCCTCAATCACTTTGCATGAATGAAAATTTATTCACACTGAACTGATTTGTATAACATTTCTGCTATGCAATTTTCTTTCTACTCTCCATGTGTTAGTCAGACTTTTCTATAGGAACAGATTAAAGTGTGTGTGTGAGTGTGTGCGGTGTGTGTGTGTGTGTGTGTGTGTGTGTGTGTGTGTGTGTGTTTTATGACATTTTATTATGAAGATGTGAGCAAACTGTCTACTCTATCCAAAACAGAAACAAATAAATGACTCCATCTACGTCTAGCCTGTTATATCAGTTATGTTAGTTGAAATGGGTGAGGAGTTACTTTAAACATCATTGGCAATTTGTAGGCAGATGAATCACCAATAAAAGTCTCTCCCCTAGTATCTGTTTACCTCCTGTAATTCCTCAGGGAGGGCTGGAACCTTATGAGCATACAACTTTTTCATGTTTGCATATTAGTGGGCCTAATCTTACGCAGGTCTCTTGCAGGTAAACCATAGCTGCTGTCAGTTCAGGAAGGCAACCAGTCTTTTGTAACTGAGAACAGAGTTCAACAACCTTGTGTATATGGAATTACTGCATTGTTTAAATGACATGGTACTAGGTAATCAAAAAGCTGTCTGTAGGATGGAGAGAGGCAAAGAACCCTGTAGCCTTTCAGTCTAAGAGGTTGGATAGTTAAGAATTTCATATTTAATGCTAAAGGACTGGAAGCTTACTGGAAAGTAGGTTATATTGAGTCCACATAGGAAGTCTGGAGTTTGATGTCAGTGGATAATGGAGACAATGATAAACATATTCAGAAAGGAAGAATTTGTACACACTACATTCTATCAGTTTCCTGACACCTGGTCATCTCAGAAGAGCTACAATGTTCTGGACAAGTTCCTACCCCAGCCACTGTCCCACATATTTATCCTCTATAGAAATACCACACACACACACACACACACACACACACACACACACACACACACACACACACACACACACACACTCACACACACACTCTTGTATTTGTCATAGATTTTGCTTAATGTAACCAAGTTGACACATCAGGCCTGCAATTATATACTAATACCTGATAAGCATATTTCCATTTGTGCCTTTACAAGATTGATTATTGTATACCTTAAATAAGTAAAATTGTATCCAGTTTGGTTTTCAAACTGTGTTATTTCACTTAGAAGAATGTTCTATAAGTTTTTCCATATTGTCTTAAATGGAGGACTTGCGTATTTTAAAAGCTGGATTAATATTCAACTATTCACATGGAATTTTTATTCCTCTATCTTTTAATGGATGTTTGCTTTTTTACTGTTTAAGAGCTATTGTGAATTATCCTGAAAGGAAGGATGGAGGGAAGGGAGGAATGGAGAGTGCTAAAGTGAGTGAAGAGGCAGGAAAATAACAATTTACTCAAAAAGTTATTATATTTATATTTATATATCCTAATTATGAAATGTTACTTAGACAATTAAAATAAATTAAGTATGGAAATATAATTTCAACTGTATGCATGCTTTTAAGTGATAAAAATTCTGAGGATTCTTAAAGAAATTATATTTTTATGACTAAGCTGAAATTATTTGTCTAAATGTACAGACAAATATATTATGCATGAAGGAAAGTAGAATAAGACACCTAATGGATTGAATTATTTTAGTGTTAAATAAAGGTTATGTACTACAGGGATCAGTTGTATTTTATTTTTTTATGTATTCTATATTTTGTAATGTTGAACTTTGTTTTTATAATTAGCAATATCAAATACATAATTTTAAATCATCATTTTTTTTCTCATGAAGACCACAGCACCTATGTTTGCAAACACGCACACACACACACACACACACACACACAGAAAAAAAAATACAGTAGAACACTTTTTTCATTTTGTTTCTGCTGAGTTGTTGTGGCAGTACAATTTGAATTTCTCAAGACAATAGGTTCTTATGTAACCTTATCTCACAGAGAATTAAAACAGAAAAGGCAAGTGGAGGGAAAATGTATAAGGTTGACTAGTATGTTAGTCACTTTTTTGGTTTTTCTAAGTAGCCCTGGCTTTCCTAGAGTTCACTCTGTACACCAGGCTGTGTGCATATTCAAAGATCTGCCTGCCTCTGCCTCCTGAGTGGTGGGTCTAAAGGCGTGTGCCACCACTTCCTGGTATCACTTTTCTGTTGTGGTTGTTATAGCAATTTAAGAAAGGCATTGTTTTGGTTGGGGGACCAAGGGAAGGCATGGCAGAATGATAGCAAGAACAGGAACAGAATGTCTAATCACATTCTGTTCATACCTAGGGAGCAAATAGAGAGGAGGAAGTTGAGTGAGGGTGTAAATTTTAAACTGACTCCAGTGAGTCTGTATCTCCTAATGGTGACTATAATCTTCCCAAACATGGCCACCAACTGGGGCAGAAACAAGTTTTCAAAATCATGAGCTTCTTGTGAACATTTGACATTCAAGCCATTACATCTAGAAATTCATTATAATAAAGAATTGGGGATATAATGTTGACATTGGAATACACACCTACATTTAAATGGAATGCACACCATAGAAAAGACATCAAAGGGACTTACATATTATATAATAATCTGAAAGTATATTAGCAACACACTTAGTACTTGGAATTAGTTCACGTTATATATGTTTGTAAAATAAATGTAGATAATGTGGAGAGAGGTTGAAGCCTATTTAATCAGCCTGCCATTATGCCTCCTTATACCATATCTTGATCTTAAATAATATTTCCAAAATTATAATTTTAAATTTTCACTCACTTAGAAAAATATATATTATCTGTATAACAAAACTCCCTTTATCAATTACTATTATATGAAATATGTATTTACATACACACATATATCCCCAATATAACCTGTGGATTTCAAATGATGTTACCCATATTCATGTTGTCAGGCCTGACCATTGGTACTAGCAATCAATTGGAAAGCTTTTTCCTGAGGAGAAATACCTCTCCCAGCTTTTCTCAGTTGCCTCTAGTTCTGTGTATAGAGTTGAGTTCTTATGGGCATGGTATCCCATTTGTTCAGCCAGTCTTAAATCCAAGTAGAGATCTGTGGTTATTACCAAGGTATACCTGCCATTAATGTACCCATAGGGTTATCATGTCACACGAGTCATTGATATAGTTTATAAGTATCATAGCTGTGTAGTATTGTTGATTACTTTCTTCTTTTGGATGCTTGAATGGCACGTTCTGGTACCACAAAATCTAGTCTTAAGAAAGAGTGTACTCTGGTTAGATACAGCTGAGGGGGTCGCTGTTCTCTGCTTTTGAAGCGTAGCATGAATTCTATTGGTGTTAATAATAAAAACTCAGAGACAGATTGGGGTTAAAGCTGGAGGTCAAACAAACAAAGTGGCCAGCAAATAGAGAGTTCTCACCTCCACCAATGGAAGAGGAGATCCTTTCCTCAGATGACATCTCCATAGTGCACTTCTCTCTACCAAAACTCAGACGCCAATGAGTGCCTGTCTCCTCCTGACTTGACATTCCTCTCTCTGCCCAGCCATATTACTCCCGTCTCCACCTCCCTAGTTCTGGTATTAAAAATGTGTCATCTCATGTGCTGGGATAACCTTCATGTGAGCTCTCTTTCTCTTTTAGACTAATTCACTCTCTTGTAGCCCAGGTTGTCCGTGAACTCACAGAGATCCACCTGCTTTTGTCACCTGACTTCTGGGATTAAAGGATTTTTAAAAGTGCTGCCAGGCCTCTGTGGCTAGCCAGAGTGTCTAGCTTTGCACTCTGATCTTCAGGCAAGCTTTATTTGTTATACTGTAAGCAAAATATCACTGTACTGAAGTGTATGGTGTCCTCAGCAATAGGGACTTACTCTCAACTTCTAGGGGTTAACCAAGGGCAACAGCAATAGACTTCGTATTTTCAGTCTTTTAGACATTCCTGCTCAGCAATATGATATTTTCACATCATAACATACTGGGTATGATTAATTTACCTGTAAAGTTCATACTATGACATTGTTCATCAAAGCTTGTCCATATGATTGTCAAATTTGAGAGGTAAACATTATTTAGAAATGTAAGAAACACTAACGATCTCATTCATAGATTAAAAAATTAAAACATGGTAAAATGGCTCAGTATATAAAAGCACCGTAAAACCTGACATTGATTCCTGGAATGAACAGGGCTGAAGGAGACAATCTGACTCTTTCATTACATATGAAACTTGATGCTCTCATTTACCCACACATACACACATAAGCACTCACGAACAAAATAAATAAAAATGTTAAAATAAAACTAAAGAAAATTGAGTCTGAAGATTAGAGGGGTGTGTTTACACTGCACTAAATAATAATTTTTTTCATGAACTAAAAGTTAAAACACTTAAAGAGTTAAGTTACAATTTCCTTTCAGATAAGTCTTGATAAATAAAAGCCTATAGTACATACTTACTTTTTCTACTTTCATAAAGAACATTATTTCTCTTTATAACATTGTTGATCTCCTGTTGGTGGATTTAATGTGGCTTTCATGTTACCATATTTTCATCAGTTTGATATATATATATATATATATATATATATATATATATATATACATTTCTTGTTTACTTGAAAGGCATGAATGTTGGCTTTGTAGTTCATTCCTTTACTTTAGTTCCTTAGTTCAATAATTGATATTCTCAGTTGCACAGGGAAAAATGCTTGTATAAAGCTTGCACTTTGACCAAAAACATAAAAAGACCCCAATAGCTCACTTAAAATACAGTTTAATTTCAAATACAAGGCCTTTAGATGAAGAGCAATTTTCTAATAAAATTTCAAAGGGTTATTCCACTCTCTCTAATGCTGATTTAAGCCTCTGACTTAATATTTTGAGGTGGTATAAAGGAAACACATTAAACAAGTAAGAGAAAATGCACTACTTAATGTTACTGTACTATCATAATTCTGTTTTGGTTACCCATCCATTGACATGAATGATGTGTGTGAAGATGGTTCAGCTAGACTGTTAATTGTCAAAGGCATTCTCTTTCAAAATTCACTTCTGATATATTATTTAATTTATTAGTCCTATAAGTACTGACTCTATTCTTCTGTTCTGGGTATAGTAACACAGTTTAACTTTCTTTTATCAAATTAGCATTCTAGGAGAATCGAGAGCAGACATACAGAAAACGAATTAATATTTAAGTTGAGCTAAATTAAAAGTACTAGAATGAAAAGAACTCAGAGTTTATATAACAGAGAATGACAGCAGGAGGAAAGCTAATTTTTTGGTGGAGAGTTAGCGATACATTCAGTGAGGGTAAGTGATATTTACTCTAAATGCGAACAATCTGAGGTCTGAGAGATGTATAAGAAAAGATTGGACATTGTAGGGAGTACACTGCATCATAACTAGAGGACTTCTAGAGGATGAGAAAAACATCCTAATAAAATTGGCACATGACAGCATTAGAAAGAATTTAAGTAACACTTGATATGGTTAATGATTAAGGTTCTTTCAACTAAGTCATGGGATACATTGAAATTAAGACAAAGTCTTAGGAGGAGGACACAGAAAACAACCAAAATTGAATAGCTAGGAAGCCAAAGAATATAAGGATAAAGAGTCAATGCAATTAAAAACCACAGAAAGTATCAATATGAAAGGCAAGATGTTTTAAAGAGACATTGGCCATCTATATAGAAATCCACAGAAAGGTCTAGTAGCATAAGGGCAAAAGTGTTTATCACAGGCATAGTGTCAGAGAAACATCAGGCTTTAGAGGCAGGGTTGAATAGGTTGAAAAAAAGAAGTGATAATGATGAAATAGTAACAAAAGATACAGTTACCACTTTAGATGTTATACTGTGGAATGATAGAGACATGAAATAATAGGAGAAAGCCATGCAAAGTTGGAAGAAGGGGGTTTTACCTATTGTTTCAACTTATAAAGTTACTTGAACTTATTAGGATGCTGATGGAGGCTATGATAATGTATACTTGAGCAACTAGGCAGAATTGCATATCAGAAATCTTTGTATAGGTTGGAGGCAACAGAAGCATTAAGAACTAATCCATTGTGTCTTAGTGACACAAAATGTCCAAGGATAAGTCATTTCTGTAAATCTATTAAGAAAGTCAAGGATTTGCCATGCCTTCACATTTTTCTCAGTGAAATAGAAGAGATTTATTTGTGTTAATTTAAACACATACATTTTAAAGTACAAAATCATAAAGTAAATTTACACAGTATATCCAGTCATTCACTGGTATATGTGTATATTAAATTTATTTGCTTTAGCTGTTATTTCTCATATTGGTGCCATAAAAAATAAGACATAACCATCTTATTCATTATTCAATAGATTTGCCATTGTGACAGCATCATATATACATCACCTTACTTTTTCATGATGTCCTAACTAGAAAACAGATAATAATAACCCATGTACTTCATCAGTTTTACCAGTACCGGGACCAGGTGTGTGTGTGTGCATGTGCATGCAGGCACACATGCCCATATGCATGTATGTGTGTATTTTTTGTGCAATTTTGTGACTTATGTAAATGTGGTTGGTATACTTCTTTCATTTTGTCCTTTTTAATTTTTTTTGTAGCTGCAACCAGTTTTCTCTTTCCTCAAAACACTCATTTGTCCCTGGCATCATTTAATACCTTTTCCATTTCTATAATTCTAATCATACATTACATAGTTTTCAGTAACAAACTTTTTAAATTCACTGTTATGAGGGTAGTGTAGTGGTCTTGTAGTGAGCTTGTAATGGTGGTCACACCCCCTTGGGTGTGGCCTCTGGCTGAGGGAAGACGAAAGAGGAAAACTTGAGGTGTGGCTTTTCTTTGTGCTTCCTTTCTGGTGGATCAGTGGATCTTGTAGGAAGGGCAGGGAAATGCCCCCATGGTTCTTTGTAATTTTCTGTGTAATTGTTCCGCAATAAACACCCATTTATCCTTATCTTGAATCTAGTGACATAATTACATCTTCACCTTCAATTGGCTCCCACCATGCTCATGTGGGTCACTGCAAACACTGTGCGGCTGGTTGTACAACCCTCGGCTTTTGTATTTTGCACCAGCCTCTGAGTTTACAGTTTCTGGGCCTGTCCCAGGAAGAGTAAGTACTTCCCTGTGCCTTTTGCGTGCTGTGGTTTGCAGGCATGTGCCTGGGGAAAGTTGCCCAAAGCTTTGAGTCACAGTAGATTTTCTTTCTACTTCCACCTGCCTGAGGTCACACACAAGGGGATGTGGCCACTGTTACAACTTCACTGCAAGACCACCACAGGGGAGTTTATCCAACCAAATTGTTGTCTACATCAATAATCCACACCTTCCACTTACTAAGTATATGGCATCACTGTATAACTTTTAAAATTCCATTCAAATGTGAAAGAATATCTAGGTTGTTCCCAGTCTTTGTGGTGAAAAATGGAAGTATCATAACACTCATATATAGGTTTTGTGAAGCTTGGGTTGTTGCATCTGTGCATTAAATACTCAGATGTTCAACTTCTTGTCTTTAGGAAAATGCTCTCTCTCTCTCTCTCTCTCTCTCTCTCTCTCTCTCTCTCTCTCTCTCTCTCTCTCTCTCTCTCTCTCTCTCTCTCTCTCTCTCCCCTCTCTCTCTCTCGTGTGTGTGTGTGTGTGTGTGTGTGTGTGTGTGTGTGCGCGCGCGCGCGTGTGCATGTGTGTGTGTGTATGTGTATTGTTTTTATATAAATCACGAAATGTTTTTCTGATATACCTTTATAGCTGTAAAATCCAAACATGAATGTGAGTGATGTAGTTTCTCCAAATCCTCATTTCTATTTGCATTTTCACTTTGTTTTTGTTTGGTTTCATTTTATTCCTTCTAATGGATGTATTTGCATTTTCCTCAATGTCCCATAGTGTTTGCCCATATTTCATATACTTACATATTTTTTTTTAGATTTCATTGGACATTTTATCTTATGGTTGTTTTTTATTATATTAATTTATTTTTATTTTATTTTACATATCAATCCCAATTCCCTTTCCCTCCCTCCCTCCCTCTCTCGCTCCCACCCTCTCATGCCCCCCACCCTCCCCTCCCATTCACCCCCCCCACTCCACATGTAGGGTGATGCCATCCAGGAGGGGTCATGTACATCTGTCAAGTAATTCTAGAACTTCTCTCCTATCTCTAGGATAAGGGGGTATCCCTCCATGGGTGATGTGCCCCCAAAGTCCTTTTGTGTACAAAGAATATATCCTGGTTGCACTGTCAGAGGTCCCTTAGACTACCCAGGCCTTCTAGCTGATACCCATGTTCAGGGGATCTGAGTCAGTCCCATGCTGGATTCCCAGCTGTCAGTCTGGGGGTCCATTAGCTCCTCCTTCTTTAGGTCAGCTGTCTCTATGTGTTTCTGTAGCCTGGTCTTACCCTCTCGCTGCATCTGGATTCCAGTTTGGCTCAGTATTTAGTTGTGGGTGTTTGTTTCTGTTTCCATCAGCTACTATATGCAGGCTCCATGATGGTGGATAAGTTAGTCATCAATCTCATTTATGGTAGCCTTTCCACTGTTGCTCAAATTGTTAGTTGGAGTCAGTCTTGTACGTCTCTGGACATTTCTCTAGGTTCACTTTTCTCTTCAAACCTATAACGACTCCCTCTTTTATGTGTTCTCCTCTCTCTCTCTCTCTCTCTCTCTCTCTCTCTCTCTCTCTCTCTCTCTCTCTCTCTCTCTCTCCACACCCCTCTCTCCTCTCATCTATTCCTCCCCTTACTCATTCTTCCTAGTCCCAGATGCTTTCCTCTCCTCCCCTTCTCTTTCTCCTAGTTTCCTCTCCACTCACTGCCCTCCCACTCCCCATATGCTCTGGAGATCTTGTCCCTTTCCCCTTCTGTGAGGGACCTTATATGAATCTCTTAGGTTCCTCCTTGTATCCTAGTTTCTCTGTCTGTGTGAATTATAGGCTGGTGATCCTTTGCTCTATGTCTAAAATCTATATATGAGTGAGTACATATCATGTTCCTCTTTTTATGACTGGGACACCTTGAAAGCAGTGCTACGAGGGAAGTTTATTGCACTAAGTGCCAATAAGAAGGAAACGAATGATAGTCACATTAGAGAATTAACAACACAACTGAAAGCCTTAGAACAAAAAGAAGCAAACTCACCCTGGAGGAGTAGATGCCAGGAAATAATCAATTTGAGGGCTGAAATCAATAAAGTAGAAACCAGGAAAACAAGACAAAAAAAATCAATGCAGCAAAGAGTTGTTTCTTTGAGAAAATCAACAAGATAGACAAATCATCCAAACTAATGAAAAGGCAGAGATCAAATTAACAAAATGCAAATTAATAAAATCAGAAATGAAAAGGGGGGCATAACAACAAACACTGAAGAAATCCAGACAATTTTCAGGTCATATTTTGAACACCTGTACTCCACAAAATTTGAAAATTCAAAGGAAATGGACAAATTTCTAGATAACTGTCACTTATGAAAATTAAATCAAGAACAGACGAACGACTTAAATAGATCTATAATCCCTAACAAAATAGAAGCATTCATCAAAAGCTTTCCAACTAAAAAAAGCCCAGGGACAGATGGCATCAGTTCAGAATTCTACCAGAAATTCAAGGAAGAGCTAATACCAATACTCCTCAAATTGTTCCACAAAATAGAAGCAGAAGGATCATTACCAAACTCTTTCTATGAGGCCACAATCACCTTGGTATCCAAGCCACACAAAGACACAGCTAAGAAAGAATACTACAGACCAATATCCCTTGTGAACATTGATTTAAAAACACTCAATAAAATACTGGCAAACCAAATCCAAGAATACGTCAGAGAAATAATCCACCATGACCAAGTAGGCTTCATTCCTGGGTTACAGGGATGGTTTAACATAAATATCTTTTTATGAAATAACAACATATATTGAGAATTTTTATTGAATTACTTGCTCGTTTATATTTTACTTTTGAGAATTATTTACATCTTCTGTTTTACTTTTTTTGCAAGAGCTGCATTCAAAAAGTTCTTCCCTATTTTATAACTGTTTCCTTTCACAATCTTAAGATAGTCTTTCACAGAGTAATATATTTATATTTTAATGGGGCTTAGTTTATCATTCTTTCTTTATATACTATTGTATGTCACCGACTATGGTGCCGTCTCAGGTTCTTGTATAGATTACTTGAAAACACAGATTAATCCTTTTTCCTTACATCTAACATAATATTCTATCTATTGAAATGAGTCCCTCTGGTCCTGCAGCCACTGAAAGTGTTAAGTTTGTCAGAAAATCTTTCCTTATAATTCAGCATGATTCTTTTAAAGGGCCCTCCTTATCATCCAGTATGAAATATAAAAGTTTTATATTATTACTTCTTTAATTTTAATTTCCTTATTTTAGAAACTGGTTATCATAAATACAGTCATATTTATCTAATGTTAATTGAAATAAAGGATGATGATATAGTTAATGAATCAGGCATGGTTCCTAAAAATTAGTTATTCTGAATTGTGACTAGATGCTGGCTGCCTCAATAAAATACTTGGAGCAAAGAGACATGGAGAAGATAGGTAGGAGACAGAGATGGGAATAAGAAGGACACATTCACTGTGTCCTTCATTCACTGGCAGACTTCATCTTCCTTAGGAGCTAGAAACCAGAAATTCTCAGCAAAATGACTTAGTAGTATATTAAACCTCACCAGAATCCTAAGTAGATGTCATAATCCAGAAGGGCTGTGTTTCTCTTGCACCAAGGTTCAAAAACAAAAAAGCATTTCAAGTCTGCAAAACAAAGTTTTAGTGGCAAGAAAGTTCCTATACACAGAAACACAGAAAAATGACAAAAAATTAAATGGGGACATTAAGTACAGAGGCTGCCTAGCTGTCAAATGTCCACTCTGTTTTATCTCTGGGAAACAACATATTGTTAACACTCTTGCTTTAACAATGCTAAAAATACCATAGCAATTCATTTTAAGGGTGAGAAGGGAAAAGCAAAGAAGTTTAACGTGATCACATTTCAACTATGATCAAAAGGAGCTAAAGGACTCATTTGGAGCTGTCACTGCAGAAAGACAGATACGTTTATAGCTTAGCCCATTCCATAAAGGCATAAAATACCTTTGTGTATATTTTTATGGTTTAGTGTTACAATGCTAGAATAATATGATACTGAAATAATAGGAATTCTGAACACATCAAAGAATGAATCATTTTGTTGAACATAGATGACGATGGAATTTGATTACCAGGATGTGGCTCTAAAATTCTTATCCCCTCCATTCACATCCCTAAATCATCAAATGCCTATTTGACTATATTCTCACTATCACAGGAACAACAATGCAAACAAATGCAACAATTACCTTGTCTATTTGGATTATATCATTCATGAAAAATACTCAGTACTACTCAATGCAGAGAAATACTCTAAAATAACCCCTGGATATGTAGATATAAATATGAAGTAGATGCCCTTATTATCAAGAAATTTATGATGCAATACTAAAATATAATGAACTCTGTCAATCACAGCAGACTCTACTGGCAAAGAAGATAAAAGTTTCATGTTCATTTATCTCTGATATTATTTATCTCTGACATAATATTAATAGGCTTAGCAGGTTGAATTTTCTGTAAATCAAGAGTACCCATAGTCTATAAGTAACTTGAGAAAAATCACTGGAATTTTACCAGAAAACAATCTTTCAGCTGAGATTTAATTGGTAAATCCCTGATAATGAGATTGATAACTAACTTATATGTCATCACTTATGGCCCCTTCTTATACATGCCCTTCCCTGAATTTTTAATACTAGTTAATTAAGATGTAATTACATAGTATAATAGTTTTCAATCTGATATTTTTCACTTTCTATGTAAACAATAAATGTAATTAGTTTTATTACATTTTATTTCTTTACTTTGTACATAAATAGTCTCTTTTTTGTATATTAATATATAACCTTGTTCATGTATTTATCAAGAAACTTTCTCTAAGTTTTCTTTGATTGAATACATAAAACAGAAATATTAAATTCAACTATAATGACGTCTGTCTTCAACATTGATAATGATTGCTGAAATTATTAAGCACATATGATGAACTAAATGTTACTCTAATTGTCTTTCATAAATTAATTCTATTAAAAGTAAATATCACTGTATTTTGTCGATTGCAGAGCTAATAATGCTTAATTCACTTGCACAATGATGTCATTTAGCATTTGCTGTAAAGAAAAATCAGAGTTAACATTACAGCCCTGTGATTTTTGTCGTTGTACTCATCAGAATCTCTAATATCCTTCTTCTCGTGATTATTCTTAAATGTATGGCAGTGTCTTTTGACTTTTATTATTTCTTTTATTTTTGATGTTATAATATAATAATATCATACCCCATTCCATTTCCCCTCCAAACCCTTCCTATATACCTCATGCTCTGGCCACTTTTGAAAAATATCACCACTCAAAATTCATGTGTTTTCTTTTTTATCATTTATTAGTTTTAAGACAACCATTTCATTGTAATAAAAATGTAGGTGATATAAAATTTAAAATATTTTATTATCTCTGGAAATTTCATATACATAAGCAATGTATTTTGATCATAGCTGTCACTCATTCAACTCCTACAGTCTAACCTAGAAAGAATCCTCCTTCCAATTTCATGTCTTCATTTTTTTTAACTTTATATGCCACTAAGTGTAGCTCATATGTGTGTTAGTGTGGGATCATTCACTGGGTTCATGGACAATATACCAGGGGCAGTGACTACAAAAAAAAATGACATTCCTTCCACTAGTAGCCACTAACTGCTAATAGATCCTCAACCAAGAGTGAGACATCACCCATCCATGCTAAAACTATGTCTAGTTTGATCTTGCATTTGTTTTATATACAATCATAGCTACTGTGAATTGATGTGTACATCAGCCATATCATGTCCAACAGACAGAATTTTACAGCCTTCTTCCCCATCCTCTGGCTCCTACATTCTTTTCTCTGTCTGCCCTCTATGAAATACCCCCACCTTTGATGCAGGTGGTGGGATAATTGATACAGATATCTCATTCAGTGCTGAACTCTCACATTTATTTACTCTGAGCACTTCAACCAATTAAGAGTTGCTACATTAATTGCTACACACGATGAAAAGAAGCTTCTCTTAAAAATGTTTAAAAAAAGACTGGTCTAGGCTACAGAAACCCACAGAGACAGCTGACCTGAACAAGGGGAACTCATGGACCTCCAAACTGATAGCTGGGAATCCAGTCTGACTGACTCAGACCCTCTAAACATAGGTCTCAGTTAGAAGGCCTGGGAAGTCTAAGGGACCTCAGACAGTGGTGTAGCATGTAAGTTTCCGACAGCCCGCCCGCCGCTGGTCTGGCGTCCTGACCCCCAATAACACGCAGGAGACTCTATATTTGATACAATCCTGTTGGCCAATTACCATTACTGTTTATGGGCTAGCTCTGTCTTAATTATTAACCCATTTCTACTTATCTAAGTATTTCCACGTGGTCGTCTTATCGGGGAGCCGCGCGGCAGGCTTCCTGCTCCTTCCCCGGGCTACATCTTGACCCCTACTACTTCCTCTTCCTCCTCCTAGTCTCCTAGCCCCACCTATCTAGTTTTCTATTGGCCACAGGGCTTTATTAACAGTATGAGAAACATATATACAGAATCACATCTCCCATCATCTCCTCTTTTCTGTCTAAAGTAAAAGAAGGGGTTTAACCTTAACATAGCAAAATATACCATACAACAGTTATCAAATAAGAATCACAGTTAACAATATTTAGTCCATTAACATTTTGTAAGACTTAAAGAAAATATCATCTATCCTATCTTTGCGAGTCTAAAGTCCTATATGTAACTTATCTTTAATCCTAACTAAGGAAAACTGTAACCATAACTATCTGTCTTCAACTCCATCAAAGACCACAGAAGGATAATATATAAATTCTAGAAATGACAGAGACAACTCATTGCCTGGTCAGTCACCCGAAGTTCTTCTGTAATGTTCCATCTTCAGCCCATAGGCCATAGTGTGTGTCCAGACTCCTCAACAAAGTAGAAAACTTTTCTCTGTGTCCTGTAGACTGTCTGGCTGTCTGGCAGCCTCTTCCATTAAGCAGGAATCCTGTAGCAATGTCCATCTTGCATCAGCAGTCATCTTTCTGTGGGTCCTGCATGTCCAGTTTCTACAACATAAAGTCAAACAGAGACAAGAGCAATACCTTGTCCAAATGGCCAGTCTGGCCATATTAGAAGTAAACTTCATAACGAGTTTCTTCAATGTCCATCTTCCTTTTTGATGCAGGTGGTGTTACCAGGAGCAGTTGTGCCTCATTGTCAAGAAAAATCCTAAACCATTTTAAATGCCATATTCTGTAGGTCTTTGAAAGGTTTGAAGAATGCCTATCCATCTCAAATACATCTCTGTATATCTAGAAATCCTAACTAACTTAACTCTAAGTTTTGACTATCATAGGTAATTCTCTAATCTGTACTAAATTATACATTACATTTCTAAATGAGCTATATAAACACAATACCTAAACAAGAGGAGAAATATACATATCATAAAATTGACCTTAAATTGTATCAATAAATGAAAATCCATTCTAAAGCAAAGTATTCATATCTATACCATAATTCCCTTTTTACCTTTAAAAGATAGCTTGTGGTTATAGCCATTTATAACCAAGCCCATATAAATGAAAACAAACATTTATAAACAATATTTGGGAATTTGGGCGTCGTTCTTTCCAAACTACTTCCTGCTGGTAGAGGGCGCTGTCATGGGGGGGGGCCAAAGAAGATGCAGAAATCTTGGCAGTAGTCTGCAAGGCTTTGTCTCAACTGCTTTGAATGTTGGATCATCTGGGGCATTGTTTCAGGGGGTCTGGCTTGATCAAACCACATAAGTCTGGAAGAAATCAATAGCTTTTCATTTTCTGTGGAAACAAAAATAGAAATCCTTTTCCCCAGTAGCTTGTCCTTAGGCTTAAATTTTTTAGTCAAATCATTTTTAAAATATATAAATTGAATTAATCCAGCAGCATTTCTTTTATCAGCAGTTGTTATTTTCTCAGCAATCAAATAATTTAAAGACAACAGAAGTGTGTATAGTATCCAAAATTTCTCTGTGTTTTCCATCTTTACGTGGCTTTTTTATTACTCTATTTATTCTACTTCTATTTTTACATATTTTGAGACAGGGTTTCTCTGTGTAACTTTTATCTGTCCTGGAATTCACTGCATACCAGGTTTACTTTGAAATCACAGAGATCTGCTTGCCTCTGTCTGCCGAGTGCTGGGATTAATGGTGTGTGCCACCATACCCATCCATTCCATTTCCTTTTTTCTTTTTTAAATCATTGTATCCCGTTTCTTTTTTCTCTCCCAAGCCAGCGTATTTTTTTTAAAACACAGTGTAAACCTTCATTGCAGCTCTTGTACACACCAATGAATTGTTAGCAGAGCTCTTTAAAAGCAAGGCGGTTTTTGCCGCTTATGCTAATTTTGGAAACCTCCCTTAAAGGAGCCGCGAAACTCTCTGTCTACAGCAAAACAAATCCAACGGAGAAAATGCTGCTACTAAGAAGTCTTGCTAGTCTCTGTTCCTTTGTTTCTAAAAAATATTTTTTAAACTTTTGTTAAGTTTTAAGCGAAAGTTCTCAGTCCCGCTTCTGACACCATTATGTTACGGCAGGTATCTTCATAGGGTTGGTTTTAGTTACTTGGGGTTGGGTTTGGAAGGTGATACTTAGACTTGGTTATCTCTTTTAGACAGGAATAGGGTATGGTTGGGAAAGGTATGATTCAGAATGGATATAGGTAGATTAGCCTATTTTCTTGTGAATTATTCAGTAAGAATGAGACATTAGTATTACAGCTTACATTGTTATATATTATTATTTGTGGTAACCTATGTAAAATTAAGTTTATTCCCTTCCTGGAAGAATTGTATCTTATATTTGTTGTATTGTGTGAAATCTTTCCATTTATGATGTTTTATGTACATTATACTTGCCATATTCTATGTATGTATACTATTGCTGGTGTTCAAGACATTTTGTATTTGTTACAATTTGGGATATTTGTCTTGCTGCTCTTTAGAGCTCTACCTCTTGTTTAGACATTTTTACTCTACCTCTACTTTAGGAATTTACATGTGAGATATATATATATATACATGTACATAGTTATATTGTTTAGGTATTTATCCTTGCTTTACTCAAGGAAGTTTTATTCAGGCTTGTTAGCCAAGTTCCTGAGTATTACAGATTATCCTCACCCATGTTTCCTTTGCCTATGAGATTAGTCAGACATAGATGCTTAATCTTCAATCACTTCATAGACCTGCAGAACATGGCATTTAAATGTTTTATATATTAGTACTCTGTTGACATGAGACACTGTTGCTCCTGACAGCACCGTGCACTTTCCCGAAAGTATGTTGGACACTGTTGTTGCTCCTTCTGGAGTTCATCCTCGCTTCGGCTAATGGCCTCTTGGGCAAGGGAACTGCCTCAGCCTTGACCACTGATTTGGACATGCGGTCCTATATGCTTGCAGGAGACAAACTTAGAAGACTGCTGAACCTTGCCAAGTCAGGGTAAAACAGCCTTTCTACCTCCCTGCTTTTGTTGTGGTCTGTCAAATACTCCTGGCCTTAGTCATATCTGGCTGTACCAACATTGCTGTGAGACCTTGTGTGACTGTCCAGGTAGCTTGCTGTTTCTGTCCTCACTGCGCCTTTTGGAAGTTGCCCATCTGCACTTCCCATCTACCCTAGTATTGTAATTTTCCTTCTCAGGTCTTGGTGAGGTTGTAGATTAAACTATCTTAGTATTATTCTCTCTTCCTAGTTAGATATTAAGTACTAGACTTAAGTTTTTCAGCTTAGGACAACTCTATTGTAAACTCCCTTATGCCTTCACCTTAGGACTAGGTATGTTTGTGGTTTTGGTCTCGATTTTCCTTTTCTTAGAGCACACTTGTTATTTACTGTTTTGTATATAGTTTTGTATCAAGCTTAAATCTTTTCTTTAGACTAAAAGGGGAATTGTAGTGGGATATTCACCGTGTCTGCTTCTGTGGCACTGACCACACCCATTGAGGGGTGGAGCCAGGGGCGGAGTGACCGATGGAGTTTAGTCTCGGGAGGAGGCGGAGAAAGGCCTTTTCTGGCGGGACACGGAGAGAGGAGCATCCAGTTTTAACTGCTGTGTTCATCTGTCTGTGTTGTGAGTTGTTTCTCCCTTAATAAACATCTATTCGACCTATTTGTTTATCCTGACCCTTATTGAACCGCAATACAGTGGAACCAGGATGTATATCTGGTGCACAACAGGACTTTGGGAGAACATTCCCCATGGAGGGATACTCCCCTAACCTAGAGGCAGAAGGGAGGGCTTAGTCCCTACTCCAAATGACTTGACAGATTTTGTTGACCCCTCCTGGAAGGCATCACCGTCCCTGTGGAGTGGGTGGGGAATGGGATAGGAGGGTGGTCCTGGGGCATGGGAGGGAGGGAGAAGGAATTGAGATTGATATGTAAAATAAGAAATAATAATAGTAATGATAATAATAATAAAAATAATAATAATAAATCCCCAGGTCTATGGGTTACATATAAATATATAGAAAGCAATTTGGAAGTATGGCCATTTAGCAAATAACAATAAGACCTGTCCCTAGGTTCTGTCTCCTTAGCCATGATGATTTTGACCAGGTTGATAGTACCAGTCATGAATTTCTTCCTATCAGGCAATCCTCAATTCAAATCAGAAAACAATCGGTTACCCATAAAATAGTCATACCAGTCTTGCACTCTTAGACACATCTTGTCTGGCAAGTCAATATTACAGCATGCAGTTTTCTTCATCAGGTAAGCCCTTTCCCAAGCGATTACATACCTCTTTTAATCATTATAAAAGTCTTCAAACAAGACTGAACATGTCTAGATCAGTTTATAGTTGGACTTTTTGTCAAGACATTCAGTTCTGTAATAGAGACTTATTGCTAATAATGAAAGTTCATTCTCATCATGGTGGAGGCCCCTGAGTCTCTTCATTCCAAGGTAGATAAAGCTGGGCAGTCCTGCAGGCCCATCATGCCAAGTAAGAAGTATCCAGATGGTGGGGCTTGGACACTGTTGTTATGTTGCTGCTATATCTTAGACAAGGAAAAAGAGTCAAAAGCCAAATAACCCCGCATGGCATTCAGCTAAAATCTGAAGACTTCCTACTTTGTCTGTGGACCTCAACACCAAGAATCACAAGTTGTAAATTCAATAGGTCATTTTGTTTCAAAAGGTCAATTATAAGACACCTAGAAATTTTCTATTATAATTATATAATCTCTGGGCTCTGCTATGGCCCAGGTGGTAATTTATTTTTATTGTGGGTTCTGATTTTTTAACCCTCACAGAAATAGGTTTTGATGTACCCAAGACTTAAGTTTCTCAATTAAGAAAAGAAAACTCTATTTAAAAATTATGAAAGCTTGGCTGATAGCTTAGGCTTATTTCTAAATAGCTCTTATAACTTAAATTGATCCATATCTTTTAATCTGTTCTTTATGTGGCTTGGTTACCTTTATTCTGTATTGTTCATGCTCCTTTCTTTGTGTCATCTGGCATCTGTGTTCTTCTTCTTCCCTACATCCTCTGTGCCTGTGAATCTTGCCTAGCTATTGGACATTCATATTGTTATTACACCAATCAAAATGACACATCTTCATAGTATACAATAAGATTATTTCACAATGTAAGTTCCTTGATTTTTCCCTTTCCTACAAAAAAAAGTGTGTTGTGTCTTCAGCAATAGGATTTGGCACCCATGATAGTCTTATTGTTTTGGAGTCTCTTGGACTTCTCTTACCAATAACTTATAGAGAAATTATGGTGATTTGAAAGGAAATGCCCCACCAATGGTAGTGGCAATATTAGGAGTTGTGGCTTTGTTGGAGAAAGTTTGTCACTGTGGGGGAAAATTTGAGATCTGTTTTTCTTATTTCCCTCAGTTTGACAGTCAGTTGACTTCCTGTTGCCTGCAACATGAAGGACTCTCAGATATTACTCCAGTACTATGTCTGCCTGCATGCCTCTATGATGATAATGGACTGAATCTCTGAAGCTGTAAGTGAGCCACACCAATTAAATGTTTTCATTTGTAATAGCTACCATGGTGATGGTGTCTCTTTACAGCAATAAAAACCCTAACTAAACCAGAAATATTCCAGATATGGCATTTATAATTTCATTTAATAAGCCATGTCATCTGAAGTATTGCCCATGTACACAAAGTACATCCAGTCACATTCTCTTTTAAAAGTTATATATTTCAGTTAGCTTGAGAAGTACTTCACTTCTAGAAAGCATTGATGTACTTTCTTAATTTTGTTTAACCTGCCTATCACCTTTTACCTCCCTTAACCTTCTCACTCCTACACTTCTTAATCCTTTAAGACCCAATAGTCTATGTACCCAATTTCTTATTACATATATCTTATACTATACCCTCTCCCTTTAAAGGTTTATTTTCTTTTCTCTATTATGAGCTGTTTTGCCTACCTGACTTTTTACAGACACTCCAAATTAAAAACACAAATCTGAAAACTCAAAGCTTGAATACATGTATGAAAGAGAATATAAAAGATTTCTGTTTTGAATTTGAATTACTTTACTTAGTATAGTATTTTCCAGTTCCATTCATTTTTCTATAAATATAATTATTTATTTTTTATAGCTGAATAAAATTCTATTGTGTATATGTACCACAATTTTTTACCCACACATCTTTTGAGAGGTATCTGTGTTGTTTACACTTTGTGGCTATTGCAAATAGACCACCAATGAATATTTATGTTAATGAATATATATAGAATACTATAGAAACCTTTGAGTATATATGTCCAGAAGGGATATAGTTGTATCATCTGGAAGTTCTATTTCCAATAATTTGAGAATCTCCAGACTTATTTCCAAAGGGATGCACTGGTTTGCACTCCCAAGTAACAGTTTGTAAGAGTTACTTTCTCCCCATATCCATGTCAGCATTTGCTATTATTTCTATTATTAATGATGACCGTGCTGACTGGAGTGAAGTAGAATCTTGAAGTGTGTTTTGTTTGCTTGGTTGTCTTATTTTTTTTTTTTTTTTGATGTAGGGCTTATCTGTAGCTTTGAAGTCTGTCTTGGAACTCTCTCTAAAGATCAGGCTGGCCTTGAACTCAGCGATCCACGTTCCTCTGCCTCATAAGTGCTAGGATTAAATGTGTGTGTCATCATCATCTGGTTATTAAAGTGCTTTTGACCTGTATGTCCATATTGGTTAAGAATTTTGAGCCCATTTGAAATTAATTCATAGCCTTTTATAGTTTTTTATTTATTTTTGTTTTAATTCTTTGTTTACTTTTTATCTTATTTTTTTAATTCCACAATTTATTTTTGTTGTTGTTGTTTTTGTTTTTGTTTTTTTTTTCTTCAAGACAAGGTTTCTCTGTATAGCTCTAGCTGTCCTGGAACTCACTCTGCAGACCAGTCTGGTCTTGAACTAAGAGATTTGTCTCTGCTCCTAAATGCTGGGATTAAAGGCATGTGCCATCACACCCATCTGACTGTTTATTTTTTAAGTATTTAGTTTTTTTTGCATTCTTTGCATGTTTTTGACATTTGTCCTCCATTGGATGCATAGCCAGCAAAGAGTTTCTTTCTTTCTGTGTGCCTCCTGTGCAATTGATTCTTGATTTACATTGCTTTATAGGGACTTGTATGTTTCATGAGATCCCATTTGTCATAGTCCTTGATCTATTAGAGTCATACTCGGAAAGTTTTTTATATGTGCTTCACACTTTTTCTTCTAGTAGTTTAACAATATCAGGTTTTATACTTAGGTTCTTGAAACTTTTGGAGTTTAGTTTTGTGCATTGTAAGAAGTATGTCTATAGTTTCATATTCCTGCATGTTTAAATCTAGTTTTCCCAGAAGCATTTGTTGTAAACCCTTTTTATTTTGTTTACAGTACACATTTTTGGCATATCTGCAAAAATTCAGATAATTATAGTTTTGTGGATTTATGCCTGGGTCCTCTGTTGTGTTCCATTGATCTATGTCTCGTTTTTGTGCTAGTACCAGGTTGTTTTTGTTACTATCAGGTTTGGTGACATCTCTCACAGTATTTTTTTCTCAGGATTCTTAGGCTATCCTTGGTTGTTTGTGCACCCATATAGATGTTCAGATATTTTACTTTGTAAACAAATGTGCTAGCAATTGTTTTGGGTTGCATTGAGTATGTAGATTGCTTTGGGTAAGATGGTTGTTTTCACAATATTAAGTCTAATAATTCATTAGCAAAAGAGGTCATTCTTGTGGCTTCCTCTATTACTTTGGAAATTTAATGGTTTTGTTTTGTTTTGTACAGGTCCTTCATTTCATTGACTAGTTTATGTTCAGTTTCTACTCATTAGTGGCTATTGTGATTGAGGTGTCAGGCCAGAATTTTCAATTATATTGGTCATTGTGCCTGTGTACCATACCAAGGTCAGCTTCAGTCCCATCACTAGGTCAGCAGCTTCTGCAAAATCTGGAATTTTCTTGTTGACAAAAATATTTATATGGTTTGGGATAAAGCTACTCTCGAAAAGTTAGCAACAATGATTATAATAACAACAATGACCACATTCATTTACTTTTTACATTGTAATACAGAATATTAGTAGATACATTTTTCCTTATGTTGTAGTGTTCATATTGTGATTTCACATGTCACATTGATTTTTCCTATTGGCTTACATACATGAAGGAGGAGGTAATGGCCTATATCTTACCCATTTCTGCTTTGTGAAATCTAGTGTAGTATGACAAATTCCTTAAAGTATATAAGATTAGAATTTATATGAACTTTTGTTCCCATAATGTATTGTCATAGATACTAAAAAAATTTAAGACAAAGGAACAGTATTAGTAACAATTTCCTGAGTGATGTTTGACTTATAAGAGATGTGCCAAAGCCCAGAACTGAGGACATCTTAAAGTGGTTTCCAGAAAGTAACTCAATATATACTCCCATATAAAACTTTTTTGAGAAGTTTAGATTATTTACTATTTATATATCATATCTTAAGGTATTACTAATAGCTAAAACTATGTAATTTCAAATTTATGCATGACTCTACTGAATGAAGAAGTTCTGTTTGTAATCTCACTATAAATGTTTAAAAGTCAGTGTATCCATACAGACATACAGTGTATACATATAGACATGATTGGGCTTGCCCATTATTCAATCTTATTCTCATGTAAGACCTATAATTTTAATTAGTGATAAAATGAAGTACGAAAGTGCATTAGACTGCCAATGGAGGTTGTCTTTTATTTTGAAATGCAAGCAATATCTGCTGAGAAATCTCGGGTGTGACAATGCAATCAGGGCTTCAGAAAAGCATAGCCAAATGCAATTTATATCATATCTCAGAGCAAATTGATTGTGATATTATTTTTATCATTTTCCTCAGTATTGTATTCATTTCTCAAACCATGCATATAAAAATATTACGTTCTAATTCATGAACTATAGGCACCATAGATTATACAAAATTGGTCATACATTTAAGATTTTAGAACCTTGGAAGAAAAAACATGTTCTACATAATTATTCTTCTTCAATAAAAAATATTCATATAAAGAGAAATGATGTATTTTGTGCTTCCTGGATAAGAATCAGCCTATTTAACAAGAAGTGCTGCTATATAATGACACAATAGATTACCTTCATGGGCAGCAGTAGCCACTGTCATGACCAAGTTGTAGCTGTAACCCATATTTATATTAGATACTCAGACTGTCATTTCCTGTTTACATGAAATTAAAAAAAAATCACCAAAGAAAGCACAGAAAAGGATCTTGATTAGTGTCTAGGAAGGTTTGCAAAGGGAAATAAGGGTGTTCCAACAATACACTGATTTCCACAATACAAATGATCAATTTTCAGTAGTTCCCAAATTCATTAAAGTACATAGTTTTATGAAAAAAGTGGAGATTATCACAGTTTAGTGGTTTAGCTAGAATTTTCTTTTATTTGTGGAACTAAGGTTATTCAAAGAAATGCATATGAATATTATTAGAGCCTGAGTTTTAGGGAACTACGCAAAAATGCCAATCACATATAGAAGCACCATGATTATGAAGTCAGAGTTTGCAAGTTTTGTTTTCTGGACAGTAGTGATAAGAATAAGAGACTTTAACTTAATTTTCTAAAATTATATGGTTAAAATCTAAATTAATTAATAGTGAGTAAGTCACAATGGCAGGTTATTTGATATTATTAAATCATTAAACTGATTGAAAAATACGATTTCCAGTGAGTAATAAGATAAAATGAAATAAATCCTACCTTACATAGCCTTCCCCTATAATGAGATTGATGACTACCTTAAATGCCATCCTAGAATCTTCATCTAGTAGCTGATGGAAGCAGATGCAGATATTCACACCTAAACACTGAGTCAAACTCCTGACTCCAGGGAGAACTGATAGCAAATGGGTCAAGACCAGTCTGGGAAAACCCACAGAGACAGCTGACCTGAATAAGGGGAAGCTCATGTACTCCTGTCTGACAGCTGAAGAACCAGCATAGGACCAAATCAGGCCCCTTGAACTTGGATGTCAGTCGGGGGCCTGGGGTTTGTGGGGGAAATGGGAGATAGGAGGATGGGAGGGAGAGAGATGGGGAACTGGAACTTATATGTAAAATAAGATTGTTTTTAATTTCAATAAAAATTAATTTTAAAATCTGGAAAAAGTTAGTATGGAATAATGAATCTGAAATCCATATATCATTATTACTGAGGATGGAAAAAGTTCATGGGCAGTCAATATAACCTAAGAGATCAGTTATTAATCCATAATATGTAAATAAACTCTAAAGCTTTCTCACTATTATTAAAATCTCAACTAGCATTGAGATTACTTAGGTCAGAACTATTTCTCTTAGTTCTTGAGGGTTTGACCTTGCTCTTTTTATCCTCTGAATCTTTACACATAATATATAAACTTTTTCAAAGTATTTTGCTTAGGAGACCAGAGATAGTTTCATCACACGATTAAAGAAGTTATTGATGATAGATGTGAATTTCACAAAGTTGTGTTGTGCTTTCTCTCTGCTCTAAACTAGTCCTAATGAGTTCTATGTCAACCATAAAAGCCACAGACATTGTTTAATTATGTTTGTTCACATTAGTGCTCTATGCCCAGCACACTATGACTTAAAAAGAGTTGCTCACAGTCCATTGGTATGCTAGTCAGGAGTCTGGAGTTCTTCTATCATTGTATTCAATTAAAATCCATAACAACATAATTTGAACTAATTTTCCTAGTTGTATTCTTCTCTACTCTAATATACTCTAATTTGTGAGTTTCTTTCATAGAAGTATCAGAATATTAAAGAAGTTTATATGTTTTAAAAACTTCAATCTCTCTTTCCATCCCTCACTCCCTACTACCTCTGTACATGACTGTGAAATCAGGCCATTTTATTTTACATTGAAGTTCATCCAGCACCTGATAACCATATGCATTTTGTGACTTTATATTATTCCAAATTTTATTTTTGTTGTTTTTTGAGACAGGGTTTTTCTGTTTTGCTTTGGAGCCTGTCTTGAAACTAGCTCTGTAGACGAGGCTGGCCTCAAACTCACAGAGATCTGCCTGCTTCTGCCTCCCGAGTGTTGGGATTAAAGGCATGTACCACCAATGCCCGGCTATTCCAACTTTTTTAAAAATACAAATTTGCTGTTTCTGGCTGTCTTCTGGGGTCCTGCTCTGAGCCTCCTGATGCCTGGGGCCTGTGCACGCTTGGGGGAGTCCACCCTGGTGGACTGGCCTGTCCAGAGTCTGCCAGCATCCTAGTCCCAGCTCCTCCCTCAGAAGGAGCCTGGCTTTCCAGTGTCCTGCTCTGAGCTACCTGAGGACTAGGGACTGTGTGCAGGAGAGCACATCCCCACAGACCAGCCCATCCAGAGTCTGTCGGTACCCTAGTCCCACCTCCACCCACTGAAAGAGGAGAGCCATCAGAGTATTACTGGACCTGCTTGCACCCACTGGAAGAGAACCTTGGTCCCATACCCAACAGGAGAGGAGAGGCCCCACTGTTACACACTGGAAGAAGGGATGGGTAGACAACAATATAAGAACACAGTCAACAACAGAAAGATCAAAATGGACGCCCCACAGTCTAAGGGATGTTACGGCATGTTGTTCCCGCCGGCCTCCTGGTCCTGCCGCCATTGTCCTGCAACCACGTGTGCCCCAAATAACACTCAGAGACTCTGTATTTGATACAATCCTGTTGGCCAATTACCATTATTGTTTATGGGCTAGCTCTGCCTTAATTATTAACCCATTTCTACTTATATAAGTATTTCCACGTGGTCATCTTATCCCGGAGCCGCGGCAGGCATCCTGCTTCTTCCCAGGCTACATGGTTTAAAAAAGAAAAAAGGAGAGATGTTATTCTGTATATATGTTTCTCATACTGGTTAATAAAGCTCTGTGGCCAATAGGAAACAAGATAGGCGGGGCTTGGAGACCAGGAGGAGGAAAGAGGAAGTAGTAGGGAGGGGTCGGTATGTAGCCCAGGGAAGAAGCAGGACGCCTGCCGCGTGGCTCCCCGATAAGACGACCACGTGGAAATAATTAGATAAATAGAAATGGGTTAATGATTAAGGCAGAGCTAGCCCATTAACAATAATGGTAACTGGCCAACAGGATTGTATCAAATACAGAGTCTCTGAGTGTTATTTGGGGCACACGTGGTTGTGGGACCATGGCGGCAGAACCAGCGGCAGCCAGCAGGGAAACCTGCTGTAACAAAGGGACTCCACACCAACAAGACCTGAACATCACAACACAGATGAAGCAGAAGAAAAAGATCCTCAAAACAGCTTCATGAAGATGATAGAGATCCAAAAAGAGGAAATGAGAAATTCCTTTAATGAAATTGAGGAAAGAGAAACCAAACATTGCAAGGAAAAATTCAAACAGTGCAAGGCTTGAAAGCTGAAACAGAGACAATAAATGAACAAACAAAAAAAAATCACAATCATGGGGAATGCTGGAAATAGAAAAGGTGGGTAAACAATCAAGAGTCAAACTACTGGAATCCAATTGTAGAGAGGGAGGAGTGATGAGCAAAGGAGTTAAGACCAGGCTGGAGAAGTCCGCTGAAACAGCTGACCTGAACAAGGGGGAGCTCATACACCCTAGTCTGATACCTGGGAAACCATCATAGGACCAACCCAGACTCCCTGAATGTGGTGTTAGTTGAGAACACTATGCTGTGTATGGGGCCTCTGGTAATGGATCAGTATTTATCCCTAGTATAAGAATGGATATTGGGAGCCCATTCCCCATGGGCTCTCTCAGCCTAGCCACATGGGGGAGGGCCTAGACCCTGCCTCAAATGATACAACAGATTTTGAAGACTCCCTGTGGAAGATCTTACCCTCCCTGGGGAGCAGAAAGGGGATTTGATGGGTTTTTGGGGGGAAACAGGGAAGGACAGGAAGTTGTGGTAACTGGGTTTGACATGTAAAACAAGTTTGTTTCAAATTTAAATTAAAAATTATCAAAAAATATATAAAAATTATGAAAAATATATAAAAATTTTCATAATAAAACAATACAAAGTCCACTTTTCAGAAACTTTAGTCTATTAAGAGATAAAAATATCACAACAAAGTTATTATTTTGTTATTTTAAATATTAAAAATATTCAAAAAATAGTGATAAACAAATTTTTTAATCTGTAGCAAGTATTTTCTTAAGTAATTTATGTTTATTTCCTTTGAAATATAACCCTCTTATTTTTTTTGTATATATATATGTATTGTGTTATATGTAATTGTGTGGTGTATGTACTTGTTGATTGGTTGTACGTATATATGTGTGGGTTGATGTGCATGTCTGTGTGGATGTATGTGGTACCTATAGGCTAGATGCTGTTTTACAATTTTTCTCCCTCTGTATTTTTGACAGGGTTTGCCATTGAGCCTGAAGCTTGTCAATTTGAACAGGCTGGATGGTCAATGAGTTTCAGGTATCCACCTGTCTCTACTCAAAACCATTGGGGTTACATGTGTGTGCTGCCATACCAGGCTTTTAAAAATGACTACTAAAGATCCAAATTATGTCCTGCTTCTATGGCAGACACTTTATCTACTGAGCCATCTTCTTAGTACCCTCACAATCCTTATTTTATTAATGTGTTTAATTAATTTAATACTTTATTTTAATATTTATATATTAATTTTTATGTGTGTATGAACTTGTGTGTGTGTATGTGTGTGTGTGTGTGTGTGTGTGTGTGTGTGTGAGAGCATGCCTATATGAGTTTAAGTATACCTTGTGCATTCAGCAACCCACAGAGGCCAGAGGAGGACATTGGATTCCTTGGATCTGGATATACAAAAGATTGTTAACCATCTGATGTGTGTGATGGAAACTTAAGCAAAGTCTTGTATAAGAACATTAAGCACTCTCAACCACTGAGCCATCTCTCTAGCCCATAATCCTTTATTTTAAAGAAGAAGAAATTGTGGCTTGAAAGAATTAAACTGATCAAATTTAAATATTTTTTAATTTTGTAAATAAAAATATAAAATTATAATTCAAATTGTTCTGTCCAGTAGACATATGGCTGAAGTAATGCACCAATGTGTTACTGGAAAAGAAAATCTACAATAAAGGTATAGAAATATAGATATGTCCTGGGCTTGCCTTGAATTCACTATATGTCCAGGGCTAAAGATAACCTTGAAGTTATTTTTGCCTCTACATTTTAGTCAATCTTGGGTGTTTTATTTTTCCTCAAGAAAACTATTTAAAAGATTTGTCACTGACATGAGGCTTACTAAGCAAGATAGGATGGCTGCCTAGTGAGTTCCTGGATTTCTCCTTTTGTGATTCGCTAGTACTGGGATTAGAAGTACTGGCCTTTTTAAAATGTGTATTATGGGGATTGAATGCAGTTCCTTGTGGCTGCAGGGCCAGCATCTTACTGGTATTCATATTTTTAGTGTTTTTTAAAATATAAATATACATAATCAAACAATAAAAATTTAGTCTTCAGTCTGTGGCTTCTTCAGACTATCCACAATAAAGTAATAATGCAAAAAATTGCCAGATGAACACCTGACAGCACCACTTGTTTGCATGTGTAAAAGGAAGTGATCTTAACAAGGACTTCTAGGAATGGAAGATAAGAGAGTCTCAACTCTCTGGCAGTCTCTTGTATTCAGGTGAGGCTTCTAATGGCAGGAAGTTCCATTCAAATGAGTTGTTGACCAAGGGTGTCCCATGGAAATCGCCAAACAACCCATGCTGTTTCTAAGACAAGATGTTGCTCTCTACACGCAGACAGCAGGTCCCATTGCTGGAGGACAACACCCAAACTACTCATTGAATACTTTGAACACAGAGAATTCAAGCTGGTGGCTCCATCAAGAAGGTATTCTTAAGGCTACCAAATGATAAACATGGACAGCAACCAAGCCACAAAACCTTTGACCTACAATCTAACCTGCCTGAAAATAAGCAATGGTGGCATAGAACTTGTGGGAGTAACCTACAGATACCTGATTTGAAGTAAGGCCCAATCCACAATCAGGAACTAACACCCAGTATTGCCTGTGTAACCAGAGACTAGATAACTCAAGGACCTAGGCCTAAACCAAATACCACTACTCTAAAAAAAGCAATAAAATGATTCTTAATGATGTCCTTCTATACTCATACATCAGTGCCTTATCCAGTCATTACAAAGGTGTTTGCAGCAGATTCCAATAGATGTAGAGTCACACAGTCGGACCTTATGCAGAAATAGAGAGATAGTGTGTGTGTGTGTGTGTGTGTGTGAGAGAGAGAGAGAGAGAGAGAGAGAGAGAGAGAGAGAGAGAGAGAGAGAGAGAGAGAGAGAGAGAGAGAGAGAGAGAGAGAGAGATACAGAGACAGAGAGAGACTAAATTGATGGTTTCCATCTAATGCCTCCCTTCAGAGATTAGGGGGACCTGTGGAAGAGCAAGTGGAAAGATTTTAGGATGGAAGAACCACAGGGTGTGCAAGGTCTTCTGTTCAATGAAGCAAGGTGCATTGAGCTCACAGAGACCAAAGCATCTAGCACAGGACCTACATGGGTCTGTACCATTTCTTCTGCATATATAACTATTAGCTTAGTATTTTTATGCGACTCCTGACTGTGAGAATGAGTGGGACTATTACTATTGCATCAGCAATTGGGATTCTTTTCTTCCTGTTGCATTGTTGTGTTAAACTTCAATATGACAGTCTTTGCTTCATCTTATCATATTTTCATTTTTAGTGTTTAGCTGTTATCTCTTAGAAGCCTAATGTGAGACAGAAAGGGAGTGAACCTATAAGGGACTGGGAAGAACAGAGGGAGCAGAAGCTACAATCAGGATATATTGAATGACAAAAGAATCTTTTCTCAATAAAAAAAATTAAAAGACCAGGGCTCACTGGGGACATGTGGTATATATGAACTGCAATTGTTAGTGTATATTTGAATAATAAACAAATAAGTTGAGAATGTAGGATATATATGTTAATTATGCTACTGAAGGGTTATTATTTTCATATGCAGAACATATTGGATGAAAATGGCTAGAGACTGGCCAACGTCATAGAGATCTATGGTAGAAATCTAGGTAGGGGCCTTGATATTGATCTGGAAAATTTGAGACTTATGATTGGTTGAGAGGAGTTGAATGGAAAGTTACGGTACTATTGTACTGCAGAATGCTGTTCCTCAGCAAGTCATCCTTGTCACAAGATGAGTATTTCAACATATTAGGAGGGTTGTAATCTTCATTCTCCCACATGCTAGCTCTGTAATCTAAGACAATGCATTTTGTTTTCTAGGGTTACTGTACCATAGACATGTTACTGCTCTAGTTTGTGTAAACCTGGGAAAGTGGGTAATCTAAAAATGAGATGCACTAAAGTGTCTTGCAGAAGTCAATTTTATTTAGAATAATATATACTCTGTGGGTTAAGAAGAATCATATCAGTGAGTGGTTCAATCACAAAGATAAGCCACACATGCCTACAACCTATTTTTTCCATAGAATCATATGAATAACAACAACTGAGGTAAACTCACTCCTATCTGCTTTACCCCAGGGAGAACAAAAACACATTCCAAGTACAAGTCTGTGTTTTTGAAGAAACTGAGGTCACAATATACTTGCCTTGTTTTTTTGGAGTTTTTTCACAAACACTCACCAGACCCCATTCCTGGGCTGTGTTCCAACAAGACTGAGTGTCTTAAACAAAAGAAATGTATTACCTCACAGTAACAGAGGCAGACATTCCAAAAGCATGGAATCAAAGTTGCTTACTTCTGATGCCTTTTATGGAGGGATAAATTTCAGAATTCTCTCTTTGATTTACAGGTAGTTGTATCTTCATGTATGTGTTTTAGACTACCTTTTAACAAGTTATATTAGAACCTACACTAGTTACCTAATTTAAATTTAGTCACCCCTTCAAAAATCCTGCTTACCTCTGTGGATCCATTCTGATTAACCAGTAGTAATTCATTTTTGTGAAAATTTGACAAGGGATTAATTGTGCTGGTTAATTTGGTCAACCTAACACAAACTAGAATTATCTGAGAAGAGTGAATCCAGTCAGAAATTGCCTCCATTAGCCTAATCTGTGGGCCTATATGTGGGACATTTTCTTAATTGATAATTGATGTGGAATATACCACCCCATTGTTGGTAAAATAAGTCTTGAGTAGGTGGTGCTGGGATTGGGATATACAAGAACACAAGTTCAGCAAGACATGGAGATTAAGCCAGTAAATAGCTTTCTACCAAGGTTCCTACTTCTACTCCTGCTTGAGTTCCTGTCCTGAATTCTAACTTCCCTCAATGATCAACTATGGTCATGGCATGCAAACCAAATAAACCTTATGATGGGAGATGTCATTCTGTAAATATTTTTCTGTTATTGGTTAATTAATAAATTCCTGTTGACCAATATGGAAGCAAGATAAGTAGGACAAGGATATAAGGAGGATTCTGGGAAATGTGGAGTAGAGAGTCAAGATGTAGGGAGTTGAGAGGTCTGGACCCTCTCTCGAGTAAGATAAGGCCACATGGAAACACTTAGATTAATAGAAATGGGTTAATATTTAAGACAGAGCTAGCCAATAAGAAATGCTAGTAACAGGCCAACAGCTTTATATCAAATACAGCGTCTTTGTGTGTTATTTGGGGCTGATGCAGCTTTGGGACCAGGTTGGAGGGGAAGTGCTCATAACAACCTTTTCATCCACAATTTGCTTGTGATATTGATCACAGTTAGAAAAAACAAATTAGGATGAGTGTGTGTTTGTGTGTGTTTGTGTGTATATATGTATGTTGTAATGGACATATGGATATCAGGGAGCAACTTGAAAGCATAATTCTCTCCTTCCACAATGTGAACTGTGGGAACTGAACTCAGGTCATTAGGCCCAATAGTAAGTATTTTTACTGAGCCACCTAAGTAGCCCGTAATATTATTTTCTGATAGCAGTACCTGCTGATATGACCTAAAGACTTTCCATGAGGCCCCACCTCTTCTCATGATTTCCTACCCTAGTGAACAACTGCAGAATGGTGGGAGTAACATTTGACAGGATATACTTAAACCATACCCTACTCTAGCAATGTCACAATTCTTTGGTGAAAAATAATCAGTTTTTAAATTGAAGGTGCCCAAAATCTTTGCATCTCTCTTGTCTCAAGGCAAAACAGCATTGGTATGAGCTTTATGCTTCAGAGCCTATGGTATCTCTCAGCAATATATCCACAAATACTATGTCTTAAATCAAAGCTAAATATTATTTTAGTGCGTAGGATTTAGAGCACAGAACTTTACCAGTTTCTGCCTATTTTCATCATTCCAAAATAGATTTTACCACCTGAATCCATTTGTCAAACATTACTCCCAGGAAACTCAACAAAAGATTTTACCTGATCGTTTCATGTTCCAGTTTGCATACTGTCATTTACTAAAAAATAAGTAAGTCATGGTTAAAATTTTATATCATTAGTGTTATATTTAATTTGATATACTCTTATCTCACAGGAATTTTTTAGATGCTGTTGTATTGCTAGTCATCTACTTTACCTGTACTGGGTAAGTCCATCCATGTCATTCTATTTAAACACTAGACCCAAGTAACATCTTCCAGCACAATGAAAACTCTCCAGCAGGGAGCAAAGTTCGGGTGAATTTAAAACAAACACATAAGATAATACTGAAAAACTTTTAACAGAGATATAATTTATTTGCTCAGTATCAAGTACATGGTTTTCAAATATTGTTATTATTGTTGTTCTTATTATTTATTAGAACTATCAAAATACTGTTGATGAATTGAGAATGGAAAAATACAAGATATAATTCTTTCAGGTACTATCAATTTCCTGACTATTCAGAAAAAAAATCTATGATTAATTTATTCAAATTTACACAATAATAAAGTAAATATGTTTTATATGAATAACACAGTTTCATGGTGTTCCTAAGATAGGAAAAAGAGAAGAGCATGTGGGACTAGGAAGATTGAGTCAGGGGAGGAATAGACAAGCGCAAAAAAACACAAGACAGAGAGACAGAGACACCAAAAAAGACAGAGCCATTATAGGTTTGAAGAGAAAACTGACTCTTCAGAGAAATGGCCAGAAACCTAGAAGGATGACCCCAACTAACAATCTGAGCAACAATGGAAAGGCTACCTTAAATGACCTTCCCTGATAATGAGATTGATAACTAACTTATATAGCATCATAGAGCCCTCATCTAGTAGCTGATGGAAACAGAAGCAAACACCCACAGTTAAACACTGAGCCTAACTGGAATCCAGATGCAGAGAGGGAGGACAAGACCAGGCTACAGAAACCCACAGAGACAGCTGACCTGAACAAGGAGGAGCTCATGGACGCCCAGACTAGTATCTGGGAAACCAACATTGGACCAACTTAGACCCTCTGAACATGGGTCTCAGTTAGAAGGCCTGAGCAGTCTAAGGCACCTCTGACAGTGGAACCAGGATGTATCCCTGATGCACAAAAGGACTTTGGGAGCACATCCCCCATGGAGGTATACTCCCTTAACCTAGAGACAGGAGAGAAGGCCTAGTCCCTACTCCAAATGACTTGACAGATTTTGTTGATCTCTCCTGGAAAGCATCACCTTCCCTACAGAGTGTGTGTGGGCCGTGATGCAATGGGAAGGTGGTCAGGGGGCATGGGAGGAAGGGAGAGAGGGATGGAGGGAAAGAGGGAGGGGAAGGAGATAAAGAGGGGAGGGGAAACTGGGATTGATATGTAAAATAAGAAAAAAATTTAAAAATTGAGAAATTAAAACATGATATAAAACAATAAAAAACAAAAGAAGAAAAAAGAAAACATTGATGTTTCATCATTCTTTTACAAAAAAGACAGATTATTTCAAAGATTAATCTGATATTTATTGATGTCATCATTGTAAGTTTACTAATTCGATATTTTCTTACTCTGAAAATTGGGGCAAAAAGAAATTAATGTTTCTGTTAGCTATTGAGCTTTCATAATTAATTGTTTTGTTCAAAGGCTGCTCCTCAGCTTATAAAACAGAGCCCTTACATTATGATGCAAAGCAGTTATAAATACCAAAACAGAACAAAGTGGGCCAAGGGACAAAGAGGTGACTCAGCAATTAAGAGTGTTTGCTGAGCAAACCTGATGACACCTTCAGTTCCTGAGGCCTAAGCTGGAAGGGTAGAACAAGATTCCTAGTGCTGTTCTTTTGTTCTTCTATATTCACATGTGTTCATCCTGACACAAATAGCACACACACACACACACACACACACACACACAAACACACACGGGCACACACGAGAATGCATATACATATTCAAATGCATACACACTAATAACAATAAAAATAAAATTGTAAAATTTAAAAGACCAATAATGAGTACATTTGCATTACTGTAATATTTCCCATAGGATTTCAAAATAAAAAATTAATGCCCATGTATAGTTGTACCCTACTACCCTCAAAAATCTCAGAAAGTTGTGATTCATTATTTTAAGCCCTAAATATAATTTACATTAAACAGTTAAATTATAATGTATTCTGCTAGAAAGTAGCTTTGATAGCAAGTATCTCCCAAAACTGTTGTCTAGTGGAACCTTATCATATAATTCATATATATATATATATAGATATATATATATATATATATATATATATATATATATATATATACACCCTCTTCTGTATACAGCCTTTTTAAGTATCACTGCATTGAAAAGTATAAAGTTAAAAACTAAATTATGAAGATAGTGAAGAAGTATTAAGATATTCTCATAAATACAGAATGAACATTGAGGTCAATATGCACAAAACAAAGAAGAATTTATAGAAACCTACAGTAACTTTAAGATAAATGTATAGCAATTTCTCACAAAATTAACTGAATATAACAAAGGTGTGTACTTTTGCAATATAACTGGGTTTTACATTTGCCTATGCTTCTTACCAGATATACATCTGGAGAAATTTTGTATATTTGACTTAATGTCTCTGTTTCTATCTGGAAAAGCACTACTAGCATAATAGATAAAATAGTGACTAAGAACATCTGGCACAGAGCATATTCTCAAAAAAAGTTAATTATCATTAAATATAAAGTTGATGGTTGTCATTTTTAACAGTGTTAGGGAAAGTCTCAAGGACAAAATAGACTGAAAAAGCTCCTTGACAGCTATTAAGAATGCACTGTGGGGTAATGGTGTCAAAGGACTACAATGGAGGCCAACACCAAGTGAATACATGACGGTTTTTCTTCAATTTGTCTCATGTTCTTCTCTCTGTTTCTCCTGGAGCCACAGTTTGCATGTAAAAAGGAAGCATACATGTTTCCCTGGAGAGAGCATGCATTTAGGGCTAGTAGATGCAGTACTGCCACTATGTTATTTGTTGTGATAGTATATATAAGAAGAGATTGGTTCTATATCAAGGTATGTGAGATAAAAAATTTCAAAAAAGAAAATGTTCATTATAGCACCCTGTTTTGGCAATTTCAGTTAAATTCCAAGTCATCCCATTATTTTGTTTTTGATAAAACACTACATTATTTTATTTTACTTGTCAAGTTATACAGCGGTCGGAATTGCCAAATTTAGGACTTCCTTTCAGCATTTACTCTGTAAGTTATGTCATTTGAAACTCTTTAAATACTTTCACTTTCATTAAATTTCCCTCACGTGTACTTATGTATGCTGCCTATTCGATTTTTTCCTATTTGTCCTTGTTAATCACTTGTTTTTCTAATACTGGCAAAAGTTTGAAACAATTTGAAGTATATCACCACAATGAAAAAAAGATAAATTACAAGATTAAAAAGACATCTGATATCATAAAATTGATGTATTAGCTATGCACGGGAAGGCAAGTATTCTGTTTCAACATCAAATTAATTTTGGATTTCCTGGCAATCAACCAAGCAAGGCCAGCTGGCTGAGAGTGCCTCAAGTCCACAAGGCCTGGCAAACTCACTTCTTTGTGGCTATTGACCAAGGTTTGTTCTTCATTCAGCCTTCAGTTTACCTTCATTACTCATCACTCCAAATGCAGAGAACAGGATTTCTATGTGTGCATAATGCATGCATACTATTATGAGTACTTCATAACTTTTGTTCTTTAAAAAATAATGATACAGAATGAAAATAACAGAGAAGAGAACAACTCCAACTTTGTAAATGTTCCAGCTGTTTGCAAAGTCTTAACATTTTTCCACTGCCTCCATTCAACTAATTGCTTCTACTACCCAATTACTCAGAACATTGTGATTCTTCACTTGCAACCACTCTCTTCTTCGTCAGTAACCTCAGATTTCTTTAATACCCCCACATTGATAAGTTTTTAGTTTTGTTTTTTTATTCCCCTAAGACCTACAGATTTGCCTCAAGTAATAGTCTCCCCAAATATTCACTTTTCTTATACTGCTCTTTTTATGCAAAGCATCCAGTGTTTAATAGTATAGGGATGAACTTATATTCCTTATTGTGATGTGAAAAGTCCCCCAAAATCTTACTCTTAAAACATAATTTCTAGCCTTAGATGCCACTTAAAGACATACACACTGCCATGCATATCTGTTCATAAAAATCCTCATCCCCTCTCATTGAGATCAGATTACTTTCTCAGGGACAGAGATGTTTATGTATGAACACAGTTATATTAGTTAATTTCTTAGGCATCCATATATCTCTTCTTTCTTTTACCAGATCCTTCACTCTTAAAGGGCAGACACAATATCATATACACCTACATAGAATAATCTCTAGTATAGTGAATGTTACTAAGTATTTAATTTGATCTAAAATAACATACAATTATTTTATTTCTGTTATTTGAAACTGGTCAAACTTTAAGGCAAATAAAAGTAAAAAAAAAATGAAGGTAATGTTATATAATAATGCCTCACCTTTGTGTCAAAGTAGACCTTGCTGCTCTAACGTTCATAGCAGCATATGTTCTAATCAGCAATTGGAATTTATCGGGAAGACAGGAACTACCACAAATTGCTATTCTATTAGTATTAAATGTCATCTCTACAATTGCACTAACACCAGGGAATGTCGAATTCCATAGTTAAAATGAGACTCCCTTTCCTCGTTGAGCATCTGTATGAGCAGCCACAGGGAAGAAAAGCAGTGAGGGTCATGAACATTCACATACATGAATAATTATTTGATTCTGTTTCCTGGAGGTAATGACAATACAAATAGCTACTATTTATTTCACTCATACTGTGTGCTAGGCATTTTATTAAGTGATTTGAATGAATTATATCTTTGAATCCTCACTAACGTCTTATAAGATACAACAGAGCCATTATCTTACTTATTTTACAAATGGGAATCTTAAGATATGAACAACTTACCCCAAATCACACAGATAAGTTAGTAAGATGGTATTTGAACTAAGGTAGTCTAGCACCCAATTTTTACATAATTTAGTAATCAAAATTAGTTTGCTTCTCAAATTTTTAGTATTATTACAACTTAATAATCATAATATGGATTTATTTTATAAACATGCTTGCATGCATATGTAGACTATTTCAGGGGAAATTATGAAAAAGTAAACATTTTTATTTTAACTGACAGATATTTTTAGATGTCTTTAAAACATTAATACATTCAACTTTGGTGAAAAACATAAATAACGTGCACCCAATTGGGATGTAATGCGTGAGAAAAGAATAATTGAAAAAGAAAAAGATCTACCTTCATAATAGGAACTTGTGATATGAACAAGAACAGGTATTTGTTCTTGAATATTTCTAGGACTTTCGTATGAGGTCTTGTTATGTGCCTATTTTTCTTTTTTTCTTTTTTATTGTACAAAATAATGAGTTTCATTATGAGATCTTTACAGATGCTTTACCCCTATTATTTTTCTTTATTTCTGTTCCCTGCCCCCAAATATCCCAAATATTCTTTCCCTCTCTGTCTCTGTCTCTGTCTCTGTCTCTGTCTCTCTCTCTCTCACACATATTCTGCATATGAGAGATGGCATTCCTCCTTTTGCTCAGCAAATTATGTGATTTAAATTTACTTATATCTGAATAAAACTCCATTCTTAGTTAAGATAGAAAAATCTTAGGAATAAGGACTGAATTTATGTGCCAGTTTGTTCAGATGATGCCAGAAGTTGTTGAGTGAGCGAATCCTTTGTTTACCACATTATCACACAAATATTATTTCATGTGCTAAAGATTATTCATGTAACAATTATGAAATAGCATATCTTGTTCTTAGAATGCTAATGTAGTTTTAAAAAACACATTATCAACTAACAATTCTGCTTTACATACAACATAAAATGTACATATCAGTGTTGTCTCATGTGCTTTAGGTATAACACAGCTTCATGAAATATACTATCAGAAAAGAAAACAACTGCAAATATTGCAGTAAGTATATATTATGATATATATCTCATATGGTGGTATTTGAGTATTATGTAACTAATATAATACATACATAATAATAAAATTACTGTTACAATTAATATGGGACAATAGTACATCATAATTTGATTCATAAATTTATTTAATCCTAGACCATATGTAATTCATATTTGTATCCTGCGAAGAATTCAATACATTGTTGTGGTTCTGTACTTGTCCCCTAGGAATGCTTCTGTATTCTTAAGTGTGGATTCTGATCATAGAACATCTTGAATGATTATAACAAAAACTGGTCTCTCCCAGTACTCAGTCAGTAGGTTTGTTTAGTAAAGTTTCTTTTTCTATGATAAAACATAATGACCATAAACAAATCATGGTGTAAAAGGTTTATTCCAGCTTACAACTCTCAGCTCACACTCTGTTTCTGAGAAAAGTCAGGGTAAGAACTCAAACAAGGCAGGGACCAGAAGCAAGAGCTGACACTGCTCACGCCTCATGGCTTGCTCATCCTGGATGCTATAAGAGAGCACTAGCTTTCCAGGGAAATACCTCCCAGAGTGAACCAAGCCCTCTCACATCTATAGACAATCAAGACATTGTAGCATAATCTTAGCCACACGTCAAGCTGTTTGAGGCCCTTTCACAGTTGATGTTCCTTCTACCAAAATTTCACTATTCTGTGTCAAGTTCACATACGTCTAGCTGTCATAAGCTTCATGGTGCTATAAATTCTAAAATTTTATGGGTTAATGGTACAGAATTTGGAGTGCAAAATTTGGAATGCAGAAAGTATACTTCAAAATATGTGTTTAATTAATCCATTCCACCATGGTCCCAATGTTTGACTAAACTGTACTGAATCCACATATACACAATTTCCTACATGATATCAGTGGTCTATAATCAGGACAGTTTTCTTCTGTTTTTGTTGTCTGAGCTGAAGATGTCACATTTCCATGCAAAATGCAATTTAATATGCTGTTCCTTTTTAAATTTACATGTATATAATCTGTCCTGATCAAATCCAATGTTCTTTCCCTCTTCTTGTTGTTTCTTTGTTTCTTTCTTTCTTTTTTCTTCCTTCTTGCCTTCCTTAGGTTATATAAGAAAGAACCAATCACATGAAGATATATTTAATTGCTTGTGTCATGCTTTTGGCACAACAGATTATATTGTTTAAAATGTATAAAACAACCCTCAGAATAAAATCCAGTTGAAGTTTAAATGAGTGACTTGTTGAGTACTTTTGTATGAAGTTAAGGATATATCTTACAACTCTGTGGTTTTACTTAGATCATTTTCCCATTAACCACATAGTTTTCATCTTTAATATATTTATTATTCATATATTCTCATTAAAATTCACCACAAAAGAGGTTAGTTATAATTACTTAGACAAAGTATAGGAATAGATATAATTCTTATTATTACACTTTCATAGGAACGCACAGATGCATCACCTTCCATATTCAGAAGCCTAGAAACATTTTACTACCAAAATATTTTAATGGAAACATGTATTTTTTATTTAACTTAATCAGGTAATATAGTGTTTCTCTCAGATTCTCTACCTAACAGCCTCCCTTCTCTGCTAATACTCTTTTTATCAGTCATCTAATCCCTTCTCTGCTAATACTCTTTTTATTACTCATCTTATTTATCTGTCCCACAAAACTCCAAATTAATAAAGTATTGATAAGACTCTCAAATAATAAATCATAATGATAATGTATCTTTTGAGAAATTCTCATAACATGTTTTACAAATAATTGCATAAATTTTTCTCTTTTAAGTGTTTGAAAAGCATTTTACTAGTTCCTTTAGAATTTCCTACAATGTATTTTGATTATATTCACTCTTCTATCAACTCCTTCCAATCCTACTACCCTTCTGTATCCACCCAAATTTGTGTCATGTTTTGTCATTCTGCATCTGACAAGTCTGGTTTGTACTGCCCATAAATTCTTGAGTATGGTAAACATACCAGAGGCAACCTCCTTAAGAAATCTTACTCTTCCTCTACCAACAACTATACATTGACAAAATGGAACTTTGTTCCCATTTTGCTTCTTTATGTTGGGGTTTGTTCTGGATTCAGCTTGTGTTGTCTGTGTGTATTTTTACAAAATCCTGTGAATTCATATGTGCCACTGAAGTTATATGACAAGAAAGACAGTTTCTTTGTAGCTCTCCATCTTTTACTCTTACAGCCTTTCTTGCCCTTCCTCTGCAATGATCCTTGAGCCTTGGGAGGACTGGGTATATATAGATGTTCCATGTAGGGTTGAGAATTCCTTACTATCTTATTTTTAGCATTTTGGACAGTTGTGAGTCTCTGTGTTAACCACCATCTACTTCAAATTGGGCTGAGAGATTAATTAATTTGTGGGTATAGAAATAAATCATTAAGTGTTAGTTTAATACTATGTCCACATAGCATAATAATAGCCAAGGATTCTATGCTAGTGTCTATGACCTTGCAAGTCACAAGCTCTTGGCACAATAATGGTGTCAGGTATGGGTTTCAATTTGTGGATCCAAATCCACAAATATTACCAAAGGTGGTTTGTTACTCCTATGGCATTTACCACTATTTTATGAGTGGGCCATGTTACCTGGCCAGCAAATTATTAAATTTGCATGTAAATGGATGGAACTGGGAATAATCATTCTGAGTGTAGCAACTGAGACCCAATTTTGCCATTTGTAGATGTTAGTTTTGGATCTACAGATAAGTGTGTTTAATTTGGAATACCCATAGAAGATAAAAAAATAATAATGAGTAATGATGAGTGAAGTTTTTAAATGGAGAGTAGATGATGTATATAATTAAATGGTTTAAAGGCTTAAATAATAATGGAATAGGAAGGGTTTAATTGGATCAAAGATGGGAGGATTGAATAGAGGAAAGAATATGGGTAGGGAAAAAAAACATTAAAGAGCTCTAAGGCCTATTCAGAGCTTCATTAGTGGTAGCACTAGCAATGAAATAATTTCCTCCCAGGCTGCTAGGCTAACAGGGCATGATACTATAACCAGACTTGGAATTGGTAGCTAATAAAGAATAATCTTAATGAAGTAAGTAGTACTTAGGTTAGTTTGGATAGGTGTAAATCCTTATAAGAAAACACTAATGGGAAAATACTAGACTGCACTGAGAAATGTGTAGGTTTGACTACATGAATGAGTGAAGGAATCAAATTCTAGGTTTTGCCTGCCTATGACTATAACATCATTGTTCTATGTCTACTTTTACAACTGAAATATATTCATGTGTGTTCTGAGATGTATAGTACTCAAGATACAGCATAAGGAATTCAGTATTTAAATTTTCATTTTTTTTCTTCTAGGACAAGCAGAATCAAATTCTAGGTTTTGCCTGCCTATTACTATAACAGTATTGTTCTATGTCTACTTTTACAACTGAATTAGATTAATGTGTGCTCTGAGATACATAGTACTCAAGATATAGCATAAGGAATTCAGTATTTTAATTTTCAATTTTTTTTCTTCTAGGACAAGCAGGTTCATACTAGCTTTAAAAAGAAAGAACTGGGAGCTTTATTTGTGTGTGTTTAGTAGACAAAGATGTGCTAAACACACTTGACCTCAGGCTGTGGTCTCAGATTTTACTGAACTAAGTGTCTTCATTGCAATGTATACAAATTCCTCAGCTCATGAGCTCTTACTACATCTGAATTCCACTTTAAATTATTTATCCATCTTTATTGAGAATAAGATGTTTCTAAGATTCTTTTGTTTCTACAAAAATAGTTTTATGTGGGGAGACTGAGATGCTGTAATCATAAACAGATTACAAAGAAAACAAAGCTTCCATTTGACATATTCAGATACCTATAGTACAAGCCTAGTAAACTCCCCAAGGAACAACTTTCTCTAAGCAACAGAGTTATGAGTTTGAGCCCATGAGTAGGGAAAGAACATAACAAATGTCCATGTATTTTAGATGGCATTTATATACTACATTAGAGAGATGATCTTAATAGTTTCCTCTTCATTTACTCACATAAAGTTGAATGGTAAGCATACCTCAGTTTTTCATCACATGAAAGAATAATGGCTTTCAACAATGGCTTTTTGATTTGTACTTAGAATTAAGAAATGTTGGCTTTCTTTTCTAAAGTTAATCTTTTTGTGAGGTGCACAATTATCAAGGACATTCTCACTATCATATTGCCCTTGAGAACTCAGTAGTGAATTTTGAGACCTTAGAAAACATACTTTTTATAAAATCAAATATGGAAAATAGAGGCAGCTAGAACGAAAGTGGAGACTAATGTATTTTGATAATATATATTATTTCTTCATAACTATTTAATTGTACAATGCAAGAAATCTGCTTTATATTCTATGCCAGTAGCAGCATTTATCAAGCACTTGTCAGTAATTCAGTGTATTGTTCTTAGTTTACTCTTGAGATATAATAAAGCTATTGACAACCAAAGGAATTGCCAAAGATAGCACATATATTATTAAAGCAGTTTATTATCTCATCAATATTTTATGTCTTGCTTTGGATAATTACTGAGGTCTTGGAAGGAATTAGTGTAGTCTTAGGAAATGTGCGTATCAAGAAAAAATACATGCATTGAACTGGAAAAGAAATGTATCAATTTAAGAGGGAGTGAGCAATGTGAATGGAATGCACATAGAAATTGAACACTGAAATCATTCACATGTTCTTCCCATTAGACCCTACAAATGACCCATTTATTGCTCTTTGACTATAAGGCTGACCTAAAGTCATTATGTTTCTTACGACATACCACTGCCTGTATTAGAACTTACTTTCTCATGCATCCATCACTATTCTCCATAAACCAAAGAAAACGATTGCTCTTTTCTTTCAAAGCTGGAGAATAGATTATCCAGTGCCCCAGCCAGCAGGGCAGCAATTAGGGCCTGAACCTCAAAGGACCTGGAATGAAGGGACAAGAGACACAAGAAATGGACAGCAAGACAGGATTTCTGAATTAGCTGCAAAATTTATTTTTTTCAAGTATGTTAAATAGTGGTTAGGGCAAAAAGCTAGGTAAGGCAGGGATTCAGAAGGGAGAGGTCATTGCCTTGTAACAGGACCATAGAATGTTCTTAACTGGTCACTGAAGGTGAGCAGGATATCTATATGATAAAGGAAAATGCAGGTGGAGATAAGCAGGATGTTGGTAGGGTGAAAAGGTTGCAGAAGTAGGGGTTTCTAAATAACCTAACCACAGAATATTCTCTTAGATGGTTGATTGGGACCGAAGGTTGCTATTCGTTAACACAATGGGCTATTCTTTAAAAGGCTGGCAATATTTACAAGAGGTCTTATATAACAATGATTGCTTATATAACAATGATTGCTCCCAGAGGGGAATTTTGTAAAAATAAATTCATTGTATTCATAGTACCCAAATATGTATAGGGGGGGTTAGAATCAAGAACTTTATCAAATATGTTGTCTTTAGACTGTTCCAAGTATTGAATACCAAGCTGTGCCCTATTGCAAGTTGTGCAATAGAGTTTTTTGTTTGTTTTGTTTTTGTTTTTCAGTGTCTTGTTCTGATAGACTGAATTTTACCAGCAGCTTTGCAAAAGAAATTTTTTTTTCAGTGTCTTCTCCAGTTAGACTGCATTTTATTGGCAGCTTTTGACTCCATTTTGATGGTGGAGGATGATTGTGCTCCTGGGTGATTACATGCATGGTACTTTCTGTCTAATACCACCTGTAAGGCACATAGTGATATATGTCTTATTTCTGATAATGAACTACAAATTTATATGTGTAAACCAAGACTACAGTAGAGCATGGAGAAATAAGCCCTAGAAGTAACCAGATTCATCAGACTAAAGAAAGGGTCTAACACTCTCATGTGGACCACAAAAAGTGGTGAAAACTTGGCACTGGGTTAATGAAAACACTATTACATGACCACCACTATGGACTGTTCCCAGAAATGTAGTTTAGGTTTATCCTTGTTATTGAGACCTGCTGAATTGCCTTCTGTTTGTCCTGTTTACCTGCCTGTGTCTGTAGTATATCTTCCTGTCATTAATTCCTTCATCTAGGCCCAATTCTGCCCTTTTGCCTCAGCAGGTAGATTCATTCTGTACATGCCCCATCAAAGCTGTGATTTGCTGTAGCCTGCTGCAGCTTCTCCAATTTACCTACAGCTTTGTGTGGTTTCTTATTTTACCAATACAGACCTGATTTACATTTCTTTCAACTCACTTTCTTCTAAGGACTTCTGAAATCTCTTGAACTATGCTGTAGTTTCTTAAACCTTTACAGCCATTCTGTAACATGTGTATACACATTGACTTACTGTGTAATCTGTGATTTGAGAGTTCAAATTATTAGTTAAGATTGGAATAAAAGAACTTGTGTTTGCTTTAGCCAAGGCCATCAAAGAATTATAGTAATAGCTGACAAAATTCTGCCATTGACCATGATACTTTTAGAATGTATTTCAGTTCAATAAATTATGACATTGTAAAAGGACAAATATTTTCACGTTTCTGACTTACCATGCTGATTACATAATTCCATAAATAGTGTTTTGAAACCTGGGCAGTACAATATTTTGTCATTGGTATGATTGTACTCTGTCAACAAAATTCCATCTTCCCATAAGGATCTATTTTATGATGGTCTATGACAATGCAGGATTGTTAATTTGATATGAGAGTTAGGCAATCAATGAATATGGTCTATCACAACTTGAGTGATTTTCAGTTTATGCCTTCTAAAATTATTATTTTAGTCTTCATGAATAGTCGTAGTCACAGCAGAAAATAACTTTCATCTGCTGAAACCTGTTTCTTATGGTTGTAAGGGGGGCTTACAAAGGAGTAAAATCAGAGTAGGTGCAAAGCAAGACAATGGAGTGGTAAGTAAGCACAGAAAATTTTCAAACAAAAACAACAGCCATCACCATGTGGTTACTATGTGATTAGGGAGGGCTTGGGTGTTCTTAAAAACAAGTCAAGTCATGGATTGGGCAGGTTATGTTCCAGGAAACAGACACTTAAAAACAGAAACTCAGCTATTACAGAAAATGGAAACTTACATTTTATAAAAAATATTACAATACTGCAAAATGGCTCCCTCCTTCAAAATGGAATAAGGCAGGTTTCTGTTTTAAGAGAGAGACTATAACTTCTATCATGGTCTGCTGTGCCCTCTGTAGTTCACCACAGCCTTATTCTTCAAGATACCTTGTTCCATTTTTATCCTTAGCTCAACTAATTTTTGAACTACTGCTTTTCCTACCTCATTCAAAATCTACAGAATGTTCTTTCTTCCTAAAATGTTCCAACTTTGCTCTTTTGTTTGTTAATGCTTTTTCATTGTTCAGATCTTATCTCAGGGCCAGATATTTAGGGAAGTGTTCTTCCTATGTTAGCCTACCTACCAGTATCTATATATCTTATTCACATCATAACCATTTTTAATAAGAAATTCTTTTTGCAAATTTTAATTGAAAGACTGGATTATCTGAGTTTCCACTTATACTAATAGGTAATAAACTCTGGTAAACCTGGACTGTGGTTTTGGTCATCATTATAACTACAGATCCTACTTAAACTGCTACCTGTAAATGGAAGACTTCCAAAAGACAGTCATAAAAAATGCTGACAAGACAGGTACATTGTGTTATTCATTTGTGGTTCAGATGTTATTGTTGTTAGGACAGATAATGAATGTCACAAAGGAATGTACAAACAAAGTGAAAGTAGCTCAACAAGGCAATTATTTTTGGATAAATGGTATAAAAATGGGAAATATGAATCCTTGCTCAACTAATGATCTTATTAATTTTAAAAATTCTCATAATATGACAAAATTTAATATGTGTTTAACTACTCAATTTGGAATACACTGTTTAGTCATTTATGCTCAATAACAGAATAGCACTCTTACCATATAGTGGTTCTTCATATATTTTACAGGTTTAGTTGTTTTATTTAAACTTTAGAATTGTGTATTCAGTTTATGTCCTTGAAATGTCTGAACAATCATTGGTAGCATTATTTATGCATTAAAGAAATGTGCTTGTCTAAGAAATATAAAATACAGTCCTCTAAAATCTATTTTTAAAACACCTTTTTAACCATCTTGCATTTTTCTTTCTATAAAACTCACATTTTGCTAAGCATGAAATGAATGCAGTTGCCATGAGAAAGGTGTGAGCATGAATGCATAGTAGTTAAAATTATTCAAAGCAAATGTTCTTTTAGAAAAGAAAATGGTTGTATCAGGAGAAATGCTGTCTGCTTTCCCTCAGAGATTCTAAACAAATTATCACACACCCTATTTGTGATGCAGTCTATGAAGTTCTGAATGGCAGAATATTTTTATAATTGGCCTATTTATGGTCAGAGAGATAAGAGTTCAACCCTGTTGTCTCATCCCTTACTAAGGCTACACAGATGACAGACTATATATATTAAAGAATAACTTAGATTTTTACTGAATTAATTTAGTCAGCTTCACGGTTATTTCAGATATCCCAGAAGCTAAGAAAAGGGCATTACTCTTACAGCACCCATTGGGAGAAAAAGAAGGAAGTGTATGTAAATTAAGTATGGAGCATGGTGATAATAAATAGTATATAAAAATTTCACACTGAACACTTTGAGAAACATTAGTCCCTGCTTCTCTGCATTTGTTACGATGCTTGATTCGCCAGAGAATTACTGATTATAAAATTACAGCTATGCAGTTGGAGGGACATTTAGTTAGTAATGGCAGTGCATTCCTTTTATTTGTATTCCTGTTGAACCATGAAAGAAATGGGATAAAAGGATTGAAGGTTTCAATTTGGAAAGCTCAGTGGGGTATAAGAGGAACTATCAGAAAAAGGTACATAACATCATACATAACAATAACATGAAGTGAAAACTCAGAACTGAGTAGCCTATAACATTTGAGAGCAATGACACCTTACTTTACATGGGAATTAAGATAAGAAAAGACTTCTGCTGGTATTGATATGAGAAGAAATAAGTTGTTTTCTCTCTTTTTTACCCACTGCTCCAACCCTCTCTGAAACTTTTGTCCTTCTAAAGAAAATAACTTGCAATTTCAGTCATTCAGTTGCTATGCAAATACCCTTATAGTGAAATAACCCAGTGTTTAAGCCAAGTCTCCCCAGAAAACCAAGTTGGTGCATAGTTTCCATCTGAAGTTTCAGAAGAAGAGTTATTACATTTGTATCAAGGAAGATAATGCTTTTAAGATGAAGATTTGAGTATGCACTGAATTAGGCCTATCTGGTGAGCCCTAGCTATTAGAACGTGACCAGTCAAGTAATACACCAAGACAGTTAGTCTGTGTGCTTTCTCCTTGATGATTTTCTGCAGTATGGCTAAAAATGATGGGCCTTTATGCAGTTAGTCTCAACCCAAATTTCAAAGTTCACAGATAGGCAAATCTTATAGAATAGCTTGCTCTCAGTGATTCTGTGGCATGAATAACAATTGCCTTTTAATTGAGCAAAGTCAGTACAAATTCAATATTATTTTTTATTACCTGTAGTGTTATCCAGTCTAGCATATCTCAAATAACAGGGATAACCAATGGTTTTGTGAATTTCTCAAGTATATCACAAATTCCAAGAAATGCTGTAATATACTAAACCATGCTGGTCTGTAGCTGTAGATAAACATGTCATATACCAACTTTCAGGTCTGTGTTGGTTAACCTTACATTGATGGTCAATAATTGTTCATCTGTCCCGAAACTGCAACAGCATAGAAATCTATTCAGTCTAAACAAGCAAGCCCAATTATTTTTTTAGGAACAATTAGTTGTTTGAGACATCATGTTTACATAAAGAGAATTTTTGCACTTAAACTATTTAGGAAAATACTCTTATTAATCACTTTTGGAAATGGAAACCTAAATAACAGGATCTGAGGAAAATGCTAGTAAAGGAAATAATGCAAAATATTTTAAGATTGTCCTGCATTTATTTGACCAAGACTTGGCTTTTTACTAATATACTTCCTAAGTAGTGCTGGAGGTATAAGAATAGTTGCAGGAACAGACTGTGAAAATAATCTTATGACTATATTTAAATTACACTTTTACCAAAAAGACAGTATGTCATTGTGTTTGTCTGAACATGCTGAAGAATAAAAGAAAATAGAATTATTAGCTATATTAATTTTATTTGATTATTATAACAAATTACCACAAGCTAGAAGAAAATAAGAGAATTTGTTTTTTCTACACTCCTGGAAGCATGAAGTAAAAGAAATTATAGTAAAAAGAAGATGTCCTCGAGGCTATAATTGCACATAAAGTTTATGAGCCTTTCCTAAACTCCTATGTTTCTGGTAGTAACAGACAATTATTAACATCAGTTTGATCAGATTGATTTGTGACTAATCTCTGTGTTCCTTCATTCAAGTTTCCATTTCCTCCTATGAACACCCAGTCATTGGATTTAGAGTCCACGTTATTCTGAAATCACCCAATGTTAATAAATGTATTTGTGGAGTCTCTATTTCTAATTAATGTAATGTTCATAGACTGGATCTGGTGATTAGTATCTCTATATTTGAAGGAATGTATGATCCAACCTACAAAGTTTGTGTGTGTACACTTGCTAACATGAGCACATGTAGGTATCGGGAGCATGGATTAGGTAACTGTAGAACTTCATTAGGCAAAGGTGACATAAATACATAAGACAGGTAGGCTGACAACTTTGGAACAAGGGACTGGTGAGATTGGTTCTGGAGGGAAACCTCACTTTTGCTATTAAAGCTGAATCACTAATTACACGAGATGCACTGAAATTATTCAGGACAATCTACTTTAGTAATAGTCAACTATCTGTAATTGCTAACTAACATCAAATACACAAAACAACCCCATAAGAACAATACCTAGATTACTGTTGAATTTAGTAATTGAACATTTTGCCTTGTTGATACACAAAGTTTAATATAAAATTTTCAAGTGAGTACAATTTAAATTTTCTAGAATAATTTAAAATTGTCAGTAACAAAAGTATCTCTCTCCTGTTACAGCAGGTTTCCCCCGCCGGCTGCTGCTGGTTCTGCCGCCATGGTCCCACAACCACGTCAGCCCCAAATAACACTCAGAGACTCTGTATTTGATACAATCCTGTTGGCCAGTTATCATTATTGTTTATGGGCTAGCGCTATCTTAATTATCAACCCATTTCTACTTATCTAAGTATTTCCACGTGGTCATCTTATCGGGGAACCGCAGCTGGCTTCCTCTTCTTCCTGGGGCTACATCTCGACTCCTACTACTTCCTCTCTCCTCCTTCTGGTCTCCTAGCCCCGTCTATCTTGTTATCTCATTGGCCACAGTGCTTTATTAACCAGTATGAGAAACATATATACAGAATCACATCTCCCATCATCTCCTCTTTTCTGTCTAAAGTAAAAGAAGGGGTTTAACCTTAATATAGCAAAATGTACCATACAACAGTTATCAAATAAGAATCACAGTTAACAATATTTAGTCCATTAACATTTTGTAAGAATTAAAGAAAATATCATCTATCCTATCTTTGTGAGTCTAAAGTCCTATATGTAACTTATCTTTAATCCTAACTAAGGAAAACTATAACCATAACTACCTGTCTTCAATTCCATCAAAGACCACAGAAGGATAATATAACACTGCAGTTGCTTGCGGCTCCTGTTTTCCCTGTGGTCTCAACAATTGTACAAGGCTCGTTTCACTCCTTCGTTTAACAAAATTTTGCTTGCCTTAGTTTGTTAAAAGCTATTCTACAGGGACCAGGATCAGAAGGATCGTTTCCTGCCGGAGGCTATTTGGCGGACACTCTTTGGTGGTACAATTCCGGATAGAACCGGAATTGGAAGGCTCCTCTGCTGCGGACGCTTTTTACTGCTACACCTCCGAGTGTAACTACAGCAAGTTGAGATCTACAGCTAAAAGCATCAAAGTTCCAGGACAGCGGAATTACATCTAAGGTAATTGTAACATCTTTTGCAACTTAAGCTGATATAATATCTGAGATCAATTGTTCCATAGCTATGGCAGATAATTTTACAATGCAGTACTTTAGGAATTTTTTTACTTCATATATAGAAGGAATCTTAGCAGAAGAAAATTATGACTGGATCAATATATACACCTTTTTTGTAATAGTAATGGGTTTTATCATTAATATGATATTCTTAAAGAAATGGTTTGAGATTAGCGCAAACAATGAGGAACTTGTACAAACCATAGGAGACTTGGTAACAAAGATTCAAAACATTGAAAATGACAGAATGCAAAACATGGAATGTTTAGGAAAAAAAGTTTCAGGATATTGAAGATGGCAACAGAGAGCTGACAGGTAGAATACAGAACATGGAACATAAAAATGATCAAATAGAAAACAAAATTTGTTCCATGTCTGATGTTGCCTCAACAACCAAAACAGAAACAATGCAATGCATTAACACGCTAACAGAAACAGCTCATTCCTGGTTGGATGAAGCTAATAATAAGGTTAAAAAACTGGAATATCAGATGGCAAGAATAGCAGATAGAATCTCTTCCATGTCTGAAGATAATGGCAAGCTAGCAGATAGAACATTGTTTTTAGAAGGCAGTTTACATGCCATTCAGATAATATCTAAGGATGAGAATATCAAAAACATGGAATCATTTGTACTTGAAGAAAGTAAGAAACTGACAGATGCAATGAAGGCTCTAGAAAGGGATATGCTTCAAGAAGTTCAGACACTCAAAGAAGCAATAATTAATAGACTTCAGGCTTTAGAAGACCTTCAATCTGATACATCAGAAGAAGAGCTCCAGGTAATAGGGCATGAAAAAAACTTAAAATTTTCCACACCATTTAGGGTCAGAGGAGCTTTCCCTGTATCTGTTAATGGAAAATCAGCAATGAAAAAACACCCAAAAGGTGTTGTTGCTTATCAATGGGAACCAATATGTATGAAAGATTTAAAAAGTATAAAGGAAGCAGTAGTCTCTTATGGCATGCACTCACCATATGTGAAGCAATTAATAGAATCATGGGCAATGAATAACAAGGTAACCCCTAAGGATTGGGAACAATTAATATCAGCTGTCCTTGAAAACTCCTCTCAATTAGAATGGAGGGCTTTATGGAGAGAAGAAGCAAAGGCTCTTGAACTTCAGGGCTTAAAGAAAGGTTATGAAGCTCCCAAAGATAAAATTCTTGGTGAGGGTATTTATGCTGACCCAGAAACCCAAGCTGCCTATGATGAACATATCTTGTCTCTATGCAGTACGGCAGCTCTGAATGCTTGGGATAAGGTTCATGAACTAGGGGGAGAGGATAGAATCTTATACCAAAATAAGGCAAGGACCAAGAGAACGCTTTAGTGTGTTTCTAGAAAGGCTGTCTAGAGCAGTACAATTACAGGTAGCTGACATAGAATCTAGGCGAATACTCATAGAATCATTAGCCTATGAGAATGCAAATCCTCAATGCAAACAAGTGCTTTGGCCTTTAAAAATTCAATCAGCACCTTTGGATGAATGGATTCGATATACAGCCAACATTGACTATAATAGCAATAACACTGAAGCATGGGTAGGAGAAGCTATATCTAAAGGTTTGAGCAGTAATCAAGAGAACAGAAGTTGTAACTATGGTGACATAAAAGCTTGGATAGGAGAAGCCGTCTCCAAAAGTTTAAAGCGATATCAACATGTCAGATGTTATAACTGTGGTAAGATAGGACATCTAAAAAAGAAATTGTAGGCAAAGCATCTCTAGAAATAATACTCCCAAGAATGAATGGAACAGAGGCCTAAGCCTTCTGGGTTATGTAGAAGGTGTGGCAAAGGCAGACACTGGACAAATGAGTGTAGATCAACTAGAGACAAGCAAGGAAACCCTTTACCACCGGAAACTCTTGGGGGCCTCTCGAAGGCCCCCATGTCAAAGGTGGTCCGAACATTCCCAGTCACAGTGGAGGACAACCTCCCACAGGACAATTAGAAAATCCTTGGCCTATTGTAAAAACTCATACCGCTCTGGCTGACAAACTAGTGAAAGAAGTTGAATCAGACATGACAGAAGAAAATAAAAAACGTATATTTTGGCAAACCTCTATAAACAGTCAAAGGCCTAGATTGATAGTTAAAATGAATAACAGACTGTTTGAAGGCCTCCTGGACACAGGGGCGGATGTAACTATCATAACTAATAAATCCTGGCCTCGAAATTGGCCCCTGAAAGAGGTTAATGTTCAATTCTTAGGGATTGGAACCCTGTCTCAGATAAAACAAAGCATGAGATGGGTTGAATGTGTAGGACCAGAAGGACAGCGAGGAAGGTTAAGACCATATGTGGCTGATATATTGATAAATTTATGGGGTCGTGATCTATTACAGCAATGGAATACACAAATTAACATTCCTCCAGTATTAGATAGGAACCATAAACGACCTCATGATTGTGGAAAAAATGCTATAAAGTACTATACAAGACGGACACCAAATATCCAGGCTGTACAAAGACAGAATGCAAGTGCTGAACAAACAGATGAACCAAAAGCCTTACCCTTAAAATGGTTAACAGAGGAACCTGTCTGGGTAGGGCAATGGCCTATGACTTCTGAGAAGTTAGAAGCTTTAGAAAACCTGGTTCAGGAACAGCTAAATGCTGGGCATATCGAGGAATCAACCAGCCCTTGGAATTCTCCTGTATTTGTTATCAAAAAGAAATCTGGTAAATGGAGAATGCTTACAGACCTGAGAGCCATTAATAAAGTTATCCAGCCAATGGGCTCTTTACAGCCTGGAATGCCATTGCCTTCTTTGATACCTAAAGAATGGCCTATTATAGTTATTGATTTAAAGGATTGCTTCTTCACTATACCTTTACAAGAACAAGACAAAGAGAAATTTGCCTTCACGGTACCTAATTACAATAATTCTCAACCAGTGAAGAGATATCAATGGAAGGTTTTGCCACAGGGAATGCTAAATAGCCCAACCCTGTGCCAATATTTCGTACAAAAACCACTGGAAATAATTCAGTAAACAGTTTCCCACAATCCATAATCTATCATTACATGGATGATATATTGTTAGCTGACTCAAAAGCAGACATATTAGAAAAAATGTTTGAGAAACTGAAGGAAGTTTTACCTCGCTGGGGATTACAAATTGCACCTGAAAAAATACAAAAAGGAGAGTCAATCAACTACTTAGGATATAAAATAGGTCTACAGAAAATCAGACCACAAAAAGTACAGATCAGGAGAGATCGCTACCAGACTCTTAATGATCTTCAAAAATTACTAGGAGAGATTTCTCAACTGCAAACTATTATTGGAGTTGAAGGGCATGATTTGAAAAACTTGAAAATGGCCCTAAAAGGGGACAAGGATTTGAATAGTCCCCGAATACTATCAGCTGAAGCAGAAAAGGAATTAGAATGGGTAGAAAAGAGGATATTAGAAGCACATGTGGACCGTGTGGATCCAAATCTAGACTGTATTCTGGTTATATTACCATCTAGAGAATATCCTTCAGGGATTTTGATGCAGAGAGAAGACATCATATTAGAATGGATATTCTTACCACATAAACAGAATAAAAAACTAAAAACATATATAGAAAAGATCTCTGACTTGATTTTAAAAGGTAAATTAAGACTTCGTCAATTAACAGGAAGAGATCCAGCAGAAATTATTGTACCTTTAACTAATGAGGAAATTTCCTCCTTATGGAAAGATAATGAATATTGGCAGAGAGCATGCAGTAATTTTTTGGGAATAATTAGCAACAATTATCCCAAAACTGAAAGAATCAAATTCATAAAGAAGACGATTTGGATCCTTCCACGCATTGTAAGACAAACACCTATCTCTGGAGTTCCTACATTCTACACTGATGCAAACAAATCTGGTAAAGCAGGATATAAATCAGGAGAAATAAGCAAAGTAGTTCAAAGCCCCTTACAATTCTGTACAAAAGGCAGAATTGTATGCCATTCTCATGGTACTTATGGATTTTACAGAACCCCTCAATATAGTTACTGACTCTCAATATGCAGAGAGTGTAGTCTTACACATCGAGACTGCAGAATTTATTCCTGATGATACAGAATTAACTTCATTGTTTATACAGTTACAAGATACTATCAGAAAGAGGATTCATCCTATATATATAACACACATCAGATCCCATACGGGTCTGCCAGGTCCTCTAGCACAAGGCAATGATGAAATTGATCAGTTATTGATAGGAAGTGTGCTAGAAGCCTCAGAGTTTCATAAGAAACACCATGTGAACAGCAAAGGATTGAAAAAGGATTTTTCTATCACTTGGCAACAAGCCAAGGAAATAGTAAGGAAATGTCCTACTTGCTCATTCTATAACCAAACTCCTTTACCACCAGGCAGTAACCCTAAAGGTATAAATAGAAATGAAATATGGCAAATGGATGTGTTTCATTTTGCAGAATTTGGAAAATTAAAATACGTACATCACACTATAGATACATTTTCAGGGTTTCAATGGGCTACTGCTCTGAGCTCTGAAAAGGCTGATTCTGTTATCACACACCTTTTAGAGGTAATGGCCATTATGGGCATACCTGCACAAATAAAAACTGACAACGCTCCGGCATATATTTCCAGCAAATTGAAACAGTTTTTTGAGTATTATAACATAAAACACATAACTGGTATACCACACAATCCTACAGGACAAGCAGTAGTTGAGAGATCTAATCGTACTTTAAAGGAAATGCTCCATAAACAGGCAGGAGGAACCAAGACACCCAAACACAGATTACATAATGCTTTATTAACATTAAACTTTCTTAATGCTGATGAAAAAGGAAAAACAGCTGCAGAAAGACACTGGACAATAGAAAAAACTTCTGAACTACATCAGCCGGTGTACTTCAAGGATGTATTGACCTCAGAATGGAAACCAGGATATGTGTTACGTTGGGGTAGGGGTTTTGCATTTGTATCTACAGGAGAAGAAAAGCTATGGATACCATCTAAGTTAATCAAGATCCGGGTTGAACAAGAGTAACATCTTAATGAAGAGAAATGACAAGTAATCCAATAAATAAGGTCCCATGAGAGATGTTGGAGACTTCTCAAAGGTAGGGGAAGTGTTCTGTTCTTGTCCTTACAGGAAAACAGAGAACACCTATCTTCAAACAACCAAAGGACACTAAACATGTAGGTACCTACAGAAGAGAAGACAGCTCTCCAGAAAGAATCACTTAATGAAGAGGAATATGATTTATGGTAAAAATATTTAAGTCTAGTAAACTGTTTCTATACTGAAATCTAGTTTTCTTTACTATCTAATATTTCTGTAGTCCCGATTCATGTAAACCAGTGCTGGCTTTGGAGTTGGATTTGGCTTTCCTTCTCTAAATTCAAGCATGTTGTTAAGATTAAATTCACAGTTTCTGCCTTATATCAAGAAGCCAATTGGTGTAAGGCAGAAGAAAACAAAATCGAAGGACTCATTCACTTATTCGCAATTTTCTGTCTGAAATCGTAATTTTCTCATTTACATTTTAATGCTTACTGTTGCCTTGCCCTAATGCATACCGTAAAATTAAAAATTTTACCTTGATATTGATATTTAAATTTCCCACAAGGACTATAACAGTTCTCAACAGCAATCTTTGAACACTCTGGAAAGGAGATGGGGCCCCAATTGGACATTTCTACTTGACTCAACCTGATGCATCTGGACTACAAACTGCACCCTAAACCGGTTTGAGACTGCTTTTCTCGAGACAACTCATGACTAGCTAGCTGTATTGGTGCACCTTCTTATTACAACCTGGCCAAATTTCAATTAGAATTCCAGTCAAGCATTTTCTGCCATACAATGACTACCTACATATGTTACAGCCAGTTCTGTATAGAAATTTGGTTGCTAAAAATTTTTTTTCCAACAGGATCCCATAGAGAAATCATCATCCCATTTCAGCAGGAAGTAATCTTAAGATAACAACGGCCCCTTTCCCCACTCTTGGAATTTAGGAATAATATTCATCTTCATAGGGTTGGTTTTAGTTACTTGGGGTTGGGTTTGGAAGGTGATACTTAGACTTGGTTATCTCTTTTAGACAGGAATAGGGTATGGTTGGGAAAGGTATGATTCAGAATGGATATAGGTAGATTAGCCTATTTTCTTGTGAATTATTCAGTAAGAATGAGACATTAGTATTACAGCTTACATTGTTATATATTATTATTTGTGGTAACCTATGTAAAATTAAGTTTATTCCCTTCCTGGAAGAATTGTATCTTATATTTGTTGTATTGTGTGAAATCTTTCCATTTATGATGTTTTATGTACATTATACTTGCCATATTCTATGTATGTATACTATTGCTGGTGTTCAAGACATTTTGTATTTGTTACAATTTGGGATATTTGTCTTGCTGCTCTTTAGAGCTCTACCTCTTGTTTAGACATTTTTACTCTACCTCTACTTTAGGAATTTACATGTGAGATATATATATATATACATGTACATAGTTATATTGTTTAGGTATTTATCCTTGCTTTACTCAAGGAAGTTTTATTCAGGCTTGTTAGCCAAGTTCCTGAGTATTACAGATTATCCTCACCCATGTTTCCTTTGCCTATGAGATTAGTCAGACATAGATGCTTAATCTTCAATCACTTCATAGACCTGCAGAACATGGCATTTAAATGTTTTATATATTAGTACTCTGTTGACATGAGACACTGTTGCTCCTGACAGCACCGTGCACTTTCCCGAAAGTATGTTGGACACTGTTGTTGCTCCTTCTGGAGTTCATCCTCGCTTCGGCTAATGGCCTCTTGGGCAAGGAACTGCCTCAGCCTTGACCACTGATTTGGACATGCGGTCCTATATGCTTGCAGGAGACAAACTTAGAAGACTGCTGAACCTTGCCAAGTCAGGGTAAAACAGCCTTTCTACCTCCCTGCTTTTGTTGTGGTCTGTCAAATACTCCTGGCCTTAGCCATATCTGGCTGTACCAACATTGCTGTGAGACCTTGTGTGACTGTCCAGGTAGCTTGCTGTTTCTGTCCTCACTGCGCCTTTTGGAAGTTGCCCATCTGCACTTCCCATCTACCCTAGTATTGTAATTTTCCTTCTCAGGTCTTGGTGAGGTTGTAGATTAAACTATCTTAGTATTATTCTCTCTTCCTAGTTAGATATTAAGTACTAGACTTAAGTTTTTCAGCTTAGGACAACTCTATTGTAAACTCCCTTATGCCTTCACCTTAGGACTAGGTATGTTTGTGGTTTTGGTCTCGATTTTCCTTTTCTTAGAGCACACTTGTTATTTACTGTTTTGTATATAGTTTTGTATCAAGCTTAAATCTTTTCTTTAGACTAAAAGGGAATTGTAGTGGGATATTCACCGTGTCTGCTTCTGTGGCACTGACCACACCCATTGAGGGGTGGAGCCAGGGGCGGAGTGACCGATGGAGTTTAGTCTCGGGAGGAGGCGGAGAAAGGCCTTTTCTGGCGGGACACGGAGAGAGGAGCATCCAGTTTTAACTGCTGTGTTCATCTGTCTGTGTTGTGAGTTGTTTCTCCCTTAATAAACATCTATTCGACCTATTTGTTTATCCTGACCCTTATTGAACCGCAATACTCTCCTTACAAAATGTTCGTGGTTTGTGTTTGTCAGATGTCTGGATTGGTTAGACTTGTTTCTGAAAGAAAGGGAAAGGTGATACTATGCCAATTCATTCTATTCAGATTTACTTTTAAAAAAATCATAGCAATTGATTGACCACTTTTATATCTTTGAAATTATCTGAAATATAACCTAAGATAATATTGTAATTGATAATGGTGGCCAAGTGTGGTGATGCATGCCTGTAGTCCTAGCTACTGAGGTGGCTGAGGCAGGAGGATTGCTTGAGGGTATGAGTTCAGGGTTATAGTACACTATGCTGATTGTATGTCTGAGCTAAATTCTGAATCAATACTGTGACCTTCCTGAAATGGGGGACCATCAATTTGCCAAAGGAGGGGTGTATCAGCTCAATGATTTTCAGCTGTCAATAAAGACATGTGCTACATTGTAGTAAGCAAAGAGCCAAACTATATGGCTTGGTTCTGAGAACACATGTACTGGGGCACAAAGCCCAGCAATCTGGAGAAGGAAATTCCCAGAATAGTGCTTTTCCAAAATCAGAACTCTCAGGATTCTTTGTAAGTATGGCATATATACTTCATCTGCATTACATTAGGGAGTTAATTTTGTGAATATGAGCATGGAATTTTGGACCACCTCTGTATTTCATTGACACTGTATACTTTGATATCTCAGGTGACATGTGTTCATAAATACATTAAGACAAGGACAGCAAAACTATACTTTTCTTATTATTGAGGACAAAATTTAATGAGGTAGGTCACACATCACTTGAAAAAATGGCTACATCAGGGTAATGGGGCTCTACTGCTTATGTCAGTTATCCTGGACAGAATTATATCCTATTCAAATAGCTGTAGACAGATGCCTAAAGATTCTGTCTCTAGGTAATTGCTAACAGGAAGGCAGTTAAGGAGAGACTAAGCAAATTGTCAATGATTATACAAGAGACAGGAGTCGCAGAGCTTTTAACTCTTCGGGACTGTCATTTATTGCTAAGAAGGAGTAGTGTTCCCAGTCAGAAAGCCCTCATCTTTAACACTGACCAAAGGGGTAGGTGACTTCAAAGACATTTTAAGAAATGTACCTGAAAAGTGAATGTTAAGAGAGGGGAAATAATAATTAAAAAGTCTTTATCACATCTGTTTCCTGAGGGTTTTATAAGATTTAATAGGCTGAAATTATTAACCCATTTTCTACCTAATTGTAGGGCAATTTTGCAGAAACCCAAAATGATATAGCGAAATCTGAACAAGCAAACCTCAAAGATTGACATAATAAAAGGTCTGTCCAATTTTCCTTCTACTCATCCTCATGGCTATTTACAGGTCCTTTACAACACATGGCTAAAAAAGGGCCATGGAAGAGCCTTCTGACAATTGAAGAACTTCAGAAATACAGATAAAAAACTTTGAAACTTCAAAGTAGCTAGGATTTCCCTATGATCTCATGGATAAATTTGCACACTATTGATTTCCAAAAAATCCTTTGAGGAACCAACACATAGACTTCTCTAAGTGAAGCTTGTGCGTTCTAGTTATTAGTGAGTAAATACTTAAAACTCTAGATTGCCTTTTCCTAATGAAAACACAATTTCCATTTATTGCAGCTATGAGATCATGTCAGCAAACAAAGGCAACTGTATTTTGGAGTGATGCCTTTATATAGTATGACATTTAGAAGAAAATGAACCTAAGCAATGCCAGTTTATTCAAATGTTCCTTTCCAAGAGGAGAAAGATGAAATAAAAAGGTAATTACCAATATTGGTTGTTGTCAGAATTAGAAAGATTTCCAGAGTAACTCAATACATTATAATTTTTTTCTTCAAAGTATGTGAGTAATTCATTGTAGATTGGAAGATCTTTTCCTATTCTGTAGGCTGCCATTTTGTCTTGTTGTCTTGTGGCCTTTGCTTTACAAAAGCTTCTCTGTTTCTGGAGGTCACATTTATTAATTGTTGATCTCATTGTCTGTGCTACTGGTGTTATGTTAAGTAAGTGGTCTCCTATGCCTATGTGTTAAATGCTACTTCCCACTTTCTCTTCTATGAGGTTCAGTGTTACTGGATTTGTGTTGAGGTCTTTTATCCATTTGGACTTAAGTATTGTGCATAGTTATAGATATGGAACTATCAGCAATCTTCTGCATGTCAGCATCCATTATGCCAGCATTATTTGCTGAAGATGCTTTCTTTTTTCGATTGTATAATTTTAGTGTCGTTGTCAAAAATCAGATGTTCATATGTGTGTGAATTAATATCATGGTATTTGATTTAATTCCATTTGTCTTCCTGTCTATTTTTGAGCCAGTTTGAAATCAGGGATGGTGATGCCCCTGGAAGATTTTTTCTTTGTACAGGGTTGTTTTGGCTTTCCTCAGATTTGTTTTTTTGTTTTGTTTTGTTTTGTTTTGTTTTGTTTTGTTTGTTTTTCACATATGAAGTGGATTATTGTAGTTTCAAGGTCTGTGAGGAATTGTGCTGGGATTTTGATGGGGATTGCACTGAATCTGTAGATTGCTTTTGATAAGATTGACATTTTTACTTTGTTGTACCTATCTATTGAAGAGTATGGGAGACCTTTCCATTTATTTTCAAAACTGGACCACTATTACCTCTTTTTTACATTTGTTATTAAAATAAACTAAAGTAAACTAAGTTTGATATCAAAGGTAGTGGACACATTGAATCAACTATGTTACTACCACTAAGAATCAAATTTCCTCAAATATTAGCCCCTTAATTCTCATCACAAATTTATTATTACTTACTCTGACTGGAGTTTGTCTCCTGAAATGATTGATAATAATGAACAGATGAAATGATTCTGACAAACCAATTGCCTTTCAAAATAATATTGTAGATGAAACAATTTTTCTTGGAACTCCTAATAACTTTAGAGATCGTCTATGGTCATCTGAAAATCCATGTAGATTACAGACTTCTGAGACCATAGAGCATAAAATAAGTTGTCCAGATGTAATGCTTATTTGAACAGGCAGACCATGCCCTCTTTTCTTATAAGACAATAAATTAATTAGTTTATTAATATGTATTTAAATATGCTTATCAATACCATCACCTCGTTTTGGAAAATGCATCCCAATTTGTATGATAAATGCTATGGCTGTCTGTAAGTAGGTAATTTGTATAGACAAAGCTAAACAGCCAAGTACAAAAAAGTATATACCCATTGCCATGTTTTTCCTAATTAGCTATCTAATAAGTAGTCTCATACTTAACTGTATATATTTGATGGGAAATGTCATTCTGTAAATATGTTTCTCATAATGGTTAATGAGTAAAGCACTGTTGGCCAATAGGAAAGCAAGATAGGCAGGGCTAGGAGACAAGGAGGAAAGAGGAAGGAGTAAGGGTCACATGGATAGCATGGAGAGAGCAGCACGCCAGGCCGTCACCCCCCAGTAAGATGAGACCACGTGGAAATACTTATAAAAATTGGTTAATCATTAAGACAGAGCTAGCCAATAAAAAACTAGTAACTGACCAACAGCCTAATATCAAATACAGAGTCCCAGTGTATTATTTGGGGCTGGTGTGGTGGTGGGCCCGGGCTGGCAGGGAAAAACCTGCATGTAACATATATTTCCCCAACTCTCACAATCTTATACTGAGACTTATAATTCTTTTTAGCATTATTCATCTAAATTGTATCACCTACTTTATCCTCCATAGCACTGTGTAATGTGGAACTGTGTATGTCAGACTGCCTTGCCAGTTGAGATCCATACAGGTCTTCATAAGATATGTTAGTGTGACACGTGGAAGGTAGAAGACAAAATATGCTTTATATCTGGAAAATAGGCTCAGAATTATAATTGTGTACTTTTTAATCTGCCTTCAGCCTATGCATTTACCAACCATTTCATCTGCTTTAAGGCCGTGATTTCACAGAGATGCCTGACCTTAGGCAGCAGTATCTCTGTAAGCCTTTGTATGTAAAGATGAAAGCTAGTTGCAACCAGTTAGACTGTCATTCTTTTTATCCCTTCCAATGCTTTGTTGCTACACTTCCTTTGTTTGTTGTTGATGTTTTAATACCAACATCAAGCTATAACTGACATAATTAATTGCATATGTTTAAAATCATGTCTGCTCATTTGCAACCACCCACATATCCAGGAAGCCAATGTTCTGCTTTTTATCACTATAGATTAGTTTCCATTTGCAAGTTTCATAAGAAGGCAATCACACTCATCTGGCTTCTCGCAGTTACCATCGAAATTAGTTTCTTTTTGGAAATTGCTGTATTTCTCTAAGAAGACAAAATATCTTAGGTATTGTATTATAGAAAGAAGTTTATGTTTGGTGCTTAATGTTTATTCTTATGGTTAAGGCCTAACTGTGGGCCTTTATCTTTGCTGCCCCACCGTCCACAGTCACCCCTCACTCTTGTATTAAAATCTGTCATTTTCTTTCTTCAAAAATGCAGCCTTTATTGTTTGGATTCAACATATTGATTTATTTTTGAAGTAATGTCTCACAGTGTAGGTCTGGCTGTCCTGGAACTTACTATGGAGGCAATTTATTAATTGACATGACTCATGGGCTCATAGTAGAGTAAAATGCCCTAAGCTTACTCAAACTATCATATAAAATTAGCTATTACTATATTAAGTCTCATTTCTTGTACTATTGTTTAATGCTTTATTGTATGAATTTACAAGACTTCCTCATCTAAATACTAATTGGTGAAAAATTGAATGCATTATTTACATTAACTGAATTATATATATAAAACTAACATAAATATTCTCATATAGGTATTTTTATAATTATGTTTTCATTACCACAATGAAAATTACCATTGTGGAAAAAATTCACTGGCTGGGCCATATGAGTGTTTTACTCAATATTGAAACAAACAACTAAAACACATAGACAGTAAAAACCCTAGTAAGTAGTTTCCCAAAGTGTTTTTAACCCTTCATATTTATAATTTTATATGAATTCAAGGATTTTCCATATCTTTGATATTTGTTATTATTAACATCATCATTATTTATTTTTTTAACATTATCTATTATATGGGAGAATGGAGGAGGTAGGGAGTAGATAGTGAGACCTTATTGCTAAAGATATGACATGTAGACATAGAAAAAATCAAACTTTAACCAGACAACTCTCCATTTGTTGGCCATTTTCACAGGACAGGAAGGTATTATGCAGGTTGCTTGGGTAAAATGGTATCAATAGTCTTATTCAGTGCTGGACCGTGCATGCTAAAGGACCAACCTGCCAGGCAATAATGATATGCTGGTTATGGAGTAACCAAATGCTTTCTAATTCGATTTGAGAGCTTATCTGTAAGAGGGGTTTCATGTATGACACTACACATCTGGAAAAATCTCTGTGTTTAATGAGGTGATAGTACCTATGAAGGAATCTACAGGTTCTGTTTTGTTAAATGGCTGTGTTTTAAACTGTCTTTGAAATATTTATATTTATAATAGTCGATGTGTGTGTTGCTCTTAACTTTCATTAGAGAATATTCTTCTTGCAGTGTATAGTTGTTAATGCAAGGATTTATTAACTAGTTGCAGTCATGAGAAATACTGTATGTGAGTGTTCAGCTATAAATAGGTCATCTATACCAATCTATTAACCAATGAACAGGCTCAAGGAAAATTGAGGAAAAAGGGATTTAATGAATGTGAGAAGCAGACAATGGGGAGGAATTCTTTGAAATATTGTGCTCTTTACATGACATGGCTGTTGAACATTTATTCAAAGAAGCTTTGGTTACATGTTCAAAATCAGGTCCGTTAAGTAAGATCTAATTGGGCTCAGTGGGTCACTAATTTAAAACAGAGAACATGAAGGTGGAAGGGAATCTGACTGGAGGTGTTCTATGGGAGCTTGGAGGATGTATTGGCTATCAGTTATGACCAAAACTTATTGTATACATATATGAAATTCTCAAACAACAAAATATTATTTAAAACATGTTATTCTAGCATAAGAAGTATTGAATGAATCACTCCACCATCCAGATTTAAGTATCTCTATATTAGCTTATACATATTTAAAGTAGCACATGCAAAATAGTAAGTCATAGTAAAAAAATTAGAGTTGAAGAAGATTTGGAAAAAAAATTTTTTCATTTTTATTCTTCCTGAGTGAACTTTATAGTTGAACCTAGAGAGATTATGAGAATTGGAATGTTAATTTGGGAAGAATTTGCAGAGGGTTTCAGAGAAAGCTCACTTTACCACATTAATAGTTCCTTTTCCTTTAAGATTCTCCAGGCAGAATGTACTTTGTGATGTCAAAAACTCATAATGACCCTCCCAGGGTCTCCACCATTTAGAGATGTCAGAAATAGTGCTTTGTGATGTCTATGTTTTGCTAAGATACTGTTGGCTGAAGTGAACAGTTTGCTCACCACTAAAATGGAAGGATTTAGATTTTCCTTGTTCTGAGAATGAGTATATAGGTGTGTCAGGAGCTCCTGGACAGACCAGTTCTTGGTTTCATCATGACTAAGGTGACTAGAAAATCACGGAAGCAAAACAGGGCTAAGGTAACAACGACTCCAAGGACTAAAGGGAGGAAAAAGAGGAAGACATTTATTCCACTGAGATGCCAATTACAATTTAAGGTAGGATAATGGCAATCTTGCTCCATTAATTGTATCTCCAGATCTTGCCTCATGATTGTATGAATTCATACCTGTTTTCATGAAGTCTGAAATCAAATCAAGTCTTTAGCTTCTTTCTATAAACTAATACCTTTCTGAAATTCCCTTGTTATCTTTCTAGGTACCAAAGACAAGAATGAAGTCCAAACGATCCCTATGCAGTACAAAGAAAAAGTTTCAAACATACAGTGTTCATCCAAAAAGGCGTAAAAGACCAATGAGACCAACAATTTATGTTTGTTACCATATGTTAAGTAGGAAATGGAAAGAAAGGAAGGAAAGAAAACGAAACAAAAGACGGTTTCAGTCTAAGAAAAAGAGTCAACCTAAGAGAAGATGTCAATGTAAGAAACAAAAAATAAGACCCATATTTAGCCATCCTCAGAATAGATAAAGCCCTTGTAAGTCTACCACTTCAAATGAAGATCAACATAAGGAAAAGATCAAAGAACTTGCAAATATTTGTAGCATTTCTTGGGGCCTGAAAAAAAAAATGGTCTAACATAGAAAGATTGAATCAAGAGGGCATACTGATGATGGTGATGAAAATAAAATGAAGTTACAGAAAGGTAATACTTCTGTTTCTGTGAATTCTGTGATGGTGGGGAGAGACAGAAGAGAAAAAGCAGGGATGTGAGAATGGAGGGTGCTAAGGTTTTGGGAGCAGATTTTCAGGCAAACAATTATGAAATTAGAAACTAATTTCTAAAGATACATTGCCTTCTATGACAGTCTACATCCAAAGTCAAAAAAGAAAAGAAGGGGTGCAGAGCACATATGGGGGCTTGAATAAGACATCAGGGTCTGCGTTGTAGATGGAAGGAGATTATTGATGCTTGCAAGATAATTATGACACCCATTTAGACATGGCGGAGATAATACTGATGTTTGTGCATGATAGGTGAAGGTGTTGAGGAGGCCAAAGGGGGGCCTAAAAGTCACTATTACCACTCCTCAATTGAAAACATTTGGAAGGCACAAATTCAATGTGGATGAGGGCATTGTACTGTATGAAAACTGGCATGCAGTGGTAGACTTCTAAGGATGAACCTGTGAGAACAGACCGACCTTAATGAAGGTGATACAGGGGAATGCTTTCTGGAAATAGTATTAATATAAGATTTAATCCAAGTAGGTCTTTAGTTGGTCCATGTTTTTAAAAATTTCTAAAAATTGTTTTGGTTTAAGGATCACATCTTCTTTTCAATAAATATACAAAATAATAGGTTCCATTATGACATCTTTACACAAGTATCATATACATTGCTTATATTCACCTTCCATTACAGTCTCTTGTTCCTTGCTTCACCTCCCACTAGTTTTCCTCCTTGTCATATAAAGTACTTGCTATAACTTGAATTTAAAATATCCCTTATAGGCTAAGTAACTGATCCTCAGAGCCTTACTGGCAAAAATGGGTCACTTAGGGAAGCCTTTGAAGGTTTTACATGTCACTGTTTCCAACTTGAATTCTCTGCTTCCTAGCCTATACAGTGTGTTGAACATTTGTCACATTCTCCTACAACCACTAACACTTTCATGCCATCCTTATCAATAGGAATTGAAATGCCCTTAAAACTAGGAGTTCAAATAAATCTTTTATTCCCATAAATTGCTTCTGTGAGGTATTTTGTCAGTGTGATGCAAAAATATTAAAAAAAATATTAAAGTCCTTCTTCTACTTTCATGTCATACACACACACACACACACATACATACACACACACACACACACACACACACACACACACACACACACACTAGATTCCCTCTCTCTCCAATTTTACAACTAATTTAAAACAAACTGAATGAAAGCACAAACAATTTAAATGAAAAAATGGGAAAAATATTTAATGCAGCCATATTACATAAAACAAAAATGGCCAATAGGTACTACAAAACATGATCAGCATCATTAGTCTTTATGGAAATGCAAGCCAGAATGCTTTCAATGTCTTAAGAACACTGTTGCATTCTCTTCTTGCTTTCATCGTTTCTAATGAGAAGTCTGCTCACATTTTAATTTGCTAAGCCTTTGTAGACAATGTTACTTCTTTTTCTTTTCTTTATTTATTTAGGTAAAATTTATTTATTTATTTTTGTGGTTGTAGGCATGTATATTATGATACATACTATATAGTCTAGATTGGCTACTAGGTCATAGGAATTCTCCTGACTAAGCATCCTGTTTTCTAGGGTAAGAGTTAAACCAACCTAAGTGAGACTTTAAAATTTTTCTGCTAATATTCTTATTTTAGATTCCACTTTGTGTAGCCTGACTTTTTAATGCTTATTTTAAATTTTGTCTTGTTTTGTTTTCTGTATTACTGGCTTTGAACATACATTGCTTTATAGTGTTTTTTCTTGATGTTTTCTTTGGATGTGATCAATACTATTAATACATGTTTATCTCTTATATAATGTTCTTTAAAGATTCTCAGCTATTACTATGTTACACATTTTATTTCTTACATTTTTTTCTATATGTATTCCAAATAATCTATTAACAGCTATCTGATTTGAATTTTATTACTGCATTTTCTCTTAGTTTTTCACTAATATTCTAAACTTTTATGTCTACTTAACTTTTATGACATCCAGTATACATTTGCCTAGCTGTGTTTTAATTTTTACACAGTCCTTGATACTTTTATAGCTTTTATATTTTCTTAACATGGAAAATTTTTCTTTCATATTTTTGTATCCATGGAATACATGTTTTTAAATCCTTGCCATAATTGTCATCTGGATTATACTAGGGTCAGTTGGAATTGTTTTATCTTTAACAATCATTTATGAATTATTTTGCTGAGCCAATTATGTAATTATAAATCACAAAATGACTATTAAATGATTAGCTATTAGTTGGATTTTATATTTTAGAATTCATTAAAATGGACATGCAAACGTTTTTAATCGTGCTATACTATAGTGACACATTGTAGAGAATAATGGTGTTATCCTTGAAATAGTAAATGAACAACTTGCAGAAACTTAAAAATACATAATCAAGGGAAATTTGCCATTCATTCAAGCAAACTATATATTATTTCAGCAGCTGGTTAAATAGTTTGAATATTGAGTTGCTGTGTGTTTAGAGCATTTTTAAAAATAAATATAGAATCAATCATAAAATGAAGTTATTGTTAAACTTGAATTTAACTTGAAAATGCTATAAAATACATGAATTCTGCAAGAGAAAAATAAAATAACTAATAATCTTGTTATTTTATGACAAAAATCCTTATAATTATTTTTGTTTATAACCAGGGCTAATGCAAACACATCTTCATGTGTGTGTTTACAAGTGGTTTTTAATAGTGTTGATATTGTACTTCTATTTTTATAATAATAAAAATAAACATAAAATTATATAGCCTTTACATTACTTAGAAAAATAGACTCAGAGAAAATATTATATTATTATTTAGTAGGTTACACTTTTATAGAGGTCCTCTTTTTTTCAGACCATTGTCATTTTGGTCTATCTAAACACCTGCAATTGTTTGAAGGTTATTTGTGAAATATAACACATTTGAAATTATGAAGGCAGTGCTCTTTTGTAGTTCTTTGAGACTATTTGGATTATTATTATTATCATTCTTTCTTAATTCTTTGTGTTATTTGTATTGCCTGAGTTCAGAATTTGTGAGTGTTTACTACTAAGTAATACAAATGCAATACTGATTGTGACATTTGTCCTATATAAACAGTAATTAAATATTGACTATTCTCAAGCCTGATGCATTCATGCAGTGAAACATCATGCTTTTAAAATATGATTGTATGAAAGTGTTAACTCACAGAAGACATGTATATTGAATCTATATTTTAAAACTCTGCATGCTATATATTTTTCATATAAAGGAAAACTTTGAAAGATCATAGTTATCTCTACAAAATTGCTAGGGAGTTATTGTTAGTATTCAGGCATCTGTACTGGCCTGTCCTTGGTGTACTAATAGGCTACACCCTCAGCTGCAACCACTAAGAGCACCACCTGTGCACATTCACTATGTTCCCTTTTAAAGGGTCCCTGCTCACCTCCCATCCTCCTCAGTCTTTCTCTCCCTCTCTTTGTCTGTTCCCTACTCTTTCTTGCCCTCTACCCCCCCTCCCTTGTTTCTATCTCTGCCGCTCTTCCCTTTCTCCTCTCTCCTGCTGCTCCTATCTCTGGAGGTCAGTCTTCCTCCTTCCTCTCCCCCCTTTTCGATTCTTTTTCTTAAATTCCCCTCTGCTTGAACCCTGTCATGTGGTGTCTTTCTCTCATGTACTGCTTTGCTTATATTACAACAGTTATGCGAACAGTTTATTTGAATTTTGCACAAAACATAACCATTCTAGTCTTACTTAATGCATTTGTTTAATTTTTGTGATTTATATATACACTAGAGTGAATTCATAACTGAATTTACTGCACAGATACAATTATGAAGTAAATAAGAAAAACTACAGTAGAAAGTATTTATTGCTTATAAAGTATCAGACGTATATTGTACCAGAGAGTTTATAATCAGTTAGTTTCCATCAGTGAATGGCAATTTATGTTTAATTGAAGGTGTCAGATACTTGGAGATGGAGCGACAGGAGACTTGAGCCACCCTACATAGGTGCTGGGAACCCAAATTAGGTCCTCTGCAAAAATAATATATATTCTTAACCACTGAAATAACTCTCCTGCCCTGGAGCTCTTGTTTATATGACTAATAGCAATTGCACTCACTCTTTATCGTGTACCAAATAAAACTGTATTAATTAACCAATGATAAAAAACAGAATTGTAGCTTTATTTTGGACCTCATTAATAATCACAAATAATCAACAACTGGTGGGCAATTATATAGAGAGGAAGTGTGGCAATACTCTGTAAAGTTCAATTCCCCAAGGGAGGAAATTATTTGAATAGGTTTTCCAGTTAAATGAGACAACGCATGTAGATGTGTGATTTTAGGCAAGTCATCTCAGGGTAAGGAATCTAAAGTACTTCAGCAACACATTATAAAATTACATAAAGATTTACTTATTTAACGCTAAAAATTGCCAAGTTTTGCAATGTCTTATATGACTGAGAAGATAGAATAATGTACTGTTATTAAGACCCTACTCCAAATGACTTGACAGACTTTGATGATCCTTCCTGGAAGGTATCACCCTCCCTGTGGAGTGTGGGGGGGGGAATGGGATGGGAGGGGGATCAGGGGCATGGAAGGGAGGGAGAGAGGGACGGATGAAGGGAGAGAGGAAAGGGCAGGGAACTGGGGTCGATATATAAAATAAGAAAAAATAATAAAATGAAAAAAGAATCCAGACTACATACAAATGCAAGTATTCTAGAAAGTAAACTGACAGTAATTAGTTAATTGAACATGAGCATATACTAAATCTTAATAGTAATTGTGAATATAGATGATTTCTTCCAGGGAAATTTTCATAAAGGTCCATAAATTTTCACAAAATATACATATTTTGAATTAAAAATATAACAGTGTGTTAAGAACTGTAAATCATTTCTAGGTGACACTGGAAACCTCCTTCTACTTTCACATTTTAACTGCTTAACATGTAGTATGTTAGGATTCTTTTAAGTCCTAAAATTCAGATAATTATATGCTTTGTGAAGTAGAATTTTATCAGTTATTTCAGGCCATAGAATAATCAATTTGGAGTTGGCATTCCTTTGAAATGCCTTTAAACCACTAGCAGACATTTTTTAAATAAACTGCAATCTTCTCCAGAATAGCTGTTCAGGGTCAGGGTCAGGTAGATTTTATTGATGAGGAGATAGCATAATTAAGAACGCCTAGCTTCAGGAAGCCCACATGTCCTTAGCAAATATTTTGGAAAAATTTAAACAGGTGTTTTTTTATCCATCAGCACCTAAAGAAAAGTTTCATTCAGATTATAATTCTGATAAGGTTGGTGTCTTTTATCTAGACTGCAAGTCTCTAATTAAATCTTTCTGGTGCTTTAACTCCAGGGAAACCCACTTGATGATTCAAAGTCAGTCACTGAATGTGATTTAAAATCAATAAGGCTGAAAGACACCCTGTGTGAGCTGTCCTTTCAAAGCAATTGAGAATACTTTCATGCCTCTTTGCAGAAAATTGATTATCTAAAGCAGCTACCCACATTATATGGACAGAGAACACTAATTTTTCTAGTGTATACCAGGGCTGTTATGTTTGCTTTGCATACGTTATAACTATTTACCACTCTTGGGCTTTTATGTTTTGTTATATGATATACTGAAGTATCTTCTATTTCACAGAAAGGCTTTGATGTTTTTCTTGGCCAACATCTGATCATAAGGACATGAATGACCTTGTGTGAAAATTTTCTAGCAGAGTTCAGTCAGAACAAAATTATAAAAGATAAGGGTTAAATGAGTGTGTCTGTTTTAAAGCATTATATTTGCAATTAAATCATTATGGAACAACAGAAAATCAGAGCAGTACTTTCAGCACAGTCAATAATTATATGCGTCTGTTGGCTTCCACGTGATATTTGCATTGTCAGTAGTATTTGACAAAATCACTCTTCTCCTCGAGATAGTTTTCCAACTTTTTATTCAGGCTATTGCGTTTGCAGATTTAACTTTAGCATCTCGAATCTGATCATTCTTGGTTTCCTTTGCTTCCCTTAAATTTCATAGACATTATAACACTGCTATCTTCAAGGTGTGATCTTGGACCTTCTACTCATCACCATGTATTTACTCGTTTAGTACTTTCTCTTAGGTCCAGGATATAATATCATCTAGATGCTTATGTTATCCATTTTTTCTTGTACAGTCATCTCCTCTGGGTTCCATAATTACTATTGTAGCATTTTTCCTTGTAACCACTTAAATAACAAACAACAGCTCCAATTTAAGATATCCAAAAGCAGAACTGTAAATATTCTTCAACCAAATTACTCCTCTCTTAAATTTACATGTACAAAAAGCAGTTATAAAATTCTATGTGATTCTTATTACAAAATCCACTTTGCCTCCACTTTTAAAAGCCATCTGTAGTTCAGTTATTGATATTGTTGTGTTTCTCTTCAAAATGTGTCAGTATCATACACCATCTCTCTGTCTTCACTTTTTCCCTAACTTATGGCAATATTATCTACCATGTCAATTATTGCATGAACTGCATTCTGACGAGCATCTTTGTTCTCTTATATTCTGTTGCTAACATCGCATACAGTATATGAAACTTAGGACTAGAATATTAGGGTCAAGTGGGGAGGGGAAGAGAAGAGGAAGACAAGGAGGGAATACAAGGAGATACAGTTAAAATTAAGGGCCATTTGAATGGTAGTATTAAAATATTATAATGTAGAAGCTATATACAATTAATTTCAATGAAAATTTAGTTTCCTCAGGGAGTCTCACTAGTTAAACTATCTGAATAATAGACTTGATACCCAGCTGTAGATGGTCAATAGAAAATGAATCCATTGCCATTTTGGAGGTTCATTTTCTCATAATGTCATAACAGAGCTTTGTTTTTGTTGCTGTTTTTTAGTTTATCTTATTTTTATATTATGTACGTTTTCCCCTTTTCACCCTGCAGGTCCTTTGCATATGTGTTATGACTTCCAGTTCAGTGCTTTTATGGGATTCCTGAGTTTGTGAAGGAGTTAGTCTCTGTGTCTATCTGTTCTTTATGGCTTCTCTTGAGCTATTTTATTCTTATTCTAATGTATTTTATATCTTTTAAATTATTATCCTTTAGAAGCCTGTTTGTTTTCTAATGACACAGAAAGGGGTGGATACCAATGGAAGTGAAGTGAAGGTAGAGAGAAAATGTGAAGAATACAGGGAGAAATGTGGTCAGGCTATAGTATGTGATTAAAAAATATTTTTTAAATAAAATTTAAAGTAGATCTTGACTCTGCTCATATTCACATTGCCTAGATATGAAGCAAAATTCCTCAACAAAGAGGACCCTCACAGAATAATACATGGACCCCTGGAGAAAGGGAAAGGGACAAGTTCTTCCAAGCAAATTGGGAACATGTGGGTAAGGGAGTTAGGGAGAAGAGGAACATAGAGGTAGGCATGATGGTATTGCGGTTTAATAAGGGTCAGGATAAACAAATAGATCAAATAGATGTTTATTAAAGGAGAAAGAACTCACAACACAGACAGATGAACACAGCAGTTAAAACTGGATGCTCCTCTCTCCGTGTCCTGCCAGAAAGGACCTTTCTCTGCCTCCTTCTGAGGCCAAGCTCCACAAGTCACTTCTGCCCCTGGCTCCACCCCTCAATGGGTTGGTCAGTGCCACAGAAGCAGACACAGTGAATATTCCACTACATTATGGAGCAGGAAGATTTATTCAGGGAAAGAATAGAGGAGAACAAGAAAACAGACACCATGATAGAAGGGGCCGTTATAGGTTTTAAGAGAAATCTGGCACAAGGAAATGTGCAGAGATCTACAAGGATGACCACAACTAACATTCTAAGCAATAGTGGTGAGGCTACCTTAAATGCCCTTCCCTGATAATGAGATTGATGACTACTGTATATGCCATCCTGGAGCCTTTATCCAGTAGCTGATGGAAGCAGAAGCAGACACCCACAGATAAACACTAGGCAAACTCCTGGAATCCAGTTGCAGAGAGGGAAGAGTGATAAGCACAGGTGTCAAGACCAGGCTTGAGAAACCCATAGAAACTGCTGACCTGAACAAGGGGGAACTCATGGACTCCAGTCTGATAGCTGGGAAACCAGCATGGGACTGATTCAGACATCCTAAATGAGGGTGTTAGTTAGGAGGACTGGGCAGTCTATGGGGCCTCTGATAGTGGATCAACATTTATCCCTAGTGTACAAATGGGCTTTGGGAGCACATTCCACATAAAAGGATACTCTCTCAGCCTAGACACATGGGGGAGGGCCTGGACCCTTCTCCAAATGATATGACATACTTTGAGGACTCCCCTTGGAAGGCCTCACACTCCCTGGGGAGCAGAAAGGTGATAGGATGGTGGTTGGTGGGGGGAACAGGTGAGGATGGGAGGGTGCAGGAACTAGGATTGACATGTAAAACAAGCTTGTTTCAAATTCAAATAAAATTATATAAAAATGAAGCAAAAGTCTTCACAATGATATGTAATAGAAGCTAAGTATTCTTTTAAAATGTATAATCTAAAGGTCAACCATGAACAGTATTTAAATGAAGAACAGTAAGCTTAAAAAATATTTAGGATAGTATATACTTCAGGAACATATGACAGGAAAATGCAAAGGAATAACTACCTTCAGTCTTTTCCATTCTTCTACTACAGTAAAATTTCTCTTATACTATTTTTACCACGTCATTACTCCACATAAAATTCATCATAACTTTAGGTTAGTTCAAAGAGGTGCAGATATATTGGTGAAAATATGTTTGCTATTATACTGAAGCATTGTCTCTCTGTCATAGAAATAGGGTAGTCCAGCTTGTAATTGGAAAAGTAATCCCATATATCAGGAAAAAATTCTATGAGCTACTGTAGGATATTCAGGATTTAAATTAATATATTATCAAAATAAAGTAAACACAAAACACAGAAAAAAGGAGGGAGAGATGGAAAAGGAAGAATAGGGGTAACAATGCCATAGAAAGATTGTTTGGTACTTACTGTTCTCATTAAGGTATGTTGACAGCACAATTGTTTCCTATTCTCCTCAAAACTATAAAATTATAGAAATGTGTCACTAATAACTATGTAATTATTGTAAAATACCAACTCTTGTGTACTTATTAAAGGATGGGTAAGTTACTTTAAAATATCATGCAATGCTATTATGACACATCATACTAATAATATCCATTGCTTAACTTTATTGTCAAATTAATTTGGTCTTAAAATGTTTCTCATCAAGGTTCAAAATGAACATTCACATTTTTGTGTTGAAATTTCTCAAAATAAAGTCCCCTCCCAAATATTGTCTCTAAGTATCTTAGCTATTCTAATTCTTATACAAATTTAGCATCTGTCTGATGGATGGGAGACACAGAAATCAATGAATTCCCATTAAATCCTAAATGATTAAACAAGTTTGATTGGGTTCAGTAGCTGTATTTGGTCATCTTCCAATTTTCTTTTAGTAACATTCCTCACTCAAATATAGTACATAATTCCTGTAACAAGAACAATGTCATTTCCTGAAGTTATTCTGAAAGTCAAATGCAAAATTGGGTTATAAACTTGGCCCATATTTTATTTTCATCCGCTATGTGATGTACATAAGAAATGACATCTGCAAGATACAGTTTCCTTAAACAAGTATTTCTAAAATGTTGGATGTAAAGAATCCATCAAAAGTATTGTACAGCATTTAATAGATTAGCCCTCTAAAAGGTAGTTTGGAGAAAAGAATGGGGCTAATTTACAGTTAAGCCATTGGCATATCAGAGTATTTGGGACAAACACTTATGAATGAATGAGTGAATTTGGTGATATCTGACTTTAAAATAATTGACTTTTTACCTTAAAATTTAAAAATATATAAAAATAAAAGAAATTTATAAGCAAAGTTGTTTTTAGTGGCAAGCATCAATCACAAAGTAGAACATTTTGAAAGATAACTGAAAGGAGCTTTCAGTGCCCCATATTCTCTTCATTTTATATTTAAATGTGTACATAAAATAAACAAATGAAACAAAGAAAAAACCTTGCAAAAGTATTTTAATGCTCTCTCTCTCTGTATATATATATATATATATACATATATATATATATAGTGGGAGATTAGACAATTAGGGATCTTTTGCATTAATAATTCAATTTTTAATTTATCTATGAATAAAATGAAATGAATAATACCACTATAAAATGATTTTCATTTTCATGAATCAATATGATTTCTTCTTGCTCTTACTTATATTATAAAGTGAATGTTATTTTAAGGGCTTTGGCTTACAATGAGTCAGATGTTTTTATTTGAACTTATTCTGATCTTTCATTATTCATTAGAGTATAAGACAATTAGTCAATATCACTTTTTATAGACAACACATAATTGGGTCTTGTTTTTAAAACTTCATTATGACAATATCAGTGAGTCTATTAAGGCCATTCATAGTTAAGTTTTATTATTATTATTATTTATTATAATAGAGTTGATAGCTATCACTTTTGTAATTAGTTTTCTGCTAATTATATGTGTTTCTTGTCTTTTCTTGAGTTCTTTTATTTTTATCTTCTCTGGTTTCAATTCTTTATTTGATTCCATTTTTTTCTCCTCTCAGAATAAATATTAAACTTCCCTTAAAATTGTTTTAGTGGCTTCTGGAGAGCTTGCAATACAAATTTACAGGTGAGTTAAAAAAACAACCAATCTAGGTTGCTGCCCTTTCAGTAAGATCTAGTGGCTGGGTATTTTGCCTCTCTGATCTTCAGCTTTAACCACAATATCTGTCTCTGGGCATTTATTATTTTATTATATATTAATTATGCTACATTTTTTGCTACTATAGCAAAACGTAACCTAGACTAGTTGACATAATTAATAAATATTTATTACACACACTTCTGGAGGCTTGGAGGTTGTGTTAGTTTGGAAAAAAAGGGAGTGGCACTATTAGGAGGTATGGCCTTGTTGGAATAGGTGTGTCTTTGTTGGAGAAAATGTGTCATTATGAAGATAGACTTTGAGTTCTGCTATTCTCAAGCTTACTACAAGTGATACAGCACTTCCTTTGCCCTAAAAGATGCAGGCATTTCAGCTACTTTTCCAGCATTATGTCTTCATGCCCACCACCGCGCGTCGCACCATGATGATAATGGACTGAACCTTTGAACTGTAAGCAAGCCATCCCAATTAAAATGTTTTACTTTCCAAGAGTTTCCATGTTCATGGTGTGTCTTCACAGCAATGGAAACCTTAACTAAGACAGAAGTTGGTACCAGAAACTGGGGTATTGCTGTAATAGGATTGACCATGTTTTTGTTTGAATGAATTTGGACTTTGGTACTTTGGGTTAATAAAGGAGTGGAAAGAACTAGTATGGGCATAGAAAACAGTGATGCTGAGAGTTATTTGAACTGTTGGGGGCTGGCTCAATATGTTTCAGAAAAGAATTTTAGTATGTTGTCTAAATATCATTCTTGAGGTATTTTGATGAAGAAGGTAGCTGCTTTTTTGCCTTATCAGAAGAGTCTGCCTGGGGCTAAAATACAGAATTTTGGATTAACTCTGTTGGCCGAGGAATTATTAAAACAGCCCAGGATTTTAGTATATGTGCAGAGTGCTGACCTGAAAAAAAGGGGGCTCCTGGACCTCAGACTGATAGCTGGGAAACCAGCATTGAACCTACTCAGACCCCCTGAATGTGGGTCTCAGAAGGCCTGGGCAGTCTAAGGGACCTCAGACAGTGGAAGCAGGATGTATTCCTGGTGCATGAATGGACTTTGGGAGCACATTCCCCACGGAGGGATACTCCCTTAACCTAGAAACACAAAGTCTAGGCCCTACCCCAAATGACTTGATGGATTTTGATAATCCATCCTGGAAGGGCTCACTCTCCCTGTGGAGTGGATGGGGAATTGGAAGGGGGGGGTAGGGAGGACATGGAAGGATGGGAGGTAGAGGGAACTCGGATCAACAAGTAAAGTATTTTTTAATTTAAATAAAAAGGAGCTAAGGATAGACTCTGTCCTGTAGGTTTTAGTGGTAACATGAATTAAGATTTTTAATGAAAAGGAACAAGCTGAGCAGGGTAAATTACAAAATGTAAAAAAGGAGAAAAAGCAGCATCAGCCAGTAGAATGGAGCTAAATCTTGTGTTTAAGGAGATAAATAGATTAAGAAGTAGAATTTAGGGAGTGATGACCTCAGGGCAAGAAATCACCTAGCTAATTTTTCAACTTGTGGAAAGGAATTAAGAAAAGCTTGGAGCCAGGGATAGTGATACATACCATTACTCAGCAGTTATAAGACAGAGGCTGGTTTGAAGCGAGCCTAGTCTACAGAGCAAGTTCATGGACAGCCAAGTGTAGGCAGTAAAGATAACAATCAAAAACAGACTGCTGATGAAGAAGTGATTGAATGAGGGGGTCATGTTCCAGCCCCAGCAAGCAGCAGAACTTGGCAGCTTTGGCCATATGATTCTGGCTTTAGAGTTAACAATAGAAGAAATAGTTATGTAATTTGCCTGGGTGTCTAACAAAACCTGCTGAGGCCAGGCTTGTGTCAGGAGAGTCCTCTAATGGAAGCCTAGAGAGGCCATTTTGTTAATCTCTGAAGGTGAAGCTTGGATTGTCTCGGAGAACTCAAACTTTTTAGAGATGCCACAGTCATGGGATACATGCCAAGGAAAGCTTCTAACAGGGAGAGAAATAAGCTGGTGAAAAAAGAACTGTGTTGCAATGAACAAAGCTGAAAAAAACTACAGATCTGAAGAGTGTTTTCATATTCATCACAGATATACAGAGTTTGAACCCAGATGGTTTTCATTCTTGCTTTGGTTCTGTATTTGCTCACTATGTTCCCTTCACTATGCTTTGGAATAGCAATGTAGTGTATTTCCTGTGCCATTATATGTTAGGTATGTGATCTGTTTTTTTATTTTAATCTCATAGGGGATTACAGTTAAGAGATTGCATGAATCTGAGACTTAACTTCAGACTTTTGAACATTATTTCAACTGTAATAGTCTATGGGACTTTTGAAGTTGGACTAAATGCATTTTACATTATGATATTGTGGTCCCATAAACATTTCATCATGGATGAAAGATGGGTCAGTGAATTCTCTTTCCTCCCTGAGGTACTGTCTTCATTAACAGTTTATTATTATTATTGTTATCATTATCATTACTATTAAAAAACTTTGGAACTTTAAAAGTACCACATTTAAATAGTTACATTAATATGAGATCGTAAGGAAAAATCAAAAAGTAAAAGTTTGGGAGTGATATTTGTGCATCAGTTAGAAATCGGTTCAATTGTGCTGGTTAATTTTTACCAACTTGACATAGACAGTACTCATTTGGGAAACAGGGAGCCTTAATTTAAAAAAAATTCAAAAAATTGAGCAGTCTATGGTGGCATTTTCTTCATTGATGATTAATATGGGAAGACCAGACACACATTGGTGCATAGTCCTTGTTTGTATAAAAAAGCACTTTGAGCAAACCATGAGGAGCAAAGCAATATACATTGTTCATCTATACTTCAGTTGCTTCATCAGGGTTCTGCCTTGAGATATTGTTTTGGTTTCTCTTGATGATGAATCATAACATATAAGTCAAAATAAACCCTTTCTTCCCCTAAGTTACTTCTGATCTGTGTTTTGTGCTTTCTATCCTGGCTTGTCCCTTCACCTTACTGATGGTGACTCTGTTGGGCAGGCTCACTCTGCCTACTTTTCCCAGAATTCTACTTTTCTCCTAGACCTGCCTATCTTCATGCCTCATTGGCCAAACAATGTTTTATTTATTAACCAATAAGAGAAACACATATATAGGAGGACATCCCCCATTATCTCCTCTTCTCCGTCTAAATAAAAAGAAGGATTTTAACTTTAACATAGTAAAATTATATATAACAGAAGAGTTATAAAACAAGAACCAAAATTAACAATATTTAATACATTACCATTTGACAAAATTAAAAGAAAATGTTCTATCATCTATCTTCTCTTTGTGAGTCTAAAGTCTTATATGTAACTTATCTTTTATCATAACTAAGGAAAACCATAACCGTAACTATCATTTTCAACTCTATCAAAGGCCACAGAAGGATAATATGTAAACTCTAGAATTGAAAGTGACATCTCAATGCCTGGACAATCACCTAAAGTTTCTCTGTAATGTTGGAACATCCATCTTCAACCCATACCCACAGTGTATCTGGCAGACTACTCATCAAAGCAAGAAATTTCAAACTGTCCACCAGTATTGACAGTTTGTCAGTTATTTTTCTCTGTTTCCTGCAGAATGTCAGAGAGACTCTTCCATGAAGCAGGAACCCATCTTGTTTTGTCAGTGTAGCAGTCATTTTCTTGTGGGTCCTGTATGTCCAGTTTGCACAGCATATAGTCAAACAGTCCAGGCAAGACCAATTCCTTGCCAAAATGGCTACTAGTCTTGCTATGTTGCACGCAAATTTCATAACACGTTTCTTTGATGCTAATTTTCAGGAGCAGTTGTGTCTCTTTAACGAGAAATACCCTAAACCATTTTAAATGCCATATTTTGTTGGTCTTTGATTGTTTTGAAGAATATCCATTTTGAATATCTCTTTATATTGCTATAAAACTTAAGTAACCTAACTATAATTTGACATTTATAGGTGACTAACATTTTATTTAATTATACATTACATTTTTAAATGATCTGTATAAACACAATACCTAAACAAGATAAATGTACATATAGCAAAATTGACCTTAATTTGTATCAATAAACCAAAATCCATATCAGTACAAAGTATTCATTTCTATATCATATTCCCCTTACTTCCTTTAGAAAATAATGGTTGTGATCATTAACCATTTATAACCGACCCAATTTAAATGAAAATAAACATTAATAAACAATATTTGGGAATGTGGATGTCCTTCTCTCCAAACTGCTTCGTGCTGTTTGGGGTTGCTGTCATAACCATGGGGATCATGAGAAAACCCAGAAACCTGCACAAAACCTGGCTGTAGTATTCTGCAAGGCTGCATTGTCTCAGCTATTTTGAATGTTTTATCACCAGGATTTATTACCACTTCTTCAGGAGATCTTGCTTGATCAATCCATATTAGTCTGGAAGGAATCCACAGCTTTTCTTCTTCATTGTGTATAGAAACAAGAGTAAAACAAAGTAACCTGTCCTTAGTCTTATTTAAGTATAAGCATTTTCAAAATATATAAATTGGATTAATTCAGCAACATTTATAATCAAATGTCTTTTAGCAGTTGTTCCTTAGCAACTGAAAAATTCAAAGACTACACAATAGCATACCATATCCAGACTCTGTGTATTTTCCATCTTTACATGGCTTTTTTATTACTCTATTTATTTTACCTTTATTTTGTTTTGAGATAGAGTTTCTATGTGTAATTTTGCCTGTCCTAGAATTCACTCTGTAGACCAGGCTGGCCTTAACTCACAGAGATCTGTTTGCCTCTGCCTCCCAAGTGCTGGGATCAAAGGTGTGTGCTACCACTGCTCGACTTACACGTATATTTTTTAAACATGATGTAAACGCTTTAGAGCATTCTATTCATCTGAATCTGTCTTTTCTGTATATCTCTATATTTTTCTGTCCACAAATCTTTTATCTGCTAAACAGCATTGCTAGGATTAAAGAGGATGTTTTAGATGCTGGCTTTCCAACATGGCGGGCACAAATTTACCACCAGCACTGGGAGCTGTGCTCACTTCCTTGACTCTTAAACCTTTATGAGTAAAAGATAAATCTGCTATGCTGCATGCTGGTCATTAGTGCTGCCAGCTTCTTGTATGCACCATTTTTGTTTCGTAGTGGGGCCTCCTAAAAGAACCTTGCAGTTTTTTTTCCACTTATGCTGAGCCTGGAAACCTCCCTTAAAGGAGCGATACAAGTCTCTGTTTGTCTCTAGCAAAACAGAGCCCACCCAAGAAAATGCTACTACCAAGAAGCTGTGCTTGTCTTTGTTCTTTTGTTTTTAGAATTCCTTTTTAAGCTGTTGTCAGGTTTCACGTGGAAAATCACTCAAACCACGTGTGGGTGCCATTTTGTAATGCAAGCTTTCTGTCCCAGTTTTTCCCCTTTGCCCATCACAGCCCAAAACAAACAGAGGCTATATTAATTATAAATCTGTTAGCTGATGACTATGTCTTCTTATTGGGTAGCTCTATCTAAATTCTTAACCCATTTTTATCAATCAATATATTGCCACCAGACTGTAGTTTACCTGGTAATGCCCGGGCATGGTGTTACTCCTCTGGCAGCATGGCAACTCTGTTGAGCAGGCTCACTCTGCCTACCTTTTCCAGAATTCTCCTTGTCTTCTAGACCCACCTATCTTTCTCACTCATTGGACAAAAAGTGTTTTATTCATTAACCAATAAGAGAAACATATATACAGTAGGACTACCCCATCTGTTTTGTCAAAGCAACTGAGAAACAAACTGCTTTGAATAGGAATGGCCCTCATAGTTTCACAGATTTGAAACTACTTGATAGGTCAGAGTAGGTGTGGCCTTATTGAATGAAGTATTTAAGTGTGGGACGCATTGGGTTTTTAAATGCTCAAGTCAGGCTAAGTGCCTCTCATTCTTCCTGCTGCCTGCCAATTCTAATGTATGATTTGATGGGGGATGTCCTTATGTATGCTGTGAATATATGTTTTTCTTATTGTTTGATGAAAAAAGTTGTTTGAGCCAATTAGCAGGTAGGATTTAGACAGGCAGGAAAATAAAACAGGCATAGACAAAGGTAGTATTGAAAATCAGAGAGCTGCCATGTAGCTACAGGGAAAGTAGGATTCCCAGCCAGTCTTCAATAATCCATGACCATGTGGAGATATATAGATTAATAGAAATGTGTTAATAATTAAGGGAAATATAGCCAATTGGAAGCCTGAACCATCAGCCAAACACTTTATAATTAATATAAGCCTCTGTGTGTTTATTTGAGACAGGCAGGAAACTTTCTTCTACAATAGCTGTCAGTTACCTCTCCAGCACTATGCCTTCCTGCCTTCTGCTATGCTTACTATTGTGATGATAATAGAATATACTTCTGAAACTCAAATGATTTCCATTATAAAAGTTGCCATGGTGTGGTGATATCTTGCTTGTACAAATTAAGCCTGTCTGAAGATCAGAGAATGGAGTTTGCCTCTACCTAAATATAGAGGTCTGTACAGATAGACAGGAAGTGAGATAGCTGGGCAAAGAGAGGATATAAACAGGAAGAAACAAGAACTCACTCTTCCATCTGCTGAGAAGCTAAGAAGGTAAGGAATGGCTGTGGATTTTGCCTTCTTCTCTCTGGTCTCTAAGCATTTTTTTCTATATCTAACTCCATGTTTTCATTATTTAGACAAATTAACAACTCCTTTTTACACCATGGTCATAATGTCTGTTCACAATAATAGAACATTGACTAAGACAAGGTAGCTGTTGTTATTTATTTCAGTGGTGGAGTCACAGATGCATTATCCTTCTTCAAATAAATAAGTTCCCATCCATTCTTGGGAAAGAATCTTGTAATAAAGTCAGTGGATCATGTACATATACACAAAAGACGTGGAAGTTGGGGTGGGGACTTGTTAAGAAGAAAGCTGGAGAAAGAAGAGAATGATGGGAAGCATGGGGAATGAAAATTGCTAAAGTTTGTCATCTACATTTATAAACTGTCAAACAATAAAATTTAAATATGTTTTATTTCCTGTGATATTTAATTTTAGACAATCTATGAACAGAAGTATGAATGAGGGAATAAGGCCATGTGAGTATCTCTAAAACTTTTCTGAATAGATGAATTCCAAACTGGTTTAAAATTAATTTTGTAAGTTTCTCTTGGTTTCTTTTGGAGGTCTCTGTATCATCTAAAAGCCTCTAAAAGGAAGAAGGGGGATCAATGCACAAATAAAAATAGGGATTAAGAGGCTTGCATGAAATAGGAAAGATGCAACATAAATAAATAGAAAATGTTAAAGAATGAGATGAAAATGAAGGATAGATAAAAGTAATCTTGAAAATCATGAAGGTGATGAACAACAATACAAAAATATATGTCTTTAATGTGCCACTAGCAAGTAATTCCAAGTTATAAAGAAAGCCATTGAATTTCTACATTGTCCATTCCATTTACTGTTGTTATAGGTATTTAGATAAGCTAATGCCATTCATGCTTATAATCAGCAGGAGAACAATGAAAACACACAATAGAGTAAGAATAGCCCACAGAATTAGATAATTAGATCAAATTCAAAACCATAGAAGATTTGAGAGAACTTTATAATTACTTCCTAATGCATTCATATACTCAAATAACAAAGTTATTTTCTTCTACATTTTTCAGTAGATGACAAACACATCAAGATGGGAAATATTCTTGTCAATATTGAAGGGGAAATTACTTTATTCAAAGACCCAGAATAAAATTGTTTTGGCCAGAAGAGTTAAAGTGAATTCTTACCATAGCATAGCCAATGTGATGCTTAGAACAATGGTTTGAGGACTGAATTCACTGATGTTTTCCGGAACTCAAGAACAGAAAATGATTTCATAGGATTTGCCAAGTGCTCTACATGTTTTCAAGACTGAAAAACATTGTTTTTTGCATAGTTTTAACTCAATGAACAAATAACAAAACATTACATAACACTAATTCAACATATTTGTATCTAACAGTATAATATCCTATATGATGATGTGACAAAAGACTCATAAGCAACTTAAGGAACATAGTCCTATTATTGAGAGATGCCAGAGCATGAACCTGAGGCAGACACTGATACAGAAACCACAAAGGACTACTGTTTACTGGCTCATGCTTACCTTACTTTTTTATAGAAGCCACAAATCACCTGACTATGAATGCTGCTGCTCTCAGTAAGCTAGGACCTTCTACATCAGTTAACAATTATGATGGCTCCTACAAAAATGGCCACAGGACAGTCTAACCTAGCCAATTCATCCAGACTTTCCTTTGAGACTACTCTAGCCTATGTCAAGTTGACAATTATGGTTAACTAGGATAATCACCACATAGAACAGTTTCTAGTATTTCTAACAGTAACACATTCATCATTTAAAAATTATCAAGATCTCATACATTTCTTCAGGTTTTTAACTAAGAAATCCAAAGTTTGCAAATCACTGCTTCAAATAACATGATATAACTTGCTAAAAATATCATCATATAAGTTAAGAGCTCCTAAACTCTTGGTTTAGGAATGCTATGGGGAAATCAAAATGCTTATTTATTGCTTATTGGAATGAAAATTAGTGTAGCTTGTATGAAAATGTTGGGTTTTAAAAAACTGGAATTACCATATGACCCAACATATCCTAGACATACACACTAAAGATTCAATATTCTACCACAGAGATACTTACACAACCATGCTCATTATTGTTCTATTCATAATATTCAGGAAATGAAAATATCCTTGATATTCAGCAACTAGCTAATGAATAATGAAAATGTACTATACACACAAGCTAGAATTTTATTCATCTCTAATAATACTGAAATTATAAAATTTGAAGGAATATGATGGCAACAAAAAAATTAAAAAGTGACCCAGGTTCTGAAACAGAAAAACTGGTTGTTCTTTCTCACAATTGAATGCTAAATTTTAATGTTAATATGTATGCATATGAATCAAGATAGGAGACTATGGGAGTTAGAAGTGGTAGTGAGGATAGTGTATTAAAGATACCTCTGGCTATAAAGAAGAGGGAGTAATAATGGGTACAAAACAGAGCAGCCCAGGGCAGGGAAATTGGGAAGGAAGGAAAAGCAAGAATTGAAGAAAATAAATTTGTTTTCAAAGCATTATAATAAAACCAATATTTTGTGTGTTAATAAAACATTAAAAAATTAAATTTATTTAAGACACACATTCTAATTAATAAGATACCGTTGGCCTTAGGCTTATAATCATGACTATGAACAACTGTTGCATAATAGCCCACAAATAAAAATGAGAATTATGTTTCATACAGAAAAATAAATAAATATAGTCTTATGTATTAAGGGAAATTTAGGACACATTAACTCCATTAACTCACAGAGATAAACTAAACTAGATTGAAGAGGAAAACATAAGTAATAGATACATCATTTGGGGGCTTCATACAGAGTGACTTTTGGGCCAGAACAGTAACATTGGTGTGTCAATGTACATGAAGTGATGGCTTCAAGACTGGAAACCACATGTATTTTGTCACCACATAATAGATGTATTGACTGCTCAATAGATAGTATTTTAGATAAACAAAAGAGGAAACCTCTTTCAACAAGAGGCAAAATATCTTTCTTCACCTAGGGTCTGCTCATGCTGTCTGTGGAGGTTAAGTAGCTCAGAACAATTTTTCAAGTCATTCTCTGACTCTAAAAACCTTGGAATCAAATCCACAAAGCAAAAATAAAAATTCTCCTTTGAAATTCTTGATTGGAAATTTAAAACAAAGCAGACAATCCAAGGGCGCATTAACACTTTTACTTCATCTGTGTTCCAACTACAATAGTATTGAGACAAGGTCTGGCTCCATTCTTATACTATCTCATTAATACAGAACAACATTTATCCTCCCATGTCCTTAAAAACATCCTTTCTACAAAAGTAAATAAATATCAAATAAAATGTAAGATTACCCCAAATAAAAGCACATGTCAACTTAAAGAACATACCATAATTCCACACAAATTCAGCACATTTTTTGGTCTTCTTGCAACATATATCCACTCTGTAGTACTCTACAAATAGCACAACAGTGCATTATATTCTTCTGTTCAAGGCAGTTAAAAGAGTAGAAAAACAGTAAATTTACATATTTTTCTACACTATCACAGATGGGTAGTTAGCATAAAAGGCCAATGACCAAACTTCTTAGTCCTTGATTATCAGACTATTATATATTTCCCTTGGTTTATAGAAACAATGTGAATTGTTAAGCAAGGACAAAGAATGCCTATATCTCTGATAAATTAAGTGAATTTTTGCATTCCCCAAATTTTAGACTAGATTCATCAGAGATTATTAGTGTTTTATAAACATTTATGAAAATAGAACTTATGAGGCTAAACCAAATGATAATGAGTTTAAAGCTTGTTTGACAAGAGGCTGTCTCAGCCCTACTTCCAAAGTAAATTGATACATCACAGAAATAGTATGAAACTGTTAGGTAAGTACACAAAGTTAAACTTATCTCATCAAGCTAAGAGTTCTTCTAAAATGCAGTGTCCATGAGATAGCTATTTGGCAAAGCTGTAAGTACTGGGTTTCTCATTTGCCAGACCATGAATATAGGCTGATTCAGAGATTTAAAATGATGTTAGTTATCCAGAAATAAATGGTATGAATACATAACTGTAATCAATCTTGAGACAAATCCTGGGATAAGATTGTATCAAATAAATTCATACTTGGGTAAAAACAGTCTGTCAGAAAACACTATTGTGCATGAGGAAAGTTACTGTTACTACAAGATCTGCAATTGCCCCAAAAGAGGTAGAAAAAAATGTTTCCCATTTAATAGAGAAGGGTAAGGTGAAGTGAATGCTCATCATGAACAGCACTGGAATTGAGATGTTTACAAGGAAATACTTCTGTCTGTGGACAGCAATGAATGGAATAGCCACTACTGTTCACTTAAGCTTGGAGTTAGCTAATATTCAGGTGTTGTAGAGAGAGAACCCTGAAGAAAATTTGGATAAGTTGATGAGCAATTAATGAGTAAGAACTTGACTGTGGCAATTCTGACAACTCATTAAATTATTTCTTCATTTTAAAGAATTTGTGTATACATAGAATGAAATATGAGCACATCTCTCCTCATTTCCCTACTCTAACTCCTATTGTAAGCCCTATAACAAGACATCCTATTTCACATTTTGTTATTGTCTCTATAATTCCCTAGGTCTATTTAGTGATGCCCATATGTGCATGGGTGTGGGGCTATCCATTAAAGCATATGAAACCTACTAGTGGCCATGAATTCCATAAGCAATCTCATTCATTCCAGAGCTATTCACAATCAACAGATCCTCAGCAAGGAATGGTGCTTGAGATGTATTATATTCTCTCTTTCCAGAATTTTATTTGTCTTAATCTAGCAAAGCTACCTTGCAGTTAACCACAGCTATTGTGAGTGCATGAATATGATGGCCACATCAAACCCAGAACACAGCATTTCAAAGCATTCCTCCACATCTTCCAATGCTTACATTTTTACACCTATTCTTCTACAATATAGCAACAGCATAGGTTGAGAGGTAAGAAGTTGATAAAGATTTCTTAAAGTTTAGCACTTAATCTTTTATTCTCAGAACTTTGATTCAACAAGCAGCTGACTGCTTCCCACTGCAAAAAGAAGCTTCTCTGACCAAGGATGATAGCAGCACAGGTCTAAGAATATATGAATATGTGGTAGTTTGAATAAGAATGCCCCCCATTGACTTCTATATTTTAATGCTTGATCATCAATTAGTGCCACTATTTTAGAGGGATTAGGAAGTATGGCCTTGCTGTAATATGGCTATATTGGAGGAAGTGTGTCACTGGGGTGGGCTTTGGGGTTCCAAATGCCCAAGTCAGTCCCAGTGTTTCTCTTTATGCGCACTGTGGATCTGGATGTAGACCTCTCTGCTCCTTCTCAAGCTTCATGTCTGCCTGTGTACTGCCAAATTCACCACCATGATAACAATGGACTAAAACCTATGAAATTGGAAGTGGGTCCTAAAGAAAGCTTTTCTTTTATAAGAATTGCCATAGTCATAGCATCTCTTCACAGCACTAGAACACTAAGACAGCATGAATATTTAGAAGGCATTTTGACGACTTAATTATTTAGCAAAATAACAATATCAGGCTCCATCTTAGGGCCTATAACCTCCTCAGTCATGGATTTTCAACAGTACCAGGCATAATATTTATTTCTGTGAAGCAGGTCTCATGTCCCATTAGAAATCCTTTGGTTACTGAATAACAGTCATGTGATTCTTGTACCAGTAGGCACATCTTGGCTGGCAGGTTGGTATTGTAGTATGCAGTATCTATCACTGGGTAAAGACCTTTCAAGTTTTCTTTACTTGCTGCAGAACCATAAATGCTTTAAAGCACTATGGAAGGTAGTCATCAGAGAGGAAGTTTCCTGGTAAGTTCAAGACTAATTTCTTTATGTCCTGAAGCCAAAGATTATGGTGACTTCAGCAATAGCATCTTATTATATAGGTATTGTGGATAACCAAAGGCAATGGCTATATTTGTTTTTGAGACTTTAGGGTTCTCTCTGATCAAACTCATGGAGAAGTGTCCCATGCCTTATACTGCAATTTTCATTTAATAACCCATACATTCTGGGAGGGACACTTATTACCCATGCAGGTTAATGTCCTTTGATCTTGGTTTGTTTGTTTTGTTTGTTTTTAAGTTGTATTTTGAAAGTAACTTGCTAACTACTTGGTTTTGGTTTTCATAAAGCTTTTTTTATTTTCTGATAGTCTTAGCTTTAGATGACTTACTGTTATGATTCACACTAATGTTGTGCAGATCTTGTTCAGACAACTATAGACATTGTAGAGTTCAAGGTTTCAACAACATTTTCATGTCCAGAAGCTGGATTGCTACAAAGAGTAACAAACAGATTTTATTAGAGAGCACATCTCCTTATATTGGAAGTGTGAATACACTGAATAAGAATGTTTAGGAACACTGTGTCCCTTTGAATATGAGCAGCTACTAGTGCAGAATTAGTAACACTAGCCATTATAATGTTATTTCCATTGCCATCAGGATTTGCCTGTTTTCCCCCATAGAGCTCAATCTTTCAATTAAGTTCAGGTGTTCTTCAAATGCCAACCTTTACAGGAAGCCTTTCTTGGTTGCTCCAAAGAAAGTTACTCTTGATTCTTTATTCTCATTACTAATATAGAGAATTTTGTTTTTTGTTTATTTATTTAATTCTTTGTAGATTATCACTCAAAACTTCAGAATTTGATCCCTGTGTTTACAATATTCCCAGTCATAGAGCACTTACAGATATATTACAGGTGCTCAGTAATAGATAATGAAGTGGTTCCTCATTTAATTTTAAAATAAGACCAAGTACTGTGCCTACATCTAGAAGCTATCCATGACCTTGTATCTTTTCATCACTTCTTTACGAATTGTTTTCAGCCATATTGACCTGAATATGCCAAGCTCTTCCCAGATTTTGTGTGTGTCGCTCTTTCTGACTGGAATACTGTATTCAGACCTTTGCTTGGCTGCCCTTTCTCATCCTTTCATGTACTGATCAAATACCTATCTTTGGAGTGGCCTTTTCTGGCAGCTCTAGCTAAAACAGCCACAGACTGTGCTTGCTCTTGTTTGGCACATTTATGTTGCAGGGAATTTAGTACAATTAAAATAGCAGAATTGTGGGTTATATTGGCCATTTCCCCAATTGGTTGGCAATCAAATAGAAAGGTGTATTAACTAATAAAGAAACAAAAATAAAAACTACCTTTTGTTGAGCTCTTAATAGTTACTGAGGGGAAGCTACCATAAGTTCTCTTCATTTAACTTTTACCTTCTTAGAATTAGAATCATTAAATAGCCCTGCCTTACCAAATAAGAACTTATGGTGTAAGAAGTACAGCTAGATACCTGCCCAAGGTCACATAGCTCTTAAGTAGCAATACCTGAATCCAGTAACTATAAGTGAATACTCTTCTTTATATTCAAGTATTCAATACTCAGGATGCCTGTGTAGTAGACTTAAATTCACTTTCACAAGGCAAACTTCTCTTTGGCACATAGATTTAGCACTAGAAAAAGCATATCAGAAATTCTGAATACAATAATCATAAAGAGAGAGGCAGGCATATGCCATGTTAAAAGAAGGATGAGAGAGCTTATATGGTGGCCAAAGGTCCTTTCCATATGCTGAAATGTCTTAGAAGACAAGATAGTAGATCTTTTGCAGGATTTAACCCTCATTGTACTGATAGAGAAGATTGAACATTATACACATAGACTCTGATCCAGAGCAATCAATCTTCAAATCTTTCTCATTCAGTGTGGAGCTTCAGATCATATGTTAGAGCTCCCTGAACCAGATATACCAACTGTGACATCGAAGTTATGCCAACATTTACTTCATAAACTATGAGAAATTTGTTTAAGAGTCAATAAATCCTGTGAAGCAGACACATGGGCCAAGAATACTAGAATTTGCTTTCTGAACATTTTCTCTTTCGGATTCACAACACCTCAGTGAAGTTTAACTATTATTGCTATTGATACAAAGATTACACCTTGAAGAAATGAAGTGACTTCATCAATACTCATAGCTGACAAAGCTGAATTCAAACCTGTGATTCTGCCTTCAGAGCTAGGGACATAGTAACATCCTAATATGACATATAAAATGCTTAAAATGGATGGACACAAGTGAAGATCAGACTCAACAGCTATTGCTGCTGTGATTATTATCAATTTTGCTGTTATCATTTCCTCCCCATTCTGGCCTTCTCATGGGTCAAATGTGTTAATTTTTTGATTCATGTTCTTCTCTAATAAAGATGTGTCTCCTATAGGAAAGTGTTCAGTCTAATACAATTGAATAATTTTTAAATATAGCATCTGACTGCCCCTTGAAGCCCAGGACAGAACCATGTGCTTAGAAAGTACACAGTGATTCAGACTTTGGGTTGTTCTGACTGTATTGACATGTATCCCAGACTGACTTCATCATCTGGTGACCTTTGAGAATCTGTCAATGACTCCCAGTGAGAGGATTTAGCCCCCCTAAAACATACCAGTGGATGATTCTGGATACCTAGCATATTTGGTATTTTTAGTTGGATTTTAGCCTCTCTTTACGTTAGGAATCTGCATCTATGCCTAATTTTGCTTCTTTCTTCTGAAAGGGGCTTCTACCTTTCCTCTTCCTTACAACTTCTACCTTATTAATTTTTTCTACTCTAATCAGTTTAAGACAGGATTGGCTGCCTCTGTTCTCATTCTTCAAAGCCCTAAGACTCCTCTTTTTTATTGTAATCATTCTCTCAATTATGGATACTACTGTCCAGAAGTACCTCACCACCCAAGTCAGCATTTGTCTTTACCTCTCACTCTAGTTCCTATGCTATGCTAGTCTCAATCTAATGGCCCATCGTATTCAGTCAGCAAAAGCATTGTTAAGCTCTTACAAAGAAGAAAGATGATTTGCATAGGTACTCAGGAAGTATTTGCCTTGTCTGTCATATAATACATTCTGGAAGAAAAGAAAAACATTCTTAGTTAAAGATTATCCTCTAATTCCCAGGTACCTACACAGTGACCTCATATTCCTTAAGGAATGGATTCTTCTTTTGGTTTCCCTGGGAAATGACTATATAGAGTGCACACAAGGATCAAATGATAGTGATGAGTCATCTGAGATAGCAGTTCCCTTACCATTCTCTTGTGGGACCATATATTTAATATCTTAATAGCCTCTGTGTTAAACTCTTTTGGCTTCTAGTTCCAGTTTTCCAAACATTAATAATTTGTATCTTCCTTTACCATATGTTTTCACAAGGCCTTGGAGAATGCTGGCCAAGGTTACATAGGCTTGTCACTTTACATTCAATTACAACAAATGATTAAGTTGATACTTGTTTTTTATAATGTCATCTTAAATTTTTCTCTTTTTTTTCCTATTTTCTTTCCCATGGACATGGGAAACACTCTGCCCTCTGATATTGTCAGGCTCTATTTGATGTCCTATTTATTTAAAATATCCAGCTCTCTTTCTTTGCTGTCATTACTAACACAGTACTCCTTTCAGCTTTTATTTAAGCTTTTGCACCTTTTTGTTCCTCCCATATTCCTGTTATCTACTCCCCTTAGAATTTATGTAGGTGAACAAACCAAGGCTCTATGCCCTCCATTACTTGCACTGACTATTATTATTATTATTATTATTATGATTATTTTATGTAAACTTTCTTTTAAAAAAACTTAAAGATAAATGTATGTAATGCATGCTTTCAGGGCTGACTGTTTGGCACTGGACAACCAGTTACTGTGTTCTTCCCTAGTAATGACAGCTTTGCTTAGTTACCTATAGTTCTTTGTATAAGGTTGAGTTCTTGTAGTCTTTCCCCTGTCCAGTATGACAATGTCTATGGGTGTCCTTGTTTGGTTCATATCTGGGCAGTTGTGTTGATGAGAATTTATGGGTATAGCTTCTGATGTTACAAGGAGATTCAGTGTCATAGCAAACTCCCTGATCTTCTAACTCTTACAATCTTTCCATCCTCTCTTCCTTAGTGCTCTCTGAGCCTTTCAGAAATTTATAAAATATATCTGTCATTGAGAATTCTAAGTATTTTACCCAGTGTTTCTGATCTTCTGGTTGTTTGGTGCCTTAACATAAAAATTAAATTATCTTAGTTTTCCTTCTCACTCTAATATTCAATTACTCCTCAAGCTTAGTAATGGTTGTGAAATATTCTTACTTTTCAACTAAACATAATGAAATAAATATTTCTAGTACTTGTTGACTATGTACAATTTTGTTTTTCTCTCTGAAGAGAATGGAGTGGAATATTTATTGTAAGAGAATTTCTATTACTATTTAATTTTTCATTAATTCTCATCAACTGTATTTCCAACATATTTTGCAACATTTTATGAATATCTCACAACAATATTTTATGAGGGACAAATTTTCCATGTACTTTTCTAGTTATGCTATTTATTACCTATAGTCACAAAATTTGTAGAGTTCTTCCAATTTAGTTAAATTATAACAGCCTGTTTGTTTTCTACAGAAAGGAAGGAAGGAAGGAAGGAAGGAAGGAAGGAAGAATGCATGGAGTAAAATGGACGAAATGTTGGGGACGATCTGGGAGGATATGGGGAAGGGAAACCATGATTAGAATATACAGTAGGAAAAAAAATATTTTCTAAAAAAAGAAAAAACAAATACATAAATACTAAATAAATAAATGATTAATGGAAGGCTATAGAAATGGATCTGGGGTAAGAGATAGTAATTGTAGATAAACATGATCAAAGTTCACTATATATGCACATGAAAATGTCATAAAAAACTCATTATTTTTCACAAATAACATATGCAACTAAAATATGGGGTTAAAGAAATGGTACAGAGGTTAAGATCACTGTCTGCTCATTGAGAGGACCTAGGTTCAATTCCCAGAATTTACATAATGTCTCACAACATTCTGTAACCCTAGAGAGTTGTGATACTCTCTTCTCTCTTTTTGGGCAACAGGTTTGCACTTGGCACAAAACATAAATTTAGACCAAATTGCCTATACACATAAATAATTAAATAATTTGAAAATATTACTAATGTATCTAATAGATTATGCTGTAAAGTAAGATTCAAAGAACCTGTGTATTCAATGATAATTTCACATTATATTTGCTAGTCCACCTTATTTGTCACTACATAATCTACCAATGAATTATATGTCTATTTTCCCTAAATAGAATATTTTTTCTATTTCTGTCTTTTCTATAAAATATTGTAAACTTTTGTAAGCATAACTTTAGTTCTGATATTGTTCTACTATTCTGTGAAAAGATTTTGTAGTTTAAGTCAACCTCAAGCAGTTATAAGGACTAATCTTCCTGAGACATAGAGTACTTAGGAAAATATTTTGTTTACTCCTAATTTTCTGTCCTGCCCAGTTCCAAAGCTGTAAACACAAGTAAACACATAGAGGTTTATATTAATTATAAACTGTTTGGCCAATGTCTCAGGCTTCTATTTGGATAGCTCTATCTTAATTATTATCCCATATCTATTAAACTATGTATTGCCACTAGGCTGTGGCTTACCCATATTTCTCTGGCATGTTAATCTTTTGGTGGCTACATGGCATCTTCTAGAGACACTCTGCACTTTTTTTTCCCAGCCTTCTAGTCTGGTAGCACTGCCTATTCATCCAGCCCAGTTACATCCTGCTTATCTATTGGTCAAAACAGCTTTATTCATTAACAATTGAGAAAAACACATATTGACAGCGTACAGAAGGGCATCCCCCATCAGTGAGTGTGTGTGTGTGTGTGTGTGTGTGTGTGTGTGTGTGTATGTGTGTGTGTCTGTGTGTGTGGGGGGAAAGTGTGCATACGTGCATGTGCATGCCCCCACACTTATTTATAGGATATGTAGCTAATTTTTGGTACTTAGTGCTAAATGCTTTCACATACATCCATTTTAGAATAATTGGAAAGGACCAACAATTTATATGTAATATATGTCAGTCTAAGATAGGCAAGGTTTTCTATCAGGAGGCATGTTCATTTTGGACAATGAGGATTGATGGCTGTGTGTAACCTCTAATAACCCCAGAGATGTTACTAGTCCTCCTTTTCTTGGGCACATTGTGGCCCCCAAGCTGTGACATATGCAATAAGGAATCTTCCCTTTTGTACTAAAAACCTTAGTCTTCAAACAATCATTTGCACTATTTGTATACATTGAATTGTCATGTAACAATAACTGCAAGCACTAGGCAGAATTGAATAGAATGTGTAGAACAACTATTGAAATGGCAAAAAAGGAAAACCTTCACATTACATAACAAAATAATGTGGAGCTAATGTAAAGCATGCAACATTTAATTGTTGCAGAACATTTTTCAAATAGAAAAGATGTAGTGTCACTGTATCCTCTAAATAACCTTAGAGCAGAAAATGTCAAAATGCCTTATATTCTCTACCTAAACCTATTTTTGTAGTCTAATGTAATTCCGCTGTCCCTGAGGTTGCCTTGTTTGCTTTCTTCTTTTGTGGAGTGCCCATATTAGACACTCAAACACTTAGGAATTTATTAATAAATCAAACAGAATCTGAAAGTCAACAATGCTTTGAAATTAGGGCATAAAGCAAAGCAACCCTGACATTTTGTGGGCTTATTCCTTTTGTTTCTGAGGCAGAAATTATTCATATGGAGAATCAACTAAAGAAGTCTATAAAATTGGTATTCTTATTCAGAGTTTTGGGTGTGTTTTCTGTCTTGAGGCACTGAGTTGTAAAGGCCCCTATTGTGGCTCTTGTACTTCAATACACTCAGACACTACATATTTAAAATGCAGGGTGTCAGGGACTCTGTTTCATTTAACAAACATTTTGTGTGATTAGTATAACATGTACATATACTACATTTTCATTTTCAAAAATATTGACCTGAATATTCTTCTAGAGTTCTTCTAGAGCTAGAAAAGGCTGTCATGATTCCACTAATAGATTGAATTAGATGAAAACATAAAGAAATGTTGAGCAATACTTAGTTAGAATTCTTTTAAAATGAATTTATGAGAAAGGAGGAAGAATGCTTGTTCCAAAAACTGAGATAATAGATATTTCCAAATAAATAGCTGTATTTAATTATTGTATTTACCTCTATTCTTATCATATATCTTCAAAGTGGAACCATTAAGAATTTGCATGTCAGTTGCAGATAGCATAGTAAAACTGAAACCTTGTTTTTGTCCAGCCTATTTGGTGTTTTGTGAGCATCTTGTACTTTAAAGGTATGTCCTTCTTTAGGTTGGGAAAATTTTCTTCTATGATTTTGTTGAAAATGTTTTCTTTGCCCTTGAGCTAGGTTAATTCTCCTATTCCTACTAATCTTAAATTTGTTCTTTTCATGAGGTTCCTGATATCCTGGATGCTTTATATTATGAATTATTTGATTTATCATTTTCTTTGAGTGATGAATCTACTTTCTGTCACATCTTGAACACTTGAGATTCTCTCTTCCATCTCTTGTATTCTGTAGTTCCTGTTTGTTTCCCCAGACTCTCCATTTCCAGAATTTCCTTGGTTTGTGTTTTCTTTATTGTTTCTATTTTAGTTTTCAGGTCTTCAATCATTTCCTTCACCTGTTTGATTGCTTATTTTTTGGCTTTCTCTGCTTTCTTTAAGGGAATTCTTTTAATTTTTTTGTTTGTCTTTTACTTAATTTCTTTAAGGGATTTTTTTTTTCCTCTTTAAGAACCTCTACTATCTTCATGAAGTAATTTTTAAGTTTGTTTTCCTGTTTTTCCCCTGCATTGGAATATTCAGGATCACTGAGTTCTGGTGCTGCCATATTGTTCTTTCAGTTGGTGGATATATCCTTACACTGGCATTTACTCATCTTTTCTTCAAACTGATATGGTTTATACCTGTGTCTATTCTTCCAACTATTGCGGTTTTTGCCTGTGCCTATTTAGTCTGATGTTTTTCCCAACTGTTGTGGTTTATGCCACTACCTATGTAGTCTCCAGAGGTTGTGGGGCAAGCCTAGCCATGCGAAGGGGGTTCAGGTACATGGGAGACATGCAGAGATGTAATAACTCACAACTAAAACATGCAATAAAATTTAAAAATAATTAAAGACCTTATTAATGTCTATGAGTGTGACTGTGTGTGACAGTATACAGGTACCATGATGCACATGTGGAAGTCAGTTCTCTCCTTGCACCATATGAGTTTTGGATATCAGACTTGTGTTGTCAAGCTTGACGTTAATGCTTTTCATACCTGAGCTAGTCTAATCTTATAAATTTTGTAGCTATGGTTGATCACAAGAAGTATAATACCAAGCCAATATTCCTAATTATAACTAAACTCTTTAGATAATCAGAAGCCACATTTGTCTAATTATATTTAAAAAGTATACATTATCTGTACATAATTTGATTGTTGTTTGAAAATGAGATGGTGCTTCATTTTCTGAATCAAAATTATAGCCTAAATTCTGCATTTAAGAACCATGAAACAAAGACCTTCTGTTGTTTAAACCATCCAGCCTGTTACACTATGTTACAGTAGTCTTAGCAGGCTATTGAACTGTGTTTATTATCTCACTTTCTCCTTCTAGTGACTTGGACAACCTCTTCGGTTTTGAAAATGCTTAATATTTAGTTATCTGTGTTGCATACATAATTTAGAATTCCAAATCCTACTTTAAATCACATTCCTTACTCTACTAAACTTAAAGTAAGTGTTATACTTGATACAAGCCAGTGTCACACAAGAAAAAGGAGGTAAATGAGAGTGGCCTATAAACACGCCTGTGGGTGGCATTTTCATGTTTGCTAATTGATGTAGGAAACCACAGTCAAGTGGATTATATAAGCTAGCTGAGAATGAGCCAGAGAGAAAGTAAGCAAGTAAGCGCATTTTTTTCCTCCATTGTTTCTACTATATTTCTTACCCTGACATCTCTTAGTGATAGATTGTGACCTGGAAATGGAATCCAAATAAACCATTAGCTTTGGTCAGCATTTTATTAAAGCAAGAAAGAAGTGAAATAATAGATCATGTTCTTACTATCACGGTCTTTTTTTTTTGCAATTTAACATATGTTTAAAATTCCTTTGTGCTTTGTTAGTTAACATCCATTGTTTTATACTTTTCTGTTCCAACATTAATTTCCTATAATCTTTTTATAGTTTATATGTGAAGTGGAAAAAATTGTAACATAGAGTTATTATGTCTCACTGTCTGTGGCTCTAGAGTCTGGGTATGGCTTAGGTGTGTCATATGTTCAGTTTCTCACAATGCTGCAATCAAAATGTTGACAAGTTCTTTTTCTGGAGTCATAACTAGGAACAGATTTACTTCTAATCTTATTCATGTGTCTGTAGAGTGCATTTTCTCACCATCACAGTATTGAATACTGCAGACTTACTGGCTATCAGCTTGAAGCATTCACTATTTTATGGATCTACCTTACAGAGCTTTATTTCATAGGCTTACTCAAGGTGGCTACTTAATTCATCAAGCCAATAAAGAGTCTCTGTTAAAAAGGAATTGTAGACAAGAATTTTACATAATGCAACCTAGTCATGGGACATAAACTTTCTAAACTTTGTTATATACTCTAGTTGATTTTGTGGTAAAAAGCACCACAATCAAAAGCAACTTGAGGAAAAACAAGCTTATTTCAGTTTACAGCTTATAGTCCATCACTAAGAAAAGCTAAGATAAGAGCTCAACAGGAACTGCAACTGAGGTACTCCATCACTTTTTCATTATGACAGAAAATTCAGATTTCTAAAGTATTGCCTTTAAGATCTCACATCTGTCATCAAGGTCCTGACCATTTCTCATGGCCTTAAGTATAAATGTGTCATCACACTTGACCTTAGCCCAAAAGGCTGCAAGTTTATAAATATAAATGTCTCTCAAAAAGGGGGAGACTGGAACAAACATCTTAGAGGAACCCTTCTTAATATCTTCCTTCCTTTGTTTTGCTCAGCTTGTATTCTTTAGAGCTTCTACCCACCTGGAATGGGCCCTATCACAACATTAATCAAGACAATTTCAAGTAGAAATTCCCACAGGCCAATCTGATATAATCAATTCCTAAATTGAGGATGTCTGGGTTATATTTTATGTAAAATGTATTTATACTCCACCACATAGGGACAGTGCACAATTTATCCTTACACAGTCAGTCATCCATTCTATTTCAGGTCTATAAATAGTTTTGCAATATTTGCTGACAAATTCAAATATCCAACGATGAGCTCCACTATCAGAAAGAACCCCATGAAATGTATGAAACATATTTATCTTCCCAATTTTCCAGGCTTATGCAACCTCCTTGTTGGAATTAAGACCTTCTAGTTCCATAGAAAAAGAATACTAGCATGTATTTGCCTTTTTCAGTGTTTTCTTTTTTTAAAGTCATCTTGAGTTTTTCCTGGTCTCAATAATTTGCAACTCCAATATGGTATTTGCAATGAAGGCCACCTTTTTATGCTATAAAGGACAGAGCTTTTATAGAGCTATCTAGGAAAAATAGAAAGCTATGTTATAACATTTTAAACTATATGTTCAATTATATAAGTGCCATTTCCACAAAAGAATAAATTGTAGCTTTTACAAATACATATTACAGCCTTTCATTAAATATTTCTTTATAGTCATCTAGTATCAAAGAGCATCCATATATTTCAAATGTTTTTAATTTCAATGTATTTGTACAATGGCTTAGTAATAACTATTTGGGTATTTTAAAATTAGACAAGTATCACTGGGTCTCTTAGATTATGTTTACAATGAAGGATGCTTAGTGTTAGAGATTTAGATTTTGACAAATGAGGCAAGATATTAATTAATGTTTCTACTCCTATTGGGACACAAATACATAGCAGCACAACCTAAGTAATGTGAAATTATTCAAAAGAGTAGGTAAAATTTAATAAGCACTACCTACAAGCATGTTTTCAGAGTTCTTCAGCTGAAAATTACATGAGAGGTTGTAAAAAGCTTGCTACATTTTTTATTATTGTCCCTTACTTATGTTGACTTTTCTTCAAGAAAAATGGGCAGAAAAAATACATGAATTCATAGCCATCATGGATCTTCAGACAAAAGGATGTAGACCATGGAGATGTCAAAAAGTATTTAATGTGTATTGAATATCTTATTATAACATAGACTAAAGAATCAGAGAATATACCTTAAAACACCCTAGTGAAGGCAATGGCAGATTGCCCTATGTCCAATCATTCTCTCATTAGGCTTGAGCATCATAAAACATAAAATGTGCCCTGATGAATAAAAAAAAAATCAAAGCCAGATATTATGAAGTCTCTCTTCTACTTCATTCAGTGTTTTCATTTTCTAGACTTCAATTTGTCAACAACATAATTAATTGGTTGGGTTTATATAGTCACTACATGTTAATTATGGGTATTTTAAAATAAATTTGACTTAAGTTGTTATAACCATTAGTATAATAATTTTGACTTCATTTCATTCTAATATTTTATAATTTAAATATCATTGCTTAGTTATGAAGCAATTGATTATTATTAAAGTATTAAGTTGCAATTATCGTTATAAGACAGCTATATTATTAGATTCCAATATTATGAGTCAATCATATTAAAAAACTATGATTAATGGTCTCAGCTCTTCAATTAAATATACCAATTGGCAGATGGCATTATATAATTAAGAAAAACAGTTTGTTGCCTACAAATATACAGCTCACTGACAAAGACAAACATTTTAAAAGTTAAAAAAATATTCAAGGAAATGAAAGTAGAAGTAAATCATAAGTAGGTCAACTCATGCATAAAAAATTGAACTTGAATCAAAAAAATATTACAGATGTGGTAAATAAAAACATTACATATCTATAAAGGGAACAATCACTCAAGAAGTATTGCTGTTGGAAATAGTTATCCAGAAAATGTTGGTTTACTTCCAAAACAAACAGTACTAGATCTAAAGAGGAAGATAAATCCAGACACAACAGTAATGAACATCTTGGACAGCTCAGTTTCATAAATAGATCACACAGACATAATATCAATAGAGGAACTTCAGAGTAAAATTGTGTGATAAATTAAAGGAACTTGATAGAAACGTTGAGGGTATTTCATTCAACTGTAAAATATACATTCTTCTCATCATCACATCCAATTTTCTTCAAAAATCAATCATAGCATAAGGTATGAAACAATTACCAAACAGAAAAATATTGAAAAACTCTTGTAGATGCTTAGATCCCAGTATGAAAACACAATCATGATCAGCCAAGACAATATTCTTCCTTCATAAGCTTACAAACATTTTTTTGTAGGCACATATAAATATGATCTAGCTAAACCACAAAAGAAGTACTATGAAATACCAAATATGAATATATTTCTTAATAAACTCAATGATTACAAACAGCTGAATGAAATGATATAACTATTTCAAAACATGAGTGTAGACATTATCAAAGAAATAAAATCACTGGAGTAAACCCAAACTGAAATATAACCAGAAATGAAAAATTCTTGATGTCAAACAAAAAGTCTTACCAACAGGTTACAAAACAAGAAAAACATAGTCTCAGGTATCAAAGACAAGTTAATAGAAATGGCTATCCCAGTCAAAAAAATGCTAAACCAAAATAAAAAAAAAATCAGGCACAAAACATCTGGGAAATCTGGGACACTACAAATAAAAAACAAAACTTGAGAAAGGAAGAATACAAGTCAAAGGCAATGAAATATTTTCAGCAAAAATCACAGATTTTACCAATCTAAAACAGGAGGTAACTATCAATGAAGTTGGAATATCTTTGGACTGCCAACCCCCAAAAAATGATACAAAGACTTATTAGTGATTATGAAAGTTTGGTCTTAGCTTAAGCTTGTTCCTAAATAAGTCATAAGTTAAATTGACCCCTTTAATTAATCTACATTCTGCAACATGACTTCTTACTTGTCCTCCATACTGTAGGTCTAACATGTTCCGAGTCTCACTGGAGAATCATCTGCCTCTCAGATTCTTCCCACAAGTTCCCCTTTCTTCCCGCAAAGTCCCACATATCCTCTCCTGTGTAAATATTAGTTGTTCATCTCTTTATTAATCTAATCAGTTGGTGCCTTAGCAGAGACACATCTTCACAGTGTACACAAAGATTATCCCACAACATAACAAGGTATTAGAAACACCAACTATCAGAGCCAGAAAGGTATTCTCCATAACACATAATAATTAAAATTATACAGAATAAATAAAAATATATTAAAATATACAAGGGGAAAATCAAGAAACACATAAAGATAGGCCCATTAATGGAGATTTAAAAAGCAAGAAGGGCAGGAACACACATTTTACAAACTCTAAGAGGCTGGAGATTTCAGCACAGATTACTATGCCCAGAAAAACAATAAATCACAGTATGGAGAGAAATATTAATTCCAAAATGAAACCAAATTTAAGCTATAAAGAAGGCACTGGGAGGAAAATTTCAGTCTGAAGTGACTAACCACACCAAGCAAAAACAAGTAGTGAATAATCCAAGAACAAATCTAAATGTGGGGTTCCACACTATGATAACAAAATAACAGGAGCCACTAAACACTACTCATTGATCTCTCAATTCTAGCTAATGTTCTTAATCTCAATATAAAAAGATACAGAGTAACAGTTTGTGTTAGAAAACCAGATCTGTCTTTCAGTTGAATCCAAGAAACACAGTTTACAATGAAGGATATCTATTACCTCAGAGTAAAGGATAGAACAAAGGTATTCCAAGTAAATGGATTCAAGAAGCAAGCAGATTTAGAAATTATAGTATATTACACAATATATTTCAAGCTGCAACTAATCAGAAGAGATATAGAAGGGCACTATATACTCATTCAAGGAAAAGCCCACCAAGTGAATATAGCAATTCTCAACTTTATAGAATAAACAATAGGGCATTCAAGTTCATAAAAGAAACACTACTACACTTAATATCACACATTAACCCTTACTCAGTGATAGTGGTTGATTTCAATACCCCACTCTCACCAATAAATAGGTCATTCCAAACAAAATCTAAACAGAAATGCTGGAGTTAAATAATGTCACAAATCAAAAACAATGTACATTCTTCTCACAGTTCATAGTACTTAGTATAAAACTGATCATATACTTCAACAAAAAACAAGTCTCAACAGATATAAAAAATTGAAATAACACCCTGCATACTGTATGACCACCATGGATTAAAGCTGTATATCATCAAAAACAGAAACATTAAAAAGTATACAAACTCATGAAAATTGAACCACAAAAAGAGTAAATTAGGAACCAAAATCCCTTATAGGCATAAATGCAAAAGTTCTTAAAATATTTGTAAACTGAACAAGAACATATCAAAAAGCTTACCATCCACCATGATAAAATAGTCTTCATTTCAGAGATGCAGGAGTGGTTCAATATATGAAAATCAGTAAATATAATCCACTAAATAAACAAACTGGAAGACAAAACCACATGGTCATCTCATTAGGAAGAAAAGTACTTTGACAAAATCAAAGTTATGATAAAAGTCCTGGAGATATTAGAGATACAATGGGTATACATAACTATAATAAAGGCAGTTTACAGCAAGTCTATAATCAACATTAAGTGAAGATAAATGCAAAGCAATTCCACAAAAATCAGGAACAAGACAAGGTTTTCCAGTCTCTTGATAGTTATTCAATATAGCAATATAGTACTTAAAGATATAGAGCAATAAGACCACTGTAGGAGAAAAAAGGGATACAAATGGGGAAAGACATCGACATATCTCCATTTGCAGATTATATGATCTTACACATAAAATACCCTAAAGACTCCACCATGAAGCCTTTGCAGTTTATTAATACCTTAATTAAAGTAATAGAATAAAGAATTAACACTCAAAAGCATTACTATATAAATGACAAACAGCTGAGAAAGAAATCAGGGAAACAATACCTTTCACATAAACTGAAAAGAATAAAATCTTGAGATAACTCTAACTAGGTAAGTGAGAACTTGTATAATTAAAAGCTTTGAGATACTGAAGCAAGACAATTGAAGAAGACAACAAAAGATGGAAGGATTTTTCATGCTTTTGGACCATTAGTATTAATAAAATATAAATGGCTGTCTTACAAAAAACAATCTTCAGATTTGATGTAATTCCCATCAAAATTCTGAAATAATTCTTCATAGAAACTGAAAAGAAAATTTTGAATTTTGAAACACACACACACAAAGAGAGAGAGAGAGAGAGAGAGAGAGAGAGAGAGAGAGAGAGAGAGAGAGAGAGAGAGAGGGGAGAGAGAGAGAGCATCTATAAAATTATCTGACAATCTGGAATAATAAAATAACTGTTGGAGGCATAACCACCTCTGATTAAATTTGTATTGCAGAGAAGATATATAGTAATTAAAACAACATGGTATTGGCATAAAAACAGGCACATTAATGGTATCACATTGAAGAGCCATACATAAATCCACATACTTATTGACACCTGATATTAACACATAAGGCAAAAGAGACATTGGAATAAAGATATCTTCAAAAAAGGTGTGGATCAAACTGGATTACTTTATATAGAAGAATGCAAATAGATCCTGTAGTGAGATATTCTCTTTGTCTGCTTCTGTGGCACTGACCATGCCCATTGGGGGTGGAGCCAGTGGCAGAAGTGACCTGTGGAACTAGGTCTGAGGAGGAGCCTGGGAGCTCTCTTGCTGGCAGGACGTAGAGAGGAGAGCATCGGGTGGACCTTGCTGGTGTTCATCTGTCTAGGTTGTAAGTTATTTCTCCCTGAATAAACACCTATTCGGCCTATTTGTTTATCCTGATCATATTTAAATCATGATAAGATCCATATTTATCACCTTGAACAAAACTAAGCTATAACTAGATTAATAACCTCAACATAAGGATAAATATGTTTTATTTGGTAGGATAAAATGTGAAGAATAGGCTTGAATACATTCACAAGGAAATGGATTAGTGAACAAGAAATTAATATCATAGTTACTCAACTATTAGAAATAGAACCTCAGGACACTGAAAATATTCTGTATAACAAAGGACATCATTATTTGAACAAAGCAGCAGGCAACAGAATGGTATAAATCTTTACCAATTATACATCTGACGGGAGTTAGTTCCTAAGATATACAAATAACTAATAAATGCACATTAAGAAACCAACCTAAATTAAAAACAGGGTAAATAACTAAGGATAGAGTTTTAAAAGATGAAATACTATACTAAGATACTATATGTTTAAACATAATATTTTAATAAAGACATCAAATACTATGGTAGTTTGAATATAATTTGTCCTCATAAGCTCATAGGAAGTGGCATTATTAGGAGGTTTGGCTTTGTTGGAATAGGTGTGGAATAGGTTGGAATAGGTGTTGGAGGATGTGTGTCACTGTGAAGGTATGCTTTGAGGTCTCCTCTGATCAAGCTTTGCTCAGTGTGTCACTCAGACTACTTCCTGTTACCTGTAGATCAAAACATAGGACTTTCAGCTCCTTCCCCAACACCATGTCTGCCTGCATACCATCATGTTTCATCATGATGATAATGAACTAAACCTATGAAAATGTAAGCCACCCAATTAAAAGTTTTTTGCTTATAAGATTTGTCATGATTGTGGTGTCTCTTCTTAATCAATGAAAGCTCTAAGACAGAAGTTGGTATCAGAGACTTGGGTATTGCTATGATAACTGGGCCATGTTTTTGTTTGGAGTAATATGGACTTTGGGAGTTTCAGTTAGGAATGCAGAGGAATGCTTGAGTTGCTGCTTAATGGGCCACAGTAGTAGTAGGAACACAGGAAGCAATAATACAAAGAGTTATTTGAAACTTTGGCTTAGTTCAAGAATTTTCAGAGGAGAAGAATATTAATATGTCACCTAGAGATCAATCTTACAACATTTTGATGGAATAATGTGGCCTTATCCAAATAGTCTGCCTGAGACTAAAATGAAAACTGTGGTTCAATTCCATTGGCAGAGGATATCTCAAAATATCCTAGTATAGGCTCTGTTGTGTGGTTATTAATGTTAACTCTAATGAAGATTTATAATGAAAAGGAGCAAGCTGACTAGGTAATGATGCAATTTGTTCAATTTGAGGAGAAAAAGAGCACCAGGAAATGCAATGGAGCTAAGTCCTGTGTTCAAGGAGATAAACCAATGAAGAAATGGAATAAATAATGCTGCTATAAACATAGTTGAATAGATATCCTTGTATGAATGTGCATCCTTTGTTATATGCCTAAGAGTGGAATTGCTGGATCTTGAGGTAGACTGATTCTCATTTTCCTAAGAAGCTGCCATACTGATCACCAAAGTGGCTGTACAAGTTTGTACTCTACCGGCAGTAGAGGAGCATAATCCTTTCTCCACATCCTCTCCAGAATAAACTGTCATTGGTGTTTTTGACTTTAGCCTTTCTGAGAAGTTTAAGATGGTATCTCAGAATTGTTTTGGTTTGCATTTTTTTGATGGCTAAGGATGTGTAGCACTTTCTTAAACGTCTTTCAGTCATTTTAGATTCCTATATTGAGAATTCTCTTTAGTTCTGTGCCCCACTTTTTAATTGGACTATTTGGTGTTTTGGAGGCTAGCTTCTTGAGTTCTTTGTATATTTTGGAAATAATCCCCCTGTCAGATGTGGGGTGAATGAAGATATTATCCCATTCTGTGGGCTGCTGTTCTTTCTTATTAACTGTGTCTTTTGCCATACAGAAGCTTCTCAGTTTCAGGAGGTCCCATTTATTAATTGTCTATCTCAGTGTCTATGCTACTGGCATTATGTTTAGGAAGTGCTCTACTGTAGTACCAATTCATTGAAGGTTACCTCCCACATTCTTTTCTAAGAGGCTCAGTGTGACTGGATTTATGTTGAAGTCTTTAATCCATTTGGACTTGAGTTTTGTGCATGGCAATAGATATGGATCTATCTGCAATCTTCTACATGTTGGCATCCAGTTATGCCAGCACCATTTATTGAAGATGCTTTCTTTTTCCATTGTACAATTTTAGCTTCTTTGTAAAAAAATCAACTGTTCATATGTGTGTGGACTAATATCAGTGTTTTCAATTCAATTCCATTGGTCTACCTGTCTGTTCTTGTACCCATACCAAGCTGTTTTCATTACTTCAGCTCTAAAATAGAGCTTGAAGTCGGGGATGGTGATGCCTCCAGAAGTTCCTTTATTGCACAGGGTTGTTTTGGCTATCCTGGATCTTTTGTTTTTCCGTATGAAGTTGAGTATTGTTCCTTCAAGGTCTGTGAAGAATTGTGCTGGGATTTTGATGGAGATTGCATTGAATCTGTAGATTGCTTTTGGCAAGATTTTAAGGTTGTAGGTGTAGTTTTCCTGTCCTGCAGATGCTTAATATTATTACAAATACTTGGTTGATAGCTCAGGCTTGTCACTAGCTCACTTAGACACTTAAATTAACCCATAATTCTATCTATTTATCCATCCATCTATCTATCTATCTATCTATCTATCTATCTATCTATCTATCTATCTATGCTTTGCCACATGGATCATGGCTCACTTTTTACTTGGCACCTGGCTGATGTTTCCTTTTCCTCTGTCTTTTTATTCCCAGAGTCCTTTGTTTCTGGCTGATCTGCATATACTTCCTGTCTGGCTACAGGCCTGTCCAATTTCATTAACCAATGAGAGTAATACATATTCATAGTGTACAGAAAGATTATTCCACAGAAGAAGATCCTTTTCATGATATTAGAAGATACTATGTATGCTAATTGAGGAGAAAGATAATCATAAATATTTCCCATATAAAATACCTTTGATCTTCAACAGTGATCTGTCTAATAATATTATTGCGATAATAATAGCACCAATGCTATGAGAATAATCAACCACTTTATGATTGAATTTAAGGCTCAAGCCATGAAATAGAACCCATAATTGAAACTGCTAAAATAGCCAAGAATCTGAGACTAGGTAGGTCATAGGTATAGGGGAAGCTCAATAAGTCATAGATCTAGGTTTTGCTAAAGCAGCACACAAATAAAATAAAATTCTAATGGCATACGATTATACTCAGTGATCCATGCCTCACTCAAACTTCATCAGAGAAGCTTCTTCTTGTAATAGAGGGAAATGAACAGAGTCCCACACTATGAAATTTACATAAAGTGAGAGATTTTTAAACACTAAGTCCTAAATATATCTTAATCAAATCCCTTCAAGGTTTAGGGATCCATTTAGAAGAGGAGGCATAAATATTGTAAGAGTCAGAGGTTATAAATGGCTTCAAACATTTATATTTTGTTTTTTTTTCCTTTTTCTTCCTCTTCCCAATTAACTAAAAGCAAGATCAAGTATACATCATAAGTAACAAAGGATTATTACTTAAGATGCATAAACATAAAGTCAAAAAGTTCAATAGAAAATAGCACACATTTAATTTCAAATGCACTCCAAAATGAAATGAAAATACATATATATGTACGAAAATTACTCCCTCTTCCATATTCACAAAAAATAAGAATTAAGGTGATTCTATTAAAATTTAGTATTAATTTTAGTGTAACTTACGTGGGTACATGTAAAGAGGCATATATAAAGTGTATATTGATGTATATATCCTAATGTTAAGATATTTCAAAGTCATATAACTAAGACAAAATTTTACAGAAATATACATTGTTTTTGTAAAAGGCAGTATAATAAAGCTATGTATGTTTGACTGGTATAAGCATACACACCATTAATATATGTAATATTTCTTATGTGGCTATTGATGAAAGAGCATGGGAGCATGGAGACATTGTTTAATGAGGTTATATGTTACATATAAATGAATATTTTTGTAAAAATCATTCTCACCTATTTTTACCTTATCCTTATTTTAAAAATGCATTTATGTTATTGTACCTGCATTTCTTCTGTTGCTGCTAGGTTGGAAAAATATATTCTGTAACATATAATACTATTTTTCTCCTAGAGAGGGATTAGTCTTGTTTGTAGTAAAAATATGAAAGTAATTGCCTATTCTAACAGCCCTCTTTTTCTTTCTATTATTTCTTGAATCCACTCTGATTATTCTTTTGTCCCTCCTAATCCTGCTTTTGTCAAGGTTATAACAACCTCCACATTGTAAAATCCCATGGTGCTTCGGCTGTGTTGCTCTTAATAGACCTCTTTTGGGTGATTGTTCACAAAGCTGGATAATCATTCTTCCTAGGCTACTTTTTCTTTCAGTAACTACTGGTATCTGTGTTCATTCAAGTATTTTAAATATATATATATATATATATATTATATAAATTATATATTATAATAATTATATATATACATTATCTCTAAACATATGTACATATGTTGAAAGAATTATATAGCATCATATTTCCTACGTTGCTTCAGGGATTACACACTTTCTTAATTTTCATTTTATTTAACTTGCTGTTATTTCTCAGTCTCCCTTGTTGACTCCTCTTCTATACTCCATTTGTTCCCCTATATTGAAGACTTGACCCAAGGCCTTGCTCTTCCTACACAAGTGTTTAATAACTAAGCTACATCCTCCAGCCCTCTCAATTTGATGTTAAAACAGAATATATTCACTATAGCTCAGACCATAATTCTAAATATTTGCTTTGAATGTCTATTAGCCTATTTGACACATTGCAAGTCTAATAACAATATTGAAATTAGCATATTTAGCCTTAAGTCTTAATTGTTTCTAACCTCACCTTTCTACAAGTCTTTTCCAATCAATAAACATCAATCACAATATTTTTTTTGAAAACTGGGGATATCTTTATTACTTCACAAAATATATTTAATCTATCAGCAAACTCCATTAGTCTGTTTTAAAAATTCATTTAATAATTTAACTATTAATACTACTCATGATTGTGTCACTAAAATTTCATCACTGGATTATTGCAACGTCTTCATATATTTAATGCTTTCCTAATATCTAACACTCTTGTGTTTTCATAGACTTCTCAACACAAGAGCTATATCAAATGGCCCTAGTATTGACATATGACATTTCTGTGCCAAAATCTTCTAATAGCTTTTGATCATATATAGAATAAAGTTTATAACCTCCCCATGTTTATCCAAGGTATGATATTACTTGGCCTCTTATTATGCCTGGGACTTATTTACAATTATGATTTTATTTGTTACAAAATATTTAAAAACTTTTACCTCATTGCTGTTTATCAAACACCCAATGGATTGTTCCACTGTGATAGTTCCTCTTCAGAATTACACCAACTACATCATCAAGTTTTCTTCATTTCTTATCTGGCATACCTTAAAAATCTTCTTGGGTTTCTACTATTATGGTGTTATCTAAATATATTTTCCTATTTCTTGAGGGTTCACCACTGTAATGTTTTTGTGGTCATGTGGTTGCTTGATTTTAAACTGTTAAATGTCATTAATGATTTTAAAATCAGTTCTAAATTCATAAAATTTACTTAAGAGGATTATCATGATTTTAATATTGTATTTAGCATCAATCCTGTCCTAGAGACATATGTCAGGCATGTCAACAATTTTGTACACTTCTACATACTAATCAATGTTCCTGAAATCTTTCTCATGCCATCTGTTTTCTTCTATTCCATGTCTAAGTAAGCATATGTATGCCTTATACCTCAAATATTAAATCTATGTCTCAAGTCATATCAAACTGCTTTATACCCATCCAACTCACAACTTTTCTAATAAATTTTAAAAAGCAGATAATATATAGAAATATTATTACCTTATACTACTCACCTCAAGTGCACTAAAATATTTGATCACAAGAAATATTAATTATTAATATCTGCCTCACAAATATTTAGCATAGACCTTAGCTAAATTTAATGGCCCAATGGTTTTGGCTATAGTCTAGATTTTGTAATATATTAGTTAAAATTAATAAATAGTAAATCATTAGGTTGAGTCAGAATTTCAGTAAAAGATAGAACAAATGAGTAATGTGATCAAGCTTTGTATACCAAGTGACCCTGAGAACTGAGATTTCATTTGCTTGTTTGCTATTTCTTTAATGAACCAGAGCAGTTTTCTTAATTAGCAAGTGCCCATCTGTTTCCAGAACAAATGGTATTTAGTATAACAAGGGCTGAACAGTGAGGCAGATTAATTTTGGAGTGCAAATGCCAATACTAAGTGACCTGATTCCTATTTGGTGTTTTGCAGATACAGTTTGGTAGGTTTAGTGGAGTAGAGGTCAACTTGGTCATTGTGTCTTGTAATAATTCAAAATATAGTGAATGTTTCTGTTTTATTAGAGAGGATGAAAGACTAGCTGTTAGAAAGGAGAATATAAAATTCCAGACTTCTTCTTTTCACTAATAATTTAAAAGATAAGATCCTTAATTTGGAGGTAAGTATACTGTTTTTAACTTGAAATTCTTCATGTTCATAATTTTCATAGGCCCAGGAGTTACTTTTTTATTTGGGCATTTTCAATATATTCATTGGGTAATGCACATTTTATAAATCTTTACAAGCTTATTTCTCTTTTAAGCACATACAAAAATCAAGAGACAATTCATTCTTTGGTCTAGATCTAGTTCTTGTCCCAACAAAATAAGCAATGTGAGAGTAATTTCAGACAACATGTAATATAAATTAATTTTATTCTCTTGCTCTGCTTCTTTATTTTCTGACTGTATAACATTAGATGATATTCACATATTAACTCCAGTAGCTTTGGAATTCTTTCAGTGTGTTATTATCCTATTTTTTCCAATGTCTATTTAATTCTATGTTTGGTATATAGGATAGAAGGTATTGAATATACCATAGTAACTGGTTTAAATGGGATATCTGTCTGATCCATGAATGCTCTTTCTTATAGAAATGATTAACCATTATATATCAAACTATAAACCACTGTGTGATTTGACTTCAAATAGTAAAAAATTATTGAGTAAATACCATAGACATTTATAATTATTGATTGTATTGATTAAGATGTATAGTTAGACAGACATTGTGCTGAACAAGGACAATACAAAGGCACGCAACAACTGTAGGGAGTAAGGTTTTCCACCTGCTCTGGACCCAGAGCCGTGCCAGCCCCAAAATAATACACAGAGACTCTGTATTTGATATAATGCTGTTGGCATGTTACTAGTTTCTTTTTGGCTAGCTCTATCTTAATTATTAACCCATTTCTATTAATCTAAGTATTTCCACGTGGGCCCATCTTACTGTAGAGTGGGCCTGGACCTCTGTTCTCTCCAGTCTCTTTATGCTGTCTCCTCCCAACTACTTCCTCTTTCCTCCTAGTCTCCTACTCCTGCCTATCTTGTTTTCCTATTGGCCAACATTGCTTTATTCATTAACCAATACAAGACACATATTTACAGAATGATATCTCCCATCAAACAACAAAACGCAAAAAACAGAAAAGAAGCCTGCTCATAATAAGTTTACAGTTCAGTGAGGGGTGAAGATATAGACAGGAAAATATAAGTAAGAAAAGGTTTATTAGAATGATGTGGTATGACAAGAGAAAGTAAGGTATGGGTAAGAGCAAATGATAGTGACAGGTCTGGCCTTAGAAAATCTGTTTGTTTTGCCAATTTAAATTTCACCAATGACTGAATATTTGTTTCTAGTACAATATCAAAGAACAATGTTGTGAAAATAATTTGAGTGTTGAATATTCAAAAGAGAATGATATGATAAACTGAAGACAGTAGAAATATATGTTTTAGCATATTTAATTGTAAAAAGAGCAGAAATATGGTCATAACTCATATTTTGAAAATAAAAAGTTAAGAGTGATGGTAACTGAAAGACAAGGAATTAGCTTTATTTCGGAAATTGCTTTTGTCATTCCTTTTTGAAGCAATAGAAATGTAATTAAAATAAAAAATGGCAAGGTCAGGAGGGAGAGGCTCCCATAAATAGGATTAGTGTCATTATAAAAGAATGCAAGAGAGATACCTCACCTCATTTGTCATGTGAACAAATAAGGAGAAATAGCTGTTAGTGAACTAGGAAGATCTTTTACAGACTTTATATCTTACAGTGTATAGATCAATAAATTGTCAGCCTCCACCCTTGAAGGACACAATAAGATGGGACATGTTATTTTGTATATATGTTCCTCATACTAATTAATAAAGCCCTGCTGGCCAATAGAAAACCAGATAGGCAGGGCTAGGAGACTAGGAGAAGGAAAGAGGAAGTGGGAAGGAGGATTCAAGATGTAGCCCGGGGAGGAAGGAACACGCCCACCACGGCTCCCCGATAAGACGACTACGTGGAAATACTTATATAAGTAGGAATGGGTTAATAATTAAGGCAGAGCTAGCCCATAAACAATAATGGTAATTGGCCAACAGGATTGTATCAAATACACAGTCTCTGAGTGTTATTTGGGGCTGGCGCGGCTGTGGGCCCAGACTGGCGGCAAGCGGTGCCAGCGGGTAGGAAAAACATGCCATAACAACAACCACCTGTAGTTTATTAGCTACCCTGTCTATATTTTGTTGTAGCAATCTAAGGAGACTAAGACATGGTGGTTTAGAAAGGGTTAATAATGAGCCTTCAAAAATGGCTCAGTTATTAAGAGCATTTTTTTTTTTTTTTTTTTTTTGCTCTTCTGAAAGGTCCAGATTCAATTCCTGACATTTACATGGCATCTCATAATTTGCCTGCAACTCCAGTTCCAATAAGCCTAATATTTCCTTCTGGTCTCCATATATATCAGGTACAAACATGTTGCACAGATATACAGGCAGACACTATGTCCAACACTTAACACATTTAAGTTAAATATATGATTTTTAAAGTTTAATAATCTTAATGAAATTAGTGTCTATGAGATTCATTGTTACATTTTTAATTGCCCAGAAGCAAGGTACTTGAAAGATTAAAAAATTGGTAAGTCTGTACTTAATAGCATTCCAAATAAATATATCAATTTGAGTCATTTATTCCATTGTGGTTACTATAGCTCTCATTTGCTGAAGAAAATATCTGAATGATTGAATTCAATGATGATTCCTTAATTTTGAAAGAAAATCACACAGAGTACTACAGCACAGATACTTTTACTATGCAGGGATGAGATGTTTGAAGATACTAGTATTATGAAGGGACAGTAGCAGTATTCTCAATGAATGAGTTCATGAGAATAGCAGGAGGAATGAAAGACTTTGCATCATTAAGACACAGACAGAGAAACTTCAAGTGCTAAATCTAAGATAAATTGCTTTGCAAAATAAAGGAAAGAGGAAATAAATCTTTAAAAAATTTGGTTTTAATCAAATGAGCCTGTGTCTTAAATAGGCATTTATAGAGAAGTCAACTAGCCTCTATCTGGTTATTTTCAGCAACAAATATTTGGAGGTTTTGAAATATGTGAACTTATTGGCTATATAGCTTATAAAAACATATATATACATATATACATATATACATATATACATATATACATATATACATATATACATATATACATATATACATATATATACATATATACATATATACATATATACATATATACATATATACATATATACATATATACATATATACATATATATACATATATACATATATACATATATACATATATACATATATACATATATACATATATACATATATACATATATACATATATACATATATACATATATACATATATACATATATACATATATACATATATACATATATACATATATACATATATACATATATACATATATACATATATACATATATACATATATACATATATACATATATACATATATACATATATACATATATATATATATACATATATACATATATACATATATACATATATACATATATACATATATACATATATACATATATACATATATACATATATATGTCACAAGCAGTTTTCTCCTCCAGCTTGGTCCCAGAGCCATGTACCCCAAATAACACAGACACACTGTATAAGATATAATGCTGTTGGCATTACTTATTGGCTTGCTCTGTCTTAAATATTAACCTATTTCTATTAATCTAAGTGTTTTCATGTGGTCTTATCTTACCAGAGAGAGGGCCTGGACCTCTTCTCTCTCGAGGATCAACATCTTGAATTTCCACTGCATTTTCCAGACTCTCCTTGTCTCCTAGTCCCCCCTATCCTGCCTTCCTATTTGCCAACAGTGCTTTATACAATAACCAATAAGAGAAACATATTTACAGAATGGCATCTCCCATCATATATATTATATCCCTGTCTCTTACACACTTTTCTTTTTTTACAGTATACATTATTTTAACTTATATTACAAACACACACTTGTTTTACACGTCAATCCTAGTTTAATCTTCCTTACCTCCTCCCCTGCCTCCCACCAGCCCCATATCCTATCCCCTTTCTGCTCCCCAGGGAGGGTGAGGCCTTCCATGTGAGATCTTCAAAATCTGTCACATCATTTGGATCAGGGCCTAGACCCTCCCCAATGTGTCTAGGATAAAAAGAGTATCCCTCTGTGGTGGATGGGCCCCCAAAGTCAACTTGTGCACTAGAGATAAGTGCTGATCAACTAAAAGAAGCACCATAGACTGACCAGTCCTCTAACTGACACCCACATTCAGGGGGTGTGGGTCAGTCTTATGCTGGTTTCCCAGCTACCACTCTGGAATCCATGAGCTCCCCTTGTTCAGGTCAGCTGTTTCTGTGAGTTTCTCCAGCCTGGTCTTAACCCATTTACTCATCACTCCTCCCTCTCTGCAACTGGATTCCTGGAATTTGGCTCAGTGTTTAGCTGTGGGTGTCTGTTACTGCTTCCATCAGCTATTGGATGAAGGCTCAAGGATGGCATATAAGGTAGTCATAAATCTTATTATCAGGGAAGGGCATTTAAGGTAGCCTCTCCACTATTGCTTAGATTGTTAGTTAGGGTCATCCTTGTAGGTCTCTGGACATTTCCCTAGTGGCTGATTTCTCTTTAGACCTACCTATAATGGCTTCCCTCTATTATGGTATCTCTTTTCATCTCTCCTTTATTCTTTCTGTGAGTCAATATTCCTGTTCCCTCATGTTCTCTTCTTGTCTCCTCTTTTACCCTTCTCTTTCTCTTAATTCCCTCTCACCTTCGCCATGTTCCCAATTTGCTCAGGAGATTTTATCCCTTTAGCCTTCTCGGGGGGTGCATGTATTTCTCTCTTAGAGTCCTTGCTCCCTAGCTTTTCTGGTAGTGTGTATTGAAGGCTGGTAATCCTTTGTTCTATCTCTAAAATCTATATATGACTGAGTACCTACCATGTTTGTCTTTTTGTGACTGGGTTACTTCACTCGTGATGGTTTCTTCTAGTTCCATCTATTTGCCTGCAGATTCCAAGATTCAATTTTCCCCCACTGAGTAGTATTCCATTGTGTAAATGTACCACATTTTCTCTATCCATTCTTCAGTTGAGGGCATCTGGTTGATTCCAAGTTCTGGCTATTACAAATAATGCTGCTATGAACATAGTTGAATAGACATCCTTGTTGTGTGAGTCTGCATCCTTTGGATATATGCCTAAGAGTTGAACTGCTAGGTCATGAGGTAGACTGATCCCATTTTTCTGAGGAACCAGCATACAGATTTCCAAAGTCGCTGTATATGAGTTTGCACCACCACCATCAGTGGAGGAGTGTCCTCTTTTCTTCACATCCTCTACAGAATAAACTGTCATTGGTGTTTTTGATTTTAGCCTTTCTGAGAGGTTTAAGATGGTATTTCAGAGTTGTTTTGGTTTGCATTTCCCTGATGGCTAAGGATGTTGAGCACTTTCTTAAATGTCTTTCAACCATATTAGATTCCTCTATTGAGAATTATTGCTAGTTCTGTGTCCCACTCTTTAATTGGATTATTTGGTGTTTTGGAGGCTAGCTTCTTGAGTTGTTTGTATATTTTGGAAATAACCCCCCTGTCAGATGTGCGGTTAGTGAAGATCTTTTCTTATTCTGTGGGCTGCTGTTTTTTCTTATTGACTGTATCTTTGCCTTACAGAAGCTTCTCAGTTTCAAGAGGTCCCATTTATTGTTGATCTCAGTGTCTGTACTACTGGTATTTTGTTCACCTCATTTTTAAACTCCAAAATTTCAGATTCTACCACCTTTAGAGTGGTAAGCAATTACTGATTTGGTATTGCAAATCTCCTTGTTTACAAAATCAACATAAATACTTTCATCTTCATAGGGAGTCTGGAAAAAAAGGGATAAGAAAACCAAATTGACTATACAGAAGAAGCTACATTTTGAGCTAAGATGATTTGATTTGTTGGGGTCAATCTGGGTAGTCTTGTTACTATTGCATATAACGCATATTTAAGTTATGAAAAAAGTGGCCTGCTACTTATCTAAGATGATGTTTGTGAAATTCAAATGTATTAAGTAGAACCTATTTAGAAAATCATATTTAGAGATTTGGATAGTTTATCATACCTTGGAAAATTTATTTAAGGCTATTTGGGTGATTTTTACATTAGTTATTTTATGAAACAATTTCATTGAATTGAATAATAACAGTTTATCATGGTGATGAGATATAGTAACAAGCAGCAGGTATGGAAGCAGGAGCAGGAACTTGATAGCTCACTACCTTAAAGGCTAGGACAATGCAGAGGCAGCCAACTAGAAGTAGGGTAAAGTTACATTCTCTCAAATCCTGCCTCTAGTGACATATTTCCTCCAGCAATATTGCAACACCATGCAAATCTCCACAAACAGTGCCACAAACTGAAAACCAAGTCTTCAACATCTGAGCCAATGGGGAACATGTACCATTCTAATTAATATGCTCTTCAAATACCAACAGTTGTCACCATTAACTGAGCCTGGCTTTCTGAAATAGTAATAATTAAGAACATTTTATCTGGAATTAGACGATTTCATTTCTAATGTAAGTTAATTTTATAAGTATCAATATATCTGAAAATGAAAATAACTGTGTCACTAATATATAATTGCCTAAAAGTTCTAATATAGCATTTAAATTATGGACCAAACTATTTAAATATTGAAAAAAAGATAAAAGAGAATTGAGTCCTAAACATAGTACATCTGTGACCAACACAAAAGACAGAAATAGGAGGGAAAGTAGGAGAGTATTTGGAAGAAAGTGTCAGATGCAGTAGAATGGAGATAAGAGGAGGTAATTGGCAATTAATATTGTCAAAACACATTTATCAGAGAAGGATTAAAAACAGCTCATTGTTCACTTGCCCCAGAACGTATACACACAGTGGAACCAGTTAGAAATTTGGCTTCCTCTATCAGTCACTCCTAACTATAACCATATTTATACATTTTGTTATGAATAGTTCCTTTTTCTATATATATACAATTATGGTCTTACTTTATTGCCACTATCCTCCTGAGTTACAAAAACAGCCACAAAAGCTAGTCAATCAGACTTTTTTGTTTACTTTATATTCCTTTTAAGGGTGATCTTGTAGTATACACAATTCTTAAATGTTTAAGTATCCTGTCTAAAACATTCAGACTAAATATTCACTCCTAAATATGTATCTTTATGTCAATTTTATTGATAAGATAGATAAAAGAAAAAAGCAATGTCTAGCATATAAGATAATGGGAATTTAAGAAAATCGAAGCAAAGTACAGATTTAATTTAGAAGAAATTATTTTATAAGACAAATTTCTAGTGGAGAGGGACTTTTTCTTAAAAATGGTACTCATTTGTTTGAACAAGTTGTGGTAAGTCTGTATGAAAATATTACTCAAATTCTTATAATCATGTTTTTTTATTATATAGAGTAGCTAGAATTAAATTACCACAAACTAACAAGCAATGCTAGTACATACATACACAAATCAAATTATGTGGACCAAACATAAGCACATATATATACACACACACTGTGGGAAATTAAGCTCATCTGGTAACATAACTGCCATTGATATTACATGATCAAGATCAAGGTTCTGTCAAGACATTTAAACAGATAAATCTGGTTCTCCTTCCTCTTTGTTTTCCATGAGCTACAGTGTTTAATCCTCTGTGGAAACATTTTAATTGTTCTGAGAAGCATGAAGAAATTCTGAATTGGTGCCAGCATGCTGGCTTAATGCAGCCATGTATAAATCAATTGCATTAAGGTAATAATGTGTGTTGCCATTGAAAAGGCACATCTACCCTTTCATATTATAAGAGGTCTAACACAATATAGTGTTGCCTACATTAGATCAGTGGCCATTTTCAGGTATTAATCTCATAAGCATTAGCATACATATCTATCTGCAAGTTTAGTTTCATATGTGTCAAAATAATAATAGACAATATGAGATTATGAAAGATAAAGTGAAGTGAATTCATTAATTTTTGTGAGCAAATGAGTGTTAATTTTTTCTTTTCTATTTTTCTCTCTCTCATTCCCTCTCTCTCCCTACCTCCTTCTTATGCTCTCTTTGACTCCTCTTCTCTTTATTGAGAGAGGATACAGGTTTTCACTGTGTAATCTTGGCTGTCTTAGAAACAACAATTCTGCCATATATGTCTCATGAGTTCTGGAATTATAGGTATTTCTACAAAGCCAAACAGAAATTATGTTTCTTGAAACATAAATGATGTTCAAGGTAGACGTTTAAGTAGATTCAGTACAATCAAAACTTATTAAATGTCAACTATTTCCAGCAATGACTATATGATAGCAAAGATTAAAAAATGAGGACATATTACTTCCTATCAAAAGTAGATCAGTTAATGTAGAGTTAAGTGATAAAATTACTATGTATGTAATTGATGAAAAGAAATCCGTAGGTCAGTTTGACTCTGAGTAAAAGATTAGTTGGAAATATAAGACATGAACTATTTTTGTATTGATAAATTTTATTTAAATTAGAAACAATCTTATTTTACCTATCACTCCCCATTCCCTCTCCCTTTTATCCTCCCATCCCCCCCCATCGTTCCCCCATCCCATGCCCCATCCAGTCCCCAGGGAGGGTGAGGCCTTCCATGAGTTATCATCAAAATCTGTCAAGTCATTTGGGGTAGGACCTAGGCCATCCACCATGTCTCTAGGCTAAGGGATCTCTAGGCTAAGAGAGTATCCTTCCATGGGAAATGGGCTCCTGAAGAACATTAGTGCACTAGGGATGATACATTTTGGTTTCAATGCCAGAGGCCCCATAGAATGCCCAGTCCTCCTAGATGACCTCCACATTCAGGGGTTATGGTTTGTTCTTATGCTGGGGTTCATGAGTTCCTCCTTGTTCAGGTCAGCTGTTTCTGTGGGTTTCTCCAGCCTGGTCTTGACCCCGTTGTTCATCACTCTTCCCTCTCTATAACAGGATTCCCAGAGTTTGGCTCAGTGTTCAGCTGTGGGTGTCTGCTTCTGCTTCCATCAGTTACTGGATGAAAGCTCTAGGATGACATTTAAGGTAGTCATCATTCTCATCATAGGGGAAGGGCATTTAAGGTAGTCTCTCCATTATTGCTTAGATTCCTAGTTGGAGTCATCCTTGTGAATCTCTGTGCAATTCCCATGCCAGATTTCTCTTTAAATCTATAATGACTTTCTCTATTGATGTGTCTCTTTTCTTGCTCTTCTCTATTCATCCATCCATTCAATTTTCCTGATCCCTCATGTGCTAACTGATTTCAGTACATATAATATGTGCATTTCTTCTACATGCAAATGTGAACATATTTAATGACATAGATGTGAAGTGCTAATTCCTACTTTAAAGTCAATAAAGTGAAAACAAGGTAATTCTACGATCACTTTTTGAAGTTAAAATTACAAAGAACATGTCTTGTATTGAAAAATTCAGAATATTTATAAAATGACTGTAAATCGTATAACATCCTTTTTACAGGCTTTGCCTTATTGTACATGAAAAATCTTTCTTATTTTTTTAATGTCAATACATACAAAGACTCTTTGTTGGATCAAAATTGGGAAACATTTTGTTTTGTTTTCTACATACCCAGCTGTCATTCATTTGAACATTTTGATGTGAAAAGAAACATTGAAAAGACATCTGCAAAGACACAGATCCCAAACAAGACACTGTAGACTACCAGGTTGAAGTAGGAAGGTATGGAAAGAAATGGCTAGATTATATTAGTTTCAGGAAAGGTGTTTGAGCTAGACAATTTATGTTCTTAAAGGAAAGGAAAAGTAATGAGTACATGAAATATTAGCTTCCATTCATTGTGGGATAGGATTAGTCTAGGATAAATTTAGATGTCACAAAATATGAGAGGTGTTTCTGCAAATTAAAAGACAATATACCAAAAACATCTGGAAAACTGTCCTTAGCAGATATTCTGTGGTGAGATTCAAAGTCATCCATGTGCTTATCTTTCATATCCCTGGCAATATGTTTTGACATGTAAAACCTCTGACATGGTGGCTGCAATCTCCATGTGTGGAGGGGGAGGACAGGTTCTGATAATCTGTCTAGTCTTTAGTTTACTTAACTGTCACCAAGTTTATTGTCCACTTTCTGGTCTAGATGACAGAATGATTTGAGTCTGTCATAGAACTGAAAATCCCTATTGGCTTATGTTTCTAGCTGTGCCATGGGCAAAAATTGCACACAATGCAGAGAAAAGTCTAGAAGGTATCAAGAAGGCAAGAAATAGAAAAACATGAACCACTAAGCATCATATGGTTATAGATAAATGTTGGTAATTTTATTTTTAAAATATATTTGCTACATTTAATTTTGGAGTATTTATAATTCATAATTTCCATTTTAAATACATAATTATATAGATACAATTCATAATTTATATTTAGATACTTATATAATGATATAGAATATCTACTTTAGCTAGTCTATAACAAAATGTGTGTTCTGATTTATAGTTGAAAACAATAATCTAAAAAGGCAGATAAATGTGCATGATTGAATAAAAGAATACAGATTGCTGTGTTTAGCATCATGGCAGAATAACATAAAAATTCTCCCAGCAAAGAAAAAATTCAAATCTAATCTCACTAAAAGAGTTGGAATAAAACAAAACTACATAATTTCAAATAAATACACAGAGTGATAAAAATTAAAGAAATACCCAGGGAACTAAACAAAGAGAAGAAACAGAAATCTAAAGCAACAAAGTGGAAGGTGTGTGAATTCCTGTCTTTACAAGGAAAGAATCATATTTGAAGTTTCATTATTTTAAGAGGTATTGAGTTCATGAAAGGTGTGGATTTAGAAATGAAAAACCTGCATAATGCTGAGATTCTATTGGTAACATAGTGAAAATATCTGCCTACCAATGTGTAAAAGGAAACATCACCTTTGATAATCAGTCATGATGATTGCAGAATTAATAAATATAGGGTTTCTCTATAATTGGTTGAAGTTCAAATGTATACTATTTACCTTGTCCAATAACCTTGGTGTTACATAATTACTACAAAATATATGTATAGCCTAATAACTTTCTGAGAAGATGGCAAGAGAACATAAATATCAGAGGCTTAGAACTCAAGATAGTATTTATGTAATATCCACAAACAAATCCTGTTTAAAACACTCACATTAATCAAAGGGGACAACAAACAAAAAAATTAAACAACATAACTAAATGAACTGCCAAAAGAATATACATACACATAGCTGTATGTGATACAAATTAGTAGAATGTGAGGCCACAAACTTGAGAAAGATTAAGGAGGGGCATATGGATTATTTTAAAAGGAGGAAATGTAAAGGAAAAAAGAATGAAATAATTGTACTATAAGTTCAAAAAATAATTACAAAAGAAATAAACTTCCAAAGTTTGTACTTTAAAAGAAGTAAAAGAAATAGGAAACCAACACAAAATTAAAAAGTAGAATTTTTATGATATTGTTTTACATGTCAATCCCAGTTCCTTCACCCTCCCCACCTCCCCTATCCTACCTAACCCTCATCCCATCTCCTTTCTGCTCCCCAGGAAGGGTGAAGGCCTTCCATGGGTGATCTTCAAAGTCTGTTCATATCATTTGAAGCAGGGCCTGGGCCCTCCTTCATTTGTCTAGGCTGAGAAAGTATGCCTCAAATGTAAGAAGTTTTTTAATCGACACAGTCGTTAAACTTCTAGTCAATTTAAAATTAAAGTCTGAAATGAAGAAAGAGGCATCACATCATAAATGTTATCACCAAATTTTTTTAAAAAATTTATTTTTCATTTTACATACCAACCCCAGTTCTCCCTCCATCAACTCCTCCTCCGGTCCCCTACTTCCTCCTTCCCATGCCCATCCACTCCTCAGAGGGGGTAAGGCTTTCCTTGGGGTGTGAACAAAGTCTGGCATACAAAGTTGAGCCAGGATCACACTCCCACTCCATGTATCAAGACTGAGCAAGGTATCCCATTATAGGATATGGGCACCAAAAGGCCTCTTTGTGTACCTGGGATAGGTCTTGGTTCCTTTGCCGGACCACATTCCCCCAATAGATAAGCCACATAACTTTCACTCACATCAGAGGGCCAAGATTGGTCCCGTGCAGGTTCCCCAGCTGTCAGTCCAATTAGCTGGGGTCAGCTGTCTCTGTGGTTTTCCCTATCATGCTCTTGCCCCCTGCCCATTTTCATATGATCCTTTCTCCATGTCTTCAGTGGAACTCCAAGAGCTCAGCCCAGTACTTGGCTTTGGATCACTACAACTGCTTCCATCAGTAACTGGATATAGGTTCTATGATAACAATTAGGGTAGTTGTTACGGCAGGTTTTTCCCGCTGGCTGCCATGGTCCCACCCCCACGTGATCCCCAAATAACACGAAGAGACTTTGTATTTGATACAATCCTGTTGGCCAATTACCATTATTGTTTATGGGCTAGCTCTGTCTTAATTATTAACCCATTTCTATTTATCTAAGTATTTCCACTTGGTCTTATGGGGAGCCGAGGCCAGCATCTTCCTTCCTCCCTGGTCTACATCTTGACTCCTCCCCACTACTTCCTCTTTCCTCCTCCTGGTCTCCTAGACCCACCTATCTTGTTTCTTATTGGCCACAGGCTTTATGAATTAACCAGTATGAAAAACATATTTACAGAATAACATCTCCCATCAGGTAGTCACTAATCTGATTAAAAGGGAAGGTCTTTTAATTCAGATACCCTCTCCATTATTGCTAGATATCTTAGCTGGGGTCATCCTTGGGGATTCCTGGGAATTTCTCTAGCACCGGGTTTCTCTCTAACCTCATAATGGCTTCCTCTCTCAAACTATCTCTTTCATTGATCTCCTCCTCTCTTTATCCCAACTCAGCTTTCTTGAATCCTTGTTTTTCTCATTCCGCATCCACTCCATTCTTCTTACCTGCCTCCCCGTGTGTGTCCTTCTTAGGATCCCCCTTTTTTATAAACTACATTAATGGAAAAATTCAGATATAGCCTGGACTATAGAGGGAGACCCAGGAAAGGCATGGTTATACAAAGAAACCCTATCTCAAAAAAAAGAAAGATATGTAAAAAGAACATTGATTAAAGAAACAAGCAAACCAAATAAATAAAAATGAGTAATGAGATTGACCCATTAATCAAAATCTACCTGTCACAGCAAAGTCAAGATTCTTTTTCTTAGAAAGAATGCCACGAATCTCATAAAGAAAAGCAGAATAGAGAGTAAAATTTTAAAAGTTATTTTGTGGGCCTGGAGAGATAGTTCAGCAGATAAGAGCATTTGCTACTTTTGTACAGGACCTGTGTTGGTTCCCAACACCCACATGGCAGCTTACAACTATCTGTAACTGACAGGTCCAGGGGACATGCAGATACTACACGCCTTCATGTATGTGAAGCACATACACACCTGCAATCAAAACACTTATACACATAAATTAAAAAAATTTAAACTTAAAATTAAGAAAGTAATTTTATGATATTAGGTTGTCATACTGCTAGCATCAAATGAAGACACTTGGAGGAAAGCAAACTACAGTCCTCTGATGATTACACTCATCAAAACCAAACAAAAATACAAAATTAAAAAATAACTAGAAAGCATTATAAAATATTATGAGTTTCTGGACGTACAAGAAGGTTTTATCATACATAAACAAATAAATATATAACATTAGAACGAAGAGTACAAATTTAGAATCTGTACATAATAGAAATCTCTAGAAGCAAAGTACAGAAGGAAATTACTACAAATTGATAAAGGCCATATTTGATATGCTACCACAGAATCTTAGTTTCTTCTTCCTATTGCTTTGATAAAAGACTCTGACAAAGGCAACTGACATGAGTAAGGGTTTACTTGGTGTTACAGTTCTAAAGGGATATATTTCATCATGGGGAGAAAGAGGGCTGCAGATGGCAGGTACATCATGGTAGCAGGAAGAAGAAATTTGGTGATCACATTGCATTAACAATGCAAGATACTTCCCAACTTTTTCAATTTTGTGCAGTCTAGGATCCTAGAAAAGGAATAGCCAACTTCTAATTAAGAGAAAAATTTTTTTGTATGTTAATCAGTAATCAAGATAATTCCCTACAGGCATGCCCTTAGGCCAGTCTCACAGAAGATTCTACCTAGACCAATCCAAAAATTTAGTGCTATTAAAATCCCAATAATATTTTTTTTACAAATTCATAAAGAATAGCAAAAGATCTCAAAAAATACCAAAAACGCATTGAGGAAGAAGAACAAACCTGTAAATGTCACTGTTACTAATTTCAAATTATATCACAAAGACCAAAAATGGCACTGTCTAAATGTTTGCTAAAGATGTTCAACATAAGTACCTACCAGTGATATGCAACCTGCAAATACAATGACATAATCAGCCTACTCTTTTTGGCATGATTATTATAAAAATAAAATCAAGGGGCGTGGTTCTGTCCCAACTTAATGTGCCAGACATTGTTGACTCCTCATGGGAGCTCTTACTTGTGACTAGTGAATGGGGCAGTGGGCTGGTGGGGGAGGGGGGCAGTAGGGAGGGGGGGAAGGGAGCACTGAGGTTGGAATGTAAAATGAAACTTAAAAAGTAAATACATTATAAAAAAATAAAATCAAAAGTTGCAAATGTTGATTCTGATTGCTCTTGGGACTCTTCCTCAGGGCTCATAGAGACTTAAGTGGCAAATAAGTAGCATTCATGAGTCTGCTCTAGGTCCTCTGCATATATGTTATGCCTGTTGGCTTGGTGTTCTTGCAGGACTCATAACAGTGGGAACAAGTATATCTTTGACTCTTTTACCTGCTCTTGGCACCCTATTCCTCCTATTTGGTTGCCTTGTTCAACCTCAATATGAGGGCTTTTTGCCTTGTCTTTTTGTATTTTGCTTTGTCTTGTTTGGCTACCATCTCTTAGAGTCTTAGTCTTTTTTGAAGAAGAAATGGAGGTAGAGTTGATCTGTGTGTAGTTGGGATTGTGCTAAAACAAATGCAAAGATGGGAAGCTGTAGTTTAAATGTATTGTATGTAAGAATAATCCATCTTCAAGAAAAAGAAACAGTGAAGTTGAGTGATTTGATCCTTTATAGTAAGAATAAATATTGGATCTTGTAGAGAAAACTGCATTGGAAATTCTTCAAAAAATATTAAATTGAAGTACATTATTCACCAGCCACATTATCTTCTGGGTATGTACCACTAAACAAATGAAATCAGTATGTTGAACAGATCTTTTTACACCAATGTTTATGCTAGTATTATCCACATTTGTCAAGGTATGAAAAGAAGCCAAGAGTTGATTTTAAAAAAATAATAAAGAGGTAATCTATATTAGATAAATCACTGAACAGATTTAGGAATCTTGTTGTCTATATATTATGTATGTGCTGAGGGGAAACTGTCTTCCCATTATTTGAAAACGGCAGCAACACAAGGCTGAAATATGGTGGGAAAAATCGGATATAAACCACAAACAACATGGTGACATTTTAGTTCCTCTGAAGAGGGAAGGATGAACACTGGCAAGTCTTTAAAAATGGTTAAGGTTTAAGGAACACAAGAGGAAACCTTGCTATCTGCTAATCACTGGATACTGAGAGAAACCTTTATTTATAAGTCCCACTGACCAGCCTATGAGCCATACCAACAGTTTTGGAGAAAACACCGACATCAACAAAGGAAGTATAGTATTGGGAAACTCTCTTCCTTTTCTGACTAAAGTTTGATTCACTGTGACTAGTGACCTCATGTTTTCAATACCATGTTTTCCCTTCCATGATGCAATATATCCTCTCAAACTATGAGCCAAAATAATTCTTTCCTCAATTAAGTTGGTTTTTATATGTTTTTTTGCAAAACCAGAAAAGAAAGAACTTACATGCTTAATAACTAGTATCTTTGTAACCCTGAACTACTCTTTTTTCCTTTATTTATAAAAACTTATTGGATTCAATGGGTGAAATATTTAATTGCTTATTGTATTTCCATAGTTGGATTATTCATCAGTTATAATTATCATTTTGTTTTAAGTTTTCAAAATTATTTGGTGTATAGTTATAAATGTCCCTTTTCCATTTAAATCTGTACAGCATCTGTAAGTACATTCTCTTTCAATTTTTTTTGAGATTTATTTATTTTATGTGTATGGATTTTTGCCTGGAGGCATGTATGAGCACCACATGTGTGGTTGTTGTCCACAAAGATCAAAAGAGAGTATTGCTTCCTCTAGAATTGGAGTTATAGATAGTTGTAAGCCACTGTGTTGAGGCCGGTAATTGAACCTGGGTCCTCTGAAAGAGCAATTAACTTTCCTAACAGCTGAGTGATCTCTCCATCATACTTCCAATTTTTAATGCTATTTGTCTTCTATTGTTTCTTAATTAAGTTTATTTTATGCTTATTCATTTATTATACTATACCACTGATTAAATTTCATTAAGTTCTGTTCTTGTGTATATGATATGTGTGTATGTGTATGATGTTTGTGTGTATTATGAGTGTGCATGTGGTCTGTGTGTGTGTGTGTGTGTGTGTGTGTGTGTGTGTGTGTGTGTGTGTGTGTGTGCAGGTGTGTGGATGGCAGGTCTCACATGGGAGTTCAGAATACATTCTTGGGTGTCTTAGTGTTTCTATTACTGTGATAAAACAGCATGACCAATAGCAACTTGGGGATAAAAATTTACATTTCACTTACATTTCCATATCACAGTCCATCATCCACGGAAGTCTAGGTAGGAATTCAAGGCAGCAACCTAGAGGAAGGAACTTAACATAGCTCATGGAGAAATGCTGCTTCTGACCTGCTTAACTCTATCTTACTCAGCCTGCATCCAGAGATGGCACTTCGTGGAATGGACTGGGCCCTCCTACAGCAGTCAGTAATTAAAAAAATGCATTACAGACTTGTCTGCAAGCAAATCTTATGGGAGCCTCTTTTCAATTGAGAGTCCTTCTTCCCAAATAAGTTCAGCTTGTGTTATATTGACATAAAATTAGCCAGAACATTAGCTATGAAACAATATACACACCACCAACAAAAATAGACTCACCTAGTTGTATTTATACATAGATTAATACATACACATATAATAATAAGAGTATTCAAAGTAAAAGAGGCTATCAACTTAAGAGTTGTGGGGAATGGATGATGTCAAAGGGAATGAAGCTGTGAGAGCATGGAGGAAGGAAATGAAGGAGGGAAGTGATATAATGCTATTTCAATTAAAAGAGTTAATAATAAATGTAAAATTCTCATATTAAGGCCAGACATGATGGCATATTCTTATAATCGCAACACATGTTAGGTAGAGACAGAAAGGCATGGAGAGTTCAAGGCCACATCAGGTATATACTAGATCTGATGAAAGCTTCAAAAGTAAAGCAAAACAAAATGATTAATTGGGTTCAGAACCTCACATTCCATGGATGATATATAAATGTCCAGTATTACTCTACTTTTACTCTCTACCAGCTTTATCATTGATAAAAGACAATGGAATCTTGAAATTCACAGACAAATGGATGGAACTTGAAGAAACCATCCTGAGTGAGGTAACCCAGTCGCAAAGGGACAAACATGGTATGTACTCACTCATATGTGGATTTTAGACGTAGAACAAAGGATCACCAACTTACATTCAACACAAACAGAAAAGCTACGAAACAAGGAGGACCCTAAGAGAAACATACATGGTCCCCTGGAGACGGGGAAAGGGACAAGACTTTCTGAGCAAACTGGGAGCATGGAGGGAGGTGGGTGCTAGAAGGAGGAGAAGGGGAGAGGTGGGCATGTGGGAGCAGGAAGATTGAGTAATTTCTTTTTATTTGAAAATGTATCATTTCTATCATTTCAATTTATATCTTCTATCCAATTTCTATTTTTTATTCCTAAATCCTTTTTCATTTTTCTATTCTATTCTAACATTCCACTTCTATGGAATGAATATGTAGTATCCTAGAATTTTTTAATGTTTTGTTTTTCTCAAATATCTTATTACCTTTTCCTGTGAACTTTTCCCCATAGAATATTTCTCTGTGATGTTAAGCAATATGATAACTTATTGAAGCATTTCTCCCTGGAAGCCAGCTGCAAAGTTGGGAGAATCCCAAGCACAGTGTGGAAATACATCCCTGGAAACCAGAAAAGATCCTTTGCCAACATCCCCAGCTGTGTTGCCAGACATCTGGCACAGTCTACTGCAAGTCATGTGAATAAATCTTTGGACTTTCCAGCTGCCCTAATGCCCCAGTCACCCTCATCACATTAAGCAGAAAAACCACCCAGCCAATACACAACAGATTGCTTTTAGATGTTAAATTTAGGGTGGTTTGTTATACAGCAGTAGCCCAAGCATGTGGCCTTTCTTGCATTTGAAAGACCTTTAGCTGAATTAATCAAAGGATGTTCCAAAGAAGTACTTCATTTGCAAATTTTTATCAAGTATCATTTTATAGTATGCTTTTTAGTCTTCCTTTCCCCATTGCTTATCACCTGAATAAGTTTGTAGTTAATATGGAGAGAATGAAAAGAAATATAGTTCACTAGGGGTCACCAAAACAATAAAGTTTTACAAAGCATTTAAAGGAATGTAGACAACATCCTACAGCAATAATAAAATACAGCTGGAAAACAGCAAAATAGTATACTTTTAGAATTTATGTATTTAGAATTTTAAATATTATTTTATAAAGAACTCATGGAAAATTACATATAATAATTGTAATAATAAAAGTGAAACAGAAAGATAATGAAAAACCATATTAAAATCAGACTCCGTGTGTTGTATTTTTTTAAAAAAATGAATATTTTAATTACATATTTAAAGACGTTGAAAATTAACCTAACTTTAGACGTTAGAAAACACTAATAGAATATATTTCTCCTAAGATAGTTTAAATAATGTAAACATCCTGAAGAATTTTCACCTATATTCTTAATTCTTAATTATAATTATAAAGTGTAGAGAGCCGTGTAGTGCCACACCTTAAAGTGGCGCTGGCTTCTGCCTTACACCTTCCTGCTGGTGAAGGCTCTCTGGTTTAAACAAGCCCTTAATTGGTTAAGTCTGTTCAGCCTGTCTGCTTTGCATTAGAGTAGACTATCTGCAGGGTCCATGTGGCTCACTGGGGTTGGTTAGTGCAAGGGTATTTAAGCCTGTGCAGGGATCCCTCAGCTCTTTCTCTCTCTCTTTCTCTCTCCAGAACCAATATGTTTCAAGGATCCTGATTAAAACTGCATGAAGAAGATCTTCCCGGAGTCACGTCTTCCTTGCTGGCAAGGGTCAGGAGCATACAATAAAGAACATTTGAAAAACTTTTATAGCATTTTATTGAAAAGTCAAAAGGTAAATATAACAAAAATTATTAAAGCTAATTTTAGAGGAAATAGTGTGGAAGTTCCAAGTGGTTAGTGACTTATTGAAAAACATTGCTTATCACATCATTTGGAGCAGGCCCCAGGCCTTCCCCCATGTAGCTAGGCTGAGGGAGTATTCCTCTATGTGGAATGGGCTCTCCAAGTCCATTTGTATACTAGGGATAAATACTTATCTACTACCAGAGGCCCCATAGACTGCCCAATCATCCCAACTAACACCACATTCAGGGAACCTGAGTTGGTCTTATACTGGTTTTCCAGCTATCAGACTGGAGTCCATAACCTCCCCCTTGTTCAGGTCAGCAGTTTCTGTGGGTTTCTCCAGCCTGATCTTGACCGCTGTGCTCATCACTCCTCCCTCTCTGAAACTGGATTCTAATATTGCTGCTCAGTGTTTAGCTGTGGACTTCTGCTTCTGCTTCCATCAGCTACTGGATGAAGGCTCTAGGATGACATATAAGGTAGTCATAAATCAGGGAGTTGCACTTAAGGTAGCCTCTCCACTCTTGCTTAGATTGTTAAGTGGGGTCATCCATGTAGATCTCTGGTCATTTCCCTAGTGCCAGATTTGTCTTTAAACCTATAATGGCTCCCTCTATTATGGTATCTCTTGCTTTTCTCTCCTCTATTCTTTCCCTGACACAATCTTCCTGCTCCCTCATGCCCACCTCTCCCTTCTTCTTTTTCCTAACTCCCTTTGTCCTCCCACCATACTCCCAATTTGCTTAAATGATATGACAGACTTTGAAGACTCCCCATGGAAGGTCTCACCCTCCCTGGGGAGCAGAAAAGGGATGGGATGGGGGTTGGTGTGGGGAATAGGGGAGGATGGGAGGGTGAGGGAACTGGTATTGACATGTAAAACAAGCTTGTTTCAAATTTAAATTATAACATTGTTTATAATTAGCAGAGTCATGGTTAAATTTTTTTTCATGAATTTGAGTCCATAGATCACTTCATTGTTTTATGATGACAGTTGATATTAGGAGAATGTAAGAAAGTGTGGGTGTTACCCCTCTGGAGCTGCAAAGGTGTCCAGACTTATTAGGAAGCTAGACTACCTAGAGCCACAGTAGGACAGCTCTGGAGGCAGGAACTACAACAGGACAGCTCTGGAGAGTAGAATCACAATAGGACCCAGAAGGGTAAGGTGTTCTGACTTGTTGGGAAACCAGGTTACCTTAAGCTGGGATATATTGGGGTATGGACTCCACACAGGATATAGCAATCTTTCCCTTTTCCTAGAGAGAGCCATTACAGCTGAGGTCTGCTCCTGTTCTCCTAAGAGAATATCCTAGCAGGGCTATTTGCTATTTCTTCTGCCCAAGATGTTACTTCTGCTATACTCTGCTAACACAGAAGGCCCCAGCAGAAATGTAGCAATCTCTCTCCCCCTCCCCTTGGAAAAGTAGTTATCTTTTTCTGCTCAGCCTTGTTCAACTTCCATAAGGGATCTTCTCAGCAAAGTTCTGTACCATGTATGTTTTCAGTCAGCACGCCCGCCACCTGTCTGTTCCCGTTGCCACGCCAGGCCCAATAACATGCAGAGACTCTGTATTTGATATAAATCTGTTGGCCAGTTCATAATTCCTTATTGGCTAGCTCTTTCTTAATAATTAACCCATTTCTACTATTCTAAGTATTTCCACGTGGCTCATCTTACCGGAGAGCAGAGGGCCGGCATTTGTTCTCTCCAGGCTCTACATGCTGACTCCTCCTTCCTACTTCCTCTTTCCTCCTTGTCTCCTAGCCCTACCTATGTTGCTTTCCCATTGGCCCAACACATGCTTTATTCATTAACCAGTATGAGAAACATATTTACAGAGTAACATCTCCCATCAAAGTTCTATTCTGCACCTGCAAATGAAAATCTTCACCCAAGACTCTTGTGAGAAAGAGATTTATTTGGGATCGAGTCCAGAAGAGTGACTTCCTCTGCCAAGGTGGGAAAGGACAGCCAACAACTGAACAAGAAGAGGGATGTATATAGGACTTCTTAGGGGTGGGATTTTCCTGGGGAGAAGTTGGTTAGTTTTTCTGCTCAGGGATTGATTTGCTTTGTGTTTTAGTTGGTCAGGGGAAGAGTTGGCTCTGATTTTATGGCCAAACTATGTTTTTTAAACTGGCTTTTTTAGCTTTCCCCTCTAATTTTAGGGCTAGGGCATATTTCTTTTACTGGCTCTGATTCTAGGGACAAAGTGTTTCTTTGGCACTGGATTCAAAATCAGGGAAAAAGTGTTTCTTTCACTGGCTCAGGTTTCAAATCCTGGTCATGTTTCTTTAGCTAGGTCTGGGTTCAGAATCAGGGTGCTTGGGGATTGGTTGGTTTCGAGTTCAGTTGGTCAAGGACATACTTGGGTCTGGTTTCAGGGACAAACTGTGAATCTTCCACAGGCCTTTTTTTTTCAGCCTGGGTTTCTTTGGCTGACCTTTATAACCTACAGAGAGAATACAACATATTATAGTAAACTCTTTCTGTTATAGTAACAAAACATTCTAGAAACTTACTTGGCTCATAGTTTTGTGTACCAGGCTTTTTCATTTGGACCACCAACCAGCTCCCAAATGATGACACAGAGATTTCTTATTAGTTATGAATGCTAGGCCTAGCTTAGGCTCATTTCCGGCTAATTCCTTCAACTTAAATAACCTATTCTCTTTATCTACCTTTTACCAAAGGACTTATTACCTTTTCTTTTTGTATATCTTACTATCATTGCTATTCATGTCTAGCTGGATAGAGGCTGTATGGCTGGCTGGCCCTGGACATCTCCTTCTCTGTCTCGTTATTTCCCCTTCTTCTCAAGCCTATATTTCTCATCATATTATTCTTTCTGCCTGCCAGCTTCACATATCCCTCACCTGCCTAGCTATTGGCTGGTCAGATTTTTATTAGACAAATCAGGTGCATTAGGCAGGGAAAGTTAAATAAATGCAACACATCTTTACATAATTAAACACATATCCTTACATCATTAAGTAAATATAGCACAAACAAGTGTAATACACCATTACACACTTAAAGTAATATTTTACAGCATAAACAAATATAACATATCTTTAGATAGTTGAATATTCCACAACAATTTTGGAGGCTTTAAAGTCTAAAGACAAGAGTATTTTTAAGCTCTAGTCTTGTTCTATAAAACTTCTGTTCTTCTCATGGAGCTCTCATACTGATGACATTCTAGTTCCTGCTGCATCCTACATTTTGTGCCATGAAACATTATCAACATATGAATTTAGATATTAAGTTTATACATAAGATTTTGTAGAGAAAATTTAACTAGTGACACACATGGATACAAATGAATAACATTATCAAATAGCTGTTGAATGGTGTGTAACTGTCCAAGCAACCATATGATCTACATATTAGAGTGACTTCTAGAAATTACTCTTTTATTTTGTGACATTATGTTTCTATATTGCTAATTTTAGAAGTTTACTCTCTATAGATAATGCACTCCCGTACCAATAAAAGCCATAAATTGCCTTACCTAGGAACTCATAACTAAGAAAATGAGATATGAGTGTAGTTGGATTTTTCTTTGGGCTGCTAGCTCAAAAATAATTACATGGAGGTTTCTTATTAATTTGGAAATCTCAGCTTATAACTAAGTCTTATTCCTAACTAGCTATTGTACCTTAAATTAACCCATTTATATTAATCCACATAGTATTATAACCATTACTTTCATTCCATCTTGCACTTTTTGTTTCCTCTCCATTTCTCCTGGCATATCCTGTGTTCCTTGACTGTCACCTCCTACTTCTTTCTGCAAAGAAATCCAATCTATACCTCCTGCCTATTGGCTATTGAGCTATTAATTAAACCAACCACAGTAATAATATCTCCACACAGTATACAAATGTCCCTCAACATGTGATTCAGTTTTTTCTTAGGTTTCAGGAATTATCACATGTGATCTCAGCATATGATTTCCACTGCTCACTTGGTCCACAATGTAGGAGTTAACATATGAACCCAAAGTGCTGAATACAATCATGTATACTACTCTTGTTACCTTTGGTTAAAAAAAACCCTCTTTTGAATATTTTATGTTTTTATCAGAAGCATACATTACACTTGCCCATAGTTCCATGCCTCAGTTACTAATTTGTATGGACAGTGCCATCCAGTGATAGCTCTTCAAGCTTTGTAATCTGAAAATACACATAAATAGAAAGTAAGAAGAAAATTGAGATAAGGGCTTATATTAGCTGATTACCACTTTGTTGGGTCACATTCTTTTATTCCTTGTACAGAAGGATGTAGCATTTTTATATACCACAACCTAACATTATGTTTCAAATATTGCATTTTCTTTGTATTAAGTTTAAGGATCATAAATTTTTTATTTGTTGTTTAAATAAGACGATTTGTGGTTAGTTTGTTTTCTCTGAACCCTGTACATAACTATTAAGATAAAATTGTTCTGTTCACATCTATTTATCATGAGTTACTAGTTAGGACTCTGAAAGAAAAAAACAATATTTATTCAATGCAATCTAGTGTTACTCTGAAAACAGAATAAACTCTAGATAAAATTGTGATAAAGATGATTAGCTCTCTATAGAAAATGTTTTAGAAATTGTTGCAATTCCTATACCTATGAACTCTGCCAAGTTGCACCACCCAGATTCTTGACTGAAACCATTGCCAAAAAATTAAAATATGTGTGCCAATTATGCCAATTAGAAGTCTTGTGATTTTGGTGATATTATCTTGGAAGAGTTAGAGAGATTGAAGAACTCAGAGCCATCACACTACACTTCCTATAATACCTCTGCTAAATAAAAAAAATGTGATAATAAATGTATAAGAACATATCATGGAAGATTTTATCATTCAATTGTACTGTGAGAATCTCCACAAAAGTTATGTGTTGACTTTTTTCTTTATTGTAACTTAAATTGATACACAAAACAAAACCATTATATATATTAATAGGATACTATGATTTTTATCATACTTTTATTAAATTTGTTATTTCAAAGATTTATACAGGTATGAATCATGGTTATTTCCATAATTCATACCCTGATTTTCTTCTCTCCCACACCTGTTAAACCCCTCTTTCTAAAAGCTTTCATTTTGTTCTATTTTGCTACACACTGAGTTTAACCAGGGCCATCTCTTTGGGACTATTAGTTTGTAATTATCAATTTTTTATTCATTTGTTTTCAACTCAATTCATGCTAGACTCATCTAAGAAGAAGAAAAGATGATTAACAAAATGCTTCTATTTCTAACAGGTACTAGATGAGGGCTCCATGATGGTGGATAAGTTAGTTGTTTATCTCACTATCAGGGAAGGGCATTTATGGTAGCCTTTCCACTGTTGCTCAAATTGTTAGTTGGAGTCAGTCTTGTAGGTCTCTAGACATTTCTTTAAGTTCAGTTTTCTCTTCAAACCTATAATGACTCCCTCTTTTATTCTCTCTCTCTCTCTCTCTCTCTCTCTCTCTCTCCCTTTCTCTCTCTCTCTCTCTTTCTCTCTCTCTCTCCTGTCTTCTATTCCTCTCCTGACTCAATCTTCCTAGTTTCATGATAGAAGCATTGAGCAGTCTAAGGACCTCAGACAGTGGAACCAGGATGTATTCTTTGTGCACAAAAGGACCTTGTGGACACATCCCCCATGGAGGGATACCCCCTTAACCTAGAAGCAGGAGAAAAGTCCTAGTCCCTACTCCAAATGACTTGTCAGATTTACATGACCCCACCTGGATGGCATAGCCCTATATGTGGAGTGGAGAGGGGATGGTGGTCAGGGTGCATGTGAGTGGGGGAGAGAGGCTAAGAGGGAGAGAGGGAGAGGGAACTGAAATCAACAAGCAAAATGAATAAATTAATTAATTAAAAAAAGAAAATGCTTCTATCACAACTGTTTCATAGGCAAGCCTTTGGGGGCATTTTTATTAATATTTTATGTGTGAGGCCTAACCCACTGTGGGAAGTACCTCCCATGCATATGTATGGGTGCTGAGTTTCCTAAGAAGACAAGCAGAGTGAGCCATGAAGAACAAGCCAGTAAGTAACATTCCTCTATGCTCTCTGCTTCATTTTCTGGCTCCAAATTCCCTTCTTGAACTCCTTGTCCGAATTCTCTTGATTATGGATTATTATGTGGAACTGTAGGCCAAATAAACCCTTTCCCAAGGTGGTTTTTGTCTTGATGTTTATAAGTGAAAATAAACAATCTAGAACATGAACTAATCTATGGTTATACATATAAAGTCAATGGCTGTCCCGTGCCAATAACTGCCCTGTAGATATTAGTTTAGTCAAAAATATAGGTCATGTGAGATCTGATCCCATCAAAGTTTGACTGATTACAGGCTGAGTTTTACAGGCCAAGTGCTCTGATAGCATGTTTCCTATGAATGCAAAGCACCCAGAACATAGCCTTACATTCCTTCCTTCTTGCTCTTAAATTTGTTACACTCCTTCTTCCAAAAAGTTCCCTGAGCCTTAGAGTGGATATCATAAATTTCCTATTTAGGGCTGAGCATTCATCCATTATTTATTCTTAGCAACTTGAACAGCTAAGGGCTTCACTGAATTCACTGCCACTCACTGCAAAAAGAAGGGTGGGAATAGTTTTTGTTTATGGATATAAAACTCAATATCTTGAAGACAGATAGAGGCCATGTCAATTTAACTACAAAACAGTATTAAGTTCCTCCTAGGAACAAAGACCTAGCCATAGGTTTGTGACTGGTACTAGGCATGAATACTCTATGTGGAGCAGGCTTTGAATGAAATCACAGAACAGTTGGTTACTCCCAGAACGGTTGTGACTATTTCAGGGGGTACATCTCACCGAGGAGTTTGGTGTTGGCTTCACAGCTTTTTTTGATGTCTTTGTCTTTTCTACACCAGCAGCCTTAATAGTAACTTCTGCCACCATGAAAGTTAGCAAACAGGGAGGAAGCTGCCAGCTCAGTTCCAATTTGAATTCTCCATACCTTACAACAAGGTGTGTTGTGTCTTCAAAAAAAGGCCTTAACAACTAGTTCTGGTCAGCCCCCAAGTGCAATGGTAAGATTATTTAGTGTTCTGGAGACCTCAGTGAATTCCATGACAAAAAACTCATATGAAAGAATCTCACACCTGACATTTACAGTTTTGTTTAATATTAATAACCCTTGGCTTTTAGGGTTAGCATTATCTAGTCATGCAGGCTATCATCCTTCTGTATTTTTAAAATTCATATGTTTTAATTTGCTAACAAAGGAGTTCCTTATGAACTTCTCATATAACCTTAATATTATAATGTTAGTTAACTACCCCTTCCAAAACCTCATCTCATTCATCCCTTCTACCCACTATCCATGCTTAAGACCTTCTACCTCTAGTTTTTCCCCCTTTTAATTATCATATCACTTTTGTTTGATTACCCCCCTCCTTTAAGGCATCCTCAAACTCAGTGAAACTTTCTATTTTCTTGTGTTCTGTAGAACTTAGGAGATGAGCATACAACATTGGAAGATTTAAAACTAGGATCCACTTATAAGAGAACATGTGGTATTTGTGTTTCTGTGCCTTGGTTATCTCACTTAATATAATTTTTCCAGGTCAATCCATTTATCTACAAATTTAAAATATACACATGAAACAACAATAATTAAAGAAAATGAGGATCATAAAATTAAAAGCATATGACCAGAACTTTTATTAAAGCAGTTTTTCACCAGCCTGCTCCAACAGCCACAGCAGCCCCAAATAACACACAGAGACACTGTATGAATCTGTTTGCCTGTTACTAGTGTTACTTATTGGCTAGCCCTGTCTTAAATATTAACCCATTTCTTTTCATCTAAGTGTTTCCACGTGCTCTTACCTTACTGGTGGTGTATGCCTTTAATCCCAGTACTTAGGAGGCAGACACAGGCAGATCTTTATGAGTTCAAGGCCAGCCTGGGCTACAGAGTGAGTGCCAGCAAAGGGTCCAAAGCAATACAGAGAAACCCTGTCTGGAAAAACAAACAAACAAACAAAAAGAATGTTCTGATTTTCTGAATACATTTTTCTCTTTTGTTAACAACTCCCTGCTTGTCACTAATTTTTGTTAACTTTGGTCTTGTCTCTCAGCTAATTTGGCTAATTCTGTTTATCAGTCTGGTATATCTTTTCAATTAATCATTCATATTATTGATTCATGATATTTTGTTATTTGTTTGCATTTCATTATTTTCATTTCTGATTATATTTATTTCTTTCTGCCTGCTGGCTTAGTTTGGTTAATTATTATGCTTCCAAACTCTTGAGTTCTATTACCAATATAATTCAATAAGATTTTTGAGATTTTTAAAGTTATAGGCATTTAAAATTATAGATTTACCTCTTAAGACAGCTTTCATTATACTCCAAAGGATTGTGTATGTTATGCTTCCATTTTCATTTAATTTCAGTATTTTGTCTGCTTATGTGTTTTCTTCAATGATCTATTTAATAGTGTGTGGTTTAATCTTCACAAGTTTGTGTATATGTTTAGTTTCTTTTTTATTTTTCTTTTATTGAAAATAGTTTTTCTCATACAATATATTTTGATTATGTTTTTATCTACTCTGTACTTCTGCAAGTTCCTACAAACTACCCATTCTATTCAGGTTTATCCCCTTTCTGTCTCTCTTTCAAAATCAAACAGGCATCTAAGAAATAATAATACAATAAATTAAAATAAAATAAGATTGGAATATGACAAAACAACTGAAAAAATAAAGAGACAAAAAAATCACAATAAATACATTTGACATAGGCACACACATTCACACATACAGGAATCCAATGAAAATCAAAAACCTGAAGCCATAATATATATTCAAAGGACTTGTAAGGAAAGAAAATCCTTAACATTATTAGAAAAAAGGACCTCTAAAGATACTATTGAGTTAATTCTTTGTTGACAATCTACTGGTGGGCATGGAGCCAATCCTGAGAAGTCATTTCCCTAATGAAATTGCCTTGTGGGAAACTAATTTTTCATTTGCAAGTACCTATCAAATGAAGACAGCTTCTGGGTTAGAGACAAAGGCATGTGTTCACTTCTGTCAGTTACAAGAGCCTATTTGGTGAAAACCTGGGGAGGTCCTGTGTATGCCATTCCAGTCTGTGTGATTTCATATGTATACCGTTTCCGGTGTATCTAGAAGGCCTTAATTCCTTGGTGTCATCCATTTCTCTGGTTATTTCATTCTTTCCATTTCTTCTTAAACATGGTTTCCTGGGCCCTGAGGAGACGGACATGATAGAGATATACTGTTTAATATAAGTGTCCTAAGTCCTTTCACTCTCCACATATTGTCTGGCTTTGAGCCTCTATGTTAGTTCTCATCTGCTCTAGGGAAGATGAAACTCTGATGATGGCTGAGCATGACACTTATGTATGAAAAGAGCAGAGTTCAACTAGCAGTCATTCTATTGCTATGTTCCTTTATCAGAATAGTAGTATTTGATGTTACTGGTCCCTGGCATATCTAGTCATAAGTTATTGACCAACCAAACAATGCTAGGTATGGGTTCCATATCATGGAGTAAGTATTAATTCAGGTCAGATAATGATTGGCTGCTTCTATAAGCTTTGCACCACTAGTGCATTAGTATATCTTGTAAGCTTATCACTCTTCTAAACTGTTATTCTGTATGTGACCTCTGTGATTATATGGATTGTATCTTGTTTATCAGTCACTATACAGTATGTATCCATATGTAAGTAAATACATACTGTATTCGTCTTTCTGTGTTTGTGTCATCTCACTCAGGATGATTTCTTTTCTAGCTCCATCCATATACCTGTGAATTTCACTTTATAATGGCTGAATAATATACCCATGTGTAAATGTACTACATTCTCTTTATCCATTTATTCAGTCCATTGATGTAATCTAGGTTGTTTCCAATTTATGGCTATGATAAATAGAGCAGTGATAAATATGATCAAACAAGTATCTCTGTAGTGAGATAAAGTGTACCTAATAGTTTTATAGTTGAGTCTTGAGATAGATCAATTGCCATCTGTCTGACAAACCACCACATTGATTTCCCTGTATTTATTGTTTCTGTTACTTTGTTATTGTGATGTGAACGTTCACTTCTTTTGATTTTCTGGCTTATTTCATTTATATGTGTTTTCTTAGTTTAACTGCATTTTAGTCAAAGAGAACATTTGATGCCATTTTTATTTTTCTAAACTTATTAGTATTTGTTTTTAATCCTGTGTGCAAACTATAACAGAAAAATTACACATGCTTCTCAGAATAATTTATATTCTGTATTGTTTGGGAAACATATTCTGTAAATATGTTAGGTCTGTTTGGACTATGATTTACTTTAGTAACAGTGTTTCTCTGTTAAATTTTTTCTGAAATACTTATTGCTTAATAAAAATGTGGTGTTGAATTTACCTGCCATTACTGTATTGTAATCTGTGGCTAATTGACTAATAGTATTTTAAGATAGTAATGTCTTCTTAGTGGATTATTCTTTTGATGCGAAAGAAATTAACTTTATTTTCAGATTATTTGGTCTTGAACTCTATGTTGATGTATTATGTATGTATGTATGTATGTATGTATGTATGTATGTATGTATGTGTATGTATGTATATCCAGTGCATATTATTGAGGCTGGATAGCAAGCTGGTTGGTCTGGAAGCATCCTCAGAGCCAGAAGGAGTGGGTATGTATTACAATGACATCAGGGACAACTGAAGACAGTTCGAAGGCACAGATTGGGGCTGGCGGCATGACAGAGTCACAAAAGGGAGGGCCAAGGGGAACAAATCCTGTTTCTAGGTCATGTGTATGAATTTGGAAAGTCTTGAGGTTTAAGGGGAGGATTTAACGGGAAACAGAGCTGTATATCATGTCTGACCTTAAAGAAAATCTGTGTGCCTTAAGGAGAAAGTCCAGGGTTAGTTAGAGCACAGTCACAGGGATGTTAACCTCATAGGGCATGGCCATATTGCCCAGTAGAAATCCCAGAACATAGAGAAATTCAACTGCAACATCTACAGTTTAATACCTGGTAGATAATTAATATTAGATATGATTATAATATCATAGGTTGTATCATTGAACCTTGGTGGATTTACACAAAGGTTCTGAGAGACCAGATTATATAGACATAGATATCAAATTTTTTATTCTTGCTATATCATACTCTTTGTAAAACTTTATGACTCTGCAACATGAAGGCTATTACCAGATGTGGTTCTTTATCTTGGATCACACATATGACTCCAAATTAATCTATTTTCTTTATAATGCTGTCTAACTTTTAATAATCTATTATAGTAATGTAATATATATTAACACATATGATACTATTACATTCTAAAGAAGAATAAAAAATTTCTCCTAACTTAAATCTAACTGCTTGTGGTTTCATAGATAAAGTTTGAGAGAAATCATTAAATACCATATTGGGGGACAACATGAGAGGCACTGCAACAAGGTAACAATAAATAGAAGGAAGGAAAGATAGGTAGATAGACTGATTGATTGATTGATTGACATATAGACAGATTAGTAAAATCACTATATGCCTTAGTCTTTTCCAATTTTAAAATCTGGGTCTCTAAAGCACACCACAAAAGTGCTTGTAGAAATCACTAGTATAGAATTCTAAAATGATCTGTCAGAAAGTCAACTAAGGTTTTAGGTCATCTATAATTATAGAAGAAACATCTTTCAAAGTAAATTGCCATCATTGTACCACTCAGTCAAGTTTAAATTTCCCAGACTAACACTAAGAAGTAAAAAGGTAATCGAAGTAAATATAAAACTCCATTTCAGCTATGAGGAAATACTAATCTGCCAGTGGAAATAGTAGACACTTTAAAGGCAAAATCAACTGAAAAGAGAAAGTAATGACTGGTCAGAGTGGCTGTATAAGGAGCTATTGTACAGTCAGAAGATGCTCATAAGAATCACTCATCCAAGCATTTAACTTCTACCACTGCCTATACTTACACAAACAAAGTTTTAGACCAAGAGATACATATTGTATCTCTTCTTCTACCTTTAAAGACCTTTTCTATAAATACTGATTATGACAACACATAACATATAAAAATGCTTAATATGTGAATTTTCTTCTGAACATACATATTGGTTTATGTTTTTATTTTTAAGTATATGCTGAAATTTCTTCTCATTATGGACATTTAATTTATAACAAATTATAAAGAACATAATACAACGAACACGTAATTTTATGAACTAGGAAAAGAATAGAGAGTTTACAAACTCAAAGGCACTAGAGCTTTCTTCAAGTAAGACTCCTTTCCATTTTTGTTTCTAACTTTCTAGTGATAAAAACATTGTCTGGATGTACTATTTATTAATCATAGTTGATGCTGTAATTATATTAATATCTAATGCTAAATAGCAAATATTATATTCATGAAGTGATATAAGAATTTACAAAAGGTATAATAACCAATTTATTAAGGGGGTGAAATGGAAAGACAAAATCATGAATACATAACAAAGAAAAAGCCATGGCTGATGCAGACACTGCCACCTCCGAAGCCATACCAGCTCTCCAGTGCTTGATGTACAAACACCCTAAGCATAAAAGAAAGAGAGTGGGAGAGGAAGATAGATAGATAGAGACAGAGACAGAGAGAGAGAGAGAGAGAGAGAGAGAGAGAGAGAGAGTGCCTCCTTCTCTCCATTAGAGGGGTCCCATCACAGACTAGAAGCACTGACTCTATCAGGTCAGAAACCCAAGGTCATGGGAGGAGCACAAACTCTCTTCACTTCCCCCTTTTGTCTAAGTAAGAAGGTCTAAGCAAAATTACAGCAAGAACAATTATCAAGTATTTTGCAGGAGAAAGAAAGGCTAACATAACACACAAAAACAGGAGTACAACCAATAAGAACAACATCAAGCAAGAAACACATACTAAATGTCCAGGCTATAGGTAATTGGTAAATAACAGAGATTATTCCAACCAATAGCTGTCCTATCCTGATGAGTCTGTCTTGTACCTAACATACCTTAGGTAAGATAAGAGAGAATAATATTTGTGACCATCTGTGCTTTCACTTTCTCTGGCTCTTAGTTGGGGTGGCAAGGAGATGGCATGAAATCAGCAGTGGCTGGATCAGCAGGAGTTTCTGCTTTGCTCTGTATGCATGAGTATCTCTTTCCACTGGACCCCTTAATAGAGTGATTATTATACCTTTTGTAAATTCTTGCAGCATCTGGTGTGCCAATATAGGATTCTTCAGTTTCCACATTAAAGAATGTGTGTGTCGGGGAGAGGGGTTCTTGAATGAATATATGAGCTGAGGACAACATTGATGTTGGATGACCCACAACTGTCTGTAATTCCAATTTTTATGGTCTGGCACTCTCTTCTAGTCTCCATTGATGGAAGATGTTATTCTGTAAATATGTTTCTCATACTGGTTAAACAATAAAGCACTGTTGGGCCAATGGAAAAGCAAGATAGATGGGACTAAGAAACTAGGAGGAAGGAGGAAGTAGTGGGGAGGAGTCAAGATGTAGACCAGGGAGGAAGGAAGACACAGGCCGCGGCTCCCCATAGGATGACCACGTGGAAATACTGAGATAAGTAGAAATGGGTTAATAATTAAGACGGAGCTAGCACATAAACAATAATGGTAACTGGCCAACAGGATTGTATCAAATACAGAGTCTCTGAGTGTTATTTGGGGCTCACATGGTGGCAGGACCATGGCGGCAGGACCATGGCGGCAGGGCCAGGAGGCTGGTGGGGAGGAAAAACCTGCAGTAACACTCCATAGTTATGGCATTATATGTACATACTTGCATATAGACATATTGGCACAGACCAATGTAAGAAATTTAAGTGTATATTAATTTCTTACTTTAACATAGCTCAGGCCATGGAAAAGGGACTTGGGATCTTCCTTCTCTGTGGTCCTCTTCCTAATGTGACCATATTGAATAAAAATCTTGTTCCTGTTTCCACTATTAATTTGACTCTTTTAATTGAACATTGAAGATGGTGGCTAAACCTGATTTTAAGTATGGGCTATGATAACTTCTAAAACAGTTTTGTCTGTGATAACTATTCTTTTGTTAAGGCATCATCTATAAAATTACCTATATGAATATAGGATATATTTATGTGAGAGGAACAGATTTGGATGTTATAAAAGTATGAGTTACAGTTAAAACCTTGTGCCCAAATTATCCAAAATGTATATACTATTATTACACAGACTTAATAGCAAAACCATTGAAACACTTAGGCTGCATACATTTCAAATGAAGAAACTTACTTTTGAATTATTATAAGATCAAGGAAGAGGACTAGAAAAAAGAATAATTCAATCAAGAAAAATAAAAGAAGATAATAAAAGTTATTTGCTTAGAGGCAAAATGATAGGAAAGAAATAATATTTGAAAAGAGATGTTTGCAACTATTGTGCCCTTAAGGATATCACTCAATGTTTATTTATTTATTTTAGTTTATAGTTATCATAGATAGGTATGGCTATTGGTTGCTTCCCTCTCTTAGAAACTTGTATAATGCCTCCTGATACCATGAAAGCTAGTTTTCTTGGAGGATGCTTTCAGGTGTTCATCCCTGAGAATGAGAGACTTGATAAGTTGACTGGCAAAATTCTATTTATATATCTAGGAATATGTATATATATATAATATTTGATGTGATATGTACTATATATACATAGCAACTATTAAACAATGAAAGAAATATTTGTCATGTATTTGACAGAGAGATCCACGGGAATGTTTGGAGGGAAGGGATGAAAAGAGGGAATGTAATTATATTTTAATTTCAAAAAAAAGTTCTTAAAAGGAACATAACAAGTAGAATGCTACTGTGTTATCTTTTCCTGAGAAGCTTGAGCTTCAATCACTGCAGCTATCATGCCTACAAATCATGATCCCATTCAGGATTATTCCAAAGTACAATTTAGGTAAGCAATTAAGTTTGCTACTTAAAGGGGTCATTAAGTAGTTTATGTAACTTTAAAACATCCACTCAATGCAAAGTGCCACCATTATGGATGATGACCTACTTCTTACATACTCCAGAATCTCTGAAGACCTCTTGAAGTAGGGGAGGGCAGGGAACAATAATGACCTTCATTCTTCTAAAGTATATTAATATCTCCATTACTATTACCATAGACCAGGATTTATCTCTATTGTTTTGATTAATTAATTACTTGTCCCATGCTAATCTTTTCTTCCAAATTAAGGTGGTATGATCATTTTATCTCTTGGGGATAAAAGCCATACAAAAACATAAGGCAAACATTTATTTAGGCAAAAGCAGATTCATTGAGTTTTGGAAATACTGCATTATAGAAGGCTGTGACATTTTCTTATATATCTAAGCATCATTAAAAACATGTGTGCATATGTAGATGGAAGTTTCTGTCCAGTCTAGTTCCACAGCTATTCAGTCCCAAATAAAAAATCCCACACCCTTCGGACCAACTAGTTCAGTCCCAAATAAACGCACAGAGACTTATATTAATTATAAACTGTCTCATTGCTCAAGTTATAACAAACTAATACAACTTAAATTAATCCACAATTCTTATCTATGTTTAGCCGTGTGGCTTGGTACCTCATCTCAGTAAGGCATTCCCATCTTGCTTCCTGTGCATCTGGCTGGTGACTGCTTCTCTGCTTTCCTCTTCCCAGAATTCTCCTAGTTCGGTATCTCTACCTATATACCCTACTGTCCAATCAGCATTTTATTAAACCAATATGAGTGGCAGATCTTTACAGTGAACAAGAAAATTATTCCACCTTTCTACTCTCTCTCTCTCTCTCTCTCTCTCTCTCTCTCTCTCTCTCTCACACACACACACACACACACACACACACACACACACACACACACACAGGCACTCACATATTTATTCTCTATTCTGTGCTGTTGTTATTCTCAGAGAGTGCTTTTGTTGGTGTTCATGAAATACCTGCATTATCATCATAAATAGTGAATTACTATGCTTTTAGAATATAAGTATTACTTGATATTTTCATCAATGTTAAGGAATGAAATGAAAATCTTAGGTAAATGTTCAAAATTCACTCTGTTTAGGAAGCAAGTGAACTTACTTCAGAAAAATGAGAATATTTAAATAACTGTGATTATTTCACATACTGTATGACACACACAAACACACACACAGAATTATTTTTTCACATATACATGCACACCTGCACTCAGTGGTATAAGCCTATATCTCCATATTTTCACACACACACACACACACACACACACACACACACACATATACACACACACACACAGGTAAATATTCACCAATATGGACACAAACATATATATATATGTATGCATATACATATATATATGTACATATATATATATATGGAATATATATGTATATACATACATATATATATATATATATATATATATATATATATATATATACTGAAAATATAAGTGTTGATTTCTCCACACTAATGGATGGTATCTCTAATTAAAATCCATCTGAAAATTAGAAGAAATGCAGGAGATGTGGATCTCATTAGTATAATTTACCATTGGGTCTAATAGATATTTTAATTAAATTATTAACTATTGGAAGCTTCTGTGTCCTCTTTTAAGTTGAAGAACCATGGAAGTTATTTTAATGCTTGAAATCATAAATATAAATCATACACATTATTCAATCAACATGAAGAAATTATTTTTATTTCTATTACATTTAAGAACAACTGGTTAAGAGTCCAAGTTAAATTTTTACCTTTGCTGTTGAACTTTTATGTTAAAACTTTCTTGTATGATATTCCTTGACATGAGTCTAGCAACTTGAAACAATTTTTTAATTGAGTTTCTTTAGAAAGTTTTTAATACTATACAAACCTTTTCAAAATCAGCTATAAATTTTCATGTTGTTTGACCAATTAAGCACTTCCTTATTTGAAGTCTTAGTGTAAGGGGGTGATGGAGACTGGGAAGAATGATGTAATTTCAGGAAGATCCAAGAAGTGCTATTTAATTAGGTAATGATAGATGAGAAATTATTCATATGAGTCTAGGATATAGTGAAAGAGAAGGGCTTGAAACATTCTAAGTCTCAAAACAAAATCAAGTCTGTTTTCTAAAATAATCTTCTTTCCCTGTCTCAATTCTTTTCATTCTTTTCCATTGATGTGATATACTTGACATCATCCAGAATCGTTTCTATATATATTGGTTGTTGAGTGCTGGATGAATGGTCTTCAATACTGCCTTTGAGTTAGCTAATGCATTTAATCTATTTATAAGTTTTATTTTGCAAAGGAAAGATCTTACATTCTGAAGTCATTAGTAACTGCTTGTATATGTGATTGCATGATATTGTGACTAAGAGTTTAGGACTGCTCTATTGCTCCTAAGATGGTGAGACCAAAATAAGCTCCATAGCAGTCTAAATGATTTGACATATACAAACGTTATTATATTCTTAAGGCTTAGTTTATATTCAATGTAACAATGATTGTATTTTATCATTGAAATTATTTCTTGTTGAAATCCTTTCTAACAGAAACAAATGGAAATAAGAAAAATGCCAAGTTCTCTGTTCCATAATAATTTTATGTTCAATACATAATTTAAAATGTACCTGCTTGATGGATCTAAATCTCTAAATGCAGTGTTATATATGTTAATTATTTTATTCATTGAAATCTCTCTTAAATCTATATATATCAGTCATGAATTCCAACATAATCATTCATTCCATGGCATTTTAGTTAGGTTTAAAAACTACATCCGTGCACATAAAGTTGGTGAATGAATATATTGGTAAAAATGCGACTATCCTAAAAAAATGATCATCTATCTTGAGTTAAAAGGTAAATTATTAGGGTTCCAGATTTTTTTTTTAAATTCCATCCTCCTTTTTGTTTGGAAGATTGCACTTTGTGGCCCTCTTGTGGCTTGGTAGATTCATGTGGCTAATTAGAACTAAAGAGCTGTAAACGGAAATAACATGATACATCTGGATCACTATATTTAATTACCAGCATAAGACAATTCAAGTATCACTGTCTCTCATAGTAGGAAGCAACTGTGATATGATCATGGTTTTATCATGAGATTCATGAATGATATGTAATAAATTATTTGCAAAAGGTAGCTTCTAAAACCTTAGAATTTCCTGTGTGGTGAAAAGTACTTTCAATATTCATGGAATCCCTTGATAATATATTGTTCATTAAATGACTCATAGTGGGACACTACATTATTTATATTAAAGAATTAACTCTAGAGACAAGCTGATCAAGCCATAAAGACTCACCTAATGATTACAGTGTTAGAATAGGACACAAGATATATCAGGTGAGGCACATATTGAATTTAAGTAGTGGCCATTAATTCATTTAAAAATGGCTAGGTAATAATATGTCAACACAAATGTAAACACCAAGGGTCATGTGAATCATCACAGTTAACAAATCTGTGTTAAAAATCATCTGTCACAGGGAGAGGACACTTTGTTTTAGATAGTCCTAACCTGTGTGTACTTCCATTTTAAACTCCAGGATTTTCCCAAGTGTACTCCTTGTTAATTATTTGCTTATTCTTGTTGTAATGCTGGAAATAGAACCTGATACCTTGCACATGCTACAAGAGTACTGTTCCTCTATGCTAAATGAGTCAGTTCAGGAGATTTACATTTAAGTAATGCTGTTCATCTTTTATTTTTCCTTTACATAGTCTTGTGACTCATAGTAGACATAAGGCAAGAAACAAAGTTTTATCATTGAGATATGCAGTTTAACTCCACTGTTATTCTTATTAGCTGTGTCTGCTGGAAGCAACTTTACAACCCTGAGCCTTGGCTTCTTCCAGCACAAAGATGTTCTGAACCTGAATGTAATTATTAGTGTGCCAGGTCAACACTAACTCATGACAACTTTTCATTATACATACAAACAAGAAAATAATTCAATTATATTTTATTATACTAATATAAGTATGTATTTGTGTGTATATGTGTGTGTATATTTGTGTGTACATATGCATATATATTTGTATGTATGTATGTATGTAATGATAATAAAGTAAAAACTGGTTATCAAGTTGAGAGTTGAGAAAGACATGGGTCATGTTCATGGGAGGGTAGTAGGGAGTTGGGAAGGACCATAGGAGGAAAGTGAAGAAAAAAAAGTTATGTAATTCTATGTCAATTGAAAGTACATTAAAATCAATTTAAGTAAATTATAAATACAAAATATGAAGTGTTACAGGTACGTTTTTCCCACTGCCGGTCTGGTCCCACCATCCCGCTACCACGCCAGCCCCCATTAACATGCAGAGACTCCATATTTGATACAAGCTGTTGGCCACTTACTATTATTGTTTATCGACTAGATCTGTCTTAATGATTAACCCATTTCTACTTATCTAAATATTTCCACGTGGTCATCTTATCTGTGCATGGCAGGCCGGCATCTTGCTTTCTCTATGCTCTACATGCTGACTCCTCCTAACTACTTCCTCTTTCCTCCTTGTCTCCTAGCCCCACCTATCTTGCTTTCTCATTGGCCACAGTACTTTATTAATTAACCAGTATGAGAAAAATATTTACAGAATAACATCTCCCATCAATGAAGCATGGAAATGAAGGAGCAACAAAGTATTAAAACTGTACATTTTAACTCATTTGCTTTTAGTTTGAAAATTCACTTTAATATATCAGGAACTGAAACAGAGCAAATAAGTGAATAAAGAGCAGAATTTGGACACCATTATTGGAAAAGAGAGGCTTGTGAATTTCCAAAGAAACCAATATTATTTTTCCTGTTACCATGTTCTAAGATAATTTGAGGCTTTATTCATGTATCACAGAGAGGTAGAGATATTACTTTCTTTATTTCACTCTCATAATAAGCAATAAAGTTAGTTGCTCAAAATACCATTATGTTTCTAGAACTATGCCAATACGTAATTTTATATCTGCACTCATTTTGTGCTAAGTAAAAAAAATTCTCATGAGATACATACTATTAGCTTCTATAATTATCTTAAGACAAGTTGCTAAGAAAGCAGGTATAGAAGGTCACATACCTAGGTAAGATTCCACCCTCAATCCATTGGACTCTGTTATCTCACTGAGTTACTTCTTTACTCCCCCTACAGAATCTAGTTAGCTAAGGTGAAACTGTGTCTCACACAGCAAGCAAGCTTACTGTTCACTGAGTTTTAAAACTTCTACTTCTCTAAAGTATGTGAAAATTGTTTTTGTCAGCGTCTTCTCACATTGATTGGTTTCATCATGGTGACAATCATTCTGTCAAATTTTAACACTTCCTGCCAGGCTACATCAAGTTCTTAAATTCAAATGTTGACAGGCCTCCAAAGGACCATTCCATCTTATCTGTGCTTTTGTTCTTCTTTGATAACCTGCAAAACTGTGCATCTCAGATTTTTTGCCATGATTTTTTTTTGGGGGGGTTGGGGTAGACCTCATTTGTTGGCAGGCTCAAATTTGCTATTTTCTACAGCTGATTTTAGGTTTCATCTGGATAACTTACAAACTCATTAAACTCATATGTACATGGCAGGTAAAAGCTTCAGCTCAGACTTCTCACCATCATTTGCTTCTATATTCTGCATTGCATGATTGCCTACTATTAACACACTCTATTTTCCATGTAGATTTCCTTTATACAACCCTATTTTCATCCACAAAGGAAAACTCATTAGCATGATACTTGACTCAAAATTTTCAATGTAAACATTCATTATAACCTCACATTCTATGCAAATCATTCCATTTCTCAATTTGTAGTCCAACAGTTGAAGTAGTTATTCTCCATTTATTTCCTACACATTCTCTTCTAATTGTTTTAAAGACTCTAATAAGGTTCTTCTAGCTTCATCCAGTTTTACATATGCCTAACAAGACATAACTATTCCTAACTAACACCATTCAAGGAATAACACAAAATCTAGACTCTACGTAGTCTTTATGTTGACTGTATAGCTTTTGACCAAGAGTTGTTAGACCTTCACAGATCAAACCCTCATTACTACAGGCACTTTAAACAATAAAACAGGAGGATACTCTCTATCTTTATAATAAATATTTTATGATGAATTGAGTCAAGTTATGAAATTCTTTGGAAACCATATAATAAGATCATGATTTTGTGAAGGATATGAGTAAATAGTTACTTTTGTTATATAAATTTTGCTGTCATCATGAGAATTAGTTTCCTGGATAGAGTAACTATTGACATTTTTAAAACTTAAGAGTAGTTTTTAAAAGTAGGGAGACTCCATTGGAGAGAACTGATATTTCATTCATGAGTTGTTATAATTGTATGTAAGTTCTGGGATATGGCTGTGGTCTTGTATCCACTTCTTTCATCTCTGGGACCCTATACAGCACACGCATGCCCAGCAGTTGATGGCCAACACAAAATGAACTCGGTGCATCTTTGGAGGTTGGAGGTTCTTTGTCTCATAAGGTGTTGAGAGGGATTTAAACATATAAACAAAATATCTTACAAATATTCTGTGTATATATTATGGCTTCTAGTTTTGTGTGTTTAGGTGATTTCTATGTGTACTGATATGTGTGTCTCTATGTCTACAAATGTGGTTCATGCTTATTATCTGGCTTCTTTTCTTCCTTTTGGTGTTTGTTTCCTTTTTTTTTTTTCTTTCTTGTCATATTCTTATTATTTATTTATTATTATTATTTAAGTGTCTGTTTTCTGTTTATATATTTTATTTTTTATTTATTTTCTTGTGTTACATATTGATCCCAGTACACTCTCCCTCCCTCCCTCCAGCCTTCCCTCCCTCCTCTCCCACTCTCCCATGTACTCCCCCCTTGAACACCTCCTCTACCATTCCCCCCTCAGTCCAGATATAGGGCGATACCTTCCAGGAGGGGCCATCTATATCTGTAAAATCATGTGGAGTAGGAACTAGGTCCTCCCACCTGCCAATAGGTTAAGGGAGTAACCCTCCTTTTGTGCACCAGGGATACATCCTGGTTCCACTGTCACAGGTCCCTTAAACTGCCCAGGCCTTCTGAGACCCATGTTCAGGGGGTCTGAGTCCAATGATGGATTCTCTGCTATCAGTCTGGGGGCCCATTAGTGTAGTGAGATATTCACTTTGCATCAGTGGCACTGACCATGCCCATTAGGGGTGGAGACAGGGTTGGAGTGACTTGGGGAACTACGTCTGAGGAGGAGTCCTAGAGTGCTCTCTGGCTGGCAGGACAAGGGCAGGAGAACATCCAGAGGCATTCTTGGGACCAGGAACCTGCTGGTGTTCATCTGTCTATGTTGTAAGTTATTTTTCCCTGAATAAATATCTATTTGGCCTACTTGTTTATCCTGATCCATATTAAACCATGATACATTAGTATCTCCTTGCTCAGGTCAGTTGTTTCTGTGGATTTCTGTAGCAAGGTCTTGTCCTCCCCCTCTGCATTTGGATTCCAGTTTGGCTTAGTGTTTAGTTGTTGGTGTTTGCTTCTGTTTCCATCAGCTACTAGATGAGGGCTCTATAATGGTAGATAAGTTAGTCATCAATCGCATTATCAGGGAAGAGCATTTATGGTAGCCTTTGATCTGTTGCTCAAATTGTTAGTTGAGTTCAGGCTTGTAGGTCTCTGGATATTTCTCTAGAGCCAGTTTCCTCTTCAAACCTATAATGTTTCCCTCTTTCATGGCCTCTCTCTCTTCTCTCTTCTATTCCTCCCCTGACTCAATCTTCCTAGTCCCACGCGCTTTCCTCTCCTCCCCTTCTATTTTTGCTAGCTCCCTCTCCACTCACTGTCACCTTAACTCTCAATATGCTCAGGAGATCTTGTCCCTTTCCCCTTCTGTGAGGGACCTAGTATGAATCTCGTAGAATCCTCTTTGATCCTAGTTTCTCTGGCGGTGTTAATTATAGGCTGCTGATCCTTTGCTCTATGTCTAAAATCCATATATGAGTGAGTCTATATCATGTTCCTCTTTTTGTGACTGGGTTACATTCAGGATGGTTTCTTCAAGATTCCATTGTTTTATTCCTGCAGAGTAGTATTCCAGTGTGTAAATGTGCCACATCTTCTTTATCCATTAATCGATAGAGGGGTATCTAGGTTGCTTCCAGGTTCTTGCTATTACAAATAATGCTACTATGGACATAGTTGAACACATGTCTTTTTTGCATGGATTTGAATCATTTGGGTATATGCCTAAGAGGGGGATTGCCCAGTCCTGTGGTATACTGATTCCCATTTTTCTGAGAAACAGCTATACTGATCTCCAAAATGGCTGTACAAGTTTGCACTCCCCCAATCAGTGTAGGAGTGTTCCCCTTTCTATCCAGCATAAGTTCTCATTGGTGTTTCTAATTTAAGCCATTCTGACAGGAGTAAGATGGTATCTCAGAGTTCTTTTGATTTGCATTTCCCTGATAGCTAAGGGTGTTGAGCACTTTCTTAAGTGGCTTTCAGCCTTTTTAATTTCCTCTATTGAGAATTCTCTCTTTAGTTCTGTAATCCATTTTTAATAAGATTATTTGGTGTTTTAGTGATTAGTGTCTTTGTATATTTTGGTTATCAGCCTTCTGTCAGATGTAGGATTGGTGAAGATCTTTTCCCAGTCTGTGGGCTGCCATTTGGTCTTGTCTAGATTATCCTTTGACTTACAGAAACTTCTCAGTTTGAGGAGGTCCCATTTATTAATAGTCCATCTCAGTGTCTGTGTTACTGGACTTCTCTTCAGGAAGAAGTCTCCTGTACCAATTTATTCTAGCTTACCTCCCACTTTCTCTTCTAAGAGGTTCAGTGTGGCTAAGTTTATGTTTAGGTCTTTGATCCATTTGGACTTGAGTTTTGTGCATGACAATAGACATCTGCAGTGTTCTACACACCATCATCCAGGTGTGCCAGCACCATTTGTTGAAGATGATTTCCTCCTCCCATTGTATGCTTTTAGCTATTTTGTCAAAAATCAGGTGTTTGTAGGTGTGTGGGTTAATACCAGGACTTTCGATTTGACTCCATTGGTCCACCTGTCTATTTTTGTGCCAATACCATGATGTTTTTAGGACTATAGCTCTGTATAGCTTAAAGTCAGGGATGATGATCCCTCCTGAAGGTCCTTTATTGTACAGGGTTTTATTGGTTATCCTAGGTCTTTTGCTTTTTTATATAAGTTGATTATTATGCTTTCAAGATCAGTGTAGAACTGTGCTCGAATTTTAATGGGGATTGTATTGAATCTGTACATTGCTTTTGGCAAGATTTCCATTTGCACTATGTTTACCCTAACTATCCAAGAACATGGGAGATTTTTCCATTTTCTGGTATCTTCTTTAAATTTTTTCTTAAGGACACAAAGTTCTTATTGTATAGGTCTTTCACATGTTTGGTAAGTGTTAACCTAAGATACTTTATGTTGTTTGTGGCTATTGTAATGGGTGATGATTCTCTGATTTCTTACTCAGCCTTGTTGTTATCTGTATATAGTAGGGATACTGATATTTTTTGAGTTTTTCTTATATCCTGCTAGATTGTTGAAGGTGTTTATCAGCTGTAGGAGTTTCCTGGTAGAGTTTATCTAAACTATCATATCATTGGCAAATTGAGACAGTTTGACTTCTTCCTTTCCAATTTGGATACCCTTGATCTCTGTTCATTGTCTTACTGCTTTAGCTAGAACCTCAAGTACAATATTGAAGAGATATGGAGAGAGAAGACAGCCTTATGTTGTTCCTGATTTTAGAGTAATCACCTTAAACTTCTCTCCATTCAGTTTGATGTTGGGTGTTGGTTTACTGTACATGGCTTTTATTATGTTTAGGTATGATCCTGTTATCTTTGATATTTCCAAGACATTTATCATGAAAGGGTGTTGAATTTTGTCAAAGACTTTTTCAGCATCTAGTGAGATCATGTGCTTTTTCTTTTTCAGTTTGTTTATATGGTGGATCACGTTGATAGATTTTCATATGCTGAACCATCCCTGCAACCCAGGCATGAAGCCTACTTGGTCATGGTGGATGATTTTTCTGAAGTGTTCTTGGAATTGTTTTGCCAGTATTTTATTGAGTATTTTTACATCAATGTTCATGAGGGATATTGGTCTGCAGTTTTCTTTCTTAGTTTTGTCTTTGTGTGGCTTGGGTACCAAGATAATTGTGGTCTCATAAAAAAGTTTGGTAATGAGCCTCCTGCTTCTATTGTGTGGAACAAAATGAGGGGTATTGGTGTTAGCTCTTCTTTGAATTACTGGTAGAATTCTGCAATGAAGCCATATGGCCCTGGGCCCTATTTTTACTGGGAGTCATTTGATAACTTCTCTTTCATTAGGTGTTAAAGGTCAATTTAAGTTGCTGATCTGTTCTTGATTTAATTTTGGTAATTGATAGATATCCAGAAATTTATCATTTTCCTTTGAATTCTCAAATTTTGTGGAGTACATGTTTTCATAATAAGACCTGAAAATTGTCTGGATTTCTTAGTGTCTGTTGTTATGTCCCCCTTTTCATTTCTGATTTTGTTAATTTGCATGTTCTCTTTCTGCTTTTTTTTGTTAGTTTGCATAAAGACTTGTCTAGCTTGTTGATTTTTTCTCAAAAAAACTTTTTTTTGCATTGGCTTTTTGTATCGTTTTCTGGTTTCTACTTTATTGATTTCAGCCCTCAAATTGATTATTTCCTGAGGTCTACTCCTCCAGGGCGAGTTTACTTCTTTTTGTTCTAAGGTTTTCAATTGTGCTGTTAATTCTCTAATGTGACTATCTTCCATTTTCTTCATATGGGTACTTAGGGCAATGAACTTTTCTCATAGCACTGCTTTCAAGTTGTTCCATAAGTTCTAGTATGTTGTATCCTTATTGTCATTGAAATCTAGGAAGTCCTTAATTTCTTTATTTCTTCTTTGACCCAGGTATGGTACAATTGCACATTGTTCAGTTTCCATGAACATGTAGGGTTTTTGCAATTCATGTTGTTGTTGAATGCCAACTTTAAAGCATGTTTGTCTGGTAAGATACAGGGGACTATTCCTATTTTAATTCTTTTGAGGTTTGTTATGTCACTTGATATGTGGTAGATTTTAGAGATGGTTCCAAGTGGAGCAGAGAAGAACATATATTCTTTTGTGTTTGAATGGAATGTTCTATAGATGTGTGTTAAACCCAATTGAGACATAACTTCTGTTAATTATTTTGTTTCTTTGTTGTTTCTGACTGGTGGTCCTGTCTAGCAGTGAGGGTAGGGTGTTGAAGTCTCCCACTATGAGTATAAGTGTGTGAGGTTTTATGTGAGCTTTGAGTTTTAGTAAAAAAAAAAAATTAACGAATGTGGGACACTGATGTTCAGAATTGAGACTTTATGCTGATAGATTTCTCCTGTGATGAATATGAAATGACCATCTTCATCTCTTTTGATTGAATTTGGTTCGAAGTCTAACTTATTAGATGATAGGATAGCTATAGCTGCTATCCTAACATTCCTCAGGTTGTGTATTAATATACTCTAGACATTAATGAAACAAGTTTAGTAGCCTACTGATTGATATATATATATATATATATATACATATATATATATATATATATATATAAATGAGTGCAAACAGTTTCTAGAAATCAGTACATGGGAGTACAGGAGTACAGGAGCTGAGAAATAATAGAATTCTGGGTATAATTTTTGAAAGGATCTCAACAGTATATTTAACAAAGAAAAGAAAGATTTTAGTGCTATAGCATGTAAAGTTAAATTTGCCTATCATCCATTTGTGGTGACTCATTCTTAAATTTTTAACAGTTTGGTGGCTAAGGCAGGTCTATTGTCATTATTTTCAAGCTCCCCTATGATATATAGTAATTTCCAGGCTTTCATAGATTTAAATAGGGACCTCTATCTCAAGAAAAGCATGTTAGTCATGACACATCTGGGTAAATATGGTATTTGAGCATGTGTATTTGGAGTTTATAGGAAGATAAAGATGAAAAATATGAATTTGATAATAATAAACATAAAGATGATACTTATATATAAGATATTGAAATATGCTACCATACTATTTACTGATACCAAAAATGTAAGACTCAGCCTTGAAACACTATTACATTAAAATTTTGAAGAAAAGTAAATGTCCCAACACAGTTGTCAGAAGAAAAAGTGGTGTGAATTTAAATCAAGATAAACTGAAATCAGAGTGAAGATAGGGTATCAGAGCAAGAGGCAATTATATATAAAGTCAAGTGATGCTTATGGACAATGCATATAACATATATTGCAGGTGACTTTAAAATTGTTGATGTTGTTAGAATATTAATTGACAATAAGAGAATGTAAACCAAAAGGATAAAAATAGTGAAAAAAGGCTTTGGTTATATATGGCGCCATAGAAATGACACAATTAGACTTGTATTTTAATAAGAGTGTACTATGTGAAAAGTAGACTAAGTAGTAAAAAAAAAAAAAAAAAAAAAACAGAAAAAAATGTCAACTTTGGGAAGTGACTCGGTGTATGAGAGTATTTGTTTTACAAGTGTGAAGACCTGAATTCAAATTTCTGTGTCTATATAAACATTTGGGTATTACCAATTGGTATCTCTAGGTCTATGGGTGTAGAGACCCATTTGGATTTTCCAGCCACATTGTAGTCCTGGGTTCAGTAAGAGACCTTGTCTCAAAAGAAGAAACCAGAGTGATGGAGAAGTACACTCAATGTGCAGCAGCAGTTGGGTTGGCAAGAAATTGTGACATTGTGGAGATGCTTTGCCATTCAAGACCATGGGGCCGGCTGCTAGATTTGGATGTATAATGACAGAGAAACTGAATCATCTGGAATGATGAAGTTAGTATTAATGGAGTAAGAGAATATTTAGTCATAAGACATAGAGAAAGGTCAGAGTATGTGTAAACATGTTAAACAAAACTATAGATATAGTGAGAAAGTATAAATAATGCATCGTGAATTACAAGCACCAGTAGTAGTGTGGTGAATTAATAAATAATACTTTTCATAGTCACTAAAACTGGATTCAAATTTTAGCCTGATGCCGTTCTGTATAATTATTGACAAAAGAAGCAGTAGTTATAAAATATATGCTTGATGGCTTAGAAGATCGCAAGAAGATTGTGTTGCTGCAATAAACTGAACAAGATATAGGAGATCAAGAACTGTTCTCATGTAGAGGAGCATGAGATGTTCAGAAATCCTCACGTAATTAGTAGCTATCAGATACTTGCTTTAGGTTAGCCATAGAACAAAATTTGTTGCATTTGGATGTTCTAACACACATATAAAAGGGATCAGGATGAAAACAAATTCTTAGACCATTACATTGGGATTCCAGTTTAACATATACAAGAATGTTTTCTCACAGTATGAGTTCTGTTCTTTTTTCTCATAATATTTAATCTTGAATACAGGGCTATAAACTGCTATATTGTTTCCCCTTTACTAGATTGCAAAGTTATATATCAATGAAATAATTAGGTTTGTCTCCTATTTTCTCAATCTAATTTTTATTAATTGGTTCTCAATCATTTTCTCCTTGCCATTTAATGAGCATACTGTACAATGTCATATCTCAATTTTTATTCACATTAATTCTGCTTGAAATGTGTAGAGGATTGCTTTAGTTCAGTATTGTAGGACCCACAAATGACTTTAAAGGAGAAATTTTACTAACTTTTTCCCTAAATAGGATGTGTGTTATACAATACAGGACATGTGAGTAGCATGCCATTGTCAGTCAAAATGCAGAGGGGTCCAGGTGTCTTCATTACTGTTCTGTTGCTGAGAAGAGACACAATGATGGAGACAAGTTAAAGATAGTGTTAAACTGGAGGCTTCCTTAAAGTTACAGAGAGTTAGTTCATGATCATCATGGCAAGAAATATGGTAACTGGAAGGCATAGAGGCATGGTGCTGATAACTTACAACCTAATCTACATGCATGCATGCAGACCAAGCAAGACAGAGCTTGTCATATGTTTTTTGAAACCTCAATGTATATTCCAACTTCCTTCCTCTGTGACAAACCTCTTCCAACAAGGCCACACCTCCTCCAGCAAGGCCACACTCGCTACCCCTTCCCAAACAATTCTACTAACTGGGGACCACACATTCTCATTCATGCCCCCTCAGAGGGAAAATGGAGGTAAAAATCATTTTTTCAGAAAAAAGGAAAATGGGGTAAGCATGCTTAAAAAGAGTAGGATAAATAATTTTATTGGTCCATGAGGTAAAAAGTCTGTTCTAGCTATTAAGTAACTGATCCTGACATGAGTAGAGTAGATAATTAAGAGAGAATCCAATAATGCAAAAGATGAATGACAAAGAGATTTCTGAGTATGATCCCAGATTGCACTATACAGAAGAAACCATTAAAAATTGTGATTAATGCAATTTTCTCAAGACAATTTCTTTACTATGAATGAATTGAGTCATGATGTAAAGTTCACTTCAAATGTGGCTTCTGTCAAGTGTTCTGTAATTAGTACATCAAAAGTAATCACGCTTCCCTCTTCATTGACAAAATCTTTTGTTTACTGTCCTCCTTAATTATATACCATGATCATGACCTAATAATTAATGCCTGTGTGAGGTACTAACCCCATTATTTTTTAAAAAATAGAAAAGCTATTTTTGATAACAAATATTTCTGGTTGGAACATAAATGGCATTATGTGACATCATAAGGCCCATAAAATTATTAAAATGACCTTAAAATAAGAATTTCTGATATTTTCTTATTAATGAAACAGGACATGAGGATACATGTAAAGAAATATTATCAGTTCATTTGTATCTCAGTTTGAATTGAAAATTTTAAGCAAATATTGATATCATCAAATATCTTTAAAAAACACAATTCTTGGGACTAAAAAGATGGATCAGTCAGTAAAACACTGTCTGAATAAGCATGAGGATCTCAGTTTTATCTCAAAAAACCATGTACAAAGCTGAGTGTTGGCATTTGTGTAGGGGCTGTTCAGACACAATTCTAGTTTAAGTGGAGAGCTCTGAGTTTATGAAGAGACACTGTCTCCAAATAAGTTGGAGAACAATTGAGGAAGACATGTAGCATTGACCTTTTGCCTCTATGTACACATTCTCATATACATACACAGATTCTCACCACACATGCATGTTCTCACAGACATAAACACACATACATATATGCATACTCATAAAAATACAATTCCTAGTAATAAAAGAGATTAGCTAATTAAGAATTACATAAACTATATCAAGTTACTACCTAGAATTTTTACTTGTTTATTGTTTGGAAGTTACTGGACAACATTGCACTTTAAATTTAACCAATATTTACAGTAATTAATTGAAAATACCTCATAATTTTGACTTGAATTATAACAGTATTTGTTAGTTAAGGCTTATAGCTATTTGCACTCTCTTAATTAAGGAATATTCATTAGTCTGCTGGTACTATTGAACTTTGTGATAGTATAGTTTGGATGGGATCAACATAATATATTGGTCAGGAGTGTTATAAATGGATGATACACCTCTCTTCTCAGGATTAGGCTAATACTATCTGTTTATATGGTTTCTATAATAATAATATTTATAATAATAACAAAAATATAAAGAATAATGTGTACTGTAAATCAACCAGGTAATTTGTAATATTTCTATAAATATTGAAATTGTATAAGATTGGATATGTCAGAAACACATGTTAGATCAGATAATTATTATCACTATTATTAAACTGATTTATGATGCAGATGTAATTTTACAATAATTTCTATCTTCTATGTTTTTTATTTTAAATTGCTTTTAAACAAGTTTATAATTTATACCAATTAGCTATGGACTGCATAGGGATTTTATATTTGTGAACAGATAATGATCACATATGACTTACCTCCTGGATTACTGCAAAACATTTAATACTAAGTATAATATGCTATTGTGGTTATGGTTTCTTAATGAAAAGTAGTACAAAGGTACAAAGAACACTGCCAAGAGACAAACTCTGTGTGAAAACATAATCGTGAGTAATATAAACTCTGTATATTTTTTTTTATTAGGAAAATAGTGAGTCTTGGCCTGAAAGTAAATCACAGATGGACAAGGCTCTGCTGTCGCATGAGGTTGCAGAATTGAATAAGATTCCCTAGTGAGAAATCAAAGTGCATCTTGGCAAAATATGTCCCCTATATGAAGGGTCACTACACAAAACCTTTGTATCTTGTTTCTATGTCAAATAATATTAATTTAGCTTTACTGGTTTGATTCTCAACCAGTTCATCAGATATATATCAACATCTGTATGTACATACTCACATGAGCATATAATCATTTGTGATTAGTGGGGACATACTATCATATCAACAAATGAATAAATAGATTGTAGAAAAAGTCCCATATTAATAATGACAATTATCCAAGTACAACATAAGAAATCCAATTCTTTAGAAACATTTTCAGTGTTCTTATTTAAGAAGGAATACATTGTTAACAGAAAATAATTGGTTGATTTATCACTTCAATAAAAATATGATTTACTTTCCCCCCCCAAAAGAAAAAACATCTAGAACTTAATAGTGGGAATACTCTGCTCTCTCCATAGTTTGACAATTCGCAATCTTTGCAACCAGTTAATATTATCAAGATTATGTTATCAGTTTTTATAACATCACTAAAACATTAAAGAAATTAATTCAAATAATATATTTTAAAAAATTCTTTATATTTGTGCTTAATTGCTGAATCAATTTGAAATGAAAACAAAATCCAACAGAAGATTCTTTCAAATTAAGATAGTAGGTGCTTTGCAGATGTCTTTGCATGTTTGTCAACCTGAAGAATAAGAACAGCAAATAAGACTTATATGCTATAATTTCCAATTTTTAATTCTGGAGACAATCTACTTATTACATAATTATGAACATGTCAATTAGCTGCTTACTAGAAAATTGTTTTTCAATAAAATTTCAGTGACCAATGGAAAATATACCCCAGAACAGCTACAGTAGACAGAGACTACATATATTTTTGGAAAAATTGGCTGATAGGCTACATAATTTTCATTATACTGTGATTGTACAAGGCAGCCAGAAGACAACTAATATTTACAAAATTATGTTGCATACCTGGCCTCGTACTATACACTTTGGAGAATAACACGAATGAAGAAATTTATTTCTTAAAATTGTCCCTTTCAGTGTACAGAGAGAATGAATTGGGAGGGGGGAATAAGACTTTGAGGTTAGTATCAAGCAAAATATTTTTTAAAAAATATAATTGGTATATTTCACAGTGAAAATAGGTCTTTAGAGACAAAAAAAAGGGAATGACATGGAATGACATTTCATGAGTCTTTGTTAATTCTGTGAAAGCAAAGGAAAAAAAAAAACAGAGCATAGTATATTACTTTTGAGCTAATGTGAAGGAACACCAGAATGCTGTACTGGCAATACTTCAAAGGAAAATGTGCTCAATGATGTCATGGTTCACCTCATATTTAATGTGAACAGATTGTGGAAGGTCAGAGAGAAAAAAAAATATTGGCAAAGAACATAGGGCCAAAACTAGTTATAGATCTTAATATAGATCTTAATTAATGCAACTGCATTTGGCTTTCTGGGGAAAAAAGTAAAAAAGAAGAGAGAAAATTTGGTCTATAATTATGGAATGATTTCATGATTTCTTTAAAAATAACAACTTTATCAAGAATGCAATCTGAAATTAGGCTAAAGTTCTATGCCATTGCATAAAATTTTGTTATGTACTAGTATATTTTTAAAAGCATTTATTGAGAGACATGTTGATTTTCTGCGTGCAAAATAAATACAAATAATCACAAATTTATGTTCTCTTGTAGTTGGTGCTGTGTTGAATAAGTGTGCTTGGTCAATCATTTTTCTTTGTTAGTGTTATATTCATGAATATAAACAATTGAGAGTGCATGTAATCACAAATTACTCAAACTGACTATCTCCAAAGGATTATTTTTAAGCAGTAATATTTCAACCAATAGTGCAGAAAAGAGTTACAATTGAAATAATAATATTCTGACTATATTTGCATATTTGTGTTAGTATCCTTATTCAAGCCAATTAGATTACATTTATCTATGAACCTTGTGGTGCAAAAGTAATGCATACAGACCAGTTAAACATTAAAATATGTCATATGCATGTTTAGAAAAGAACATTGTCAGGAAAACTATCATTCAAAGAATAATAGAAAGTGTTATCTTTAGATTTTAAATCTATATGTATTGAACACATGATTGCCTTTAGTGTGTGCCAAAGTTGTACAAACTGTGCAAACAGAACATAAAATGGGTTGTTATGAGTAGTTTTTCTCTCTGGTTTTGTCCCTCTGCCATGCCAGCCCCAAATAATACACTGTGACTCTATATTACATATAATTCTGTTGGCCTGTTACTAATGTTTCTTATCAGCTAGCCCTATTTAAATATTAACCCATTTCTATTAATCTAAGTATTTCCACATGGTCTTATCTTACCAGAGAGAGGCCCCGGCATTCTTGTCTCTCTGTCCTCCATCTTCAATCTCTACCCTACTACTTCTACTCTCCTCCTAGTCCTGCCTGTCTTGCTTTCCTATTAGCCAACAGTGCTTTATTCATTAACCAGTAAGAGGAAAAGATTTACAGAATGACATCTCCCATCAATGGGTGATATGAACTGCATAATTAAGACTAATGTTTTTAAAATCTTGTGAAAACAGTGTTTCTTACAACCAAATCAATGACAGAATGGCCTTTTAACATTTTATTAGAATTTTTAATTTAAACATTTTTAGTAGAGCACAACTGTCACTAAAGACATCTTCTCATAGCATTTGTCTTTGTGAAATGACCTAAGTGTACAGAACAAAAGACATACATCTTCAACAATGAAGTTGTCTAAGCCTTCTAGGCACATAAAGACTGTGGCAGACAGAACGTTAGGCTTTCAAAGATATAAACACCCTGACACCCAGAACCTGTGAATTTGGGTATTTTCACAATAAAATAATTGTTTGCTATAATTAAGAACACTGAGTTGAGTATTCTAGATTACTCTTGTAGTTGAATTGTAGTAACAAGGATATTCAGAAAATAAAGTATTAGTCTGATAGTGAGAACAGAGATTGGAGTGGTAGAAGGTTGTATGAGTGTTGATTTGTTTAAGTTATTAACTTGCCACAATCAAAAATAGTTTTAGAAGGAATTTTCAATGAGAGATTGCTTAGATTGTGTTGGCATGGGTGCATGACTTTGTGGAGGTCCCTTTATTGGAATTATTGAGTTAGGAAAGCTCACCCTGAGTGTGCCTGGCAACAGTTCAAGCATGTTTTAATTACTTTTATGTTGTCATAAGACACCATGACCAAGTTAACTTGTAGACAAAAAACATTTATTTGCGGCTTACATTTTAGATAGTTAGAATGCATAGTCATTTTGTCAGGGAACATAGCATTAGGCAAGCAGACATGGCACAGGAGCTTACAGGTAAAGAGAATTAACTGGGAATGGCCTGGGTTTTGTAAACCCCCAGTGGTATACTTCCTTCAAAAAGGGCATACCTCCTAATACTTCCAAAACAGCTCCACCAACTGAGGTTAACGTATTCAAAATATGAATCTATAGGAGTCCACCATAATGGACTAAGGCATGAAGTACGTAAGTGTGCCAAAAAAGAAAAAATGAACTGAGCAAACATGCATGCATTCATTTCTCACTGTTATTGACTATAGCTGATTTGATGTAACTAGCTACTTGAAGTTCCTAATAATTCAATTTGCATATATGAGAGATTCTAATCTGGAATTGTTAGCTAAAATGATCTCTCCTCTAAGTTGCTATCTGTCATGAAATTTTATTACGGCAACAGAAATGAAACTAGAACTGGGTGAGTGTGTAAGACATTAAAAAATAAAGGAGAGAGGAAGCACAATTAAGAGCAGAGAGTGCTTTGAGTAAGTAGTATAGACATTGAAGGTCCAGACACAGTTTCATCATAGAGAAAGAAACTCAGAAGCAAGTAGCATGTTTGGCACTGTTACTGCTAGAGAAGCTAAGGAATTTTATTCTTGTCTTAAACTTCTCGACTTTCTTTTCTTTCCCTTTCTTTTCTTTCTTTTCTTTTTTTCTTTTCTTTTCTTTTGTGTTTCTCTCTTTCTTTTTTTCCTTCCTTCCTTTCTTTCTCCCCTACTTCTTATCCCTAGTAAGTTTCCAACAGACAAATTAATACAGAAACCCTACTCATGAAGGTTATTAAAATGCCACTTATAACTTCTAGCCCCTTTAGATTATGCCCATAGTTTCCCACTATGGAGAAAACTGTTTACTTCAGCAAAACTTTTGTGTTACATTTTGTAATAGAGCTGTAAATCTTCTTGTGTCAAGAGACCAGTATGTGGAAAAAGAGGTATAAAAGAAGCCAATGACAGAGGAAAACTAAAACATCATTCAGGTCACTAATCTGACCACAGACCACAAAACAGCATCTAAGCAAAAGTGTCCATGATCTCCAAACATCAGGAACCATAATAGGTTTAAAGAGAAATCTGGCACTAGAAAAATGTCCAAAGATCTATAAGGATGACCACAACTAACAATCTAAGCAATAGTGGAGAGACTTCCTTAAATGCTCTTCACTGATAAGGAGATTGATGACTACCTTATATGTTATATTAGAGTCTTCATATAGTAGCTGATGGAAGCATAAGCAGACACCTACAGCTAAACACCGAGCCAAACTTCTGGAATCCAGTTGCAGAGAGGGAGGTGTGATGAGCAAGTGGGTCAATACCAGGCTGCAGAAAACACAGACAGCTAACATGAACAAGGGGGAGCTCAAGCACCTCAGACTGATAACTGGGAAACCAGCATAGGACCAACCCAGACCCCCTAAATGTTGGTGTCAGTTAGGAGGATTGGGCAATCTATGGAACATCTGGTAGTGAATCAGTAATTATCGGTAGTGTTCAAATGGATTTTTGGAGCCCATTCCACATAGAGGGATACTCTCTTGGCCTAGAAACATAGGGGAGAGATCCCTTATAAAAAGCCTCACCCTCCTTGGGAAGCAGAAAGAAGATAGGATAGGTGTGGGGGGGGCAAGGGATTAAAGAGGGAAATGGAGTGACATCTAAAACAAGCTTGTTTCTAATTTAAATTTTAAAACAGGGAAAAAGAAAAGAAAAGAAAATGTAAGTGATGAGTAATTGACCTATCAAGAATATGACACAGCAGGACTTTTAAGTCTCATACATATCTCAAATCTCAAGTCCATTTCTACCTTTCTTCTTCTTAAAAACAGTCTCTGTATCTATTAATTGTCACCTGCCTTGTACCAATTCTTTGTTCCAGGGTATTAAAACCTTGAAATCCCAGCAAATATCCTTTGGATTATGATATATATTTATAAAAACATATATTTATAAAAACATGATATGTTCATTTTTGCTTTCAAATGATCTATCTTTATGTGTAAAGTGAATAACAAAATGTGATCACCATATTATCAATATTTTAGGGACTTTTAATATATGCTTTATCATAGATCTTCATATATGTACCTAGTTAAAGTTGTCTCTGTCAAAATATATGTATGTGATAATTTAATGTGATCTAGCTTCAAGCCAACTCATATTTCTAGAACTTTAAAATGTTTTTCTTCAATAACCATAGATAAATGAAATTAACCACCACTAATAACAAAATATCAAATGGTAAATGTTAAAGCTGTATTGTTCTTTCCTAGAGCCATGAAAACAGTGCAACTCAATAAATACCATGTATGAATAGCTGATGAAATTACCCTAGCCACAAAAACTGCAGGATTTTACAATTTGTATATAGCTTCATCAGACATGACTGGTAATCAAATTGTGGGTAGAATAAAATGATACATACAATATTCAACACATGTAATTTTAACATTGATTATGAGATTTTATTTGCAACAATTTATTTCCCTCTTTCCAAACTTGTACAAACTTTAATTCCCCAGTATAGTACTAGAATAAATCATACCACCTACCTTGATTGCTTTGGATTTAGGAATTGAGTTCTGCTCTTGTAAGTATAATCAGGATATAAGTTATTCCAAATTTCTATGGACACCTGGAGCCTCAGAAAACAAACAAAATCAGACGCTCACCACTGAGATAAGTGAAGGAAAGCCTTTATATCAATGTGTCAACCACTTTGAAAAAGCAATTTTCGAATTAGAATGATGATTGAATTAGTAATGACTTCTAAGGTTTTGTTTGTCTTAAAGTATCTGTGATTGATCCATTGATCCCAGTACAGTGGGATCGGATGAATCTGCTCTTCCTACTCATTGCCAAGGCAGAACTGTTTCTGCACTATCTTTTCAGTGTATTCACAAAGGTGGCCTTGCAGGAGAAGCATTCTTATCACTCACATTCAGTACAGAACAGATTTACTACCTTTTTTTACACCTTTTGTAAGAGAAATTTAGAATTATGAAATTTATCATGTGCCTACAACAGAATGAGGGAAATGTTAGATTATTGCTTTATAGTGGGAGCTTATGAAAAGCTTAAGAATATGTAAATTTTTCTGCTATTCCCCTCTGGCCTTGCTTATTGCCCTCAAGTACATTCTTCATTGAACATGTCATTCTTAGAAAATGTATTATTCTAAAATCATAGAGCATGATAAAGCTGCTGGACATAATCTTGGGTAAAAAGTGAGGCATTTTCCTTTTTTAGTGATGGAAATTTACAACATAAAAATGATTCACGAGGTGCAGATAGTCAGAATTTAAAAGAAAGGTTTACAATATATTTGAATTTCTGTTCAATCTAGAAATAGGCCTTAAGTAAGGGTGGTTTGTCTCAGTTCAAAAGTTTTGATATGACGTACAAGGTTTACAGTCTTTCTATGACAATCTTTTTTAGCACTTATCTTTCAAGTGTGTGTGTGTGTGTGTGTGTGTGTGTGTGTGTGTGTGTGTGTGTATGTGTATGTGTGCCTCATTGGTGGTGCTGTTTGTGAAGGTTATGGAAATTTGGGGAACTTTTAGGACATAAAACCTTCAAGGAAGTAAGTTACTGGAAGTAGATGTTGAGCAGTTACAGTATCATCCCATTTCCAGCTCACTCTCTACTTCTTGCTTTCAGTTGAGATGTAATCTCTCAATTTCCTACTCCTAATGTTTGCTGTCATGCTCTCCCTACTACTTCAACCATGATTGACTCTTATCCCCCTGAAACTATTAGCCACAATAAATGCTTTTATTTATAAACTGCTTTCATCCATGGTATTTTATCACAGCATCAGAAAAGTAACTGATATAATATCTGTATGCTTTTCAATATGAGTATAAATTAAAAAAAACAAGGCAGGGTTCAAGAGGTCTCAAAAGCAAGTGGCAAAGAGCCTGTATCAGTAAAAATAAGGAGCCACAGAAGTGATGGGAGGGAGCTGCTCAGGACACATGGTTTGATGGTTTAGATATAAAGTGAAAGACTGAAGTGTGGTCCCAGAGCAAAAAATGTCAGGTTTGGGAGAACAAGTAGATAAGAAGGTAGCTATGTAGACTATGTTCACTTTGATGCAATAGAGCCAAGCTGAAGTTCCATAGATAGTCCAGGAGTCCTTTGTTGAACCTTAACACACCAGTTATCAGATGATAGATTGGTTTGGAGCTGTGTGACCATAGTGTTAGGCATCCATCACTTTATGGGGTCTAGGTGAGAGAACTGTACCCTTTCTTCAATCTGGCCTGTCCAGTAAGTTCTTGTGTCTGTTTTGCCTGATAAGATTTTAATGTACCTGCATGTACCCACATTATGAATTTACACTAGTAAATTTATATCCTAAATCTCATTCTAGAAATTTCCAAGAATAAATCATTTATACATTTGTCCTGAATAGGCTGCATCTGACAGCTGGAGTAGTTTCCATGTGGCTGAAGTAATCCATGTCCCACAAAATGGAGTAAAAAAGTTAATCTTTTAGAGAAATGCATAACCAGAAACTTCAGTTTTATTAGTATGGACTAACAGAACAGGGTGCAGTCTGATTTCAAATATGGCTTATTTTGACAAAACAAGAGCACAGATATTAAAATCCTGCAATTACCTCTCTTCCAAGTTTTCTACATTTATTCTCAAGAAAGTATAAATTTAAAATTTGAATTAATAAAAAACTGCATTGTAAACAAGGAAAGAAGTGTAGACCACTCAGGATCATTTGAGTGCTGAGAGTGTAGTTAAGTGGAAAAGTAATTTTTGTCATAGATGAAGCCCTAGATTCAGTCCCAAGTGCTGGTAGAAAATGAATTAAAATATGTTGAGTGTAAGAGTAGGCAAAGCAATTTAGATAACTTTGTTCCATGGAGAAATGTCAACACACACATCATTTATTTTACAGGTGTTTATGTATAATATATATTGGGTTTAATGTTATATAATTATTATAATTAGTTATTAGGGTATCCAAGATATTTGTTTTGTATTGTTAGCATAGCATTACTTAGCATTTCATTAGGAAGACTTTTCAAAATTATGTATGTAAAACTACATGTCAGTGTTAAACTTAGTGTTTTATATTTTTCATATTGTCTAATTTTTGATTTTTTGATGAAGGGTCACACTGTGTAGCACTAGCTGTCTTGGAACTGGCTATGTAGACCAAGCTGGCCTCAAACTCACAGAGCTATAGCTGCTTCTGTCTCTTAAGTACTAGAATTGCAAAAGCAAAATTTTGTGACAATTAGGCTTTAAATATGAACTTTTGTCTCACGTATGAAAAGCTTCTCAGAGAAGTAGATATTCACTGGCATTGTATTCTAATAGTCACAGTCTGAATAAAACATATTTTCTTATAATTACTAAATAAATGGCAGAGATGAAAGCTGCTGGATTTGGACAAATACCATAGGGGAAATCTGTGAATTCAAAAAATACTCATTTCCTGATCTATGCTGATGAGGTATTATTTCTCTGTCTCTATCTCTCTTTTTTCTCTCTCCATCTCTCCTTTTCAGCTTAAAATTGGGAAGAGAGACAATGGAGTGATGGAAGAAAAAGTACTTTTTAAAAAAACATATGCATTCATATGTAAATAAGTACAGAACTAGAATCTGAAGCTCAAGATCTTAAAGCTGGTGAATAGTAGAATTTATGGATCATATCAGTCAGACAGACAAGAAAAAGAGACACAAAGTGAACATGTAATTTCTCTTAAACATGTAGGATAATGAACTCTGGGTTCTTCCTCTTCTCCAAGACAAAGATTTGGATTCTTTTTTTGTCCCCACTAGTGATAACATTCTGAAGGACTTTCAGTTCTCTTAAGCAGGTTCCTTTAGTGGAAGGAAATTAATCTTTGTCCAAAGTATTCAGCCCTCAGCAATATCCCAAGTCAGTCAATTCAGAGGGAGAAAGAGGATCCATTTCATGTTCTAAACACATAAAACATCACAACATATAGAGCAAATTGGGAATTATGATTTATTTTCTAATTTATTCACAGCAAAATTAACACTATATGGACTATGAGTCTAAACAAATGCATACAGCTATGTAACATAATTAGAGCCAATGTATAAAAGTTTTCTTCTACTCTCCAAAGTTAACTTCTTATACCTCTATTGAAAATATATTTTTTACATATAAATATTGGCAAGAAGAAGGGAAGAAAAGGGGATCATTTTTCACTCTCTAGCTCTCAGATGTACTTCTTTCTCTTAGTCCTCAGGCCCCAATAAACAATGTCTAAAGAAGGAAGTAGTTCCTCTCTGTACATTTTGCTTACTTAGATGAAAGGCATGGGTAACAACAAAGAACAACAAAAAGAAAACAACAGAAAGGAAAGGTATTTAATTACTTGTCCCTCACATTTTAACTTTCTTCTCTAGGCTTTCAATTTGTATTAAGTCATACTTAGCATTACTCAGTCTGAGAAAGTGACTATAATGGTTTTACTTAACTACCACAAGAAGTTTAGTTTGGAGCCTTCATGTAGTACCTGTTGGAAACAGAAGCAAACACCCATAACTAAACCCTGAGTTGAACTAGAATCCAGATGCAGAGATAGAGGACAAGACCAGGTTGTAGAAACCCATAGAGACAGCTGACCTGAACAAGGAGGAGCTAATAGACCCCTAGACTGATAGCTGGGAATCCAGCATGGGACTGACTCAGACAGACCCCCTGAATATGGGTCTCAGCTAGAAGGACTGAGCAGTCTAAGGGATCTCAGACAGTAGAAACAGGATCTATTCCTGATGCACAAAAGAACCTTGTGGACACATCCCCCATGGAGGGATACCCCCTTAACCTAGAGACAGGAGAAAAGTCCTAGTTCTTACTTCAAATGACCCCACCTGCATGGCATGGTATAACCTTACATGTGGAATGGGGGTGGGGGGATGGGAGGGGAGGGTGGTCAGGGAACATGAGAGAGGGGAGAGAGGGTGAGAGGGAGGGAGAAAGAACTGGGATCGACATGTAAAATAATAAAAATAAATAAGAATAATAATAATAAAGAAGTTCAGTTTGAATGGAAGGTCACACAGATATCTTTATGGAGTAAAGGGGCAAAATAAGTTTTAGAACAATGCATATGTTCCATCAGTAATTCTAAAGAGGCCAAACACTAAGCTTTTAGAAATAACAAGGCTGTAGACATGAGCAGTTTAACCTTCTGTTGAATTTTAACCAAGTTACAAAGTTATTATTTATTTAGGAAATCTTTGGCCACTGGCAGAAAGTATTTTCTAATTGTTATTGGTTTTCATAAAACGAGAACAGCTCTCTACCATGTCTATGAAGAATACCAGGGGATTTTGTTGGTTTATAGTAAACACAGAATTTTAGTGGGTTAAATTGTTTTTGTAGATTAATTTGATACTTGTGTAACCAAGGAAAGACTATTTTACTAAAATGAAAACAGACAAACCCAACAAAATATACTTCAGTGAATAAAATTGCCCTCTACTATAAATAATTAGACTCTATTCTTGCATTGCCATTTTCTACATAGGTCCTGGGAAAGAATTTTGCAAAATTAACTTTATAGAGTGGACATCAAGGATGTCACTACTATTTGCTCTAATGTCATCAAATTATGCTGATTTTCAAAATTTTTGTAACATTTAAATTAATACAATATTTTTAGTATGCTGTCATTCCAAAGATGAATTTATGAAAATTTTTATATTTTATGTTACATAAGTAGTATTCATGTTATAAAACATTGATTTTGACTAGCCATATAGCAAATGATTAATAATGATGTATGACTTATTGCTATAAAAATTGAAAGTATGATTTAATCAGTTGCAGCTATTTAAGTATTTATCATTGATATCTTTTACTGATTTTTAAAAAAATATTTGTCATATAGTTTTATGTACTATTAATACATAACTCATATTTGAAAATTGTTTGCGTCTTAATTTTAGATATTTGAACATATACTATGTTCTTATCAGTTGCATTGGAAATAAACAATGCAAAAGATTATTTAATAGCATTTTCACTTGTATTATGGTAAAAGCACTTAGCTTGGAGCCTATTCTCTTAGCTAATTTTAAGTGTGTGATACTATATTACTAGTTATAAACACTGTTACATACCATATCTCCAATACTCCAATACTTATTCACCTAGAATAATTGAAACTTTATATCAATTGAACAACAAATCCATAATTTCTATCTCACGTTGTGTCCTGGTAATAATTTTTATGGATTGACTACACTTGGATAGATGAATGTACAATATCTGCTTTGCCAAAACGAGTTGTCTTAATTAAAATAATTTCTCCATTTTTCAATGTATGAGAATTTTTTCCATAGTAATAGTTGTATATAGATTTTTTTTTTATTTATTCACTGTACTTCTCAGTTTTTGTTTCTGTGATAAAACACCATAAACAGGACAATTTATCTGACAAAGAATATAGTCAAGTTCATTCCAGCAACAGCCTAATTTCTAGTACCTCCTTAATTGGATACATTGTGAAAAACACTACTTTACTTTCAAAATGGGCTTACTAAAATAGAGTATCAAGCTGGGCAGTGGTGGTTCATGCCTTTAATCCCAGTGCTCAGGAGGCAAAAGCAGAGGCAGGTAGATCTCTGTGAGTTAGAGACCAGCTTGGTATATAAGAGCTAGTTCCAGGACAGCCTTCAAAGCCACAGAGAAACCCTGTTTTGAAAAACAAAACAAAAAACAAACAAACAAAAAGAAAAATAAAGAGAACAGTGTATCAAAATGTACTTAGGATGTCAACCTAGAGGAATGTTTCAAAAAATAACAATTTTAACTGGCTGTAAGGAAACCATTGAAAATATTTGAGAAATTAGTTCAAATTAAAGAGACATGGCAACTAAATTCAATATCATATTTGTTTGTTCATTTGGTTTTTTAGACAGTTTCTCATCTTAGTATGTAGCCAGGCTATCCACATACTCCCAACCCTTCCTCCTTAGTGATTCAAATGCTGAGAATGTGATTGTGCATCACCATTCTTGGCATGATGCTTGACTCTTTATTGGCTTTTGTACTATAAGTAAAAAAATCAGCTATAAATTATTTTAAGACATTTTACAACAGGCAGTAGTTTACTGCTCAGCCTGTTGCACCCGAAACAAAGATATTTCATAACACTATGAAGTATACACTAATATTGTATCTGTAATAAATAGTTGGACATTAATAGCACTCCTGTGGTTATGATGATTATATAAATGGTATCTTAGGGAAGAGATACTAAAATATTTGGAGGCAAATCAATATATGTACAACTTATTCTGACCTGATGAGGAAATGCAGAAAAATGGAAGTTAGGAAGGGGGAAGAAGAGAGATTGTTTACATATCATTAAGTAAGTGAAGAATTGAGGTAAAGTATATTCAGAACTTTTATGTACTACTAAAGCAACTACTTTCATGCAATTGAAATGATATCAAAATTTAATATTACCAAAATATATCTTGCTATGAATGCATGTAACAAAGAGAGACCTAATAGCCCTAACCTACTCAGGGCAGCAAGAACAATTTTCCTAAGTAATTATTCATAATCTTGTCTTTTGGGGCATGAATGTGTATGATCCTCATTTTATGCTTCTAAAATATTTCTGAATTTTTCCCATACTTAGTATGTTGACAACATTTGTGGTATCAATATGGAATGACTATTTCTGGTAGGAAGAAGTGCAAGTTACTTATGATTCTAAAATGAGAAATATTCTATGGCAGTAAAAATTTATTCATAGAACACTATTTAACCACACCATAATCAATAAAAATGTAACACGTTGGACTTGAAATAGTTCTATAGTCCATTCTCTGATTTACCTTTTGTATCTGATGGCTTAGTAACCACAGTATGGCTGCTGGCTAAGCCTCAACAATAAATATGTAGATGACAAGACTCAAATTTTGGCAAGCAGAAGAATATAAAAAGTGGCCCTGTCTGATGGCATAATGAATAAGTTTTTGCCTTGACATTCATTGATTCTTTGTTCTTTATTGATATATATATGAAATACTGTATTTTATGTTACAAGGACTTAAGGAAATATGCAAGTTTATTTGATTAAGAAATATGGAAAAACATTCAATAAATAGTAAGTCTAATTAGAGCTGTGTGTGTGTGTGTGTGTGTGTGTGTGTGTGTGTGTGTGTGTTTGAAATAGAATTTCAAGTGAAGGTAAATTAATATTACTATTATGTGATAAAAGCATGCATTAAGTCTGCTCTGCCCACTTCTTCCACATTGTCACTTGCCTATGACCCTGGCAATAGGCACAATTTAATGGAATGTAAGAACAATTCAAAAGTGTACCATTAAAAGAATTCTGTTCTACTTATCCAAAATACTTACCATTATAAACTATGACAAATTTTCAGTCTGAGATGATCTGGAAAAGGAAGCACATTTGGGTGGTAGGAGGAATTTTGTCAGCATTTGAAAAGAAACTAAAAATTACTTCCAGGCTGGCTCAAAAAATATTTTAATGTGTAAAAATATAAATCTGTATTGTTTTACAAATCTTTGTTACAAATGTCAGCAATGGAATTAGAACAAATATTTCTGAAGTCAATTCTGCCAAATTATAAACAAAACCAGAAGCTATCTTTGAAGAATATTATGACTGAAAAACATAATCAGATATACTAAACATTGAAGTGCTAAAATATTTCATTATAATTACAAATTGGAAAAATCAAGAAATAACTAATTTGGTAATTTTAATATTCATGTTTAAATCACATTTAAGTAATTGTGCCAGGAGCTTTACTAATTTATCAGCCCTGTTCATTATACCAATTCCATGAAGATATGTTAGTATCTTCATTATACAGACAAATACCGTGATAGAGAAGTTGATAAATGTTTTCAATATGCATGAGAGTTCTACCTACAACTTACCTATCATCTATCTATCCACTTGCCTATCATCTATCTATCATCTATCTATACAGCTATCTATAATCTATCTAATCCACTTTTCTATATATCTATCTTCCTACCTATCTACCCACCTATCCATGTATTTATGTGTACATATACACAATCTTTTCTGAAAATTGTCTTAAATTTAATGAAATATATGGTTCTGTAAGGATTTTTATCACAGGACATTAGTTTCAATTTTAGCTTAAATATTTCATGTGATGAAGTAGAATACTAAGACATATAACTCCTAATTTTCCCCAGCCCTAATTTATTTTGTAATTATGTTATTTTATTTCACCAATGAATATACTCAGAAATGCATTGCTTTGAAATTTTATTTGTTTTAAATTTTCTGAAATGATAAATTCAATTCTGGCTTATTGAAAGAGCTTGAGGTGTTTAAAGCTATGCTAAGAAATCTTGAGAAATCATAACAGATTATAAAGTATGGAAATTACCATAGGCAACTCATCATCATTTTCATAAAGAACCATGAAAAACATATTTTTGCAGAGTATTATTGTACAACATATTACAATAATACTTCATATTGTTTATTGGATTGTTAGAGACACAGCTTGACTGTGTTTGATATGGTATGCATCAAGCACTAGATGATATTTCTAACAAATTATAACATATTACCTTTTTAAGGAAGAAAATGATGTTGATTATCAGGATTTGATTTCAGACTTCTACATACAGCAAACTCTTGTTGTCAATATCTAATATGTTTTATGTATTGCTATAAAATTTGAGGTTTAGATAACTTTTAGAGTTCAACTCACTATCATGAGGCATGCTTATAATCTCTGTACTCCAAAGGCTCAGACAGAAGAATCTAAGTGATCTCAGGCCAGACTGGGATTATAGAAAATCTTGCCACAAGAAAAATAAAATTTAAGAAGAATAATAACATATATAATTGCACTACTACCAGCAAATCAGGAGAGATAAACAATATTAAAACTGTATTCTCAAGAAGAATTCTTTCATGTGTAATTAGTCAAGAGTAATCTCAAAGGTGTCCAATGGGTATAACAAAAATTTTACTGTGCCTTTGCTCTGTGCATAAAAGGACTGGTCAGCACTAATTTAACAAGTAATTTTAAATGCAAAATACTTTGGAAACTTTTACTGAGTTTTCAATCTGTGATAAATCAGGAAAGCCCAGAAGCTCTATAATCTATTATTGTATTTACAACTGCCATAACATTTTAAATTGATGATTTGGCTGTTGACTAACATGCGGGAACCAGAACATTATGTTCTGTGTATCCAAATTATTTCTGTTGTAGTCAGTGTTGCAATTCTACTCGAGAATGGATTTGAAACATTCATGAATATCTTTAAGGCTTGCAAGTAACTGGTTATTTTCATTCTGTGGGAAATGGAAATGTAAAAATTCTAAATCGGTAACTTCATTTTAGGACCTTGTCAACTTCCCCCAAGATATTATAGAATTCTGACAAATCCCTATGAAAGCAATTTCTATTATTGCAACATTAAAGTATTTTACTGCCAGAGAACCCCATTATAAAGCTAACAGTGAACACTGTGGAAAAAGGATCAACATATTCTTATAATATCTATTATGCTAGGTTTATATTATTATATAACTGTTATTGTAAGGTCATGGAAATATTAACCTCTACATATAAAATTAATATTAATAATAGACATATAGTTAATCATATTAAAATAAAGTAAATGGCTATAGTTCACTCAAAGATAAAATTGACACAATAGTGAGGTTTTATACCATTTTACCCTTTTTGAAAAATTCAGCCAATAATTAATCGTAAGTTAACAATACACCGTGATATGATTACCATGATGTGATAATACTCTAAAATATTTTATAACTATGTATAATATATATTTAATGCCATAATTCAAATTAGTGGTCTAGCTGAATATGTAATGTATTATTTGGATTGCTTGTTACATGTTGTAGTTAAAACTCTTGATGATTAGCATATTTTGTCATTTGAGCTTAATACCTTTCCCAAAATATTACTTTATACTTAATCTATAATATATATTTATGTATAATGCCTGTCACTCATTTTAATGCTAATGCACAGATTACTTTGATACAGACATATTATCTTTGCAGTTTTAAAAATTACTAATACCATTTTCCTCACAATAATTGGGTAGAAAGATTCTTTCAAGTGTTCCTGATTGCTCTGTGAAGCTTTGCCAGAGAAAACAGCATAGGTTAATGTAATGATATTTTGGTCATTTAATGAGTATTAAAAAGTTTTTATCCATGTCATTAATGTGTATTCTTAAATATTCAAGATTTCAATATGAAAATCACAAATGTATGAATAACTGATGAGAATAGCTTTATTTCTGAATTCACTATAACTGAAATATATTCTTATTTGCACTTGTATATAATTTGCTTAAAGGAAAGGACTGTTCCTAGTGTCAAAATGAAACAAAATATTTGATTTGTAAAACACTGTAATTAAATATATATATGACATAATTTCTGTAAATTAACACATTAAAATTTAATGAGATAAATTAATACAGCCTAGAAATTCATTTCAGAAACTTAACAAATTTTCCACAGGATGTTATAGATTTATCTTTTTTATTTTCCATAATTTTAATTTAAAAAGCTAAAGCACAACTTTTAGAATAGTATTTTCTGGCATTTGTGTGAATGTGTTTGGTTGCATATGAGCAATGCACATAAATATGGTTGTATATTTTCAACATAGTGTAGGACATTGAATGATCAGTAGAATAACATCTGGGTAAATATTCTGTTGTCATTTTGAAATTTAAAGAATATATGCAGAATCTTATGGTAATCTTCATATTTAAGAACAACAAATACTATAGTATATCATGGGATAAACCACAAAAGAGAACATATTATTTTGCATTGGAGTTGAGTGCTAAGTCTGAGTATGAAACCAAACAAAGGAATCTTCACATGGCTTTAAGAAAAACACTGTATAGTATAAAGCTTTCCTCAGAACACTTTTAGTGGTAATAGCAATGGAATTGGATTTTACTAAGCGGTAACTACGTAACTAGAATAACATGAGACACTTAGATTGAACTTTACATGACCACTTTACAATAGGAACTAAGATCATGTAACAGTAGCAGGTTTTAAAGATTTATTTTATGTGTTTAAGTGTTTTGCCTGTTGTGTATGTATGTGCATCACATATGTTCCTCATAACTGTGGAAGTCAAAAAAGGATATTTAATTCCCTGGAAATGGAGTTATAAATGGTTGAGTCACCATGTGGGCTCTGGGAACTGAACCTGAATCCTCTGCATTTTGAATCCTTTGTATTTTATGTATGTGATGTTTATATATATATATATAATTCATTTTACTTGAAAACTAAGTAATTAAATGAATATCTGAATATCTAATATCATATAGCTATTATGAGCTATTATGAATTTGAGCACATATGTCAATTATTTCTGTCTACTAAATTAAAAAGTTTGAATGGTTCTTTTATTAGTTAGAGATGCAAAATATTTGAGAAATGAAGTACTAATCATTTCTAAGTCTGAAGTTTTTACCTATTAACTTTTGACAATATATTTAAGCACATTAATTTAAAATATGAAATTAAGTGATTTTATATTTTTTCTCTTCAAGTACCATGTCCTTTACCTTACAGAAACTTCTCCCGTTTATTGGTTGTTGCTCTCAGTGTTTGTGTTAATGGTGTTATATTTAGGAAGTGGTTTCCTGTTACAATGAGTTCAAGTCTAATTCCCACTTTCTTTTCTTAGAGGTTCAGGGTAACTGGATTTATGTTGAGGTCTTTGATCCATTTGGACTTGAATTTTGTGCATGGAGTAGATATGGATGTATCTATAATCTACATGTCAACATCCAGTTATGTCAGCACTTGTTGAAGATGCTCTCTTTTTTCCATCGTACCATTTTGGCTTCTTTGTCTAAAACCAGGTGTTCATAGGTCCATGGATTAATATAAGGTCTTCAATTCTATTCCATTTGTTCATCTGTCTGTTTCTATGCCAGTACCCAAGCTGTTTTTATTACTACACATCTATAGTATAGCTTGAAGAGAGAGAGAGATGGTTATCCGGGATTTTTGTTTTTCCATTTGAAGTTGAGTATTATTCCTTTTAGGTCTGTGAAGAATTATGTTGGGATTTTGAAAGGGATTGTGTTGACTCTGTAGATTGCTTTTGGCAAGATTGAATTTTTATTATGTTGATCCTACCTATCCAAGATCATGGGAGATCTCTCCATTTTCTGGAATCTTCTGTTTCTTTCTTTAGAGATTTAAAGTTCTTGTCATATATGTTTTTCACTTGTTTCACCAAGATATTTTATATTATTTGTAGCTACTATAAAGGGTGATATTTCTCTGATTTCTTTCTCAGCCCATTTATTATTTTTATATAGAAGGGCTACAGATGTTTTGAGTCAATCTTGTATCCTGCCACATTACTGAAAATGTTCATCAGTTGTAGAAGCTCCTGGGTAGAATTTTGGGGGACAATTATGTATACTATTATCATCTTTAAATAGGGAAACTTTGACTTCTTTCTTGACAATTTTTAACCCATTGATCTCCTTTTGTGAGTTTATTGTTCTATATAGGACTTGGGAGTACTATATTGAATAGTTATGGAGAGAGTGAGCAGCTGTGTCTTGTTTCTGATTTTAGTGGAATCTCTTTGAGTTTTCTTCAGTTTAATTTGATGTTGGCTATCAACTTGCTTTAAATTGCTTTTATTAGGTATAGATATGTTCCTTATATAATGATCTCTCCAAGACCTTTATTATGAAGGGGTATTGGATTTTGTCAAAGGCTTTGTCAGTATCTAATGAGACGATCATTTGGGTTTTCTTTTTCATTTTTTATATGGTGAATTACATTGATGGATTTTCGTATGTTGAATCCCTGGGAAGAAGCCTATTTGGACATGGTGAATGATTTTTTGATGTGTTGTTGGATTCTATTTGCCTGTACTTCATTGACATTATTGCATCAGTATTCATGAGGGAGATATGTCTGTAGTTCTCTTATATTGTTGCTTCTTTGTGTGGTTTGTGTATCACGATAACTATAGACTCATAAAAGGAGTTTGACAATGTTTCTTCTGTTTTCATTGTGTGGAACAATTTGAGGAGTATTGGTACTAGCTCTTCTTTTAAATTCTATGTTGAAGCTATCTGGCCATGGGCTTTGTTTGGTTGGAAGAATTTTTATGGCTGCTTCTATTTCTATAGGTATTATTTGTTTATTTAAATTATTTTTTCTGTTCTTGGGTTAATTTTGGTAGATGGAACCTATTGAGAGAATTGTCCATTTATTTTAAATTTTCCAGTTTTGTGGAGTATACATTTTTAAATTATGACCTGATAATTCTTTGGATTTCCACAGTGTCTGTTGTTGTGTCCCCCTTTTCACTTCTGATTTTGCTGATTTGTGTGTTCTCTCTGTGCCTTTTAGTCAGTTTGGATAAGGGTTTATCCATTTTGTTGATATCCTTGAAGAACAAACTCTGTTTCATTAATTCTTTATATTGTTCTATTTGATTCTATTTTATTGATTTTAGCCCTCAATTTGATTATTTTCTACTCCTCCTGGTGAGTTTGCTTCTTTTTGTTTTAGAACTTTCAGGTACTCTGTTAAGTCAATCATGTGTGTTTTCTCCAAACTCTTTATGTAGGCATTTAATGCTATGAACTTTTCTCTTAGCACTGCTTTCACAGTGTCTCATGAATTTGGGTATGTTGTAAACTCATTTTGCTTGAATTCTAGGAAGTCTTTAATATCTTTATTTCTTCCTTGACAAAGGGATGATTCAGTTGGGTATTATATAGTTTCCATAAGCTTTAGGATTTCTGTATTTGTGTTGGTGTTGAATTCTAACTTTAATCCATGGTGATTCCATAAAAACAGGTGTTTATCAGATTTTTTGTATGTGTTGAGATTTGCTTTGTAACCTAGAATATGGTCAATTTTATAGAAGGTTCTATGAGGTTCTGAGGAGAAGGTATATTCTTTTGTGTTTGGGTAGAAAGAAATTTCTGTCTCACTGGGTCCTGTAGCCATTTAGTTCCAAACAAACCTACAGAGGCTTATATTAATAATAAACTGTTTGATGTATGGCTCAGGCTTCTTATTTGGTGTCTGCCTTTTAATTATTAACCCATTTTTATTAATCTGTGCATGTCCACATGGTCTTGGCTTACAGATGATGTTCAGACTTCATGCTTACTCAGTAGCTACACAGTGTCTCACTCTTGACTTGTGTTCCTCTCCCAGAATCCTCCCAGTCTGGTATCTTTGCCTGTACTTCCTACCTGGCTATATCCTGCCTATCCATTGTCAGAAACAGCTTTATTCTTCAACCAATAAGAGAAACATATACTTATAGCTTACAGAAAGACATGTCCCATCAGTTCTATAGATATCTGTTAAGACCATTTGAGTCATAACATCTGTTAGTTCCCTATTTCTCCATTAATTTTCTATCTGACAGACCTGTCCAGTGTTGAGAGTGAGGTGTTGAAGTCTCCCACTATTAGTGTGTGGGAAATAATATGTGATTTAAGCTTTAGTATTTTTTTTTTTACAAATATGGGTACCCTTGTATTTGGGGTATAAAGGTTTAGAATTGAGACTTCATCTTGATGGAATTTTCCTGTGATGAATATGAAATGACCTTCTTCATCTCTTCTGACTAATTTTAGCTTGAAGTCTATTTTATTAGATATTAGGATAGCTACACTAGCTTGCATCTTAGATCCATTTGTTTGGAAACAAATATCCTAACCTGATACTCTGAGTTAATGTCTGTCTTTGGAGTTGAAGTCTGTTTCTTGTATGTAGCAGTAGGATGGATCATGTTTTCATATCCGTTCTGTTAACCTATGTCTTTTTATAGATGACTTTAGTACATTGATATGATATGAAGGGATATTAATGACAAATGAATGTTAATTCCTGTAATTTTTTGTGATACTGTGTATGTATTTCCCTTATTTAATGTCTTAAAAAAACAAATAAGTATAATTCAACTCAAATCACACATGTTACCTAGGCCAACATTAGTGAAACAAATTGCAGCACATTTCTAGTAGTAACCATGAAAGAAAATCACCTTTTGAAAACTATTTTACTATCAAACAAATTATCTTATCAACAGAAAATGCACTGTCAAGCCAGCATCTCTCTTTTTTAAATCATTAGTATTTCTGACATCTATATTTTTAGATCCCACATAAGAATGTAGTGTTTGTGTTCATATATCTTTTATTTAAAGTGTAACTCTTGTTTTGTGTTGCTGTTGTTACAGTTGGAAATAGCTTCTTGTGTTAGTAAACTCAGATTCAGTCATTCTACTTTTCCCAATGTTTGAGAAGAGTGTTTATTATTGCTTTATAGTCAGATTCCATTCTATACAAATAAGCTTTATTGATTAGTTCCAAGACTATTTATAACCTACCTCTCTCTAATATAGCTATTAATACTGCTGATGTTTCAACAAATAGTATTAATCAGCCTAATGCTTGCATATTGACAAATGATTTGGTATGTAGAAAAGAAAAATAAAATCAAAGACAGCCACATTATATCTTTCAGCTGCTCACAGGGGAAAACATTGTTAATGTAATTGAAACTTTCAAAGAGGATTAACAACCACACTGGTGGAAGGGTAGACAAAACAAAATCTAGTAAAATTGAGTGCTATATACTGGCAATAAAACAAATTTCCCAATTAAGAAGATTTTGTCATATACAGATAAAGTATCAATCTTAAATTTGTGGAGTTATAAGCATAGTATGAAGTTTTCTTTATCAAACTGCTTTGGTCTGCAAATTTCTATACTTAGCTTGATAGAGAAGTAATTTACAAAAATTTTAAGAGCTGAGGGTCTTAAATTACTTCATGTTTCAGTATGTCTTTGATATGGTTTGTATTATCACAGAATAGATGATCAAAATAATTGTTACTGGTTTTAATAAAATAGTATATAACAATAAATTTAAAAATAATTTAATACTCATATATCAGCATATAAAAATTAATATCATTCAGTAAAATTAGGCATTTTGACTGGACTGTGATGTGTACTGTTAGGCAGTTTATTCTCCCAGTTAAATGCATCTCTAGCTTTATAATATGTACTGTTATACAGTCAATAAAACTGTTAACTCAAAGTAATACCCTAATGTCATTGCTATTTGGAATTTAATTCAAAGTTTGCTGGAAGCCAGTTGAAAAACTGTATCAAGCTATTAAATCTTATTTAAATAAAAATGCTTGCTAAGTTCATGATTATTAAGGAAATCCGAATTAATTTTCAGATTTTGGTTAAAACCCACCAATTTCCAAATTACCTAACAAAATATTTACTAGAAGGTAGAATATGCTTAGTTACTGTTGAAAGACCCACAAAGTGTGGACCTTCACACTCCAACTCAGGAAAGGCGACACCCCAAAACACTCACGAGAAGCAGTCTTGATGCAAAATGCATGAGGTCTTGTTTATTCCAAGTGCACTGGGGTCCACATTCATACGCCATGCATGGGTAGAGGACTTATGACCCCAGTACAGAATTGATACAGCTTTTATAGGGTTTACAACAAAGCCCATGCATGGTAAACCAATCATCTTATGGCATCAAGAGCCCATGTGGTGTGAGCCAATCAATTTAAACCATTTTATAGTTTTTAGACCAATCATTTTAAATCACCCAAGCCCATGCTTTATAGACCAATCAGTTTTCTATAGCCCTAGAGGTCTGTATTTGTACAGGCTCCTAGACCTTTCACTTATTTACAGTCAGAGGGCAGGATCTGGAATTTAAGGTGTTTAGGGCTTTTTAGATAGTATTTTTAAACTTCTAGCTTCCTGGGTTCTTTGGAGAGTTAGGCTGTATTTTTCCATCCTTACACTGTTTCATAGAGAAATGGATGATTCGCAAGCATTATAGAAATTCTGGAAGTGAAATTTCTCTGATGTCTTGAGCCAGAGCTTCCTCATATAAGTAATTTATATTCTCTCATGTGGACTTATTAGAGGAGGGTGCTACTTATGTGGATGGATATGATCATCTGTACGTAATAAAATAAATCATATTATTTTTAAGTCATAAGTTGGATATCCATAATATACAATCTAAATTTATTCAAACTTATTTTACACTCAGTAAGGCAATTCAGAATTTATCCACTGCCCCATAAATTGTGTATAGGTAACACAAATAGATTATAGTAGTAAGAGGTTGAGGTATTATAAGTTGTTTAAAAATGTGTTTGTGTATGATTGTGTTTATGTGTTTTCGTGTCTTTTAGTAGTTGGTACATTTACCAAGTAGCCATTTTGATGGCCATGTGGCCAGAATTTGGTATGGCTTCTGGGAATCTGAGTTCATGTTTTCATGTTTGATTAGCAAACAATTTACCTGCTGAGCCATCTCCAAAGCCTAAAAATTGTACCAGTTAAGTTCCTATACAACTTAAAATTATGAGCAGTACTTCATGATTTTGTTCTCTGTTAATCATAGCTGTATTTTTAGTTGACTGTCACTGTAACATGGTTAATGGAGGATTTCAAGCAAATTTTTCTTATAATTAAAGAAAAAGCAGACAAGCCAACCAAATAATAAATCTATTTGAATACATTGTTAGGAAGCTTGATAGCTCAACAGTCACAAAATGAGTTTGACTGAATTTTCCCAAATTTAAAACATTTATGGCAGTACAATGTTTATTGAAACATTGAAAAGCAAATCATCAAATCAGTGAAATAATGCCTGAAATTCAGATGATCCAAGCTTTTTAGTATAATAAAAAGTTGACCTTGATGGGAGATGTTATACTGTAAATATGTTTCTCATACTGGTTAATTAGTAAAGCACTGTGGCCAATGAGAAAGCAAGATAGGCAGGGCTAGGAGACTAGGAGGAAGAAAGAGGAATTAGTTAGGAGGAGTCAGGATGTAGAGCATGGAGAAAGAAGATGCTGGTGGTGGCTCCCCGATAAGATGACCATGTGGAAATACTTAGATAAGTAGAAATGGGTTAATAATTAAGACAGAGCCTGCCCATAAACAATAATGGTAACTGGCCAACAGGATTGTATCAAATACAGAGTGTTATTTGTGGCCAGCATGCCAGACCGGCGGCTGGCGGGCTGGCGGAAAACATACATGCAACATGACCTCTATGAGGTTCAACCTGTAGAAGAATCTGAGCCACCTGAATCCCCAGTGATGGCAAATAAGTAAAACATCCTCTTTTTGTATGTCTTTATCCTATGATTCTGTAGTGAAATAACCTTTCTTTTGTTTATAACTATAGCTAACCTTTGTTTTACAAACTTTGTTCTGATGAGAGAATCTTCCTCTAATATTAACAAAGTTTGTTACCTGTTGTTTAACTGGAAATAGTATCAAGTAGCAAATGTAGCTTTTGATAACATGATGGATTACTATGCATTTCTGCCTTAATGTATTTCAATATTAGATTTGCTCTAAGAGTATAAAAATGTTTTTTTTTTCTATTAAGGACTTAGACAGAGGTCAGGAGTGCAAGTAGGCTAATTATTCTTTTCTCCAAACCCAATTCCCCAGTCTCACCTTCAGCTTTGTAGTAGATCACCTGCTGTGCCTTCCATTTCCTCTCTTCTCCCATCTCCAGTTTATCACAATCAGTTTCTTCCTTAACCTTTCTTTCCCCAACTCATCACATTATCCCCACTTCTACCTTAAACAGGCATTGCCTAGAAACCAGTAGGCAAACTCAACTTGGGAAGTTTGTGGATCTTCACTCTCCCTACTTTCTTCCAAATCCAATTCCTCTGTATCATCAAGGGGATATAAATTGGAAAGGAAAAAGTCAAACTTTCACTATTAGCAGATATGATAGTTTACATAAGTGACCTGAAAAACTCTACCAGAGAACTCTTTCAGCTGATAAACACTGTCAGCAAAGTGGCAGGATACAAGATTAACTAAGAAAAAAAAATCAGTAGCGCTACTATATACAGATGATAAAGGGGCTGAGTAAAAAATCAGAGAAACCTCACCCTTTACAACAGCCACAAACAACATGAAATATCTTGGGTAACACTAACAAAACAAGCAAGAACATTGAGTCTTTAAAGAAAGAAATTAAAGTAGATACCAGAAAATGGAAAGAATTCCCATGCTATTGAACAGGTAGGATCAACATAGTAAAAATGGCATTCTTGCCAAAAGCAATCTACAGATTCAATGCAATCCCCATCAAAATTCCAGCACAATTCTTCACTGACCTTGAAAGCATAATAATCAACTTTATATGGAAAAACAAAAGACACTGGGTAGCCAAAACAACCATGTCCAAGAAAAGAACTTTAGGAGGCATCACCATCCCTGACTTGAAGCTCTATTATAAAGCTATAGTCATGAAAACAGCTTGGTATTGGCACAAAATAGACAGAAATACCAGTGGAGTCCAATCGAAAACCCTGATATTAACCACACACCTATGAACACCTGATTTTTGACAAAGAAACTAAAATTATACAATGGAAGGAGGAAAGCGTCTTCAACAAATGGTGCTGGCAAAACTTAATGCTGGTGTGTAGAGGACTGCCAATAAATCCATATCTATCACCATGCATAAAACAAAAGTCTAAATGGATCAAAGACCTCAACATTAATCCAGCCACACTGAACTTTACTGTAGTTTAACAAGGATCAGGAAAAACATGTAGGTGGGATGGATGTTTATTCAGGGAGAAACAACTTACAACAGAGACAGATGAACACCAGCAGGTTCATGGTCCCAAATATGTTTCAAGATGCTCTTCTTTCCAGGTGCTGCCAGCAAGAGTGAGCTCCAGTTCCCCTTCTCCAGACCTAGTTTCCCTAGGTCATGCTTGTCCCTGTCCCCACCCCCAATGGGCATGGTCATTGCCACAGGTGTGGACAAGGTGAATACCTATCTCCATACAGTACCTCTTAGAAGAGAAAGTGGGATGCAACCTTGACTGAATTGGTACAGGAGACCACTTCCAGATCATAACACCAGTAGCATAGGTATTGAGATCAACAATTAAGACATGAGACCTCCTGAAACTGCAAACCTTCTGTAAGGCAAAGGACACAATAGACAGGACAAAACAGCAACCCACACAATGGGAAAAGATCTTCACTAACCCCACATCTGACAGAGGGCTGATTTAAAAAAATATATAAAGACTTCAAGAAGCTAGTCACCCATACACCAAATAATCAAATTAAAAAGTGGGGTATCTAACTAAATAGAGAATTCTCAATTGAGGAATCTAAAATGGCTGAAAGACACTTAAGAAAGTGCTCAACTACATGGAGGGTTACTCCCTTAGCCTAGAGGCAGGAGGGAGTCCCTACTTCAAATGACTTGACAGATTTTGTTGACTCCTTCTGGAAGGCATCACCCTCCAATTGGAGTTGGGGGAGGAATGGGGTGGGAGGGTGATCAGGGACATGGAAGTGTGGAAGAGAGGGAGGAAGGGAGAGGGAACTTGGATCGATATGTAAAATAAGAAAAATAAATAATAAATAAATTTTCAAAAAAGAAAGCACTCAACATCCTTAGCCTTCAGGGAAATGCAAATAGAAGCAAATCTGAAATACCATCTTACTCCTGCCGGAATGGCTAAAACCCAAAAACAACAAGGACAGTTTATAATGGAGAAGATGTGGACAAAAGGATGCACTTCTCCATTGCTTGTGTGAGTGCAAACTCAAATGGCCACTTTGGAAATCAGTATGGTCATTCCTCAGGAAAATGGGAATCAGTCTACCCAAACAATCCACATCCATGCAACAAAGACATCTGTTCAACTATGTTCATAGAGCATTATTTTTAATAGCCAGAGCCTGGAATCAACCTAAATGTCCCTCAACTGAAAAATGGATGGTGAAAATGTTATACATTTGCACAATGGAGTACTACTCAGTGGAAAAAAAGTAATGGAATCTTGAAATATGCAGGCAAATGGATGGAACTAGAAGAAATCATCCTTAGTGAGGTAACCCAGTCACAAAAAGACAAACTCGGTATGTTCTCACTCATATATGGATTTTACACATAAAGCAAAAGATTACCAGCCTGTAATCCACACTGCGAGAAAATCTAGTAAACAGGGAGGAACCTAAGACAGACATACATTATCCCCTGGAGAAGGGGAAAGGGACAAGATCTCCCAAACAAATTGGTAGTAGGAGAGAGGGGGTGGGAGTCAGGAGGAAGAGGAGGGGAGAGGGAGCAGGAAGATTGAGTCAGGGTAAGAATAGAGGAAAACAAAGAAAGAGATAACATAACAGAGAGAGCCATTATAGGGTTTAAGAGAAATCTGACACTAGGAAAATGTCCAGAGATCTATAAGGATGACCCCAACTAACAATGTAGGCAATAGTTGAGAGGCTACCTTAATTGCCCTTCCCCAATAATGAGATTGATGACTACCTAATATGCCATCCTAGAGCCTTCATCCAGTAGCTGATGGAAGCAGAGAAGATACCCACAACTAAACACTGAGCCAAACTCCAGGAATCCAGTTGCAGAGAGGGAGGTGTGATGGTCAAATGGGTCAAAACCAGGCTGGAGAAACTGATAGAAACAGTTGACACACACAAATGGGAGCTCATGGACTCCAGTCTGATAATCTGGGAAACCAGCATAGGACCCACCCACATTTCCTGAATCTGGTATTATTTGGGAGGACTGGGCTGTCTATGGGGCCTCTGGTAGTGGATCAATATTTGTCCCTAGTATACGAATGGACTTTTGGAGCCCATTCCACATAGAGGGATAATCCCTCAACCTAGCCACATGGGGGAGGGCCTGGGCCTTGTTCCCAATGATATAACAGACTCTGAAGACTCCCCATGGAAGGCCTCACCCTCCCTGGGGAGCAGAAAGGGGATGAGATGCAAGGGTGTAGGAACTGGGATTCATATGTGAAACAAGCCTGTTTCAAATTTATGAAGTATATAGTTGAAAAGTCTGCGGGACACACACACACACATACACACACACACACAAAACAACAACAACAACAACAACAACAACAACAACAACAACAAAAACTAATACCATGTAAAATACACTGCTATATTGTTCAGGTGTCAGTTTGGTATTGATCCTGTCCTGTTTGGATTATGTATGCAGCAACTTTCATACACAGTTGCTTTCTGGGAGCACTAAGTCCATCATCAAGTGGAAGCTTAGCAACGTGGGAGTTTTGCTGTGAGGGAACTCTCCCAATTGTTCCAGGTAGAGAGCCGAAGACCTCTTCTTAATGCTGTTTAAGTGTTGCATTATCACTTTAAGCTTCCTAGTGCTTTTTTCCCTTGAACTGTACATTTTGTATTTTGCATCTAATTATTCTTTCTCTTTTTTCACTTCAGACATATACAAGCATAATCTATAATAAACATTCTATAGGATTAATGCTATGCTGACTTGAAATTTTCTCTGCCTAATAAATAACATACCAAAAGTATATGTGTGTGATGAATATGTGTGTATATATGATGTTTGTGTGATGTAGTGGGGGAAAAGTATTAGTGTATGTGTTTTCTTGTGTATGTGGCATGTGTGTATGTGTATTGTTGTGTAAAGTGTGTTTATGCATGGTATAAATGATCATGGTGTGTGTGTGTGTGTGTGTGTGTGTGTGTGTGTGTGTTTGTATTTGTGTGTGTTTAAAAGTACTCAGAAATAGAAGTTGAAAGCTATTCCAGTATCCAATTGTGTCTGTGAATAGAACAAGAGTGATGATAATAGAGTCCACTGAACATTAAAGACATGAAAATTGTGTTACTTAGTTAAAAATAAATTTAGAAAGATCTAGTCACTGTCAGAATCTCAGCAATGGGAGAGGAAGAAATGGTCTTTTGTCGCGCGCATCCTTTGCCGATAAGGAAGACGCGGCAACCGAAGATGTGTCCAGCAGAATCTTTATTGTAGCGCTCTTTACATGCTGATGGAGAAGGACCCCAAGCCCGAATACGCACGGCTTAAATAGCCTGCAGGGCGACGTATTCGTCTGTAATTGGTGCTCCGCAAAACGCCCGAATGATATAGCTTCTCTGATAGGGAGAGCTACCATATAGAAATTACCATACAGTGGCGCATGTGCAGTCAGCATGACTAATGCTGTAAACAAGAACCAGGAAACAGGAAGCCAGCGCCATCTTGTAATGGCGAATGCGGCTCCCGACATCTCCCCTTTCTTTAAAATTATATGCAAGGCCACAATTAACACTGTGAAGTTTCCGATCAGCCCGCTGAATCAACAGTTTGAGCGATCAAGGAGATTACACAGTGAAGGAGACCCCTTGCATCTGAGATCCCGCTGCAATGGGAACCTGAGCCCTGGGAGATGCAAAGGTCTGTCCAGAACAACACCCTGGTGCAATGGGAACCTGTGCCCGTCAGAGTGCTTGGAGTTCTGACAGCGTCTCAACGGCTTAGCATACTTAACCATACTTGGGGGATGCTCCCTGCTCAACAGCCAGCATAGCTTGCACAATGGCCACATTATTAGCATGTTGTTGTCTTTTGAATCTGCAAAGCAACCAAAAACAGAGGAACAGTCCCAAAAACAAGGTCGTTCCAAACATTCCTACATCGACCCATTCCTTAAAGTAGGAAAAGGCGGAGGACATCCAAGAAAACAATCCACTTGTGACAGAAATATCCAAACGAGTGGAATTAATCTGAACTATGGCAAGACGAAGTTTTCTCATCAATTCATCAAATTCTACACTCCAATTAGATAGCAACAGCGAGGATAATTCCTTAGACAAATTTGCTGCTTTTGTAAAATTTTCATATTGAATGGAAGTTACACAAAGTCCAGGTAACTTAACTTCACATCCCAATTGAGCCAATTGCCATAAAATTTCTAATTGCTCCTGAACCAAATCAATGCGCTGATTAACAATCATTAACCCTCCTTTTAATCGACTATTCACAGAGGCTTGAACATCTATTGCTTCACTAACTGAGGCAGACAGATTGTTAAGATGTTGAGCAGTGGCTACCTGTCCCTGTAATGCTAAGGACGACACGGTCAAAGAGGCCCCAACTGCCGCAGTCGCTATAATAGCCACTATAGCTGCAGTAATGCCAAAATCACATTTTTGTCGAAATAAAGTTAAAGAATTATTAGTCTTTACTGGCATTGGCAAAAACCTGGGCATACGGGCCACAGTAGCAGAGGAAAACTCACTAGCATTCCAGCAAAGGGCAAAAAGGCATCCTGTATCATTACATACAGCAAAAACGAACGGGGGCCAGACACAAACTGGAGTGGGATCCACCCATTTCACATTAGAAATCGGTGATGCTGACACGTCACCTCCGATCTTGGTGCTCATCTGGGTTATCCCGTTGATCCCCCCCAGGATGGTAACCATAGGCGAGAGGTCTGTACAACTACCCCTTGCACCACAAAGTAACCAAGCATCAAAAGGATCAATATCATATCTCCAGGGATTCATCTCTATAAAGTTCCCAAAGCCTTCTAAAGGTGAGAAGGTAAAGTGTCCATTTAATGGGTGAGCTCTGCGACTCTGACAGCCAGTCCAAGGAAAAATTGAGGAAGAATCTGGGCGCCCACCAATGCAGAAAGGTGCATATTGTGGTTGATGACGATGGCGGCCGCGGCTCATCCCTGAATCGAGGTGTGGCCACCATCCAAAGAAGACAGTGGCATTAGCAGAAATCACCTTGGCAAGCCCTTTTCCAGTAGTAACTTCCTCCCCTAATTTGGCATAGGAAAAGTTTCCTAACTTAATACAAGGATCTTTAGATGACTGGTTCACAGTAAAACATAAGCTACCATTAATAATCCAAGTATCATTGTTTTGAATAGGAGCCACATCCTTGGATATTGGCAAATATGGTAGCCCCAAAGAGTCATTAGTCGTAAAAAATCGTGGAAAAACTTGCGCATCATGCATCACCGGCATCGGCCGAGGGAAGGTCGACAGGATTCCCCAGCGTATCTCTTGACTCGTCGTCTGCGGGCTCATCAGCATTCCTAGCATGGTCAGGATCCAGAGCGGGGCCATCATGCTTCACCATCCGAGTCAATCGTGCTGGTACCCAAATTGGATTTTCTTGACCCTGTGGGAAAACACAAACAGCTCCCCTGGATCTTATTAATATAGGATCCGGTCCTTTCCATTGATTATCAAGTACATCTTTCCATTTTACAAGCTCTTTTGGAGATGTATGAGTGACATGTCTGTCTGCAGCAGACTGTCCATTGGAATCCAATTTTAAAAAATTTAGAGTAAATATAGTGAGGGAAAGAGTTGCTTTCTGTCCCATGTTTATGGCGGGGCAGATTCCCCCTTTTTGTTTTTGTAAATACATTTTGATGGTGCTATGAGCACGTTCTATTATGCCCTGTCCTTGGGGATTATAGGGCAGGCCTGTTACATGATGGACTTCCATTTTTGTGCAGAATTGCTGAAATGTCTTAGAAGTATAAGCAGGACCATTATCAGTTTTTAATTGTCGTGGCTTTCCCCATGCTGCCCATGCCTCCAAGCAGTGGGTGATAACATGAGCCACTTTTTCTCCAGATAATGGCGTGGCGTGGACGATCCCGGAGCAGGTATCCACAGAGACATGTACATATTTTAATTTACCAAAGGTAGAAACGTGGGTAACATCCATCTGCCAAATATGCAAAGGTTTTAATCCCCTAGGGTTAACACCAAAGGTAGGTGCAGATCTAAATTCCGCACAATTGGCACATTTTAATATAATGTCACGGGCATCTGCTCGTGTTATACCAAATTTTCTTCTGAGTGTATCTGCCGGAACATGATACAACTCATGAAAAGCAACAGCATTTTGCATGGGATTAAGAATAAAATAAAATGCCTTAGTAGCTTTATCAGCCAATTCATTAGCTTTTGTCATGGGTCCAGGCAACAGTGTATGCGCTCTCATATGCTGTATGAAAAAGGGATGCAATCTTGTCCTGATTGATTGCTGAATATCAGCAAAGACTTGTGCAACAGCACTTTTTGAGGAAATTAATCCTACTGTTTCTAAAATCTGTACTGCTCCTACCACATAATGTGAATCGGAGACAATATTCAAAGGTTGAGGGAAAGCTCGTAAAACTTCAGCCACAATGGCACATTCAACCAATTGTGGGGATGAAAAATTAAAACATTTTTTGAAACACCTGATTATTAACAACATAACTGCCAATGTCTGTTTTGGACCCATCAGTAAAAACATCAATAGCTCCTATTATCGGTTGACTTCTAGTAATTTTTGGAAAAATAATGGCATTAGTAAGAACAAATTGTAACAACGGATGCTTAGGATAATGATTATCAATATGCCCCGAAAAGGTGCAACGAAGAATCGCCCAAACATCCAAGGTGGCACATAACACATTGACTTGATAAACAGTATAAGGCACAATAATAGATTCTGGCTCACAGCCGAAATGAGTTAGAGCTAATTGTAGACCTTTTAAGGCCATTTCTCCTATTTGAGTGGGATAATGGCTCAAAACTTTACCAGGAGAGGTTTGAGGATGGACCCATAATAGCGGTCCCCTTTGCCATAGCACAGCTGTAGGCTGTTGAGGTGAGGAGACAATGCATAGCTGGAATGGGCTAGATGGATCTAGCCGAGTTAGAGAAGCTTCACCCAATTTCTTTTCCACTTTATCCAACACTTGGGCAGCTTCAGCGGTAAGTTGTCTACTAGATGTGATGGCTGGGTCTCCTTCCAGAATGGCAAATAAAGGTTTAAGTTCTGCTGTAGTTAGATCTAAATATGATCTTACCCAATTAATATCACCTAAAAGCTTTTGAAAATCATTAAGTGTTTTAAGAACATCTCTTCTGATAACAATCTTTTGCGGCTTTACCTGTCGGATAAATGGTAGAGCCAAGAAAATTTCCAATATCTCCTTTTTGTACCTTCTCAGGAGCTATAAACAAACCCTTATTATTCAACTCTTTAGATAGAACGCCAAAAGCTTGCTGCAGAAGGGCTTGATCAGAATGGCATAACAAAATATCGTCCATATAATGACATATCTTAATGGCGGGAAATTGAGATCTAACTGGCTGAATAGCTTTTGCTACATAAAGTTGACACATAGTAGGACTATTCGCCATGCCCTGCGGCAAAACTTTCCATTGGTATCTCTCATCAGGTTGTTCATGATTAATGCTAGGCAAGGTAAAGGCAAATCTAACTTTATCTTGCTCATGTAAGGGTATAGAGAAAAAGCAATCTTTAATATCCACTATTAAAATTCTCCAGCGAACTGGTAAGGTGGATAACAAAGGCAAACCCCTTTGAATGGGGCCCATGACCTGCATTTGTTTATTTATGGCTCGCAGATCATGTAATAATCTCCATTTACCAGATTTTTTCTTAATTACAAAAATAGGGGTATTCCAAGGAGATTGAGAGGTTTCTATATGTCCCTGATTTAATTGTTCCTGGACTAATTGATTGGCGGCTTCAAGTTTTTCAGAGGTAAGGGGCCACTGAGGAACCCATACCGGGTCCTCTGTTTTCCAAGGAATGGGGATTGCCTCCCCAGCGGCCCCTAGGAAAAACCCAGTCCTGTTCTGTCTTGCTTCCCATTAGAGGGCAGGGGACTTGTACGTCCCTGCAAGTGTTTTCCAAGGCCTCGACCAGGGACGCAGCCCATATTTTTCATTATCTGCTGGCTCTGAGGTGAATAGTCATTTGTGAGCACAAAATCTAGTTGTTGTAATACATCTCTTCCCCATAGATTTATAGGGAGGGTTAGCACATATGGGGTAATAGTTCCTCTTTCCCTTCCTCATTTTGCCAATGTAATTCTTTTGCGCTCTTGGCTGGAGCCTCTTCAGCGTCCTCGAATATCCTTCCTGCTGCTTCCATCATTCTAGCCACAAAATCTGAAAATGGTTCAGTTGTTCCTTGAATAATCTTTGTAAGATTTCCTGTCATTTGCCCTTTATTAGGTAGACTTTTCCATGCTCTGATGGCAGCCTTATTTATTTGTTCATAAACCTCTAGTGGGTAGGCTGTCTGATTTACAGCCCATTGACCTTGACCTGTGAGCATATCAAAGCTCCATTGAGGTCGTTGACTGGCTATATTCATCTTTGCCTGGGCCGCACACAATTCCTGATAAATGGACTTCCAATCTAAATAATGACCCATAGATAAGCATGCTTTAACTGTATTGTTCCAATCATCTGGGGTCATTGCATTCAAGGCCAGCCTTTCAATAAGGGCTGTGGTAAAGGAAGCGCTAACTCCGTATGTCTGTACTGCTTCCACTAAGGCCTTCAATTGTTTCAGATCCAATGGCGTATGTTGTCTCTGATTCTGGGCATCTTCCCACACAGGGAACGCTGCCCTTATTCTCCTTGTCTCCTTATCTGATATCATAGAATTTCTTCCTTTTTTGGCCATTTTTTGCTGCTGTACAACATCATAGGGCGGTGCCGTTGGCTCATAGCCTGGAGCATAAGGTGGGGCACGCCCATATCTCCCAGCCTCATAATTTTTAGCTTCCTCATCTAATTCTGCCTGCTCGGCAGGGTTCAGCTCTGGATCCCCTTCTGACCCAGATAGGTCAGACTTATCCTCCTCTCCGGGGGGACGTCTCCTCCTCGGAGGAAGAATCTATAGTATAATGTTTAAACTCAGTGAGGAGAGGGTATAATTTTGGATCCTCACATTCACAATCCTTACATGCTCCTCCTTTTGGAGCAGGCACAAGCTTTAAATCTTTAGCTCGTCGGTTAAGTTCCTTTTCCTTTTCGGCGAGCTGTTTTGCTTTCTTTCCTAGCTTTGCTAGTTTACTGTGCACATTTTCATTCTTATTTGACTTCTTTCTGGAGAACCTTTTCTTTTGTTCTCCCTTTCCCTTTTCAGCTTCTGATAGACTATCCTGATGGTCAGAAAGCACTCTCTGTCCCTCTTTGACCTGTTCCTTACATCTCTCATCTTCAATACAAGACTTTAACAATTTATATAACGGCCATACACCAGTCCTTAAAGTTCCTTGTTCCTTCTCCCGCATAAGATCTCCTCCTAATTTATCCCATGTTCCTTTGGAGAGGGTCCCAGAGACCACAAACCAGGGAGCAACACGGTCAACTTCCTTAAGGAAGTTCCGCAAAACTCTATCTGGAATCTTTAGCTCCTTTTGCTTCAGCAGCGCCTGCGCTGCATCTGCAATAGGCTTGGTCGGCTGGTTCCCCAATAACTCCTTTATCTACAGGAGAGGGTGTGATGGCTCAGTTATTTACCTGAGACTTAAGGCCACTTATGCTAGGTCACAAAAGGGTGAGCGGCGAGTGTTCTCCCGTTTATGACAATTAAAACACAGACAGCACAATAAAACGAAAAATGAAACAAACAACAAGAAACGGGATCACCCAGACCACAGGGGTCATACCTTGCTGAAAAGTGCTGCAGCTTCTCGCTCCGCTGGCTTGAATCTTCCTTCGACGAGCAGTCGAGGGTCCTTCGAGTTGTCCCTCCGCCCAGGGTCGGCAGGCTCCCGGGTTTCGGCACCACTTGTCGCGCGCATCCTTTGCTGATAAGGAAGACGCGGCAACCGAAGATGTGTCCAGCAGAATCTTTATTGTAGCGCTCTTTACATGCTGATGGAGAAGGACCCCAAGCCCCGAATACGCACGGCTTAAATAGCCTGCAGGGCGACGTATTCGTCTGTAATTGGTGCTCCGCAAAACGCCCGAATGATATAGCTTCTCTGATAGGGAGAGCTACCATATAGAAATTACCATACAGTGGCGCATGTGCAGTCAGCATGACTAATGCTGTAAACAAGAACCAGGAAACAGGAAGCCAGCGCCATCTTGTAATGGCGAATGCGGCTCCCGACAGTCTTTGTTGATTTTTTTATTCTATATCATGTCTATATACTGAACTCAAATAAACCATTGGCTAAAATTTAATAATATGATTCTGGAAATATAATATGATTCTGTTAAAATACAAGAACAATGGAGGGTAAACAATGCCTACGGGTATATGTGGATAGAGAATAGTTAACAAAAGAACTAACATCACCACATAGACAGACTTCAATATATTATGCTTCAACTTAGGAGCATCTAACTTTCACAGAGGTGAACACATGATATGCTTTCATTAGAAACCATACTTTTGAGCTTTGATCTTATCCAAGGCTAGAAATATGCAGTATGATACAACTACAGCTACATCTACAGCTACAGCTTCCAGTCAATTACAGAATCACAAGGAAATTAGCAACAATTTATTTTGGAAGTAGTTTATATTAGCCAAACATTGTAAGTGAAAGAACTTGGAAGTGTAAAATGTTAACCTCTTTTCTAAACATTGAGTTAATATATGAAAAAAATGAAGTATTTACCCTCAAAAGACCATCGGTCTTAGCTAATATAAGGTAGACTTCACCTATAAGAATGAGAGAAATGTGGTTTTGACTAATCTCAAAACTGTTTTGGCACAAATTGCTTATATAACCCCAATGGTGCTTCAGGTATATCATCCTTTATCAGGTTATTGTAAGCATTTTAAAATTGAACAAAATCCAGGGTACACTATATCAATGGTAATTTAAAACTTTTACTAATGTTGTTATAAAATGTACATTATGCGGAGGGCCATGGGCCTATACAGCTGTGACAATTAGTATTTAACAAGCTGACCCATTAGATGTTGTTGGGAGTCTTACTTGGTGGCTATTTACTTTCTTTGTGTGAGTGTTCCACAAGTAAATATTTGTAATTCTTAATTTGGGAATTCATGGACTTCCTGACACTGTCTTCAAACCACTGCTAATAAAATCCACTTGATATTTAAAAAATTGTTATGGACTTATAGAATCACTTTGAACAATAGCTTTTCTACATTGGTTCTCAATATTTGGGGCACTACAGATATAAGTTTCCTTAATTAATTTCACATTTATGTGCATGTGTGATGATGATAACCTTATAGATGCAGGAAAGAAAAACCACAAATGATCATAGTTATTTGAGTGAGGAATGTATATTAGATGATATAGGTAAAGCAGGATCCAAAACTAACCAGTGGTGACCAAAGGAATTTCCTTAGTTTCAAGTTATTATTTTTAAAGGTTTTGTGATTTAAAGAGTAAAACAATTAGCTGACTAAATAGACTAGTGAGGTTCTCCTTTCAGCATGAAGTAATGAAATAAACAATGGATCCTCCCAAAATAACCATCAAGCCTTCAATCCTTCAGAAGCAGAAAGCAATCAGTTGACATAGGATAGATTCCTTGGTATATATTCAGGCAAACATATACATTGCCCTTAAGGCAAATATAAAGAATAGAATTCAAAAAAATTCAAAACAGTAGTCTTCTAGAGAATATGAGGAAGGAGCCTGACACTTGCAGATTGGTGGATGCCTGAGAGTAAACGAGACTTTGTTTTTAACCTCAAATAAAGTCTCTAGGTAAATTCTGAACAGACACGTGAACCATATTATCAAAGAAAATTTGTAGTCATAGTTTAAATAATCACAATTTTATTCTAGCCTATTAAAGATGTGAAAGTTTTCAGTTTGAATATAAGTCAATTGCAATTTAATTGCAAGGAATATTAAGTCTTCAGAGAATTGCAGAAACACAAAAGACACAACAAGGTTAAAATCCTAAATCATTTGCACACTGAGTTAAAGAAAAATATATCCTATCCTTAGAGAAAACAAGATGACTTTAAAATGGCTATTGTATTTATGGTCAATGAGTTTAAAGGGAAATTAATAAGACTGAAATGTAACTGATACAAGTAAAGAAAAATAAAAATAATAAAGAAGTAATTTTTGAGATACCAAACACAGAATAGAAGAGAGTACATGGATGCCATAGCCACTATCTGGGCAGTGGAAACTAAACTCAGGTCCTCTGCAAGATCAGTAAGTTTCTTAACCACTGAACCATCTTACCAAACACCCAAAATAACGGAATTTTTTTTTATAACTGAGAAATAGATAATTTAGAAAAATGCCTCGGTTGGCTTAATGGTAGAAATTTCATGATAGTGGTATCCTCCACTATCTAATGAAGATAAAATACAAGTAAAGAAGGAAGAAGACAGAAGAGTGTAAATTTTAATAAAAGTAAGAAGGCTCTCAGTAAATGGCGGGAGCATTTCAAATGGTAAATTGCTATCCCAGATAGAAAACGGATGTGAGCATCACTAAGGCTCATTATAAGAAATAGGGCTTAGTAACTTTGCAAATCTGAAGATATGAATTAAAGATTGAAAGAGAAATGAAATGAAAAATTGTAAAATTAATCACAAAATTACGGTTTTCAAACAGCTTGCAGTATTTCTTCATTTGAGGCCATATTTTCTCAAATATCTAGATTATGTTAGCAAACTTCTCTGATTTATAATCTCATTATTTTCTTTTACTTTTTTGCTACTATTTCCTCTGATTTCCTCCTATAAGGCTACATAAAGGATGTATCATTAAGGATAACAAAAACTTTGCCTGTACATTGGCATTCCAGGGTAGTACTTCCCTCTTAATATCCTTTGTTAAATATACAAAAAACAACCTTTAGTTTTTTTGCCTATACTAAAAATGAGCTTCTTTTTTAAATGTATTTTTTTAATTTTTATTTTACATATCTATCCCACTTCCTCTCCCTCCCTCCCTGTCTCCCTCCATTCCTCCCTCTTTTGCTTTCTCCCAACCTCTCATGCCCCTGACCACCCTCCTCTCCCATTCCCTCCCACTCCACATGTAGGGTGATGCCCTCCAGGAGGAGTCATCTAAGTCTGTCAAGTCATTTCGAGTAGGGACTTCTCTCCTGTCTCTAGGTTAAGGGAGTATCCCTCCATTGGAGATGTGGCCCGAATGTCCTTTCTTACATCCTGGTTTCACTCTCCGAGGTCCCTTAGACTGCTCTGGACTTATAGCTGATACCCATGTTCAGGGGGCCTGAATCAGTCTGATGATGGATTCCCAGCTATCAGTCTGGGATCCCATTAGTTCCTCTTTGTTCAGGTCAGCAGTCTCTATGTGTGTCTGGAGCATGATCTTGTCCTCCCTGTCTGCATCTGGCTTCCAGTTCGGCTCAGTGTTCAGCTGTGGGTGTCTGCTTCTGTTTCCATCAGCTACTAGATGAGAGCTTCATGATTGTGGATAAGTTAGTTGTTGATCTCATTATCAGGAAAGGACATTTATGGTAGTCTTTCCACTGTTGCTCAAATTGTTAGTTGGGGTCAGTCTTGTAGGTCTCTGGACATTTCTCTAGGTTCAGTTTTCTCTTCAAACCTATGATGGCTTCTTCTTTTATGGTCTCTCTCACTCTCTGTCAGTCTCTCTGTCTCTCTTCTTTCTGTCTCTCTGTCTCTATGTCTCTCTGTCTCTCTGTCTCTCTGTCTCTCTGTCTCTGTCTCTGTCTCTCTCTCTCTTCATGTCTATTTCTCCCCTGACTCGATCTTCCTAGTCCCACGTGCTTTCCTTTCCTCTCCTTATCTTTCTCCTAGTTCCCTCTCCACTCACTGCCCCCCCACATCCCATGTGCTCTGAAGATCCTGTCTCTTTCTCCTTCTGTGAGGGACCTTATATGACTCTTAGAATCCTCCTTGTATCCTAGTTTCTCTGGTGGTGTGAATTATAGGCTGGTGATCTATCTTTGCTCTATCTCTAAAATCCAATATTTGAGTGAGAATATACCATGTTCCTCTTTTTGTGACTGGGTTACCTCATTCAGGATGGTTTCTTCAAGTTCCATCCATTTGCCTGTGATTTTCAATATTCCATTGTTTTTTCCCCCCCAGACTAGTATTTCATTATGTAGATGTGCCACATTTTCTTTATCCATTCTTCAGTTGAGGACCACCTAGATTGCTTCCAGTTTCTTGCTATTACAAATAATGCTGCTATGAACATAGTTGAGCACATGTCTTTGTTGCATGGATGTGGATCATTTGGGTATATGCCTAAGAGTAGGATTGCCAGGTCCTGTGGTGGATTGATTCAAATTTTCCTGAGGAACCAACATATGAATCTCCAAAATGGCTGCACAAGTTTGTATTCCCACCAGCAGTGGAGGAGTGTTCCCCTTTCTCCACATCCTATAGAGCATAAGTTGTCTTTGGAGTTTCTAATTTTAGCAATTCTGACAGAGGTAAGATGGTATCTCAAAGTTGTTTTGATTTGCATTTCCATGAGAGTTAAAGATGTTAAGCAGTTACTTAAGTCCTTTCAGCCTTTTTGATTTCCTCTATTGAGAGTACTCTATTCAGTTCTGTACCCCATTTTTAAATATGGTTATTTGGTGTTTTGGTGACTAGTTTCTTGAGTTCTTTGTATATTTTGGAGATCAGCCCTCTGTCAGATATAGGATTGGTGAAGATCTTCCCCAGTCTGTAGGCTGCTATTTGGTCTTTTTCATTATAGAATCTTCTGAGTTTGAGGAGGTCCCCTTTATTAAATGTCATTCTCAGTGTCTGTGTTCCTGGGGTTATGTTCAGGAAGAAGTCTCCTGTACCAATTTGTTCTAGGGTGCCTCCCACTGTCTCTTCTAAGAGGTTCAATGTGGCTGAATTTATGTTGAGGTCTTTGATCCATTTGGACTCGAGTTTTGTGCATGGTGATAGACATGGGTCTACTGCAGTCTTCTACATACCATTATCCAGTTGTGTCAGCATCATTTCTGGAAGATGCTTTCCTCTTCCCGTTTAATGACTGATGGGAAATGTTATTATGTAAATATGTTTCTCATACTGGTTAATTATTAAAGCACTGTGGCCAATAGGTAACAAGATAGGCAGATCTAGGAGACTAGTAGGAGGAAAGAGGAAGGAGTATGGAGGAGTCAAGATGTAGACCAGGGAGGAAGATGCCAGACACGGCTCCCAGATAAGATGAGCCACGTGGAAATTATTAGATAAGTAGAAATGGGTGAATAATTAAGACAGAGCTAGTCCATAAACAATAATGGTAAATGGCCAACAGGATTGTATCAAATACAGAGTCTCTGAGTGTTATTTGGGGCTCATGTGGCAGCAGGACCATGGCAGCAGGACTGGGAGGCTGGTGGGGAGGAACAAAGAGTAAAACCTGCCTGTAACATAATGGTATCAGAAGTGGAACTGAGAACTTTCACTTAAAACTTAACAAAAGCTTAAAAAATAGTTTTTAGAAGCAAGGGAACAGAGACTAGCAAGACTTCTAGGTAGCAGCATTTCCACAGTTAGATTTGTTTTGCTGTAGATAGAGATTTGCAAGGCTCCTTTAAGGAAGGTTTCCAAAATTAGCATGAGAGGCAAAAAAGAACACCTTGCTTTTAAAGAGCTCTGCTAACAATTCATTGGTAAGTAGGAGAGCTGCAATGAAGGTTTACACTATGTTTTAAAAAAATATGCTGGCTTGGGAGAGAAAAAGAAACAGGATACAATGTTTTAAAAAAGAAAAAAGGTAGTAGAATGGATGGGTATGGTGGCACACACCATTAATCCCAGCACTCAGAAACAGAGGCAAGCAGATCTCTGTGATTTCAAAGTAAACCTGGTATACAGAGGAAATTCCAGGACAGATAAAAGTTACACAGAGAACCCCTGTCTCAAAATATATAAAAATAGAAGTAGAAAAAATAGAGTAATAAAAAAGCCACATAAACATGGAAAGCACAGAAAAATTTTGGATGCTATATGTGATTCTGTTGTCTTTAAATTATTTGATTGGTGAGAAAATAACAACTACTGATTAAAGAAATGCTGCTGGATTAATTCAATTTATATATTTTAAAAATGCTTTGACTCCAAAATTTAAGCCTAAGGACAAGTTACTGGGAAAAGGATTTCTATTTGTGTTTCCACAGAAAATGTAAAGCTGTGGATTTCTTTCAGATTAATATGGTTTGATCAAGCCAGACCCCCTGAAACAGTGCCCCAGATGATCCAACATTCAAAGCAGTTGAGACAAAGCCTTTCAGACTACTGCCAAGATTTCTGCATCTTCTTTGGATCCCCCATGACAGCGCCCCCTATCAGCAGGAAGTAATTTGGAAAGAACGACACCCAAATTCCCAAATATTATTTATAAATGTTTGATTTCATTTAAATGGGCTTGGTTGTAAATGGCTATCACCACAAGCAATCTTTTTAAAGGTAAAAAGGGAATTATGGTATAGATATGAATACTTTGCTTTGGAATGGATTTTCTTTTATTGACACAATTTAAGGACAATTTTGTGATATGTACATTTCTACTCTTATTTAGGTATTCTGTTTATATAGCTCATTGGAAAATGTAATGTATAATTTAGTACAGATTAGAGAATTACCTATGATAGTCAAAACTTGGAGTTAAGTTAGTTAGGATTTCTAGATATACAGAGATGTATTTGAGATGGATAGGCATTCTTCAAACCTTTCAAAGACCTACAGAATATAGCATTTCAAATGGTTTAGGGTTTTTCTTGACAGTGAGGCACAGCTGCACCTGGTAACACAACATGCATCAGAAAGGAAGATGGACATCGAAGAAACACATTATGGACTTTGCTTCTAATATGGCAAGACTAGCCATTTGAGCAAGGTACTTCTCTTGTCTAGACTGTTTGACTTTATGTTGTAGAAACTGGACATGCAGGACCCACAAAAAGATGAATGCTGATTCAAGATGGACATTGCTACAGGATTCCTACTTCACAGAAGAGGCTGCCAGACAGCCAGACAGTCTACAGGACAAAAAGAAAAATGACTGACAAACTGCCAATACAGGTGGACAGTTTAAATTTTCCTGCTTTGTTGAGGAATCTGGAGACACACTATGGCCTATGGTCTGAAGATGGAACATTACAGAAGAACTTCGGGTGACTTATCAGGCAATGAGTTGTCTCTGTCATTTTTAGAGTTTATATATTTTATATATTATCCTTCTGTGATCTTTGAAGGAGTTGAAGACAGATAGTTTTGGTTATAGTTTTTCTTAGTAAGGGTTAAAGATAAGTTATATATAGGACTTTAGATTCACAAAGATATTTTCTTAAAGTCTTACAAAATGTTAATGGACTAAATATTGTTTACTGTGATTCTTATTTGATAACTGTTGAATGGTATATTTTGCTATGTTAAGGTTAAACCCCTTCTTTTACTTTAGACAGAAAAGAGGAGATGATGGGAGATGTGATTCTATAAATATGTTTCTCATACTGGTTAATTAATAAAGCACCATGGCCAATAGAAAACAAGACATGATGAGCTAGGAGACCATGAGGAGGAAAGAGGAAGGAATAGGGAGGTGTCAAGATGTAGCCTGGGGAGGAATAAAGACGCTGGCTGCGGCTCCCGATAAGATGAGCCACGTGGACATACTTAGATAAGTAGAAATGGATTAATAATTAAGACATAGCAAGCCCATAAACAATAATGGTAACTGGCCAACAGGATTGTATCAAATACGGAGTCTCTGAGTGTTATTTGGGGCTGGTGCGGCTGTGGGCCCAGACTGGCAGCAGGTGGGATGGCGCTGGTGTGAAGGAAAAACCTGCCAGTAACAAATGACTTTAGCTGTTCTGTCAAAAATCAGGAGTTCATAGGTGTGTGGGTTAATATCAGGATTTTTGATTCAATTCCATTCGTCTACTTGTCTATTTTTGTGATAATACCAGGCTGTTTTCAGGACTGTTGCTCTGTAATAAAGCTTAAAGTTGGGGATGGTGATGCCTCCTGAAGTTTCTTTATTGTACAGTGTTGTTTTGGCTATCCTGGGTCTTTTGTTTTTCCATATAAAGTTGAATATTATGTTTTCAAGGTCAGTGAAGAATTGTTCTGGGATTTTAATGGAGTATTAATCTGTAGCTTGCTTTTGGCAAGATTGCCATTTTAACTAATTTTATCCTACATTTCCAAGAATATGGAAGATCTTTCCTGTTTCTGATATCTTCTTTAATTTCTTTCTTTAAAGACGCAAAGTACTTATTATATAGGTCTTTCACTTGTTTGGCAAGTGTTACTCCAAGATATTTTATGTTGTTTGTGGCTATTGTAAAGGGTGATGTTTCTCTGATTTCTTTCTCAGCCCCTTTGTTGTTTGAATAAAGTAGGGCAACTGATTTTTTTTTTTTTTGAGTTTATCTTGTATCCTGCTAGTTTGCTGAATGTGTTTATCAGCTTTAGGAGTTCCCTGGTAGAGTTTATTGGGTCGCTTGTGTAAACTATCACATTATCTGCAAATAGAGACTGGATGACTTTTTTCTTTCCAATTTGGATCCCCTTGATCTCCTTATGTTGTCTTATTGCTTTAGCTAGAACTTCAAGCACAATATTGAAGAGATATGAAGAGGGCAGCCTTGTCTTGCTCCTGATTTTAGAGGAATCACCTTAGGCTTTCATTCAGTTTGATGTTGGCTGTTGGTTTACTGTACATTGCTTTTATTATGTTTAGGCATGTTCCTCCAAGACCTCTCCCTCCAAGACCTTTACCATGAAAGTGCTTTGAATTATGTTGAAGGATATTTCAGCATCTAGGGAGATGATCATTTGTATTTTCTTTTTAAATTTGTTCATATGGTTGCTCACATTGATAGATTTTCATATGTTAAACCATCCCTGCAACCCAGGGATGTAGCCTACTTGGTCATATTGGATATTTCTCTGATGTATTTTTGGATTCGGTTTGCCAGTATTTTATTGAGTATTTTTGCATCACCATTCATGAGGTATATTGGTCTGTAGTTTTCTTTCTTAGTTGTGTCTTTGTGTGGCTTGAGTACAAGGTGATTGTGGCCTTGTAAAAAGGAGTTTTATAATGAACTTTTTGCTTCTATTGTGTGGAAAAATTTGAGTAGTAATGGTATTAGCTCTTCCTTGAATTTCTGGTAGAATTTTGCACTGAAGCCATCTGGCCCTGGGCATTTTTTTTTTTTTTTTTGGTTGGAAAGCTTTAGATGACTGCTTCTATTTTATTGGTGGATATAGTTCTATTTAAGTTGTTTGTCTGTTCCTCTCATTTGAATATTCAAATTTTGTAGAGTACAGGTTATCAAAGTACAACCTGAAAATAGTCTAGATATCCTCAGTGTCTGTTGTTATGTTCTCCTTTTAATTTCTGATTTGTTAATTTGCATGTTCTCTCTCTGCTTTTTGGTTAGTTTGGATAAAGGTTTATTCATCTTGTTGATTTTCTCAAAAAACCAACTCTTTGTTGCATTGATATTTTGTATTGTTTTTCTGGTTTCTACTTTATTGATTCCAGCCATCAAATTGATTATTTTCTGGCATCTACTCCACCGGGGTGAGTTTGCTTTTTTTGCTCTAAGGCTTTCAGTTTTGCTGAAATGTGACTATACTCTGTTTTCTTAATATGGGCACTTAGTGCAATGAACTTCCCCTGTAGCACTGCTTCAAGGTGTCCCATAATTTCGGGTATGTTGTGTCCTCATTTTCATTGAATTTTAGGAAGTCCTTAATTTCTTTCTTTATTTCTTCTTTGACCCAGGTATGGTACAATTGCACATTGTTCAGTTTCCATGAGTTTGTAGGGTTTCTGCGATTTGTGTTGTTGTTGAATTTCACTTTTAAAGCATGGTGGTCTGATAATATACAGGGGACTATTCCAATTCTTTTGTATTGTTGAGGTTTGTTATGTCTCCTAGTATATAGTCGATTTTAGAGAAGGTTCCATGTGGAACAGAGAATAAGTTATATTCTTTTGTGCTTGGATGGAATGTTCTATAAATGTCTGTGAAACCCAATTGAGATGTAACTTCTATTAGTTCTTCTCTTTCTTTGTTAAGTTTCTGACGGGTGGTCTTGTCTAGCTGTGTGAGTGGAGTTTTGAATTCTCCCACTCTAAGTGTGTGAGGTTTTATATGAGCTTTGACTTTAGTAGCATTTCTTTTACGAATGAGGTTGCCTTTGTACTTGGGGCATAGATGTTCAGAATTGAGACTTTGTTCTGATGGATTTCTCCTATGATGAATACAAAATGATCATCTTCATCTCTTTTGATTGATTTTTTTTTGAAGTTGAACTTGTTAGATATTAGGATAGCCACACCTGCTTACTTCTTGGGTCCATTTGTTTGGAAGATCTTTTTCCCAACCTTTTACCCTGACGTAATGTCTGTCTTTGAAGGTTAGATGTGTTTCTTGTATATAGCAGAAGGAGGGATTCTGTCTTTGTATCCATTCTGTTAGCCTTTAAGTTTTTAAAGGCGAGTTAATAGAATTAATATTGAGGGAAAGTAAGGACCATTGATTGTTTATGCTTGTTTGTTTTAGATTTGTTTTGGCAATGGTATTGTGAATATATTTGTCGTGCTTTATCATTTGGGTTCTGGTGAACTGAGATTATGTACTGCCTATGTCTTTGTGAGTATAGTTAACTTCCTTGGGTTGGAGTTTTCCTTACAGAACTTTCTGTAGTGCTAGATTTGTAGATATGTGTTGTGAAAATCTGGCTTTCCTGTTAAATATCTTGTTTTCTCTATCTATAGTGATTGAGAGTTTTTCTGGTTTTAGTAGCCTGGGCTGGAATCTGTGGACTATTTGTACTTGTAGAACATCTATCCAGAACCTTCTGGCCTTAAGGGTTTCCATGGAGAAGTCAGGTGCAATTTTGATAAGTCTGCCTTTACATGTTACCTGGCCTTTTTGCTTTGCTGCTCTTAATATTCTTTCTTTATTCTGTATGTTAGGTGTTTTGATTATTATGTGTCATGGGGTCTTTTTTCTTTGGTCCAGTCTATTTGGTGTTCTGTATGCTTTTTGTACTTTCATGGGCATGTCTTCTTCAGATTGGAAAATTTTCTTCAATGTGATTTTGTTGAATATGATATCTGCACCTTTGAGCTGGGATTCTTAGCCTTCTTCTATGCCTATTATTCTTAGGTTTGACCTTTTCTCAGTGTCCCACATTTCCTGGATGTTTTGTGTTAAGGATTTGTTTGATTTAAGATTTTGTTTGTTCAAGGAATCCATTTCCTCTAGTTTATCTTCAGCACCTGAGATTCTCTTCTATATTTTGTATTCTGTTTGTTATGCTTGTGTCTGTAGTTCCCAATTGTTTGCCCAATTTTTCTATTTCCAGCATTCCTTCAGTTTGTGTTTCCTTTTTTGCCTCTATTTCAGTTTTCAAGTCTTGAACTGTTTTCTTTACCTCTTTAATTTTTTTTCTTGGCTTTCTGTAGTTTCTTTAAGAGATTTGTTCATTTCTTCCATTTTTTTTGTTTGGTTTTTCTTCTATTTGTTTAAGGGGTTTTCTCCCATTGTCTTTGAGGGCTTGTATCATTTTTAAATATGAAGATATTTTTAAAGTCGTTCTCTTTTGCTTCATCTGCTTTGTGGTGTTCAGGTCTAGTTGGTGTAGCATTCCTAGATTCTGGTGGCGCCATGCTTTTCTTTCTATTGTTAGGTGTTTTCTTGTATTGCCCTCTTCGCATCACTTCTTCTAGTAGGTGCAGGTGGGGTCTCTCTCTCTATTGTACTCCCCCGGTTGGCAAGGTGAGTCAGGAGTTTGATATCTGTAGAGCTGGTTGGTCCAACCCTCTAGGAGGTCTCTTCTCAGGCAGGGACCACCTCTCCTCAGGCAGGTGATGGGGGTCAAAGATCAGGCTCCAGCAGGCTTGGACTCTGGATGGTCCAGCAGGGATAGTCGGATCTCTGGGAGGGGCCCTGAACTCCAGCAGAGAACTAGCGGTGGTGGTCAGAGATCAGGCAAGTGGAGATTCAGGGTGGTCCCAAGTGGATAGGGAGGTCTAGTGTGCTCAGAGCAGCTTCAGGAAGTTACCCTAAGGTGGCATGACTTTTGTATCGGCCCCCTCTAGCAGAGGCCCTGCCATGGGGGTCAAAGATCCTGCAGGCAGGGATTCAGGATAATCCCTCAGGGAAAGGTGGATTCTCAGGTAGGGGCCTGGAACTTTAGCTCTAGCAGAGGCCCCATGATGGGGGTCAAAGATCCAGCAGGCATGGACTTAGAATGTTCCCATGGGGATAGGCGGATCTGGCCAGGGCCCAGAACTCTCCTGCTGAGGCCTCTAGCAGAGGTCCGGCGAATGGCGTCCAAAAAATCTTTCTAATTAATGTAAAATGTATAGACTCTGAGACTAAATACCTAATATTTTAGGGCCATTTTTCAGTTCATCAAATTAGAGGGGTGGGATGTGAACACTATTGAACTGTCATTTGTATTTTGATTTGGGGGCAACCGTGAGTTAGAGAAAATATATAGCTTATAACCAATGAAAAGTAGACAGGACATAGTTTGTGGACCTTTTTTTGTTTGTTTGTTTTTGTTTAACTTCAGAAATTTGTAGGAGCATCTCAGCTGGCATACACCAGTATCCTTGGGGTAATAATTGCTATAAGAAACGATGATTCAGAGTGTCTCTAGAGATCATTGTTTTTGAAGGGCTTCTATGTTGAGATAATCATCTTAATAAAATATAAAAGTAGACTGAAAATTTTATACTGAGTATCAGAGTATACCCTGCATAGTGAATATATATATAAACATATTTGCAGATATGTATAAAATCCCTGGTGATGTAAAATATTTCTCATGCTACCAATTAAGGTTGTGAAAAATGGAAATAGTACAGTTAGATGAACTCAAAGTAGCAGCATACTCCAAATTCTTGTTGCCCAGCTATTTGTGTGCAGAAAATAAAACTATTTTTACAAAACAATTCTGAAATCTAAGTCAGGTTGCTGAGGGAACCCCCTTGGGAAAGCTTCTCTTAATCAATAAATTTCTTGTACTCATTTGTTTTCTTTTCTTCTTTGTTTATTCCTATTATTATCTTTAATGGGTTCTTGTTATGCATTGATAAGCTGGTCTGATATGATATAATCCATACGGTTATCTTGCTCTTAGAAATCCTCCTGTTAAAGTCTTCTGAGTAGCTATACTGAATTTCTTCTACTTCTGCTTATACAGCATTTAGCCTAAGTACCTAAACATCTGTCCTTAAAAAGTATTATGGTTTGCATATGTTCTGAGCCAGAAGAGAAGAGGTGATTTCTCAGAGAGCATTTGAAAAAGGAGTCAAGAGCTAAGGTGAAGCTCCAATTATACCAAATCTTATGAATACCACAGAATCCAACTCCACCCATGAGTTCAGCTCAGGAAACACGTGGAAGGGCTGGGAAAATGAGCAGCATCCCCATTACATACATTTCTGTTTACTACAACACAGTTGGTCCTGGGTCAGAGTTGACTCAGTTTATCGGTGAAAAAATGTTATTCCTTTCAGGAGTTAATGTAAAGATTCTGGGGGAGACTGAACTCTTTTACCAATACAAAAGAGAAATAAGAAACTGTACTGTGTTTTAAACTTTCTTTCATCCTCAGGAGAACTTTAGTCAAGGACCTTGAACATAGGGATTAATGAATATGCCCTTTGCCATGTGCAGCAGTTGAGGTTGAGTTTCTGTTAATCAAATCTAAGCATGGGCTCACACACAAGATGAATGGTAGGTCCCACAGACAGATGCCCTCCTTAGAACTCCAGCCATAGCTATGAAAGTACTCCCCTCTGCAGGCATGTGTGGAATCTCATGGAAATGATGGCCTTACCCTTCAGAACCAGAGAAGTTGTGCTTACTATCATGACACCCTCATAAGACAAAGTAAAGTCTATTGACAATCTCGCATGGAACAAGTGGGGGATGATCATTAGATGTACATTTGAGATTACAGTCATGCTTGTTCTCATGTGTCATGTTTTCTACCTCAAATTTTTATAAGTATTCCCTACATGTGATCTCTGGCAGCACTAATATATATATATATATTATATATATATATATATATATAATATATATATATATTATACTATATATATATATATAAATAATTGGTAGAAGTTCAACTGGCAGAGGTAGTGATGTCACTGTCTATGAATCTTTTAGGAGTTTGTCTGTCACCTATGCTGATATGGCAGAAGTTTAGGGCATAGATACAAATTTGTCAAGATTACCATACAAAAAAGGCCAGTTTGTAAAAGACTGGACACTACATCAGGGCTACCTGGACAAGGAATATGATAAGAGCATAAGTGTCCTGAGCCAAGGAGGTTTAGAAGTTTTGGAAGCTATGAATCTTGTCATTATTTTTTCTCTTAATTTTAAGTTGTGCTTGTGCTTTATAGTGATAATGACCAAATTCTTGTGTATGTAGATTTCATGGTTGAGAGAAAATACTAGTAATGCAAATTGCTCTTAACAAATTACATTCTTTTTTGGCTTATGACCAAACTAGAAAGAAATAAGCAGCTAGAACATTTGGGGAAGGTATCTTGCTTTCTTTTATCTTCTAGTGCACCTAAATTCAGTGAAAGAACTAAATTTATTCTATAGAAGTCATTAATAAATATACTCCAGGGAATGAGGTGAGGGTGAAAGGAAGCTCAGAAATGCCTAGGGATAATACATTTTATTTCTGGTCTGTAAGAGCTTTGTTATAAGGTAGGTTACATTGAATATAATTGAACTGATTAAGCAAGAATAAAAATTTGGTGGGATGAAATGAAATAGTGCTTCAGTTATATGAGTGGCTATATAAGCTAAATAAAGCCCATCTTTGACTTGAATATATGAGTTTTGTGTTGAATCATGTTGGGGAAGAATATCTATATGTTAGAAAATGTATTGCTCTTGCATCAAAATTTACTGAGTTTTATTAATATAGCAACTTCCCCCTCTCCTGGATTTGGTATGTCCTACTACGATATATTTTCTGACTTATCCTGAGTTATAAAACAAGTGCTCTGCCTAGGGTCATAAGTTGCAGATCTAAAGAATGCTCAAAACAACACCCATTTATTACAACCTAAGTACATCTGGAGCAAGAACAGAGCTGCAACAAGCCAAAAACGGCAACCAAGTTTTTCCAATACTGACTGTGATAGTACCTGCAAAATGCAAATCCAAAGGCAGTATTAGTATTAATTCCCCACCCATTGTAATCGCTGCAGAAAACAGCAGACAGGCTAAGGATAAGAAAAATTAGCACAGGAGGTAAGTTCTTCTTTACTGATGTAGAAGTATGACGGAAAGTTGAACAAATGTCTGGCAAGGGTTTTCTTAGGGATAAAGTGAGATATTGAAAGAACTGGAAATGTTGGTGGAGAAGGCTCAGATGATGTGTAGAAAAGGCTGCTGTCTCAGATAAATCCACTTAGGGATTGGATGCTGAGGTTAAGAATGAAATATGAGAAGAGAAATGCCTTTCCACTATATGTGAATCTTGAACTACAACATTCTACAAAGGCTATAATATATTAGTTCTAAACAAATTTGTCATGGTGTCAGTTAGGTCATACCTATGAAATGGTCTGGAATGTCATTTGTGGCTTTATCTAGGAGCCACACTTCTCAGTATTCACAAAGGATCCAGTACAAGCCCCATACTGAATCATGTGCTTTAAATAGATAACACACATCCCTATGGTTTAGCAAAGGAGATTGCCAGAGCTGCTTCCCTGATTAAGAACCTAAGGTACAGAGCATTGTACAATTTGCTGAAGATCATGTAGCCATTAAATGAGAGAGCTGAAGACAGACATTTCATCTGAACTCACTGAGAGCCTATGGTCATCACACATCATAATCTTAGGTCAATGTCCTAATTAATTTCCCTCTTCAGTCATTCAGAACATGCATCATGAAGCAAACAGATGGATCTTGCATAAGAATACTGAAAGGGCCAAAGAGACAGGATTATTATGAGAAGGATATACTAGTGGGGAGGGTGTCTGGACTTTCTGAATATAAGTCTATTTATTCCAGTTTCAGTATTTATTGAAAGCTGAATTTCTCAAACATTCCACTGTCCCATATTGCAACACATTTGCCTGGTTTTACTACTTGTGCCTTTTGTTTGGATATGGGACCCTAACAGCTAGCTACTCAGCTATTCACAGTGACTTCTCTGTAGACAGTTTCTTGTTTCTAGAACATTCTATAATTATGAGGTAATCCTATAAGACATCTGCTTTGAAACTGGGCAGTGAACACATATACAGACAAATGAGCTTAAATTTTGTAGTTAACACGTATTAGATAAGGAAAGAACATAGAGCTCCCTATGTAAACAATGAGCCTCTTTAACCCTGGGTCACCTTTGGAGATAAAAGTTAGTTCTTTTATGAAAATCCTAGCTCTAATTTAGAAGAAAAAAGCACTGAATCATTCTTCCACTACATCTGGTCTGTATACATGCCCCACCGGGAAATTTGCTATTTAGCTAACGGTACCTGCACAGGTGTTCATGCAAACGCAAACATTCACAATTTAAACTGTAAACAAATATAAAAAGAAAGAGGAAAACTCTCAACCAATGAGATTGTTCAGGTTATTGCAAAGGTTGGTAAAGAAAATCTCTGTTAAGTAGAAAGGATCACATGATCTGTTAACATGGGAACCTTTGATATTTGATGCACAGGGTATGAATAGTATGCATTAGTTATTGTGAATATTATTGAAATTTTTATTTCAAAAGTAACAGTCACATAGTAGGAACTTACTGAGGTCGTTTCAAACCAAATCTATCCATTTGTGAAACTTTTGTAAGAAACGAGTAATTTGTTATAGGATATGTGGCTTGTTTTATTTTGAGCTTCTAATGTGTGATAGCTTATGGGAAAGTCTAATTTTCCTCTGCAGCCCTTCCTGTCTGTAGCCTTTCTCTTAGCCTTTCTATTCCTAGGTGGTACAGTTGAAGCTTGGAGTTTCAGTCTTCTCATGCTTAGAAGCAAGTATGATGACCTCATATCACTACAGGATGCATCCTGCATCTGTCAGCCATCAAGAGATGCTGTCTGTAGGCGCCACATGTATGTGTAGAAAACTCAACTTTTGCTTTGTCATCCAGTCAATTTCACATTTTGCCTGCGGCATCAGTTAGATTATATATAAATAATGTATATGTATGTATATAATAGTTGTTTTTATATGTTATAAGGAATATTTAAATATTTTAATTGAAAATGCAGTAGTGCATGCATTCTTATTGCAAAATGCTGTAAAATATGAATAAATCACATAGTTCTCTGTCTGAAGCTCTTCCAACATCCATCCCCCAACACACATACCTAACTACAGTGAGCAATTTGGTGTATATTATTCTAAGGCTTATTCTATGCTTTTCCAAAGATAAATGTAGCATGAAATATATTATGGTCTTGGCAAGAGACCTGGCACTTGGGAGATTCCCAGGATCCGCAAGGATGAGTCCAAATGAGAACAATTGTGGAAAGGCTACCTTAAATGCCCATCCTGTATAATGAGATTGATGACTACCTTATATGCTATCCTAGAGCCTTCACCTGCTTCTGATGGAAGCTGAAGCAGAGATCCACACCTAAGCACTGAGCCAAACTCCTGGGATCCAGGTCTAGAAAGGGATGAATGATGAGCAAAGGGGTCAAGACAATGCTGAAGAAACACACAGAAACACCTTACCTGAACAAATTGGTGCTTAAAGACTCAGCTAAGGAGCCAGTGTATGACTTAATCAGGCCTCTTGAATCTACATGTCAGTTTGGGGATCTTGGGGAGTCTATGGGACCTCTGACAGTGGAACCAGTATTTATCTCTAGTGTACCAATGGGCTTTGAGAGACCATTCCCTATAGAGGGATACTTTCTCAGCCTAGGTACATGGGGGAGGGCCTAGGTCCTACTCTGAATGGTTTGACAGACTTTGATCATCCCCCATAGTAGGCCATACCCTACCTGAGGAGTCGATGGGGGTGATATAGGGAGATGATGGGGGAAATGGGAGGATGGAAAGGAGAGGAAACTCAGATTGATATGTAAAATAAGATTGTTTTTAATTTAAATAAAAATTTATAAAGAAAACAAAATAGTAACAGATCACACACCTTTAATCTTAGCACTAAAGGGGTATAAAAGAAGGAAGCAGGGTCTTCGTGATTCAGTATGAAGCATTTGTTCTCCAGCGACACTGAGGAAAAGCAGCAGTCTGAGACTTGGTGAAGAACTTGTGCATAGATTAGTCCTATGAACCTGAGCTAGAGGCGAGAGCTAGTGACCAGCTCCTTTGGCCTTCTGATATACAATTTAAAGTTTGAAATTCAGTATCAGTCTCTGGGTCATTTATTTTTGTGTGTGTGTGTGTGTGTTACAAGTGGAGTATTGAAGTCTCAAACTATCAGTGTGTGAGTGTCAATAGGTGATTTAAGCTGCAGTTGCTTTTCTTTTATGAACTTGTGTGCCTTTGTGTTTGGTGCTTAGATAATTACAATTGCAATGTTCTCTTGGTGGATTTTTTTCTTTGATGAGTATTTGTATCCTTCCCTATCTCTTTGGCTTAATTTTCATTTTATTTCTATTTTATCAGATATTAAAATGACTACTATATTAACTATCCTAAGCCTAGATAACTCAATTGAACTTTTGGCACACATTTATCCAATGCCCTATTTAACACTTGAACTTGGATGACTATTAATATGCAAATATGATCTCTTATTTACACATAAATATATTTCTTCAATAGACCCTCTCATCTTAATTAGTGATATAAAATTTTCAAGTACAAGTTTTACAGCATAAATTAGTCCAATTGTTCTCCCATTTCATATCTTCTCCATGTCCGAAAGATGTAAAATAAATAACATTTTTATAAAAGGAAAAGAAAATTAACAATCTGACTTTTACATCATAAAATGTGTAAAAATAGAAATATCTTTAATCAAAGTAGTGAAAATTTATAATTAAAACTAAAAACACTGAAAATACAGTTGAAGGCATCAAATTTACTCATGTTTATATAGTATTAATGATGTTACAAAATTTTCCGCATTGCTAAAAAGTGCCTAGAACTTCAATAGCAAAATTTTAAGAGATTGCATAGCAGTTAGGAATATTGGCTGCTCTTCCAGAGGATTTGAGTTCAATTGCCAGTACTGAAATGGCAGTTCACAACTGTCTGCAATTCCAATTCCATGGGATCCAATGACATTTTCTTTAGACTAAAAGGGGGATTGTAGTGGGATATTTACTTTGTCTCCTTCTGTGGAACTGACCACGCCCATTGGGAGGTCGAGCCAGGGGCAGAAGTGACCTTTAGAACTAGGTCTGGGGAGGGGCCAGGAATGCTCTCTTGCTGGCAGGATGTGGAGAGGAGAGCATCCAATGGAACTTTCTGGTGTTCATGTGTCTAGGTTGTAAGTTATTTCTCCCTTAATAAACAACTATTTGGCCTGTTTATCCTGATCCTTATTAAACCATGATACACAGAGACACATATTTAGGCAAAACACCAATGCACATAACAATATAAATAGATATGCTTAAAATGTTTAATTTGTTTTTACAGGTGTGAAAAATAATACTAAAATTTATAGAGAACCACAAGAAATCCCCCAAACCAAAACAGTCTTGAAAACAAAAGATGGAATTGGCATCACACTAGAAGATTACAAACTATAAACCAAATCAACATAGCATGAAAATAGATGCATAGAACACGATAGAATAAAGAGTTGAGAAATATGTTTAGCCATCTACAGTCAACTGATTTTTTTCAATGACACTAAAGGCACAAAACACAAAAAAAGACTGTCTCTTCACTAAGCAGTGTTAGAACATATAAAGAATGAAATAAAACTCATATCACCCCATAAACACAGAAGGTATTATATGCTCAAAATTATGTTGTGGAATTCTAACATTACTAGGAGAAAATATAGAATGATTTAACTTTATATTGTAAAGATATTTAGGGTTGAACCCCAAAGCATAGGCAATATAAGCTAAAACTGTCAAACTAGAACATTCTAGACAATCATAGAAACAGCCAGTAGAGTAAAGGCAAGAAAATAAATGTTCAAAAGAAATAAAAATGCAATTCGATATTAAGGAAGCAAGTTATTTTGAGGAAAATCAGATAAAGAATGTGAATAGACAAATAAATCACCATAGATTATGGAAGAGGGAAAAAGAATGAGAATTGGAGGTTTCTTGGAATAGGCATGGCAAAAGTGACCAGCTACATACAAAGTCTATAAAAGCCAAATAAGTGATGATTTGCTTACATTCAAAAGGTTCATTGAACAAGGCACGAGAAAGGGATTTGTCAATTCATCTTGCTCCCTGTTTTAATATTTAATAAATGGCTAAATAAAATGGGCTTATCCCTAACTAGATGCTTTGTGAGAGTAGATTCGGTCATGTAGATAATATTCTTTAAGCCACTGATAAATTCTCATTGAAATTAGTTATTATTAGGAAAGGCATTGTTACAATAAACACATCTTCAAGGAAATGTATTTGAGAGATAAATCTCATCCTCAGATCCTTTCTATGTTTTGGCTGATGTGGGATATCCTTGTGTATGCTAAGAATATGTGTTACTTTTATTGGTTGATGAATAAATCTGTTTTGGCCAATGACCAGGCAGAATAGAGCAATACCGAAAATTTAAGCAGAGATACAGAGAGCCAGAAGGCAGAGTTGTGGAGATGCCATGTAGTCACTGAAGGTATAAGATGCCAGAACATTACCGGTTAAGCTACAGCCATGTGGTGATACACAGATGAGTAAAAATGACTTCATTTGTTTGTAAGGGTTATACTGATTTGAGTCATCAGTCATACAATTATAATGAATATTAAGCCTTTGAGTGGTTATTTTGGAACTGGCAGACAGGAGAGAAACCTCTATTTATACTTGGCACCTTCTTGTTTCTTCCTCTCTTTGCCGGTTGTCATGAAGTGAAAACCTTATCTTTTCTAGTCATTTTTATCATGATGTTTTTGACTTGCCAAAAGCTGAAAAGCAATGGAGCAAGCTTAATTTGAGTGACAGCTCTATAACCGTGGGAAAAAGTAAATCTTTTGCTTTTAAATTGTTGAAAGTACTCAGCCACACAATGTAGTACTAACAGTTGCCAAGCTCTCAAGAGCTCAGTACACAGAAGATATCTCCTGATTAAGAAAAACAAACAAACAATCAAAAAACAAAACAAACAAACAAAAAAAACCAATTATGTTCAAGCCCTAGACTTCAAGCAGGTTACCAGGTTCCCTGAATGAAAATCTAGTGCTGGACAAACACCTTGACCTCTACTCCCTGTTCATGGACTGAACCTCTGAACACGGAACCTTTGGAAATAATATATGGCAACAAGGATATTGCTGCTAACATCCCTTGTTCAGCCTCTGGCAGTGAGGAAGATTAAAGGACTCCATCTTCTTGGGAACAATCTCAGACCTATCTTGGTGAGACTAGGAAACCCAGTAGAAAGTGAAATTCCTTCATGCAGGCCTCTGGAGAAATTTAATATCATGTGTACCTATGGAACAGAACTGAGTTTCAGCCAAATTCACTCTAGTCTTAGAATAGATTTGGGTATTCCAAGCATCTATCATTTGGAGAATGACATAACTGTGAATTTCAGATGTGACTCAATTTATCACTTGTTTTTGTTTACAAAGGACTAGGCTCATAATCTATCCACGTGAACAGCATATCTATTGTCAGACTAGTATTCATATCAGGGCTCTAGAACTCTAGCACCAGGCAAGGAACAGCATCTCAAGAGAATAAATTTTATTACTGTTTTTGCTCTGTATCACTACATAACCAGCCTGGCATTCACTATATACCTGAGACATAATGAAACCCATTATTTTCTACAAATAGAAAAAGCTAATAAATATAGCATTGTACTGGCATAAAATCAGACACAAGACAAATAGAACATAATAGATACAGTTTGAACAAGAAATTCTGCAGTGCTATTGCACAATGCAGTGATTATGATGATAATGTACTCTTATTTTTCATAGAGCAAAATTAAATTATTTTGAAAGTTTTCACCACAAAGAAATGATGATTTGTGCTTGAGTAGATCTTTGGGTCATTAGCAATGCAACTTTGAAAGAGACATTCTGATATGCTCTTCTTTTTCTTCTTTGTTTTTTTTATTTTGATTGTAAGCCAAGCCTTTAACAGCTGAGCCATCTCTTCAGCTCATATTCTTCCTTTCTGTATCACATTATGCCAACAAATGCACTTATTTCATCTGTATGTTCCCCCTGCCATGATAGGCTACATTACAACATGTCTAAAAAAACTGGGCCAATTGATAATGAACTAGAATCTTTGAAACTATGAGCCCCCAAACTATTTCCCTTTATAGGCTTATTATCACAGGCATTTGTTTTCATAAAGACAAATTGACTAATGAAGATACCTTTAAGTTATAAGCACGCAAAAATGAACAGGTAAGCAATGACATCATATCTAAAAATGGTTAATTTAAGGATGTGCTCAGACAAATGGAGACATTATACTACGGTTGTTAGAATTAAGTTTGTGTTAGAAAAATACAATGAAAAGATGTGTAAGTAGAAACAAAAGAACTCTGTACCCTAGGGTCTAGAATATATATAGAAAATTATTAAAAAGAATGATTTAAGAAAGAAGTCATAGTAATTATGAGAAAGATTTTTGGAAGAGGTATTTAGCTCTATGCATGGGAGATTATTTTGTTCTATACATTAGAATAATAATGCTAATTTTAAATATCATTACCATTTCTCAAATACTGACCCACTTATCCTTGCCATAAATTTATTTCTACTTTTACTGTTGGTAAAGTTTTGTAATCAGAAGAAAATTTGTACATTTGTTTTCAGCAAAGAAGGTCAGATCAGACAAATAGGAAATAAAATGTGAAAAAATAAACATTAATTTACAAAGGCAGTTAATTGGCTGAATTCATCAAGAGTTAACAAGTAGATATTTTAATTTTCAATGTTTAATGAATATTCTATTCCTATTTGTTATTATATAAACAATGAATATTTCTAATAATTACTAAGCACTATGTTTTATGTATACCATCTTTACGAATATTGGATATCTGATTATGTATCTTTGTTTTGCTAACAATTAAAATGCCATAAATTTACATATATTTTGTTCTTAACTTGCATAATTAGGTAAAGAAGTAAGAAATTAATTTTCTTAAATCTACTTCACAATTAACTAGCTCTTTGTCCTCTCTATTAATGCACTTAATTATAACATTACAGGAGAGTGGGGGAAACAAACACTTGGTTAAATTCTTTTTGTTTGAATAATAATTATTACATTTGTTTATGTGTATGGGTATAGTTTGGTATGGAAGTATATATTACAGCATAATCATGGAGGTTAAAGGCAGCATTAAGTCATCAGGTCACTTCATCATGTCTGTTCCAGGATTTGAACTTACGTCAACAGATTTGATGGGAATTCATTTTATTTTCTTAGTGTCTTGCTTGTTCCACTTTTGTTTAATTTATAAGAGCATATAATAATAAAATTTACTTTCCACTAAATTAAAAGAATTCAAGTGTCTTCATTAATAAGCATTCAATGTAACCATGGGTGTACCTAATTTTTAGGGAATAAAAATTACAATGTATTACAGGATACAATAGAATTTGTTTCAACGGAAGTCATTATCACTAAAACCAGTAAGTATTTCTCTAACAAACAGGCATAGAGAATATGTAATTCTTGATCTTTCACTGTTACTCACAAAACTGAGTTGAAAATATAGTTCACTAACACAGAATATAGAAAATGTAAGTACCGTTGACTAGAATATGTTTCAAAAACACTAATAAATGGAAACCCAACAGTGTTCCTTCATTTGCTAGATTCAATATTAACTTTTTGAAATGTCAGTACAGATTAATGGATGATTGATGGGGAATGCTTTTCCCTATATATGTTTCTTTTATTAGTTGATGAAAACATGGATAGTTCAGTAGCAATGCAGGAAGAATAGGCTGGGCTACCAGACAAGAAAAATTCTGGGGAAATGAACAGAGAGTGAACAATGGAGAAGACTTCATGTAGCTGTTGGGAAGATAGTATACTGGAAGTTCTTTGGTAAGATAAAACTAAGTAAATAACTCCCTACTCTTGCTTTTGCAGTCTATGTTAATTAAATGCATTGGGTCACAAAAGAAATATATGAAATTAGGAGAGGGATTTGGAAGACTTAAGAAGAAGCAGATGAAGAGAATAAGAATAAATGGGAAGCTATGATCAAAGAACACATGTACATATATATCAAATTGATGAAGAATACATTTGAATGCATATATATGATACATTAAGTCATTATTTCATTTTTAATAATTATTTGATTACCTTTTAATTAACTCCTAAATGTAAACAACAATATGCAATGGCAGCAGAATAAAACATCGTTGAACAGAGAGGCTAACTTAATGTGATAGTTCTTCCCTAGCAAGTTGGAGGCTTTATGTGTAATAATTAGTATTATAAAAAATACATCTTCTTTGGATATACACATGAAATATTCTCCAGTATAAACCAAAGTGTAAACCACAGAAGATTTTTAAAGATATTTAGATATCTTAAATCATATTAAGTACCATTTACAACCACAATGGAACAAGAGAAGAACCAATTAATACAAAGAAATGTGGAATATTCATTAACATATAGAATTTAAAACAAATAGTCTTAGTCATGTCAAAGAAGAAATGAAAGGGGAAATTAGAATGTACTCAGAATTGAATGATAGTAAAACAACATATCATAACTTACAAGATGAGAAATTATTGCTAAAGGATAATATAGCTGCACATTCATATATTCAAAATGAATGAATATTCAATACAACTTTCTATATCATGAAGAATCAGAAAATAATCCCCAAAGTAAAGCAGAAGGAAGGAAATAATAATAGAGTGTAGATATATAAAATGATGAATAAATAGAAAATAAAATCAATGAAGTAGAATGTTGAGAAATGTTTGACTAGATTGAGCAATAATAAATAAATAGATATAATTGGTTAAAACTAAAGTAATAGACAATAATACTTACCTTACACAAATAGAATAGATGTTATATTATGATATCATGAGCAATTTTAGGCTGTGCTGGGTAGTTTTATGTCAATGACACATGTTAGAATCATCTGAATGGAGGGAACCTCATTTGAGAAAATATTTCCATTATATCTGACTGTAGGGCACTTTCTTAATTAGTGGTTGATGTAGGATGACCCAGACCATTCTGGGTGGTGCCGTCACTGGGCTTGTCGTTCTGGGTTCTATAAGAAAGCAGGATGTGAAAGCCACAAAAAGCAAGCCAGTAGCAAATATACCTTCATGGCCTCTGCATCAGATCCTGCATCCAGTTTCCTTCCATGTTTGAGTTCCTGTCCCGAGTTCCTTCAGATGATGTGATGTATAAGCAAAATAAACCCTTTACTTCCCAAGTTGTTTTGGGCATGTTTTTCATCATACCAATACAATAAACTCTATGAAATGTACAAATCTCCCTATAAAGAGGTATTATCGAAGCTTACTTAGGAAGGAATTAATAATTTCAAAAGTACCAAAATTAGAAATTGAATCACTAATCAAATACTTTAAAACAACTAAAAGTCAAGATTCACATGACTTTATTGATGAATTGTTCAATTAAGCGCTAGAACTGACAGTAATATTTATAATGTTCTTATAAATATTAGGAAAACAATTCTTAACATATTCTATGAAGTCTAAAAGTAAAAGAATAAATATTTATATGACTACAGATGAAAACATGATACATTGTGAGATATAACTGAACAGTATATTTAAAGGGAGCATGCACAACTCAAATAGAGTTGATTCTAGAAATGTAATGTTAGTTCATCGTAAGATATGAATCTGTCTAACATGGTGCATTCACACAAAACCGTCTGCATTGCTGCAGAGAAAAATTTTTGACAAAATTTCAAGCTTTTTTAAATAAAATTACCCTGAAATCTGGATCAAAAGGTAATTTTTTCAACATGATACATGGCATAATATTTATGTCAGGAAAATGCAGCAGCAAAGGATGACAAACTTTGTGGCTGAGGAGAGGATCTTGTCTCAAAGGAAGCTAGGATTGCAATATCATGACTTTTCCAGTGTAACATGGTGATTTTTACATTGTTACTTCCTTTAAAAAGCTATAAAGAAAAAGCTATTTTCTGTCCATTCCTTGGGTTCTGGTGGTACAAATGTACAGATGTGGGCAGGCACGTATTTTTACGTATGCAATACACACATGCATATAATTTAATAACAAATAAGCACTTTTTAAACAATGAAAAAAAATTAAAATGGACAGGATAATGCTTCATATGCTAATAAGTACTATGAAGAAAGAATAGGTAATATTTACAGGGCTTATTTTTTTCATGGGGAAAGAGAAAGTCTCTGACAATATCAAATAGACAAAAAGACTTGACTGCCCTCATAGATGAATCTATTCATATCTCTAAAAGGAATGGATTATGCTGAATGTAAGTGTTCTGCAAGAAAAAGAGCTCTGAGAAAGGAAATCATTTAACATATTTAAATAATAGCAATTGTACTTTGAGAATAGAGGCAGTGATAGGTGAGAAAGTTCAGTAGAATCCATTTACATTTAACCATGATTCATTTCCTTCAGAGATGTGAACGAATTGATCTATGAGGTCCAATCAATTTTGTCTTATACATGATATGGTCATAGCACACATAAAGTTACAACATCTATGCTTGCCTGCCTAGGGCCTACACAAAATTAGATCCATAAACCATTCTGCCATAGTTGAAGAAGGGTTTCATTGGTAAGTGTATCACCTGAGAAAGATAACAGCAATCTAAAAATTCTGGATGTGAGAAAGTCATTGTCTTCAGTGATGTAGACACATACATTCCAGTGGATAGATTCATACTCATGTCTTCATGAATGGCTCTTGCTAAGCCTGACTGCTCACAAAGTAAAAAAATAAAGAAAAAAAAACATGAAAGTTAAGCTTTTGTGCAAGATCATGGGGATTGACAGAAATGGAAGGGAGAAGCATGACGAATAAGAATGAACAAAATGCATTATATACAAGTATAACTTTGTCATAGGATAAAATAATAAATATATTACAATATATCGTGGGCTATTGTTTGGTTTAGAGTGATGACAGCCTCTTCTTTGTAGGCTAAGAAGAGAAAATCCAAATAGGTGATTGATACATGTTTTCATTGGGGAGGTTTTTATTTTGTTTTAGTACAACTTCTTATTTTTATTGTCGTTCAGAACAGGGTTGGGTCAGCCCCAGTCCCCTCCAGGAGCTGGACAGCAGAATTTGTAGGGTTGGGTATACTGTCTCCGCATGGTAACTTGGTCCCAGAGGACATCAGATGGGTGGGACATACTGAGGCTGAGAAGTCTTTAAATAGAGGAATAAGGAGGGGATGGAGAGCCTGGCTGTGCTCTAGCACACCATGTAGTCCTTTTGCTTATTGAGCTGAGTTTGGCAGAAGGAGAAGCCTCCAAGGAGGAGGTAGAGGCCTGCATTGATGAAACAGTTGTAGCTGACTTGTTAATACAGTCTGCATATGTTCTGAGGGCCATTCTCAAAATCTTTCTTTGTGAAGGGAACATCCTCAATTAACACAGCAGAATGAACATTGAAAAATATCCCGAGCATTATCAACATGATCACTCCACAGACACTGAAAACGATGCTGCCAACTTAGGTCCACAGCAAGCACAGGTACGATGCCATGAAGGAAGGGCAGGAGCAATAGAGACTGAGCAAAAAGCAGAAGTGGAGAGAGGGAATCCTGGAGATACGAGGGACAGAGGTTTTAGATTTTGGAGTTTCATTAGGAATTTTTGTCAAGGGTATTATTTATGGTATACATCAGAAGCTGGACACAGCCATTTGTAAAAATCAAGGGATGAGCTCCCTTTATCCTATCATTGGATGCTGAATAAAATTATCTTCCTTTGTTCCTTAACTGTTTGGTTAATATTAAACAGTGTTTGGTAGGAAAATTACCTACAAATATAGTAACAATATGCTTAGAGAAAAAATTGGAGTTTAGATTTTGTTATATCAATTTGGAGATAACAATTGGATATCTACATAAGGATACTTAGTAGACAGTTATGTATAATTACATAGAAGATTTGAAAATAAGTGAGATACACATGCATTCTTCATATATAAGTAAATAGGCATAATTCCATTGCCTAGCTTTAAGTACACATGGAAGAGTACATAAGATCAAAGACAGCCTTTACATTTTAATAATTTAGATCACTTGGAATTAAACAAAAAAGATTTTAAAACAACGGTAATTGTATTAGGGAAAATACAGTAGATGTTACATCATGGGAGCTAAAATCATTTGTGTGCAGAAATGGGGAAACATGAAAAGAACAAACTGAGTCTATAGATCAATTCTGATAGTACATATATAAATCTATTCTCATTAAAAACTAGAATATTTTGTTGCCTGCAAAGCCATCAAGGAGCAAATTTTTCTCTGATGAATTAATCTTAAGGTCATATTATTCTGACCAAAAAGAGACCAACAGAAAATGGAGTCATATTGAATCAGAAGAATGAACTTTAGAGTTTCAGTGAAACTTTTTTCACTGATATTTCCTGGACTCACAGCTTGGTTGCTGACCTGATGACTTATTACTTAGAGCAAGCTAAAGGCTTTTGCTTCAAACCAAGTGGATAATCAATCACTAAAGAACTTTCTTGTGAGCATGAAGATCTGTGTTTGATTTCTAGAAGACACATAGTTTAAAAAGCTGGTTGTGGTCACAGCACAGAGGAAATGGAGAAAGTTTGTATATTAGCTACATTTTTGTTGTGATAAAATACTATGTTCAAGACATTGTAAAATTGTGAAAGTTTATTATGGCTTGTGGCTTCTTAGAGATGATAGTCCATTATGGAGTGGAGGCATACTAGTAAGCAACAGTCACCACAACCAGGGAAGGAAACCTAGAGCTCAAATCTTCAATAACAAGCAGGAAATAGAGAGAACAAACTGGGAGACATTTAACTTTCTTTTTTTCCTTTAAATATTTTTCCTTTTATATGCCAACCCCAGTTCTCCCTCACTCCCCTTCTTCTGCACCTGTCTCCCCACTTCCCACACGCCATCCATTCCTCAGAGTAAGGCTTCCCTTGGGGAGTCAACAAAGTCTGGCATACCAAGTTGAAGCAGAAATAACCTCCCATCAAGGTTGAGCAAGGTATCTCACCATAAAGAATGGGCTCCCAAAAGTCAGTTCATGCCTGTAGGATAAGTCCTGGTGACACTGCCAGCACCCCCCTCAACAGATCAAGTCACATAACTATCACCTACATTCAGATGGCTTAGTTAGTTCTCGTGTAAGCTCCACTGCTATCAGTCCAAAGTCCATGAGCTCCCACTAGCTCGTGTCAACTGTCTCTGTGGTTTTTCCCCATCATGATCTTGACTCCCTTGCTCATATGTTCCCTCCTTGATCTCAACAATTCAACTCCAGGAGCTCAATCCAGTGCTTTTCTGTGTGTCATTGCATCTGCTTCCATTAGTTACTGGATGGAGTTACTATAATGATAATTATGGTAGTCACTAATCTAATTACAGGGAGAGGACCATTTACACACCCTCTCCACTATTGCTAGAAATATTAGCTGGCATCATCCTTGTGGATTCCTTGAAATTTCCCTAGCATCAGCATTTCTCTCTAATTCCATAATGGCTCTCTCTATCAACATATTTTTGATTGCTTTCCTTCTGTCCCACCCCCCAACTAGGCCTTCTTGATTCCTCGTGTTCCTATTCCCTACCCCCTTTCTTCTACACCCTCCCAGTTTACTAAGCAGATCTTAACAATTTCCCCTTCCTCAGGCCATCCATGTGTGTCCCTCTTAGAGTCTTCCTTTTTAACCTAGCTTCTCTGGGGTTGTGGACTGTAGCCTGATTATCCTTTGTTTTAAGTATAGTATCCAATTATGAATGAATACATACTATAATTGCCTTTCTATGTCGGGGTTACCTCACTCAGAATGTTTTTCTAGTTCCCTTTATTTGCTTGATGTCATTGATTTTTTTAACCACTGGGTAATACTGAATTGTGTAAATGTACCACATTTTAATTATTCTATGGTGATATATTATTTATGGTTTACTAACTCTTCACTGAGGAAAACCAAAGTCAGCCTAAAGCTGAAGAGATCAGGCAGTGGTGACACACACATTTAAGGAGTCTTTTCAGTGAACTTGTAACCATGGCCACAGCTCCTCAGGCATCTAGAAGCAGAAAAAGAGAAGCTTGGGCCATAGCTTTCCTTGGTGCATTCTTTCTAGCCTGTCAGAGGATTCATTAGGGAAAACAGGGAAACATCCCAGTGGTTCTTTGTATTTTTCTGTGTAGTTGTTCCCCAATAAACATCCATTTATCATTATCTTTGGTCTAGTGATATAATTACATCCTCTCCTTCAAGCCAGAAGCAAGGAGGTGGTCATACACACCTTCAAACCTAGGACTCAGGATTAAGAGATAGATTGATCTCTCAGAGTTCAAGGTCACCCAGATCTACAAAAGATTGAATTAGTCTAAAAGAGAATTATAGCTCACACCTGCAATCCCAGTACTAGAGGGATATATAAGACAGAATCAAGGTCTCAGAAAAGATTCATTCTCCAGCCACACTGGACATAAGAGTTGTTCATTCTCCAGCCATGCTGAGGAAAGGTTACAGTCTGAGGCTTGGTGAGAGCTTGTGAAGACAGGATCAGTTCATTCCGCCTGAAGTAGAGATAAGAAGCTAGTGGCCAGCTTCTTTGCTTTTCTGATATTCAGCTTGAAGTTTGAACCCCAATATAGTCTCAGGGTCTTTTATTTTCTATGTTACATTATCCATTCTTCAGGTGAAGAACATCTAGGTTGTTTCCAGGTTCTGGTTATTACAAATAATGCTGCTATGTACATAGCTGAACAAATGTCCTTGTGGTATGTTTGTGCATCAGTAGTATTTCTGGGACTTAGGTAAATTGACTCCAACTTTTCTGAGAAACAATCATAGTGATGAACTTCCTGAAGCAAATAGCAACACTAACTTTGGTTACTTTAACCTGTAAGAATATTTCTTACTAAAATTAGCATATGGACATATCTCCTCAGTGTGCTGTCCAGTCTGTACAATCTACATGATAAAATCCAGGTCAGTGAAAAAACTGTTTATAAAAAAAAGAAAATGGGTGACACATGAGAAATGTCACTACAGTTTGTACTCACACACACACACACTTTTGTTTTGCTAAGTAAATTTAATTCATATTATTAATAATAACATGCATATATAAACACAATTCAGATACTAGTTTAGTCAATCTATGTCAATTAATTTATGTAATCTCTCAACAGCCTACCTTATTGTAGGTACTGTTAGGCTCAAACTTACAAAGTTGCTGATCTTTTATTAAATCATATAAAGTGATAAACTATGTTTTCATATAATCTGTACATGCAATATCACTAAAGTATACATTTCTAAACCAATTCAAAGATTAAATAACAAGGAAAACCGAGAACAAAGACATTTAGTGGCATGCAGGGTAGAGATATGACCACAATATACCCAGCTCCAGGGCTCATATCCTTCTGCCTTCTGACAATTTTCTCTCCTATATGGGTCACCATCTAAATCCAGAAGTTTTACTGTACAGTGACCCTTACAATTCTACATTCATTACAATCTTTTATTCTTAATCCTCAGGTTTTCTGAGCAAAAAGAAATGTCACAATTTCAGGGCAAGTTACTGACAAAGACAAATGCCAAGCACTTAGTTATAGTTTAAATTTAAAAAGACTTCTAGAGAAAAGTCTCACATATAAATCATTGCAAAATACTCCAAGGAAAATAGAGCTCCATAAATTAATTATTAGTCCTGTCGGACATGAATGTTTTATTACTGTTTAGTATATCAACTTATGACTGGATAATATTTCTATTTGATCTATTTTCTAGTCATGATAGGTTTTGAGATATGTATATTTTTTGAAAAATTACATATTATCCTTAGCAATCCAACCAATATGTACTGTCTTTTTGAATTTATCAGTACTTTTCTGTGTAACTTAGGTGCCCAAATTTTCAGCACAATCTACTCATTCCCTCAATTATACTTATTTTTTGGAGCATATTAGCATCTAATTATATATTTTATAATCATATAATATTTATTGACTGCCTTCTTGCTGTAAAAAAATCAATTCTGAAAATCAAATATTTCTATCAGTTTTGTTAACTATTTAGCCTTACCAGAAATTACAGTGCTGGATGCAAAGAAAGCTCTTCATAAATACTTTTACTTCTGTTGAAATATGACCCATAAGCCATAGAATTTATTGTATAACTTTAATTCCTATCTTTTTGACATAGTAGATTTTGAAGAGGGAGAAATTGTATTTATTACCCTGAAGATTATTAGGCAAATGTGGAGTTATTTTAGGTATTCCATACACAAATCATCTCTCATTAAATGGAAATATTATAATCCTACCCTTTGTGGCTCAAAAAGCATTATTTGTACAGAAACCTTTTAGTGATGAGGAAGAAAATGTAATGATTTTCCTTGGTAATTGCTGAGTAAACTATGTCTTGGTCACTAACATTCTTTCCTGGGATACATTGTTATAAAGACTGTTTAATTTTGATATAACCAAGATAGTGTCACACACACAAATATGATGTAGTCTGGACCACTGGTAAGTAATTTTGACATGCTTTAGCAAGGCTTGGACTACCAGATATACCTCTCTGATTTAGTGAACAAATTGTCCTAATTATACACTAAAATAAAAAAGATTAATGAAATGAAATTTAAAAAGCATAAATATATAATATTCATTTCTTAATGCCCTAAAACTACAGTAAATTTTGATAGAAAGGATACTTGTTCATTGTTCATAAAAGACCGTGAAGACTTATATGAAATGCAACTTTCTCAGATTGAAGTAAAATGAGTAAGCTATAGTAATAGAATTTCATAGTCATCATAACACATGATTTTTGTTAGGTCACAGGTATTCCCTTAGTTCTGAGACAGCCAGGTGTTATGTAGCAGTTTCCCCTGAGATTGAAACATTCCATCCTGCATGGAAACTCATTAAGGCAGGAAATAAATCAAATTAGCTTCAGGAAATCACTGCAACTGACTCGATTCACTGGGTCCTTTCCTCATTAAGAATATATAAACAAATAATCTCAGGTCCATTGAGCTACCTGGAAAGGACACCCTGTAATTTGTTAAACTGCCTTCAGATTGTGCGTTTATGTGAACTATCATTCATGCTGGAGTTGGCTTTGGCGAATCAGCTGTCTTTGAGTCATTTCTGCTCTTGTAAGTTACTCTTCATCTATATCCTTGTAAGTAGCCACAGTTAAACTTCTAAGTTCATCAAATTGCACTTCAGTGGTCTCCATAGTTTGTTCTGTTGCTGGTTCTTTATATGGGGTAAGTAGACATCTGTTCATCACCCACCCCTCAAATAATATCACATACCACCAGAGAAAGGAAGACCAAATACAAAAATAGGAGTTGTTTTTATAGGAAATAAATATATTTTTTTCAGAGAAACTATAGAATGGACAAATAACTATACATGACATGTTAAAAGAAAGCATAATTGAGCACTTTATTAGCTAAGAAGGTAACAGTAGACTGTATCTAAGTACTCCCTGGGCTTCTGTTTCTTCATCTCTAATGTGCAGCTAATCCCCTTATCATGTATCACTTCCAGGATTTTTTTTGAGGATAAAACAGCACACCACTGAAAGACATATTTTAACAGAGTAACTTTTATTTCACTTTATGATAATGAACTATTTGTTTTTCAGCAGCAGTAAAGAAATAGTGAATCCCTCAAAGTATCATAAACCATTCAAGAACTGTACACTTTAAAAATCATTAACAAACATGGCTTAGTTATCCTGAGTCTGTTTGGAATACTGAAAGATGTTTTAAATACCTGCCCTGGTATCTTCATCAACCCACAACTAGGGATTTGATGGATAAAGAAGCACCAAGGACCAGGAAATTGCATTTGTTGAGAAATTGTTGAGTTCCTTGTGGGCCAATTGGCACCACTAAAGATGGAACCAGGAATGGCTAACAGCATTATGATCTTCTCATTTACCTAGAAATTTTCTCAAATGCATCATAAAAGTCAAATGGGACTTGACAAATAAGAAGAAAGATAGGTGAATATGAACTGTAAAAAGAAAAGGTATCCACTAGTCACTTGATATTATGTTTGAGAAAACACCATACCACTTACTTTGTTTTTTGAACAACCAGCTTATTTCTGCCAAGGCTGAAATCTGAGCATAAGTAATGCAAGAATTAAAAATGTAAAATAAAGGATTTGTGAACCATTTCAGCTGCCCGAGGAAGGAAATATTAGGCCAGTGAGAAACTATTTTAGAGAAAGCAACCATAGATTAAATTAAGTTCTCAGGACTGCTTTTATTTTATTCATTATGTTTGTGGATAAAATCGTTCAATGATATCTAAGACTGACTGTAACTGTATAAACTACTGATAATTTTGATGCTATTATATTAGTCTATGTAATAAGCTTTCCAAATTCTGACATAAGATATATCTCAGAATTTGTTGTAGTGTATCTTTTTTTAACTGTATGAACCAGTTTATTTTTAGTTCTGAACAGACACTGAGTTAACTAAATTCTAATGATTTTCTAATTTGATTTTCTAATTTACTTTTCAGCAGTTATTCTCATAGAGACCACACTATTGCTATTACCAAATTGCACTTAATCAAATTTGAAGACTTAAGTTAAATCTTATAAAACAATATGCTTAAACATGTTACTAAGAATATATTTTGACCAAGTAATTTTTAAAGTCAAATTCAACTTTTTTAATTTTTAAAACAATTTTATTTTACATACCAGTCCCAGTTTTTCCTCTCTCTTGTCCTCCTGCTCATCCCTAACTTCTCTCTATCCACCCATCCACTCCTCAGAGAGGGTGACTCCTCCCAAGGGGAATCAACAAAGTCTGTCACTTAAGACAGGACTAAGACCCTCCACCCTATATCTAGGCTGAAAGAGTACACCTCCATAGGGAATGGGCTCTCAAAGGCCATTTGTGCACTTGGAAAAAATATTGGTTCCACTGCCAGTGGCCTCACAGGCTGCCCAAACCACACTACTGTCACCCACATTCTGAGGCTTCAGTTCAGGCTTATGATACAGGTTCAGCAGCTGTCAGTCTAAAAGGTGTGAATTCCTATTTTCCTAGCTCAGTTGTTTCTGTGGTCTTGACCCCTTTGCTCTTTACTCCTCCCTCTCTACAACTGGACTCCAAGAGTTCAGCTCAGAGCTTAGCTATGAATCTCTGCTTCTGCTTCCATCAGTTATTGGATGGAGATTCTATGATGACATATAAGGTAGCCATAAATATCACCCTCCCTGGGGAGCAGAGAGGGGTTGGGATAGGGGATTGGGGAGGGAAGGGAGGATGGGAGGGAGAGGGAACTGGGATTGACATGTAAAACAAGATGATTTATACTTACATATTGAAAAATAACCAAAGCCATCATTAGAAGGAGGGGGAAAACACCTCCTTCCATTGTATATATTTTTTTTCAAAAATCAGGTGTTCATAGGTGGGTGGGTTAATATTAGGATTTTCTATTCGATTCCTTTTTTCTTCCTGTCTATTTTTGTGTTGATACCAAGCTGTTTTCAGGATTATAGCTCTATAATAGAACTTGAAATCAGGGATGGTGATACCTTTGGGAGTCCCTTTATTGTACAGGGTAGTTTTGGCTTTCCTGGGTCTTTTGTTTTTCCATATAAAGTTGAGTATTGTTCTTTTGAGGTCTGTGAAGAATTGTTCTGGGATTTTGATGGGGATTGCAATGAATCTGTAGATTGCTTTTGATAAAATTGCCATTTTTACTATATTGATCCTACCAATCTGAGAGCATGGGAGATCTTTCAACTTTCTGATATCTTCTTCAATTTCTTTCTTTAATGACTTAAGTTCTTGTCATACAGGTCTTTTACTTGTTTTAGAGTTACCCCATGGTATTTTATGTTGTTTATAGCTATTATACTTGATGTTTCTCTGATTTCTTTCTCAGCTCATTTATCATCTGCATATAGGAGGGATACTGGTTTATTATTGTTTCTTTGTTTTTTAATGTTCTTGTATCCTGACACATTACAGAAGGTGTTTGTCAGCTTTAGGAGTTCCCAATTTTAGAGAAGGTTCCATGAGGTACTGGGAAGAAGAGATATTCTTTTGTAATGGAGTAGAAAGTTCTATAGATGTCTGTTAAAGCCAATTGAGTCACAATTTCTGATAATTCCTTTATTTCTCTCTTAAGTTTCTGTCTGACAGACCTGTTGAGTGGTGAGAGTGGGGTACTGAAGTCACCCACTATTGGTGTGTTGGGTTTGATTTGTGATTTATGCTTTAGTAATGTTTCTTTTACAAATTTTGTTGCCCTTGTTTTCGGGGTATAGTTGTTCAGAATTGAGAGTCCATCTTGATGGTTTTTTTCTTGTAATGAATATGAAATGTGCTTCTTTATCTCTTTTGATTAATTTTAGTCTCAAGTCTATTTTTTTAGATATCAGTATAGCTATGCCAGCTTGTTTCTTAGGTCTGTTTGCTTTGAAAATCTTTTCTCTACCCTTTTCTCTGAGGTAATGTCTGTCTTTAAATATCAGTTATGTGTATTGTATGCAGCAGAATGATGGGTCCTGTTTTTATATCCATTCTGTTAGTTTGTGTATTTTTATAGGCAAATTCATACTGTTGATATTAAAAGATATCAATGACCAGTGATTGTTCCCATTATTTTTTATTTTGTTGTTGGTGGTGGTATTGTTTTTGTTTTTCCCTTTTTTGGGTTTTGCTAGTGTGAGATTATGTATTGTCTGTGTTTTTGTGGATGGAGCTAGCTTACTTGAGTTGGAGTTTTCCTTCTAGTACTTTATATAGGACAGGATTTTTGGATAAGTATTGATTAATGGGATTTTGTTATGGACTATCTTGTTTTTTCTTTCTTTATGTGATTGAAAGCTTTACTGGGTATAGTAGTCTGGGCTGCCATTCATGGTCTCCTACTATTTGTAGAGTATCTATTGAAGACCTTCTGGCTTTCAGTGTTTTCATGGAAAAGAACACTAGACTTGGAAGTTACTCATACTTGAATATTACCTTAGAAACTAGATTTTTAGCAGCATCTTTTTTTGTGTGTGTATTTCATACTGAATAAAATGTTCAGAGTCCCTCTCATTCATCACAGAGGAGTAAAGAATTGTATGAATTGTTGAAAATCTTGAGGTAAGACAGACAGATAATTTTGGAAACACATTATTCAGTTATTTTTCTTAAGATTAATGATTTGTGTTTCTTTCCCTTACATTCTTTTTTGTGAGCCTAGGTTTTAATGGCTAAGCCATCTGTCCAGCCCTGTTCTTGTCCCTTAAGAAGTGTTTATTCTGTAATCTTTGACAGTCAATAAAATTTAGTATATTTAAAAACTCAGGATGAAATACTCATACATCAAATGTTTTAATTTCTTAATTATTTCCCCCAGGATAATGTATAAAATAACCTATATTACTAAGACTGGGAAGTTCTCATAATGATAAACAGTTAAACAATGAGTCTTCTAGCTGTCTGGTATTGTGTTAAGAATTATAATTCCAAGTTCAGTTATAAGTATAGCAATTGAAAAAAGAAATAGTATAAACAGCTTGTTCAAGCCTAGAAAATCCTAGTGTACATTGGGAGGTTACTATGAAAGGATATTGTTTAGTGAGAAGGGATTTAGAAGACCAATTATCACAAATGTAGAGATTCATATGTTCTTAGACATTTGTAAAAATAGACAACTGATACTTCACAATTTCAAATAAAATCAAGTGTATTTGACTACTGCTTGCTTTGAAGGTCTGAAGAAGTGAATTTGGTGATCTGAACTGAAGAACTTATTCAGGCAAGGACATTTGTATATATTCTGGATATCAATTAACCATAAGCTGTGCCAAGAAAGGGAGAGAGAAATGTTAGTAGGAAGGATAAGAAATTCAAAAGAAACACAGGACCACTTAGGAAAGAAAAGTCCAACTTTTAATTAGTGAAAGATTTGACACAAATATGTGATTACTGATGGGAATTTGTGGCCAATTGTGTGGGAGCAAATTGTCCCAATGGGCATGGTCTTCTCTGGGGATACTTGATGGAGAAAGAGCTAGTGCTCTCTTGGATGTGGGGAAGCTCCCAGCAAGCCATGGCTTAGAGCTTCCCCATTGCTTTTTGGTAACTTTTTTGGGGAACAAGTTTGTAGAGCAGCCTCGGAGAGATGGTCCCCTAGTAGGAACAGTGGAACAGCTGGTGGTGTGGACCAGATTCCTCATTGTAATCATTGTGTATGGATATTGATATTAATAAAAGGTAACACAGTTCCTAGACTTCCCACCTTTATCACTCAAAGTACATATGACAAATTAAATTTTTATACTTCTGTTTCATTTCATTCACTGTACTCTTTCTCTTGTAGAATCAGAGATAGTTGTCCAGAAGAAGGAGGAAAGATATCAAAACCTGTAATTTGGGAAAGCCATATAAAAACTGTCATTCAAACCAGGCATTCTGGGCCAGTTAATCTAGCACTTGACAGGTAGTGACATGAGGTTCAGGGATTCAAGTAGGCATTGGATAATTTGTTCAGGACAGTCATGTCACAACTGTCACAACATTTACAGGAGACAAGAAGTCATATAATTCTACAATTATGGGATAATTTAATTAATGATGCCACTTCAGTGAATTAAACAGAGATTTTAAATTATTGAAACAGTTTTATCTTTTTAGATAATAAAGTAGTCTGAATTATTACCCAAGTTTATATTTTGCATTATGATACATTTCTTTTGATTGAACATCCTATGCTTGTGGTCAAGTACATAATAGAATGCATACACCATTGTAGTATGTTAGTGCAATGATTGATTTCCCTAAAAATTTAATTCCCTATGCTCTCTCTACTCATTTTCCCCTTAACCATACTCACTGATATTTTTTTATACCTTCTATGGTTATCTTTTCAAAAATACAACAAAGTATATATTCACATAGTATATTCCTCTTAAATTGTCTTCTTTCACTATAAAAGAATGCATATTGAAGCTGGGAAGTAGCAGTGTAAGCCTTTAATTCAAGCAGTTGGGAAGCAGAGGCAGGCAGATTATTTGAATTCAAGGCCATCCTGGGGTACAGAGTGAATTCCAGGACAGCTAGGTAGGTCTACACAGAGAAACACTATCTTGAAAAACAAAACAAATTTCTACATATATTTCTCCTGTTTTTAGCATAGGTTAGTATTTCTTTATCAGGATGCATACATAATATTTTATTAAATAATTTGCTTTTACAATATTTTAATTGATAGTTTTATAGAATGTATTTTGGTTGTATTCACCTCCACTCTTCCTCTAACTCATCCTAGATTTGCATCTACCACTCTAAATCCCCAACTTTATATTATTGGTTTTTGATTTTTTTCTTTAGTCTTTTTTTTTTTTTTTTTTTTTGGTCCAATCTATGATGTCCTTATACTCCTGAGGGTAGGGCCATCCACTGTATTATGGTCAAACTACTGGAAGCCATACCCTTAAAGAAAGCTGACTTTCTCCCACAGCAGTCATCAACTGTACAAAGCTGCTCAGTTAGGGTTGGGGCTCATGAATTCCTCCATCCTCCATACTGGAATGTTGACTGGCTTAATCTTGTATGTAATCTTGAGTGTACATTTTGTGCACTAAGTTTCCTGCTCAGAATGCTTGCTTACCAGGACATGAAAGGGCCCTTGTATTCCATACTAAACCTTTGCAGCTTAAATAGAGGGTATCTTTATCTATTTTAGAACCAGTGAATCTCACTTTACTTTGCTTAAGCCAAATACGCTATTTGCCTCAGGTGTGATTCCAATTCTTGGCATTTCATAGTCCATGGGAGAGGTATTGGAGTCTTTGTTTATTTACACATGGATTGTGTCTATTGGCTAATTTCTGTCAGGTTGAAACTAATAAAATTATATGGAAAGAGGAATCCTTAATTGAGAAATTTTCTCCATTAGATTGGACTAAATTAGACTATTAGGCACATTTTCTTGTTTAATGGTTTATCTGAGAGGACCAAGCCCACTGATGAGTGGTACCAACTTCAGACAGGTGGTCCTGGAATATATTAGAAATCAAACTGAGCAAATGCAAAATAGAAAGCTATTGGCTTGTTACTAGCATTTCTTATTGGCTAGTTCTGTCTTATTAACCCATATCTATTAATCTAAGTGTTCCCATGTAGTCTTACCTTACCAGAGAGAGGGTCCAGAGTTCTGCTCTTTTTGTCATACATGTTGAATCTCTTTTTACCTCTCCTTAAATTCTCCTTGTCTCCTACTCCTGCCTACCTTGCTTTCCTATTGGCCAACAGGGCTTTATTCAATAACCAATACATGAAACATATTTACAGAATGACATCTCCCATCACAGTCTTGGCTTCCCTCAATGTCAGACTATAAAGTGCAACAAAATATAAAACCTTTCCTCCTCAAGTTGCCTTTTACCATAGTGTTTATCACAGATACATAAAGCAAATTAGCACACTGTGTTATTCTGTATTTTATTAACAGAACAGTTACAGTTGCCCTAAGTTAGCCTAAGTGGATGACAGTTTGATGCATACTATTACAGCTAACCTCATTTTTGCCTTTTATCTATATACATAAAGCTTATTCCATCCAGAGTATGAGTGCTCTGAATTTTCCTTGAGGACACTAATGCCAACATGCACTTGGTAGAAAAGACCTTTTGACATTGGTACTTGGCACACTGTGTTACTTACCCTATAAATAATAACTGATATTAAGTTTGTTATTCTAGAAGTTTTACAGTTTCACAGTCTACATGTAGTCTTGTATCTAACTTTAAGTTTAGTTAAATGAACATCATATATTCTAGAATGGTACAGAAAAGTTCTGGAAACAGGCTATGGAGTAGAGAAATTATTTCTTTTACTGGTTAACTTTTTTACTATGGTAATTGTCTTACTTTTCTCATTGATATGACAAACTGCCAGACAAAAGCAATTTAAGCATATAGGAGTTTACTATGGCTCATAGTTTGAAGTTACATTCCCCCGTGGAGGAAAAATCATGGCAGCAAGAAATGGAAGTAAGCTGGTTATACTGCATATGTGTTGAAAGCAGAGTGATGCTCATTCTATAAAGTTTTCAGTTTAGTTTCTTCTTTGTATTTAGTCTGGAGACCTGTTAGGTGCCTCTTCCATTTTGGTTGGGTCTTTTCATCTCAGTTAATCTAATCTGAAAACTTCCTCACAAATATGCAAAAGGGTTTGTCACCTGTATGATTCTACAACCTGTCCAGTAGAAAATCATTGCAAATTATTGGAAACATTAACTTTGTAATATTTTTCTTGTTTTTTTGAGACAGGTTTTTTCTGTGTAGATACAGCTATCCTGGAACTCACTCTGTAGACCAGGCTGGCCTCCAACTCACAGAGATCCACCTGTCTCTGCTTTCCAAGTGCTGGGATTAATGGTATGCTACACCACTGTCTGGATTAATCTTATAATTTTGATAAGAGGATATTTTTAAATAAACAACAAAAAAACTGAAACAATAACAACAAAAACACTAAGCCTAGCAATATTGGAGCACATTTAATCCCAGCACTCAAGAAGCAGAGCCAGGTGGATCTCTGTGAGTTCAACTTCTACCGAATGAGTGCCAGGAGAACCAGGATTGTTACATCGAGAAACCCTGTCTCAAAAAACAAACAAACCAACAAGCAATCAAAAATCCAAAAACCAACCAAACAAATGCACAAGTAGTAATAATCTCAATTCAGTGTTCAAATGAACATATACTAAATTTTTACTTGTTCATACTAAGGCTAAATGATCACAAAATTAGTAAAAGTTAAATAATGAAAGAGTGGCTAAGTAGACTATGTATGCAGATAATAATTTGTGTTTCCAAAAGTTAAGAAGTGCTTATTCTTCACAACTCATTCGGATTAAATCCCAAGAACTCTGATGATTTTTGCTACCTTACATGGAAAACAGCATGCTTATGCAACACTCTTAATTCTGCTATTTTTGTACCTTTAACTTTCAGTAAGAGTTTTAAAACGTCATAAAAATGTGATCCTTAAATTGATTCTAATCTCGTAAGAAATCTTCTAAATGATTTACTTTATTAATGTTTAATGCCTTAATGCACATTACTTAGTAAAGGACCACCTTGGAACATAATGGCTGATAAAAAGACTTTCTTCAAAGAATGGTGAATGTAAACTAATGTGATATGCTTGAGGTCCTCCTCGGGAGATTCTTGCCCCTCTTTATCATATTAAGAATTGTTTTACTCAAACTTAATGATGATTCCAGGATGAGTTTCCATAATTTATCATTTCAAACAGTGGTTGACCCATATTGGAAGGGAGGAACATTAAATACCACATTGTTACAATTGCTTTTAGTTTTAAAAACAAGCAAGCAAGATTGAATACTAATTCTTGATATAAATGATATAAAATATCTAAACAATAAATGTTAGCTAGAAATGCTCTAATGAATGGGTTATTGTCTTTATGAAACATTTCACTTAATGAGTGAAAATGAGAGAGGAAAAAAAGTTAGGTTTTTGGTTTATTTTTTTGTTTTGAGTAGAGTGGGAGACTAGAATGATTTATGAAAGAGATTACTTCAGTTTACAAAATAAAAATGTTAGTATATTACAGCAAAAATATAAAATTTGATCTGTTTTTGTAAATTTTGGAGACTTTCATTTTTAACTTGCTTCATTTCCCTGTTAAGAAATATTGCTGCATATGGGAATTTAATATCATTTTTTTCTAAGAAAACATTACCTCAATTAAACCATTCGTTACTTTGTTTCTCTTCAGTTATAAGATTTTGCTCTAATTTCCAGTGTATAAAACAATCTAGCAGAATCTTTAACATGAACATCTATTATAGTTCCTTCATCTAACAATTCTCCGTTATTATCACATTTAGGATACTCTATGTAAAACAACTTCCCCAGCTATAAAAGCCTTGTCTTCCTCACATACAATTCTGACCTCTCAAACATTGGAGGGAGGTAGCCCATGTATGCAAATAACAAAGCTTATTTTAGTTAATTGCTTGCTTTAATTAATTTGGCCATGATGATTGGGTTTGTGGTCTTTCTCCTCCTACCTGTGGGATTAACATTAGCTCCTTAACAGAATATTTTTAGTTGCAGTGTTGACCTGATTATCTCAGATGATATTGCTGACTTCCACTAAATTTTCGTTGCTCACTTTGTTGTTTGTTTCTGATAAATGGTTTTATTATTAAACGTAAGAGCCTGTATGTGTCTCAAGTCAGGTCCTGTCCTCAATAAAGCAATTAAAAGGACCAAATTAAAAGTGGAAGCAGAACAGGAATTATTCAATGTGGCTGCATTGAGAGAGGACAAAGAAATTAAGGGAATACTCCCAAGTCTGCTTTTTGATCTGAAGTGAGATTAAAAATTAAATAATGAGCCAGGGAAATATGGTTCAAAATCAAGGTCCCCAAGTGTCTCTGGCTAGCCACCCACTAGCAGACAGCCGCTGAGTCCTTGATGAGAGCCTGACTAGGTCACGGCACCAATGTTGTTCTTTTGATACAGCTGCTGTGATGCAGCTGCTATGGCCTAAGAAACACAAACACGAGATTCAGAGCCCGCGCGGAGTTTATTGAGAGAGGGGAGAGGAAAGAGGTGGGTAGCTGGTGGCCAACCGAAAGCGGGGAGAGAGAGAGAGAGAAGGGGCAAGAAGCAAGAGAGAAGGAAATGAGAGAGAGGGACAAGAGAGGGAAGCCAAGAGAGAGAGAGAGGTACGCTTGGCGCGCTTGCTTTAAAAGGGGAGCTTGCACATGCATAACCCAGTCTCTGCTGCCAGGTAGCTTGGGCAGCAGGGTTTGTACATGCTTAACCCAGTCTCCGCCCAGCCAGGTAAAAGCTAGGTAAGGCTTGACATAGTGATTACGTGGCCATAGGCGTCCCGCCCATCAGAGGCGGGGCCCACAGACTGCCGAGCCTCAACAAGCATTTGAGTTGTCTCAGAAGCCATACTCATTTCACCCTTAGAGCGGTAGTCTTTTAGTTATGCTTTTATTACAGTGAAAAGACACTGTGATCATGAGTCAATGGGAAAAATATTGCTCAGCAAATAGTACTTATAAAATTCCAATCTAAATGCAAAGAATGTAAAACAAACAAACTTATAATACACCAAGAATGAAAATAAATATCAAGCCTGGAAAACTCTTAAAAAGAAAACAAAACTGAAAATCTACATTACCTTGAGTTGGGTAAATTTTCCCAGTATATTACATTAAAGGCACAAGTAACAAAATAAAAATAGAAAAATTTTTCCTTCTAGTATTTAAAACTTCTGTACTTCTATAATAATTTCAAAGTCAAAATTGAAAATAAAAACAAAAGTAAGGGGAAAGAAATATTTATATATTTGTCAACCTTATATCTGGTAAAAAAAAATGCTGCATAGAAAACATAGAAATTAAAAATTGAATGACAATGGAAAAGTTTGACAAATGAGTGACAAATTTACGTAGAGATTTTTCAAGAGCATATAAGCTCACAAAAACATACCCATTGGCTCTTTACTAGAGCTCTATATATGTCTATGTGAAAATTAGTTTGAGCTTGTATTTTACTCACTCAAAACATGTATGACTTCTGTCCTTTCATATACAAGGTTGAAAAAGCCTTGAAGTGAACTTTCTAGAGGCATGACTTTGACCTTTTTCAAGTTTTGTTTTCTGCTCTTAGTTATAGTAAACTATATGTTAACACTGCTATTAGTCTTTCTTTGAGAAAATAAACTCAAGTCCAACTGTCATGTTTGCAATGTTTGCATGTCAAAGAACCCTGACTAGTCTGCCTGAGGTTTAGTGAACACTTTTTTAAAACTATCTCTTTGTTCTTCAGTTTTAAGAAGATGGAAAAGCTCTGCAATTTTCTAATACCTGAAAGTGAACAGAAATAGCTTGTTGGAAATTTAGAGGATACCACATGACTGGGAAGCTTTATGTCCATGGCACCAGCAACTTTGATGGATGCTCTGAGATACAGGCCCTGTTATTTGTCCTTAGGTATAAGGTAAAGGAACTGTCCTCCTACAACCCCCCTTCATAACTAGCTGTGTGTAACTTTCCCACTGGTAAGAGACATATCTTAAGAATTTCTTTCATTTCTTCTCAAATAAAAGAGGGTTTTCTTATGTATCTTTATGCCTTTTGTTTGTTGGGTTAGTTGGTTTGACTTTTTTCTGTTGCATAATAGTGAGATGGTCTGAAGTTAAAATATTAATGCCATGCTCCTTACATCTTAATTTTCAGTAAAATGAAATGAGAAAGACCTTATCAAAAATGTCTACTTTTACCTTCTCAGTGTCAGTATCCTGTCTAAATAGAGCCTAATGAATGACTTATTTCTTTCTAAATATGTTTCTTCTAATTCAAGAAAAATTAATTATGAAAGATAATTATGCATATGTTTCATTACATAATATGGAAAGTACAATGCGAATCAACTACCTCAACACCCACCTATGCCACTCTTGGAATACACCCAAAGACTTTCCATCCTACCACAACAACACTTGCTCAACCATGTTCATTGCAGCTTTATTCATAATAGCCTGAAACTGGAAACAAACTAGATGTCCCTCAACCAAAGAATGGATAAAGAAATTGTGGTATATTTTATACAATGGAGTATCATGAAGCTGTTAGGGGAAAAAATGACATCATGAAATGTATAGGCAAATGGATAGAACTAGAAAAAATCATCCTGAGTGAGGTAACCCAGATCCAGAAAGACCCAAAATGGTATGTATTCATTTATAAGTAAGTATTAGCTCTAAAAGATAATCAGGTTATAATCCACAGTCCCAGAGAGGCTAGGTAACAAGGAAGTTTCAGACCTGTTACGGCAGGTTTCCCTGCCGGCTGCCGCTGGTTCAGCCGCCATGGTCCCAGAACCATGTGTGCCCCAAATAACACTCAGGAGATTCTATATTTGATACAATCCTGTTGGCCAGTTACCATTACTGTTTATGGGCTAGCTCTGTCTTAATTATTAACCCATTTCTACTTATCTAAGTATTTCCACGTGGTCATCTTATCGGGGAGCCGCAGCTGGCGTCCTCCATCCTCCCGGGCTACATCTCGACTCCTCCCCCCTACTTCCTCTTTCCTCCTTGTCTCCTAGCCCCGCCTACCTTGCTATCTCATTGGCCACAGAGTTTTATTAACCAGTATGAGAAACATATATACAGAATAACATCTCCCATCATCTCCTCTTTTCTGTCTAAAGTAAAAGAAGGGCTTTAACCTTAACATAGCAAAATGTACCATACAACAGTTATCAAATAAGAATCACAATAAACAATATTTAATCCATTAACATTTTGTAAGGCTTAAAGAAAATATCATCTATCCTATCTTTGTGAGTCTAAAGTCCTATATGTAACTTATCTTTAATCCTAAATAAGGAAAACTATAACCATAACTATGTCTTCAACTCCTTCAAAGACCACAGAAGGATAATATATAAACTCTAGAAATTACAGAGACAACTCATTGCCTGGTCAGTCACCCAAAGTTCTTCTGTAATGTTCCATCTTCAGCCCATAGGCCATAGTGTGTCTCCAGAATCCTCAACCAAGCAGGAAACTTTTCTCTGTGTCCTGTAGACTGTCTGGCTGTCTGGCAGCCTCTTCCATGAAGCAGGAATCCTGTAGCAATGTCCATCTTGCATCAGCAGTCACCTTTTTGTGGGTCCTGCATGTCCAGTTTCTACAACATAAAGTCAAACAGTCCAGAAGAGCAGTACCTTGCCAAATGGCTAGTCTTGCCATATTAGAAGCAAACTTCAACACGAGTTTCTTCAATGTCCATCTTTCTTTTTGATGCAGGTGGTGTTACCAGGAGCAGTTGTGCCTCCCTGTCAAGAAAAACCCTAAACCATTTTAAATGCCATATTCTGTAGGTCTTTGAAAGGTTTGAAGAGTGCCTATTTATCTCAAATATATCTTTGCATATCTAGAAATCCTAACTAACTTAACTCCAAGTTTTGACAATCATAGGTAACTCTCTATAATTTGTACTAAGTTATACATTACATTTTCCAATGAGCTATATAAACACAATACCTAAACAAGAGGAGAAATATACATATCATAAAATTGACTTTAAATTGCATCAATAAAAGAAAATCCATTCCAAAGCAAAGTATTCATATCTATACCATAATTCCCTTTTTACCTTTATAAAGATTGCTTGTGTCATTAACCAGTTATAACTAAGCCCATATAAATGAAAACAAACATTTATAAACAATATTTGGGAATTTGGGTGTCGTTCTTTCCAAACTATTTCCTGCTGGTAGAGGGCGCTGTCATTGGGGTTCCAAAGAAGACGCAGAAATCTTGGCAGTAGTCTGCAAGGTTTTGTCTCAACTGCTTTGAATGTTGGATCATCTGGGGAGCTGTTTCAGGGGGTCTGGCTTGATCATATAAGTCTGGAAAGAATCCACAGCTTTTCATTTTCTGTGGAAACAAAAATAGAAATCCTTTTCCCCAGTAGCTTGTCCTTAGGCTTAAATTTTGGAGTCAAAGCATTCTTAAAATATATACATTGAATTAATCCAGCAGCATTTCTTTTATTAGTAGTTGTTATTTTCTCAGCAATCAAATAATTTAAAGACAACAGAAGCGTGTATAGTATCCAAAATTTCTCTATGCTTTCTTTACGTGGCTTTTTTATTACTGTATTTATTCTACTTCTATTTACATATTTTGAGACAGGGTTTCTCTGTTTAAGTTTTATCTGTCCTGGAATTCACTGCATACCAGGTTTACTTTGAAATCACAGAGATCTGCTTGCCTCTGTCTGCCGAGTGCTGGGATTAATGGAGTGTGCCACTACATTCATCCATTTTACTTTCTTTTTTCTTTTTTTAAACCATTGTACCCTGTTTCTTTTTCTCTCCCAAGCCAGCGTATTTTTTAAAACACAGTGTAAACCTTCATTGCAGCTCTTGTGCACACCAATGAATTGTTAGCAGAGCTCTTAAAAAGCAAGGTGGCTTTTTTGCCGCTTATGCTAATTTTGGAAACCTCCCTTAAAGGAGCCGCACAACTCTGTCTACAGCAAAACAAATCTGACCGAGAAAATGCTGCTACTAAGAAGTCTTGCTAGTCTCTGTTCCTTTGTTTCTAAAAACTATTTTTTAAGCTTTTGTTAAGTTTTAAGCGAAAGTTCTCAATCCCGCTTCTGACACCAATATGTTGCAGCAGGTTTCCCTGCCGGCTGCCACTGGTTCAGCCGTCATGGTCCCAGAACCACGTGTGCCCCAAATAACACTCAGGAGACTCTATATTTGATACAATCCTGTCCTCCCTGGGAAGAAGTAAGACAATAGATTTTGTTTGTGGCCTAGGGATGAATGGGGATGGGAGGGCACAGATTGGATGTGTGTGTGGGAGAGATGTAGTGGAGGATAGAATGAGGAGAGACAGTTGGAATTAAGTGGAATTAGAGAGATGGTGCAGAAACCCAGTACATTGGAAACTTCCTGTGATTTCTGAGCATGACCACAATGAGGACTCCTCATAATTCATAGCAATGCAACCTGACCATCTTTTTAAGCCAGACAATATTTCCAGTGGCGAGACTGAGTTGTATTCAGTTGAGTCCAAGAGAGTCCTGTGGAGATCTCTAAACAACCCAGGTTGGTGCTTGGACATAAGGTGACTCTGAAAACTAACAGTGCTGCCCCATTGCTGAGATCAACATTCACACAGCTCATTGAAAGTAGAAAGGTTCAGCTGGTGCCTGTGTCGAGCCTTTATCCCTACATTCTAGACTCGTTGGTGTTAAATGGTATGCTACAGGCTATGGAAAGAGAAACGTGGGTAGCAAACTAGCCACAAAGCCATTCATGTACACTCTGGATTGCTTACAACGTATGCTGGGGCAATGATGGCACAGAACTTGTAGTAGCCAACTAACACTTTGTTTAACATGAGACGAATGCCATGAAAGGGAACCCATGCCTGACACTGCCTGGATGTTTAGGAGCCAGAGACTGGATAGCCCAGAGACCTAAGTTAAAACTGATTGAACTACCAGTGGCCATGTTAGAGGAGTAGAAGATGGCAATTGACTTCAGGATTTCAGCTCACCAGAAGGTAAATTCCTGGTGGGTGAATCACGAATAGGCAAGAGTAGAAGACCACAGACTCCAGAATGTCTTTTGAGTCTGTTGTGCCTTAACATGTTTGCTGCTGCCATCTTAGTCTGGTATCTGACATGGAGTGAACAGGTGTGAGGAGATGCCCACTGCCTGTGTGTTTGTCTCATGGAAACGTCTCATTTTACTGGGCATTTTACCTGTGAATTCTTATAAAGATGAATTCTTCTTAAGCTGCACTGCCTAATGAATAAGAATAATGTGAGTTTAAGTAGAGTTTCAGTGATTAAAATTAAAGCAAGGAAATGTAACACAGAACATGTTAGTTTCTATTAAGGAGCCACATAGACTGTGACTTAGGCGAATGATTAAGATAAACAATTGAGTCTTAGTAGTCCATATGGCTTTAGTTCTTATAACCTTAATGCTGGGAGATGTGTTCATAGGTTTCAGAGTGCATCATAATGGAAACAAACCTTTGAAAATAAAGTTAGAATAATTCTTTTTTAAAATAGCTTTGAGATGTAAAACCCAAGAAGACAATCTAAAGTTTTAGAAAGGCACATAGTTGAATGACGAACTTGTTAAGGTCAAGGAACGGAGCAAGAACAAAGCAGCCCAATTATTATTAGTTAACATCTCTTCTTGCTAGGATGGGTTGATGGCCAAAGGTGTTAATTAATTCCTTGTACCCATTTTTACCTTCAAACTCCTGATTCATGCAGGAATGCCTCACACAGCCTTGATGCTGGGAGAAGAGCTCGGGTCTGCCTCTACCTGATAAGACAAGTTTTGTTGACTACTATGGGAAGTCTGCCCCTTTCAGGACACAGGAGGAGTGGATTTGGGAAAAGATAGGAGGTGGGGGGGGTACACACAGGTGATGTCCTTTTGTTACAGTTTTAAGAAAAGGCTGAAGAAGGGTAAGTGTATTTCTCGTGGGGGTCGGGGACCATGTGGAAGAGCATAGCAGGTTCCATAGCAGGTGAGCGGGTGACCAAAATGGAAGGACAAACACACCAGGCAGACAGCGCTTGAGTGAGAAGTTTAGAAAGGGGAGTAAGGGCGAAGGGAAGAGAAAAGAAAAGAATAGGAAAGAGAGACAGAGACAGACAGAGAGACAGAGAGACAGAGAGAGACAGAGAGAGAGAGAGAGAGAGTGAGAGAGAGAGAGAGAGAGAGAGAGAGAGAGAGAGAGAGAGAGAGAGAGAGCAAAGAGAGCAAAGAGGGCAAAGGGAGACAGAGCAAATAGAGATGCAAAGGGCAAAGTAAGTGTACGTGGGTGGGGTCTGTCTTTTAAAGGGGTCCTTTACACCTGTCTGCAGACTGGTACTCATGGAACCCTGGGCTGATCAGAGTACTGCCTGATTTCATTCTTCCAGGTGACAGGGGCAGGCCAGCGTAATGCCTGAATCCTTACAATAGGAACAGAGGAGGAGGGGAAACTGTTGTTGGTAGGTAAAATAAATGAAAATATTTAATAAAGAAACCCTATTGATGAGTGGATATGTACCCTAAAGATTCAAAGTAGAGCTGACTGTCCTTCATGTATAAAAGTTTAGCTTTGTGATTCCTATAATGTTCCTTATAAGATTACCTTTGAAGATGAAGAAGAAAATGACTGGTCCTTTCTTTGTAACCACAAAATGCAGCCTGACAGTAAAGGAACTAGATGAGAAGAATACCTTGCTTGCTTACACTGCTAATTTGTAAAAATTTGTCTGGGTATGAATGCATGTAGGTTCTTGAGACAACTTGTTTTTCACCTGTAATACAGAAAATGTTTAATCATGTGATATGGAAAACTTGTTTTCATTGCAATCATTTACTAGATAAACATAATATAACCATATTGTAAGTGTTATATTGCTTGAAAGATTTTGCTCGGACATCTAAGCTCTAAGAGAAAAAATGGAAAGAGAAAGAAAACATCAGGGATGAGAGAATTAGGAGGAAAACATCAAGAGAGACAGAAAGGACATTTTTGTATAGATATAAGAATAGGTAAGAGAATGCAAAAGAAGAATAAAGAAAGGTCTGAAGGTAAACATCAAGAGAGGTGTGTCTTTTTTCCCTTAATCCTCCTGCCCCCCAGATAAAAACATCACAGGTCACCAACTCTGCGGATTTCCCTTTGGGCCCCGTGCTGCTGGAAGGCGGCCCCCTAGGCAAAAATAATTGGCCAAAAAATTAATGAAATGATTTCTAATGATATTGTGATATATTCATAGATTGGTGCTTTGTACAGTCAGTATCAGAAAGGCTTCCTCAGGTAGAATATGGGAGCAGGTACAAAGACCAACAGCCAGAGTATGCAGAGAAATTCTAGAGATATCTGTTGGGTTTATTCCCTCAGAGATTGGGGAAGCAACACTCTAGAAGTCAGTGGAGGTAGAGGACACCAGGATAGCATGGCCCGCTGACTCATATGGGCAACAGAGACTGAAGCAGAAATCACATGGTCACATCTTCTGCATACCGGTTATGGCTATTATCTTGGTGTTTTGTGGAATTCCTAAGTATGGGAGTGGGGCCTGTCTCTGACTCTTTTGTCTATTTAATGTGACCATATTCCTCATACTGGTTGCCCTGAACATTGTCGACATTGTCTATTCTAGGGATTTTGGTCTTGTCTTATCATATGTTGTTCTGCTATTTTATCTGTTATCTTTTTGGAATCCTGCTTTTTTTTATTAATAAACATAGAGGAAAGGATTTGGAGGAGATGAGACACAGCAGGGGGGACTGGAAGGAATGGAGGGAGGGGAAATTTTGGTCAGACTGTATTGTTTCAGAGAAGAATCTATTTTCAATAAAATTTGACCTAATAGTAGTATAAAATAGCTAACAAATAAAGTTGGTAGAGTGCTGCATAGGAAAGGAAAGGGAGAAATTGACCAATAGGGACTCATTTTTGTAGTAAGATAACAGGAGTTCTAGTGCTCTATTGTTCAGGAAGATGACTATATACAAAGGTATACTCAATATTTCAAATAGTTACAAAGAATTTTAAATTTCATATTTAAAAATTTGGTGTTCAATGAAATATGATTTTATTTTTGTTCAATGTATACATGTAATAAATCATAACAGGTTCATAATTGTATACATTACTATATTTTACAGATCATCTAAAATAAGTTTAATTTTGACTAAAATCTTGTAGAAAGACCATATTGTAAGAAAAACAGTATGTCTGTATCCTTGCAATGCTATTTCAAAGAAATCCTCTAATTTTGCTATCAGTTTTTTCACAACATGATGAATATTACAAATAACATCTGTAGCTTACTCTCCCTGAATTACTTCTATTATTTTAGAGCAGTTCTTGAAATTCACTAAAATGTTCAATTTCCTATAATATTTAGCATTAATGTGCTAATGCTAAGTAGATTAGATTTTATATATACATTTTAACAATCATATATCCATTAAAACATCTACCATTGAAATTGAAAATGTTTATAAATATAGATACTGTTTCAATAATTTGTATAAAATGAATATGATCAGAATTTGAATATTGTCTAACTCCAAAACAATATGTCTGACAAATTTTAAACAGATTTTTTTTCTCTGTCAAAAATATAGTTTAATTTCTTATGGTCAAAAGAGAACTACTTATAACTGATTAGTTTTTTATTAAAAATTTAAAACCTAGATAAAATACACAAAGTAAATGTGTCCTAATCTTATGAAACATAAAGTAGAGGACTGTAAACATTAATGATTGGAAGTAAATGAAATCCTATTTGAAAACTCTTAAAATTTTCACTTAGAAGCAAATCTATGACTGCAGAAGAGAACGTTGCTGAAGTGAGGAGAGAAAAAATCAGAGTCAAAAGAGGATAAAATCAAAAGAATTTGTGAATCAGAGGATAAAGGGGAATTTTCATGATGATTAAAGTGTCAGTTCAGAAAGAAGACATAATAAGCCTTAATGTGTACAAGCTTAAAATAGTACTTAATAGCACAGGAAGTAAAACCCAATGTAAGACCTAAGTATGGGATCTAGAATGCTCAAAACAATCTTGAGAAACGAGAAGAAAATGCTAAACCTTACAGTTTTCCATTACAAACTTACTACCAAAAATAGAGTAATCAAGGCAGTATGGTTCTGACATGAAGAGAGAAATACAGATTGAAGGAAATAATCTGTCATCTAGAATTAAGCCCATGTGACATTTGTCAACTGAATTTCAAGAAAGGGAACAATACTATTTAGTATGCATATGTTTTATGAGGGGGGGATTTTTCCAAAAATCATGCTGATATTTGTATAACTAGATGAAAGAGAATGAAAGAGAACAACTTATACTACTCAAAATATGGACTCAAAATGGGTAAAGGTCTTAAAGAAGATAGCTGAAACTATAATTGTTGTAGAGAAAATATAGTGAGTTACCCTACCTATAAAATAAAAGATATGAGGAGTAAAATAGAAGAATTGGTCAAATTGTTTATAGGAAATAATTAAGGTTTGTGCTTTAGTGGATACTACCAAGTCAAAAGTAACACAAAAATATTGAGCAAATCACAAATGTGACACACACTGCAATAGAATGTATAAAGAAATATAAAATGGAGATGTGCCTCAGTGATAAGAAGAAAAACATGGTAACATAAATTCTTGTGCATTAATAATCTGCATTTGTTTTTGTTATCAAATCTGTGATCAAGAAATTAACAGGGTTTAAGTTCATGATTTAGAGGAATGCAATCTGTCATACTAAAGAAAGCATGACACTGGTATTAACTTGTATGTCCAGAGTGGCATTCTGCTGCTGAACAGGCTTTGTCTGTTCTCCCTCTTTACATAGCGTTAGGGCCTAGTTCATGGAATAATACCAACCACATTGAAAGTAGGCCTTCTTTCATCAGTTAAACTTTTCTGGAAATGCCCGCAACAGGCATACCTTGAGACAAGCTTTATTAATGTCTTAGATGATTCTTTTTTTAAAAATTTATTTTTCTTATTTTACAAATCGATCCCAGTTCACACTCCCTCCCTCCCTCCTTAATAATCCCTCCTTCCCTCCATGCCTCTCTTCTACTCTCCCATGCCTTTGACACCCTCCCATCCCATTTCCCCCCCACTCCATATGCAGGGTGATGCCTTCCTGGAGGGATTATGTAAATATGTTTTAGATTATTCATAATCTAATCAGGTTAACAGACTTTCCTAGAGGTGGGCTTAATTAATATCTTACATGTTTTTTAGCTAACCAACTTAACATTTGAAATTAGCTACCATATATCTATAGGAACATTACACAAAATAATAAAAACTGCTACCATAGGACACAGAACCTCATTAAATGGCTGTAGCCAGGATAATGGAAGGTTACTTGTGAGGCATGGAGCTTCTTCTTCATGTGATGTGTGTTTCTTGAATTAAATGGTGGTAAATGTTACACAAATTTATGAATGTATAAAAACACTTTATTATACACCTTACACTGAATTTAGCTCATATGAACTCACAGAGACTGAAGCAGAAAGCACAGGGCCTGCAAGAGTCTGACTCAGTTTCTTTGGATTTATATTACAGCTTCCAGTTTAGTCTTCTTATGGGGTTCCTGAGTGTGCAAACAAGTGAATATTGTGCTTTCTCTAGGGCTAATTTTCTCCTGTTGGTTTGACTTGCCCAATGTTGATGTGATGGTTTTTGTTTTGTCTTATTATATTTTATTGTGTTATATTTTTAAAAAGTGAATGAACGAATGGATGGAATCTAGCCATGAGGATAAATGTTATACTGATGGGAAAGGGAAAATCAATTTTGTACAATAGAGTGACACTAGGTATATCAACCACTCCAAGGCAGAACTCATGTTCAGGAGTAGTTGACCAATATATAATTGGACCCCAGGGCTTGCTTTTTCGTCTGGTGTGTGAGTGTGTGTGTGTGTGTGTGTGTGTGTGTGTATGCTTTTATTTGGTTACAGTTTTTTGTTTGTTTTTTTTTGGTGTGGCTTTGTTTTGTTTTCTTGGTCTGGGGGGCTTTGTTGTATTTGTTGTTGTTGTTTCTGTTTTGAGAAAGAACTTAAAATTGGTGGGTAAGGAGATGGAGGGTATCTGAATTTGAAAATTATTTCAAATAATAAAATATATTGAAAAAAGTGGTATATATGTTACCAGAGAAGAAAATTAGTCATCAGTCTTACCTCCCTATGAACCCTATGAGCTATAATACTAGTCTGGTAAGATACACACATCTGTACAATAATGGTATTCATGGTATGGAAATAACCAACAACATTCTGATTGTATGTAAAGTGAGCTCCACAAGATGGAACCAATGCTTTGTACCATTAACTAGAACAAAACAGAATAAAACTTATTAGTTCATAGACCCTACTGGAGAACTTAATAATATGATTCAGATAAATGGACATGATAATAAAACTGCCTTGAAGAATGCATGTTTATACTACCCATAGATTAGTATACCTCTCAGTCCATCCACATCACAGAAGCTTTTTCTTTTCTTTCTTTCTTTTTTTAAATCTTAGTAGATGTTGGTACAGAGATCCACAACTGATCAATATGTGCAGAATATAAAAAATATGGAATGCTCAGATCTAAATTGGAAAGCTGTAACAACTACCCTTTGACCTAAGACTCAAGTAATGCAGAAGATAGGGCAGAATGATTGGAACAGACAGATGTAGTGGAGTTTTGTAGCAAAACAGTATTTTGTAGGTATGTCAGCACTCTTGAACTCATACCAGGTGGGATTGTACGCAGAAGACTCACAAAGAATCAAGAAAGTGAAGATATCTGCATAGATGGAGGGTGGCTTTGTGAAGTTATACCCATATACAAAGAACTATTGGGGCCAATCAGCACAGAGCCCGAAGTGTCACTGCTGCTGTTGCCCCTGCTGTCACCAGGAAGCCCAAGCCTGGGCAGCTCCTCCCACAGAGAGCTGAACTGGACCAAGCTGAGACAAGGCAGTAGCAGCATGGAGCCCAGACAGCTGTGATTCCCATGGAAGTGCTCAGGCCTGGTGGATGAAGTTGGTACACAGACCCATATAAATTTGAAGCCAGGGCACCTTCCAGAACCATGGAAGAACAGGGCTAGCCCTCAGCCCTCAGTGGCTACAGGGAATTTGGAAGTAATTTATTTGTAATGAGGACTTTTTAAATGTTGTTGGGGTTTTTTTGTTTGTTTTTGTTTTTGTTTTTGTTTTTTTCCTTTTACAATGGATAAAATCTTGGTCAGGAAAACTAAAAGGGCTTACAGTTGAAATGCTTGAGGGGCATTTGGCCACTCGGGAAGGACATACAGCAGCTGTGGTGGCAAAGGCTTTTCTGGAGAATGAAACATGTTTCTTCTTGTTAGCTGCTTAAAGTGAGTTTCCGGGTCCGCTGAATCAGTACACACTGAAGGATGAAACTGAAAAAGGCTCCTGTGGTGTGATCAAGCTAACCTACAATGAAAATAACAATACTAACCACGTGATCAAAGTGCTGTTCAAAAAGAAGCTGATCCGACAGGATGGCTTTCCACATCAGCCCCGAACCTTAGGGACTCGCCCTGCTTCAGGGGGCTGCATCCAACCCAGGGGCCCCACCAGGAAATTGCCATCCTCAAGAAGTTGAACCACCCCAATGTGGTGAAGCTGGTGGAAGTCCTGGATGACCCCAATGAGCACCACCTGTACATGGTGTTTGAATTGGTCAACAAAAGGCCAGTGATGGACGTGTCCACCCTAAAGCCACTCTCTGAATACCAGGGCTGATTCTACTTCCAGGATCTGATCAAAGGCAATGAGTATTTACATTACCAGAAGATCATTCGCAGGACATCAAACCTTCCAACTTCATGGTGAGAGAAGATGGGCACATCAAGATAGCCAACTTTGGTATGAGCAATGAGTTCAAGGGCAGCGATGCATTGCCCTCTAACACCATGGGCATAACTGCCTTCATGGCACGTGAGTCACTCTCAGAGACCTGCAAGATCTTCTCTGAGAAGGCCTTGGATGTTTGGGCCATGGGTATGACACTGTATTGCTTTGTCTTTGGCCAGTGTCATTTCATGGATGAGAAAATCATGTGTTTGCACAGTAATATCAAGAACCTGGCCCTGGAGTTTCCAGTCCAGCCTGACGTAGCCAAAGACTTGAAAGATCTGACCACCTGAATGCTGGACAAGAATCCAGAGTCCAGGATTGTGGTGCCCAAAATCAAGATCCTAGTGAAGACCATGATTCGGAAATGCTCTTTCAGGAACCCGTTTGAGGGCAACTGGTTGGAGGAATGTTCCTTGTCAGCACCCAGAAACCTGCTCAAGAAACAAAGTAGCAAGGACAGCCTCCTGGGCCCTGAGCCAGCCCCTGTCCTGGAGGAGGAAGTGCTCTTGTGAAGGCAGTACCTGCGTGGAAAGTTGGGAAGCTCCAGCGTACCTCCACTGCAGCCTGAGGAGGCAATGGAGCCAGAGGAACTGCCTGGACCTCACATGCCTGCCTACTGCACTCTGCCCTGTATTTTCCTAGCAGTACGTCCTAAGGAAAGCAAGCATGTGTGTAGAGCCTTGATTGTCATCTCTGGTTATCTGGAGTTTTGTGTGTTTGTTTTCGTGTGTGTGTATGTGTTTTTTCTCTTTTCATTCCCCCCCCACTTTGTTGTCTAACGGGACAAAGAAAAAACAAAAGGATTTTATTCTATGACGTCGACTTTGGCTGCTGGCTGGCCAGACCTGCGGGTGTCACAAACCCAGACTTTCATGCATTTTGGGACAATTGCTTTTTAAAAAATTTTATGCCAAAAATCAACAATAACAAACAAACAGAACACCTGGATTTATAACTATGTCAGATGTAACAAGTGGATGTGTGTGGGACTTCAGCTGTGTGGAGAATGAAGTTGGAAAACTCCTGTTAGCTGTGGCTACACTTGAGAGGGAGTGGCAGTTCAGTGTGACCCAAATAAACCTGAAGCCAGGGTACCTTCCAGAACCAAGGAAGAACAGGGCTAGCCCTCATTGGCTGCAGGGAACTTGGAAGTAATTTAATTGCATGAGGACTTTTTAAGTGCTTTTTCTTTTCCCTTTCTTTCTTTTACAATGGACACATTTTTGGGCAGAAAAACTAGAAGGGCTTGCAGTTGAAATGCTTGCGGGGCATTTGGCCATTCAGGAAGGACATTCAGCAGCTATGGTGGCAAATGCTTGTCTGGAGAACGAAGATGTTTCTTTGTGTTAGCTGCTCAAAGTGAGTTTTCGGGGTCGGCATCAGCTAAGCTAATTCTCTTTGTAAATTGGCAAAACCTTCTGGGTGAGAGTTTCCACTTTCATGTACATTACATGGCTGAAGACCCAGCAGATGTCCTCGAGTCTCTAACTAGCCTGGACTCTGGGGAAATTGAGAAGTTACATATTGAAGCTTCCATCGCGCAATTGTGCCATGGGGAATGAGCCGACAAAACCCATGCCTGGATAGTAGCAGCTTTTGCTTGTCTGTTACCTGTGTACTCTAGAGACTGTAAGGCTTCCTGCTTCCTAATTGCTGTCTTGTTGATATAGTCAATGAAACACCACTGTCCTGTGGCCAATTTTTTTGTGGGCGGTACTGCTACCCAGTTTAGGCACAGATGGCTCTCCTTAGGATCAACGCTTTAGTGTGCAACATACATTGACATCAGGGTGTCATTGTAGAGAAAAGCGACATTCTTCTGGGCAAAGGACCTTTTTATTTTTATTTTATTTCATTTTAATTTTTTTGTAGGCAAGGGCCTAGAAAGCAAATGTGGACCTTTTTGACTTCCAGGCAATATTGGTAGAGGTTTGGGTGCAAGTATCCAGGGCCTCAAAGGAAAACATGACATTTAAGGGGGCTTCCAGACTTTGTTTCCAGTGCTTTGGAGTAATCTGTAATGACTGTCTTGTCAGTATTGGGGCTCAGAAGACTGCTTCCTGCTAGTCTCTGTCTGATGAGCCTCTGTGCAGGGTCTTCCTGCAGAAGTGGCAGTGAGGCTGTCCCCCTTTGCCTGGCCATATGCAAAGTCTAGGTGTTCCTGGCTTCCATAGACTCTTAAGGTCTTGACTATAGTTTTGACAGACTTTCCTTGCTGTCACATATGCTAATTAGAATTAGGGCAAAGACTTTAATGTTTGTGAGAGGGGGTCCTCTCACCTACTTGCATTGTCCTGTCACTTTCCTGCTTTTAAATTTAAGGAGAAATAACCCAGTAGCTCTAGCCCTTCTGGCCACAGATGTTGTTTGGCTTGTTTGCAATAAGCACCTTGAGGTAGTTAAAACCTACAGGTCCTGAGGGTCAGTCCCAGTCTGTCTGCCTGGACCCTGGCTTCGCCTAGAAGTTTGCCTGAGGAGGGCAGGCATTGTGCAGAGCTCTGCAGAACTCTTTTGTATTTACACAATCCTACTGTGATGGGAGATGTTAAACCCCTTCTTTTACTTTAGACAGAAAAGAGGAGACCAGGAGGAGGAGACAGGAAGTAGTAGGAGTCGAGATGTAGCCCAGGGAGGAAGGAAGACGCCCGCTGCGGCTCCCCGATAAGATGACCACGTGGAAATACTTAGATAAGTAGAAATGGGTTAATAATTAAAGCAGTGCTAGCCCATAAACAATAATGGTAATTGGCCAATAGGATTGTATCAAATACAGAGTCTCTGAGTGTTATTTGGGGCTGGCACAGCTATGGGCCCAGACTGGCGGTCTGGCGGAAACATACACGCTACACTACTGGGCAGTGCCTTTTTTCCCTATCCGGGACCTTCCCATCCAAGATGTCTGAAGTGGATTGCCACTGATCAGCCAGCACCCTGGATAGAGAGATCCACATGGGTAACTTCTTTCTTAAACAATGAAACACCAAGAAAGCTGCAGAAAGGAGCGAACCCCTCTCTCCCATCCTGCCCAGCTGCCTTGGAAAGTGTAAGAGATCATGACTAGAGCATTAGAGCACAACACTGTTTTCAAAAGCATAACCTGCAAGGCTGCCATTGCAGCTCTTCTGTGTGATGTTATGGGATGCCCATAGTTTTTTCCATTCTGCTTCACCCAGGATTATTAGATAGGCAAACTTGGCCTGCATCTACAGCCATGAAGAAAGTACAAGTCCCCCCTTTTTTTGTCTTTTATGACTCCCCTATACATTCCAGGGGCTATCAGTGGCCCCTAGACACCTTACAGAGCCCCTTGTTGTCACTTGGGGCTACAGAGGTCACCTCCCTACTGGCCTGGCCTTTCCATGGGACAGAACTCTTATACCCAGACCTTCCTAGAATTAGGGGAAATGTCTGTACAAGTTGAGACACTGGGTTAGGCCCATGGCCCTCGCCCTTCTTCCTGAGAGCGTACTTCACATCACCAATGCAGAACCAGAGCCTCCATTTGCTCCCAAGGTGCTAGGGGAGAGTGCTGGTTCCCTCTTCCCCAGCCACATGGGCTGAGCTTCTTGGGACTTTAGACTTTTCTATTTGGTGAACGATGCCCTCTGCTTCTGTTTTATTGTCCCTGATGCTCTCTATTATGCATTTTCCTTTTATCAGATGTACAAAGAAAAGCAAAAAAGGACTATTGGTAACTGATGCTGCTGGGAAAAGGATAGTCAGTTTTCAGAGATATGACATCTGAGAGGCTGTCAACTTTCTCATAGATGGTCCTGCAACCATGCACATATAGGCAGCACTAAGTGAAGTACACTTCAACTTATTAATAAGGACTTTTTAAATTCAACTGAAAGGTAAAGACAAAATATTATCAATTGATAAATGGGATCTTATGAAATAAAAAAAAAACTGTACAGAAAAGAATAGCATCATTTGAATTATTTGGTAGGGCACCAGGAATGATATATATATATATATATATACATATATATATATATATATATATATATATATATATATATATGATTCATATATGATGGGAGATGTTATTCTGTAAATATGTTTCTCATACTGGTTAATTAATAAAGCCCTGTTGGCCAATAGCAAACTAGATAGGCGGGGCTAGGAGACTAGGAGGAAAAGAGGAAGTAGTTAGAGGTCAAGATGTAGACCAGGGAGGAAGGAAGATGCCAGCCACGGCTCCCCGATAAGATGAGCCACGTGGAAATAATTAGATAAGTAGAAATGGGTTAATAATAAAGACAGAGCTAGCCCATGAACAATAATGGTAACTGGCCAACAGGATTTATCAAATACAGAGTCTCTGAGTGTTATTTGGGGCTAACGTTGCAGAGAGACCGTGGTGGCAGGACCAGGAGGCCGGCGGGGAGGGAAAACCTGCCACTTAACATAATGGTGTCAGAAGTGGAACTGAGAACTTTCACTTAAAACTTAACAAAAGCTTGAAAAATAGTTATTACAAGCAAGGGAACAGAGACTAACAAGACTTCTTGGTAACAGCATTTTCTCTGTTGGATTTGTTTTGCTGTAGACAGAGATTTGCATGGCTCCTTTAAGGGAGGTTTCCAAAATTAGCATAAGAGGCAAAAAACCACCTTGCTTTTAAAGAGCTCTGCTAACAATTCATTGGTGTGTACGGGAGCTGCAATGAAGATTTACACTGTGTTTTAAAAAATACACTGGCTTGGGAGAGAAAAAGAAACAGGATACAATGGTTTAAAAAAGAAAAAAAAAGAAAGAAGTAGAATGGATGGGTGTGGTGGGGCACGCCATTAATCCCAGCACTTAGGAGACAGAGGCAAGCAGATCTCTGTGATTTCAAAGTAAACCTGGTATACAGAGGAAATTCCAGGACAGATAAAAGTTACACAGAGAAACCCTGTCTCAAAATAATTAAATAAAGAACTAGAAAAAATAGAGTAATAAAAACGCCACGTAAACATGGAAAGGACAGAGAAATTTTGGATACTATACGAGCTTCTGTTGTCTTTAAATTATTTGATTGCTGAGAAAATAACAACTACTGATAAAAGAAATGCTGCTGGATTAATTCAATTTATATATTTTAAAAATGCTTTGACTCCAAAATTTAAGCCTAAGGACAAGTTACTGGGGAAAAGGAATTCTATTTTTGTTTCCACAGAAAATGAAAAGCTGTGGATTCTTTCCAGACTTATATGGTTTGATCAAGCCAGACCCTCTGAAACAGCTCCCCAGGTGATCCAACATTCAAAGCTGTTGAGACAAAGCCTTGCAGACTACTGCCAAGATTTCTGGATCTTCTTTGGACCCCCATGACAGCGCCCTCTACCAGCAGGAAGTAGTTTGGAAAGAATGACGCCCAAATTCCCAAATACTGTTTATAAATATTTGTTTTCATTTAAGTGGGCTTGGTTATAAATGGCTAATAACCACAAGCAATCTTTATAAAGGTAAAAAGGGAATTATGGTATAGATATGAATACTTTGCTTTGGAATGGATTTTCTTTTATTGATACATTTTAAGGTCAATTTTGTGATATATATATTTCTCCTCTTGTTTAGGTATTGTGTTTATATAGCTCATTGGAAAATGTAATGTATAATTTAGTACAGATTATAGAGAATTACCTATAATAGTTCACCAGCTATTGTGATTTAATAAGGATCAGGATAAACAATTAGGCCAAATAGATGTTTATTAAGGGAGAAATAACTCACAACATAGGCAGATGAACGCAGCGGGTTCCACCGGATCCTAGACCTTCCAGCGTCCACTACTAAAAGGGGCGGCCTGACCCTTTCCCAGCCTTTTCTCTCAGCTCCCATCCGGCCCTGTCTCTGCCCCAATGGGCATGGCCTAAGCCACAGGTGCAGACAAGGTGAATATCTCGCTACACATATATATGCATATATATACATGCATGCAAAACAGTCATTGTGGTAGGTAGTTTTATGTCAATTTGACCCAAGATATAGTCATTTTGAAAGAGGGAGTTTCATATAAAATAAAATGTCCCACAAGATTGCCCTGTCGGCAAACCTGTATTATATTTTCTTGGGTGATAATTGATGTGGCAGGACAAAGAGCATTTTGAGTAGAGCAACTGCCACCCCTGAATATGTAGTTATGGGTGTTATAAGTAAATAGACCAAACAAAACATAAATAGCAAGACAGTAAGTATCACTTCTCCTTTGTTTCTGTCTTAGTTCCTGCTCCAAATTACTATTTTGATCTCCTACTATGACTTCTTTCAGTGATGAAATATAAGCTGAAAAGTATAAAATGAAATGAACCTTCTTTACAAATTTCTTTTTGTTATGATATTTTATCACAGAAATAAAGACAATAACCAAATCATAAATTGGCAACAGAAGTGGCAAATTGCTTTGACAGACATGATCATGGTATTGGGAGGATTGTGGAAAATTTGTCTGGAAAAGTCATTGAGTAGTCAAAACTTAATGAGCTATTATGAGAATTTGCAATATAATACTTAGAATGGTACAGATGATGAAGGCCTGGCTTTTGAAGCTTCAAAGGGAAGTTTGAGAATCCCTCAAAGAGTATAATGCTGTCCATATGATATTTTGAATTTAAGAACCACTCAAGCAAAACCTTTGCTTTTCTGTGACGACTGATATTACCTAGATGTGCCTGAAGAATCAGCTTGAATTAAGATATGACCAAAATTATTGAGGTAAAATCTGGGAATATTTCTTTAGGGTTAGCATACAAAAGCTGTGCTATAGTGATGGCCAAGATAGTACCACCTATTGACAACCAAACTTTGTAATTTGTAAGGGTCTCCCAGGTGGTCCTGGATTTAAAGATATGAAAAAGTCCAAGAGAGCAGCTGAGGCTTGGAACTTTGTTGCAAGCCTGGAGTCCCTGAAGAGAGGTTGTTAGTGAAGTTACAACCTCAGTTGCAGTGGATGATCTAAGATTGAAGGTGTCACATTGAACAGGGACACAGTCCTTAAAGAGAGGCCAGCAGAGTTTATTGGAGGAGGTGCAGCCAATTTGTGGCAGAGACCCCAGGATTTTAGAGGTGCCAGCACCACTGAATGCATACCAAAGACAGCAGCAGCTGTGTAGTGAAGCTGGCCAGAATGTAGGAGACAAACTGAATGTGCTGTGAATTGTAAAGTCAGAGAAATGTTTCTGCCAAGGCCCTCCGGAGTCCCGAGCACTGTGAGTGGGTCCTAGACATCAAGCGCTGAACACTATTGGGCTTTGTTTTTCTTTGATTTGATTGTGAGTGTGCCCTGGATCTTTCCTCTTGAAATAAGAAGGATTTTGTTGTTGTTTGTTTGTTTGTATCTGTTTTGTGTTAAATTGACCATGTGATTGAGAGAGTTTAGAATTCTATGGAACTTAGAAATTTTGAGTCTTTGGCTATTTTAGAGAGGCTTTGTACATTGAAAGATACTTTGAATGCTTTTAAGAACTTTTAAAATGTTTGAATTTTTAAATATTGGAAGATTTTCGAAGGCTGGAAGCTTTTAAACTGTTATATTAGTATGAATATTAAATCTTGTGGGTGAATAGGAAGGGAAAGTTATTTTATCAGTGGTATGTTTGTGTATCATGTTGGTAAAGGGTCAGTTATACTGTGTAGTTTTATGTCAAGTTGACACAAACTAGACTCATTTTGAAAGAGAGAACCTCAACTGTGTAGTACCATTATAAGACTGGCCTGTGGGCAAACATATAATGTATTTTTGAGTAGTGACTTTTGTGGTAGGATACAGAAGACTTTGGGCAGTGTCATCCCTGATTTGGTGGTACTGGGTTCTAGAAGAAAGTATACTGAGCAAGCCTTGTAGATCAAGTAAGTAAGCACCACTTCTCCATGGTTTCTGCTTCAGTCCTGCCTCCAGATTCTTGCCTCAAGTTCCTACCTTGACATCATTCAGTGATAGCATATTTCTTGAGAAAAGTAAGATAAAATAAGTCATTTCATCTCTAAGTTGCCATTTGCCATGGTATTTTATCACAGCAAAATACACTCTATGTAAGATATTAATACACACAAAATGATAATAATTAAATATAAAGTAAATTAAAAAGGTCTGTGAAGCTGAACAAAATGTTCTCAAAGATGAAATTACAACTGGCTAGGAAAGACTTTAGAAAGTGATGAGTGTTATTAGTCTTCAGAGAAATGAGGATAAAACTATAAGATTCTATCTTACCCCAGTCAGAATTTTAGTCATCAAATTTACAAATGACAACAAATGATCGTGTGGATTTGGGGAAGTGAGGAACATTTATGAAGTTTTGGTGTGTGCATAACCTAGTACAAACAGTCCCATATCATTTGGGAATTTCTTAATATAAATGAAAAATTGATCTACCTTAGACCTTGCTTTACCACTTGTATTAGCTACTTTTCTGTTGCTGTAAGAAAACACCATGACCAAATGCAAGTAACAGAAGCGTTTGTTTATCTTATGTGACCCAAAGGCATGTAGCAAGCACGAAGTATGACAGAAGCAACAAGAATCTGGGAGATCATATTTTCCAACACAAGTATGAAACAGAGACCTCATTGTCAGAAGGGAAAGGTTATGTTATGATCATTTTCACTTCCTCCTAAGATGGTAGATCCTCATAGGAAACCATTTTAATTGTGGGTTTTGGTTTTTTGGTATGACAATACTGCATATTCTCTGCAGTGGCAGAAATGGAGAATGTGGTAGATCATCAATAACAAGGCCAATATAAAATTACGTTCTTAGCAGATAAAGTAGTTTTCCATGCAATTTTAATTTGGCGGTATTAAAATAAATGTTTATTTTTATACATCGTTGGTATGGAAAGTGAATGGAGCATTATAATGCAATAAATCATAATTTACATGCTGCATCTTCAGTTATAAAACCAAAATCTACAAAACAAATTTCATTTATTATTAATTTTAATACATATAAAAATAAACTATGAAATCAAACAATGGCATTCTTGTTACCATGCATAAATTAAAAAATAAAATGAAGTCAGTTATTCAATTTGATTTATACATAAACCAGATATAGTTTTAATATTAATGTCCTAAAACAGATTCACTATATCCATACTAAATATATAATTATCTTAGCTGCTTACTTTGCCTCTAAAAATTACATTTCTAGAACTGGTCAAGAGGTTCCAAAAAGGACATTTTTTCCTACTATCAGATAAATCATGAGTTAGAAAGCTTCATTATCACAAGGCAGGTCACTTACTGCTTTGCCCACAGTTCCTTGAGGAAAATGAGGATCAACCAGTTTTCTGTTAACAGTCTCCATATTTACATTACTAAACCTATTAAAAAATTAACTTGCAACTCCCATTTCCCCAAATTTACTTGCCTGATTCAGTACAATGCTTAAAAAATGAATTTGTTTAAATATATTACTTAGAAAGTTTAGTAGGAACATTTCCAACACTACCTATAAAGATCTTCTTACACTAGCTGTAATAAAAACAGTCCATTGTCAAAGGGTACATTGTGTGTTTATCGATCGCCCTTGTTGGATCTGAGGAAGAGACCTTCTTATCTCACCTCATAAAACTTTGAAAAGCTCTCATAGCTAAGAACCTTTAGATCTGTAATCACTTTAGCAACTGTATAACTATTCTCCCTGGTAACAGCCAATCCCATAGATTACAATTTCCAAATTATAAGTTTTCTAAATATAAAATCCAAGTAGGAAAGAAAATATTTCCCACATTTTTAATAAAATTTAAGCTAAAGTGCACTTGCTTATTGATTGCTCCAAAACTAGTTTCCAAAACTACTAAATACAATTACTGAATTTAAGCAGTTAGCAAACATTAATTTTACATAAGGTTGATCATAATTTTATTAGAAAGTAATATATATTAAATTAATTAGTCTCTCTCAGGTCTTTGTTTGATAGAACTATGTATTTAGGTCTTACTTTTCTCTTTTCCCCATAGTTAAAATGCAAACTTATACTTTTTAATTTGGACAAATTCAGCTTAAAAATAAACAAAAACTGAGTAAAGAATAAATTTAGGTGTTCAGAAAACACATAATTAGATGACATATCTTTCTAATTAAGTACAAATAATAGTTACACAGTTTGAAACAAAAACAAGACAGATTTTTGCCTTGGAGATAAAGTTATAGAATTTAACTTTAGTGTCTATTTTCTGATCTTCTAGAACACGGGTTTTCATCTGGTAGTAAACTTGACATGACACAGAATCATTTAGGAAGAGGGAACCTCAGCTGAGAAAAGGCCCTCTCCAGATTGGGATGTAGGCAAGCCTATGGCACATTTTCTTGATTGATTATTGGTGTGGGATGTCCCTCTGGATGGTGTCACAGTGGGCTGGTGGTCCTGGGTCCCATAAGAAAGCAGCATGAGCAAGCCAAAAAGAATAAGCCATTGACCAGCATTCCTATGGCACTTTAGTTCCTGTCCTGATTTCTTTCACGGACTGACTGTGATAGGGAAGTATAAGTGGAATAATCACTTTCCTCCCCTAGTTGCTTATGATCATAGTATTTTAACACAGCAGAAGCCCTAACAGATACATCAGTTGATACCAATTCATGAGATATTTTTGTAACAGACCTAACCATGTATTTTGGGGAGGATTGTGGTGCATTTAAATTTGGGGCTGAAAATATTTTGTACTCAGAGTTTGGAAGTCTGTTCTGTGGGAACTTGGAAGGCAAGCATACTGAGAGCAATACAGATGATGGAAGTCTGGGAAGTGGAATTTTAGAAAGAAGTTCTGAGAATCTCTCAAAAACCCTATAGGGGTCATTCAATATTTTAAATTAAGAATCTGGAATGTCTATTCAACTGAAAATGAAGAGGCAGCTGTGATTATTAAGAGATCAGTTGGTCAGCAGGAACTGAGACATTAGCAGTGATTAAGAAGCCATTGGCATCATTGAACATCATATTTCTTAGACCATTTCCTTGGGGTCAGCACACAGAGACCATGATACAGAGGGGCCCAAGTCTGCATCTCACTGTAATATGCAAACATCACCCAAGTGGTATGGGTTTTGAAAGAATAAAGGGGTCATTAAGAAGATATGATGCTTCACACTATGAAGGGAGGCCAGGAAAGGCAAATAGTGAATATGCAGTTGCAGATGCTGTGGAAAACCCAGAATTGAAGGGATCATGTTGGAAAGTGGAGAAGTGATACCATTTGGCATGGATAGAGTTCCTTAAGGGAGCTTAGGAGAGTCTATTGGTAAAATTGCAACCCAATTACAACAGGAGACACCAGTGGCTCTAGAGAGGACAGGACTATGGGATGATCTGTTACAGCATGTTGTTCCTGCCGGCCTCCTGGTCCTGCCGCCATTGTCCTGCAACCACGTGTGCCCCAAATAACACTCAGAGACTCTGTATTTGATACAAACCTGTGGGCCAGTTACCATTATTGTTTATGGGCTAGCTCTGTCTTAATTATTAACCCATTTCTACTTATCTAAGTATTTCCACGTGGTCGTCTTATCGGGGACCGGCAGTGGGCGTCCTCCTTCCTCCCGGGCTACATCTCGACTCCTACTACTTCCTCTCTCCTCCTCCTGGTCTCCTAGCCCCGCCTATCTTGTTATCTCATAGGCCACAATGCTTTATTAACCAGTATGTGAAACATATATACAGAATCACATCTCCCATCATCTCCTCTTTTCTGTCTAAAGTAAAAGAAGGGGTTTAACCTTAACATAGCAAAATATACCATTCAACAGTTATAAAATAAGAATCACAGTTAACAATATTTAGTTCATTAACATTTTGTAAGACTTAAAGAAAATATCATCTATCCTATTGTTGTGAGTCTAAAGTCCTATATGTAATTTATCTTTAATCCTAACTAAGGATAACTATAACCATAACTATCTGTCTTCAACTCCTTCAAAGACCACAGAAGGATAATATATAAACTATAGAAATGACAGAGACAATTCATTGCCTGGTCAATCACCCAAAGATCTTCTGTAATGTTCCATCTTCAGCCCATAGGCCATAGTGTGTCTTCAGACTCCTCAACAAAGCAGGAAACTTTAAACTGTCCATCTGTATTGACAATGTGTCAGTCATTTTTCTCTGTGTCCTGCAGAATGTCTGGCTGCCTTTTCCATGAGGCAGGAATCCTGTAGCAATGTCCATCTTGCATCAGCAGTCACCTTTTTGTGGGTCCTGCATGTCCAGTTTCTACAACACAAAGTCAAACAGTCCAGACAAGAACAGTATCTTGTCCATATGGCTAGTCTTGCCATATTAGAAGCAAACTTCATAATGTGTTTCTTCGATGTCCATCTTCCTTTCTTCTGTAGGTGGTGTTACCAGGTGCAGTTGTGCCTCACTGTCAAGAAAATCCCTAAACCATTTTAAATGCCATATTCCGTAGGTCTTTGAAAGGTTTGAAGAATGCCTATTCATCTCAAATACATCTCTGCATATCTAGAAATCCTATCTAACTTAACTCCAAGTTTGACTATCATAGGTAACTCTCTAATCTGTACTAAATTATACATTACATTTTCCAATGAGCTATATAAACATAATGCCTAAACAAGAGGAGAAATATACATATCACAAAATTGACCTTAAATTGTATCAATAAAAGAAAATACATTTCAAAGCAAAGTATTCATATCTATACCATAATTCCCTTTTTACCTTTAAAAAGATTGTTTGTGGTTATAGCCATTTATAACCAAGTCCATTTAAATGAAAACAAACATTTATAAACAATATTTGGGAATTTGGGCATCGTTCTTTCCAAACTACTTACTGCTGGTAGAGGGCGCTGTCATGGGGGTCCAAAGAAGATGCAGAAATCTTGGCAGTAGTCTGCAAGGCTTTGTCTCAATTGCTTTGAATGTTGGATCACCTGGGGAGCTGTTTCAGGGGGTCTGGCTTGATCAAACCATGTAAGTCTGCAAAGAATCCATAGCTTTTCATTTTCTGTGGAAACAAAAATAGAAATCTTTTTCCCCAGTAACTTGTCCTTAGGCTTAAATTTTGGAGTCAAAGTATTTTTAAAATATATACATTGAATTAATCCAGCAGCATTTCTTTTATCAGTTGTTATTTTCTCAGCAATCAAATAATTTAAAGACAACAGAATCGCGTATAGTATCCAAAATTTCTCTGTGCTTTCCATTTTTACGTGGCTTTTTTATTACTCTATTTATTCTACTTCTATTTTTACATATTTTGAGACAGGGTTTCTCTGTGTAACTTTTATCTATCCTGGAATTTACTGCATACCAGGATTACTTTGAAATCACAGAGATTTGTTTGCCTCTGTCTCCCGAGTGCTGGGATTAATGGTGTGTGCCACCATAGCCATTCATTTAATTCCTTTTTTCTTTTTAAACCATAGTATCCTGTTTCTTTTTCTCTCCCAAGCCAGCGTATGTTTTAAAACACAGTGTAAACCTTCATTGCAGCTCTTGTACACACCAATGAATTGTTAGCAGAGCTCTTAAAAAGCAAGGTGGCTTTTTTGCCGCTTATGCTAATTTTGGAAACCTCCCTTAAAGGAGCCTTGCAACTCTCTGTCTACAGCAAAACAAATCCAACCGAGAAAATGCTGCTACTAAGAAGTCTTGCTAGTCTCTGTTCCTTTGTTTCTAAAAAGTATTTTTAAGCTTTTGTTAAGTTTTAAGTGAAAGTTCTCAATCCCAGTTCTGACACCATTATGTTATGGCAGGTTTCCCCGCTGGCCTCCCGGTCCTGCTGCCACGTGGGCCCACAGCCGCGCCAGCCCCAAATAATACTCAGAGACTCTGTATTTGATACAATCCTGTTGGCCAGTTACCATTATTGTTTATGGGCTAGCTCTGTCTTAATTATTTACGCATTTGTACTTATCTAAGTATTTCCACATGGTCGTCTTATCGGGGAGCCGAGGCAAGTGGCCTGCTTCTTCCCGGGGCTACATCTCGACCCCTACTTCTACCTCTTTCCCCCTCCTAGTCTCCTAGCCCCACCTATCTAGTTTTCTATTGGCCAACAGGGCTTTATTAATTAGTATGAGAAACATATATACAGAATAACATCTCCCATCAATGATCAACAAGGAGGAAAGCATTTATGGAGTGGTGTTTTCCTAAGGCCACAAAACAACTATCTGTGCTATTCATAGCAGGTTTAAGAAGTGGAGCTAATTGCCAATGTTAAATTTGGGGTTGGTTTTGATTTGACTGTGACTGCGCCCTAGTTTTTCCTTCTTGGAGCAAGAAGGTAGCAGTCCATAGTTAAGAGGCTTTGAAATTTTAAAGAATTTGAAATTTTAGACAGACTTTATAATTTGACAGTGATATTGGAATTTTAGAGAGATGGTGGATATTTTAGAATGATACTTAGGGAGACTGAACATTGAATTTGTAAATGACTATGGAACTTTGAAAAGTTGTAATGTTTTAAACTGTCATCATAATATTAGCATGACTTCCTTAAGGTAACAAGAAAGGGAAGGTTATAGATTAACAGTAGTATGTTTGTGTGTCAAATTGACATAATGACAATTGTACTGACTAGTTTTATATAAATCTACATGAGCCAGAGTCATTTGGAAAGAGCTATCCTCAATTTAGAAAATTCCCTCACCATATTGGCCTGTGGTGCATTTTTTGATTTATGATTGATGTAAGATGACCCAGATCACTGTGGGTGGTGCCACTCCTGGGATGGTTGTCTTGGGTGCTATATAAAAGCAGATTGAGCAAGTCATGAGCAGTAAATGAGTAGACAACACTCCTTTATAGTTTCTGCCTTGGTTCTAGCCTTCATGTCCTGTCTTGTGTTCCTGCCCTGACTTCCCTTAGCAATGTATTTTACCTAGTAGTATAAGCTCAAAGAAACTCTTTTTTTCCCAAGTTGTTATAATCATGGTGAGTTAGCACAGCAACAGAAACCGGTTTCTAACTAAGACAAGAAGCTAATGGTTAACTGCTTGCGTTTTCAAATAATAATGTTGTCACCCACAGTGAACATTAGTATGGAATATGGAGAAAACATTCATTAAACATTATGAGAAAACGAATACATTCCCAAATACACTAACATAAAGTAAATGGTATGCTGATTTAAAGAAGCAAGGCCAGCATCTGCATTATTTTGAGTTCAGATGACAGTACACGTGAATGAGAAAATGCATGCACATATTTTATATTCTCAAATAGTAATTGATCATATGAACACAAAAATGAAAACCTTTTTTTCATTTTCAGTAGAAACAGAGTAAAAATATTATCCCTCCCCCCAAATTCTATTAGTCACTGCTTTAATGAAGGAATCCAGAGTAGAAAGACCTTCTGAAAGCAATAGCATTTCCATTGAGTCTCATGCAGGAAATGTTTGAAGAAATGATTCTTACATTCTGTAACTTACAATTGTAATTAATATTGTGTGTGTGCCTAATTGTAAAAGAAGTTTGAGGAGCTGATGTAAGATGCAACAGAGAATCCCTTCTCCTCTGAAAATTAGTAGCTTTCAAGTTCCATATTCTCTAACATAGTTTCTAAGTATACTTATAACTCAAAAGGAAAAACTAGATGTAGAACTATGTAAAAAAGTTGTGGAGAGGAAGAGGGAACTGACATTGATATGTAAAATGAGAAAAATAATAAATATATATTAAAAATATTGTGGAGGGTCTTGTTCCATATGTTCAGCTTATTGAGTAGTTAAGAGCACAAGCCCTTATGGAACAGCATTTCTAATACCCTAAGTGATTTTTGTTCTTTATTCCTTTGTGCTTTTGTCAGGGCATACAACCTTATTAAAATTAAGTTTGAATAATGTTTATGCCAAGATGCTGTGTCATCATTAATCAAGATCCTTTCCGAATATTTAGAAAGCATTGAAAAAGCACAGGATCCTAAAGAATTGGCAGATCAGTAGGAAAGATTCATGTTTTCCCTGATGTTATATTTTTCATGTTGAAACAGAAATACAACACAAACAAGGAAGAAAACTAAGAAATAGAATAATACTTGCTCTCAATGTTCAAGGGGAAAAAACTACTTTATTAAAACTACCTAGAATTTCATCAAAATGGATCATTAGAAGTTTAGTACAAATTTAACAGTAGACATAACATTCAAACATCAGTGTAAGCACCAAGAAGAAATATATATGAAAAGAAACGACAAGCTATTTTAATTTCAAATAATACTAAAATACTTGTGTGTCTATTCTGAAATGTCCACTGTCCTAGTATACTAAGTGTATTTCTTAGTGTACTGAAATAAAACAGACATACAGACATGTTTGCTATCTTGAATTTACAAGTGACAGAGAGATATGTTAATTAACATCAATACTATATAGGATATTAAATGATTGGGAATACCACAAGTAGAAATATATTAGTCATTGATAATCTGTTACAACTGTGTTTGATACATTGAGAGAGAATAGGAAGACTTTCCTCAAAACACTGAGACTGGGGTGAGATCCAAAGGTAACTAGAAATCAGAAAGGTAAAACAGTAAGGATAAGTTTCCCAGGTGAAAGGAAGAACAAGTACAAATATTCTGTGGTAACTAAAGCACAGAAACTAAATTAAAAGAACTAAAATAAGGCCAATTCAGTTGAAAAAGACAATAAACAGGAAAGATGCATTGTATAGGAAGCTTTAGGGAACCTTGTTACATGACTTTCCCTGGGGAGATACAAAGAAACTTTTATTGACACTAGATAGGTGAACAAGAGTTTATTTGGTTCTCACCAGGATTTGGGCCACTCAAAAGAGCTACAGTGTGGCCAAGTTCCCTGGGAAACTAAAAGTAGGTGGACCACTGAAGAATTTCATTTTCAGCAAGGATGGACCATGAAAACCTATACTGCTGAAGGGAGCTAGCTGCACAGTAGAATCGCCTCACTCAGCCCAACATGCAGGATAACTTCAGAGAATGGAGGTACCTTGTGAAACTCTACTGGGACCAGAGGAACTTCAAAAACCTCCTCCCTCCACAGCTGTTCCCATTTAAGACTTCATGAATCATATTCAATCTTGAAAAAACCAGCTACCTAGTAAATTAAGTAGTTTAAAAACGAATTATTTTATGAATTCTAAAATTGCATTGGCAAGTACTTTTAACTAACTTGTTGGCATTAGTTATATTTAACCAGTTTTCCTAAAACAGCTTTTAAGAATATTATTGTGTGCCCATGCTGTGCTCTACTTCAGTCTAGCTGTCCTTCAAGGTTCCAGACCATTCTTCTGTTTATGTTTCTCACCTTGCCATAGGTGTGCTGGGATTATAGATATGTTCCACCAGATCTAGCTTTCCATGTGGGTTAATCTCAGGTCATCACTGGAAGATCTACCTGGCTTTTCACAAGTTGTGCTTGTTTGAATGAGAATAGCCTCCATAGGCTCATACATTTCAATAGTTTGTGGAACAATTTGGGAAGGATTAAAAGGCAAGGCTTTATTTTCACAACGGGTAGACTTTGAGATTGTCAAAATCACACCTCATTCCCAGTTAACACTTTCTCTGTCCCATGCTTGCTGATCAGATGTGAGCTGTCAGCTGCTGCTTCAGGGTCCTGTCTGCTGTTTTGCCTGCTGCCACACTCCTTACCATGATGGTCATAGACTCTGTCTGGAGTCAAGAGGTCCACAATAAACCCACAATTTTATAAAGATTCTGGTTTGTAGTTTTTGTCACTGACAGCAGAAGAGTAAGTAAAGCACAAGCTATTCTATCTATTTCTCCCAATTTCAACCCAGGATCACATTGAATTTAGTTGTAATGTCTTAGCTTTCATCAGTCTTTAGCAGTTTCTGGACCCATTTCTGCTTTTGAAGATGAGTCCACAAGTAATTTCTAGATTATACTCTACATATAATCATGTTTTCATGATTATCCTGCAGTTATAGGTTTCTGGCAAGAATTCAATATGAATGAGCTATGGTCTTTACCATTATTAAAGCAGAGGTACATTCATTTGAGTTGAACACAGTTTATCAAATAATCCCTTTTACTTAGATAAGTTGGTACCTATTATGTGGCTCCATTGTAAAAACATATGCTTTTTCCTTGTGTTGTAGTTTTTAAAATTTTATGTAATAAGTTTAGTCTATATCTGGGAGTTGGAAAATGAAGCTCTCCTGCGACATGGGAGGAAAGTATATACATGACATTTGTCCATACTGTAACTTGTTTTCTAAATTTGTAAGAAGAGAGAGAGGGAGAGAGAGAGAGAGAGAGAGAGAGAGAGAGAGAGAGAGAGAGAGAGAGAGAGAGAGAGAGAGAGAGAGAGAGAGAAAGGAGCATGTGCCTATTAGCCTACGAAATCATGCACATGCATTTTATCTCTCATGATCTAATCACTATTGAGGATTTCTGATAATATACAAATAATTATGTCTTTTTTTTCACTGAAAGCTGTTACAGTTTGGGATTTGTGCCATCTTGACATCATTTTCTTTTCTCATTTTCTTTAACTAGAGGTATCTCTAATCTTGTATTTCCATGTACCAAAAGAATGAATATTATAGTGGGATGGCTTGCTCAAACTTGATGGGGTGGGGATGCTTGAGGCTGTCTCAACTGAATGTGGTAAATTTTGTTGACTCTGCATGTGAGGTCTTCCCTGTGTGAGGAGTGGATGGGGTAGAATGAGAAGAGGTTGAGGGAGGGAGAAATGGGGAGAAAGGGGAAACTGTGGTTAGTATGTAAAATTATATATATATATATATATACATATATATATACATATATATATACATATATATATATAGATATATGAAAACTTGTCTGAAATCACTGATTCAATATTGTTGTGTAAAATTTACCACCTAGAATATAACATATTTATTCTTCATACTAGTCAAAAACACTTTTCCTGAGTTATTTAGATCAGATACCCCCTTTTCCATATATTCTTCAATAAAATCAAAATATATATTTATGATGGAAACCTGACATATGGTATTTGACATATTTTTTAACATAGTGAAAAGACTCATCTTTACATTAAATGGCTCTATTCAATTTGATAACTACATGAATTCATCATGTATTGCATATCACATCTACCAACATGTATTCACATCAGATAGAAGTCCTGTCTCAACAAGATTTTATTCTAGAGCCTCTTTATTTGTTCCCTCCACACTTCAACAGATGGAAATAGTTTTTTCTTCATTTTTTTCCATTTTCAGAATGCCATATGAAATGGAAGCTGTATTCTAGGTTCTTTCATTTAAGAAGTTTACTTATGACTCATGAGAATTGTGTGAATCATTACTGGTTAAACATCCTTAAGACAAAAATTTGAAATAAAAATGTATCCAAAGCAAATATTTTTCTAGTGAAACTGTTCTTTTTTCTAAAGAATATTCTATTGTATGAACATAGTAGTTTGTTCAAATATTCACCAGGTTTTTGTTTGTTTTGTACTTTAATAGTTTCAAACTACTGTAAAAATTCTTGTATAGGTTATTATGTAATCACAACTGCCATATTACATTCAATTATAACAATAGTTCCACTAGCATGGTAGCTTAGTTTTATGGGACAGAAACAACCCAAAGACTTAGGTAGATTAAAATGTAATGTTTACCAGTCATGACTGATTCAGCCACACTGAAAATGTTCAGATAACCTAGTTTTCACCAGTACTCTAAGCAACAAGTATTTGTTGTTTAAGCTACCAACACAATGGTATTTCCTTCCAAAGACTTTTTGGCTACTGTGAGCTAACTCATAAGAAACACAGAGCATTTGTGTACAGGTTGTTCTCTTTTGTATACAGAAATCCATTTTTTTTTGTGTGTGTGGGAGAAAGGTTTTATCATTTCTCTAGTCCATTCTATTTATCTATGTAATTGACTGGATATCAATACAGTATCTTAAATGCCACAATTTAACATTTTTGGATTAAAGGAATTTTTCTTGATAATGTAATTCTTTTAGTTTTTCCAATAGCTATAAAAATCTTATTATTCTGGGTTTTTAAAAGGAATTTCAAAGAATATATAAATAAAATTTTAGAGAAAATATATTTTAATTATGTCAAATAATCAAATCCAGCAATGTTCTTCTATTTAAACATTTTTTTAGTTTTGTATATTTCACATCATTGGTTCTTGCATATATTTGATGAGATTTTGGAGGGTGAGGGAGGGAGGAAAGAAGGGAGAAGAGGAGGGGTAAGGATAGCATTAGGGATCAAGAAGATTGAGTTGGGAAAAGAACAGAGAAGGACAGCAAGAAAAGAAATACCTTAATAGAGGGAGCTCTTATGAGCTTCAAGAGAAACCTGGCAATATAGATCCACAAGGACGATCCCAATTAAGAATCTAAGCAATAACGGAGAGGCTACCTTAAATACTCTTCCCCTATATTGAGACTGATGACTACCTTAAATGTCATCCTAGAGTCTTTATCCAGTAGCTGATGGAAGCAGAAGCAGAGACTCACAGCCAAGCAGTGAGCCAAACTCCTGGAATCCAATTGCAGAGAATGAGGAGTGATGGACAAATGGGTCAAATCAGCCTGGAGAAAACCACAGAAACTGCTGACCTGAACAAGTGGAAGTTCATGGGCCCTAATATGACAGCTGGGGAACCACAATTATACTGAACCAGGCCCCCTGAAAATGGGTAGGTTCATTTGTGGGGCTTGGACAGTTTATGTGGCCTGTGACAGTGGACCAGTAATTATCCCTAGTGTACAAATGGACTTTGGGATCCCATTCCCCCTGAAGGGATACTCAGCCTAGATCCTGCCCCAAATGATGAGAAAATTTGGTGATCCCCAATGGGAGGCCTCACCCTCCCTGGGGAATAGATGGGGATGGGATGGTGAATTGGTGGGGGGCATGAGCGGATGGGAGGGAGAGGGAACTGGGATTGATATGTAAACTAATATTGTTTTTAATTTAAATAAAAGTTTATTTTAAAAAGAAAATGGCCCCCATAGGCTTATAGGGTGGCCCTATTAGAGGCATGACTTTTCTTTTTTCCTCTTCTTTCTTTCTTTCTTTCTTTCTTTCTTTCTTTCTTTGTCTTTCATTCTTTGTTTTTCTTATTTTTTTTCTTTTTCTTTTTTTTGAGTATGTGTGGCCTTGTTGGAGTAAGTATGTCACTGGGAGCATACCTTAAGTTTTCAGATGCTCAAACTGGGCCTGTATCACTCTCCCCCTATGCTGCCTTTGGATCCAGATGCTGAAGTCCCACCTACTTCTCCAGAACCATGTATGCTGGCATGTCACCATGATTCTTCCCATAATGACAAAAGACTAAACCTCTGAACAGTAAGCCAGGTACAATGGAATGTTTTCTTTTATAAGGAGGACCCTAAAGTGAAATAGATGAGATCTCTTGGGTAAACTGTGGATGAGGGGTAGGGATGGGGAAGGGATGTGGAATATGAACATAAGGGAGTAGGATGGGTGAGTTGGAGGAGGCATGGAGAGGGAAAACAATGAAAGAGATACCATGATAGAGGAAGCCAGTATATGGGCTTAGTGAAAAGCTGGTACTAGGGAAATTCTCAGAAATCCACAAGGATGACCCCAGCTAAGACTCCTAGCAATAGTGGAGAGGGTGCCTCATCTTCTGTAATCAGATTAGTGACTAACATAATTGTCATCATAAAACTCCATCAAGTAACTAATGGAAGCAGATACAGAGATCAACAGCTCAGCACTAGGCTGAGCTCCAGGAGTCCATTCTGAGAGAGGGATGAGGGATTACATGAGCAAGGGAGGGTCAATATCATGAAAACAAAACATAGAAACAGTAGACCTGAGCTTGTGGAACATCACATACTCTGGACTAACAGCTGGGGAGCCTGCATGAGACCAAACTAGGAACTCAGCATGTGGATGACAACCATATATATTGGTCTGTTTGTGGGGCCCCTGGCAATGGGACCAGGATCTATCCCTCATACATGAGCTGGCTTTCTGGAGGCCATTCCCTATGGTGGGATACCTAGCTCAACCTTGATGCAGGTGTGAAGGGTTTAGTCGCACCTCAATTTGATGTTCCAGGCATTGTTGACTCCTTACCATTTCTGAGGAGTGGATGTGGATTGGGTGGTGGGGTCAGGAGAAACTATGGCTGGTATGTAAAATAGGAAAAACCATTTAAAATATGTTGCTGTGATCAAGAGTTTCTTCACAGAAATATAAACATCTAACAAAGACAAAGGTAAAAATTTTGGTTTGATTGCAAGGTGTTCATATATGCTATGTTACAGCACAAGTCACTATGATTTTGTTGTCTGTTTTTGTTAACGTCACCAACATATCTTACATCACAGTTCTTCCTCATTGCCCAGTCTTATGTGCACGCACACAAACGCATGCACGCACACACGCACGTACTCGCGTGCACACACACACACACACACACACACACAACTCCCCTATAAGTATCAAACCCCTCCCCTGGGCGTGAAATATTTCAAGGTGTCTCCATTTTTGCTCCCTCTTGTTCTTACTGACAATGCTTGGTTAACTTGTCAAGCTTTGTGTTCACTCCCCAATCCTGTGGGTGTTCGTGCTCCTCTGTTCTCACATTTGCACTTCTTTCTCTCCCTCCTCCCCACTACCTGACCTCATTTCTCTTCTATTTCCCCTTTTTCTGCTCTCACTCCTCCTGTATTTTCTCTAATACCTCCCCAGTGTTTCCTTCTCTTCCCTTTCCTTCTGCTTCACTTCAGTCTCCCTCGCCTCTTTTCCTCCCTCCATTCCATGACTGGCTCTAGTATCCACCTTGTTTCTTCTTTTCCCTACATCCCCTATTCTTCCCTTTCTTACTCTTCATTTCTTCATTTCTCAGCATTGTACTCCCTCCATTCCCACTCTTGTCATTTCCCCCTCTCCTCCCTTCACATCTTCATTCCTTCCTTGGTCCCATGTCCTTTAGTTCTCTCTCCTCCTTTCCCATTATCTGAATTCCCCATCCACATGCCCCTCAATCCTTTCATCCTAATGTCCCTTTCCCTACCTACTCTATCCTCCTACCCCTCTCTTCCCTCCCCTCCCTTGCCTCTCTGGTATTCATCCCATTCCCTCTCTCCTTCAAGTCCCCTGCTCCCATTGCCCTTCTTCCCTCCCCTTCTTGTGATGCTTATTTTTTCAACTTGACATCAATGAGAGTGCCTGCTGGGAAGAGGGATCTGAATTGAGAAAGAGAGAGAATCCATTAGATTGGCCTTTGGGCATGTGTATTGGCATTCTGTTGACTAATGTTTGATGGAAGCAGTCCAACCCCACTGGAAGCAGTGCTAGCCCTGAGCCGATGGTCCTGGGATGTATATGGCATCAAGCCAATCATTCTTCCATGGTCTCTGGATCAGGTGATGCCTTCATTTCCAGTTTTGAGTTTCTGCTTTGGTTGCTCTTCCTGTGATTCCATCTCTCTATGATCCTATAGATCACCTCCACATTCATTCTATTCTCCAGCTTTTTCCTTCTCCTCTACTGTCCTCTACCCTTTTTATGCCTCACTCTCCCTTCAACCACCCCAATCCATTTTCATTCCCTCTACATGACTTTCTTCTCTGCAACATACTCTGCAATCTCCCCTCATATTCTCTCCCTACCCACTTCTTTATCCCAGCTCATCATGGCATGTACCTCTGCTGCCATCCATATCTCATGCCTACATTTTTCTTCACCTTTCTTTCAGAAATACCATTCTCCATTGCCCTTCACTGCCTTTCCTTTCACTTCCTTCTCCATCTTCATCCCTTCTTTGCCTTCTGTTCTATTGTGTTCCCATCTCTTCTCATTCCCTCCCTCTCCTGTACATCCCTCTTCACTTCTTTCCATACTCTATTCTAGGCTTCCCTACCACCACCTATCCCTCCATACCATTCTTCTGTCACCTCCATCCATTATGATCTCATCTTTCTTTATCTTCCTATCCCTTCTGATCCCCTCCCCTTCATTCTTTCCATTTTCTCTTCATCACCTTCTATACGTCACCCATCCCATCCCTTCTCTTCTTTCTGCTCTCTCTAAATTCCCCTTCTATACCATCTTTTCATGGCCCTGTCCAACCCCATCACTTCTCCCATCCAACTATTCCCTCACATACTCTCCTCCCCTCACTCTCCTCCACTCTCATCCTCTGCCCTTGCTCTAGTTCTGTCCCCTATTCTTTCCCCTCCTGCCATTGTGATCTTACCTCTTTTCCTCTCTTGCTCTTCTCCCATTCTTCCCTCCTCTCCCTCTCTTTCTCTACCCCAGTTCCCTCCACCCCCACCCATCTCCTTTTTATACTAGCTCTTCCCTTTCCATTCTTTGTGCTCCCTTTACAATTTTGTCCCCTTTTCTCTTACCATCTCTTCCTGATTCCACCAACTTCTCCTTCCCTTCCCTTCCTTTCCTCCAATTCTTTCCCACTTCTCTTCTTCCTCCCTTTTCCTCCCCTACTCTTCTCTCAAACCCCCTTCTTTGCCTTCCTTCTCCATTCTTCACTCATGTCTCTCCCTTCCCCATTTCTGCATTCCTGTTTACTTCACTCTCCTATCCCATGTTTCCCTCTTCCATCAAACTTTGTATCTACATCTTCTCCTTCCTTTCTCCTCAATTACCTCTATTCTCCTTCCCTATCCATATTCTGCTTGTCTCCTTTCCCTTCTCTCTCCTTTTCCTACCCTCTCTTTTCCCCCATTCTTTCTCCTCTCTCCATTGTAAACTCCCATCCTTTCTTCTCCAGCTCTTCTTCCCTATCATCCTGTAACCCTTCAAATGCCATCCTTTCCTACTCATCTTTTCCCATTAGCTCTTCTCCTTCATATAATATTCCCCCATTAGAGTGGTCTCCTTCCCTCCATTCTGATGCCTTTCCACATTCTTTCCCTTCACTTATCCTGCCCTTCCAACTGTACCTTCTTCCCCTCCTCTTTCCCTTTTATTTTCTATAAGTCCCCCTCTGTGCCTTTCTTCCCCTTTCTCCCTCCTTTATCTAAGTTCCCCCTCTCTACCTTCCTTCTTATTTTCCTCTCCATCACCATATTCCTTTCTCTCATTCCTCTATCCAATTCTGTCCCCACCTCCTCTACTCCCTTTCCCTCACTTACCTCCATTTTCCTCTGCCCTTGCTCTAGTTCACTTCCCTTCCTCACCCCTCCATCCCCTCCCTCCATTGTGATCTCACCACTTTTTCTCTCCTGCTCATCTTCCTCCCACTCCTCCCCCTGCAATTACTCTTTTCCCCTTCAGTTCCTTCCTTCCTTACCTCTCTCCTTTCCTTACTAGCCCTTTCCTTTCCCATCTCTGTTTCCTCCATTACAACTGCCTCTCCTTTTCTCTTATTAATTTTCCCTTTCTTCCTTCCCCTATCCTTCTTTTCTGGTTCCAGCTCCTCCTCCTTCCCTTACCCAGAAAACTCTCACTGTGTTCTCTTCTGATTTCTTTCCTCTCTTCACCCTTTCTCTATGTTGTTCTCTATGGCTTTTTTCTTCTTACCTCCTCTTCTATACCCCCCATCACTACCTCTCTCTTCCACTTTCTTCTCATTCTCCCAAGCTTTTCTTATTCTAACTCCTCTTTGCCCCTCCTCTTACTTTGCCTTCTTCTTCTTACTTTTTCTTTCTTTCCCTAGCTCTCTTCCTTTCTATCCATCAAGGAAATTTCTTACAATGTTTCTCCTGCTATATGTTGTTCTTACTTTATTGACCAGACCTGACGTGTTCCTTATAGGGCTCTGCAGCCTGCTGGAGATGGTGCAGGGCTGCTGAGGTCTGTGATTGCTGCCATTCACTGGGTGTTATTTGGACTGCCAGAACAGTCCAAATTATCGTCTTTTTTGTCCAGCTGCCTAGGGTTTCGCTTCTTCTTGCCTCTATAACAAATGATGATCACAGTTGGTTTATTGGCCTTGTTCGGTCTCTGAGCCAGCACCTCTTTCACTCTCTTAATTATCTTCTCCCTCTAGTCAAGAAACAAGGAGGGGTGGAAGAGTGTTAGTTTTAGTAAGGTGTAGCATTACTAGCAGGCAAGGAAAGGTTTATAAGAGGGAGTGGAGATTCAGGAAGAGTTTTGTAATGAGAGTCTCATAGGAGCAGAGACACATGGGGGGGACTAGAGGAGCATAGGAATGACTGACCTTCTCATCTCTTTTGCTTTCACACCGAACAGATTCTTCTGCAACAGCCACAGGTTCTTCTGCAACAGCCACAGGTTCTTCTGCAACAGCCACAGGTTCTTCTGCTTCAGTCTTTATCATGGTGTTGCTTTGTGTAGGTTCTTCTTCCATCTTCCTGGTGATCTTTAGTTATGCTAACTTCCCCAGGTGTACAGCTTTTTGTAGCCAATGCTACCCCTGGCAGTAATGAGCCAGAACATTCCTGCCTGTCCTTTATATACCCACTCCAGGACAATGAGAGACCACACCCTTAAGGTTTATTTGGTCACCCAGTTACTCAAGGTCTTGCTAGATTTCCAGCCAATGGAACGATCTCCTGGTTTAGGCATCACAAAAGCCTAACCTTTACACATTCATGGGTATGGTGGGCTTAGGGAATATGGAGGAAGACAAAATGCTGTAGTGGTCAGTCAACACTGAACTATATAGCCCCAACTGGTCTTCTCACTTCCCATGTTAAGTTTTCAGAATACTCATGACAGAAAAGTATATTCCTTCAAACATTTTTTGGATACAAGTGTTACAGTTCAGATATAAAGGTAGCCTGGTAGTTGGGAGCCCAGAAATTCTACAAAGTCACCCCGCACAACAAACAACACACAAGACATTTTGGGAGGGGAAAATCCCAGAAAGGGTGGATTCCTCTGCTTGTGAGAAATAGCAGGAAACTGATGTGAAAGTGGTGCTTTTATAGAGTTTCTTAGTTGTTAGGAGGTTGAACTTCTCAGGATGAAACTTTACAGGATAGAAGTCAGTGGGATTTCAAGTCCAGAGCTTGGGCTTTTTACTCTGTATGGGTAGAGCTTGGGTCTATCCATTAGGAGAATTAGAATGTTCTGTGGTTGGAACCTGGCAGTTGGAGGTAGGAGCTCAGGGGAAAGGCCTGGCCACTGCATTGCCTTGCATGGCTTACATCACCCCTTTCTGTTTATTATTGGTAAACAATCCAGTTATAGGAAAGAAGAGTGATGTTATCATTAGACTATTTCCTGTTGAATGGGGGGGGGATTGAAGTCTTTGGAAGAACATGGTCTTCACCATCAGCATATAATTAGGAGTCACTGGCCTCTGGTTCTATAATAGCAACTGATTAAAAGTCATGTTAGAAATATTTTGAATCTATTGTTGAAGAAATCTAGAAAAGACGTTTATAAGGCAAGCTGTGACTAATAGTATTAAGAAAAAAGGAGAAAGTAGGTAAAGAAGAGTAGTATCCAGTTCCATATTGCAATGTCAATGAACCACTGGCCAGAGGCATTGAGCTGTTTCTTATGGTTTTATAGATCCATCTGAACTATCTCTCTGTTGTTAAATGTCTCCTAGCTGATTTTATAGCACATATGGGGACCAGTGAGTCTATTTGTCCCTGGAGGGTGATGATGGTCTGATCCACCCATTAGATATCCTGGATGAACTTAGAGGGAAGGTAAATAAGTATGGAAGTGGTTAATCTTACTACACAAGTGAAAGCTCCAGCAGTAATACTCAGGACTACTAGAGAAGGCTGGACCAGAACCACTTGTTGGTCATGCTGTCCTACTATAAACCTTGTTATAGGAATTGGTAAGGGTTCTTTATCAGCTACCACTCTTAGATTTGGAGAAAAGAACAACAGGACACAAGTCACAGATCATTCAGTAGGTAGGCAGCAATAAACTTGAGTGCCTCAGAGAATGAAGACATTATGAAAGTACGAACATAGGGGCTGAGTGTTAGTAACAAGGGTTATGGCAATAGTACATTCTGTGGAATCCGAGGTGCCCATAAAGCATATCACTGAGGAGTTAAAGCAGTCTGTGATACGGAAGATGGAGTTATGGGAGAGATAAGAGGTGGTAGTGGTATTTGGCATAGAGTAGTTAACAAGAAGCTAGGTAGGAGAATCTAATAAAACAATAGGCAAGGCCACAGATGGTGGTTGAGAACTTGACTGAGGAAGGACACACTACAACATCCTCTAAAGTAGTAAGGCAATAGCTGATAGGCAGAGGGTAACCTGGAGAGGACTAAGTTCAGAAGATCTAGGGCTTTATCCTGGAGGACGTCCTGTTGATGCTTACAAAATAACTTAGTAATGAGTGTAAGAATGGTGTGTATGAGGGGCAAAGGGCTGGCCAAATAGATGTGGAATGTTCCAGAAACCCTGGAATAGGACAGTTGGGTGGAAAGATGAGTATCTGTGTCAGTATAAGTAAAGGTAAAGGTATTCTGTGACTGGGGATCAAGGAGTATGGAAAAGAAGGCATCCTTGAAGTCTAGGATGGAGAAATGGGAGGGCTCTGAGTGGATTGTAAGAGGAGAATATAGGGGCTGGGTACTACTGGGTAAAGGAGAAACACTGCTGAATTGGCAAGTTAGAGATCATGAACCAAAAGTATGGTGGTATTATAGTGGTAAGAAGGGTACAGAAGCTTTCTAAAGGATCAAAGATAAGAGGTTCAAGTCCCCAAAGGCTGTGGAAAGAGAGTGGGAATTGATCTTGGGTGATATATTTGGTGGAGTTTTGTGGTAAAGCTGTCCTCTTACCCTGACAATACGGGAACAAAAAGTGTGTCCATAAAATTCATCAGGACTAAGTAGGTGGCTCTAGTGTCCAGAAGGAGAGAGATAGCTTGCACCGATACTAAGATGTATACTCAGAGCTCCTGGTCAGAGATGATAATAGTCTGGCCAAGGATCCCAGAACCCCTCAGTTGTCAATGACCAGACCTGGGAGGTCAGCTGAAAAGAAATCTGGGTTTGTTTTCCCCATTCCTAGAGAGACATATGGGGCAGTCAACACCCCAATGACTTTCTTGATGGCACTTGGGCATGGTCCAGGTGTTTACAATGGTTTGGATAGATCCAGGTGTAGCTACCCTCCTGACTGTATTTGAAACAGGGACCTGAGGTTCATAGGCTTGTGAGGCCAGGGAGCCTAGGAAGTTGCTATAGCAAGTTGAAAGGCTTTACCCAACATCAGGTAATCTTATTTTCAGGCATTTTTATCTCTCTCCTGGTAAACCTTAAAGGCTACCACTAAGATTTCTGCCTGTGGAGTTAGGGGTTATTTCTCCAGATGTTTAAGTCAATATCAGGTAATCCCTTGGAGAGGAAGTAGGTCACAAGGAGAGGAGTCTTTTTTTTTTTTTCTATTTGGGATCTTAGGATCCAGATTGATATATTCTAAGAGGACATTTGTTATGAGGTAGGTCTAGGAAATGAGATGGGTTATCATGTTTTTCATGGAAGACCTTTTGGATTTTTTCATAACAAACCACTTTAATAATGGCTTGTGAAAAAGACCAGCCATAAGACAAGATACAAATTGATTCATAAAAGGATGTCCCATGAGGTGTTGTAATTCCATTTATAGTTCCAGTAGGAGACTGCCTCACAGTAAAGATGGGTGTCAGTCATCCTGATTTGGGGTGAGGGAGTGGACAATAGCTAAGATAGCAGCAAGCCACATGCTTCCTTTAAAAAAAATACACACACACACACACACACACACACACACTCACACACACACACACCACCCTGGTATTAAGAGTTTTAAATTAATTCTTTTGTTACAGATTTTACAGGATTTTAATCATGCCCAATATGCTTACAATCTTGAGGTAGGAAAAGTTTACACAGTTGTTTTACAAATCTTGATATAAGATTTATATCTTAGCAAGAGTTAAATCAAAAACCAAAAGAGTATAAGCTGAGTAGCAATAGTCACCCATGGGGAATAGTCTGTCTTTTATTTTGTCTTGCTCTACTTTCTCTGTCACATAATCAGGTGGATCTCTTGATACAGGACAGGCATTTTGGAGAGAAACTTTAAATGAGTATACTTGAGCCTAGAGGAGTGAGAGCCATACTCTCAAGCCAGATCCAGCTTTTAATTGAAGTAGGACAGCATAGAATAGCAGTCTAATTCCACTCATACCTAAAGGACATGTGAATACCTGTAAAACTGAATCTAGTAAACTGAGAACAAAGAAAGCTTAGAGATAGGGGATTTTTATGCACTGACTATAGACTCTTGCTAAGGTATAGACAGAGGACAGGGCAGAAGGGAGCTGAGAGATGCACCCACCAGTGAAGAGTATGTTCAGTGTATGTACATATTGCAACTGGCCTATTCCTTTGCTCTTTACCACTCCTACCAGGTCTAGCTACTGACGCACAGTTTGCAACAAACTTGCAGATCCATCAACTAGTAATTTAAAAACTGTTGGAGAGACCAGAAATAAACAAACAGGGGTTGAAGCAGTAAAAAGAGTAATAGGAGGAATCTTGTTCCATTTCCCTGATCACACACAGAATTTGTAAAAATCCCAAATAATATTGGGATCTAGGGTGCCAATAAGATGACATTTGGATTGATTGTCTAAAGGATGTTGAGGCCATATTTTATTGCAAAAAATGAATAAATTTAGGGCCATTCAGTCAGGTGTCAGGTATAGAAATTGGAAGTTTTCTAAGGATCATCCCAAGGGCAATGAAAAGGTATTGAAGACACTGTTCCCATGGTTGAGAAATAAGGAAAATGTCACTGTAGTCTGTTGTGGCAGTCATCCCCAGGACTCAAGGACCAAGGAGTTCACTGAACAAGGACCAAGGAGTTTAGTGGGTTTTCACCATACTCAATGGCAGGTCAGGGGCTTAGTCTGACTAAGCCAGAGGAGAGACTTAGTTGTTGATACCAGGGCTTTAGTGGCAGTCAGAAAGTGAGGATAAAAACTCAACTCTAGGAGGAAGAGGGCTCTCATCTTCAGGACATGGTTAGAAAACAGCCACAAAACCACAAGGACATGAAGGTGGGTTGGGAGAAGTGCACAATGAGGTGTACAATAGCCTAGTTAGGCCTAAGAAAATGTCAGGATTCCAGCTTCAAAGGTTGAGTGATGGGACCAGGTGCACAGAGCCAGACATAGCCTTAAAGACTGTGGCTGGGGGTATCTCCACCTCCAAGAGTACTAGAGGGGTGGCTAAACACTTAACAGTCACTTCCTTAGACTCAGGGAAGCATTTACACTAACCAAAAGGGAAACTTACTTAATTGTTGCTGGTGTATGATGTGCTAAGTGATTGGTGAACCTGAAGAAGAGTTTGTTGTGGGTGGACTAAAGATGAGGGATAGGGTATCAGTGCACCCTAGGCTCACAAAGGGAAACACAGATAGTAGGATAGCCTATTCCAGGATTTGGCATCAAATGTAAGTGTTACAGCTCAGATGGAATAGTATCCTGCCAGTTGGGAGCCAAGGAATACCATAAATTCACATCCCACAACAAACCTCACACAAGATATTTATTGGGAGGAGAAAAAACAGGGAAGTGGCTGCCTCTGCTCAGGTGAGAAACAGCAGGGTTTCTCTTCTGAGCATAAGTAAGGGTCTATACAGAGGTTCTTGGTGGAACTTTTCAGGGTGATTCTTTCCAGAGTGGGAATTGTTGAGATTTCAACCCAGAGGTTTGACTTTTTACTCTGTAAGTTGGGGGCTGGGAACAGAGTTTTACAGCATTTAGAGTGTTCTGCGCATGGAACCTGACTGTTCCAGGTCCTCATTGGAGGGGCTAGGCCATGCATGTGACTCACACTGAGGCTATTCTTATGATACTGCTTGTCACTTATGTTGTATCTTCATTCTCATTGTTAGCTAGTATTTTGGATGTCTCTGTCAAATTTTTAAAGTTAATGTAGTCAAAGTTATATCTTGGTGAAAATGTGCTTCGTTCTATTTCTCTTTAATGACACAAATACACCTTGAAGACAATTCACTTCGTGGCTACTTCTACGAAGTATTTATGTTCCACTTGGTTATCTTTAATCTCAATGTAGAATTCCTCAGTAATTTGCTTTCTGTCTGAAATTACAGACACTGTCTGTCATGATTTCAGTAAGTATGCCTTTTGAAGTAGAATATAACCTTTTCACATCAGTACACTGTGTTCACATCCATCCTCTAAGTATAGCATTCAGACACAGGTGTACTAGGCAATGGGAGCAGCTGTCCTTTTGGTGAAAGTTGTGTGAACAGAAGCATCACCAGTACTGTAGTTGTGAAAGTATACACAGATGGGATGCTGAGGATTCTACTAAAGAGGCATGAGGATGGCTGTGCACATCTCCCCAAATGTATCTGTGAACTTATTATGAGGATATAATTACTTCAAAACACTAACATCAAAATATTAAATACGAGAGAGAGAGAGAGAGAGAGAGAGAGAGAGAGAGAGAGAGAGAGAGAGAGAGAGAGAGAAATAGGGATTATATGCCACTGTAGTTGGAGAACTGGGCCCATTTCCTTTGCAAATCTAAAAAGTGAAAAGTAAAGAAAATAGGAACAAAGTATATTGCAGCAAAATGCCTTGTTTCAATGTTTGTCCAGATGCCAAAGTGCCAAGTGGAAAGGGGCTACCAATGTAAATTAGTTTTTAGTTACTAAAAGAAAAAAAAAATTGAGGCAGGTACCTTAAGATGGTAAAGAACTGACTTGTTCTCATTTAAGAGGTTTCTGTCAAAGGGGGCTTGAATTTACTTCTTTTAGCCTCTGCTGATAACCGTTTCGCAGTGCATAGAATTGGTAAAAATTAATCATTGTTCAACTCATGATGCAGGAGATAAAGGTGAATCAGGAAGAGATTGGGGCCCTATTGTCCCTTTCATGGGAATACTCTCAAAGGCTTCCAACAGGCCTCTAACTTCAAGAGTTTTTCTAATCTCATCCTCAGCAGTGCTACCTCGGAGGCCAAGCTTGAAAGAGACCCTTGATGGACAGCAATGACAAAGGGGGTGTAGGGCATATCTTTTTATTTAACTCTGGATATTGCAATGACTACTACCTCCCTTATTTGAACATTTGTTAAAACAATTTTATGTTTCATTTAGGAAGAGTAGGTCTCTTATTTACTATTAATACTGACTGAACAAAAGGAATGAAATATACATAAGTATGTGATGCCAAACAGATAATGTCATAATTGATTAAGAGTTTGAAAATTAGTTTCCATCTTCATAGAAAGTGAGTCCTTCAGATCAGGCAGTATGAGGAGTAAGACAGTTTTTAGAATGTCCATTCAGTGTTTTAATATTTTTCTTTCTGAGGTGCCTAAGGCTAAGGAGTGTGATCCTTTATCATTGTGCCTAATACGAAAGTATTTCAATGCCCTATGGTAGATGGAGAGAGTTTGAAATGAGAAATACATGCAATTTTACAGATCAAACAGAGAGAAAGCATTGTGAGGTTTTGTCACCTCACAGTGAGACAACTTAACAGGTTATTCTTTCCTTCCAAAGAAGTGCTTCTGGGAATCTTTGCTTGAAATCAATACTAGGTATTTAGAAAGAGAAGAGAAAAATATGATATTTAATGTTTGGCCTATTGATATTCAATATACTGTCTCATTTTAATTGGGTCATTTCATGTGTGACAGTGTGAGAACATGGTATAGTTAAGTGTTGAAAATGACTGCAACCTTGTATTAACCCCACCCCTACCCCTGACAGATAACACACAATCTCTGTTTTAATCATGGCTTGGGATTTGACAGTTTCCCCAACTAATCACATCACAGAATCCTGTCTCTGTATTCGCACTTCAGGCTCAGGTAAGGAAAGTCTCCTTTAAGTGATTATTAACTTTTCTCAACTACTGTTATGTTGAGTAGCTACACTTTAAGGTCTCAGCAGGATGGTGAGGTATCCTTGTCATGGCTGACAACCATCACACTCATTACTTCAGGAACATAAACAAGACATTTTTTCCATTGTTTTTAGCTCATCTTTCCAATCAATTCACCATTTCCCTGAATGTAACTTTCACTAAGTTATAAAATTCTCTTCTACACATCACTTCATTTCTTAAGCAATACTTGCCTTTCTGAAGGCTTGAAGGGGGTGTAAGAAGCTGAAGTAGTTTCCTTTTTACTTACATTCAGTGTGGTATTGTACTCTAACAGGCAGGTAGGTAAGTGTACAGTACAGAAATAGCCATTGCTAATAGAGATGCTCTGTTTTTTTTCAGAAAGGTGACAATCAATCTTTCACCTTCTCTTCACCCTCTTTCTGAGTCTTTTAAGCTAAATGAGAATCAAAAGCTACTGGAGATTTGTGGATGTCATATAGTTTGCACAGCAATCTCAGTTAGGAGACCAGGGCTCATGGTATAGCACTTGTCTAACTTGTCTAGCTTGCAATGGCCCCAGGGTCATCACCACTGAACAAATGTTAGTTGGAACTGAGTCATTGTGAAAGCCAGCCCTAGGTTGACTTCAGTTAACTTTAGTCCTGTATAATGAGTATGTTTTCCCTGCTGGTCAATCCCACCGCCACACCTGCCCCCAATAGCATGCAGAGACTCTGTACTTAGTATAAATGTTGTTGGCCAGTTACTAATTACTTATCGGCTAGCTTGGTCTTAATGATTAACCCATGTCTAATAATCTAAGTATTTTCACGTGGAATAATTTTACTGGAGAGAGTGCCTGGACCTCTTTTGTCTCCAGTCTCTACATGCTAACTCCTCCTTACGACTTCCTCTTTCCTCCTTGTCTCTTAGTCCTTCCTATCTTCCTCACCTATTGGCCAACAGTGCTTTATTCATTAACCAATACAAGAAACATATTTACAGAATGACATCCCCATCATCTCCTCTTTTCTGCCTAAATTAAAGGAAGGGTTTTAACCTTAACATAGCAAAATATATAACACAACAGCTATCAAATGAGAATCACAGTTAACAATATTTAGTCCATTAACATTTAGTAAGACTCAAGAAAGTATTTTATCATCTATCCTATCTTTGTGAGTTTAAAATCCTATATGTAACTTATTTAATCCTAACTGAGGAAAACTATATCCATAACTCTCTGTCTTCAACACCTTCAAAGAGTACAGAAGGATAATATATAAACTTTAGAAATGACAGAGACATCATGCCTGGTCAGTCATCCGAAGTTCTTCTGTGATGTTCCATCTTTAGCCTATAGGCCATAGTGTGTCTGGAAGACTCCTCAGTGAAACAGGAAACTTTAAAATGTCCATCTATATTGGCAATTTGTCAGTCACTTTTCTCTGTGTCCTGTAGAATGTCTGGCAGACTCTTTCATGAAGCAGGAACTCTGTAGCAATGTCCATCTTGTATCAGCAGTCACTTTCCTGTGGATCCTGCATGTCCAGTTTATACAGCATAAAGTCAAACAGTCCAGACAAAAGCAGTATCTTGTCCAAATGGCTAGTCTTGCCATATTAGAAACAAACTCCATAATGTGTTATTTCAAGGTCCATCTTCCTTTCTGATGCAGGTGGTTGCCAGGATCAGTTATGGCTCACTATCAAGAAAAACCCTAAACCATTTTAAATGCCATATTCTGTAGGTCTTTAAAAAGTCTGAAGAATGTCTATTCCTCTCAAATACATCTCTGTATATCTAGAAAATCTAACTAATTTAACTCTAAGTTTTGACTATCATAGGTAATTATTTATAATCTGAACCAAATTATACATTACATATTAAAATGAACTATATAAACACAATGCCTAAACAAGAGGAGAAATATGCATATCACAAAATTGACTTTAAATTGTATCAATAAATGAAAATCCATTCCAAAACAAAGTATTCATATCTATAATATAATTCCCTTTTTACCTTTGAAACGATTGGTTGTGGTCATTAATCATTTATAACCAACCCTATTTAAAAGAAAACAAACATTTATAAACAATATTTGGGTTTTGGGCATCTTTCTTTACAAACTACTTACTGCTGGTAGGGGACGCTGTCATGGGGAATCCTAAGATGACATAGAAATCCTGGCTGCTTTGTCCAAACTGTTTTGAATGTTGGCTCACCTGGGATGCTGTTTCAAGGGGTTTGGCTTGATCAAACCACATTAGTCTGGACGAAATCCACAGCTTTTAATTTTCTGTGAAACAAAAATAGAAATCCTTTTCCCCAGTAACTTGTCTGTAGACTTAAATTTTGGAGTCAAAGCACTTTTAAAATATATAAATTGAATTAATCCAGCAGCATTTTTTTATCAGTTGTTGTTATTTCCTCAGTAGTCAAACAATTTAAAGATAACTGAACAGCATACAATATCCAAAGTTTCTCTGTGCTTTTTATCTTTACATGGCATTTTTATTACTCTATTTTTTTATTTTTATTTTTATATATTTTGGGACAAGGTTTCTCTGTGTAACTTTTATCTGTCCTGGAATTCATTCTGCATACCAGGTTTATGAAATCACAGAGATCTGTCTTCCCAGTCTTGCCTCTGTCTTCCCAGTGTTTGAATTAAAGGTGTGTGCCACCATACCCAGATACTCTTTGTCTTTTTAAACCATTTTATCCTGAACTCGTGATTTTCCTGTTTCATGCCTCTCGGCCCCACCACCACGCCATTCCCCAATACCATGCAGAGACTCTGTATTTGATATAATGTTGTTGGCCAGTTACTATTTTCTTATCAGCTAGCTCTGTCTTAATGATTAACCCATTTCTATTAATCTAAGTATTTTCAAGTGGTCTCATCTTACCAGAGACTGGGCCCAGACCTCTGTTCTCTCCAGTCTCTACATGTTGACTCCTCCCAACTTCTTCCTCGAAACTTGTCTCCTAGTCCCACCTATCTTGCTTTCCTATTGGCCAACAGTGCCTTATTCATTAACCAGTATGAGAAACATATTTACCGAATAACATCTCCCATCAGTCCTGTTCTCCATACCTTTGCAGTGTCAACTGTCCTTTATCAATTATCTTCTGTCATTCATTATTTTTATTCATTATTTTTATTTTATCACACATGCCATGTATTTCTCTTGCCTCTCCATATACCTCAGGCCTTGGTTTTGTAGCTTCTCTTCTCATCCATTGTCTTCCCTTTCTTGACAGAACATATAGACAAAGATGGACTTGAAATGACTTATAGTCACACTGTCTGACTGGTCAGGTTAGATTTGATGTCCCTTACTCACAGTTTTGCCCCCACAGATCAAAATTTCTTCATCAAAATATTTCACAGCCATTTATATTGGCAGTCTCCCAGAATCACCAGAATGCAGTTCAAGTACAGTAAACACAAAGAATCTGCAAAGAGCCCAGGACTGCCCTAGATGTTGTTAGGACTCAGCTAAGCAGGGTCTGCTTGTGTGTTCCCTGAAGAACAGAGACACTGGAGAGGAGATGAGGAGCTTATCCATGTGCATTATTAATGCAAAATCTAAATGGGAATGAAAGGCTTCTTGAATTATTGTCTAGAGAATTATGATGAAAGAAAATGCTTAAGAGGAGTTTTTGTTCTAATTACCATCATATGCAAGCAACACAAACATCTTTAATGGGGGAGTGTTTTATGACTTTTCTTGGGGAGAGATGAACAACAGATCAAAGATGTCATTCCTCTCAGGCCTTGCATGGTGAACCAGTGAGTTTCCTGGGGTTACCAACAGTCTGGGTGACTCAAAGGCAGCTTCTTCACCAGAAAGACCATCCAGCAAGGGTGATGACTCATCAAAGTTGCATCCCTGTAGCTCCAGACACAACTTACAATCAGTTCCATCAAAGTTAGCCTCCTCTCCCCAGTGACTGCTATTACTTAGCATGGCCTCAGGGCTTGTGAATGTTGTGACTTTCTACACTCCCAAACCTCCTAAGTTTTCTTAGCTTTATGATGCCTATGAGCTTTCCCTCAGAAGGAATGTTTCAATTTGAAGAAAATTGCACAACAGAGAGTGACTGATGATTGGAATGTGGTATGCCTACAATACAGAATAATACTTAGAGAAAAATACTGGTGACATAAGCTATTTGAGTTATTGTCTAGAGAATTATGCTGAGAGAAAAATAAAAGAAAAAGTGAACAGACTGTGTATGTCAGCATTGATACTCTGTGGACTTGAAAAGACAAAAGTTCAGATCCTTGCTGCATCAGAGCTTCTTGCTGGGCCTCACTTTGGCTTTAGAAGAGAAACAAGGAAACTTATGATCGTAATGGGATTCATGGATACAGAGATTCACATGTGTGCTAACATAACTGTGGACATGGAAAAGTTAAGTTCAGAAGATGCTGAGTATAACCAATCCCCCAGAAGATAGGTTTTCTAGATGACATTAGTAAAAGAAGTAGCTAACTGTAATGGACTCTCTCAAAAAAACAAAAAGGAAAAATATTGTAAATAATTGGCACAGTGATTTAGGACCCTGAAAAGTCCTGAGTTCTCAGATGGAAATTCCCACAGAAATCTCGTCCCCAAATTGACAGGCTGAGGGCTAAGAAGAGTCAATGTTTTAGTCCAAGTCCTAGGAGCAGAATAGATGAGATACTATAGTCCTCACAGTCAGGCAGCAAGAGTTTACTCTTCCTCAGCATTTTGTTTTATTCATGTTTGGCAGATTGAATGAGACCCCCATCCTCATTACAGAGAACAACACATTGTTCTCAGGGTAGTCAAGAGACATTCAGTAATACCTTCACACACTTACATCCATACACAGGAGAAAGAGAGAGAGAGAGAGACAGAGACAGAGACAGAGACAGAGAGACAGAGACAGTGAGAGACAGAGACACAGAGAGAAGCCCTATATATGTGATCTAGCAGAGTGTGCATATATCATTGATGATCTCACTGACTTCAGAAAATTCCAATTTATATGCCTTCCTCTAAGGCTTAAGCCTGAGTCCACTTATCTCTAGTGAAGGCTGCCCTCATCATCTCAAGGGAACAACTTAGCACACATATGTATGTTTACTGAATATGTGTGCATTGAACTTGGCTGTGAGTGACTGCCTCTTCCTCAGATCTGAAAACTCCATGGAAGTAGATCATAACCAAATTAGCATGTCAAGAAGCACAATTTGCCTTATGGTTTTTCTGCCATAGCCAAAGTACAATTCTTGCACAGAAGGGGCCAGTCAACCATTCAGTATATGACAGGATGTCGATGAAGTGTCTAAGAGGTAAGTCATGGGAGTTGTGAGACACAGCTGAATCTTATGAATAAAAGACTTAGATAAGTGTTCAGATGTGTGGTTCTGGTGGTATGAGTCACAAGGACAGTAAAGTGGGAAGAGTAAAAGCACAAGTGGCCCCAGGACAGAAGTCAGAAATACAAACTTTCAAGTGCTGGCAGAGGAAAAGGGGCTTTCCATTAGAATGGAAAATATGGTTGATCTGAGAGAGAGAGAGAGAGAGAGAGAGAGAGAGAGAGAGAGAGAGAGAGAGAGAGAGAGAAGGGTTCATGAAAGAATGATGTCACATAAGAAAACATGTGATTGTATAAAGAAGAGTATGATCATAGAGTAGAAAATTTTTGTAGGAAAAAATAGTGTGACAAAAAGTGTCATGTTTGTACCGTCTCTGCATAATTCATGACTGCTAATTGCTTACTATGGAAACTCATAATTCTTCTAATAGTGACTTGAGAAGTATCAGGAGAACAAGGAGTTGCAGCTGCCAATTAAACAAAACATGCAAAATGAATTATCTGAGTACCACAAATAATTGAAGCTATCCTCTTAAAATTCCCAGTGAGCAAGGAGCCTGCAGGTATAATTCCCACCACTGTCAATAATTTTTGATGGTTTCTGAACTAGTCACTGATGCCAGCAGAGTCTGCCCTACATTTGGTGGCTTCAAATGGCATGTAAAGACAACAACTGATACTTTGATACTAGTACAGCTAAACTAGCTCTGAGTCCTCACATGTTCTTAGCAGCAGCAGAAGTCAGAGTTGACTCCAAGTGGTAGAATTCCATCATTAACAGAAGCACAGATTCTCAGATGCTTGGACCTGGGATTTTCAGGAAAGGGCAAAGTGCTTTATTGTTATCAAATGCAGGCCTGGACAGATGTGCAAAGACAGATGCTGGAGACAAGAATTAACATGCAGGAAAGATAATATTACATAGCTTCAGGCACATATTGGTTCAAGGAGTGCTGTGCCTATATGGATGGTATCTTTCAGAACTTCACAAGAAGCAATGAAAAGAGATCCTTCCAGGAGCCAGTGAGTCTTGCATATTTCTTAGGATGATGAGTGGGCAGGCAAAAGCCAGTGGAGGTTAAGCAGTCCCCAAAGAATGAAAAATGCTACTCATTCTCATACCCCATGTAGACAATGAAGAAGCTATATCTCACATGTGGTGTCACATATCATACTTCCACTCACCAGTTCCAACCTCATCATCTACAGACAACCTCTCTATTGAACCTCTTGCTTACATTTTTCAAAGGAAATATAGGTACCCTGAGCCACCTTCCTTTTCCATGTGGTCACAAGACTCTTGGCGATGAATAAAGCATGGATTGGCCTTGAGACCTCTTTTCTTGGCTTATTGTTAACAGTGAAAATGGTATCCATGGCAACAAAGACACAATGAAATTGTTCAGCAAACTTTAACCCCGTGGTCATAGCCACAGCCCTTTCTCCTCCACTTCTCATCAGTCTGAAGTTTTGCCTTTAGTCTTTCAAAAAATGTAACATGTCTCTGAATATCTTGCCACAGAAAAGATTTTTAAAAGGTAAAATAGTTGAAAAATGGTGGTAAATTATTATTAACATTTCCTTAGAATATTAGCATTACACTTCTGACCTGAGTTACTTCTGGAGCCTTAAAAGCTTGAGTGAAGTGTAGAGTGAAGCTGTCACAGGAAATAAGCAACCATGGTGCTCATTGACATTGATAAGATGATTCAACTTCATAAAAACACTGCAAACATCAGCAATATCTATGATTTGGCTCATGTTGACCATAGATAAACTACCCTTGTTGATTATATTATATATAATAATTTAATCATCTCCAGTCACCTGGCATGTAAGCTATGGTACATGGACAGCTGAGGAGATGCTGTTATAGGGATCATTATGAAACCAGTACCATTTCACTACATTATGCAGAAGGTAATGAGTAGTACCTGATTAATCTGATAGACTCTCTTGGACAGAGGTTTGCATTTGTGATGGATACATCTTAGTGGTGGATGTTGTGGAGGGAGTCTGTCCACAGACACAGGGAGTTCTGCCACAAGCCTGGTTGAAACACAGCTGTCCTGTTTTAGTGATTAATAAGCTAGATCACCTGATAGTAGAGCTAAAATTCACCCCACAAGAGGTCTACTTTTACTTCAAGAATATGTTAGAGCAGATTAACACACAGGACTCTTATTTCTTCTAAATTCCAAGAAGATAGGAGAGAGAGAGAGAGAGAGAGAGAGAGAGAGAGAGAGAGAGAGAGAGAGAGAGAGAGGCCCCAGGTGAGGACACACTCTGAACAAAGAGACCAATTTATGAGTGGCGCACTGGCATAAAGAACACCAATGACTCTCAGTTGTACTTCTCTCCAGAGCATGGAAATGTGGTGTTGACTAGTGCAATAGATGACCGGGGCATTGGGTAAGCCATCCAGAGTCTATGTCTCTTGGAAATTATAGAAAATTGGTGTTTCCACTCTATTTTGGTGTAATTGTAATTTTACATGGTTAAGAGAAGTAATACAGTTATGCTGTATTCCCAAAAAAGAGACCATTGGAATTTGACATTGTATTCTCTTACATATTAACCCTCCTTCCTCTTCTTCCACCTCTTCCTACTCCCCCATCCCTTGGGAAGTCAACAAAGTCTGGCATACCAAATTGAGACAGGACCAAGCACCTTCTCCCTGCATCAGGACTGAGCAAGGTATCTAAACACAGGGAATAGACTAAAAAACCCAGTTCATGGTCCCTGGTCCTGGCAGTAGGGAGGTGGAGGTAGGAGTGATATGACTGGGCATAGAGTGGAATATAAAGTATGCGGAGGCAGGAGCTCATGGCATTTAGTCTGAGGATGCCTAGAGACAAGATCACTGATTTGGTTTTGATCTATCAACACTGACTCAATTATCTGACTCCAAGTTTTTAATATTAAAATCTATTAGAACTCATGCTACAACTGAGTATTTTGGCATCAGTATTCATGAGGGAGATTATTCCGTAATTCTCTTTCTTGGTTGCCTCTTTGTGTGGTTTGAGTATCAGGGTAGCTGGAGCCTCATAAAAAGAGTTTAACAACGTTCCTTTTGTTTCTATTGTATGGAAGAGTTTGAGGAGTATTGTTATTAGCCCTTCTTTAAAATTCTGGTAGAATTCTCCAGTTTCTTTATGTAGGCACTTAGTGTTATGAACTTTCCTCTTAACAATGCTTTCTTTGTGTCCCACAGTTTTGGGAATGTTGTATTTTCATTTTCATTGAATTTTAGGTAGTCTTTAATTTCTTTCTTGATTTCTTCCTTTTCTCGGGAAGATTCAATTGAGCATTGTTCAACTTCCATGAGTTTGTAGGCTTTCCACAATTAGGGTAGTTGTTGAATACTAACAACTGATGTGATGAAACACAAGGGTTTATACCAATATTTTGTGTATGTTGAGATTTCCTTTGTGACTGATTATGTGGTTAGTTTTAGAGAAGGTTACAAGAGGTTCTAAGAAGAAAGTATATTATTTTGTGTTTGGGTGGAATGTTCTAGAGATGACTGTTAAGCACATTTGACTCATAAAATCTTTTAATTCTCTTATTTCTCTGAAATTTCTGTCTAACAGACATGCCCATTCGTGAGAGTGGGGTGTTGAAGTCTCCCACTGTAATTGTGTGTGGTTTGAGGTATGATTTAGGCTTTAGTAACATTTATTTTACAAATATTGGTGCCCTTTTGTTGGGGGCATAGATGTTCAGGAGTTAGACTTCATCTTGATGAGGTCTACTTATGACTTGCTTAGGTCTTGCTGTTGTAGGACCTGTTACTTATGAAATGCACTTTTCCAACTCTTTTGATTAATTTTAGTTTGAAGTCTATTTTGTTAGTTATTAGGATAGCTACAAGAGCTTGTTTCATAGGTCCATTAGATTGGAAAATCTTTTCCTAATTCTTTACTCTGAGGTAATGTCAGATTGAGGTGTATTTCCTGTATGCAGAAGAAGGATGGGTCTTATTTTGTACAATTTCTATTAGTCTTTTTCTTTTTATTGGAAAATTCTTTCCACTATTGTTAAGAAATATAAATGACAAGTGATTGATAATTCCTGTTATTTTTCATTTTGTTGTTGTTGGTGTGTGTTTCCCTTCTTAGGGATTTGCTAGTATGATGTTATCTATTGCTTGTGTTTTTATGGGTGCAGATATCTTCATTGGGTTGGTGTTTTCCTTTTAGTACTTTGTGTGTGGCTAGATTTGTGGATAGGCATTGTGGTTTAATAAGGATCAGGAAAAACAAATAGGCTTAATAGATGTTTATTCAGGGAGGAAAAAATCTTACAACAGAGACAGATGAACACCAGCAGGTTCCTGATTCCAAGGATGCCTCAGGATGCTCTTCTGTCCCCCCTGTGCTGCAAGGAAGAGAGAGATCCAGGGGCCCCTTCCCCAGACCTACCTCCCCCACGTCATATCTGCCCCTGTCCCCACCCCCAATATTAGTGGTCAGTGCCACAATTGCAGACAAAGTGAATATCTCACTACAATTCCCCTTTTAGTCTAAAGAAAAGATTTGGGCTTGATGCAAAACTATGTACAAAACAGTGAATAGCAAGTATACTCTAAGAAAAGGAAAATCTAGAACATACAAACTTAAGACCTACAAATAGGTATTGTTTTAATCTGATTTTGTCATGGAACATCTTGTTTCCTCCCTTGTCTATGGTGATTGAAAGCTTTGCTGGGTATGGTAATGTGTGTTGGCAACTATGGTCTCTTAATGTCTGCAGAACATCTGTTCAGGATCTTCTGGCTTTCAGAATTTCCATTGAGAAGTCAGGTATAATTGTGAGAGTTTTTCCTTTCTATCTTACTTGGTCATTTTCCTTTATCCCTCTTAATATGCTTGTCTTTATTCTGTATTATTTTTAAGGTCATTTTCTTCTACTGTACTATGCTGGGATGTTCAGGTCTTGCTGTTGTAGGACCACAATTTCTGATGGTGCCATACTGATGGGAGATGTTATTCTGTATATATGTTTCTCATACTGGTTAATAAAGCTCTGTGGCCAATGAGATAGCAAGATAGGCGGGGCTAGGAGACTAGGAGAAGGAAATAGGAAGTAGGAAGGGGAGTCGACATGTAGCCCAGGGAGGAAGGAAGACGCCAGCCGCGGCTCCCGATAAGACAACCACGTGGAAATACTTAGATAAGTAGAAATGGGTTAATAATTAAGACAGAGCTAGCCCATAAACAGTAATGGTAACTGACCGACAGGATTATATCAAATATAGAGTCTCCTGAGTGTTATTTGGGGCACACGTGGTTGCAGGACAATGGCGGCAGAACCAGCGGCAGCCGGCGGGGAAACCTGCTGTAACACCATACTACTGCTTTTTTTGTTTGGAATGTAATTTTACACTGCCTTCTACCCTTCCTCTGATTAGTGCATGTGGGGCCTGTGGCTCAGGTAGTTGTTGATTCACCAGTGGTAGATGATTGGCAGGTGGGGGAGGATACTGGTGCTGCTGCTGTCATTGGGGCATATGTGAGGCCTGTGTCTTTTGTGGCTGATGCAAAAGGATATGATTTGTATGGTGGTGGAGTGGTCATTGCTGGCTGGTCACTGGAAAGCTTGTCTGTCTGTAAGGCATTGATGGTTGGGTACTTTTAAATAGATCTTGAAAGAATTACCTAGAATAACGAATGAGACCTTTTTTTAAGTTCAAAACTCTAGTAAGGTAAACTATGAAGTACTTCATTAAACTACAGATTTTTAGAGGAAGTCTTAGTTCCTTTCAACTGACAACCTCAGGGTATTAGAGAAAGTACATCATCAAAACATTTGCCTTGAGTTTGCCAGCACTAGACATGTTTGTGCAGAAGCACTGCAGCCCTCCTGATCTCTGGTGTCACACCACAGCTCAACCTGGAGGAGTTAAACAGAATGTGTTTTCTTAACATAAGCAACACCATTCAAAGCAAGAGGGTGGTGAGAGAAGAGCATTTTGTGCATACACTATTTATTCTTAAATAAAGCTCAAGTAATATTTAAAAGCTGGCAACACTGACAGGTGAAAGGATCATTGTACCACTAATTGAACAGCATCAGCATTATAATGGGAAGATACCAAGTTCAAAGTTCACACTTATACATTCCTTCATTAATTCAGTCAGACAAGATCTGAATGAATTCCCTACCAATCAAATATAGTATATAACTCCAATATTCTAAGGGATGATGTCTTGGGAATTGATAGATATAGATAAGATATATAGATATAGATATAGATATAGATATAGATATAGATATAGATATAGATATAGATATACAGAGCTTGAACCACCTAGAGCTACAAACATTGAACTCCTGACCAACATATGCCCACTGGGAGAGTAGCAGGGGGCAGTGGAAGAGTCCAACTCAACCACTGCAAAAAGCTATGGGAAGACAGCAATACAAGAAAACACTTAACAATAGACAGCAAGCATAACACCACCAGAATCTAGGGACTCTACACCAATTAGACCTGAACACCCCAAAGCAGATGAAACAGAAAGAATGACTTAAAATAAAATTATATAAATGATAGAGGCCCTCAAAGATGATATTAGAAAATCTCTTAAAGAAATGGAAGAAAAAACAAACAATTGGAAGAAATGAACAAATATCTTAAAAGAAGTAAGGAAAGCCAAGAAAAAAATAATCAAACAGATGAAGGAAACAACTCAAACAGTTCCAGACTTGAAAACAGAAATAGAGACAATGAAGAAAACATGAACTGAGGGAAATAGAAAAATTTGGCAAATGATCACGAACTACAGATGCAAGCATAACCAACAGAATACAGGAGATAGAAGAGAGACTCTGAGGCACTGAAGATAAACTACAGGAAATAAATTTATCGACCAAAGAAAATATTAAATCCATCAAATTCTTAACAAAATATATCCAGGAAATATGGGACACCATGAAAAGGCAAAACCTAAAAATAATAGGCATAGAAGAAGGTGAAGAAACCAAGCTCAAAGGTGCAGAAAATATTCAACAAAATCATTGAAGAAAACTTTCCCAATCTGAAGGACATGCCCATGAAAGTACAAGAAGTATACTGAACACAAAATAGACTGGACCAAAAGAAAAAGACCCCTTGACACATAATAATCAAAACACCTAACATACAGAATAAAGAAAGAATATTAAGAGCAGTGAAGGAAAAAGGCCAGGTAACATATAAAGACAGACTTATCAAAATTACACCTTGATGGGAGATGTTATCCTGTAAATATGTTACTCATACTTGTTAATAATGCACCGTTGGGCCAATGAGATAGCAAGATAGGCGGGGCTAGGAGACAAGGAGGAAAGAGGAAGTAGTGGGGAGGAGTCCAGATGTAGCCCAGGGAGGAAGGAAGACGCCCGCCACGGCTCCCCGATAAGACGACCACGTGGAAATACTTAGATAAGTAGAAATGGGTTAATAATTAAGGCAGACCTAGCCCATAAACAATAATGGCAATTGGCCAACAGGATTATATCAAATACAGAGTCTCAGAATGTTATTTGGGGCTGGTGCGACTGTGGGCCCAGACTGGCGGCAGGCGGGATGGAGCCAGCGGGAACAACCTGCCATAACAACACCTGAATTCTCCATGGAAACTCTCAAGGCCAGAAGTCCTTGGATAGATGTTCTACAAGTACTAATAGTCTACAGATGGCAGCCCAGGCTACTATAACCACCAAAACTCTCAATCATTATAGATGGAGAAAATAAGACATTTAATGACTGTAGCTTGTATGTTTTCTGCCAGCCCACCCACTGCTAGTCTGGCATGCCAGCCCCAAATAACACGCAGAGACTCTGTAGTTGTAAAAGTGTCAATGATAGTTCATCAATTTCAGCATTATACAAACTAGTATTCCCAACAATGGCAGAAAAACGTGCAATTCTTAGCTCATTTAATGAGTCTAAAATAATTTTGTTTACAAATTCTACCAATAGCTATGAGCTAAAAGGAAATTTCATGTGAATTTCAGATGAAATAAACACAAAACTACTCACAAAATATTGGAAACAAAATGACAATAACTCTATACTACAGTTAGTTGAGAAATGATAGGTTTGTTTTATATTAAAACATTAATCTATGTAATGTTCCACACTATCACATCAAAAGGGGAAAATAATTATCAAAATAAGTGTAGTAGATTAAATAATTATACAATTGTAGCTAAAAACAATTGTATAGAGTTGTAAGTAAAACTCTTTTCAACTTTAATTTATTCTTAATATGTAAAAATATAAAAATATAATCATATGCTTTCCAGATGCTGTTTCATAGTGTTGACTATGGCTAGCTCAACTCATGAACAGTCTGCAAAAAAGAAATCCCACCTAGTAAAGCTCATGTAATATAAACAGTGTTTTAGTAGAATTATTTTCCAGGAGTCAGTCTTAGCTGTGGAAGAACCAGACAAAGCTATTCTGAGAGAACTATGACTGCAATAACGAAGGGTTAAGAAATGAATCCCTATGAGTTCAAATTTATAAAATACCAAACAAATGAAAGGAATTAGTGTGTTCCTCTTGGAAATAAGGACTTTAAAGGCATTTTATAGAATTAGAATTATGATTACGTTCCAAGAACGTGTTCTATGTGCAAGTGCACTAGAGAATTAAAATATTTCTATTTTTGCCTATTTTGAATTTCAGCCAGCATCTGCTTTCAGTGCAGTTGGGGTTTTGTTCAGGACAGAATATCTCAACTTAATGAGCCATTGTGAAAAGTACCTTTTCTTTCAAGGAGATGAATCTGGAAAGGTTGTCATATTATTTATCTTTGACTAAAGTTTCTACTGTGAAGAGATTGAAGGCAAAGAGAAAATATTCCCTATAGAAATGGGCAGGGGGAAAACTGATATTGATTTTTTCCAAAATAAATGCAGAGTAACTCTCACAGGCTTTGGGTGTATCTAGGTCACTGGAAAAAAAAACAAGACTGAAGAATTTTGCTGACAGACGAGGAGAAATACAGTTATTTCTTACACATGGTTATTAAATGGATTCAGAACCTTTAAAAATATTATACCCCAGATTATTTCTATCAAGTAGAAACTATAGACATGTACAAGAAGAACTTAGAATGACTTTGCTAATGCTATACATGTAGATTAGTTTTCATAACACTATATATGTAGAACACTTTTCATATGAAACCCATGGTTAAATTAACATGAAAATACAAATTCATATCACTAGTAAAGAATTCTAATGATTGAAATCTTTCAGTCACTGCACAAATGACTATGTGGATAAACATTTTGCAATTATGTTAGTGCATGATTACCACTACATGTGTCTTTGAATCTAAAATTTAATAGAAATCCATAAGGGCACTCTAGAAGCTCTAAAAGTAGACTTGGGTATTGGGCAAAGTTGCAATTTACAAATATGAATATAGGAATACAAAGGATAAAAACTATCTTTATTAGCCAGAAGTACTTAATAGCTACAGAAACAGAATCTTTGACTCTTGAATTAGTTAATGAGGCATTAGGAAGCAATTAAATTATGCCAGGTTCTATGACAAGTGAGAACAAATAGGAAATACATATGTTCCTTATAGAAACAATGGGCCTCAAATGCAAATAGTTAAGTAAGGTTAATTTATCAATTTTGCACAGATCTATGATAATCATCCAATAACTATAAGCTACTACTACTTTTGATAATACAAATATATAAAGCAAACATACAAGTCTAATTCATGGCACAGAAAAATTTAGAGCTATTTTGAAGAGAGGTTAGAAACTTAACTTCTCATTAGAAATTATGTTTAAACTGAACTATATATGGCAAGTATATTTAACAGAGTGAAGTTGGGATGCACAACTACTCATGCATGAATGTACAGTTTAATCTATTTGCTAATCTCTAAAAATGTATCTAACACCCAACTCATAACCCAAATTCTTAACTGACAGCCTTCAATCCCTCCTTGGTCACTAACCACCTTTGCTGAGTAAGTCACTATTCATCTTGCTCTGCCCTTCCACAACCTGTCTCCATTTTTAAACACACAAGCTTAGTTTCAGCCCTGTGGCCCACAAGCATCCCTCACTGGGATTTTGGCATGAGTCTCTTTGACTCCAACCAAAGCAGTAGCATGTGGACAATAACTTCTAAGTTCTATTGCAAATGTCACATGTAGCCTGGCCTCCTTGGATGAACATGGAATCAGGTGCTATGTGGTGACATTTGAGAAGCAAGTCCATGAGAGATTGTTGTCTTCCTAAGAATGCTTTTAGTAGAATTCTCATTGTAGGTTCTCTCTCTCTCTCTCTCTCTCTCTCTCTCTCTCTCTCTCTCTCTCTCTCTCTCTCTCTCTCTCTCTCTCTCAATCTCTCTCTCTCTCTCCCCTCATCTTACTTGCTTTAGCCTTGTGTAGATGGACTCTTTCAATGCATTCTATTGTCTCACTGCAATATAGAAGGTTTTTCTTTAATGGTATTAATTTTTTCACATACCTTTTCCTTCAAAATTTTGTTTGATGTACACTGTAGATTTTAACAACCACAACCTATTTATAAATGTTTACATGTTGATTTTTATCTGTTGGTTATACGAGAAAGAAAATACTTGAGTTTATAGTTTCAGAGGGTTACAGAGGGAAGAATGGCAACAGTTTGCAGGCATGGTGGGAAGAACAGGATGATGAGAGTACATATCTCAAACAGTATGCAAAAAGAAGAGAAAGCAAAAATGGAAGTAGACAAGTAGGTAAGTCTTTGTGTCTCAAAGTAACATACTTTTTCCAACAAGGATGCACCACATAAAGATCCCCAAACAGCATTATCAACTGTATTCAAGTATTGAAGTACCCAGGAATTTGGTGGGCATTTCTCATATAAGCCATATCACACCACTCTTTGGAAACCATACTCATGTGATCATATCAAAATGCAAAATTAATTTAGTTCAACTCCTAAACACCCCATAGTGTTACATGCATTTAATACTCTCTAAAAGTCCAAAATCTCATACAGTATTAAAAAAACAATCTCTTAGTCCTAACACACTGTCAAGTCAAAAAGTAATTTGCATTATTCCAACATATAATGACACAGTACAGACGTTATCACTCTAAAAGGAAATGATGGGTCATAATGAGAAAATACTAGAAAATAATAGACCAAAACAAGAAAAAAAACCCAGTTAAGGCAAACATTAAATCTTGTTGTCCTTTTTCAGTGTCAAAGAGTTTGGAAGGTTTTAACACTCTAGATTTTTTTTATGCAACATATGTCTCTCCCTTTGGTTCCACTCATTATATGCAGATCTCTTTGACAGATATATCACAGCTGTGGCATCTCCATCATATTGGGGGCTCCAGCACAATGCAGATTTCACTTTTATATCTTCTCTCACCAGCAGAGACTTCTACTCTCTTAGGAACTTAATGCATGGACTTCCCTACCACACTGACTCTCTTAAACCATAGGGAAAAAAAATACATGACCTATTTATCAATGAATCCTTCAGGAGTTTATAACACCACCACATGAATGGCATTGCCAATTTCTGAAATTGACTGGGATGGACACTAGCCCCTTCCACTCATATTAAAAGCTTGCTTTCTAAAAGCAGAAATTATCTTAGGCCTTTTATTGACACAAGATGAAAGCTGATATGGGTAGTGTCTTTCCCTATGAGCATCCTGTCCATTTTCTCTGGTGCAGAGCAGGAGGCGATTTATTAATAGAACCAGTCTTCATATCTCTTACTGTAGAAGACATAGATGCAAAATGAACCTTCCTAGTACTTACTTGTCCCTTAAAATTAACTTTTTATTTCTTTCTGCCAGACTTGTGTTTTGCATTGTACACCTGCATAGTAGTCACTACCAAAAGAATTTTATAGATTCAATACACAGCTACTTTTAAATCACCCACACAAAGAAATTAGCCAATTATTGTTAAATTTAGCCTCAAGCAAGTTCTCAGGAATGGGTAGAATGCAACTACTTATCTGACAAAATATAAGAGAAATGGGCTCTAGACCATTTACTGATATTGTTCTCCCTTGTGTATCTTGAGCTGGGATTCCACTTTCTATATTTACCTCGTCACTATTGTACTTCAGGATCCTACAAGAATATTCTATTAAGCCCCAAGTACAGCATTCGACCTTCTTTCTATTATATAATTTCCAAATTTTCAACATTCCTTCCAAAACCAATGCAGTCATGTCTATTGGAGCATTATTTCACTGTCTGATATGAACTTCTACATCAGTTACTTTACATTTGTTGTGATTAAATAAGGAACTAATTTATAAAGAGTACATTAACTGAAACTAGGGGATTAGTGACGATAATGGCAATGACAAAGATTTGCTTCACAAACTGAAAGAGGAGACTTTACAAGCATCAAATGGAGAGAGTACCAGTTAGGAGGTGAGGCCATTTTTTCTCAAAATCTGACCTCAGTGGTGAATTTTCTCCCTCTCCAAACCTCCCCAAGTTGTATAACATCCTGTGAACCAAGTGACAATATGGCCAAGACTGTGAAGAATATTTGTCCTTCAAAACATCTCATAAGTCATTAAGTTGAAACTTAAATTTCTGTCTCTTAAATTGTTTAACTATTAAAGCATGTTTTCTAACATTCCTTTTGTTAATATTTATTTAATATAAAATATTCAGTGTGAGTGGAATTATAATATTCATATATTATCATATCTATATAATCTGACAAATAAATATGCCTGCTTTATAAAAGTTTGTGGATGTTGTTAATCCTAAGAACATGTTACTTCTAATTTCCAATAGATATATTGTCAATGCTATATTTATTTTCCAAACTTTTTTAGGAAACTATGGAGGTTTTATAAAGAAAAATTAAACTTTTAAGTCTGTACTGCTTAATAACATCAGTTTATTTTACAAAGCTCCATTTTGTTTCTGAAATATTGCCGTATATTAAAGTCTACAGTCCCTGTATTAATGATCATGAAAATACATTGTATGCACACAAGTCAATATCATTATGAAGTAGTTCTCAACAACATGGTAATACAAGAACATAAAATTATAGTAATAACAATCTGAACAGATTAATTGAAATGAAATTTAGGAAATTATATACAATCAAAGCTAATAAATTAGAAGAAAAATGATTATCATTAAAATCTAAAATATGTTATGCTTTTATAAATATCATACCTTTTATGTGATTAGATATAGGAGATTGATTTGATTAGATTAAGAAAAATATACACTTATTTAATAAGTGATTAGATCCATAAAGCAACATCTTTGTAAATCTCAAATTTACTGTCAATTCAGGAAATACATATATAATTTCTTATTTATTCTTTCAAAGTGTAATAGATTAGCCTTTAAAGCTTTTAACTATTGGATATTATCATTAGAAATTTTATTATCTAAATGGTCTAATCAGCCTTCAGAAATACAAAAGTATAAGTTTTAAGAGACAGTCTGAAGAGAATTACACAAATTTCATTTACTCAGGATGTAAGAAACTTAGTAAAATTCTGATGAACTACACAATGATATGACAACATACAAAATACTGCCATTAGTGTATAATTGGAAAAGGAATCTTGCATAGACTTATGAGTATATAAATAATTTGTGTTAGAGAGTCAGAAAAGCAATATGCAATCATTTTCCTCCCTTGTGTCCAACTCTGAATTAAGAGGATTATAAATTTGCTTTCATCATCTGAGACTTCAAATGAAATACCGTAATGGAAGATTTCCAGTAGGAGCACATTATATTAAGGGCATTTTATTTTTCATCCTTTTGAAATTTGAAAGGAGCACAAGGAAGCAGAAATAAATACTTGTTATTTAAAATTAGTAACAGGTGGATAAGTTATTCGTCAATCTCAATATCAGGGAAGGGCATTTATGGTAGCCTTTCCACTGTTGTTCAAATTGTTAGTTGGGATCAGTCTTGTAGGTGACTAACTAATTCACCATCATAGAGCCCTCATCTAGTATCTTATGAAAACAGAAGCAGACACCCACAGCTAAACACTGAGTCAAACTGGAATCCAGATGCAGAGAGGGAGGACAAGACCAGGCTACAGAAACACATAGAGACAGCTTACCTGAACAAGGAGGATCTAATGGGCCCCTAGACTGATAGGTGGGAATCCAGCAAGGGACTGACTTAGATCCCCTGAACTTGAATCTTAGCTAGAAGGCCTGGGCAGTCTAAGGAACTTCAGACAGTAGAACCAGGATTTATCCCTGGTGCAAAAAAGGGCTTTGTGAGCACATTTCCCATAGAGGGATACTCCCTTAACATAGAGGCAGGAGGGAGGGCCTAGTACCTACTACAGATGACTTGACAGATTTTTTTTTGACCCCTCCTGGAAGGTATCACCCTACATGTGGAGTAGGGGAAAATGGGAGGGGAGGGTGGTTGGGGGGCATGGCAGGGTGGGAGAGAGGGAGGGTGGGAAGGAGAGGGAACTGGGATCAGTATGTAAAATAAGGCAAATAAATAAAATTAAAAAATGAAAAAAAGAATAAAATTAGTAACAGGTGAAATCATAGATAATAAAAGGTACAGGAATGCCAAATACAATGGTAATAGTAGAATACAATAATTTATAACAGGGTAAGTTATGCAACAGGTCTTGGAGAGGTATTTGACAATAATATTTTATGATATAGTGTCACTCTATAGGCCTGTCTGCCTGGAATTGTCTATGAAGACCAGGGTGGTCTCAAACTCAGAGAGTTCACAATCATCTGTCTCTGAGTAATGGGATTAAAAGAGTGCATGACCATATCCAGCAGGTTGACAGTTTTGACTCTCTTTTCTCCTTTTTAAATTTATATTAGGAACAATCTTATTTTATATATCAATCCAAGTTCCCTCTCCCTTCAATTCTCTGATGCTCCCCACCAACCCCCATCTCATTCCTTTTCTGTTCCACAGAAAGGATGAAGCCTTCCATTTGGGGAATCATCAAAATATGTCACATCATTTGGGGAAGGGCCTAGGACATCCCCCATGTATCTAGGCTGAGAGAGTATCCCTCTATGGGAAATGGGCTCCCAAGTACATTTGTACACTAGGTATGAATGCTGTTCCATTACCAAGGGTCCCATAGACTTCCCTGGCCTCCTAAATGTCACCCATGTATAGAGGATATGGTTCCATCCTATCCTGGTATCCAAACTGTCAGTATGGTGTCCATGAGTTCCCCCTTGTTCAGGTCAGCTGTTTATGTGGGTCTCTCCATCCTACTCTTGAACGTTTTGCTCATCACTCCTTCCTATATGCAGCTGGATTCCAAGAGTTCAGCTCAGTGCTTCACTGCAGATGTCTGCTTCTGCTTCCATCAGCTACTGGAAGAAGGTTCTAGGATGAAATTTAAGGTAGTCATCAATCTCATTATCGAGGAAGGGCATTTAAGGTAGCCTCTCCGATTCTGCTTAGATTCTTAATTAGAGTCATCATAGTATATATCTGGATATTTCCCTAGTGCCAGATTTCTCTTTACACCTATAATGGCTCCCTGTATTATGGTATCTCTTTTCTTGCTCTCCTCTATTCTTCCCCTGACTCAATCTTCCTGCTCCTTCATAGACTCCTCTCTCCTTCTCTTCTCCCCTCCTCTTTCTCCTAATTCCTCCCCTGCTCCCCCCATGCTCCCAATTTGCTCAGGAGATCTTGTCCCTTTCCCCTTTTGTGAGAGACCATGTATGTCTCTCTTAGGGTCTTCCTTGTTTCCTAGCTTCTCTGGAGGTGTGGATTGTAGGATGCAGATCCTCTGTTCTATGTTTAAATATCAACTTATGAGTGAGTACATACCATATTTATCTTTTTGTGACTGAGTTACCTTACTCAGGATGGTTTCTTCTAATTCCATCCATTTGCCTGCAAATTTCAAGATTCCATTGTTGTTGATTTTTTTACCACTGAATAGTATTCCATTGTGTAAATGTACCACATATTTTGTTCATTTTTGGTTTAGGGCCATCTAGGTTGCTTCCAGGTTCTGGATCTACTATGCACCTGCTGCTATGAGCATAGTTAAACAGATGCTCATTGTATAATTTGGAAATCAGGCCTCTATCAGATGTGGAGTTGGTAAAGACCATTTCCCATTCTGTGGGCTGCTGTTTTATCTTGTTGACTGTGTCCTTTGCCTTACAGAAGCTTCTTAGTTTGAGGAGGTCCCATTTATTAATTGTTGATCTCAGAGTCTGTGCTACTTGTATTATGTTCAGGAAGTCATCTTCTGTACCAATCTGTTCAAGGCTACCTCCCACTTTCTCTTCTATGAGTTTCAGCTCAGTGTGGCTGGATTTGTGTTGAGGTCTTTGATCCATTTGGACTTGAGTTTTGTACATGGTGCTAGATTTGAAACTACCTGCAGCATCCAGTTATGCGAGCACAATTTGTTGAAGATGCTTTCTTTTTTCCATTGTATAATTTTACTTGTTTTGTCAAAAATCAGGTGTTCATAGGTGTGTGGGTTAATATCTTGATTTTCAATTTGATTCCATTGGTCTTCCTGTCTATTTTTCTGCCAATACCAGAAGCCACAGCCTCAAGATGGCACCTGGCTGGATGCCAGGTAGTTCACACTTAGCTGTAAACAAGCCTTATTTGGAAGTGCTTGATGGATCTGGTGCGCTTCCTCCTTCTGTGGCCTATCTGGGATCACCAGGTGGCATGAGGTGATTGGGCTGTGAGCACATTTAAGGCCTGGGAGAAGAGTAAGATGATGAGAGAAACAGAGTAAGCTGATGAGAGAAACAGAGCAAGCTGATGAGAGAAGCAGGGTAAACTGATGAGAGAAGCAGAGTAAGCTGATGGGAGAAGCTAAGCTGATGGGAGCAGAGGAAGCTGATGTATAAGGATCCTGAATAAACTGCTTGAAGAAGAGTCGTGGTTGCGTGTTTCCTTGCTGGTCGAGGTAGGTGCGCAACAACCAAGCTGTTTTGATTCTTGAACATTAAATCAAGGTCCTGAGTTGAAAATAAAAAAAAATATGTGAAGAATATGGAAAAGCTAGAGAGGTTATTGGAATGTAACATTGGATGTTTGTAATTTATCTAATGTTTTAAATAAAATATTAAGCATAAATCATCTCTTATTTGAGTATTTGGGGACAGAGATGTTGCTCAGTGATGAAGAGCAGTGGTTGCTCTTCCAGTGGATCTGAGTTAAGTTCCCAGAATCACAGCCATCAAAATCTAGGGGATACAATACCCTCTTCTAAACTCCTTGACTCCTGCACTCATGTCATAGTTCCACATACATATAATTACAAATATACACAATTTAAATAAATTAATTAACAAATAAATGATTTTTAAAAATATAATGTGACACAAGTCAGTTTGTAAAATAAGTATCTCAGAAATAAAAATAAAAGTTCTGAAAAGGAAATATAACATAGAGTTAACAAAATATAAAGGTAAGCAAAAAGAAGGATGATAACACACTAAAAAGGGAGGAATAAATTGTAACACATAAATTGTAATATAAAATATAACACCTTCAAATACATACAAAGACAAATTAGAATGAAGTATTTTATTGACTATTTAAAGGAAGAATTGTAAAAGCATAAAAGAAGACATAGTTCAAAATTAGGGTTGCCACATCTGAAATGATAGAACATGATATACATTTGGAAGAAATTATAGCAGATACATCCAAATAGTTAATTAAATGTACAAAATAAAATATTTTTTGGTAAAAATTTCTAGTAATTCTTTTTTAGTTATTTTCAGTATACTTACACAATGACATACTTGAATTAAAGGAAAATACTATAGCAAGAAAAATTATAACTTACAAATTACTGTCATAATTTTTCTATTGATAATATGGATGAATGAAACGACAGAGAAAATAAATAGGACATGATTTATATTGAGCGATTTGATTATATGACAGAAATAAATAGCAAAACAGAGAGTGCTAAAACCACATGCTGTTTACAAGGGTATATCATTTATATGAAAATATTTGTAGTTGAAAGTGAAACAACAAAAAAAACTCATAAAAATTAATCAAAAGGAACTAGTATGAGTTATATTAACACACAGAAAACAGGGCCCTATTTATTGAAATTAGAGATATAAGTGCTCATATATCTCTCATATATCATCAACTATGATTTACCAGATGAAATACATCAATATAAATATTCATGAAACAAAAATTCTATATGCATATTTGAGACAAGTAGTGAAGACATGGGAAAAATGGAAAATCTTCATGTGAAATAGCTGCATTTACATCCAGTATATTATAAAATAAGCAAAATTATGGATAACTGAATATAAAACTGCATATAAGCAATAAGTAATTAATGAAGGATAAATGCCTTCACTGACTAATGAACAGACATTTAAAATGCTAAAGATTAAATACTTAAGAAACTCATTATAGCCTTAATACAAAACAGATCAACATATTTTGACATATTTCTGATGAAAGTACAATGACTTTATAAAATAAAAAATACATATTTGATAACAACAATTTATATTTTTGGTTGTGAGCCTAGCCTTTAATGGCTGAACCATCTCTCCAGTCTGATAATAACAATTTAAAAACATTATATGTGGTTACTAATAGCATCAGACTCTGTCTCAAAGCCTTTGTTTACTGTGGTTGTAGAATCAGGTGTGTTTTTTTGCCTCTATTTGGAGTAAAACAGCATGCTTCAGTTAAGGGCTCATGCTGTACATATCTGCCAGCTGAAAAGTATCTCAGAAAGAAACTAATAAACTCATTTGCAGGTTTGGCAGTAAAGCCACTTACATTCTTTATGATAATTCTATGTGTTTTATTTAACATAGCACTGTGATTTTTGTATTATGTGTACAAATATTTTACCTGTATATATGTGTACCATGTTGGCACAATTCCTGTGGAGGGCAGAAGACAGCACTAGATCTCCCTGAACTGGGGTTTTGGATGATTATAAACCAACATGTGTATGCCAAGAATGTAACCCAGGTCCTCTGTTAAACACAAAACTGTATCTCCAGCATAAACTTATGATGGTTTTGTCTTTTAGTAATATGGTATGCTACAGTTGATGTCTGTTTTTATTGTTCATGGGTTGAAGCCTACTCTACATGGAAAAAGAAATCTATACAGACGTCATTTTTAACAAATAAATTCTTTAGGGACTCAATTGTAGTGTGAAGTACATATACATGACAGAGGGTGCCACTGTCAGAATGCTATAGTGTAAAAAGCTTTGTCCTAGTCAATTTAGTGAGACTATTAGTTTCTTTGCTGTTGCTGTGATAAAATACATGAACAAAGTAACTAATAAAACATAGCTTATTAGAACTTACATTTTTATGTATTATGATAAAAATATCTCTTACATTCTCACAGACTGGAAATTTTGTTGGGATTCATAGTCAAAATTAGTAACAGACTTTTTCTTATTTATTATATGCATCTTTTATATCATATATCTTGATCCTATTTGTTTCTTTGTCCCTTTTTATCCACTCCCATACCCCTGCCTACCTCCACAAAACAAAACAATTTCTAAAAGAAAAAATTAAAAGTATTATCATGGAAGCAGCAGTGTGACACAATGAATTATGCAGTCACCCCCCTTTGTCCATATATCTTTACAAACAGTCATTGGTATGGTTTGAGGCCTCTGATTTCTACTATATTGTCAATGCTGAATTTTTACTAGGACTCTTCTTGGATTTCCTATTGTACCTGTGTTGTGGAGATCTTGCATCATTACTTCTGAGGTAAGTTATTTTTGTTTTAGCCTGTAGCTTTCCATCCAGGGATAGGAATTTGTGTAATTTCCCCATTCACACAATTACTACAGTTTTTTAAAATGTGGCTTGAGGGCAGTGAGATGAGTATGCTCTTACATCATATACTTAGTGTAGAAATTCATTGAATAAGTGTATGTGGACAGCTTAGAATAATTATTGGAATATTTTAAGCATTTGTGGAAAATCTGTAGTTTAGTCTGTTTGCATTTGTTCTGACAGAATGCTTGAGATCAGGTAATTATAAAAGAAATAATTACAGTTACTTATAATTCTGGGGACTGGAAATCCAAGGATATGATGACAGCTTCTGGAGAGGACCATATGCTACTTTGTTTAATGTCAATGAAGAGGAAAGGAAAGGCAGCATATGTGAAAGAGACAAACTATAAGGGGCAAACTTTATTGCACTGTTTTTCCTAGTAACTACTCCAGTCCTGCAATAGTAAGAAATCACTCTCCTGAAGATTAGCCTAGTCCTGAGAGCTTGCCATTAACTCCTATATGAGAGAACCATTCCTCATAAGACAAACATGTGGGATATTTAAATTGTTACATCTCAACAGTTTTCAACTGAGAATCAAATGGCAACATGAATTGCAGAAAAGTTACACAAATTTAAACCATAATTTTGCAGAGAAATAGAATGGGAATTAGCAACCTGTCAGCTAGCATTGCACTTTGTATTATAGTATCCTGCAAGAGACAACATATATATTTTGTGTCATAGTATTCTTATGGGCACACACATTCTCTTTTCACTGTCTTAATACTTCCTCATTGAATCACAAGATACTTTAACTTTGATAGAGTCTAATTTATATATGTTTTACTTTACAAGTTTGTAGCCAAATGTTACCCAATTCACAATCATGTAGATTCACCCTCAATATGTTGATCAAGAGACTATTTGTTATCTAATAATGTGGCAGTCCCCATAAGTCATTTTCTGGCTTCACTATCCCATATTAGTTTTATGTTAGAGTAACCTTCACTCTTGTTTTGTGACTCCTTAAATTTACTGTATGCATTCAATCCTAAATTGAATGAGTCCAATGTAATGGCTTCACACTCTCTATGTTTATGGGAATTAATATATTTTGATCTTAAATCTCCCTTCTGGCCTATAAGGAACATAATAGCCCATTCTAGCATTTTATGTATAATAGCAAAGTCAAATACAACTGATTTCCTTACCAATTCAATGATATTTTTCACTGGACAGCTTCCCATTTCAATTGATGGAAATAATATTCATCTGTTTCTCTTTCAAAAATACATAAAACAATTGCTACAAGTGATAAATCAAAACATGATATGGTTTTGCAGGTTTAAAACTGAAGCAGTGAATGAAAGTTAAGGTGGGAGGATCAGAAATTCAAGTTCACCCTCAGCTTCACCAGGACTTTAGAGTCAATAAGGCTTCATCAGACACTCTCAAAAACAACATACACACACACACACACACACACACACACACACACACACACGAGAGAGAGAGAGAGAGAGAGAGAGAGAGAGAGAGAGAGAGAGAGAGAGAGAGAGAGAGAAGTAGCTCCACAACTAAACTTGAACTGCAAGACTCTCACCTGAGTGGCTTTTCCAAATCAACATTGACAGAGAATGTTCTTCTGTATATATTTTTTTCTTATTGGTTGATGCATAAAGCATTGATTGGCCAGGCCGGAAGTGATGTAGCATGGCAGATATTGCCACTAGCTAACCATAGTGGTCTGGAGGTTTGTACAGAAAGGGACAAAGTGGAAATCACTCTCTTCTCTGCAGAGATGTAGCAGGCAAAAAAGATGCAGGTCTGGCATTCCTGGTAAGACCACATGAAAATACTTATATTGATAGAAATGGGTTAATGTTTAAGACAGAGATAGCCAATAAGAAACAGTGGTAACAGGGCAACAGTTTTATATCTAATACAGCATCTCAGTGTGTAATTTGAACTGATGTGACTCTGGGATCATGTTGGTGGGAAACTGCTCATAACATAAAATAAATCATTATTTCTGTGGCCTGATCTTTACCCATTCCACAAGGACATTGTATTACAGTTATATGAGCCTCCTTTGATCTTAGAATTTACCAGCCAATCTCCAGATTTATTTATTTATTTATTTATTTATTTATTTATTTATTTAATACTTATTCATAAAGACAGTAATAACTTAAAAACAGAGAACATTTATTGTATATAACAGTTTCAGAGCATTTAATACTTGTACATTTGGCCACGTGCTTGGGCAGAACATCACGGAAGTGAGACTGGGTGGCAGTATTCTTCAAGTCTTCACAATAATGAAGCAGAGACAGGAAGAGATGTGGATTACGTATAAGCTCCTTACCTTCTTGCCCCATCTCAACCCCTACATTCCAAATTAACAGCATCAGAAAAGAACCAAGCATTCAAAATGGGAATTTATTGGAGACATCTTATATTTAAACCATGACATCTGCCTTGAACTATTTTGTTAGGATAATTCCATGTTCACATTTCCATGTTAATTCATACTGTTTTCTTCTTACAGTCTTCGTACAAAATAACCACTTGTTCAAAACATCATTGTTATCTTTGATCATCTTCAATTTTGAAGGGGTACTGACCCAGGAACATTAAATTGGCTTTAGTCTGGAAAGGTATTACTCTGAGTTTTAGGTTGATTAGCTTCTTATGGTACATGATCTACTGATGCCTGGTTCCTAATTCCCATTTAGAATATACATTCTCTAAGAACAACTATTTTTAATTTTGATTAATATTTACATATTATTAGATCTAATCAACATTTTATTAAGTTAATATTAATAATAGTGCATGGCTATTATAATTAAATATATGACTCAATAAGTGATGAAGAATGCAACATAACAAAATTAAAATTTGAAATATTTCAAGACCAAATTTCATGCTGTAAGTAATTAAAACAAGAAGGACCCCATTTCTATACTTACAGAAAAATATTTTAGGTAGTTTGAGAGTTTACTTGATAACACAAACCTTAAGTAATATTGTTCCAGATCTAGTTACATGAGGAGCAATCTTCAGGAACATGGTTTTTAAATATGAGTTTATGTTTATATATAGATCAAGACTTAAGTGGGCTATTATATAGCTGTGTAAGGAAGGCAGATGTGTGGAAATACAATTTTCAACGTTGAGGGTTATGCCTATATCATGGCAGGGAAATTAAATATTATATCTATTGATAAATTTTGTCATTACCCAATATTAAAATTGGTACAACCATATCTGACAGGAAGGGCAAAAGTCATAAGGCTAGCACAGCTTTTTGACAGAATTCAGCAAAACAGAGCCATGTGATGTCTGCCCCTGCCACTTTTGGTTTTCATCTCCACCTGTTGCATGCAAACTTGGGGAACTTTTAATATTTGTACAATTTAGGGATATTGGATTGCTGGAAAATTTCTTATGGATCATTTGTGCCTTCTACAAGGAGTACTGTTTCTAAGCTTCCCCAAGAAAGTTCTGAACACACTACTCCTCATGATTTTAGGGAGATATCCTTATCTACTTGAAGGTGTTCCTTGTACCTTGGACATTGTGACACACATAAAGAAGCCAGAGGTTTCTTTATGAGGCTATGAGATACTCTTGGAAGATATGTCCCTGTAATTACTCAGGAACAAGATACTCAAAACAAAGTAAACTGAACAATGTCTACAAGATTTGCTGGGATAGAAGAGATGGCCACAGTTAAGATTGCAAGTCTCTTCCCACTATCTACTTAGGCAATTGTGTGGCATATACAGGAACAAAATTAGATTAGCAGAAGTTACCTCTGTTCTGCACAATGTATACTCATTGGCAAAGAAATAAGTAGAATGATGATAAAAGTATGCTATAAAGATATAGAATATAAAAATTTTATTATGCCAGAATGTGAATAATAACTACTGCAGCTTTTGCCTGAGGATATTTTATGGGGACTCTGGCCATTAAGAGTTAATTATTCACTACTTGGGACTTGAAAGTGTGCCTGGGATGGCTTGAAGATTGTTTTGCTCTTGTGTTCTTTACACACAAAAGCTACCAGCCTAAAATCAGGCTGCCTTGTGCCTCTATATTTTTAAAAATTGGGTGGTGGGTCATGGGGTTGGTGAGTAAAAATGGTTATGAAAGATAACTGTTCATGAATGATATCAAAACTTGAGGGAAAATGATTGGGTATAATAACTGTTCTGTTATAATTTGTTAATGATGACTAAAAGATGAGTAAGAGAACGTGTTAAACCCATGTCCCAAAACAAAAATGATATGGCCTATGTTTTGGAACAACATGAATGTAATCTTACTTACTAAATTCTCTATAAAGAAGTACTCTGACAGCTCATCAGTCAGTTAGCAAGATTTTCCTGATCACCATAGCCTAGCTCATTTCCTTTCCATCCCTTCTACTTTCATGTTCTGCTGGCACATGTATCTCTGCAAGTGATGTCATTGTCTCTGTCTTTCTCTCCTAAAATGACACTAAGAATGTCCCATGTATGATTCCTTCTATTGCCATTGTTGCATACACCCATCTTCAAACTCTGACATCATCTGGAGCTGGACTCTCACATAGAATAAATTATTATAGAATTTTGGAGAAATTTTCATATAGAATTGTATTAAATTAAGCTACTGTCAATTATATGTCTGATGCCATTAATAAACAAAGACTCTTAAGTCTCAAGCGTCTCAGTTTATGAACAGTGGATTAGTCTTATTTTAGTTACTAATGACAACCATGATAATGACAACTTCTATCTATTCCTGAGTTCTAGTTGGCATTTATGGCACTGTGCTAAGAGCTCTTGCTTGGATCTGTTCTTTTAATCTTCAAAATGAACTTATGACAGATAATATTATTTTTGCCTGGAAGATCTGTCAATAAGATTAAATGAGTCAACACAAATGAAAATGATGCTTAAACCTAAAGAAAGTCTAGAAACTGAAGTAATTTCAACATTTTAACACATAATCCCACATCTAAAATATCAAATTTATGGATTAAAGTCTGTCTAGTCTTTGAGATCTCATAGGCTTAAATTATCTGAAGGTGAGCACTCTGGGCAAATCAGTACATTACTTATGATTAAATACTATTATATCACCATGTTACTAGCCATTTTGTCTACAAATACATGAAATGTGACAACTCCAAATACACAAGTACTGTAAGGGTAAAATATGCATGGTTTTCCGTACATTTATTATTAAATTAAGATATTCAACTAATAAGATTTATTAATGTATTTTTATTAAATTACATTTCCCCTCATTTCCTTCCTCCAAATCCTCCAATATACCCATCCACACTCTCCATCAAATACATGATATATTTTCCCACTAATTGTTATTTCATGTTTGTTTATACACAAAACTATCTATATATGTATCATCTATCTGTTTTCAAATAAAACCAATTTTGTTCACATAAAGATACCTGTATGTATGGTTTCAGGGCTGAGTGTTTCTCACTGGACAACCAATTGGTGTGTTCGTTTCTAAAGAAGGCTACTCCCACTCCCAGCTTTCTTTACTTAGCCATAGTTCTTTGCATAACATTGAGACCATATGGGCATTTCTACTTCCAATTTGGTATGTTGATTGATATTTTAATATTAATTTCATGAAATAAGAACAGTTTTGAAACATCTGTATAAATACAATATATTGTTTATATTTCTAACTGTTACACGTTTGTTTATAATAGCCAACTAGAAAATTTCTAATTATATTTGTGATGTACATTCTCTTTCTGTTGTCAAAAATTATTCTAAATTATTTATAATGAGTGTCTATGTAGCTTAAAAAGAGGGAAATCTGTGATCTGTTTATATCCAAGTGTGAAAATCATCTTCTGAAACTCCTACTTATCTAAAAGTAGTTGATAAAAATGTAGATAAAACAAGTGGAGTCACAGTATGAGAATTGACATACTAAAAAACAAAGTTTTCATTGTCATAGGTCATTTAGAGAATGTGATGTTCCAATGAGCTTCTTGGCTGTAGTAATTGGGTTACATTTCAGTACATAGGTAATATTGACATTATAGAACATTCAATACACTAATAAATAAACATGGAAAGCCATTTATAAAGCATAGATTGAAAAATGAAAGGTATGCAAGACTTTGGGGTCTCATGCTTTTAAACCAAGCACATAGGAAGCAGTTATAAGGGTTATCTGTTAGTTTGAGGCCAGTCTGGTCTATAGAGTAAGGTCTAGGATAACCAGGGCTACACAATAAAATCCTATTTAAAACAAAAAAAAAAGAAAGAAAGATATATGCTAGTTTTCATTTAGTCCCAGAACTATGTACTAGAATACACAACACATAAAGAAAACACTCAGAATAACTGCTTTCCAAACAAATGAATGTCACTAAATAATGACCAAACAGACTGAACATTCATCCACAATGATATATTACCTAGAAAATTTATTAAATTACCACAAAGAAAAAATAATGAAAGAGGGGAACATTTCAAGGCAAGTTGAAATGTAATAATGTAACACAAAATGCTATCTGGAAGACACACTTAGGTACTGACAGGTGTCAAGGGGTCAGAGGCAAATGACAATAGAAAAAACTGAATATCTGTGGGTTTAGCCTCACAGGAACTCATTAAAATTATTAGAAAAAAATATAGACAAGTTTTGGAAAAATATCAGCATAGGATCAATATTTGTGCTGCAATACATTAAGAATCCAAACTTCTCTCCAGAAAACATGTCTATGGGGTTCCCCAAAGTAATGGAAGGAAGTTGTAGAACAAAGTGGAGAGTATCAATTTGTGAATGGACAGAAAAAGAAGCCCTGCTCACTACATCCCAGTGGTGTGCTAGAAATGCTAATTACCAAAGGTATAAACCTGGTTTGCAGTACAACTTAGTGCAGGACCTGTCAGGGAAGGACAGACTCTTCCCAAGCCCATAGTTTTGAGGCATTTCCCTAATTTATTAGCATGAACAATGATTTTTTAAGTTATATATGATGAAATATGGGGTACAGAAATATGCACTGAAATAAATAGGAACTCATATTTTCTCTGTTCCCCAATTTCTTTCATATGTCAACAAACCTATGTTTGTTTTTTGAATAACAGCAACAACTTGTTAGAATTGTAGAAAACTTACACAAACATAAATATTGAGAGATGCAGCAATACCTACCACACAGAATCTATTCACATTTCTGTACTGCAAGACTCTTTACTTTAGAATGTTGATTTTAACTTAGTAGCACTCAGGAAAAGTGCATTTGAACATCAGCATTTAATGCTTTGATTCAATGCTGTCTATGAGTGATAGAAAGAGAAATCGTTCACATTTGTTTTGTTATACATCACAACCATTATTCACATGTGGCCACTGAGCTCTGGAAATGAGACCAAGTTGTATTTGTTTAAAATGAATTCAAATTTAAGCAGTCATATATGGTTAGTGAAGCTTTATGGAATTCCTTCACAAAACGAAATTGGAAAATAATGGTATATATATCTCATATTGGGCACTGAAGTGGAATTATAAAAGCAATCAATTAAAAGTGAGTGGATTTTGGCTCAAGGACACAGAGTTGAAAATAGTAGGAAGACTGAATGCTGCTAGGAAATTCACAGTTTTATAAAAAAGAAACCGGAGGAGCAGCAGTTCCCCTAATGCTTCTAGAAGTGCTGCTTCTCATGGTGGCTAGACCAATCCTGGGTCAGGGAACAGCAAAGTCAAACTGTTTACCTGAAGGGACAATTCAGTTTCCCATCCAAAAAGGAAAAACCTAGACAGCAATGGTTTTATCATGCTGTGTGAAAAGGTCAAGCTGTTGATCATGCACATTTAATGTTCCATTGTACCAGAAACAGATGGCAAATTCTGTTTCAATCTCTGCTGTTTCAACAGTGAGCAAAAAATGGAAATGTTTAAGGAAATACCCACCCAAACATACTGTACCCGATAAAGATTAAATGCTATATAGAAATTTGTTAAGTGAAATAAAGTTGGCAAACAAAGTTGCATCTAAACTGTAGTAAAACACAAAACAAAACAAAAATTTTATTTTTGGTGAAATATAAAAGGCTTACATTGAATTCCCATATAAATCCTCAGAAATCACTGGAAATAAGAACTGAAAACATTATACAAAGATGAAAGTATTATTAATTACAGATTTCTTTAAAAGGGTACATAAAACTATAAGGATCTATAAAAAATTTTTCTTGTGAAATAGTGGTTGTGAATTCACTTCAGTTTCAAGTGGAATTAGCTTCTTTATACACACACAAACACACACACACTGAAATGGATTAATGGATTGCATGTTAACACATGAAGCCTGATACAAAACATTTTCTGTGAACTATTCTTTCTTTTTATTTTTGAGAATTTCTTACTTGAGTATTGCATTCATATTATTTTTATATTTTTACCACCCACATCTATGTCTTCCCATGACCCACATTTCTTTAAAATTCGTGACCTCCTCCTCTATTATTATTAATTATTATTATTATTATTATTATTATTATTATTATTATTATTATTACAACAGATATTTCCATACATACAGAGCTTGTGGATATATTAACAGAGATAGTGATTTAGTTACTTTTCTATTGCCATGACAAAAAATTATGAGTAAGGCAAATTACAAAAAAGAACATTTAATTATATGTTCATGGTTCCATATGGTTGGAGCTCATGACCATCATTGCAGGGAGCATGGCACCAGGCAAGCAGATGTGTCACTACTGCAGTAACTAAGAGCTTGGTTACATCTGATCCACAAGCACAAGGAGAGAAAAAGAGCTAACTGGGAATGGTGTGGGATCTTAAAACCTGGAAGCAAGGGCTTATTTAGTAACATATTTCCTCCAACAAGGCCACATCTCCCAATCCTCACTAAACAGCTTCACCAACCATTCTAATATATGAGCCTGTGGGTGTCATTTTTATTCAAACTGCCACAGGATAGATAGATTGATAGACCATGTATGCACCATGACATGAATATGTAGATCACAGGAGGAGGGTAGTTTCTTCTTCTACCTTGTTTGTTATGGTATCATAAGGCAACTGACTTTAGCTACCAAGCATATTATTAACTCTTTATAACCTTTCCTTAAATTAAATCAGTAAGTTATAAAGGAACATATAAAATAGTCTCATTCCTTGTATAATCAATAATGAACAATCTTCCAATGCTGTGCATGTTTAAAACATTCTTGTTTAAATATTTTCAATTAAGAAGATGATAATTTTATTTTAGGATTTTAGACAATCATTTCTTTTAAGTGAGTCAAGTGAATAGATATTAGATATCGTTTTTTTAATCTCCACCAACACTATCTGGATATCTGAGAAGGAGGATTGACAATTAAAAATGTCTCCATAATATTGTCTTGTAGCCAATGTTTTGTGGGGGATTTTCTTAACTAGTGATTAATGTGGGTGCATCACTGCAGGTGATGCCATCTCAGGGCATCTTGGAGTGTATTAATAAAGCAGGCTGATAAAGCTGTAGGGAGCAAGAAAAATAAGTGTTTATACATGGATTCTGTTTCAGTTCCTGCTTTGAGATCTTGTCATGACTTCTCTCAATGACGGAGTTTAACTTGAGAATTGTAAGCTTAAATAAACTACTTTTTCTTGAAGTAGCTTTTGGTCACAGCATTTTATCACAGAAATATTAATCTAATTACATCATTAGGGATGGTGATGAGTTAGGTGATGACACTGCAGGAATTTTGTGCTTGCTAGTTTTATATCAATGTTGCATGCTGAAACCAATTGGAAGAAGGGGATCTCAAATGAGAAAATGACTCAACTAGATTGATCTTTGGGCAAGTCTTGTGGGGCATTTTTATGATGGATTATTGATTTGAGATGTTCCAGTTCATGAGTTGGTGCCACTCCTGAGCATGTAGTCCTGCACGGTATAAGAAAGCAGGCTGAGCAAGCGAGAAAGTCAGTAAGCAGTGTCCTCCAATGCCTTCTGCTGTTAGGTTCCTGCTTTGAATTCATGCCCTGATATCTCTTATGTCTCTTTGTTATGGAATATGATTTGAGAGTTAGTTATAAGTTGAAATAAGTCCTTTTCTCCCCAAGTTGCTTTTCGTAGTGTTGCTTATCACAGCAGTAGAAGCCCTAACTGAGACAGTTTCAATTAAGTATAATTATATGTTTTAGCAAAACAAGAATCATGTATTTTAATTATTTGAACTTTTGGGTATGGGCACTTTTCCTACATGTATGTGTCTGTACCATGTATAAGCCTGTTGCTCACAGAGGTCAGAACACATTGTATCCCTGGCACTGGAGTTACAGTTTGAGTTGCCATATAGGTGGTGGGAATTGAACCTGAATCCTCTGAAAGAGAAGCTGGTACTCTTAACTGCTGAGCCATCTCTCCAGCTTTAATTTTTCTACTGAAAACCTTTCAGTGGATAATTTTTAATGCTAAATACTGTGGGAAGTTACATAATTCTTGACTATAAGCCTCAAGTCTCAAGTCCTCAAGTCTGATTAAAGTTCTCACAACATTTCCTTAGCATATTTTCATCATTATTCTGATGGTGGTGTTATGATAACACTGTTATTACTATCGAGAGGTACAGCAAAGTCTGAAGCCAGTGAACATGGTCCCAAATCTTGCCTTACCTTCTCTTTTGCTGAGTGATATTAGATAAAACACCAGGATTTTGTTTCCCGAGTTCAAAGTGTGGCAGGAAAGACATTAATGTGGTCATGAACAGGAGGTACTTTTAGGTAGAAGAAATGATTTTATTGGATGGCTTGGCTATGGTCCAGTATTATATTTGGAAGATGTCACTATGAAGAAGGCAAGTAGAATGCAAACCAGCTCACCTTATATACAATTTATATCTTTTTATAAAGAGAAAGTTTCATAAAAACAAAATGAACAGTTGAGGTCTTGTATTACTGTTAACTACACTCACGAAATATTTCATAGAATTGTAATTGGATTCTAATACGAACAGCATGACTGTGGTGAATAACATTAATATATGTGCATTTCTGTTTCTATAGTTTTAGAATGGTTATACTAATGGGAAACATTGGTATTCTAAAATTAAAAGGATATAACATACCTGCAAGCATATACATATACATATATAAATATGCTACAATGGTTTGAAGGAAGACCCATTTGAATAAAAAAGTCTACAAATTAGAAAATTAGTATCAACATAAAATAGTACAAGGTAGGTGGGGCTAGGAGACTAAGAGGAAGGAGGAAGTGAGAGGTAGAATGCCAGCCACTCTGGCTGGTAAGATGAGTCACGTGGAAATACTTAGAATAATAGAAATGGGTTAATCATTAAGACAGAGCTAGCCAATAAGAAATGATACTAACTGGTCAACATCATTGTATCAAATACAGAGTTTCTGTGTGTTATTGGGGGCTGGCATGGCAGCAGGACCAGACCAGCAGCAGGAAAAACCTAACTTGTAACAACAGACAGTCCCAATTATGTAGAACTTAATTAAAAAACAATTTACAAAATTTAGTCCATAACTACTATGATTTTAGTTACACGTAACTCTAAATGTTACATATCATGCAAGACAATAAGCTTTTGAGTTCATAAATAGATTTTGAGTTTCTTTATAAATCATATGGAATATACTGACAGTATTTGACTATGACATAAAAAAGTCCAAATAAATTCCAAAGAATCGGTATTCATACAGAATATATTCCTGGACCATAATAAAATAAGATGCCTGTCAAAACAGAAAAAAAAATCCTCATCCTTCCCAAAGGTTTAGGGATCTTTGTGGCAAAGGAGCCAGAAGAAGTATATATGCCTTCTGAAATGGTATTTGCCAGATATGACAGTGCTGTTATACACATGAACTTAAATGGTTGAGATGGAATATACAATATATACATATTATCTTAGCCAAAAAAAGAGAGAACCCAAATATGGGTGGCAGAGATTCTCACAAAGTGCAAACCCTGTCTGAGTAGGTATTGGCAATTGATGGCTGCTGGAAAAAGAAGTTATTTCTTTATGCGTGCAACTCTTGAGATCCTATCTATGTTCCAGGAGATGGTATAGTCATGCCAACACAGACAGCATGAAATGTACTCAGTGGCTATTAAATTAAAACAAGCAAAAAATGACACAGCATGTGAGATTACAAGAGAAAAGTGGAAAGGACATAGGAGAGGGAATGGGGATTCACTGGACACAAACACATTATCAGTTTAAATGAATACTCAAAAATATTTAATAAAAGAAAATAATTAAATGTACTCAATGAAATTTAATAAAACTCCCCAAAATAAAATGATAGTATTTTAATTTATAAGTATAAATATGAAATACAATGAAATATAATGGAAAATTTACAAATCAGAATGGGTAGAATACAAATAATAAAACAACGTTAAGAGTAAAGGGAATTCCTAATTCATATATACACATAAACATTTAGATGTGCATATGTGTGCATATTGAACTTCTCTAATCCATACCTTCAAAATCAGAACTTTTTGAACAGTGGCATAATGCTACAAGTGCAAAATTTTACACCTAACTGTATGTAAACTGTAACAGTCAAATGTAGGTGCACTAAATAATGTATACAATGACCTTTTGGCTATATGCAAAGATGTACATGAAGTGAATTTTGTGCTTAAATTTGGTTTGCATCCCTAAAATATTTCACTAAGTTTGTACAGATATTCCAAAGTCTGAAAATTCTGAAGTCTTAAATACATTGTTTCCAAACATTTTTGAAAACTTTAACCAGCATGTATGTATGTATGTATGTATGTATGCATGATGTATATATGTATGTATGCATGTACATATGCATGCATAAATGTATGTTTTTATATATTCATGTATATATCTACATAAATACATATCAGCACATTTATATTAAATATCAAGTTGCATGAAAGAGAATTTAAAACCTTATTTCAAAGGTTGTGTTTGTTATTCCTGTATAGTGTTTTACAACAGCTGTTCCTAATGCAATATGGTTTATTGCTCAATGAGTTCAATTTCTACCTTCTAATGATATAAATACATGGTTCATTATAAAAACAAACTTTCTTAATGATATTGACTTATTCTTGTACCTGGTTAGTTTTTGTCAACTTAAAACAAAGTAGAGTCCAATTGAAGAATTTCTTGTATCAAATTGGCTTATATGCATTTTTGCTGGACATTTCCTTGATTTTTAATGAATGTAGGAGTGCCTATCCCACTTTGAGTGGCACCATTCATAGGCAGTTGGGCCTAGGCTATATAAAAAAAAAGTAGCTGAGCAAGGCAGGAAAGAATGTACAATGTGAATTGAACTCATCTTTAATTAATACTATGGTGACTGAGTATTTTCAGTAGAGACTGAAGGAGGAGGAATAGGAGCCTTGAACAGAATCAGTTAAGAAGAATTATATATGGTTTATATTGTATTATATGATTTTATATTAGGACATACAATATGCACATAACACACACAGATATATAATGAATGCATTTTAAGATGAAGGATAGCTGCTTCGCATGAAACTTATTTTTGTTTTTGTAGCTGGTACTGATTAAAGTTAGGTAGCTAACCTGCACCAGGAGACAGAGGTCCTATATCTTTCAGGTTGACTGATACAAGGAATAAACTACTCTAGTAACTTGGGAGTTCAAGTTGCATAGTTCATTTGTGCATATCTGTTTTAAGTTGCATGTTTGTTCAAGTTTTCTAAAAGGTATAGAAGAAGGAAGGTGGTACTGTTATTTGTTTTTAGAGTGTAGAGATTCTGTTGTTGAACACAGACCCTTGATGGAGAAAAGAACTTGATAAGGCCAGCTAGACTGAAGTGCATGACAAAGTCTTTACTGCTGATCCAATAGAGGAAATTGCTAACTGGCTCAAGAAAGCTACTATAAAATCTCATGATAGTGGTCATCTCAGTCAGATTTCTCTGTTTTCCATGAAACTGAGTCTGCAACACTGTGGAATTGCTTGAAAATATTCAAAAAATTTATTTTGGAGCTAGATCTTAATATATTGTTGATTTCCATGACATTTATACTATGTTATAACTAATTTCAGGATAGCAATCTAATTGTTCTGAATACCAATTTGAGGAGATATCTGTGCATTTGCATCTCATAAACTTGTATGACCTGGAAATTTCCATTGCCCTGACTGCTGCTACCAGAGATGAATAAGAATTTTATGACAAAAATATTTATAGTTTTAAAGAAAATTGAAAATAATGACTAAGTAAAATATGTATCAGGGTTCTTAATAACATTTAAAAATTCTTAGGTATGATTTAAAATTCATTTTTTGAATTTTCCATTGAAAGTAATGGTTGTACCTGTTTATCTAGTAAGAATGATTTTTCAGTACATATGGTTGATAAAATTGAAATAATTAGCATAGGAGTTCTTTTTAATGCTCATCATTTTTTATAGTAAGAATACTTAAAATAATTATTTTAGCAAGCTTCAAACACACAACAAATAATTATGAACTATGGTCATCATTAATCATACTATACAACACATCAGGACCTATTTCTTTGATCTAAATGAAAGTTTGTTCTCTTTGTTGAATATGTAATTTACACAATTATTTGACCAGCGCACATTTCAAATGCATGCATACTAACATCTTGTGAGATATCAGAGTTTGTTAGAACCCAATTTTGGCAGCCCTTAGTCAAAGGTTTAGCTTTTGTGAGTTTTGAAAAATATTTCTAACTTAACGTTAATTAAATTACCAAAATAAAAAAAAGAGAATCAATTCAAATTACAGAGTAAAGAATGTTAAGGAACTGAAATTTAAATTCTTCTTTCAAATTTTACCTTTCTGAGTTCAAAGTACTGGTTTGATGTATATTTGTTTAGATTTTATTTATAAACTCATAAAACTCATATCTGCATATATAAAGTGTGTCCCATTGCATTTGAAATTATATATAGCTCTGAAACTTTCTTTGCTTTCTTTTTTATTGTAAAACAAAACACTATACTGGCAAACCTCACAGAACAAATGTGACTTATACAGGTTACATAAATGTGAGCTTGCATCTGAAGCACCTGTAGGGCTTGTTAAAAGGCTGCCCGCTGGGCACTGTTCTGAGAAAATCAGATTCAGATAACCTGGAGTGGGTTCTGAAAATTTGAACTTCTCACAAATTTACAGGGGATGATGGTGTTGTTTATTTGAGCCTGCACTTGCACCATTTCTATTTTAAGGAAATACTACACAAAATAAAAATTCTTTTTCATCTTAATTCATGTAAGATGAATATTCCAGCCACACTGAAAAAAATCTTTTATGTTGCACATTTATATAATAGCCTCCTCCTCCTTTTGAAAGTAACAAAAATTCTGATTTTTATAGTAATAAATTCTAATTTAATGTTACCTTTGACAGTGAAAGGTAAATATCTAGAAACCATAAATTGAATTTTTAATTTTTTTATTTTAATTTAAATCTTCAAAAAGTAGTGAAGACCCTTGTCCTTTAAATGGAGAGTTATTCTTATTATGAATCTTGTTGAGCTTATATTCTTTTTCTGATAATATTTTTTATTTAAATTTGAAACAAGCTTGTTTTACATGTCAATCCCAGTTCTCTCACCATCTCTTCTTGCCCTGTCCCCCTCCCAATCCCCATCCCATCCCTTTTCTGCTCCCCAGGGAGGGTGAGGCCTTCCATGGGGAGTCTTCAAAGTCTGTCACATCATTTGGAACAGGGTCTAGGCCCTCCCCCTATGTGTCTAGGCTGAGAGAGTATCCCTCTATGGGGAATGGGCTCCCAAAGTCCATTCATGTACTAAGGATAAATACTGATCCACTACCAGAAGCCCCCACAGACTGTCCAGTCCTCCTAACTAACACCCACATTCAGGGAGTCTGGGTCAGTCCTTTGCTCATTTCCCAGCTCTCAGGCTGGGGTCCATCAGCAACACCTTATTCAGGTTAGCAGTTTCCGTAGCCTGGTCTTAATCCATTTGCTCATCACTCCTCCCTGTCTGCAACTGGATTCCAGAAATTTTCAGTGTTTAGCTGTGGGGGTCTGCTTCTGCTTCCATCAGCTACTAGATGAAGGCTCAGGGAAGGGCATTTAAGGTATCCTCCCTAATATTGCTTAGATTGTTGTTCGGGGTCATCCTTGTAGATCTCTGAACATTTCCCTAGTGCCAGGTTTCTTTTTAAACCTTTAATGGCTCCCTCTATTATGGTATCTCCTTTCTTGCTCTCCTGTGTTCTTTCCCTGACTCAATTTTTCTGTTCCCCTATGTTCTTCTCTCCAGTCCTCTTCTCCCCTTCTCTTCCTCCTAACTCCCTCTCCCCTCCCCCATATGCTCCCAATTTGCTGGAGAAATCTTTTTTCTTCTCTGGGGGACTAAATGTGACTCTTTCTGGGTCCTCTTTGTTTTCTATCTCCTTGCCATAGTTTGCTGTAGTCTCTAGAATTGGCAGCTGGATTCAGATTTTCATAGGATTCATATTTTATAGCTTTGGAAAGCTAGTGCTAGAGTTTCTTTTGCAGAATCAGCCTCAGTTATAGCTTTTACTCTACATTTTAAATTTATATTATACTTTCGTGAAACTTTATTTTAATTTAAGTTAGTCTGATGAGTAGTGACTGTCACATTCAAAATGAAGCATTTATTTAGGTCAAATTTTAGTATTTTTTTCTGGCTTAGAGGAGCCCCAGGAGTACATAAGTAATGCAAAAAGAAAATCTTTCCTGAACTTTGATTTTTTTGGAGGGTTGCAAGGTCCTTACTTCTTGATCATACAAGTGTATCTTTTCAGTATGTCCCGATTCCTTCCCACTACTAATGTTCTTTTTTCTTTCCAAATGTACTTTCAGTCTTATTTTATTGTTTTTAGAATTTCCTGTTTGTGCTCTCATTATATCATTTCTACCCCTTCCTCCTTCTTACTGCCTCTCAAATTCAAGACTTTTTATTAGATTATTTTATTAGATTATTTTTTTATATGTACACATGAGAGATAAACAGAGAGACAGAGACCATGAGATACTGAGAGACCCTGCTGAGTTGATTTAGCATTGCTCCTGCATATATGTGTTTTAAGGTGATAATGTGAGATTGCATAACCTACCATGTATCTTAACCCTAGTGAAGGTGGATATTGGTTGGAATATTATCATTTATAATTCCCTAATCTGAACCTTTAGGTCCAATTTTATAGTGCTTATTTTGCTTCATTATTACAGGAAAAGATGTCCTATCCATTCCTGAATTTAAATGGAAAAAAGAAGAGCAAAATCTCTTTGTATAAAATGTCTGCATCAGAAGGAGCAAGATACATAACAAGTGTACTTTACCTAGCTGTCCAGGAAATCCACAACTTTACACCCATAGGCATTTTCTGTCCTTGATTGCTTCCTTCCTTCCTTCCTTGCTTGCTTGCTTGCTTGCTTGCTTCATTTCTTCCAACCTTCTTTCCTTTCTTTGTTCCTTGCTTCCCTCCCTCTCTCCCCCTCCCTCATCCCCTATCTTTCATTTTTACACTGCTTTAAGAAACATATTTAAGAAACATATAGTTATTGTTACATAACTCTATTAGGGTTACTTTCATGTAAAACCATTCCTGAATAGCATTATACCTCGAAATAGCTACCTGCTATGGTAGCAAAGAAATTAGCAAAGTTCAGTTTCTCAATCTTCAAAGCTAAGACATTTTGTTCTCCAAGTATAAGACTTTCCCCAAAGCTTTTCTGTATGATAGAGATCACCTGTTTCTTTCATCTGGCTGTTCCCAGTGAAGGACACCAGGTTCATCCACTCATCTTTGGCTATTGCTGGTGCTCATATCTGCTGTGCTACTCAGGGAACAAGTCTCGCCAGTCTTTCTGTACTCCAAATACTATACCATAGTCATTTTGTCTTTCATACCAAAAAGAGATGTTGTTGGGACTCCACTCCAAAAGAAGACTGTTGCAAAGATCATGTTATAGCACTATATTCATAGAAACTGAATTCACTTACATTTCCAACCTGGCTAACAGGATATCACCATTCCATGCATGCATAACAATGTCTCACAGAGGGCAAAGTATGTGGGTTTCACCTGTTAGCTATGACAAACCAATAGCATCATCACAAATAATTTTTATTTTTTTCACTTTTCCCATGTCTCCCACCTCCAAAGACAATAAGCTACCAAATGCTTGAATCTTCTTGTAAGACATCCTCAATTTGTCTTAGTACTTTTTCTCTCATGAAGGCAGGAATACTGTCCCAGATTTCCTAAACCCCTGTTGATTTCTTCATAGTTTGTTTGCCATGTTTGCCTTCCCATCCTGTGAAGCAACAGAAAATGGGGCCTTATAACAATAAAAAGCCCTTTAAATTTTGAGGATTTCATATATGAGTGTGCTGTATTTGCAATGTTTTCACCCCTCCCAACTCCTCCTATGTCCCTACAATACCCCTTTTGAATTCATTCCCTCCCCTTTCTATGATGTATATGATATATATTATATTTCTATTATACATCATCTACTGTATATCATAGTAATATTGACCAAGCTTTAGATACAACTAGACAACTGTTTGTTACTCCTAATATACAAGTGGTACTCCTTATAAGCTTAATATACAAGTGCACAATGGACGATTCTTGGTGTTCCGGTCATTATTGCGGCTTACAGGCTTTATACCTGGGTAATACTGTTGATAACATTTTTCTCTTAGCAATACCTTCCAACACTGTGAATGCTATCCCTCAGGGAGAAGGCTTCTGGGACAGTACAAGCTTGATATTTTTAAGTTTTGTGACTTAAAGGATCTTACCTCCACATTTTGCAAGATAACCAATAATAATTATAATAGCCTTTCTGGTTATGGAATATATAAAATATTTTGATTATTTTACTTACCATTTTTATTTGTTTGTTATTTTACAGCAAGCATCTTATTATGCTTGAGACTGAACTCAGACTCCCATTTCTTGAGACTCTGCCTTTAAGTGACTTGGCTTTCTTCTGCAGCTTATATTTTAGGATCTAATTTTTGTTTTTGCTGTTGTGATAACAACAGACACAAGCAATGTTAATGAAAAATTGACTTATTCTGCTTAAAAGTCGTGGCTACAGTCATTGAAGAAAACTCAAGAAAGAAACTTGAAGTAGCTAGTTACATCACTGTCAATAGCAGACAATGAATGCATGCATATTTGTGACTCAGCTTGCATTATCTTCTGTGTATATCTCAATTGTATAAAACAGTAAATGGTGCAACCCATTTTAGGGTATAGTTTTCCCACTTCAATTAACTAAAACAAAACAATTTCTCATAGACATGGACATAGACCAACCTGATGTAGAGATTTTTGTTTGAGGCTCTCTTCTTTGGTGACTCTAGGGCAGGTAAAAGGGAAAATTAAAATCAACCATCACTTCATGCTATTTACTCTACCTTATTTATAAGCAGAGGAAGCCCTTTGCTTCTATAATCTACAATTTCCAGTCAGAGTAATTTGGCAAATAACAATGGAAACTATATGGTTGAAATTCCAAAAATGGTATTAAAATGTTTCTTATGAAACTGAAGAGCCAAAGCCCAGGACATATGTTGCTAGATAGTGTCCCTTCAGTATGTGGCTGCATGATTAAGACCAGCACAATGGGACCACCAATTGACAGCTCAACAGGAACAGAGGACATTCTGCATGATCCTTTCGTTATATGAAGAGTTACATGTGATCAATGGCAGGAGAGATAGTGAGAAAAGCAGAGACTGAAAACACAGAGAAAGAGAGGCACACAAAGAGACACACAGAGAGAAACAGAGGCAGAGGCACAAAGAACAAATGAACTATTTTCAGGGACAAGACATTGTTACATGGATGTCCAAATCCATATGATTAGAACTAAATACATGTACATATGAGCAGTGCTAAATGGACTCAGTATGGTATATATACATGTGTGTACATCTATATGTATATACACATAAAAATAATGATTAAAGGAGAGACCATTATTTGAGGGGTCATGGGCACAATTGGAGACAGGGATTGAGGAAGGACAATAATTTATTGAAGTGTTAAAAATAAAATTTTCAAATGGAATTAAATAAAATGCTTTTTAAGGTGGAAGTAATGACAAAGACTACATCTAACCTAATACACCAAAGTCAAAGCAAAGCAAGTCTTTCCTTATCATGGAACAAATGAATCATTTGGATACCATGGTTTCAGAACAGTTCCAAAATTATTCATGTATATTTGTACTTTTAAATTACTTTCTTATTTTATGAATATGGGTGTTGGGCCAGCGTATGTCGATACACCATATGTGGGTGGTGCCTGGGAGGGCAGAAGATGGCATCAGACCACATAGAACTGTAGTTACAGTCAGTGGTGTCCCTAATGTAAGTTCTGGGACTTGACACCCAGTCCTCTGAAAGAGCAGCCAGGGTTCTTATCTGGTGAATAATCTTGCAGGCCTACATGTTTGACTTCTAAACATGTAAAAATGAAAGAAAAGTAAGAGATAATTCAACAGAATTTTAACAGAAAGGGAACGATTATTTTTAAAGTTGCAAGTGTTTTAATCAAATTGATCTTTTGAAAACAGAAACAAATCTTTTGACAATAAGACATTCAGATACTGGAAATATGTCATGTATGAAAATTCAAATTGCTAAGAACATATTATTCTTTCTATGGCATAGGCCTGCTAAAACACAAACAAACAAAATACATTCTACAATTTTGGAGACAGTAATATGAGTTAATTCACAGCAGATGAGAGAAAGTGAAAGGATCATCACCTTCATTTCCTGTTGACTCCCACCATCACAAAATATCTTCTAAATATGCATTGAATCCCTTTGTAAACAACTTGTCACAAGCAGATTTACTACTACAGGAGGCTGTTAAAGTAGGAGGTGTGGAAATCAAAGGCAGTTTTTTGGTATTTTGACCACTTCTCAATGTAGAAAGAGGAACAGTTATAGTATATCCCAGGAATATTCCTGGTTCAATAGTTAAAATTCCTTGAAACTTTAAGTTAGGTAATTTTTTCCTAATTGCTTTATGTTAACCTTTTAGTAAAAGCTTTATAACAATTGTCAGGTTTTTAAAGTATCGTAATTACAAAATAATAATAATACCTTAATTAACATAAATTTTATTATTCAAATGACATTTAAAATAGTTATTTAAAGTAGGCATTTCTGATGTTAGGAGAGATGAAACACATGACTAGAGCAAACTGAATTGAAAGCCAATTTTCATTGTGTTTTATGAGAGCTATAGTATAATATATTTGAACAAAAATTGACAATGGATTTTCATATTTATAATTTGATATATTTGGACATATGCAAACTTTCATCACCAAAATGAAATAATAGACACATTCAAACCCTTGTTTCCTTGTACTCCCTTTTATTAAATTTGTCATGTTTGATTATTTTCATGGTAAGAAACAGAACATGAAGTTTATATTCTCTTAAAAGTTTAACATCTACAACACAATATTGCTAATTATAGGCACTGAACTATACAGCACATATCTAAAACTAATAGTATATATGCATGACTCTCATTTAACAGTGTAACATAATATTTATTTTCTTTTTTTTAGTTCTTGAAAATGAGTTATTAAGTTCTTTATAGTTTTCTTAGGAATAAGAGAGCTAAAGTTAGCTTTTGTTTCTGACATGAAGCTCCTAGTCTACTGGATTTTCTGGGTAATAATTGTATCTTTGAATAAGCCCATTGACCTCTTAGGCATGGTATAGGTCAGCAGGCACATCCTTTATCAGAGAGAAAATAGAGTCACAAATTAATGGAATAACTGACTATGGTTATACATACAAAAGTTCTTCAACTATGGGTTTAGTGAAGTCATCAGGTTGGTGTACATGGGGACATTGGGGGGGTGACTTTTTCTTGCCATTGTAGAGCACGAAAGCTAGGTGCTTTTTCCCATACTTGACAATCTAACTCTTACATTTGTCAGCTTGTTTGCTTTAGCATCAATAATAATAAAGCCAGGAAATGTTTTAGTAAATTATTGAATTTTGCAGAAGTTTTAAAGATGCTCCAATTTATAGATGCTCAGCATCTTTCATATAAATTATAATTTGCTCATTTGAGGCCAAAATTCAGAACTAAATATAAGTTCATTATAGAAACATTTTTTTAAATCTTAAAAACATTTTCCATTAGAGAAAAAAGAGATTGAATATATAATATTTTATGTACATCTGTTGGTGTATATAAGACAAATATTTTGTATTGAGTGTTTCCATATCAATTGTAGCTTGACCTTAACTATTTATCACTTAGTCTTGTGTTATCATCCTACATGATAGATTTTATGGCTAAGAGTCTAGCTGCAGGGTTTCTCAAATAAGCAGTCAAATCTATTGCAGGCTACCCGATGGTTTAGTTTACACATGTATACTGTCAATTTCGTTCTACAACATAATTTCCATTCACAAGAATAAAATCGTTTTTCAACTTGGTGGAAGTTGTTATAAGAAACCACTGGGGAAAAGTGGAAGGATGAGATTAAGAAGATTCTTGCTTTGCTTGTGATTTTTACTGATTATAAGTTTTAGTTCATTTACCTAGTAACAGTTAAGAAAATAACAAAGCATACATATTCTCCTGTTAGATCTCCCTAATGACTTACTCTTTCTCTCTTAATTAACCTTTTCCTTTTAGAAGTTCTTGGAAGCTTAAACCACTCCCATCTTGAGCCATAAAGAAGCTTAACGGTTACCATTTTGTGTAAAACTTTTATCTGTTTCTATGACCCTGAAAAACTATAGCCTTACACTTGGGTAGAGGCAGAGAAACACTGATTGTAAATGTATATAAGATAGAAACTTTGGCAGCACCGCAGAACAATAAAGAAACTGATGCAGAAAATCACATAGTTGAGAGTTTATTTCACCCTCAGATCTTTTCAGTTAGTTCGCCTGCCAGTGTAGTGTCTTAACTGGAACCTCAAAGTGTTTAAGGGGCTGACACTCTAAGAACCCTGAAACCTACCTACATTAATCAATCAATCAATCAATCAATCAATCAATAATAAATACAAGAACTAATATTGCATACTATATGTTGTGATGTACTCAGGTTGGATTTACAAATGCTTATGAAATTAAATAAAAATGTCTATTCATGATCTTACCATAATGTGTATGCTTAATGTATATAAAGGAAGGTTAAAAATAGAAAATGAAAATAGATAAGACACATTTCTACATGATAAGATAATACTAGTCTGCTTTCTGATATCACTTATATTAAAACTTTTGTTTTGTACTTCTTTAAATTTTGGCAAATATCTTTATGCTCTAGATCATTATCTGTATAATATGTAATATTAATATTTATCCTGTATTGATCTGTAGTGTTGTTACATTAATTCCATGAAATAATGTATGATTGTCCATATGTCCATACTATAAGATGAAGAAACAGAGATACAAAATGGAAGGTAATATGCCATGGGTAATAATAATACTGATGAATAAGAGTTTGCTGAAATCACTATAGCCAGTAATATAATGACTTTATTGATCAGTATACTGCATTAAATAGTGTCTCACTTCCCAAAACAAAAAAATGACTACCCAGATTCTGGTTTGTAAATAAGATCTTTTTGGTTGTAATTAAGATTCTTCAGATCACATTTTCTTGGATGAAGGACATTGACAAAGAAAGACAAAGAAGCTTGGGCACAGTTACCTAAATAAGAACACAGAAGGAAAATTAGGTGTGATGTATTCCTAAGCTGAGCATCATGGATTGCTGAGAATAAACAGTATCTGAAATATTTACTAGAGACTTCAGAGATTGTATCTCTGCTTATATTTTTACTGCAGGAATCTAGAGATCAGAGAGAGAATAAGTTTGGTTGTGGAATTTTAATAGGTTAATTTTTATTAACTAAGAGAATAAGTTTAGTTTTTGCAAATGCATACTGACAAATAAATAGAAATTATTCTAGAATATCTAAATTGATACATAATACTTAATTATCCCATGACATGTCTTCTGAGCCCTGACTGTAGATTTTTGAGTTCATGTCATAAATTACCATCAACCATACCCAAACTCTTCCTACACAATACTACTGGTTGCTAAATAAAATAAAATTTTTGCAATGTATTGCAATTCTTCATTGAATCCATGGTTTGGTGGAAATGAAAACAGCTATTATAGAACAAAAGACTCAATTCAGAGCCAGAAACAGAGAAAATACACCACTTACTGTATCTGTGACCCTGGGGTTAGGTATAGTTCAGTGCTATAGTACTTGACCAGCACGATCAAGACTTTGCCTTCACCCCCAGCCCAACAAAAATAATGTAAATGTAAAAAGTAACAACACTATGAATAAAAGCATGCCACTTATGTAATGTTGGCCTTTTTCTATTATACATGAAATGGAATTAGATTCCTGTGCAGTATTAAGCAATCATGAACCTTCTCTCTATACCAATATGCCCCGCATTTTCTTATACACTGATTTATATCATACACTTGACAACAGAGACACCAAACACATCACTTTAAAAGGGTGTCATATTAACTTAATGAAAATTATAGAAAACTCAATTTTGTCCCAAGAAGTAAAACATCAGGGGGTTCGTTATTTTTGAAAAATCATATTAAAGTTCAGATATATGCCACTGAAAACTGAAGGGTAGATAATCCCTGAAATAAACATCCTATTTCTGATACTGTTATCTCAGTTTGGATTCTAACATTAATTTAGAATGCCTAGCAGGTTTTCTACTCATTACAAAAATACTATATGTGATTATGGCAATGAAGGCTTTCTTTCTGAAAAAGAAAGTTAATACATATATTTCTATTTTGCCATAAGAGTCATTGTAAGAGTGGTAAATACTGTGGAAGAAAGAAACAGTATTCTCATCCATGCTAAGTTGATGACTGACGACTGACAAGGCACATTAAAAGGAGCAAATCAGAAATGAGGATTTAAAGAAATAGGGAGGTTTTTTTTGTATTTTTGTGTTCAAGATGTATGCAGAAAGAAGTATCTGGGGGTAAGTATGAGTAATCAGAAATAAACAACATGGGTATCAGTTTGTTCATATTCTTCTTTGTGTTCTGGTATCTTCTGTGACAAGTATGCACTTTTCTTTTTTTCAAGTATGCTCTTTTCATCAGAATATATGAAGGGTGGTGTTAAATAGGCATCTTATAACATGCTTGAGATGGAGTTGAGAGGATAGACCAATATTAAAAAGGCCAGGATATTTAGAAATAGTACATCCTGTACCTCATTACCACTCTGATGATTTATTAGAAATATTTTGTGTGTTATGCTTCTGATAGTTAAATCCTATTGTAGAGATGTAGGTACCTCAAATTACTCTCCTTTCTGTATCATATTGAGATTCAGCACAGCTATCTCCTTCTAAATGCATGCATGAGGCACACTGAGACAGGATACTTTGGAGATGTTATAAATTGGTCTCAATAGGGGAAAATTAAGGTAGAATTTTCTGCCTTATTTATACTTCTATGTCAATTTTATATGTCACGATTCACTTCTTTGAATTTAAGGCATTCATTAGAATCATTTCTTGAATTGTGAGCCCTGACAGTAGTGTAATATTTGAGAAGTAGATGGAGTGAGTCAAAAGTTTCCGTTTAAAATGCCTTTTATTTTCTGATTAATACTATTGAACTTGCAATATTCTGAGAATAAATAATAACTTTGAAGAAGGTCCTACTGATTTTATTCTGAGCATATATGTTAGGTGATGTGGCGGTGCTTGAACAAAATATAAAATTAAATAATTTACAATATAAGAGAAACAGCAATGGCGCCACAATTTTAAAACTTAGAGTTGGCATTGGAAAGAATTATGAACCACTTCTACAGGCTAAACAGAAATAAAGATCAAAGGTGGAGATTGGTACAGTGTTTTTAAATTATTTAATTATGAGTCTTGGATCTGACAAGCAAGATTCTATGAAACTAAAATTCAGTAATATAAAAAAAAATACTGACAAAGGCACAAGAAGATGAAACTAGAACCTGGGATTTACAAGGGTGAGGAGGACATTCCTGCTATGTGCAATTAGAGGGCTTTTCAGGCTATACAGACACTCTCAGGAAGGCATAAATATTTCTCAGATGAGAAATTAATATCACAACAGTTACCAGCAAATAGAAGAGCTTAGGGAGATATTACCAATTTATGTACTAAGTTACTGTTTGGGATAAATTAAAACCAAATTTTGTAAACCACAAGGTAATAATCAATCATGTGACTATGTCTAAATTCAGATCAAACATTTCTAATGGAAAGGACATAAAATCAGCATGTTTTCAATATGCAAAAATAATAATATGTAAATATATGCCAAATTGGCTGCATTTAGAATCATTTTCACTTGCCTATGAGGACATCTCCAGACATTTGACTGAAGTGGAAAGACATATTTGTGGGCAGTTCCTGTTCTCTGGATTGGGATGCAGGCTGAATAAAATGGAGACTAGGGGTAAACACCAGCATTCTTATCTGTGTGTGCCCTGACTATTCAATTTGACTATACACTGTTAAAAGCTGCCTCCTATTCCTTGTACCATGACTTCCCTATCATTGTGAACAGTATTCTCAAACTGTGAGCCAAAGTAGAGACTTCGGTCTTAAACATTTTACCAGGTACTTTGTCACAGCAATGAAAAAAGTAATATTACTTCAATAAAGTAAATTGGATAAAGGATAAATACTAAACTGGAAAAAAACAATGTCTTCACTGTAATTAAAGGTAAGATCTGAGGCTCTTTTAGGTAAACAATATAGAAAAACAATTATATGTGTTTTCTTACCACATTTATTACTTCATATATACAAAGCAAGAGTCATACCCATTGAGTAATAGCCTTAGCTCCACTCTTTTATGTTCATAATCCTCTGTTTTATCAGCCCCTCTCAAGAAAATATATTGAATAAGTGATGGGAGATGTTATTTTGCAAATATGTTTCTCATATTGGTTAATGAATAAAGCACTGTTGACCAATAGGAAAGCAAGATAGGCGGGGCTAGGAGACTAGGAGGAAAGAGGAAGGAGTTAGGAGGAGTCAACATGGAGAGCCTAAAGAGAACAGCATGCTGGTTCACAGCTCTCTGGTAAGATGAGCCATGTGGAAATACTTAGAATAGTAGAAATGGGTTAATCATTAAGACAGAGCTAGCCAATAAGAAACTAGTAACTGTCCAACAGCATTATATCAAATACAGAGTCTCTGTGTGTTATTTGTGGCTGGATGGTGCGGTGTTGGGACCAGGTGGCCGGCAGGAAAACATACGTATCACAAATAAGTTTTAAAAAGTATGTGCTTCTATTTTTGTGTGAGGGTGCATTTGCGTATAAGCATGTTTATGCACTGTGTGCATACAGTATCCCTAGTAGCCTTAAAGACCAGAAGAGGGCATCAAGTCCTCTGCAAATGGAGTTACAGACAGTTAGCTAGAACAGAGATTTGCCTGCCTCTGTTTCCTGAGTACTGGAATTAAAGGCTTTTGCCACCAATACCCAGCAGCAATAAGTGTTTTTAACTGTGGAGCCATCTCTTCAGTCCTGAGGAATAAATTTAAGTTTCATATAAATGAGTTTTTTAAAGATACCAATTCCTTTGCAGAATCAACAAACTATTTTGTTTTGTTTTCTGCTTGTTTGTTTTTACAAAACAGACTTTCTCTGTGGCTTTGGAGACTGTTCTGAAACTAGCTTTTGCATACCAGGCTGGCCTTGAACTCACAGAGATCTGCCTGCCTCTGGCTTCCTACTGCTGGGATCAGCAAACTCTTGAAATCAACAGTGGGTAAAAGTAGTGTAACAATCAACATTATAGGACAAAGTTATAATGAACATAGATGTAGCAATCATTATATCATTTAGGTACCGACAATGGTAACAAGTAATATAAATAACAGTATGGAGTGAGTGAAGTTTGGAATGAATGAATATTGCTTAACAAGGGCATGGCATGTTAAAGACCAATAGCTTAGCACCACGGGATTGACAAAGCCTTCACCTGTGAGGTTCAGAGATATAGAAAAGCTTTCCTCTGGTGTGAGTGATGCAAAATGTTAGCAGTATGTTAAGAATATGTTCACAGTGGTTTACTCCACCCACTTGCTATGGATTGAGACTGCTTTTCTATATAGATTGCTCCTGCCAAGAATAACTAAATCTGGATACTTGTTTGTCTTCATATAATAACCACACCTTCTTGTTCATCTGTATGCAATAACCCTGTCTCCCTGATAAATAGTATATAATAATAAACATTGTGATCTTCCAGGGGGCCCCAGCTTCTTCATCTGAGAGTCCAGATAACTCAATTCCAGCTTTTCTGTACATGTGTCTGTCCTTTCTTCATTCCATAGTCATCCCTAGTCAGGTTCTCAGGATCCAAGGCTTTCAAGGACTCAGCATGTAACATAATCAATTTACAAAGAGAGAAACATTATTTCTCTCACAGTTTTTGAGTAGGTTAGACCTTTTGGGTATAGGACTGTAGCAAAACATTATATCCTGGAAAATCACTTGCCTTGTAACAGCCAGGAAGCAGGCAGATAAGATGTATGGGACTGGTAGACCATTATTCCTCATTATTCAGCTGCCGCAGAGATCAAAGAAAGAACTGAAGCTCAACATCCCCTTCCAAAGAATACCTTTCAAGAGCTGAAGACTTCCCATTAGTTCACAATCTTGAAAGTTCACCAGCATCCAATAGAACCAGCATAGTTACAGATCTTTACCCAAAGGTCTTTAAAGAGCATTCCAGATCCAAAATATAGAAGTAATTAGCATGATATAGCAATAAATTAACCAGAGGACAAGTTAAAATGACAAAATTAGGTTTGTTTTAGTAATGGTTAGCATTGTTGTGAAATAAATTCAAATAATTTACCATAGTTATTAACTGAAGAAGAAAATAGCATTACCATTACTAGATGTAGGACAAGAAGCAATTTTTTGATTTACCTTAAAATTTTTGTCTTATCTACATAATGGGACTGAGGAAAGAGTAAACTAAATTGGGAACTTACATATATGGTATATAAAAAATTGGATTATGTGGATTTATCTCATGGAATAACATAAGACCCCTGAACGTGAGTCTCAATTAGAATGCCTGGGCAGACTAAGGGACCTCTGACCATGGATCAGTATTTATCCCTAGTATATGAATGGACTTTGGGAGCCCATTACACATAGGGGGATTCTCTCTCAGCCTAGACACAAGTGTGAGGGTTTAGGCCCTGCTTCAAATGATGTGACAGTCTTTGAAGTCTCCCCATAGAAGGTCTCACCCTCCCTGGGGAGCAGAAAGAGGATGGGATAAGGGGTTAGTGGGGGGAAGGTGAGGAAGGAATGGAGAGCAAACTGGGATTGACATGTGAAACGAGATTGTTTATAATATATAAAATATTGTAAAAATAATTAAATATATTGCCATTAAAAAATCCAAATACCACTTGAAAAACTGCAGCAGATTTTATACAGCTTTATAGCTAGGATTATCAAAATCTTAACATAGAATATACACAAGGTTTTCTTTCTCTTTGTGGTTCCATAATTAGTAGCACCTAGTAGGAAATTATCATTCTCTTTGCAGTTCCTGGCTTGATGGTATTTCTGTGATGAATTTAGAAAATACTGTATTGTCTGGTGAAGTGATAAAATCCAGGGTGGATGATGCCCTGTGGTTCTCTATCACCTTGCAATGTCACTGCAAACAGTTGAGTCTGTGATCCCAAGGCAGAGCAAAGCCAACATAGTTACCACCTTTATGGGGTTCTGGAAACCATGACTGTTTTGTGGTTATCACAACACAATGCAGACAGCAGAAAATATGCTTTCTAGACTTACAATACCAAGTTTGGGGACATTTTTTTTCAGTTTTGAAATTCTCCATTATAGATAACATCAGTGATTTATCATAAGTCATAAATTATGAGATCTTATGAGAGCTTTCTCGTAAGTCATAAATTTTCATTTTCAACCATTCCAGTTGAGTTTGTTTCTTTCATGGCACCTTCCTGGGAGATATGAATAAAAATGTCAACTCATTAAAACTGGTAATATTAATACAGTAACTTTCTATAAGTAAAATTAGGTGAATATATATTCATACACACACACACACACACACACACACACACACACACACACACACACACACACACACACACGTGTGTGTGCACGCGCGTCCATAATGCTTTAATACCCCTATACAGCGTATTTTTATCATTTACCAACTGTAATTTATATGTAGAGTGTTAATAAGTATAAGTGGTACACTGTGGTGTTAGGGTTTAAGAGTAGTTACAATGAATAGTTCTGTAACATTTGGTTAAAATTAAAGGTGCCTAGTTTCCTAGGACAGCCTTAAAAACTATTACATTGTTCTTCTGCCTCCTTGCGGTCATTGTCGGGTACTACAGCAATCTAATTTCTAGGTCGTCGGAAGAGAATTGCACTCAAGCTTCAATTGATATCCCTTGAGGGCCAGACTTGTTTGAAAGGGGTGGGCCGTGGGTAGAGGGAGGTGAAAGAACTGGGAGTAGTGGGAAAAGGGAGAACGGATTCCTGATGTATTGTGAGAGAGGAAAAAAAAAGGTTTTTCCTATAGAAAACTAAAACCTACTCTATATATCACCAGGGTATTTTATTATAATGCTTTACTTTACTTTTAAGTTTTAAAAAAGTGTTTTAAAACAATTTTCACTTTTCTATTGAACACTTCTGATATTTTAGAAGTTTGCTTTATAAGACTGACCTTGAGAGACATATTTTTTTTTATTAGTAATTTCTTAATTTCTGTAACATTGGCAAATGTTTAAAAAAGTAGCATGGAATAAAGTAGATTGGTGATATTTCTGTTGGTTTCCTGTATTTTTACAATTTTATTTGACATCACTGGTGTTTAAACTATCTGTTGTCTAAATATATCACCGCAAACTTAGTTTAGGTTATCACTTCTCTATCTGCCACTGAGATTAAACCAGGGAGCACAGATCTCGATCTCGGCAATTGCAATGGAGAGGAGAACAAGGACCTGATGGGGGAAACAGAATTGTAATCATAAAACTAGGACCTGTTAATTGAGAACAGGTTTTGCACATAACTAGGGAGTGTAATTAGTAAAACTCGAAATGCATGGGAGAAAGTTGTTTTCAGTAAATGATCAGATGGTGCTGAACTGTGGGAAGTAAATCCCAAGTTTGCACAGAAAGCAATAAGGTACATGTAGAAACTTCAGCAAGAAACAGCCAATTTATTGACAAGATTATAATGTCAAGCACATCTTTGTACTGGTTTCATCCATCAGAAGACTGCTTAATTTTTCTTAGTTATCTCATGATATAATATATGTATAATTACTGTAAGATCTTGCAGTTTGTAGTATGGATATATATATGCATACATAACCATTTGTATACACATGAATACATGTATATATATATATATATAATATGCACATGTATATATACAAACTATGTTTAATGAGATAATGTGATTTGTCTCCATTTCTTTATTATTGTCACACACATACATGCATATATAAATATATAAACATGATCTCCTGATTATTTACTTCAATTGCATTCAAGGTTTAAATTCTTATTAGCAAAATGATAATAACTCCAATATTAATGGATTGAACTTTTAAAGTCATTCTTATATAATATGATAGATACTGAAACTTAAGTTGAACCAAACTTTAGCCTTTAGATTTACTATATTTCAAAAATAAAGTCACAAAATTTATGGCATAAGATATTTTGCAACACTGTTTGGTAAAAAAAGTATACATTACTCTTTAAAATATCAAGTTGCTTAGGGTAATAGTTCAAATTCATTCAACTTAATTAACACTTCTTTAACACAGTTTTCTATTGACTCTTCTTAAAAGTGCAAGAAACTGTGGAAGAATAAAAGGAATTTGGAATTGTTATCCATTGAATGACGATTATTAAAAAGACAATCAATCACCCTCCAGAGACTTTGTTTTTATTTCATCAAGAATATGAAAAGACATTCTAAATTAGTAAAATCTTCATCAAGGAAATGACTTGGGATGTTACAAAAGAACTGCTTAATTTCTTTGATAACTCTATAAGGATTGCTTTGATATTCTCCAGGAAAACATAGCAGATTACTTGTTCATGTGAAATTCAAAATCTAGTTTTGGCAAGGTAAGAGGCCTGTACTCCCATAGGTTGGTTCTTCACATTAGCTGTTGTTTTCTTTAGAAATGAAAGGTTTCACTAAGATAAGTTAATCAACAGAAAATTGTCTATGACATATTTTATAGAATATGGTGGTACAAAATAATACAACCTTTCCTCTCAATTGAAGGAAAGAAGGCTCCTTTTGAAAAGTGACCAGAAATGGTAGATTTAATAACATTGAGAATGAATATACCAAGGTCTGTGCTGTCTCAGTTTCATTTCTGTTGATGTGATGAAATACTCAGAAGAAAAGCAACTAAGGGGCAAAGGGTCTATTTGGCTTACCATTGCAGATCCCACCCCATCAGTATAAGGAAGTCAAGGTATCAGATCTAAGGAGGGGGAGGGAAGGAAAGAGAGAGAGAGAGGGAGGGAGGGATAGAGCAAGGAAGGAAGAGAAGGAAAGAGGGGAAAGGGAGAGGGAGGCAGAGGAGACAGAAACAAAAGAGGGAGATACAGAGACATAAGGAGACAGAAACAGAAGCACACAGAGACAGATAAAGACAAACACAGAGAAACAGAGGCAGAGAGAGGCAGAGAGACAGAGGATACAGAGAATATAAACACAAACATGCTTAGTATTCAGCTAGCACTCTATTACTCTTATGCAGTCAAGGCCCCAAAGCCAGGGAATGGAGTTTTTCACTCTCAGGCTGGGTCTTTCCATACCAGTTAAGGTTTTTTTTCTTTAAATTGTACTGCTATGTTTTAATTCTTTTAAAAGGTTAGGGACTGCGGTATTACAGATGACTTGAGGGGGATGAGATTGAACACCCAAATCACAGGACAGAAAATAAACCATAATTTAAATTATTTCTTCTGTTCTTAATTTATTGAGAGAGAATCTCATGAACCTTAAACTGGCATCTATATCACTACACAGACAGAACAAGGTCACACTGGCACTTGTTATGATGGAAAAACTGAGGAGTTTGTGAAATCAAAAGGATTAGCCTAGGGCATAGTCCTGTTTGTGGAAAGTAACTGAGTAAGAGTCTCAAGGCAGATCAATCCTAAACCATTACACACAGAGATCTTTGTTCATGTAGCCAAGTAAATATGTGTTCTTTCTTTTCTCCATAATACTGAGTTATACCTTATTACTTATCTATATAGCACTGACATCTAAAAATAAATTTTTATGTAAGTAAAAGAAAAATTATTTATGAAAATTTCTCAGATCTACAGAGAAAAGCCATCATGGGAAATGTTTATGCTCTAAATAGCAATAATTTAATTAAGAGAAAAGTGAGAAATAATATGAAAACTATAATGTTTCCAGGCAGGTTCAGAAATGCAATATTGGTTCTTTCCATATTGGATGAATTTATGAATACACCCCCAAATACTTTGCTCTCATTTTACCAAATAAGATTTTGCAAATTGCAAATGAATGTGAATAGCACATTTCTGTGAATTTTTCTTTTTTCTTTACAGTTGATAATATAAAGCATCCATTTCCTTCTTTTAGTATCCTAGTGATTTATGTATCACATTTTTAGTCTTTCCTGGCATGCTGTTTCCTAAAAAGTAAATGAGAAACAGAAAGTCATTATGAATTCTAGATGAAAGGGAGAAAGTCCTTCTACTTTGAGGGGATCCCTTGTGCTTTGGGTCACCTGAAGGTTACAAAGACCTAATTCCAAGTGTATTAAAATTGTTCAAGATTGTATCCTACAGTTTTATTGGATGTAGGGGAAATGTCATTTGCTTTGGGCCCTGTCTTTGTTTACAATTTCTACCATTCTACTTACACTCTAATCTAAGTAGTTGTGCCACCATAGAAAATCATCCTTCTCCAAGGCAGGCAGGTTATTCTCTACTATAGTCTAAACTGTATTTGCTCATTAAACACAGGGTTAACACAGTTTTATCCAGCTCCTCTAACCCTTCCCACTTTATTCACTATGCTTCTTTCTCTGTCATCTTTTGTAAATGGCATTTGCTTTTCCCATTTCCTTTGTTTCCTATATTGAGTCCTTCTGAATGTTTCTCCTCTGACCATAAACTTGCCTTTCTTATCACTTTGTCAAGAAGAATGGTTTTGGCACTGTTCTATAGAATCAGTTTCCATGTGTGTCTTTTCTAGTTTTACTTTTTTCTAAAAGAACTTGGATGACCTTCTTCCTCAATTAACTTAGTATTTAAAGTTTTCTTTATATATCTCTTACATCTGTCTTGTTAAGGAACCTGGGATAACCCTCTGGAAAAGGCTCTATGTTCATCTCACAGTAAGGAAAAAGAATTGTAGGTATAACCCCCATCCTCTGAAAATCTAACAGTAGGAATAGCCTCAGTAAGGAATATCTCCCAGTAAGTATTCACTGATAATAGCTCATCAGCAAGGGATGGATTTTGGAGATCATCTATCCTCTCTACACTTGGATTGTGGCTGATTTAATCTCATGTAAATCTTTTCCAGGCAACCATAGCTGTTTTGAGATCATCTTTGCATATTTTAAGCAGGATATCATAGACTATGAGGAAAAATGACTACTAACATTTTCATAAATGTACACTGATTCTAACTACATTCTAAGATTTTAAATTTACAATCACATATAAATAAAATTCTTCACCCTCATAAGAGAAGCTTCTTTTTGCAACAAGAGAAAGTTATTACAGACACCCACAAATGCTCAAAATGCAGAGAATAAGTGGCTGGGATATACCTAGAGCTAAATAAAATACATATGACACAATTTCTAAATCTAAAGGTCAGGTAACATACTGTAATTGGGGAAGTAAGATTGAAAGAACCAAAGGAGGAAGACACCTGCTAATAGTATCTTCTAGACATGACAATGATTACATATCCATAAAATCTCCAAAATATAGCTGTTAAACAAGTTCTGAACAATGATCACACATGCTAACATGATGGAATAGGGAAAGTTTCACAAGGCCTTAACAGTAGATAAAAAGCTTTAAGAAATCAATGGTTGCTAAGGGAGAGAGAAATAGTTTTCTTCAGGGACAAGCCCCTGATATGTCATCCAATCCCAAACGGTTTGTCTTAAACACATGTACATATTAGCACACTAAATGGACTCAGTACATTATTAATGTGCATGGATATTGTAGAATTCATTTACATATGCATATATAACAAAGAAATTTAAATATATTTAAAGAAAGTTAGGTCACAAATTTGAGAAGGTGTGAGGCAGGATATGGAAGAGTTGTAGAGAAAGGAAAAAGGGAGAAAAGCAGAAGTGATGCAATTACAGTACTCATGTATGGAATTATCCAAAATTTGTTAAAATCAATAAAAGAATATGTAAAGGTCATAACTATGCATTCATTTCATAGACTGTGTTGAAAATTCTAAGAGGATATCAGTATGCACTCAGCTTTTCATATTTATATTATCATTCTAAGAAAATACTTCTAGAAGTGTAAAAAATCCTATTTTAGATAAATACATATTTGTAATAATTATTAACAAGAGAAAGCATGCGATTATAATTGTAAAGCAAAGGAAATTCAGATTCAAATAGAAATAGATATCCTTCTTTTATAACTATGAGATGATACATGTGAGAGTGTGGTTCACAGGCTATAGGAAGGTCCTGAAGTAAACATGATGGCATCTATTTAAATATTTCTTTCCAATAAAAAAGTGAGTAACTTGCATTTAATTGAAGATGTTCACACAAAATATTTTGTGTACTACTTTTCTATTAATAAAATTAATGACACATATTTTCTGTTTTCACCTCACCAAGAAGTTTTTTGTTTGTTTGTTTGTTTGTTTTTTAGGTAGGAAAGAGTTTCTTTGGTTTATACTTCAGCATTGCTATTCATCACTGAAGGAAGTCAGGACAGGATCTCAAACAAGGCAGGATCCCAAAGGCAGGAGCTGATACAGAGGTCATGGCTTGCTTCCTATGGCTTGTTTAAACCACCTTCTTATAGAACCTAGGAACAGCAGCCCGGGGATGGCACCACCCACCACTGGCTGGGCCCTCCCCTACTGATCACTGGTTGAGAAAATGCCTTCCAGCTGGTTCTCAAGGAGGCATTTCCTCACCTGAGGCTCCTTCCTTATTTGATTCTAACTTGACTGAAGTTGACACACAAAACCAGATAGTGCATTAGGTTACAGGTTAAGTTATCATAACCAACAGGCCCCTGAATACACTGGCTTGTATAACACAAATGAAGCCTTCTGTTCCTTGTTTGATGTGATTGATTGTCTTACAACTGTCAAGAACACACTGTCAAAATTTAGTGAAGGAACTCTCTTAAGTTCTGTGCACTTTGGGGGTGTTAATTACACCTAAAAACAGACAGTCATCCCTTTTCTTACCGCATAATACTGCAAAGATGGGTGTATAGGTGACAGTTGTACTTTGTGGCCTGTCAGTTTATCAGATCCATCTCTGATGCCTCATAAAGAGAAGGACAAGAATGATGGAATCCAGGCCAAAATGCTTTTTTGCAGGTTAAGGCTGACTTAGATTTGATACTTCTCTTCCATTCTGATGCTACAAGGCTGAGTCAAAAGCTACAGAAATATGGAAATACAAACTAGATCTAAAAGTTATGTGACTAGCTAGAATTCTGTTGGTGGAGTCTACTGAGGAAGTTGATCATGGATGAAAGATGCCAGAGAGAACTGAAGAATCTTGCTGCCTTTGATGACCATGGTGGCTCATGGTTCATGGGAGCCATTCAACTGTAGTGAAGACCTACATGCAGAGTCATGCAGAGACAAGATGGGTCCAGTTGTGTTGCTGTTTGCTCCTCAGGACACAGATGAAAAGAGTCACTGTTCCAACAGCAGTGGGTCAGTAGCAGTGTGACCATGGCAATGTTGGGAAACTGTGAGAGACAGCTGGTGTGCTGGTGGTATGGAGGGCAAAGATGGCCCTGGGAAGCCTTGAAGCCTCCACCCTGGGAGGAGGCAGCTCTTGCTGTTGGTTAGAGTGTGGCTTTACCTGCAACTAGGGTGCTCATTAAACAGTTCTTCCGGAGTATAAGAGGAATAGATTGAAGGTAAAAGTGAGCAAAAGTAGGAAGCTCAGAGAATGATGAGAAACAATCCAGCCACTCATGGTTCCAACAAGTGCCTGCAACTCTCTGACTATGCCTGATCCTCTCTTCACTGGACACTGGCACCTGTGTGTCTACTGTAGGCTTCTCCTGCTGTGTTTTTAGTAGAGCCCCTATCTTATCTTTGCCTTTCTTAAATCTCAAGTGCTGAGAACATCCACTTTGTGATGTCTACCATCTCTACCATCTTGCCTTATAAAATGTGGTCCCTACAAGCACATTCCCCATGGAGGGATACTCTTTTAGCCTACAGGTATTCCCACTCCATCCCTTCCTCCCATGTCCCTGACCACCCCTCCCATTCCATTCCCCCCAAAACACTCCACAGGGAGGGTGATGCCTTCTGGGAGGGATCATGAAAATCTGTCAAGTCATTTGGAGAAGTGTCTAGGCCCTGCCTGCTGCCTCTAGGCTAAGAAGTTTTTATGTTTCCTTTCTTTCTATTTTTTGGTGTTTAATAGTTAGCTTTCTTTTATTTTTTAATTTTTATTTTACATATTGATCCCAGATCCCTCTGTATCCCTCCCTCTCTCCCTCCCTTTTTCCCAGGCATTCTAGCTGAGACCCATTTTCAGGGGGTCTGAGTAATTCTCATGCTGGATTCCCAGGTGTCAGTCTGCGGGCCCATTAGCCCCTCTTTGTTCAGGTCAACTGTCTTTATGTGTTTCTGTAGCCTTGTCTTGTCCTCCCTCTCTGCATCTGGATTCCAGTTTAGCTCAGCATTTAGTTGTGTGTGTCTGCTTTTATTTCCATCAGCTACTAGATGAGGGCTCCATGATGGTGAATAAGTTAGTCGTCGATCTCATTAACTGGGAAGGGCATTTATGGTGGCCTTTCCACTGTTGTTCAAATTGTTAGTGGGGGGTCAGTCTTGTAGATCTCTGGACATTTCTCTAGGTTTAATTTTTTCTTCAAACCTATAATGGCTCCCTTTTTATGGTCTCTGTCTCTCTCTCCTCTGTTCTTCCCCAGACTCAATCTTCCTAGTCCCAAGTACTTTCCTCTCCTTCCTTTCTCTTTCTCCTAGTTCAATCTCCACTCAATGCCCCCACCCCACCCCACCCCATATGCTCAGGTTCAGTTTCTGTGAATTATAGGCTGGTGATCATTTGGGCTATGTCTGAAATCCATATGTGACTTAGTAAATACCATGTTCCTCTTTTTTGTGACTGGGTTACTGTTGTTGTTTTGCAGCTGCTATGGTCTAAGAAACACAAACACGAGATTGAGTGCCCATGTGGAGTTTATTGAGAGAGGGGAGAGGAAAGAGGGGGGTAGCTGGTGGCCAACCGAAAGTGGGGAGAGAGAGAGAGAGAGAGAGAGAGAGAGAGAGAGAGAGAGAGAGAAAGAAAGGGGGGCCCAGAGAAAGCAAGAGAGGGAAGCAAGAGAGAGAACCAAGAGAGGTGCGCTTGGCGAGCTTGCTTTAAAAGGGGAGCTTGCGCATGTGTATCCCAGTCTCTGCGGCCAGGTAGCTTGGGTAGGAGGGCTGGGTAACCCAGTCTCCGCCCAGCCAGGTAAGGCCTGACGTCGTGATTACACGTCCCGCCCATCAGAGGCGGGGCCCACAGACTGCTGAGCCTCAACATTCCCACCTCTTATAACTATTAAAAAGGTGGGGGTTGGGCATGGCCCAACAGGGTAAGACTGTAGTTTCTAACAGTTACCTCATTCAGAATGGTTACTTCAACTTCCATCCACTTGACTGCAATTTTCAATATGCCATTGTTATTTTTCCTCAGAGTAGCATTCCATTGTTTAAATGTGCCACAACATCTTTATCCATTCTTCAGTTGGGGGACATCTAGGTTGCTTTCAGGTTCTTGCTAATATAAATAATGCTGGTATGAACATAGTTGAACACATATCTTTGTTGCATGGATGTGGTATATGCCTAAGAGGGGGATTGCTGGGTCCTGTGGTAGACTTGTTCCAATTTTCCTGAGGAACTGCCATATTGATCTCCAAAAGGGCTGTACAAATTTGCACTCCCAACAGCAGTGGAGGAGTGTTCCCCTTTTTCCACATCCTCTCTAGCATAAGTTGTCATTGGTGTTTCTAATTTTATCCATTCTGGCAGGAATAAGATGGTATCTCAGAGTTATTTTGATTTGCATTTCCCTGATACTAAGGATGTTGAGCACTTTCTTTAGTGTCTTTCAGGCTTTTTGATCTCCTCTGTTGAGAGTTCTCTATTCAGTTCTGTACCCCATTTTTTAATAGGGTTATTTGATGTTTTGGTTACTAGTTTCTTGAGTTCTTTGTATATTTTGGAGATCAGCTCTTTGTCAGATGTATATTGGTAAAATCTTATCCCAGTCTGTGGATTGCCATTTGGTCTTGTCAACTGTGTCCTTTCCCTTACAGAACATTCTATATTTGAGGAGGTCCCTTTTTTTAATTGTCGATCTCAGTGTCTGTGCTACTTGGTTATGTTTAGGAAGTAGATTCTTTTACCAATTTGTTTTAGGGTACCTCCCAATTTCTCTTCTAAGAGGTTTAGTGTGGCTTGATTTATGTTGAGGTCTTTGATCTATTTGGACTTTAGCTTTATGCATGGCCATAGACATGGGCCTATCTGTAGTCTTCTACACACCATCATCCAATTGTGCCAGCACCATTTGTTGAAGATGCTTTCCTCCTCCCATTGTATAATTTTAGGTGTTTTGTGAAAAATCAGATGTTTGTAGGTGTGTGGGTTAATGTCAGGATTTTTGATTCAATTCCATTGGTCTACTTGTCTATTTTTGTGCCAATACCAGGCTGTTTTCACGACCATAGCTCTATAGTAGAGCTCTCTGTAGGGAGGGTGATACATCCTGAAGTTCCTTTATTGTACAGGGTTGTTTTTGCTATCCTGGGCTTTTGTTTTTCCATATAAAGTTGATTAATATCCTTTCAAGGTCAGCGAAGAATTGTGCTGGGATTTTAATGGGGATTGGATTGAATCTGTAGATTGCTTTTGGCAAAATTGCCATTTTTACTATATTTATCTTACTTATTCAAGAGCATGGGAGATCTTTCTATTTTCTGTTATCTTTAATTTCTTTCTTTAAAAACACAAAGTTCTTATTGTATAAGTCTTTCATTTGTTTGGTAAGAGTTACCTCAAGATAATTTATGTTGTTTGTGGCTATTGTAAAGGGTTATATTTCTCTGATTTCTTTCAAAGCCTCTTTGTCATCTGTATATAGTAGGGCTATTGAAATTTTTGAGTTTATCTTGTATCCTGCTAGTTTGCTGAAGGTGTTTATCAGCTGTAGGAGTTCCCTGGTATAGTTTTTTGGGTTGCTTATGTAAACTATCATATCATCTGCAAATAGAGACAATTTGGATTCCCTTTATCTCCTTTTGTTTTTTGTCTTATAGCTTTAGCTAGAACTTCAAGTACAATATTGAAGAGATATGAGGAGAGAGGGCAGCCTTGTCTTGTTACTGATTTTAGAGGAATCACCTTAAGCGTCTCTCCATTCAGTTTGCTGTTGGCTGTTGGTTTACTTTATATAGCTTTTATTTTGTGTATGTATGTTCCTTATATCCCTGATCTCTCCAAGACATCTATCATAAAAGGGTATTGAATTTTGTCAAAGGATTTTCAGCATCTAGGGAGATGATCATGTGGTTTTTCTTTTACAGTTTGTTTATATGGTGGATCATATTGATAGATTTTCATATGTTGAAACATCCCTGCAACACAGGCATGAAGCCTACTTTTTCATGGCAGATGATTTCTCTGATGTATTCTTGGATTAGGATTGCCAGTATTTTACTTAGTATTTTTACATTAATGTTCATGAGTTATATTGGTCTGTAGTTTTCTTTCTTAGTTGTGTCTTTGTGTGGCTTGAGTACCAAGGTGATGTGGCCTCTTAAAGAGTTTGGTAATGAACCTCCAGTTTTTATTGTTTGGAATGATTTGAGGATTATTGGTATTAGCTCTCCCTTGTATTTCTGGTACAATTTTGCTCTGAAGACATCTGGCCATGGGCTTTGTTTGGTTCAAAGGCTTTCGAATGACTGCTTCTATTTCACTAGGGGTTATAGATGTATTTAAGTTGTTTGTCTGTTCTTGATTTAATTTCGTAAGTGATAGTTATCCAGAAATTTGTCAATTTCCTTTGAATTTTCAAATTTTGTGGAGTACAGGTGTCAAAGTCTGACCTGAAAATTGTCTGGATTTCCTAATTGTCCATTGTTAAGTCACCCTTTTTGTTTCTGATTTTGTTAATTTGCATGTTCTCTTTCTGCATTTTGGTTAGTTTGGGTAAAGGTTTGTCTATCTGGTTGATTTTCTCAAAAAACCAACTCTTTGTTGCGTTGATTTTTTTTTTTTTTTGTATTTTTTCCTGATTTCTACTTTATTGATTTCAGTCATAAAATTAATTATTTCCTGGCCTCTACTCCTCAGAGGTGAGTTTGCTTTTTTTGTTCTAAGGCTTTCAGTTGTGCTGTTAATTCTCTAATGTGACTATCCTCTGTTTTCTTCATACAGGCACTTAATTCAATGGACTTCTCTTGTAGCACTGCTTTCAAGGTGTCCCATAATTTCGGGTGTGTTGTGTCTTAATTATCTTTGAATTTTAGGAAGTCTTTAACTTCTTCTTTATTTCTTCTTTGACCCAGGTATAGTGCAAATGCACATTGTTCAGTTCCATGAGTTTGTAGGGTTTATGGGATTTGCGGTTTTTTTTTTTGAATTCCAACTTTAATGCATGGTGGTCTGATAAGATAAAGGGGACTATGCCATTTTTTTTGTATCTGTTGAGGTTTGTTATGTCACCTAGTATGTCATTGATTTTAGAGAAGGTTCCATGTGGAGCAGAGAAGAAGGCATATTCTTTTGTGTTTGGATGAAATGTTCTATAGATGTTTGTTAAACCCAATTGAGACATAAATTCTGTTAGTTCTTTTGTTTGTTTGTTAAGTGTATGACTGGTGGCACTTTCTAGCACTGAGAGTGGGGTGTTGAAGTCTCCCAATATTAATGTGTAAGATTTTATGTAAGCTTTTATTTTAGTAGCATTTCTTTTACAAATGTGGGTGCTTTTGTATTTGGGGCATAGATGTTGAGAATTGGGACTTTGTTCTGATGGATTTCTCCTGTGATGAATACCAAATAACCATCTTAATCTCTTTTGATTGATTTTTGTTTGAAGTCTAACTTGTTAGATATTAGGATAGCCACATCTCCTTGCTTTTTGGGTCCATTTGATGGGACTATCTTTTCATAACCTTTTACGCTGAGATAATATCTGTCTTTGAAGCTTAGATGTGTTTCTTGTATGCAGAAGGATGGATTCTGTCTTCATATCCACTCTGTTAGACTGTATCTTTTTAGAGGCGAGTTAAGACCATTAATGTTGAGGTAAAGTAAGGACCATTGATTGTTAATGCTTGTTTGTTTTAGATTTGTTTTTGGCGGTGGTGGTATTCTGAATATATTTGTCATCTTTACCCTTGGTTTCTGGTGAAGTGGGATTATGTATTTCCTATCTCTTTGTCAGTTTAGTTAACTTTCTTGGGTTGGCGTTTTTCTTCCAGAACTTGTGGGGTTGGATTTGTACATATTTACTGTGAAAATCTGGATTTCTCATTAAATATCTTATTTTCTCCCTCTATAGTAATTTAGAGTTTTGCTGGGTATAGTAGCCTTGGCTGGCATCCATGGGCTCTTAGTACATTTAGAACATCTATTTAGGAACTTGTGGCCTTGAGAGTTTCCATGGAGAAGTCAGGTGTAATTTTCTTAGGTCTGCCTTTTTTTTATGTTACCTGGCCTTTTTTCTTCACTGCTCTTAATATTCTTTCTTTATTCTATATGTTAGGTATGGAGTGGTCTTTTTTCTTTGGTCCAGTCTATTTGGTGTTCAGTATGCTTCTTGTACATTTATGGGCATGTCCTTCTTCAGGTTGGGAAAGATTTCTTGAATGATTTTTTTGAATGTTTTCTACACCTTTGAGCTGGTCTTCTTAACCTTCTTCTATACCTATTATTCTTAGGTTTGGCCTTTTCACAGTGTCCCACATTTCCTGGATGTTTTGTGTTAAAGATTTGTTGGATTTAATATTTTCTTTGGTAGATGAATCTATGTCTTCTAGTTTATCTTTAGCGCCTGAGATTCTTTTTTCCATCTCCTATATTCTGTTGGTTTTGCTAGTGTCTGTAGTTCCCGATCATTTGCTCAGTTTTTCTATATCCAGCATTCCTTCAGTTTGTTTTCTTTATTGTCTCTATTTCTGTTTTCAAGTCTTGAACTGTTTCCTGCACCTGTTTAACTGTGTTTTCTTGGGTTTCCTTTCTTTAAGAGATGTTTTCTTTTCTTCCATTTTTTTTTCTTTTTTCTTCCTTTCTTTAAGGGATTTTCTCACATCATCTTTGAAGACCTCTATCATTTTTTATGAAGATATTTTTTAAGTCATAAAAAATTCTCTTCTGCTTCATCTGCTTTAGGGTGTTCAGGTCTAGTTGGTGTAGAGTCCCAAGATTCTGGTGTTGTCATGCTTATCTTTCTATTGTTAGGTGTTTTCTTGTATTGCAGTCTTCCCATCACTCCTTCCAGTGGGTTCAGGTGGTGTCTCTCTTTCTCTATGCTTAGGTGGGCTTAGGTGTGTCATAAGTTCGATGTCTGTAGCTGTGGGTGGTCCAGGCTCTCTAGGAGGTCTGTCCTCAGGCAGGGGTCTGGTGACAGTGGTCAGTGATCATGCTACAGCAGAGGCCTGGTGATGGGGGTCAGGCAGGGACTCAGGGTGGTCCAGCATGGATAGGAAGTTCTCTGCCTGGGGGCTGGAGCTCTGGCATAAGCACAGAGATGGGGGTCAGAGATCAGGCAGGGGAGCATTCAGTGTGGTCCTTTTTGGCTCAGTGCTTAGTTGTAGATGTCTCCTTTTGTTTCCATCAGACACTAGATGAGGGCTCTATGACGGTGGATAAGTTAGTCGTTGATCTTATCAGAGAATGACATTTATGGTAGCCTTTCCACTGTTGCTCAAATTGTTAGTTGGGGTCAGTCTTATATGTCTCTGTACATTTCTCTGGGTTCAGTTTTTTCTTCAAACCTAATGGCTCCCTCTTATATGGTATCTCACTCTTTTTTCTCTGTTTCCTCTATCACCCCCCAGACTCAATCTTCCTAGTTACATGTACTTTCTTCTCCTCCCCTTCTCTTTCTTCTAGTTCCCTCTCCACTCTCTGCCCTCCCACTCCCAATATGCCAGGAGATCTGGTAACTTTCCCCGTCTGTGTGGGACCTTGTATGGATTTCTTAGATTCCTCCTTGTATCCTAGTTTCTCTGGTGTTGTGAATTATTGGCTATTGATCCTTTGCTCTGTGTCTAAAATTTATATATGAGTGAGTACATACGATGTTCTTTTTTTTGTCACTGGGTTACCTCATTCAGGATTGTTTCTTCAAGTTCCATCTATTTGCCTGCAAATGTCATGATTCATTCCACCTTCACTCCCCCCACAGAGTAGTATTTTGTAAGAAAAGATAAAGTTTAAGAGATGAAGGTACTAAGTAGCTTGGTAGTTTCATGAAAAATCCATTGAAAAATTAATTCTTCAATAATAATAAATAGGATTTCACCACAAGCATTCTAATCTTATTACTAAAATGCTCACTGATGATTAAGATGGTCTGACAGAAATGAAAAAAAAAAGACTGTGTTTAGAACTGCTAAAATAAGAACTGTCAGACTGATTAATTTGTCCCCCTACTTCATACTTTGTTCATTCATTAGTGAAAAATTGTATGAAGGCAAAGATACAGGAAGCGTGAAGAATAATGGTCATTTAAAAAGCATTCTATTATTATTCGGTTGTTATGACTATGTAGATCTGATTTCCTTACATTATTTCACAGTGCTCCTAATACAGAGAGTGAAGAATTTCTCACCTTATAATTTGGCCCCATTTTCGGTTTTAGTAATATACCTCATTTCATCAGAATTGGGAAAGAAAATCTTGGAATACAAGAAGAATTTACTGAACAATTTCTACATATATCTAAAAAGTTTTTCTTGATCCTTGAGTTGTCTGGAAGTATCACAAAAGCTTACCTGGCAGCTGTTTGTTATTATGGGAAGCTTATGTTAAAGCTACAGTATCCAATGGAGAACAGAAAACTTTCAAGTCCAAGACTTTGGAAGAAATTTACTTAGTATAAGATCAAATTAGATTAAAAATCCCCCTTCTGATAGAAAAGTTGAGTTGGGGACTAATGCCTTAATATCTTAATCTTTATTACCTCCTTCCCTCATTCTGTGTATACTCAGAGTTATTAATTTTTCTTAATTTAGTATTTATTAAAGATATGCATAGTTCTATTGCATATATATGTACATATATGCATACAAATAACACATAGAATATTCTATTTGTTTTCTACTCTTTTTATTTCTTTTTGAAAATTTATTTTATATGCATATTACAGTTTCCCCTCCCTCCTACCAGCCCATCCTGTCTGCCTCCCCCACCATTTACTACTCCTTCATTTCTATTCAGTAAAGGCTAGACCTCCCATGAATATCAACAAAAGATATAATATCAAATTGTAGTAAAACTAAGCATCTCACTATGTATTAGGCTGGGCAAAGTGACCAACTATGGGGAATAGGGTTCCAAACACCAACAAGAGTCAGAGATAGACCCTGTTCTCACTGTTAGGAGTTCCACAAGAAGATCAAGCTACACAGCTGTCAGCTATTTGGAGAGGGTCTAAAGCTACCAATTTTGAGTTGGTATGTATAGTCTTGCTAGTATATATAGCTTGTGTCTGTTAATTGTTATCTAGATAGTATTTCAGTGAACAAGTATAACATGACATAGAGTGTCTTCAGCCTGCTGTATAACACATTGCTACTCTTGGCTTTATATATTATCCTATATCTAAACTCTTTTCAGTATTTTTTTATTTTTCATTTAGAAGCCAAATTGTTATGTTGTAGTCCCTGTACAACTATGCTAGGCATTGTAATATAACATTTATTTATCAAAATACTGTTTTCAGTCATGAAATAAAAGGGGACTTGAAGTATTTTCTGTATATTGTCTCCGTATTAACTTTCTGTCGTATTTTGGAAGGTAAACATTTCCAAAATAGCCCATTTGTCCTAGATAATTGACAAAACATAGATTTTATCTTAACTAATTTTTGGACAGAAACTAAGACCAGCTCTCCCCAGATGAGATCAGTAGAATCTTCTGGATCTTATGAAAAGGATAAATGATATCTGTTGTAAAACCACCAAATTTAGGGCAGCATTTACTATGCAGAGTTATGTTAGGTATGTCTAATAAAGCCTGTTATTTTCTAATGTGATGATATTGAAAACAACATTATCATAAATAATAAGTGAGATTGTTTTTTATTTAGTACATTTACAATTTGACTCTCTGTTTTATACAGTATATGCATTTTCAACTTTAGTAGGAGCACAGCAAGTTTTTAAAATTCATTTACTTTATTCAAAGTAATTGTTAGAAATTAACCACGGGGATGGAAAGATGGTCAGGATTTAAAGCACTTTCTGCTCTTTCAGATAACTTGCCTCCTTAGTGCTGGGATAAATGGTGTGTGTCATCACACCTGACTATATTTTTAAATTAAAATATTATTATACAATTCTACATTACATTCTTACCCTTTCCAACATATTATTTTTACTATATATTTACTATATATTTCCATCCAATATGTTAGACCATTTTATTTTTAAAACATTTTATTTGAAAATAAAATTATAGTTTATAGAAAAGAAATATTTATTTTATAAAAAATTGTTTTACAGTATATTGTGATCATGGTTTTCCCTCTCTCAACTCTTCCAGAGACTTCCCAACCTCCCCAGTCACGAAACTCAAAGCCTGTCTTTCCATTGTTGGAAAACTAACAAACAGGCAAAAAAACAAAACAAACAAAAAAAAAAAAACGAAAATCAAGCAGACCACAATTCAAAAGAGAAGAAAATCACAAGAAACATATACATGCATAAAATCATAAAAACATAAAATCAGAATTTATAATGTATAAGCAAGAAACCAATAAGAAAGAGAAATTCCCAAACAAAGCATTATGAAACAAAAAGTGCACAAAAATGAAATTGAGTTCACTATGTGATAGCCATCTTCTGCTGGACATAAGCCCTGCCCTTAAGAATGGTCACTATGCCCAGTGAGACTCCATTGGACAACACTAATTTTTCCTTTCTTTTTCTTTTCTTCCGATTTTATTAAATATGCATTGATGTTTATGCCATAGGTGTGGGGTCCCCTGAAACTGGAGCTACAGATAGGTGTGAGCTACCATGTGGGTGCTAAGAATTGAACCCAGGTCCTCTGGAAGAGCACTTAGCACTTTGGACACCGGGCCAGTTCTTCAGCCCCTATTCTTTGCTTTGAAGTAGGTACCAATTGCAGATCGCTTCTTGATTATTGATATTGCTTGTATTCATTTTTCCCACCATAAAACTCAGACCCCGTGTGCCTTGAACGTGTGCATGCTGCTGAGGTCTGTGTGTACATATGTTCATCAATCCTGTTGTGTCAAGAAGACACTATTTCCTTGGTTTCATTGGTACCCTCTGGCTCTTAAAATCTTTTCTTTCTTTTTATAGTGGAAATTGTGACTAGCGCTTCACTTATGGTAAAGCTATGTTCTATTACAGAGCTACAATCAAAGACCCTATCATTTTAATTTGAATAGATATTTTGTGTTGCGGCAGGTTTCCCCGCCGGCTGCCGCTGGTTCTGCCGCCATGGTCCCACAACCACGTGTGCCCCAAATAACACTCAGAGATTCTGTATTTGATACAATCCTGTTGGCCAGTTACCATTATTGTTAATGGGCTAGCTCTGCCTTAATCATTAACCCATTTCTACTTATCTAAGTATTTCCACGTGGTCGTCTTATCGGGGAGCCGCGCGGCAGGCTTCCTGCTTCTTCCTGGGCTACATCTCGACCCCTCCCTACTACTTCCTCTTTCCTCCTCCTAGTCTCCTAGCCCCGCCTATCTAGTTTTCTATTGGCCACAGTGCTTTATTAACCAGTATGAGAAACATATATACAGAATAACATCTCCCATCAATTTTGTGTACATTAAGATTGCTCATTTCAAGTTTTATTAAATAATTGAAAATTAGCAAAGTGGCACATGCATGTACTCTCAGCTCTTCAGAGGCAGAGACAGGCAGGTCTCTGTGAGCTTGAGCCAATCTTGGTCTTTGCAGTGAGTTCAAAACCAACCAGGACTGCTAGCCAGAACTAAATAGAATCTTCTTTCAAAACGTGAAGTAAAATAAAACTGAAAGAATTAATTTTATGAGTAAAAAATAAAAATAATATAGTATAGTTTATAACTATGAAGACTCTGTTACAACTACTAAATTACATTTTATGATTGCAAAAGTGCAAAAGTGATTAGATATAGCATCTTCATGAAAGAGCATGACCTTATTATATTGGTAAAACTTTTACACAAAATAGTATGGCAGTGTATTAGTAAAACCTTACCCATCTGATGCTGAGATGAAAATATAAGGAACTGAAGCAGTCATAATACTATCAGTTTATTTCATATGGGTCATTTCCTAGTTCATTGGTTGACCAGATTACATTACTTCCATGGATTGTATGTTTGGGTTTCTAATTAAGCAGAGGTGTTTCACTTATTTCTCTAAATAAGCAGAGGTATTTCACTTATTTCTTGTTTTGTCATTTGTCACTTTCTTTGCTCATATTCTCATGTGAACATTTGCTTCCATTTGGCAAAAAAAAAAAAATGCCTTTTCTACTTCTGTAAAAATTCAAGTATTTGTGATGAAGTCTCACTGTGACCAAAGATATGACACACATTTCATATAGATTGTTTCTTTATGTTAGATGCAGCAGTCTAAGTGTCAGGAAAAGCAAGTTCACTGAGCGATCAGGCACGTTTTTCTCTGTCTGATTTTTAGCTCCTTGGAAAGAGGGTATGTCTTATGTCATTGTGCCCAGCCACTAAAAAAATACTTTTTGAGTCTCTTGGCATTACTGAGTTGTAAAGGAATGTGGATTTAAAGGAAATAAAAACATTAATAATCACTTTGACTTAAAACATTTTTATGCTTCTAATTTCACGTGCTTCATGTGATTACAAATTAGAATACTTTAAGGGCATTCAAAAGTTTGTGAGTTTTTTACTGTCATTAGTAACAGTTGACCAGGAATTGGCTCTTGCTTTAATGAGTACTCTGAAAAACTCATTTGAGAATTGTTATGGGAAAGAGCACATTCCCTTTTGTATGATAATAATTACAAACAATAATTACATGTACATTTTCTTAAAACAGTTTTTGGAGATTATTGAAAAAAGGATATGATTGAGCTAATACTGAGAGGCCATTGAGGGTACATTTCAAAGACCCAACTTCCTAACAAATATCACATGAGAGTTTTATTGTCTAATCTAAAATTGCTGGAGACATTATATGTAAAGTTAATTATAATCATTCTCTAATTTCTCACACATTGTATCTTTCTTTTCTTATCTTCTACAGTTGGAGGTGATATTCATTATTCATGTGATTTTAAAATCATGCCTTGTTTTTCATATTACTATGATACTCTACTTTTTTCAGTGTTTATTATTTTCTTATAAGTTAAAGGCCATATTAATGATTTTGCAATTTGTGCTCAATTAAAGAAGCTATTTAAATAGGTATTAATATTTTTTTGTTACTCTCCAGTTTAGGATTTCTTTCCATTCTGTTAATTCTGATATGTTTAGTCTATATAATACATATAAAGCATGTGTATGATTTGTGTACATTTTGCAACCAAAAGGCAAAATGAAGAACATTATGTATGCACTAACCTTCGAATAATTTCTGTGTAATTATTTGAGAAAGCAAAGTATTGTGTAAGTTTTGACACCAGGGGGCAGTAGAGAATAACAAATGTTAATCCTCACCCTGCTAAAGTATATATTTAATGTAATTATCAAAGCCAGAAAGAAATGATGGATTTTATGAGTTCAAACAGTATTTCACTCTGTACAATATGTCCTTCTGATATTTCTCTTCCATATAGAAGCCAGGATGTCCATTTGGATCTTCATTTAGAGGCTACTAATCACTTCCCTGCTACATTTCAGTGTTAACAACTGTAAGGCTAATAAGATTTTAACACAAACATTGCTGTTCCATTGTGTGCAGGGGATTGTACAGGATTTAATCATCTATACTTAAAGTTGGCATCTATCTATGCAAATATATGTACAAATAGGCATGTTGGCTCACAGATACAGATATCACATATATATATTGTCATAGCAAAATTCTGTTATTATTTCATCACCATCATAACATGACATATTAAAATAGTGATAACACAATGTCCTTTTAAGTATGTTAATAATGGCAAACACTATGATAAGGTATTTGTATGATAAATATGTACTAACAAAAATCCATTTTTATGAAAAAGGAAGTTGAATCTCAGTTATTTAGTCAGTTATCTATAAATTGATAATACACATTTATTTGTATGTGCATCTTTGTTATGTTGACCTGTCTGTATACACCCTTAATAACATACTCTATATATGAAGTATTGAATACTAGTTAGAGTAACATATAATTACCTTATTTTTCTACAACTTTTCATTCTCCTAGCACTTATTTTCCAATGTACATATTTAATATTTCTTTATTTAAATTTGCAACAAACATGTTTTACATGTCAATCCCAGTTTCCTCACCCTCCCCTCCTCCCCTGTTTCCTTCCAAATTCCTTTCAGCTCCCCAGGGAGAATGAGGCCTTCCATGGGAAATCTTCAAAGTCGATCATATCATTTGAAGCAGGGTCTAGGCCCTCTCCCATGTGTTCAGGCTGAGGAAGTATCCCTCTATGTGGAATGAGCTCCCAAAGTCCATTTGTATACTAGGGATAAATACTGATCCACTATCAGAGGCCCCAGAGTCTGCCCAGTCCTTCTAACACTCATATTCAGGGGATCTGGTTCAGTCATATGCTGGTTTCCCAGCTATCAGACTGGGGCCCATAAGTTCCCCTTATTCAGGACAGCTAATTCTGTGGGTATCTCCAGCCTAGTCTTGACTCCTTTGCTCACCACTCCTCCCTCTCTTCAACTGGATTCCATGAGTTCAGCTTAGTATTTAGCTGTGGGTGTCTGCTTCTACTTCCATCAGCTACTAAATAAAGGCTCTCTAATGGCATGAGTTAAGAGAAAGAGAAGGGGAGAAGAGGAGGGGGGATGAAGTCATGAGACAGCTGGAAAGTTGAGTCAGGAAAAGAACAGAGGAGAGCATGAAAAGATATACCGTAATAGAGGCAGTCTCCATAAGTATAAAGAGAAATCTGGCACTAGGGAAATTTTTGAAAGTCTACAAGGATGACCCCAAATAACAACCTGAGCAATAGTAGAGAGGCTACCTTAAATGCCCTTCCTCAATAATGAGATTGATGGCTACCTTATATGCCATCATAGAACACTTATTTTTTTTTTTAAGAAGAACCACTTCAGCATTCAATGTCCACATGTGAAAATGAAACACAATGCTGCCAGACTAATACATTTTAAGAGTTTGCCTTTTTCAATTCCTAAAGTAGTCATAGCAGCAATAGCATAAGCTCTTGTGTTAGAAACATTGGTCTGGTTACTCAAGTCAGAATTAGTTGAGTCATCACATTAAAATGAGATGTAAAAAGCATTTTTGGCTGAAAACCCAAGAAATTAATATTTTGCTATTACTCTCCTATGATCAGTTAATTAGCCATCCTGACTTTATCTCCTTTACAGAGGACTGAGGACATCTTAACAAAAAAAGAACTCCAAGGTCCTCTTAGATAGAAAAGAAAAACAAGAGAGAAATACATGATTGAATTTATTTTGCCTTCACTTTACTAAATATTATATACATATTCCACACACTATGTTAACATAATTAGTTAAACTAATCAATTTCATTTGAAGACTCAGTAGTCAGTAACATATCTCTGAAGAACAAACACATGGTTAATCTATAAAGTAACCAGTACTAGTGAACATTCTTAAAGAATTGCCACCTTAGTATATGAAATTGTTAGGCATGATATAAAGCATGTACCTCATAAGTACATGGGAATAAGTATTATGACATTATTCCCCAAATGGTATTACTTATATCATATTGAAAATTCAGCACTTAAATATTCATTGTTATTGTTTGTTAATATTACTTTAGTCAGGTATGTGTGTAAGAAGGTGTTTAAAGAGAGAATTTTACATGGTGCTTATAAATATATTCAAGAAGTAGTGCTGGATATGCTTAGAAAGATTTATCTCCTTTCATTTATTTAATTTCTTCATCCATATAATTATTAAACATCCTTTAAGGGCCTACCTATTGTGCCATCTTACAAGCTCCCAGTTCAGACTTTACTCCCCTGTTCTTTGAAAATTTCATACATTAAATCTTGGTCATACCCACCCCTTGCTTTTCTCTCCAACTTTCTCCAGGATACATCCTATCACATCTCCATCTTTACCTAGTGCCATCATTTTATAATTATTAATTAATTATTTTATTCCACTGAGTCCAAATAGTGGTGCCTGCAGGTGAAGGGGTGTGATATCACCCAGTGATACATATGGAATGTACCAGTGTACACATGCCCCCCCAGAAAAGACTTCTCAACAAGTACTCTCTCTCATGATTATAAAAACACTGCATTTCCCTCTATTTACATCTTCAAGATATGTGGGATCTGCCTTAACCAGGAAATGAATTATCTTCCTCTGTGTGCAGGCTGCAGCTTTACACATTTCCAAATACTCCATCTACTAATTTATGACTTGTCCTTGCTTAGCAGGGTGAGCTTGGTGAAGCAGTGCTGAAATGATTATAACCTGCTCACTTTTATAAAACTTATGACATGACTTCTAGATTGGAATCTGACTGATTTTTAACTACTGAAGTTAGTATTGGTATCATCAGAGCAAACAAAAGACACAAGTGTGTGCACCAGCAATTTCTTACCACTTAATCACCCAGATAAGCTACCTATATACCATGTTTTCCATATTGTAAGTATAACCAGGAAATATGATTATCGCTATGAAAGTTTCTTGTTTCTGTATATGCAATTGTGTCCCATCAAATCTTCCATCTTATGTGAGACAACTGTAGACCCTCAGCCAATTTATTTCTTTCCTTCATAATGTACCCATTTAATCTATTTATTTAATATAATATATCTTTAAATTTGAGATTTATATTAGAAAATAAAGTTGTTCTTTTTCTTTTATATTTGAAATCACTAGCAGAATTTATTTGGTCATTAAGTCATTTTATACAAGAGACTTAAAATTTACAGTAGATAAGAATTGAAACTGTACATTGAAGGTGGCACTCAAATAAGAGAGTGGTAGACATTTTCCTGGTGGGGGAATAAGGGACTGTGTTAAAATGAGTTAGAGCATTTAATTGAAGACGTTTGACCTAACCTAGAAGTAGTGGGAAACCTAAGACTTACAAATGAATTCCTTCAATTTGGGTCCTTTTTGATGTAATATTAAAACCATTTCTGTTCGTATTTTAAAAGTATGCTTGTTATATTTTAATAGGCACTAGTACTTAAGATTCAACAAGCAATACATATTGTGAGTGTAATGAACAGTGACATTGTTTAATTTGCTTACTCTTCTTCATATCATTATGAAATCTTTTTCAGTTTTCCTGATTATCAAGGCTTGACTAAAAGAAATGTCTGTAAATATCATATAATCAAAATCAGATTCTGTGGCTCTATTGATACAAGTAGGATGTCAAATTCAAAGTGAATGATAAAAAGGAATAATTTTAAGGACTCAAAATGAAGTGAAGTGTGTTGAATACTAAACGTTACCAACTTTCCTGGCAAGGGTAACTCTGAATTCCAAGGCAACTAAATTTAACAAAATAAATTAAAGATGCAGAGAAGAGAGAAAAAGACAGGTCAGCTGTCTTTGTGGGTTTCTGTAGCCTGGTCTTGACCCCATTTTCTTATCACTCCTCCCTATTTGCAACTGGATTCCAAGAGTTCGCCTCAGTGTTTAGCTGTGGGTCCATCAGCTACGAGATGAGGGCTCTATGATGGCAGATACGTTAGTTATCAATCTTATTATCAGGGAAAGGCATTTAAGGTAGCCTTTCCACTGTTGCTCAGATTGTTAGTTAGGGTCATCCTTGTAGATCTCTGGACATTTCTCTATAACCAGTTTTCTCTTCAAACATATAAGGGCTCCCTCTATTATGGTTTCTCTCTCTCTCTCTCTCTCTCTCTCTCTCTCTCTCTCTCTCTCTCCCTCCCTCCCTCTCCCTCTCTCTCTTTCTCTCTCTCTCTCTCTCTTGGTCTTGTCTATTCTTCCCCCGAGTCAATCTTCCTAGGCCCACATGTTCTTCTATCCTCCCCTTCTCTTTCCCCTAATTCTTTCTCCACTTGCTGCCCCTCCCACTCCCAATATGCTCAGGAGTCCTTGTTCCTTTCCCATTCTGTGAGGGATCTTGCATGATCCTTGTATCATAGTTTCTCTGGTGGATCCTTCGCTCTATGTCTAAACTCCATATATGAGAGAATGCATACCATGTTCGTCTTTTTTTGTGACTGGGTTACCTCACTCAGGGTGGTTTCTTCAAATTCCATCCATTTGCCTGTGAATTTCAAGATTCCATTTTTTTTCTGCTGAGTAGTATTCTGTTGTGTAAATGTGCCATATCTTCTTTATCCATTCTTCAGTTGAGGGGCATCTAGGTTGCTTCGAGGTGCTTACTATTACAAATAATTCTGTTACAAACATAGTTGGACACATGTCTTTGTTGCATGGATGTGGATCATTTGGGTATATGCCTAAGAGGGAGATTGCCAGGTCTTGTGGACTGATTCCCATTTTCCTGAATGATCTTCAAAATGGCTGTACAAGTTTGTACTCCCACCAGTAGTGGAAGAATGTGCCCCTTTATCCACATCCTCTCCAGCAGAGTGTTATATATAATAGATCCTGTGGAACATGTATTAATAAATCTCAAATAATTATTTGTAGAATAGTTCAGGGATATGCTGCTTTAGTCATTTTTAATGTGAATGTATTGATAATTTCCCCTTGCATTTATATTAATATGCTCTGATTCTGTTCTTTATTAAGTGCATAAAGTACCTTGTCATATTTTGCTTACCATTATTTAATGCCCCCAAATTGTTCAAAATTATTGTTTTGTTATTTCATATTCTTCTCACACATATTATATGGGTTTGGTGAACAAGAATATATATTGTTTTGCTAATTCTTCCGTCAAACACTACAGAAATGAGTAAGAACAATAATTACTTGCACAGAAGATGTGAGTGTGATTTCCCCACATCTACATAGTGGTTCATAACTCCTTTCAACTCCATTGTCAGGGGATCAGATACCATATTTTTGCCTGCATCGATACTGGTATGCTTTTGGTACACACATATTCATGCAGAGACACATACATTTATGAAATAAATAAATCTTTTAAAAGGAGAAAACTAAAGCACAATTTGAGTTTTTTGGAGTATAATAAACTTTAAAAGTCATTGTTTGTAGAGAGATATTCACCTTGTCTGCACCTGTGGCTTAGGCCATGCCCATTGGGGCGGAGACAGGGCCGGATGGGAGTGGGGAGAAAAGGTTGGGAGAGGGTTGGGCCGCCCCTTTTGGGTGGTGAACGCTGGAAGGCTCAGGATCTGCTGGAACCCGCCGCGTGCATCTGCCTATGTTGTGAGTTATTTCTCCCTTAATAAACTACTGTTCGGCCTAATTGTTTATCCTGATCCTTATTAAATCACAATAATTGTTCTAATGTAATCAGTTTTATTTTAAAATAGGGAGAATACAACTACTATTAAGTATAATGTACTTAAGTGAATATTTAGCCGAAAAAATATGTAATTATAAAATGGACAAAACAACTGAATAGATAATTCTCAAAATAACATTCAAATATCCATCAGGGACATGAAACAGCAGGAACCTTTCTTATCTTTATGGGCTAGCGCTGTCTTAATTATTAACCCATTTCTACTTATCTAAGTATTTCCACGTGGTCGTCTTATCAGGGAGCCACAGCAGGCGTCCTGCTTCTTCCCAGGGCTACATCTCGACCCCTCCCTACTCACTTCCTCTTTCCTTCTCCTAGTCTCTTAGCCCCGCCTATCTAGTTTTCTATTGGCCACGGAGCTTTATTAACCAGTATGAGAAACATATTTACAGAATAACATCTTCCACCACTGGTGGCAATGGGAGCTGCCTGTGTCACATAGTATGCAATATTTTTTTTTTGTCAAATCAGCCTTACTAGCAAAGCTTCATTGCACATTGCAGTGTGTCATTGGTTTGGTTCATGGTCTCTGGTTTCTTGTATAACATCATTACTGGATCCCCACTAAAACATCTCTCAGATATCCCACCACTGCCCTGAATCATGGAGATCCTGCAGGTGTTTCTCTGAAGGACCAGTCCCTTCACAAGCTCCAGTAGGTTATTGATGGGGTTGATGTTAGGGTGAGCCAACAGAAGACCCTAGATTTGAACCTGTATTAAGACAAGTACGCATTGTGCATTTTACAGAAGCCAGCCAAAGATAATTTTTTGTTTTATGTTTCAGAAATTAAAGTATACAAAATATACATTGCCTGTTTTGTAGTTCTTCTAGTTTTGCTTGTTTTTTCTTCAGGGAGTCTTCCCTGATCAACTTGATCCATATCAGCATAGAATGAACCAATAGACTCTCATCTCTTGTGGATATAAAAGCATAACCTCTTCCCCTAAGTACCATATCTTTTCACTTCCATTTTTAAGTCAAGATATTTTAAAAGTATATAGGTTGATTTGATCCTGCAGTTTACATAATCCAATGTGTTTTAGCAAGTGTCATTTCTTCATTAGCAATCAGAAAAATCTAAAGACAATATAATAACACACAGACTCTATAATCTCTGTGCATTTTACATTTTTATGTGGCTTATTGTATATTTGATTGGCAAGATGGCAGTAGAGAGAGAGTGAGACTGGGACTGGCTTATGTTCTTTTTTAAACCTAAAAGCCCACTTCAAGTGACACACCTATTCTAAGAAGGCCAGGTACATTGCAACAAGGCCAAGCCTCCTAACATTTCTCAAACAGTACCACCTACTAGGGACTAATCATTCAAACATATATGCCTATATGGTTTATTCTCATTCAATGCACCACAGAGACCTTGATAGAAAACCACAATCAATCAACAATGTTCTAACTGAAAGTCTATAACATGAGTGACATCCTATACCCAAAACTGCTTGGATGGTCAAGCATCAGAAGAAGGATGGCCTATAGACCTAGGGTAGACTCAAATATTACTGGTAAAAACTCAATGGAGTATACCTAATAATATATTGCTATATTCCTAGATTGTTTCCCAGCTCAATCATTACCAGAAAGGCTTTTTCTGGCAGCTGGTAGGAGCAGATGCAGAGACGCACAACCAGAGACAGTTAAGGGAAACCTATGGGAAGAATGATTGCAGAGGAGAACAAAGCAACAGAATCAACTAAGCAGGGCTCACAGGGGTTCACAGAGACTGAAGTGACAATCATGAAGCTTGCACGGGTCTGCACTAAGTCTTGCACGGGTCTTCATATATGTTGTGGTTGTTTAGCTTGAGGAATTTTGAGGATTTCTCACAGTGCCTTGGGGATGTCTCTGCATCTTACTGGGTTGCCTCATTCAGTCTAGATATGAGGAATTGTGCCTAGTCTTATTCTGTTTTTTTTATACTATGTTCAATGGGTGTGTCTGGGAGGCCTCCAATTTTCTGAAACAAAGAGGAGGAAGAGTGGATCTGGGAGAAATGGGATGTAGGGATCCTGGGAGTAGTGGAGGGATAGGAGACTATGGTTAGGATGTATTTTATGAGAGAAGAATGAATAAATTAATAAGTCAAGTTTCCTTCCCATTATATGTTTAAATGTTTTTATTGAAACAATGTGTTTTCATTCAATATATTCTGTTCACAATTTTGCTATATTGCAACTCCTATCAGATTTTCTATATCTTCCTCTCCACCCAACTCTGTGCCTTTTCTTTCTCTCTTTAAAAACCAAAACAAGTTGAATGGGGGTGGGAGGATGGGAGGGGAGGGTGACCAGGGTGCATATCACAGGGGAAAGAGGGTAGGAGGGAGGGAGGGAGGGTTGGAGGGAGGAAAGGAGAAGAAACTGGGATCCACATGTAAATTTTTTAAATTATATTATTAATAAAAAAAGAAGGAAAAAATGCTGCTGGATATATATATATATATATATATATATATATATATATATATATATAATGCTTTAACTTCAAAATTTAAGCCTAAGGACAAATTACTGGGGAAAAAGATTTCTAATTTTGTTTCCACAGAAAATGAAAAGCTGTGGATTCCTTCCAGACTAATGTGGTTTGATTGAGCAACTCCCCCTGATTCAATGTCAATGGGAAAATGCAGCCTTGTAGACCACTACAGCCAGGATTTCTGTGTCTTCTTAGGATTTCCCCCATGACAACACCCCCTAACAGCAGGAAGAAATTTGGAAAGAACGACACCCAAATTCCCAAATATTGTTTATAAATGTTTGTTTTCATTAAAATCGGCATGTATAATTATGTCTAGCATAAAATAAATGTTTAAAAAAGAAAAAAAAAACAAAACAAAACCAAGAAATTCAAACATATGTATACAATATCCACAAAAATACAAAACTGGAAACTATAACATAGAAACAAAAGACCATGCATAAGGTACAAAAATACCTTTGAAAACTATATGAGACAAAAGTCTACAAAAGTATGATAAAATTTGCTTTGTGCTGGTCATTCACTTTTGGGCATGGGGTTTACTCTGAAGGATAGTTAATATACCCAGTTAGTGTCCACTGAAGTACTAAGTTTTCCTTTGCAAGCAGGTACAAATTTTTGATAGCTTCTTGGTTAAAGATTGTATCCTGGATCCACTTGCTCCTGACCACACTGGGCCTGAACATGTGCAGACCCTGAGGATGCTCTCAAAGTCTCCTTGAGTTTATATGTGCATCAGTCTTGTTTTGTCTGCAAGTCACTACTTCCTTAGATTCATTCATACCCTCTGGCTCTTTCAATCTTTCTACCTCTTCTTTAGATTGGTCCCTGAACCCTGAGGGGACAGTTTAATTAAGACATCCTATTTAAGACTAAGTGTTCCAATATCTTTAACTGTATGCACATTGTCAGTCATGGGTCTCTGTGTCATTTTTCATGTACTGAAAGAAGAAAAAGAACAAGCTTCTCTTGTTATGGCTGAGTGAGGCACCAATTTTTGAGCTTTCTATTTGACTTCCTAATTTTTTCATTTCCAATTTTAATATAGTTTGGCTTTTCTTTAGTGATATTTGCAATTGTTGAATTCTACTTTCATTTCTTCAATTGTTTTCATCATTTCATTCAACTGTTTCTTTTTTATTTTAGTGTCTTAATAGATTTATGTGTATCCTCTTTAAGGTCCTTGAAATTAATAATTCTTATTTTGTGCTTCCCTTGTATTGTTCTTCTCATGGCTTACTGTAATAGTTATTGGGTTCTAGTGGAAACATATTATATTGGATATTCATGTTTGTGTTATTGTGCTAGCATCTAGGTATCTGGAGTTATAATACCTGAGTTGTTTCTATGTATGTATGTATGTATGTATGTATGTATGTATGTATGTGTGTATGTGTGTATGTGTGTTTGTGTGTATGTATGTTTTGGTGTCCTGTACTTTTGTTCCTATTGCCCTTTATGGATTCCAAGCAAGTGTGACAGCTATATTAGATGTGGTAGTACAGATTGGTGAATGCCAGGAAGGAATAGAGATGGCTAGGAAGGATGACTGAGGGAGACTGTGGAGAAGAGCAAACAGAAGTCTTTATGAAGAGGTAAAGACAATGGTGGGAGGAGAGGCTCTAGCAATTAGTTAACAATATGACAAAGACTAAGTCTTAGGAGATGAATGAAGAGGTTAAAATGGTCTGTGTACCAAGATGCAGGGTCCTCAGTGAATGGAACTAGGGTGAGGGCTTTTGAAAGTAGGCTGTTAGAAGATTATGCGAAGCCTGGACAGGAGGTAAAGGAAGATTGAAAGGATACTGAATATTGCCTATCTGAGTTCTAGCCTGATGTGGTCCCTTTTCAACATCATTTAAGGAGTCTCAGCTGCAAACGCAAATTCATGGAAATGGGAAAGAAGGGAAGACTGAAAGGGTAGAGAAGAAAGAACTAAACTGGTTCTGTACCAAGAGGCAGATATACCCAAATATACACTTAAAAGGGATAGAAGTTTGGCCCATTTTAAAATTAGGATTTTGGGTAAAATGTCCTGAACTGAGTGAGCAGCTCCAATAAGTGAGGCTTGGACATGCTTGTCTAATGTATAAAGAAATAAGCAATAGTGACAAGCAAGAAAGGAGATTTATGCAATGTGGCCACATTGGAAAGAGAAACAAATAAAAATGGTAGTGACTACTAAGTCCATTTTGGAATTCTCATATGAGGCTTAGGTTTAAACAGAGTGTGCATAACTAAGCAATCCTGGTTGAGATGTGTCTCAGTCTATCACAGAACCATTTTGGTATTAACACTTTTCTCTAGCCACTCTTACAGTATACTGTCCTAACTGTGAAATATTTTTATGGGAAATAAGTTTCACCTCTGGCTAGGAGCAGAACATTAGCTTTTCCTTTATTAAAGCTTCTGGGGAACTTTTATTTCCATGAGGTGCATTTTTCCAGCAGTCTTAGAGCAAAAGTGTGGGACAGTGGTGTCTCTCTTTTCAATATCCCCTTAACCGCCAGTTTTCTTACTTTCATTTATGCTATAGCATTGTTCCTAATAGCTATGATGTATAAATGTTCTAGAAGGCTATTAAACCATGAATAGATAAAGGAAATAATCTATTTATATGGTAGAATTCATTTATCCCCAAAATAATAAAATCCTGCTATTTGCAACAACATATATGAACAATAGGATATTATGTTAAGTGAAAGTGAAATAAGTCAGACACAGAAAGTAAAAGATTATATAATACCATTTTATGAGTACTTTAGAATCTTGTATGCATATAAGCAGATGAAATGGTGAAGTCTTAAGTAAATGGGGGCAGTAATAAATTACCCTGGAAATCCATAATCCAAAGTTTCCACTGTACAGAAGAGTACCTATTGTTATGAAAACTGCATTGCATAGTTAACCTTTTGTTGTGCAGTTATTACAAAAATTAAACAATGATAATAAAGAATGTGATGGCATGTTTGTTGGGTACAGTGTCCTAATATTTTAAAAATATATACTTTTCTGTGAAGTCATCAGATTAACCCTGCATAATATTTCTGTATCAATGTTACCTCTTTAAACTGGTTAAAACCTTGTTTTAATCTATGTATATTTTATTTTTTATTTCAATAACTTTTAAATTGTTTTGCATACCAACCAGTACCCCCCTCCTTGCCTCCTACCCTCTTCTTTTTTCCATCTACCCCTCCCAATATACTCTTCCTCCATCTCCATTTAGAAAGGGGCAGGCATTTAATAGGCTTAAACAAAGCATGGAGCAACAAGTTGAGGCAGGCCCGAGCTCGTCTCCTTACAACAAGATAGGGCCATGAAATTCAGTATGGGGAACAGGTTACCAAAATCCAGCTAAACACCAGGGACAAGTCCTGATCTCACCATTAGAAGCCTTACTAAGAGACCAAGCTACACTATTGTCAGAAACATGCAGATGTCCTAGGTCAGTCCTGTAAAATAAACTATAAAGTATTGGAAATAAGAAAATAGACAGGTATAAATATATTCTGGATTAAAATCAGGATCAGAAAATGACTTCAATACTTTCTTCTGTAATGAATCGAAAGTGTTTTGTTTTATTTTAAGATGTGTATAATAGAAAATCTTGGGTAAAAGCTGTGGGTGAGATTGATACTATGTCTGCATAATTTTTATGAATCTAAGACTATTCCAAAAATATCTTCATTTTAAAATAATGGAGAAATTTCATGACAATATGGATGTAATTAAGTGACTGAAATGTAGATATAAGATGAGGAATATGGTAAATTTCTATGTACTATATACTTCACTAAAATATAGATACAGCTAGGAATGATCAGGGAAATTAAAAAATGTTATTACTATTACTTTTCAATAAAAGAGGAATTTTATTTTTAGAAAAATATAATATATATCCAAGTGTTGGCTTTAGCGAAAATAAATTTGATTCTGGAAGGACAGCACTCCAACATCATAGGTACTGGCCTCTTAAGAAAGTCAGTGGTGAGAACACTAAGGCCTGTTGATTTATGGTGGTCATCATATCTCCACTGAACTCTGAGCCTGCTTTTATTCATGTTAAGAAATATACTCTATAGGGGTTGGAGATATGATTCAGTTAAATGAACATACTGCCCTTAGGACCCAAGTTTAGTTACCAGAACCCATGTTGAGCATCTCACAACTTCTAGTAACTTCATCTCTAGCAGATCTGATATATTCTTCTGACATCTGTGCATATGTGACATGCATTTCCATAGACACATAAAAATATACATAAATAAAAATAAACAACTTAACGTGATATTGAAAGACACCCTGGAATATCTATTTTTCAAAGGGTAATAAAGATAGGTACAAAGATAAGCCAACCCTAATAAGCACTGCTCTGAACATTCTTCTGTTAATTGCTTTAATAAAGATAGGTCTCCCTGCTCCAAATGATATGACAGATTTCAAATATCCCCCATGGAAGGCCTCACCCTCCCTGTGAAGCAGGAAGGGGATGGGATATGGGGTAGGGTAACAGGGTAGGAGAGGGAACTGGGGTTGACATGTAAAAAAAGCTTGATTATAATTTAAATTTTAAAAAAGGAAATAGAAAGATAGTTCTCTCATGTTCAAGATGAGAGTAGTTTCTTGTTTAATTTGGACACTGAGAACTGCAAGGAATATGATAGCTCAAGGAGACAACACTGAATGACACAGTAAACTTTGCAGCACAGGTAGAAGGATAAATGTCATCGAAACTGATAAAATATATCATAGTGTACTCCAACAGGAGCTTCAGAAAATCACTGGCCATGTGTTACAGACTAAACTGACCTTCACAATATTTTGGGAAATATTAAGCTATTTATTGTGCTTTATCTCCATAGATGTCATTGACTACAGAGACTGCTGGTCACCAGAGAATTCTGAGAAAGAGGGTAAAAACACAATTAGAGGCAATCAGGGTAGATGGATTAGGGTAATATACTTGGAAGTTAAGAAAACCCTTAAATAAAACAAGCAATCATGTTCTATTTCACTGTGAAAACAGAAGCAATTAGAAGAAACTTACACAGAATTTCTGAATTCTTTCTCCTTACTTTTTTAATCTGTTCCCATATGCACTGTCCTATTATAATTAAGAATGAAGTGTTACCATATGAAGGACAATCTGTCTACAGTTTGTGTTTGAGCCGCCATCTTCTCAATTATTAATATAAGAATATTGCTCTCCAGCATGACTTCCTGTGAAAAAGCTAAACTTAGAAAACCCAAAAAATCATCCTGAGTGAGGTTACCCACACATACAAAGATGGATATGGAATGTATGCATTTATAAGTGGGTTTTAGCTATTAAATGAATGGTAATAGAGCTACAATCCACAGACCCAGAGAGATTAGGTAAAGAGTATGGCTCTAAAAGGGATGCATGGACCTTCCTTGGAATGAGAAATGGAATAACTTGTGTGGGTGACTAGGGGTGGATGTGGAGAGGAGCAGGAATGATCAAGCAAAGGGTATAGGAAGAGAATGTGTGGAGAGACATCTGGACTTCAGAAGCATTGATGGTTGATGTGGAAACCTTGTGCAGTGGAAATTTCCTGGAATCAGTAAGATTGACCCTAGTGAGGACTGCTGGCATTGGGGAATAGAAATCCAAATTGGGAATCTTTTGTAGCCAGACAAGGCTTCCAAAGGTGGGACTGGATTGCATTCATGTTAAGGCAAGCTTTTCCTACTGGCGCCATCCTGCCTGCCCGCTGCCAGTCTGGGCTCATAGCCGCACCAGCCCCAAGTAACACTCTGAGACTCTGTATTTGATACAATCCTGTTAGCCAGTTACCATTATTGTTTATGGGCTAGTTCTGTCTTAATGATTAACTCATTTCTACTTATCTAAGTATTTCCACGTGGCTCATCTTATCTGGGAGCCGTGGCTGGCATCTTTCTTCCTCCATGCTCTACATCTTGACTCCTCCCTACTCCTTCCTCTTTCCTCCTCCTAGTCTCCTAGCCCCACCTATCTAGTTTTCTTTATTAACCAGTATGAGAAACATGTACAGAATAACATCTCCCATCACATTCAGTTGAGTTTTTGGTTGAGAGTGTTCCATGAAGATCCCTAAATAACTCAGGCTGATGGTAGTTGGGGTGAAGATTAGGAGCATTGCCTAGAAAAAGAATCCACATAGTTCATTGAACATAGAGAAGTTGAGCTGGTGTGGGTATGTATCCTTCACCACTACATTATAATCTCTTTGGCATGGGAAGGTACTCTGAAGGCTTCAGGAGGAGTTATTTGTTTTTATTTAATTGTTTTGTTTTGTTTTGTTTTCAAATCTCAAACAAGAATTTATTGGAAGGGAAAAACCTAGGAGAATGGCAGCCTTTTCTTAAACAAGAAACTGAAGAGAACTGAACAGAAGACAGGGTTTTGTTATGAGTAGGTTTTTCCAAGCAGATTGGTCCCACTGCCACAGGACACTATTTTGTTAAGAGTAAGGTATTTTCCTGCCAGTTTTGTTCCCAAGCCTTTCCTGCCCCAAATGAGATGCTGTATTAGATATAATTCTGTTGGCCTGTTACTAGCATTAATTATTGGCTAGCTCTGTCTTAAAAATTAACCTATTTCTGTTAATCTAAGTATTTCCACGTGGTCTCATCTTACCAAAGAGAGGGCCCTGAGTTCTACCCTGTTGGTCCTACATCTCAAAACTCCTCCGTACTTCCTCTCTCCTAGTCTCTTAGTCCTGCCTATGTTGCTTTCCTATTGGCCAACAGTGCCTTATTCATTAGCCAATAAGAGAAACATATTTACAGAATGACATCTCCCATCAGGGTTTATATAGGGTTTTCTATGGTGGGAGGGCTGTGGGCAGAGCTTTCCAAAGTGATTTCCTAGGTGGAGATTGCTACTGTGTTAAATCTTGAGTTTAGGGCAAACCCAGGGATTGGTAGGATTTTAAATCCTAAACTTGAGCTTTTTACTCTGTAGGGTGGAAATTTCATCTAGAGGGACCATATCAAGCTACTATGGCCATTAGAATGGTCTGTGATTGGAGCCTGGGAATTGGAGGTCCTCAGGGATAGTATCTAACCACTTGAACAGCTCAAGGAGCTTACAAAATTTCTTAAGCCATATCTGGTTCTGTACACCTTCTAAGATTCCATCATGTGAGATACAGTCTCACTTCCTAGATAAACAACTCAGCCATAAAACCCTCTACCTATAATCAGTTCTGCCTGCAAAGTTGTGCCAAGGTAATGGTAGCACAGAGCTTTTAGGAATGACCAACCAATGTTTGGTTTAACTTGAGGCCAAAGCCTTGAGAAGGACTCCATGTTCTATTATACCTCTATGACCAGGAACCAGAGATTAAATACACCAGAGACCTAGGGTAGAACCAAACATGACTGGCAAAATAAAAATGAAATAATTCCTAGTGGTATTCTCCTATACTCATAGATAGATGCCTAGCCTAATTGTCATCAGAGATGATTCCTCCAGTAGCTGATGGGAGTGGGTACAAAGACCCACAAAAAAACATTATGTGGACAGTAAGAAACTAAATTGGAGGTCTCCATTGCATCCCTCCCCCTTGGAGAGTGGGAATCCTGAAGAAGAGGAGGGAGAAAGATTGTCAGACTCAGAGAGGATGGAGGAAACCAGGAGAATATGGTCTACTGAAACAACTAAGCATGGCTCACATGGTCTCACAGAGATAGAAGCAGAAAGTACAGTGCCTGCATGGGTCTGCAACAGGTCCTGGGAGTATATGCTATAGCTGTTAGCTTTGTCTTTTTGTGGGGGTCCTAACAATGGAAGTGGGTGTTTCTCTGACTCTTTTTTGCCTACTCTTGAGACTTTTCCCCCTCTATTGGTTTGCCTTGTCGAACCTCAATAGGAGTTTACCTTGATTTATTATATCTTGTTTTGTCCTGTTTTCCTGTCCTTTCTTGGAGGCCTGCTCATTTCTGAAGAAGAAAAAGGAGGAAGAGGTCATCTAGGGAGAGGATAAGTGGGAAAGAAGATGGGAAGAGTGGAGGGAGAGGAAACTCTGGTCAAGATATGATATGATAGAAATATCTATTTTCAATGAGTTTTAGAAAAAGGAAACATCAGTTCTAATATTTCTCCATCTACTATAAATAAAATATAATTAAACATTAGTCACCAAAAAATAAAATGGTTTACTTTTGTTCCTCCCATCTACTGTCACAATTCTCAGTGTTGTTTCCATAAACCATATAAACAATATTGTTTAACAGAATTTTCCAGTGGTCCTAATACAAATGACCAAGATGTTTCTGCCCTATGAATGAAGATATAGTCAGCGAAAGAAAGGGAAAAGTTGCCCTCCTTCAGGTGATATCCTATTTAGATACAGCATTATATTCAAGGGCATAGAATATGATGTAAACGAAAACATCATATGGTGATATGTAGTTATTTAGTATTCTGTGATCCCAGCATTTAGAACATGTAAGTCAAAGAAGAAATTCGTATAACTTATAGCGCTATCATTCACTCACTGTTAAGAACTGTCCTTGTTCCTAAAGTTCTGCACTTTGCAAACTTAATAATTTTAGTTACCAGAAGATTAGTGTCTACACCTATGTACAGAACAACTGTATGGTCAAATATTAAGCTATAACTTCTTCCCTCCCAGTTGCGGCCCAGTGTGCTAAAATCTAAACAGATACTGGCAGGTTTTCCAGAGAATGATGTTTATGAATATAGAGCTTCTAATTCACAATGGGATTGAGGGAATATATTTGATAACTAGGTGATGCACTTTTATCTCTCTCTCTCTCTCTATTCTCTCTCATTCTCTCTGTCTCATTGATACTGATGCTAACTGAACAAATGTAGCATAGTTATAAGATGATGTACTTCTTAGAGTCCATTAACTGGCTGCTGACAAAGTTCTTAAACTCAAAATACTGGAATTTGAGGTAGCTTTTTGGTGTCATTCCATCTTTAGTGCTGTTCTATGATGTCAGGGGAGGCTTCTTCTGTTTCTCATAGCCCTGTTCCTATTCCTGTTATTTCTCTCTAGGTGTTACTTTGAGGCACACTCCCTCAGATCCACTACATGTTTATAAAATAACTTTCTCCACTCATTTATGATGTACACAATGTAAAATTTTCTCCTATTTTCTTGGCCAATGTACCATAAGAATCAAGGAGATTTATCAAATAAAAAATAAATGTTTCTGTTCCTTTAACATGAAATTACAACATAGTTTTACTCAGGGAGACTGAACTGCAATAAGGAGTTACAATGATCTATTGCTTAACAGAGCTGTTTGATGAGACTTAGAGTCAGAGTATAGGTGATTTATGTGGAAGAATTTGAACTTTTATTTCAGACTTCATGGCTTTTATTTTTTAAGTCAGCGTCTCTCTCTGCAGTACCAGCTGGCTTCAAACTCATGATACTTCCATTTCCACCTCCCCAGTGGTGATGTGCTAATATGCTAATATGCCTTGTAATTAGAAAGATATCTTAAAAATATTATAGCTGATAGTAATTCAGTACAAATAAAGTAGATGTGTTCACTACGAAACTGCGAATAGACTTTCTTTAAATTATCCTGTATTGCCTCTACACAAATGATTATTCTCATTTATTTCCTAACACTAAGGAGAAATCTTATGGATATTTATATAAATGCCCTAAGATAAATACATTAACTTTTAATGACTGAAGAAATTTGAAAAACTTTTGTTTATCTATAAATTATAAGTATGTATACATCATGACAATAATTGTGATCTGTTTTCCAGTCTATGTAATATTCACAGAATTTATGCTTATGAATTTCTCTATAGAACCAATGCATATAGATTTAATTTTAAATGTTCTGGTGTGCATGCTCTAGTTTCTATTAAAGCTTACTCTTTTTCAGTATACTATGAATCAACTTACCTTCTGAATCATGGTAAAGCAATGCTATTAGGTTTTTAATTGTTTTACTTTTATAGGTATTACTTTCATGGTTAATATATCTGAGCACTGATAAATACATGAAATTTATTGATTCAGCTTTTAGTGTGTGATATTATATCATTTGAAACACTATTAGTACATTTCCTTTAATGACACATAATTCCTTTTGGAGCTGATATGTCATATTGAAATTAATATTTACCAATATTATATTAAATGATTGTAAAACTAGAGATAGAATATCCCAAGCATATGTGTCTCTCTTCTTGTGTTTAAAAATGTGCCTTGAGTTTTATATGACAATGAACATCATAATTAATACCTATAAAGTTCTGGGGGTAAGTTTGACCTTTATGTGCCATTTGAAAGTAATATTTTAACAATTTTACAGTTCAGAAAAAAATTCAATGGACACATGCAACTTGCAAATAAACATAGTGACCAATATTGCCAGGCTCTGGAATTTTATCTTTGTAATTTTAAACACTATCTTTTTAGTCATAAACAGTATCTTAAAAATCAGCTTTAGGTACAATTACAAAGTTCCCCGTAGGCCTCAGAAGGAAGGAATAAAATTATCATTTATTTATTGGTTGAAGAATTTACATGTAAGAGCTAAAGTTTGCTTTTTAGCCATTGACAATTTCCATTTGTTTCACATACACATATTTTTCCTTAGCAAACAAAATCACTACTGTTTTTGTGGAGCACAGTAAACTTGTACTCTTTAAGTTGGTTAAAATTATTCTCATTCAATAAACATGCAGGCCTATAGCCTTCTAGACATTGCATTATGTCCTGAGACCAAAGAGACATTCAAATGATTTAACTATACTAACATCCTTAAAACAATAATATGTACCAAGTTCAATGACATGGATTATGTAGTATAACAGCAAACAGATGCATTTTATTGAAATTTGAATCTAATACACTGTAGTTCATCTTTTAGCACAAATAATACCAAATATTCTTATTGTTTTCAATTTTGTTTAAAAAAATAAAAGAAAATAGAAAACCTTTCCCATTCTAAAGAGTCATTTTTCTATCTGCATAGAAATACATGAAAAAAAGGATCTTTTTTGTTTTACTTCAAAACTTAATTAATGATCTATACTTGCTCATCATAATACCAAACAAGCTTACCAAGATACTAAATGCTTTTAGGCCAGTTTACATCAAATCAATATCAGAGTAAAAATACTTGATTGGCTCTTGATTACATCATAGTAATCTCTGAGCAGATGACTACTGCACCAATCATGGAAGTACTCATAGTACTCAAATTAAACATGCCCAGTGTGTGACTGATCGGGAACTAGAGCACAGATTGATGACCACATTTAAATGATTGGTATCTGCGAACAGCACATAAGTTTCTGCAGGCTTGCATGACTTTATAGCTTATCACAAACATGATGATGATTTATGCAATTTTGTATTATTATTATAAAACCTTCACTGTTATTGATTGTTGGTTGAAATCCGAATCAAGAGTGAACCTGGAAAATAATAATACAGATGGTAGAAACTAATAATGTCTTACTAAATATAGTCTTGGTAAAAAAAAAAAAAACATTCCAATGCAGGTCCCAGGGACTTAAAAAGAGTAGTTTCAAAGTTTCCATTCAGGGAATTCCTTCATTTGTAGCTAATTTTTAAAAATATTTTTTTCTCTTTGTAACTCTAGAGTTCATTTACGAGTCATTGAATGAGCAAGCTGGGGATTCAGGTCTTTAATACCAACACTCAGGAGGAAGTGTCATGTAGATGTCTGAGTTCAAGATCAGCTTGGTCAACAAAGTGAGTTCAAGGATAGCCAGAGCTACACAGAGAAACCCTGTTTTGAAAACAAGATGTTTTGAAAACAAGAGCGAGAGGAGAGAGAGAGAGAGAGAGAGAGAGAGAGAGAGAGAGAGAGAGAGAGAGAGAGAGAGAGAGAGAGAGAGAGAGAGGATTCATCAAAGCTGTAGGTATAATTTGGGAAACCAATTATTTCCACTTTAAATAAATTATTACTGTGTCTCTGTGGATTAAAGGACTTTTAAAGACATAAAGCATAGATATGTAGACAAAATAACTAAAAGAGTATTTTGAGTATCCTTCTCTACAGAAAACAATGCCTAACTTCAATGCCGACTTCAGAGAGAACATTTCACTGTGTTACTTAAAATTGACATAGTCATGGTGACCTGATTTCTTTCTTTGTCTCTAATTCCTATTTAGTTATGCTTCAGATGTCTCAGTCCTATCAGAATATCACAACAGAGTCAAGGTCATTTGTTTTGACTGCAATTTTAACATTAATAATTTGTATATATTATTTGTTTTCCTTGAAGGATGTTCATGCTTATCATCCTATCATATTTATTATTGATGCCTGAATGCTTTTCTTGAAAACCTTTCATTTCACCTAAGAATGGTGATTCATACTTGTTGTCCTAGTTAACCTGTCACCTTGACATAGCCTAGAATCACCTAATAAAAGATTATACATTGAATAATTGTTTTTTCATGTTCCCTAAGGGCAAGTCTGTAAAGGACAGTCTTTATTAATTGGCAGAAAAAGAATCCCATGTGCTGTGGGTGGCATCATTCTTGGGATAGGTAGTTAGAGGTAGTTATATAAAAATAACAAAGCATGAAACAAAGAGTAAGGCAGCCAGTAAACCGAGTTTCTCAATGGTTCCAAACTCATGGTCCTGCGTTAGGTTTCTATCCTGATTACCTCAATGATGGATTGTGCTAGCCAAATACTTTCCTCTCTGTAGTGTTTTTATTTTATCTTATTTTATTATTTATTATTTTTATTTTACATATATCCCAGTTCCTTCTCCCCCTCCATCTTTTGCTCTCTCCCAACCTCCCATGTCCCCCAATCACCCTTCCTTCCCATCGCCCTCACTCCACATGTAGGGTGATGGCTTCCAGGAGGGGTCATCTAAATTTGTCAAGTCATTTGGAGTAGGGAGCAGGCCTTCTCTCCTGTCTCTAGGTTAAGGGGGTGTCCTTCCATAGGGAATGTGCTCCCAACGTCTTTTTGTGCACCAGGGATACATCCTGGTCCCACTGTCTGAAGTCCCTTAGAGTTCCCAGGTCTTGTAACTGAGACACATATTCAGGGGGTATAAGTCAGTCCAATGCTGGATTCCCAGCTATCAGTCTGGGGGCGCATTAAACCTCCTTATCCTCCTTATACAATTCAGCTGTCCATGTGTTTCTCTAGACTGATCTTGTCCTCCCTCTCTGCATCTCGATTCCAGTTAGGCTCAGTGTTTAGTTGTGGGTGTACACTTTTGTTTACATCAGCTACTAGACGAGGGCTTTATGATGGTGAATAAGTGTGTCGTCATTCTCATTATCAGGGAAGGCATTTATGGTAGCCTTTCCACAGTTGCTCAAATAGTTTGGGTCAGTCTTGTAGGTCTCTGGACATTTCTTTAGGTTCAGTTGTCTCTTAAAACCTATAATGGCTCCAGCTTTGATGGCATCTCTCTCTCTCTCTCTCTCTCTCTCTCTCTCTCTCTCTCTCTCTCTCTCTCTCTCTCTCTCTCTCTCTCTCTCTCTCTCCCTCTCCTCTTGTCCATTCCTCCCCTGGCTCAATCTTCCTAGTCCCACTTGCTTTCCTCTCCCCACATTCTCTTTTTCCTAGCTCCCTTTCCACTCACTGCCCCACCTCACTCCCCATGTGCTCTGGAGAACTTGTCCCTTCCCCCTTCTGTGAGGGACCTTATGTGAATCTCTTAGAATCCACCTTGCATCCTAGTTCCACTGGTGGTGAGAATTATAGGTTGGTGATCCTTTGCTCTAGGTCTACAATCTATCTATGAGTGAGTACATACCATGTTCCTCTTTTTGTGACTGGGTTACCTCATTCAGGATGGTTCCTTGAAGTTCCATCCACTTGACTGTGAATTTCAACATTCTTTTGTTTATTTCTGCAAAGTAATATAGCATTGTGTAAGTGTGCCACATCTTCTTTACCCATTCTTCAGTTGAGGGGCATTTAGATTGCTTCCAGGTTCTTGCAATTAAAAATAATGCTGTTACAAACATAGTTGAATACATGTCTTTGTTGCATGGATATGGATCATTTTGGTATATGCTTAAGAGGCAGATTGCCAGGTCCTATGGTAGACTGATTCCCATTTTCTTGAGGAACTGCCATACTGATCTCCAAAATGGCTGTACAAGTTTACACTCCCACCAGCAGTGTAGGAGTGTTCCTCTCGCTCCACATCTTCTCCATCAAAAGCTGTCATTGTGTTTCGGGTTTTAGCTATTTTGACAGGAGTTGTTTTGATTTGTGTTTCCCTGATAGCTTGAGACATAACTTCTGTTAGTTCTTTTGTTTCTTTATTAAGTTTATGACTGGTAGTCCTGTCTAGTGGTAATACTGGGGTGTTGAAGTCTCTTACTATGTGTGTATGGTTTTATTTGGGCTTTGAGTTTTAGTAGCTTTTCTTTTATGAATGTGAGTGCCTTTGTATTTGCAGCATAGATATTCAGAATTGAGGCTTTGTGCTGATGGATTTCTCCTCTGATGAATACAAAGTGACTGACTTCATGACTTTTGATTGATTTTGGTTTGAAATCTAACTTGTTAGATATGAGGATAGCCACACCTGGTTGCTTCTTGGGTCCATTTGATTAGAAGATATTTTTCCAACCCTTTACACTGAGGTAATATCTATCATTGAAGCTTAGATGTGTTTCTTGTATGCAGTAGAAGGATGGATTCTGTCTTCGTATCCATTCTGTTATCCTGTGTCTTTTTATAGGTGAGTTAAGATCGTTAATGTTGAGGAAAAGTAAGGACCATTGATTGTTATGCTTGTTTGTTTTAGATTTGTTATTGGCCTTGGCATTGAGAACATATTTTCCCTGATTTACCCTTGGGTTCTGGTGAACTAGAATTATCTGTTGCCTATGTCTTTGTGAGCATAGTTAACTTCCTTGGGTTTGAGTTTTCCTTCCAAAACTTTCTATAGGGATTGGATTTGTAGATATGTATTGTGAAATTTGGGTTTCCCATTAAATATCTTGTTTTCTCCGTCTATAGTGATTGAGAGTTTTGCTGGGTATAGTACATGGGCTGGCATTTGTGGATTCTTAGTGCTTATAGAACATTTATTCTGGACCTTCTGGCCTTGAGAGTTTCCATGGAGGATTCAGGTATAATTTTGTTAGGTCAAGCTTTATATGTTACCTGGCCTTTTTCCTTCATTGCTTTTAATATTCTTTCTTTGTTATGTACATTAGGTATTTTGATTATTATGTGTCAAGTGGTCTTTTATTTTATTTTATTTTTTTTTTTTTGGTCCAGTCTATTTGGTGTTCAGTGTGCTTCTTGTACTTTCACAGGCATGTTCTTCTTCAGATTGGGATAATTTTCTTCAATGATTTTGTTGAATATGTTTTTTGCACTTTTCAGCTGGACTTCTTCACCTTCTTCTATGCCTTTTAATGGTGTTCCACATTTCCTGAATGTTTTGTGTTAAGGATTTGTTGGATTTATGATTTTATTTGGTCGATAAATCTTTTTCCTGTAGTTTACCTTTAGCACCTGAGATTCTCTCTTCCATCTCTTGCATTCTGTTGTTTATGCTTGTGTCTGTAGGTCCCAAATCATTTGCTCAGTTTTTTTTATTTCCAGCATTCCTTCAGTTTGTGTTTTCTTTATTGTCTCTATTTCAGTTCTCCATTCTTGAACCCTTTCCTTCACCTGTTTAATTGCTTTTTTTTTCTTGGCTTTCTGTACTTTCTTTAAGAGATTTGTTCATTTCTTCAAATTGTTTTTGTTTTTTCTTTCATTTCTTTAAGGGATTTCCTCATATCATCTTTGAAGTCCTCTATCATTTTCATGAAGATAATTTTTAATCGTTCCCTTCTGCTTCACCTTCTTTGGGGTGTTCAGCACTAGTTAGTGTAGAGTCCCTAGATTCTGGTGGTGTCATGCTTGTCTTTCTATTGTTAGGTGTTTTCTTGTATTGCTGTCTTCCCATTGCTTCTTTCAATGGGTGCAGGTGGAGTCTCTCTTTCTCTATGCTACTCCCCCAGTTGGCTTAGGTGGGCCAGAAGTTCATTGTCTATAGCTCCCTGTGGTCTGGGAGGTCTCTCCTTAGGCAGGGGCCCAGTGATGGTGTTCAAAGTTCAGGCTCCTCCAGCAGAGGCCCTAGGATGGGTGTCAAAGAACCAGCAAGGAGTGACTCAGGGTGGTTCTGGGAGGATACGCAGATCTCTGGACTGGTCACTGAACTCTGGCAGAGGACCAGCTGTGGGGGTCAGAGATCAGGCAGGCGGGGACTCATGGTAGTCCAACATGGATAGGGGTGTCTGGTGTTATCAGAGCAGCTCCAGCAAGTTCCATGACGGTGGCAGGATTGTTGGATCTACCCTCTGTTCCAGTGTTCCACTGTGACAGTGGGCTAGGTAGGGCACTGGGTGGAGGGAGGACAAGTTCTTCACGCGAGGGGTGGGGGGTTGTGTATCAAAACACCAGAAGTGCTCTTTCTGAGGACATGACCCAGAAGGAAGTGAGATCAGTAGTGTTTTTAATGACATAGTTCCATATATGCTAGAGTATTTTAAAAATTTGTTCCTCATTGCTTGGCTCTGTTTCAAGAAGTCATGGGGAGGAGTAGCCTTACTAGAGAAAGTGCATCAAAGGAAGTAGGTTTTAGGAGTTTATAGACTTGAAGAATCTCTAATCTACTTTATCTGCATCTTACTTTTCAGTTCATGTTGCTATCACTTAGCTTTCTGTTGCAGCTCTCTGCTGTCATGATTTCCCTGAAGTTATAATTTACCATCTTGAAAATGTAACCCAATGAACTCTTTCTTCCATATATTGCCTTAATATTTTATCACAGTACCAAGAAGGTATTGAATAAAGAATTTGATATCAGAGTTTTGGCTGTTGCTATGGTGAACCTGAATATGTTGTATTTAATTTTTGGAGTCATGTGAAAGGTCTTGTGACTTTGTTCTAGAAAATTAATTGACTGAATACTGTAAAAACAGCTTAGTAGGCTGCTATAGTAAGAGTCTGGAAGACAGTAGCAGCGGAGCAATGTGAACAATGTAAGGCCCATCTGAAATGGTATCATTGGGGAAATTGGAAATATATTAGCTACTGGGCTAGAGGCCATTTCTGTGATATTTTTCAAAGAATCTAGCTGCTTTAAGTCATTTTCCTAAAAGTTCTCTTGAGGTAAAATTGAAAAGTAATGAACTAAATTTTTGGAAGAGGAAATTTCAAGGTAAAATAATGTTAAATCTGTGGCACTCTTGCTACTGAAATCATTTATGCAGGTTTACAGTGAAAAAGAGCAAATGAAGAAGAGAGGAAGGAATAGTGGGAGGGAGAGAGAAAGGAAGGAAGAAAAGAAGGAAGGCAGAAAGGAAGAAAGAGAAAAATATATGTGGAGAGTAAAAGACTGCTAGAAGGCCTAATGTGGCATTCAAGGCATGTGTTAGAAGAGGGGCTATAATATTAGCAGCATTAAGAAGAGACTTGCTAGTTTACCACAGGATCCAGCAATCCCCCTCTTAGGCATATACCCCAATGATCCACATCCATGCAACAAAGACATGTATTCAACTATGTTCATAGCAGCATTATTTGTAATAGCAAATACCTGGAAGCAACCTAGATGCCCCTCAACTGAAGAATGGATAAAGAAGATGTGGAACATCTATACAATGTAATACTACTCTGCAGTAAAAAAATAATGGAATCTTGAAATTCACAGGCAAGTGGATGGAACTTCAAGGAACCATCCTGAATGAGGTAACCCAGTCACAAAAAGAGGAACATGGTATGTACTCACTCATATATGGATTGTAGACCTAGAGCAAAGGATCACCAACCTATAATTCTCACGACCAGTGGAACTAGGATGCAAGGTGGATTCTAAGAGATTCACATAAGGTCCCTCATAGAAGGGGGATGGGACAAGTTCTCCAGAACACATGGGGAGTGGGGTGTGGCAGTGAGTGGAGAGGGAACTAGGAAAAAGAGAAGAGGAGGAGAGGAAAGCACGTGGGACTAGGGAGATTGAGTCAGGGGAGGAATAGATGACAGAAGAGAGAGAGAGAGAGAGAGAGAGAGAGAGAGAGAGAGAGAGAGAGAGAGAGAGTATAAAAGAGGAGGTATTATTGGTTTGAAGAGAAACTGAACCAAAAAAAAGGTCTAGAGACCTTCAAGACTGACTCCAACTAATAATTTGAGCAACAGTGAAAGGCTACCATAAATGCCCTTCCCTTATAGGGAGATCAACAACTAACTTATCCACCATCATGGAGCCCTCAACTAGTACCTCTTTGAAACAGGAGCAAACACCCATAACTAAACAGTGTGTCAAACTTGGATCCAGATGCAGAGAGAGAGGACAAATCCAGGTTGCAGAAACACATAAAGACAGCTGACCTGAACAAGGAGGAGCTAATGGGCTCCCAGACTGATAGCTTGGAATCCAGCATGGGACTGACTCAGACCCACTGAATCTCAGCTATAAGGACTGAGCACTCTAAGGGACCCCAGATAGTGGAACCAGAATGTATTCCTGGTGCACAAAAGGACCTTGTAGACACATTCCCCATGAAGGGATACTCCCTTAACCTAGAGAGAGGAGAGAGTTCCTGGTCCCTGCTTCAAATTACTTGCCAGATTTCCATAACCCCTCCTGGATAGCATAGCCTACATGTGGAATGGGGGTATTGGGATGGGAGGGAAGGGGTGGTCAGGGTGCATGTAAGGAGGGATAGAGGGTAAGAGGGAGGAAGGGAGGGAGAGGAAACTGGGATCGACATGAAAGAAAATAATAGGAAAGACTTGCTGTGTTTTAGAATAAAGGGAATGTACCATCATGGCTCAAAGCCACCAAGGCAAGCTTAAAACATGTGAAAGGAAAATGTCTAAGGAATTTTCTGCTCCTAGAAGGAAACTGCAAATAAAAACTGATAATAGTGTTCAAAGGATCAAGATTCCATACTAAACTGGCACCAGGACCTGGCAATGTCATCTACATGATGGTAATAGAATGGAGGTATAGTAGATTCTTTTTCTGCCATTTCAAAGAGCTGCTGAGTCTAGGCAGCATGTAGCCATAGAGTTTCAGCATGAAGACTCGGAGAAGGCAAGGTGCTTTGAATCACGATTTCATGAAACTCTGTAAATGAAGTCTTGGCTGGGTTGCCAAACACAGCCAAGATATTGGAGATTGTGTGGGATATCTGCCAAGGAAAACTGCATACAGGGAATGAAAAACAACCCATTAGTGAGCATTGGACAACAAAGCTAGAGGAATGGAGAAATCCACTCTTTTGACACTAGATATGGGGCTTCAGGTTTTGGTGTTTGCCCTGTGTTTGTCCAGTATTTCTACACCATGTGCTATTCCTACATTCTGGAATAGCAATAATATGTATGTATTTGCTTTTTAAAAATTTTATAGTGGTTACAATTAAGAGATTGACTGGAGTATCAGATGATACTTTGGACTTTAAATGTTATTAAGACAATAAACGACTGCAGAATTTTGAATTTGGACTAAATGTATTTTGATATGAATTATGATATAGTCATTAATTTATTATATCTTGAATGAGCAATATCCCCCCATAATCTGATGCATCTGAACACTCAGTCCTTTGTTGATACTGCTGTTTAGTGAAGTTAAGAGATGTGGCCTTGCTAGAGGAAATATGTCAGTGGAGGCAGGCTTTGAGAGTTCATATCCTTGACCTATTTCTATTTCTCTCTTTGCTTCATGCTTTCAGTTAGAGATGTGAGCTCTCATATTCATGCTTCCAGCATCCTGTTGCCATGCTGTACCCTTCATTATGGTCTCTAAGGCACTGGAACATTAAAATAAACTCTTCAGTAAGTTGTAGTGGTCATGGTATATTACCATAATATTGAAAAGTGACTGGTACATTCCTTAAATTGCTTTTGGTTAGTGTTTTATCAAGTGTCACCAAGTGTTAGTGTTACCAAGGAACAGAATGGCACCAGAATACCTGTAATTCCAATGTTTGAAAGGGTGAAGAGAAAAAAAAAATCTCTTAAGCCTGAGGCTACCTTGGACTACATAAGCAGAATTTGTAGCAAAAGAGGGAGGTGAAAAAGAAAAAAAGAAGATACACACACAAATGCAAATATTTTCATTTACTAAAAAGTAAGAGTTATGTTTGACATAAACTGAATTATATCATGATATGGATAAAAAACAAACACAAATGATAATTTAAATTTTTGTGTGAATTTCATGCAAGACTCTAGAAGTGAAACAAACAAAATCAAGACAATACATGACTAAAGTCTGAGTGGTCACATTACAGTCATGTGGTAGCCCTTCAGTTGATAGATTGAGGTTTTTCACAATAAAGAGTGAAAGAAAAAGCATCTCGTCACTTGTCACATTAAGGTTGAGAAATGTTGGGTACTTTCAGTCAAGAGAGGACTTGGACAACATAAAATATATCAGTGCTACAGGCATGATCTAGTGCATAATTAGTCTTGGCTTGAGGTGATTTTCTGGTATTGTGGCTATTATTAAGTATGACAGAAAAACTTGGAACTAGAAGACCTAGCATGAAGCTGAAGGATTCGGTAGGCTTCTGATCTCTGTCATATTTGGGAAAAATGATGAGATAAATGGAGAGCAAGAAAAATGAGAAATAATTTGTGAGCTATACAGCAGAGTCAAAGAAATCAAGATTTCGAAGGATTCAGTTGTTATAGTAGAATATGTCTCACAGTCAAAATATAGTCACCATTTCCTTAATCATGCTACATAAAGAACATGCTACAGCATAAAAAAACAAAGAAACTAATTTTGCTACCTTAATTAGTTCTGCTTCTTTTTCATTAACTGATATGATTTTAGAACTGAGATAGACTTCTTCAAAACTTTAATTGACATATAAGTATGTCTTATGTCAGTAAAAATTAATATCTCACTTTTCTAAAGCCAGTATTTTAAAAAGAAGTACAAGGAGGAAGTATTCAGTTTTATTTTTCCCTTCAAAGGACTGCTGATAATTGCTCTCAAGATTTACAGAAATATCTGTGGCCACACCACCCTGAACACATCCAATCTCATCTGACCTTTTAAGCTAAGCAGGGTGGGGCCTGGTTAGTAGTTCAATGGAAAACCACCTGGGAATACCAGGTTATGTATGCTTTAAAAAAAAAAGTCAAGAGATTGTGGTTCATGCCTTTATTAGCAGCACTCTAGAGGCAGGTGAGTCTCTGCGATTTTGAGGATAGCCCGATCTATAGGGTTAGTTTCCATGAAATCTAGGGCTGTTCAGAAAAAGCCTGTATCAAAAAAAGCAAAAAATAAGATTCATAGAAACATAAACTTTAAACATTGAATATTTCTAACTTCTTAGTGACAAAAATTAAGAAAAATTTAGAAAACAATGGACATTCTGTGATATCTAATATTAATATAATATTTAAATTTAGAAATAGTTATTTCAGAGGATAGTGAAATATTTGTTGCAAAATCTTATAAGAATCTCAGGGATATGTGAAACTTTATCAAAAACTAAATGACAAAGAAAATGCACAAGCAAAACCAAATTACTTTATTCAAACTGTGTGGCCTTTTCCAATTTTCCACATAAACTTGATCAGAGGAGAAAAGAGTAAATATTAGAGAGTCTAAGTGACAAAAATGATAATACAATATTATATACCTTAATAAAAATTTACTTTTAGTTTTTGTACATGTTATTTATTCTCCAATGCTTCTAAATGTGGCTTCCTCGGAGAGTATTTTTAATGACTTTCCAGGCTTTGACTTCCTTCTAGCTTTCTTTGCTGTGTTGTGGAGGCCCACTTTCAATTCCACCTCTCAGGAGATAGGAGATCTTTGAGTCTGAAGTCAGTCTAGTCTGCAGTATGAGTGCCAGGACTGCCAGTATGACACAGAAAAAAAAAATAAAAAAACCAACCAAACAAACAAAAAAACCATTGTGATATCTTTGATAATTATGTATCATGACCAAATTGGGCTGCCCAAATATCCTTTAATATGTGGCCTCCAACATATTTCTACCAGCTAGCAATTTAAACAGTTTCTTGACTAGTTCTAAAATTATGTACCCAACATACTTTCCATGATGTAATTAATATGTCTTGGGGTTATGTATGCTGACAGAATCACTGTGAATTCCTATATATACTTTCCATACTGCGTCCAGAAGACATGGTTTCTTTGTGGTCATTCACATCCTCTGACTCTTACACTCTATTTCAAAAATTTGCTTATTTATTTATTTTGCACGTTCTCCTTTAATTGGGTAGCATAATGTACCTCACAAATTGTCATATGTGGTTTCTTTTTTTATTCTTCTCTCATATATTACATCATGATCATGGTTTATCCTCCCTCCACTCCCCCAAGTCCCTACCCACCCCATGTATCCCACTCCTTCAGATCCACTCTCTAGGCTTGGTATGAGCATATGTGCCTTGTTTTATTGTAAATTGTTATTCAATGTTTAGTTGATATCCAGGAAAGCCTGTTCTTTTCTGAAGGCTCTTACACTCTTTCTACCTCCACATCTACAATGATACCTAAGCTTTGGGAGGATGCGGTGTGTTACAGTTATCCCATTTATGTCTGAGTAGTTTATAGTCTCTTATTCTCTGCACTTAGGCCAGTAGTGAAGTCTCTGCAAATAATAGCTTCTTATAGCATTTGTCATAAATGCTGTTTTTATTTAAATATAATTTTGAGTATGAACTTATAATTTTATAAAGCTTTATTTAGTATGAAACTGATCTCAGTGGTTCAAATTTTCAACATTTATCCTTAGCAATAATGCATTACTTTCATTGCAAAACCTCCAAACATCCTCAACTATTAGGTCTTTTGAGACAGGGTTTCTCTCTAGAGCCTGTCCAGGAACTCACTCTTGTTTACCAGGTTGGTCTCGAACTCATAGAGATCAATCTGCCTCTGATTCCTAAGTGCTAAAATTAAAGATGTGTACCACTACTGCCTGCTAGGTCTTTCATTTTTATTGACATATGCAAATAGCATTTTATTTATTTATTTATTGATTGATTGATTGATTGGTTTTGCAAGACAGTGTTTCTCTCTGTAACTTCAGATCCTGTCATGGAACTCACTCTATAGACCAGGCTGGCCTCGAACTCACAGAGATCCTCCTGCCTCTGCCTACTTACTGCTGGGATCAAAGTTATGTGCCACTACCACCATCAGGATCAGTAACCTATGTTTATGACTAGCTCTTAAATTTCCTTAAAATATTCTCTTCCTTTTTCAAACTTTCATAAAGTTAAATCAGTCTACTTCCCCTCTTTATTGTTTATGGGTCATTAATAAATTAGTTCCTTCTAAGATTTGTAACTATTCTTTTGATATAACAGTTATTTGCTCATAATTTCAAGCTCTATTATTATTTTGTGCAGATGAATCAATTATATTTTATTAGGTAGTTTCTAAGAATATTAGTATCTCTAATTTTTCACCACTCAATGTTGAGACCTACATTATTTATGCACTATATTGCTAAAATTGCTTATTTTAATGATTTCATATGTTCCTAAACTAATGCCCTTACTGTAGTTTTCAAATAGTTTAATGTCTTTGAATCATGAATCAATGATGAGTAGTCAGATTTCAGTCTACAAATTTCAATTGTCATACATATCTGTCTAAAATAAAAACAGTATGAATCAGAATATAAAATAGTAAATAAGTATCTATTTTACCTGTTAGCAAAAATTAGACGGTAGGTTAATGGTAATTATTGGAAGAAATGTGGAAATAAAAGATCTCCCTGGCCTTGATAATGGCAGATGAGTTTATTGAAATCATTCTTGACAGATATTAGCATAATTTAAAATAAGTCTATTCAAATGCAAAAATTCAATTATACTTTAAGACATTTTCCACACATATTCTTCAATAAACCTGCATGGTGCTGCCCAGTGCATCTTCTGGCTATTGTCAGCATCTTGTCTCTATCAATGATAATACTCTCAGCAAATAGTTTCATAATGCCAAGGGGAATTTTCTGTGCTTGGTGACACTATAAAACCCAATGAGGATTTAGTCTGAATCACTAGGGAATGAATACCTTAGCTCTAAAGAATTACTTATATAGTAGACTATAACATTTACTATTCTACACTATAATTTGAATCAAAAACATCTGTTTCTCACCAGGTCCTCTATCATATATAAATGGAACTGTTTCTTCAGTCATCTAACTGGTGATTCTGCTTACATCTCTGTGGCTCCGTTGTTTCTTCTCCTCTGATTACCTTCATATGTTCTTTTACATATATTAAACATGTAACTTTTAACCTCAAGTTCACCAGTAGTGTTCCTGACTCTTGATAAGATAGTTTTTGTGACCCTCACACAAAACCTATATGTATCTTTGACATCCATAGTCTTATTTATTGCCCTCACTCACCCTATTCCAGTAATGTTTGCTTCATATTCTTCAAATGGGCTTCTCATATCCATGTACAATGACACTTGCATGTATATTTAATTGAAGGGAGATGTTATTCTGTATATATGTTTCTCATACTTGTTAATAAAGCTCTGTGGCCAATGAGATAGCAAGATAGGCGGGGCTAGGAGACAAGGAGGAAAGAGGAAGTGGGAAGGAGGAGTCAAGATGTAGCCTGGGGAGGAAGGAAGACACCCACCGCGGCTCCCCGATAAGACAACCACGTGGAAATTCTTAGATAAGTAGAAATGGGTTAATAATTAAGACAGAGCTAGCCCATAAACAATAATGGTAACTGGCCAACAGGATTGTATCAAATACAGAGTCTCTGAGTGTTATTTGGTGCTGGTGCGGCTGTGGGCCCAGACTGGCGGCAAGCGGGATGGCGCTGGCGGGAAGGAACAACCTGCCTTAACATTTAATCTATTTTTTTCTGATACTGCTGAAATCAGATATTTAATTATCTTGTCAAGACAACTTCCATGGCCACCATCTATAAAATATCATTATATTCCTGCTATTCTTCAACTTAATTTGTTTTACTCCTCATAGTACTCACCTCCACTAAATTTAAGTCACAATTATTAGTTTATTGCCTCTTCCAACCACGAAGATGAAAAGTAAATGAAATCAAGGATGCTATCATAGTCTCTCCATTATATTCAATGTCTGATTGACAGCAGATCTTCACAAAGCTTTTGCTAAGGCACTGACTAAGGTGATATGACAAAATTGTTTTATAAACCATTTAGGGAATCCTTATTTTTAAGATTTAAAATTTTTCTTTTCTTTTAATCTTTGAAATTATAATATAATCACATAATATCCCTATTCTCTTTCTTCCCTCTAAAACCAATCAAATTCCTGTTCTTGCTCTCTTTCATATCCATGACTCTTTTTCCAATAGAATTTATTATATGAATATACATATACTAGTCCTAGATAATACCTCTTAGATACATATAATGTTTCTTGTATGTATTTTTTCAGGGATGACCATTAAGTATTTGATAACCAATTGATATGATCTTCCCTGGGGAAGAGTATTTTTCCTAATGTCTGCATTCCTTAGTTGCCTGTAGTTTTCTTGGTGGAGATGAGGCCTCCTGATATTTAACCACACATTTTGATATGTCTATTGTTGTTGTCCTTGTTCAGCTTATGTTTGGACAGTCATGTTGGTGAAACATTATATGTATATCTCTGACATTACAAGGAGACACAGTCTCACAGCAAATGCCTTTATCCTTTGGAGGTTACAATCTCTGCAATCTCTCTCATGCAATGAGAGAACCTTAGAAGCAGTAGTTTTTTAGTTGTCTTCACTGGTACTAGCATATATAACTCTACATTTTTCGTGAATTGTGGTCTTTTGTAATGGTCTCTATTTGGTGAAAAGCGAAGTTTTCTTGATGAGGCATGAGGACTACTCTTATTTGTGGGCAAAATGACAAATATTTAGGACACAAGACAGATTATGATAAATTAGTAAATGCCAAGAATGGTTTACATCTTGAGGCTCAATGAATACCTCCAAATATCACAGCTTGACTTGTCTCCACAAACTGATTGTAAAGCCGTAATGCTGAAAACAAGAGTGGCATATCTCATTGAACACTAAGATGTTGAGCTGATACCTAACAAGAGGATTTACCTCTACTGAGTATCATTCATGGTACAAGAAAGTAGCCTGCATGCTATGGAAGAAAGGTAATTATCAATATATCTACTGTGACCTCAAAAGATGACCTGCCTGGGAGGTATACTGATGCAATTTTGGCAAAAATATTGGATATAAGGTCTAATCCATGTGATAAACCCCATGCCTGACACTGCTAGGGTAGCTCAAAACCTGAAAATGGATAGACCATGAGTCTAGGGAGAAATCTAATACTTTTGTTTGGCTAAAGGAACAGAAGTATAATGACTCCTAAGGAAATCTGCTGCACTCACAGATCAGTGCCACAGTCAGCCTGTATCATAGAATCTTTGTGTAGTTAGATGGGTCTGACACAAAGAACCTCAACTGGACAATATACAGGAAATGAGAGTCTGGAGCACTCAAAACTAAATGTTTTCTTCAAATCCCTATACTCAGGGCTCTGGAAGCTATGTATAGTAGGAAGCAGAAACATTTTAAGATCCAGAAGGGAACAGATGACTCCAAGGAAACAATTCTTTCTAGAAACAACAGATTTGGTGCACATATTAACTCACAGAGACAGGAGCAACATTCATAATGCCCACATTAAGTCTAATCCAGATAGAGCCTAGAACTTAGACAGGAAAGTGGACACAGGCTCCACCCCAAACAAAGAAATCTACTGGCAAAGGTTGCAAAGGTAAGCCAGTTTACTTCAAAGTAGTCACACTGGGTACGTTAATCACTCTCCAGGGTAGTCCCCATGTATAGGAGTATTTGACCAACAAAGGATAAGCTCATAGGTTTTTGAAGGCTATTTGTCTTGTTTGAAATATTTAGTCTTAGTTACTTTGAATTGTACATTTTAATTTCTGTTTATGTGTGCTTTTTTGTGTTTGTTTTCTAAAGAGACAGGGAGAGAGTGAGGACAAGAGCTATATGGCTAACATGATGAGAAGAATTTGGGCAGAAATGGATAAAGGTAAAACATGATCATAATATATTGTATGAGAAGTTTTTCTATAAGAAGGAAAGAAAAAAAATACAGCACATTACAATTAGTTCTGAGTTCATACGACAGTGTGTGCTTTCTTGTAAAAAATAAGCTTTCTTTAACTCTGTACATTACTTTATTGACTTATAATGTATTGTACATTTAAGTCAAGACAAAAAGGAAGTAAAGTTAATGGAAAAACACTTACTATTCAATGATACTGATTTATAAACCTAGAACTTAAGGATTTAGGATCAGATATAAAGGTTTGAAAACTGTGAAACTATTACATGAAAACTAAAATTACAACCATAGCAACTTTGGCTAAATAATTTGTTAATGATATAAAATTTTTATCTTATACTTCATACCACAGTGTTTTTACTTAATAGGTAAAGGTATACATATATTCTAGATCAAATAAAGAAAGTTCAAGAGTTGTGATGTGGAGACTTTTCAATAAATATCAGTATGACTTGCTAATTTGATTTTCAGTTAGACTGTACCTGAAGCATCTTAATTTTTGACTGAATGCAAGACCTACTCCCCTCTCCTCCCAATAACAGCTTGATTAAAACTAATTTGAAAAATAGCTAAGGAAAAAGAAAGGTATGCAAAATATGCTAGAAAATGGTGAGATGCTTTTGAAGTCAAGAGCTAGTGTTCTGGCATAGATCTTATCTATAACTCCTATTCTAGACCCTAGAAGCTATGGGATATGGTACCCTCTGGGCACTGGACTTGCATAGACATACATGCTGCCAAAATACACACATACATGAAACAAAATGGATAAAATATTCAATAAGATCTAATGTCTTATGAGTCAATGTAAACATCATTTATCTCATACCTCCAGAAAAGTAAAACTTAAAGATACTTGAGTTATATTTTACAATTTAATTAAAAGACAATTATATTGGGTAGAAAAATTGTAATTGTATAGCAAATGCCATTGCATGAAATAAATCATACTAATAAAATGAAAACTACTAAATAAACCACATATTTCTGTTAAAATTTCTGAGTTCATAAAGAGAAGGCAGATTTATACAAGTATCTAAGAACAAAATCAAGTTACTGACTGATGGGAAAAAATTCAGGATGTTCTTAGGTGTTCTACTTGAAATAAACCATTCTACAAAGACACAAATAAATAATTTCAAATTCTAATTAATATATATGTATTACTGTGCAATAATACAAATATAGTTTTTGAAATGTAACACAAATAATAGAAAATAATGTATTAATATGAAGCTGGAATATGGTTTCTTGACAATAGAAACACAAACTGAGATATGTGAAAACTTAGGGAAAGAAGGTTGACTAAAATACTTATATTAATTTCTTTTGTTTACCTAAGATAAATCATTATAATTTCTTCCTTGTTAATGTTTGTAATTAAAAATTATGATTGAATATACATTAGGAAAATAAAATACTCCAGAAGATAGAATGAAATGTACTGAAATATATAGCTACTCTCTTAGCCTTTAAATAATTATGATAGTCATAGGAACATAAGAGAAAAAGAGACAAAATTATGAAAAGACTAAGTAAAAAGATAGGTAAGAAATAATTGAAAATCAGTAGATATTAGAGAATGAGATACACTGCACAACCCAACTAAAGTGTCATTTATCCACATTAGGTCAACATACGAAATAGCCACATACTTTCTACAAAAGAACATTTATAATTAAGGTACAAACAAGGAATAAATGTTCATAAACTCATTCAAAATGTTAAGACATTCAGGGTTAAAAATATCACTAGAGCCTCTGTATTGATACCAGTAGTTATAGATTCATCTGACAAGAAAAGCATCATTTACACACAAACAACCGATCTTATCAAAATGTGTTCTATTAAACCACAAGGAACTGGTGATATAAAAGTACAGAGTACATTTTTTGTTTTTATCAAAAGGCTATAAAACGATAACTGATTGACACAAATTATAGATGCACTTCTAAGAATTTTATGATAAAAGTAAACACTTAAGTGTTGTGGAATGTTTGCTTTACTAGACAAAGATGTGATGCATTTGCTTATGTTGCAGAGTATCACTTTATGTGAAAGTATGTTACATTTGTTTCTGTTGCCTATGATAATGATGTAAGAAGGAGAGGCAAAGAGAATGAGGGAAAAAAAGAGGAACACGCCTGAGGCCAGAGGCCCAGCCGACACCAGCAAGCCAGACATAAGAAGCAGTGATTGTAAGATATATAGAAGGGAAGAAAAGTAAAATGCCCCAGGGCAAAATGTACATGAAGAGAATTGTTAATTTATAAGATCTGGTGGGACAAGCATAACATAAGGTCGAACATACCAAATAAGAATTGTCAGTGTGATGATTTGGAAACTGACTGGTGGCCTAAACGAAAGCCTGGTGCATGTAAGTGTAGCATATATTTCAAAATCAGATTGTTGAGATGAATAGGTAGAAGATATAGAATGAAGCCATCCCGTACACACAACTGTCTTATGACAGTTCACCAAAGCCATTTGACATCACAATCTCTACTATCATCTTTCAAGAGATTAATACGTTACTTTGTCTTACTTGTCCTGATTTCAAGAACAGCTCGTGGTGCAATGACTCCATTACATTTGTCTGACTCTTATTGTTGTTGCTGTTCTGGGAATAGATGTCACCAATATTGGACAGGTGATGGGAGATGTTATTCTGTATATATGTTCCTCATACTGGTTAATAAAGCCCTGTGGCCAATAGAAAACTAGATAGGCGGGGCTAGGAGACCAGGAGGAGGGAAGAGGAAGTAGTAGTGAGGGGTCAAGATGTAGCCCGGGAAGAAGCAGGAAGCCTGCCGCGCGCGGCTCCCCGATAAGACGACCACATGGAAATATTTAGATAAGTAGAAATGGGTTAATAATTAAGACAGAGCTAGCCCATAAACAATAATGGTAATTGGCCAACAGGATTGTATCAAATACAGAGTCTCTGAGTGTTATTTGGGGCTGGAGCGGCTGTGGGCCCACATGGTGGCAGGACCAGGAGGCCGGCGGGGAGACCTGCAGTAACATAATGGTGTCAGAAGCGGGATTGAGAACTTCCACTTAAAACTTAACAAAAGTTTAAAAAATAGTTTTTAGAAACAAGGGAACAGAGACTAGCAAGACTTCTTGGTAGCAGCATTTTCTCATTTGGATTCGTTTTTTGTAGAAGAGATTTGCATGGCTCCTTTAAGGGAGGTTTCCAAAATTATCATAAGCAGCAAAAAAGCCACCTTGCTTTTAAAGAGCTCTGCTAACAATTCAATGGTGTGTACGAGAGCTGCAATGAAGGTTTACACTGTGTTTTAAAAAATATGCTGGTTTGGGAGAGAAAAAGAAACGGGATACAATGGTTAAAAAAAAAAAAAGGAAGTAGAATTAATCCTAGTACTCGGCAGACAGAGGCAAGCAGATCTCTGTGATTTCAAAGTAAACCTGGTATAGAGAATAAATTCCAGGACAGATAAAAGTTACACAGAGAAACCCTGTCTCAAAATATGTAAAAATAGAAGTAGAATAAATAGAATGATAAAAAAGCCACATAAATGTGGAAAACACAGAGAAATTTTGGATACTATATGCACTTCTGTTGTCTTTAAATTATTTGATTGCTGAGAAAATAACTACTGATAAAAGAAATGCTGCTGGATTAATTCAATTCATATATTTTAAAAATGCTTTGACTCCAAAATTCAAGCCTAAGGACAAGTTACTGGGGAAAAGGATTTCTATTTTTGTTTCCACAGAAAATGAAAAGCTATGGATTCTTTCCAGACTTATATGGCTTGATCAAGCCAGACCCCCTGAAACAATGCCCCAGATGATCCAACATTCAAAGCAGTTGAGACAAAGCCTTGCAGTATACAGTCAAGATTTCTGCATCTTCTTTGGACCCCCATGTCAGCGCCCCCTACCAGCAGGAAATAGTTTGGAAAGAACGACGCCCAAATTCCCAAATATTGTTTATAATGTTTGTTTTCATTTAAACGGACTTGGTTATAAATGGCTATAGCCACAAGCAATCTTTTTAAATGTAAAAATGGAATTATGGTATAGATATGAATACTTTGCTTTGGAATGGATTTTCTTTTATTGATACAATTTAAGGTCAATTTTGTGATATGTATATTTCTACTCTTGTTTAGGTATTTGTGTTTATATAGCTCATTGGAAAATGTAATGTATAATTTAATACAGATTATAGAGTTACCTATGATAGTCAAAACTTGGAGTTAAGTTAGTTAGGATTTCTATATATGCAGAGATGTATTTGAGATGGATAGGCATTCTTCAAACCTTTCAAAGACCTACAGAATATGGCCTTTAAAATGGTTTAGGGTTTTTCTTGACAATGAGGCACAACTGCTCCTGGTAACACCATCTACAGAAGAAAGGAAGATGGACATCGAAGAAACACATTATAGAGTTTGCTTCTACTATGGCAAGACTACCCATTTGGGCAAGGTACTGCTCTTCTGGACTGTTTGACTTTATGTTGTAGAAACTGGACATGCAGGACCCACAAAAAAGGTGACTGCCGATGCAAGATAGACATTGCTACAGGATTCCTGTTTCATGGAAGAGGCTGCCAGACAGCCAGACAGTCTACAGGACACAGAGAAAAGTGACTGACAAACTGCCATTACAGGTGGACAGTTTAAAGTTCCCTGCCTTGTTGAGGTGTCTGGAGACACACTATGGCCTGTGGGCTGAAGATAGAATATTACACAAGAACTTCAGGTGACTGACCAGGCAGTGCATTGTCTCTGCCATTTCTAGAGTTTATATATTATCCTTCTGTGGTCTTTGAAGGACTTGAAGACAGTTATGGTAATAGTTTTCCTTAGTTAGGATTATGATAAGTCACATATAGGTCATTAGACTCACAAAGATAGGATAGATGATATTTTCTTTAAGTCTTACAAAATGTTAGTGGACTAAATATTGTTAACTGTGATTCTTATTTGATAACTGTTGTATGTTATATTTTGCTATGTTAAGGTTAAACCCCTTCTTTTACTTCAGACAGAAAAGAGGAGATGATGGGAGATGTTATTCTGTATATATGTTTCTCATACTGGTTAATAAAGCCCTGTGGCCAATAGGAAACAAGATAGGCGGGGCTAGGAGACCAGGAGGAGGAAAGAGGAAGTAGTGGGGTGGAGTCGAGATGTATCCCGGGGAAGAAGGAGGACGCCTGCCGTGGCTTCCTGATAAGACGACCACATGGAAATACTTAGATAAGTAGAAATGGGTTAATAATTAAGACACAGCTAGCCCATAAACAGTAATGGTAATTGGCCAACAGGATTGTATCAAATACAGAGTCTCTGAGTGTTATTTGGGGCTGGTGTGGCTGTGTGCCCAGACTGGTGGGCTGGCGGGCTGCTGGAAAACAACACGCTACAGACAGGTGCTACTAAGCACTTCTGAATATAGTGGATAACAGGAATCTGAGAACTCCTCTGTTTTATTCTAATCATCATCTGCTTTCTGGGGACACTGTTTTTTTTTTGTTGGTTATGTCTGCTACTAGGAATAGCTGCTGCATTGTGCTGCTTCCTTGATGATTTCAGTTTGACTAAGTCACTTTCAGATTTCACATTCTTCCTTAGACATTTGCATTCTCTCTAAAATACAATCCAGATTCCTTAAATGAGCATACAATGTTACATAATTTACTCTGTTCATTTCTACTCTTGCTCATTCCTTTAGGTACTTTAGGCAGGCAAAGTGAAACAGCAACACATCTTTTCATAATTAAACGAATCCAGTGTAAATAAATGTAACACATCCTACATCACTAATCAAATCCAGAAAAAAAGGAAATGTAACACACCTTTATAAAGTAATATTCTGCAGCATAAAAAATGTAACAGCTTTACCTAGTTAAAGGAATATGCTGCAGCATAAACAGATGTAACAAAGCTTAACATAGTTAAATGTTCCACAACACAACACTTCTTATATTCCAGCTAAGACATTTTTTTCAGTAACTTAACTTTTTTACCACAGGTTTCTCCGGCCGGCTGCCGCCTGTCCTGCTGCCATGGTCCCTCCACCACGTGAGCCCCAAATGACACTCAGAGACTCTGTATTTGATACAATCCTGTTGGCCAGTTACCCTTATTGTTTATGGGCTAGCTCTGTCTTAATTATTAACCCATTTCTACTTATCTAATTATTTCCATGTGGCTCAACTTATCCAGGAGCCGTGGCTGGCATCTTCCTTCCTCCCTGGGCTACATCTTGACTCCTCCTTACCAAAGAAGATGCAGAAATCTTGGCTGTAGTTTGCAAGGCTTTGTCTCAACTGCTTTGAATGTTGGAACATCTGGGACATTGTTTCAGGGGGTCTGGCTTGATCAAACCACATAAGTCTGGAAAGAATCCACAGCTTTTCATTTTCTGTGGAAACAAAAATAGAAATCCTTTTCCACAGTAACTTGTCCTTAGGGTTAAATTTTGAAGTCAAAGCATTTTTAAAATATATAAATTGAATTAATCCAGCAGCATTTTTTTTAGCAGTAGTTGTTTTTTCTCAGCAATCAAATAATTTAAAGACAACAGAATCGCACATAGTATCCAAAATTTTTCTATGTTTTCCATGTTTATGTGGCTTTTTTATTACTCTATTTTTTCTACTTCTATTTTTACATATTTTGACAGCGTTTCTCTGTGTAACTTTTATCTGTCCTGGAATTTCCTCTGTATACCAGGTTTACTTTGAAATCACAGACATATGCTTGCCTCTATCTCCCGAGTGCTGGGATTAATGGTGTGTGCCACCATACCCATCCTTTCTACTTCCTTTTTAGTTTTTTAAACCACTGTATCCTGTTTCTTTTTCTCTCCCAAGCCAGCATATTTTTTTTTTAAACACAGTGTAAACCTTCATTGCAGCTCTCGTACACACCAATGAATCATTAGCAGAGCTCTTTAAAAGCAAGGCAGTTTTTTGCCACTTATGCTAATTTTGGAAATCTCCCTTAAAGGAGCCACATAAATCTCTGTTTAGAGCAAAACAAATCCAACTGAGAAAATGCTGCTACCCAGAAGTCTTGTTAGTCTCTGTTCCCTTGTTTCTAAAAACTATTTTTTAAGCTTTTGTTAAGTTTCAAGTGAAAGTTCTCAGTTCAACTTCTGACACCATTATGTTATGGCAGGTTTTTCCTGCCAGCTGCTACCGGTCCTGCCGCCATGGTCCCTCCACCACGTGAGCCCCAAATAACACTCAGAGACTCTGTATTTGATACAATCCTGTTGGCCAGTTACCATTATTGATTATGGGCTAGCTCTGTCTTAATTATTAACCCATTTCTACTTATCTAATCATTTCCATGTGGTTCATCTTCTCCAGGAGCCGCAGCAGGCATCTTCCTTCCTCCCTGGTCTACATCTTGACTCCTCCTTACCACTTTCTCTTTCCTCCTCCTAGTCTCTTAGTCCCACCTATCTAGTTTTCTATTGGCCACAGTGCTTTATTAACCAGTATGAGAAACATATATACAGAATAACATCTCCCATCATGACTTAGTAACTTTTCTGCTGTTATAAGACACCATGACCAAAGCAACATAAATGAAAGTGTTTGTGGTTTACAGTTTCACAAGCTTAGTGTCTGTGACCATCATGCTGGGAAACATGGCAGTCGGACGGCATGGGACTGGAGCGGTAGCTGACAATTTCCTTCATGATCCACAAATGACAGACACGGAGATACTCTAAATTGAGAGAGTCTTTAAAACTCCCAGACCAATCCCAATGGCACACCTAGTCCAATAAAACCCTACCTAATTATCCTTTCTAAACAGCTCCACCAACTGAGGAACAAGTACAGTGGGGGTTATTCTTACTCAAACTACTATAGGGCCTATTCCTCTAATGTTCATAGCAAAATCCATGAGGCAATTACCTACATTTTATATTTGAAGAAAATGAATGCCAGAGGTATTACATAACTTTAAAATGTTTAGTTAATAATGGGGAGATGCAAAATTTGCTTCTAAGAGACTAATTATAATGACTGGCCTTTTAATTATTTTGTGCTTTACTACCTCATAAATGTGTGTTATTTTAAAAGAGAATATTGTGTGTTTAGCAGTTATTATAGGGTTGTTATGAGGGTGAACAAAATGAGGCCCAAAGATTCATGTAATATGTATCTAGTATATCTGAAAAGGCCATAATTCAAATTAGGTATGTTCTATTCCAGGGCTGTATGATTCTTACATTTCTGAGATACAAATAGATATTTAACAGATAGAATACATGAATCCAGCTATTTAAAACCTCTACTGGCTTCTTCTTGCCAAACATGAAATGAAATTCATGATCATTACAATAGTCTGAAATAACTCTCCTTTTCCTGAATCAAGTCTACTTCACCTTCTTTAACTCTTGCTAATTTTTCTCCTTGTTGAATTATAGACATACATGCCTTTTTTGTTATGACTTGAATACAACAGGGCAAATTCACCTTAATGACAGTGCATATGTTCTCTTTGACTCAGATGATTTTGATCCAGGTTCTAGCATTATTCATTCTTTGACTTTCTTCTGGGATTTGCTGTACTCTTACCTAATCAGATAGTGCTGTTCTTATCACCATATCTAACTCAGAATCTTTGCCATATGTAAATGCTATTCATTTCTTAAAACTTTATAGTTATTCACTCTCAGGAATTCACTTATGAATCTAACTGCTTTCTTGTCTGTACTCCACATCAAACTGTATGCTCTAGGAAGCTATTGATTTCTTACCTAAAAATAAAACATTTTAGGCTTCTTACAACCATTAGAGGTTCTGCACTCCAACTATTTAATTTTAACACAATAGTTTGAAATCAGAAAAGTAAAACATATAATTAAATGAATATGAAAGTAAAAATGCTATGTAACATGAATAAAAATATGCAAGAGACAGATATTAGAGTTAAAACTAAACATCAGGAAGTAAAGCAGCCTGTCAATAGCTTTTTACCTCAAACTCAGGCTGAAAGGGTTGACCCTTGGAGGAGCTCTTCACCAAGCCTTACACTGCTGCCTTTCCTCAGTGTGGTTGGAGAATGAAGGCTTCCTACTGAATACTGAAGACCCTGCTTCTATTTTTTATATCCCACTAGTACTAGGATTAAATATGTGTGGTCTGTTATTCTTTTAGCCTGATTCAATCTCATGTGTCTCTCTGAGTGACCTGGGGCTCAGAGAAATCTGTTGACCTCTTAATCCCGAGTTTTAGGATTGAATGTACCACCACCTCCTAGATTCTGTCTTCTGGCTTCTATGGCCTGTGGCTGACTTTGTTTTCTGAATCCTCGGGCAAACTTTACTAAATCATAAATAATATATCACTATCATGCTGCTTTTCAATAAAACTATAAAAGCATAAAATAGGCATGAATTCCCATTTGGCTATCCATTTGTTAACTCCTAAAATGGATAATAGCTTATTAAATGTGAGTCATGATCCTAGATGTAATATTAAAATAATTATTATTAAAGGTTGGAATAAAACAGGTTTCAGAACATTCAACATTCAAAAGTAATTCAAAAGTAAGTATAAAAGGAACTCATGGTGTTTTATGCACCATTTACATGTGTTGCATCAAATTGTTTCACTATAACTATGATTATGAATACACAATAGGATATATTGACTGTGATGCAGCTTTATATTAAACATAAGTCCAAGAAAATAGGCCTTGACTCAACCTTGAAATTACTGTATGTTATATAAAATTATAGAAAATAAGTAATTTTAATATTTTATTTTTTCCACTCTCAATTATAGAAGCATATTAGCCTGTCTTTTCTCTTGTATTTTGTTTTAATATTTGATTTCTCCAATTTGCTGAGTTGTTGATTTGATTATAAAATATTAATTTGAAAAAATATGAGATGATGTTTCCTTCAGTACCAATTATTCAGCTGAGATGAAATTCATTAAGGAAAAATAAAAGTCACATCCACCTAATTAGTATGTACATTTACTTTTATATTTAATAAATCATAAATTGCTATAATTTAAACTCTATTATTTATTTTCAGTAACTTTTTTATTTTCCTAATTATACATACATGGTTGATAAGTTTCTCTGATAAAATGAGTAGAGAGTGGAAAATTTAAAAGATTTTCTGGTACAGAGCAGTATTTAAACCAAGATGGTTTCCCCAGAGATGGAATTGACTTCTTCATTGGCAATGACTCATAGGGTTGAATTTTAGTGGCAAAATTTTGATTACATATTTGGTTATCTTTGAATTCCATGAAATATTGCATATTTTTTAATTTATTTTCCTTTTCCCATTTTATCAAAGCAGTTACTATGTTTATTATTTATTTTAACATAACAAACATATAGTCACTGTTATATATATGATTATACACATTACTTATGTATAAGTATATATAAGTTATGGAAATATATTTAGAAACAGGTAATCAAAAGCATATATCTATTTTTCTATCTATCTATCATCTATCTATCTATCTATCATCCATATACTTTCTCCATGTGTGTAATCTACCCTACCATTTTATATATATGAATAAAATGAAGAACTTATTTATTTGTTGCTATTCTCATTTAAAAATATCAGCTACTGTAAAGCTGCATTTTAACATAATTTTGATATGACATAATGATTAAATAACCTTCTCCTTTTCTTTCCTCCTTCTCTATCCTCATGGTTTTCTTTCAAATTCAATGCCTTGCATTTTTTTCTTATTTCTTATAGTTGTTGCTATTGGTGGTGGTGGTGGTGGTGGTGGTGTGTGTGTGTGTGTGTGTGTGTGTTCTTAATTATAAACTACAACCTACCTAGTCTACATATTGTTATTGGTATAGATATGTTTTCAGGGCCGACCATTTGGTATTGGATAACAAATTTCTTTGCCCTTCCCTGGGGAAGACTATTTTTCCTATTTTCAGCATTCCTTATTAACTCACAGTTTATTTTGTTGATGGTTGAGGCCTCCTGATCTTTTTCCTGACCATGTTAGAAAGTCTTTTGGTATCATCCTTTATCATCCTTGTTCAGAACATGTTCAGGAAGCCATGTTGGTATAGCATGAAGTCTAAGAGAAACAATATCATAGCAAATTATGTTTCTTGGGCTTCACAATCTTTGCACCCTGTTGTTCCCTTCTCTATTGCTCTCCTACTAAAATGGTCACTTTTTTACTTTGCTGATTTTTGCAGTTCTTCTAGATTATATAGTCATACCTGAAGATTTAGAGATAGGAAACTGACAGGAGAGAAATTATGAGATGTGTTTTTTTGTGGGTCTGAGTGGCCCCACTCAATATGATCTCTTCTCATTCCATCTATTTATCAATAAAGTTCATGATTTCATATATTACACAACTGACTAGTATTCCATTATATATATGCATATATATATATATCACAGTTTTATTATATATTCATTAGTTAAATGATATTTAAGTTGTTTCTATTTTCCAGCTATTATGAATAGAGTATAAATTGACAAGGCAGAGCAACAAGCTCTGTAATAGATGTTGAATCCTTTGGACATCATTTGTTAGGGAGTGGCAAAGCTCACTTAGATGGTAGATTCACTTTAGTTTTTGAGGACTCTCCATATTGAGTTCCAGAGTAGCTGGACCAATTCACTACTCCACCAACCGTGAATGAAGTTTCTCTTCCCCCACATCACTTCTTGTATTTGCTGTAGGTTACTTCCTTGATCTTTGCCATTCTTATAGTGGCTATATTAAATATAAAAGTTGTTTTTGCTTGTATCTTCTTAATTATTAGGAATGAAAATAATTTATTTTCATGTTCAGAGATCTCTGGTAAAATAGTAGGCCCAGTTTTTGAATAGGTAATTTTTCTTCTTTTTCTTCTTGCTGTTACTTTGACATTCTAGATATTAATCCTCTGTCAGATGTACTAAAGCTATTAAAAACATTCCTTTATCTTTAAAACCACTTGACATTTATACATATTTGAGATTTCAGAAGTATTCACTAAATGTATAGACAAAGTGAATATTTTTAAGAGTGAATTCTAAGTGAGTAACTGAATGAATAATGGTAGTTTATTGTGTCTTCAGATTTAGTTGATAAATATGCTTGACATAAATTTTGACATTTATTTATATATTTCTCTAACATTTTACAATCACATTTTATTCTTGGGTCAATTTCATGCCTCAGAGAGTAAGGTTTCCTTGCCCTCAGACCTTAGGACCAGGACCTAGTCATTGGGGCTCACACTGTAGAAAGTAAGAACTAACTTCTACTTGTGGTGTTCTGACTTTCATATGCATACTGTGATAAGTACATGTGACTACACACAATTAAACAAATATATAATATTAAACTAACTTTACATTTTTGAATATAGTATTAAACTTGAAATCTAATTCTGATGTTAATATTTTTATTAATTCTTCTCAAGTTGTTCAAAGATTATAGATTGTTCTTTGCCCTTTAGATTAGTTTTTAGCACCAGTTGAATGTTTCTCATTAGGGTAACTATATTAAGGAATGGCTTTAGGTGTGAACAATATTCAGGCTAGTTTTTATATAAACATAGACTAGCTGGTTAATATGGATCAGCATAAACAATTAGGCTGAATAGATGTTTATTTAGGGAGAAATAACTCACAACATAGGCAGATGAATACAGTGGGTTCCACAGGATCCTTAGCCTTCCAGCGTCCACCAGCAAGAGAGAGGCTCCGACCCTTCCTCAGCCTTTTCCCCCCAGGTCAAGTCCAGCCCTGTCTCCACTTCCAATGGGCATGATCTAAGCCACAGGTGCGAACAAGGTGAATATCTCACTACAACTGGTGTTATTTCTAAATTTTATTTTCAAATCCAAAAATTCTCCACTTTTCATTTTAGTTCAGTTCATATTTATTTTATTATTATTTTTTCTTATTTTACATATTAACCACAGTTCCCTCTCCCTCTTTCCCATGCCCTCGACTTGCTCCCATCCTGTTTCCCACCCCACTCCACAGGGATGGTGATGCCATCCAGGAGGGATCATGAAAATCTGTCAAGTCAGTCATTCAGAGCAGGGACCAGGCCCTTTCTCATGCCTCCAGGCTAAGGGAGTAACCCTCCATGGGGAATGTGCTCTCAAAGTCCTTTTGTAAACCAGGGATACATCATGGTTCCACTGTCAGAGGTTCCTTAGACTGTCCAGGCCTTCTAACTGAGACCCATGTTCATGGGGTCTGAGTAGGTCCAATGCCTGTTTCCTAGCTAATGGGGGTCCATTAGTTCCTCGTTGTTCAGGTCAGCTACTTCTGTGGGTTTTTGTAGCCTGATTTTTACCCCTTTTCTCATCACTCCTCCCTCTCTGCAACTGTATTCTAGGAGTTCATCTCACTGTTTACCTGTGGGTGTCTGCTTCTGTTTCTATCAGCTACTAGATGAGGGTTCTATGATGTCATATAAGTTAGTTATCAATCTCATCATCAGGGAAAATCATTAAGTGTAGCCTTTCCACTGTTCCTCAGATTGTTAGTTGGGCTCATGCTAGATAGAACCATGTCTATAGCCATGCACAAAATTTAAATCCAAATGGATCAAAGACCTCAACATAAATCCAGCCACACTGAACCTCTTAGAAGAGAAACTGGGAGTACAATTGAAATTGGTACAGAAGACTGCTTCCTGCACATAACCACAGTAGCACAGACACTAAGATCAACAATTAATAAATGGGACCTCCTGAAACTGAGAAGCTTCTGTAAGGCAAAGGACACAGTTGACAAGACCAAATGGCAGCCCTCAGACTGGGTAAATATCTTCACAAACCCCACATCTGACAGAGGGCTGGTCTCCAAAATATTCAATGAACTCCAGAAACTAGTTACCAAAACACCAAATAACCCTATTAAAAAGTGGGGTACAGAACTGAATAGAGAATTCTAAATAGACGAAATCAAAATGGCTGAAAGACACTTAAGAAAGTGCTCAACATCCTTAGCTATCAGGGAAATGCAAATAAAAACAACTCTGAGATACCATCTTACTCCTATCAGAATGGCTAAAATTAGAAACACCAATGACAACTTATGCTGGAGAGAATGTGGAAAAATAGGAATACTCTCTGCTGGTGGGATTGCAAACTTGTACAGCCATTTTTGAGATGAGTATGGCAGTTACTCAGGGAAATGGGAATCAGTCTACCCCAGGACGCAGTAATTCTCCTCTTGGACATGTTCTAAGTTGATCCACATCCATACAACAGGGACGTCTTTTCAACTATGTTTATAGTAGCATTGTTTGTGGTAACAGGAACCTAGAAGCAACCTAGATGCCCCTCAACTGAAGAATGGATAAAGAAGATGTGGCACATCTACACAATGGAATAACACTCAGTGGGGAAAAATTCAATGTAATCTTGAAATAGGCAAATGGATGAAGAAACCATCCTGATTGAGGTAACCTGTCACAAAACGAGGAATATGGCATGTACTCCCTCATATATGAATTTTGGACATAGAGCAAAGGATCACTATCCTATAATTCACACCACCAGAGAACAGAGAATCTAGGATACACGAAGGAAACTGGGAGATTCATACAAGATCCCTCACAGAAGGGGAAAGGAACAAGATTTTCTGGGAGTGTGTGGGGGTGCAGTGAGCAGAGAGGGAGTTGGGAGAAGGAGAGCAGGAGGAGAGGATAATATGGGGGACTAGGAAGATTGAATCAGGGGAGGAATAGAATAGATGAGATCAAGGAAAAAAAAGTATATCAGAATAGAGGGAGCCGGAGAAATGTAGAAATATCCCAGGACCTACAAGGATGATCCTAACTAACAATCAGTTCATGTTAAATCAATTTCATGTTCTGTGTACTACACTAAAATTTGTTAACTAAGTAATGAGCAATGGCGAATGATTCTTTGACAGATTAGGGAAAGATAGTTAAGATAGATGTTTAACTGAGATTATTGATCTTACTATACATAAGGATAAAGGTTCTTATTCCTTCACAGTATTAAAAATAATATTTTATATTATGATAGTTTATTGTAATTTTGATTTTTATTAGCTTCTATATGACCGAAGTAGCCCTATTTATGATAGTTTTTCACAAATAAAGATGACTCAATGGGAGGTTGTAAGAAAAGAAAATTATGAGGTAAACTCTGTGTTGTGATTTGAATCTGAAGAAATCCCTGTTTGTAGTAATATTCTCAGAGATAAAACCATCCATATTGGAGGGAATCTCATTAAGACATGGAACTTCCATAAAGAGGTAAAACAGCATGTTCTATGGAGAAATGAATCTATCTATCCTTCAGCAATCTTCTTAAGACAGGAACAAAAGAACTCAAATTATGTTCATATAGTTATTGAAACTGACAAAATTAACTAGGTTCTTTCCTCCTAAGGCATATATAAGTATCCAAGACCTTGAAGAGATACTCTCAAACAAACTGAGCTTCTTGAAAGAAGCAAAGTCCAACTGCCTAGAAGAAATGAAGATCAGGCAAGTTGGCTGAAAAACACTCAGATGAACTGATCCACATCAATAGGATACTTTTAGGACTTTTTAGATGCCTGTAAGAAGTAAAAAATGATCAGCATATTCAGCTTTCATAAGCTTTCACACATATTGGCATGGGATTTGTTGATACTGATGTCTTTCCATTATTTCTTCTAGTATAAGTAACCCTGCATGGCACTCCAGTAGGTAACCCCAATAAATCAAATGGATTCACAAAGGTCAAATTAGGTGTTATACTTACTGTGATCTGGAATCAGTTCCCTCTCTAGGGAAGCACTAACCATATCAATAATTTGTTAGTTTAAACCTACAGAGAGAAAGGTTATATTTTGAATTTTGAATGCATTGGTTTACACATAATGGCAATAACCCAATATTATATGAGTCACTTTTACTGAATTTCAAAAGATTAGGCAGTTGTTCATGCCTTCTTAGGAATACTATCACACAATGATCTTATAGGCTTATAACTTAAGCTTGTGTTATCCAAATGGTAGCCATACTGGAAGGCTGTGGTGCTACAAGATATGAGACCTATCTAGAGGAAATATAGCCATGATCATGTATACTAGTATATTATCACCTTTATAGGGCTTTATGTGAGAAGAGGTTTCTAGAAAGCCATTATGTGATCAATGACTGCCTTATACTTTCCCTACCACAAAAGTAGCTTACATGGATTTCCTAGAAAAATGGTCAGAAATTCTAAAACTGTGATTCAAATATAACTTTCCTTTTGTTAGTGCTTTTCTAAGATGTTCTGTAATATCAATGAGAAAATAATACGATAAATTTTACAAATCTTAAGGGAACAGAACTAACTGCATCAATATTTGTTACATAAAGATTTACTGAGAATGATTATATTAAGGTAAACTTTGAATATCTGATAAGGAATTTGGTATTGATTGAGACACAATGACAATGACACTTAATGTGTGTATTATTTAATTTAAATGGGTTTAGAGAGAATACAAGAGGAGATAAAATACAGAAAATTTTTAGGGATCAGTATTTCCTTATCTGTTGCTGAGTCCTCATGGCTCCCTTGTGGGAGGGGATGAGGATGAGAATGCATGGTGTCAATGACACAGGCACTGGGAGTCAGGTAAAAGAAAAACAGCAAATTCATTTACTCACCAATAAATAGAACCTGATATACCCTCCTTCCAGCCTAAGCTGCACTCTGATCCATTGATTTTGTATGGTTGCCCCTCATTGGCTATGCACTATTGGACCTAGGAGAGCGCCTTTTACTAGGACCTCAGACAGACTCAAGTTTAACTCATCTCTGGGCCTTGTAGGCCTTATTTTCCTACATTCACCTATTAAATAGTGACAAAAGTCTGTCATGAGCTACTCATAGGCAGAGCCTTGTAGAGTGCTGGAATATTCTTGATTACATGATGGTTTTATTTTTGTAAATATGTATGTATGTATGTATGTATGTATGTATGTATACAGAACCACAGACCTATGGTCAGAATGAAAAGTATTTAAGACGATGTTTGGAAATATTTTTATTTTAATAAAATTTGATTTTTAAAATTTTTATTATTATTAAAAATTTTATAAAATATATTTGAACATTATTTTACATTCCTCACACTTCCTATATATTTCTTACTTCATTACCCAGAAAACTTCATGTTTTCCTTCCTCAAATAAAACCAAAATAAAGTAAAAATACCAATATGACAAAAAAGACAAACTAAAAATAAACAAAACACACAAAACTATGAAGTTAATTTTGTGTTGACCAGCTACTCCAGGGCATGAGATGTGCCCTGTAGTGTGATTAATATACAGTGCCACTCCACTGGAGAAAAGGGATATTTTCTTTTATTTGTTTCAGGAATCTTACTACTTGGAATATATCAGAAGGTGGATATTCCTAAAACTTATTACATTATGATGAAAAGGGAATAATGTTGAAAGAATTTATTCAAACTAGTAAGTTTGAACAAATTTTATTCTTTCTTTATTTGGAAGTAACTAAATACAATGTTAAACTTCCAAATTAATGGTACTATGCAATTACTATTCAAATAAAAAACAGATATAACAGTGCATAGTATGTAAGAATATATTGCTAGGTATAAAGAAAAAATACAATGACATAAAGCATAATACTACTGTCATAAATTCAAAATCCATGCATTCTGTGATGGGAAGGACATTGGAATCATCATAAATGCAGACATGTTAAAACATACAAAGGTAAAAGAGACAAGGAATGTTACTGTTTCTAGAAATAATGGTAGAAAATTATCAAATGTATAATTCAGAATAAAAACTATCTCTAATACTTATCTTAAACATAATTTAATTTCAAACATAAAACTTTAATATTACAAAATATAAAGTATAAAATTTGTATAAATTTAAAACTATGAAAATATAATGGCTTATCTTGTTTGATTAAGGTATATTTCTCTTGTTTAATTTTGATTGAAAGCAATATCTGAGACTATATAAAGAAAGGCTTCACCTCCTAATAAATTGTGCTCAAAGTATTCAAATTTTCATTCTATTCTTAACTTTCCATGTTTACCACAAATATACTTAAAGAATATATACCAAGCCAATAATACAAATGATTTTCAGGTGTATAAAAATAATGTAACAAAAGAATTTATGTAGAAATTTTTCTACTGCTCTGCTTATGTTACTTATATCAATTACCTTCCCTGAGTCTTTAATTAAATATCTGTGTGCTTAATCATTAGTTCCTAAGGTAGTAAGTAATGGCATTTATCAACTAGTGCTATTTTCTGCATTCTGAGTTGAAAGAACAATTTTGTGGTTCCTTTGGCTTGAATGGGATAGCTTTATCTGGCCACAAGTTATATTATGTTCTATGGTAACATATAGTACATAATTTATGTTGACTTAAACATTTTCCAATAACAAAGGAAGTTATGAAGAAAGTAATTTAAGTCCAATGACTGCTTCTTTTAGAGAATAGATGGTGTTGTTAATGGGTTTATATTTATTAAATAGTTGAAAGCACTGGTGTTGGTGACTTTTTCACTATAATATAGTGCTTGTCTTATATGATGAAATACAAAAACAATTAACTAAAATATAAATAATCAAAATTTATGCTGTTGTTATTATATGGAAAAAATCATTGTGTTGGGAATATAGGACATAATTAAATAAACTATCAATAATAATGTATATTTTTCTAAGTTTAGAGATTTGTGGGATATTAATTATTGCTCCCTAAGAAGTAATACTGCAGCAACTAGTGTACCCCTTTATTTCAGAAAGTGGCAAGTGGTTCAATTATTTCCTTTTTGTCTCTCTTCACCATGACTTTGTTATGTAGCAAATTTTAATTGTCATTATGAGGCTCTTTTGTTCCCAGTTGAATGAAAAATAACTTGCAATTAATTTGACAGTTACAAATGAACACATTCTCTTGTTTTGTCTGAGAGGCCTGCATAAATACTGTTGTGAATTTCCTTTTGAGAAGAAAAGTGAAGCCTAATTATTTAAATGAATGTACAATAGGAACTGAAAATGTGCTATTACTTTGTTGTCTCTGCAATAAGATAAAATTCATATGCGGGTGATGTGACCATTTGCTTTGTGTCAAATAAGGTCATTTTAATACATTTCAGTGGATTTAATGAGATGGTATGCAATGTCAATTGTGTATGGGGCAGCACATGGTGTGATATATATATATGTATATATGTATGTATATATATACACACACACATATATGTATATATATGTGTGTGTGTGTGTGTGTGTGAAAATGTCTTAAATATATTTCTCTGAAACTTTATAGGATCTGCTATTAGTGTTTCTAACAAAGCATGGTCTAAGTGTGATTGTGTGATTTCCTGGCTTTCATAAAATGATGTAATGTTTGCCTGGGACTCATTATACCATCTTGAGTCATCTTTGGTTATTAAAGATTAAGCATGTGTTTAACTGTTAAGAAATCATTTCAGCACTACTCTTTGATATTTTAAATATTCATTTTTATGAGAGTTGTCTGAGTGCCATAGAGTAGTCCTCATATATTTCGGGCATGTGCTATAACTATGCCACATAAGAGATTTACTTTTAGCAAGTTGGAACAGCTTGTATTCCCATCAACAGTAGATGAAATTTCTTCTCCCAGTGTCTGTGTCATTGATACTATGCATTCTCATCCTCACCCCCTCCCACAAGGGGGCCATGACGACCCAGCATCAGATAAGGAAATACTGTGTTCAGGCTGGTAAGAGTGTTCCTTTAGGTGAAATAGACTCCCAAAGTTTGAGAAGGAGTTGGAGTTGGATTGGAGGCATGAAATGGAAAGGGGGATTATTCCCTGATATTAGAATTTTATAATTCAATATCCTACCTCTTTAACAACATGTCTATGGTGTTTTCTATGGAATATGTTATTTTAGAAGCAAAATACTTGTTATTACCACATTCTAATTATACAGATGTACATTTGTCTAATCAGTTATATTCAAGATTCAAGTCCTATAGTCTGGCTGTATGTGACATCCTCTAATTAAGATGGATTGATTAATTACATCTTATTATTACATCTTAAGTTTACATTTTGAAGTTTTAAATATCTTGACAGAATAATTTTTTTAAGAAAAAAATATCATGGATAATATTTCAGAAAAACACTTATGCATATATAGAATCATTTAAAGATAGTTTTCTACCCTATATATGAACCATTTTCTTGATTAAATTCATTTTTCTTTCTTTAATATTTATTTAAAAATAGGCTTGCCTTTATTTTCTCACTGTTTTAGACTGTAAGTTGTCTTTTCTCATCTCTCTTGAATTTTAATTATGGTATTCTTTGCTTTGTATAGATCCAGTATTTAATTAAAAATACATCTTAGGTGTCATGTATTTCTAAAAATCATGCAAAGCTATGTTCTTTGAAGTTTCTGAAAAGACAAAAAACTTTACTGAATGGAAAATTTCAACAATCTTAATGATCTGTGTTCTTGTTCTGCAGCCTTTCTGATTAGCTTTGAAGAAAGGATCTAGTTGCCAGTGATGAAAGACCAAGGCTCCTTTCTGAGGATCATTCTCCAGAGGCTTCTTACCTTAGTACCAGGATATCATCTTGGCAGATTTCAAATATAAATGAACCCAATTTTTGCATGGAAGCATATGAAAGTGAGTTAAATTTTAAATCCTTTTTAAAACCATAAGTCTTGCTTATATATCATTGAATTTCAAGAATATTTCATATTCAACCCATCCCTTAATTGTTTGTAAGAATGATAGAATTATAGATATCTAAGTTTACCAGTAGCACGGCTTTTGAATTTAATGATTTTCAATTAAGAAGGTATATCATTAATTTTTTTAATATAATTGTTTTTCTAATTTTACATATAGATCTCATTTCCCTCTCCCTCCCATCTTCCCATCTCTCTCAAACCACCACCACCATGCTGTTCACAATCCACTCCCCAGGGAGGCTGAGGCCTTTCAGTAGGGATCACCAAAATCTGTCAAGTCATTTCCAGTAGAGCCTAGGTCCTCCCTCCTATCTCTAGGCTAAAAAAGTATCCCTCCATGGAGAATATGCTCCAGAAGTCCTTTCATGCAACAGGAATACATCCTGGTTCAGTTGTCAGAGGTCCCATCGACTGCCCAAGGCTTCTAAGAGTGACCCACGTCGATCCAGTGCTGGTTTCACAGGTGTCAGTCTGGAGCCCATGAGATCCACCTTCTTCAGGCAAGTTTTCTCCGTGTTTCTGCAGCCTGGTATTGAGCCTTTTGCTCATAACTTCTCCCTCTCTGCAACTGGATTCCAAGAGTTCAGCTCAGTGCTTAGCTGTGGTACTCTGATACTGTTTCCATCAGCTATGACATGAAGGCTCTAGGATGGCTTATAAGTTATCAGTCTCATTATTAGGGAAGGGCATTTAAAGTAGCCTCTCCACTATTGCTCAGATTGTTAGTTGGGGTCATCCTAGCAGATCTCTGGACATTTTCTGAGTGCCAGACTTACCTTCAAAGCTATAATGGCTCTATTATGGTAACTATTTTCTTGTTCTCCTTTATTCCCCCCAGACTCAATCTTCCTGCTCTCCCATGTTCTCCCCTACACTTCTCACTCTCCTAAGTCCCTCTCCACTCACTGCCTGCCTCCTGCTCCCAATATGCTCAGGAGATCTTGTCCTGTTCCACTTCTTTGGGGACAACGTACGTTACTCTTAGGGTTCTCCTTGTTACCTACCTTCTCCGACAGTGTGGATTGTAGGCTGGTGAGACTATGCTCTATGGCTAAAATCCATATATGAGTGAGTACATACCATATTTGTCTTTTTGTGACTGGGTTACCTCACACAGGATGGTTTCTTCAAGTTCTAGCCATTTGCCAGAAAATTTCAAGATTCCATTGCTTTTTATTCCACTAAGTAGTACTCCATTGGGTAAATGCACCACATATTCTTTATCCATTCTTCAGTTGAGGGGCATCTATATTGCTTTCAGTGATGGGAGTCATCATTCTATAAATATGCTTATCTTATTGGTTAATGGATAAAACACTGTTGGCCAATATGAAAGCAAGATAGATGAGACTAGGAGACAAGCAGAATTCAGGGAGAGTTAGAAGGAGATTCTACATGTAGGACAAAGTGCAGAACTCTGGTCTCTCTCCAGTAAAATAGGACCAAATGGAAAAACTTAGATTAAAAGAAGTGGGTTAATATTAAAGAAAGCGTTAGCCAATAAGAAAAGCTAGAACACCCAAGAGCCTGTATCTGAGTGTTATTTGTGGCTGATGCGGCTCTGGAACCAGGCCTATGGGGGAAAAAACTCATAATATTCCAAGTCCTTGCTATTAACAATAATGCTGCTATGAACATAGTTGAATAGATGTCTTTGATGCATGGATGTACATCTTTTGTATATATGCCTAAGAGTGGAGTTGCTGGATCCTGGAGTAGACTGATTCCCATTTTCCTGAGGAAACACCAAACTGATCTCAAAATGACTGTAAAAGTTTGCACTCCCATAGCAGTGCAGGAGTGTTCCCCTCTCACCATATCCACTCCAGCTCAAAGTGTCATTGGCATTTCTGATTTTAGCCATTCTGACAGGAGTAAGGTGGTATCACAAAGTTGCCTTGATTTGCATTTCCCTGATTGCTGAGGATGTTGAGTACTTACTTAAATGTCTTTAAGCCATTTTTGATTTCTCTATTGAGACTATTTTATTCAGTTCTGTACCCCACTTTTTAATTGGGTTGTTTGGTGTTTTGTTACTAGCTTCTTAGTTCTTTGTGTATTTTGTAAATCAGCCCACTGTTAGATGAAATACGTCGAGGTTCTTTTCCCACTCTGTGGACTGCTGTTTTGTCTTGTTCTCATTGTCTTTTCTTTTTTTCTTTTCTTTATTTTTTTTTTTTTTTGCTTTACAGAAGCTTCTCAGTTTTAGGAGTTCCCACTTAATCCTTGTTTATCTCAGTGTCTGTACTACTGGTGTTATGTTCAGGAAGCAGTCTCCTGTACCAAACCTTTCAAGGGTACTTTCTCTTCTAAGAGGTTCTGTATGGTTAGATTTAAGTGAGGTCTTTGATCCATTTGGACTTAAGTTTTGTGCATGGTGATAGACATAGGTCTATCTACAGTCTTCTACACACCAGCATCCTGTTATGTCAGCACCATTTGTTGAAGATACTTTCCTCCTTCCATTCTATTCTTTTAGCTGTTTTGTCAAAAAGCAGGTATTCCTTGGTGTGTGTGTTAATATCAAGATTTTCAATTAAATTCCATTGGTCTCCCTGTTTTGTGCCAGTACCAAACAGTTTTCAGGACTATAGCTCTATTACAGAGTTTGAGTCAGGGATACTTATGACTCCTGAAGTTCCTTTATTGTACAGTGGAGTTTTGACTATTCTGTGACTTCTGTTTTTCCATATAAATTTGAGTATTGTCCTTTCAAGGTCAGTGAAGAATTGTGCTGGGATTTTGATGGGGATTGCATTGAATCTGATGATTGCTTTTGACAACATTGCCATTTTTACTATGTTTATCCTACCTATCAAAGAGCATTGGATATCTTTCAATTTTCTGTTATCTTCTTTAGTTTCTTATTTTAAAGACACAAAGTTCTTGCTATATAGGTCTTTCACTTGTTTGATAAGCGTTACCCCAAGATACTTTACATTGTTTGTGGCTATTGTAAAAGGTGATGTTTCTCTGACTTTTTTTTCAGCCCCTTTTTTGTCGGTATATAGTAGGGCTACTGATTTTTTTGAGTATCCTGATAAATTTTTGTATCCTGATAATTTGCTGAATGTGTTTATCAGCTGTAGGAGTTTCCTGGTAGAGGTTTCCAGTCACTTAAGTAAATTGTCATATCATTTGCAAATAGTGAGAGGTTGTCTTCGTCCTTTCTAATTTATAACCCCTTAATCTCTTTTTTTGCCTTATTGCTTTAGCTAGAACTTCAAGTACAATATTGAAGAGATATGGTCAGAGAGGGCAGCCTTTGCTTGTTTCTGATTTTAGAGGAATAGACTAAATCTTCTCTCCATTCAGTTTGATGTTGGCTGTTTGTTTACTGTATATTGCTTTTATTCTGTTTAGATATGTTACTGTTATCCCTAATCACTTCAAGACCTTTACCATGAAAGTGTGTTGGATTTTGTCAAAAGTTTTTTCAGCATCTAGTGATCTAGACAATCATGTGTTTTTTCTTTTATAGTTTGTTTATATGGTGGATCACATTGATAGATTTTTGTATGTTGTACTATGCCTGCAGCCTTGTTATGAAGAAGCAAACTCACCCAGGAGGAATAGATGACTGGAAATAATCAAAGGGCTGAAATCAATAAAGTAGAAATGAGAAAACCAATACAAAGAATCAATGTAACCAAGAGTTGGTTTTTTGAGAAAATCAACAAGATTGACAAACCTTTATCCAAACTAACCAAAAAGCAGAGAAAGATTATGCAAATCAACTAAATCATAAATTAAAAGGGGGACAAATCAATGGACACTGAAGAAATCCAGAGAATTTTCAGGTCATACTTTGAAAACCCGTATTCCACAAAATCTAGAATTTCAATGGAAATGGAAAAATTTCTGGATAGCTATCTCTTTCCAAAATTAAATTAAGAACAGATAAGCAACTTAAATAGACCTACAACCCCAATTTATATAGAAACATTCATCAAAAGCCTCCCTACCAAAATATGCCCAGGGCCAGATGGCTTCAGTGCAGAATTCAACCAGAAATTCAAAGAAGAGCTAATATCTTTACTCCTCAAATTGTTCCACACAATAGAAGCAGAAGAATCATTACCACTCTCTTTTTATGAGACTAAAATCATCTTGGTACCCAAGCCACACAAAGACATAACTAACAAAGAGAACTACAGAACAATATCCCTAATGTAATTATCAATGAATTTCTAATTGATTATCTCATGTATAATAAATAATTACTTGACAATATAGTATAAATGATGAGTTGAAAAACTCTAAATTCCTTCTAACTACTTTTAAACTCAGCCTTAACACTTATAAACTGAAAGAAAGAGGTGTTATGAATAAGTTTTTTTCTGCCAGCCCTGGCCCCAGAACTGCACCACCCCCAAATAACACATTGAGACAGTATATTAGATACAAAGCTGTTAGCTTGTTATAATCATTGCTTAATGGCTAGCTCGGTCTTAAATATTAACCAATTTCTATTAATCTAAGTATTTCCATGTGGTCTCATCTTACTGGAGAGAGGGCCTGGACCTCTGTTCTCTCCAGTTCCTCTGGGAATCCTCCTTGTGTCCTAGTCCCACCCATTTTGCATTCCTATTGGGCAGCAGTTCTTTATTCATTAACCAACAGGAGAAATATTTTACAGAATGACATCTCCCATCAAAGAGGAAATTTTTATTCCCTTCTACTTTTTTCAGTTCTTTATCCCGTAAGATATTAATAATCATAACAATACCATATAAAATGTTTTTAAGCATATAGCTGCTGTTTTAAAACCACATGAAGATGAAACCAGGTTGTCACACCAAAGAATGTAGTTTTAAGCAATTATCAAATATGTGTGCAAAGAGTTAACAAGTTTTAAGACAATGTTCAATAGAATCAAGGAATCTACCTTTACATAAAAAGTGAATAGAGTAAAAATTTTCCTCTCTCCACTTAATATTTGAGTTTTTTATTTTAATAGTTTGTGGAATAGCTACTCAAAATGGTAGTGAGATGGTATCACCTTTTAATTTTGACATATATTTTCCTAGTGGTGACCATTATCTTGCATATTGGTTGATCTTTTATGATATATATAATATTAAATATTTGTAATATTAAATATATATGTAATGTTAAAATATATTATGATTTTAGGTGATTTCAATTACTTTGTTTTGGAGGTTTTGCTATTTAATTAAGTTACTTATAAATTTTGAATAAACTAATAATATTGTGTTTAAGTAGTTTCTCCTGTAAGTTCTTCAAATTATGAGCTCCACTGATTGATTGTTTCTTTACTCAGTAGGATTGTAAATTAGTGTAACCATTATGCTGTATGAATATATTTAGAAACTGAGGCAAACATAGTTGAATATTGAGCTTTTTTTATACTTGATGAATACTGAATGCCATTTTATCATTCCAATGTTCATGCTTGAAGCATTTCAAAATGATAGCTACCAATGGTAAGCTTATTCAGATTAAGCCAGGTATATTTTTGACAAAATAATTTTGGGAAGTTTAAGGTTTATTAATTTAAATACTTCACTAATTAATGTACCAAAGATTAATGATTTAAAGCAACCTGAATCGGCTCAAATGATTTAGAAGCTGAAGGAATGCATACTTGTAAATGTGCAGAGTTTTAAAACATATTTAACTAACAACCAAAGGGTCATGCACATTGACAGTCTCAGCAGTTTTGGAAGAAAGCTACAATTCCATTTTTAAAAGGTGAGCAAAGCAGATGTACTATCTTTGGACTGCTCCCTTTAGACTTGTAGACTATGAATCAGCAGTAAAGATCATTACTGCTGCTTCATGGCCTATACATATATTCAACAAGAGCATATATATATTTGCTCAAATTCAATACAAGTTATTTTTAATTATTTGATGTCAATCTTAAACAAATGTAATGAAGATGAAAACAATTTTGGAAGTCACTTATGTGACTATGCTAGAAGGTGAAAGTCATTAAGTCAATTAAGGTAAAACAATGTGTTCACTTCTGTGATCATGTATTTGCCAATTTGGAACTCTCTATATCTCCAAAATGTATACTGGATTAATTTTTAGGACTAGTCATTCTCTGATGACAAAATTCTTTGTTTATTTTGTAAATAAGAAAGAAAGTACTCTATGGTCTTCTTTTCTGTTTTTACATTTGAGATTGAATTATAATTACATTTTTTCCTTTCCTTTACTACCTTCACATTCTCCCATAACCATCCTTGGTTGCTCTCAAAGTCATAGTTTATTTCTCTTTATTTGTTATTACATGAATATATGTATACATATATATACTCCTAAATATAGTATACTTAGTTTTCATACTGCTACACATATTTCAGTGTAGCTTGTTGTCTTCAGGCCAGCCCGCCCGCTGCTGGTCTGATGTGCAGGCCCCCAATAACACGCAGGAGACTCTATATTTGATAAAATCCCATTGGCCAATTACCATTACTGTTTATGGGCTAGCTCTGTCTTAATTATTAACCCATTTCTACTTATCTAAGTATTTCCACGTGGTCGTCTTATCGGGGAGCCGCGCGGCAGGCGTCCTGCTCCTTCCCCGGGCTACATCTTGACGATGGGAGATGTTATTCTGTAGATATGTTTCTCATACTGGTGAATAAAGCTCTGTGGCCAAATAGGAAACGAGATAGGCGGGGCTAGGAGACCAGGAGGAGGAGAGAGGAAGTAGTTGAAGTCGAGATGTAGCCGGGGAGGAAGGAAGACGCCTGCCGCGCGGCTCCCCGATAAGACGACCACGTGGAAATACTTAGATAAGTAGAAATGGGTTAATAATTAAGGCAGCGCTAGCCCATAAACAATAATGGTACTGGCCAACAGGATTGTATCAAATACAGAGTCACAGAGTGTTAGTTGGGGTTAGCGTGGCTGTGGGCAAACATGGCGGCAGAACCAGGAGGCCGGCAGGGAGAAACCTGCCGCAACATTTCAGGACTGACAATTTGGTAATGGACAAACAGTTGATGTGCTCTTCCTGGGATTGATGATTTTTTTTCCATCCTGAACGTTCTATAGTTTCATGTTTGATGCCATCCAGTTAACTTTCTCTATTTGCAGTTGATATGATAGTTTACATAAGTGACCCAAAAAATCTCTACCTGGGAACTCCTACAGCTGATAAACACCATTTGCAAAGTAGCAGGATACAAGATAAACTCAAAAAAATCAGTAGCCCTACTTTATTCAGAGGACAAAGGGACTGAGAAAGAAATCAGAGAAACATCACCCTTTACAATAGCCACAAACATCATGAAGTATCTTGGGGTAACACTTATCAAACATGTGAAAGACCTATATAATATGAACTTTGTGTCTTTAAAGAAAGAAATTAAAGAAGATACCAGAAAAATGGAAAGATCTCTCATGCTTTTGGATAGGTAGGATAAACATAAATGTTGCCAAAAGCAATATACAGATTCAATGCAATCCTCATTAAAATCCCAGCAGAATTCTTGACTGTAATTGAAAGGATAATAATCAACTTTATATGGAAAAACAAAAAAACACAGGATAGCCAAAACAACCCTGTACAATAAAGGGACTTCAGGAGGCATCACCATTCCTGACTTTATGCTCTACTATAGGGCTATAGTCCTGAAAACAGCCTGGTATTGGCACAAAAATAAACAGGTAGACAAATGGAATTGAATTGAAAATCATCACATTAACCCACACACCTACAAACACCTGATTTTTGACAAAACAGCTAAAAGTATACAATGCAAAGAGGAACGTATCTTAAACAAATGGTACTGCCACAACTGGATGATGATGTGCAGAATACTGCAGATACTCACATGTCTATCACCACACAAAAAATAAAGTCCAAATGGATCAAAGATCTCAACATAAATCCAGCCACACTAAACTTCTTAGAAGAGAAAGTGGGAGGTACCCTTGAACAAATTGGTACAGGAGACTGCTTCCTGAACTTAACCCCAGTAGCACAGACACTGAGAATGCCAACTAATAAAGGGACCTGCTCAAACTTAGAAGCTTCTGTAAGGCAAAGGACACAGTTGACATGACCAAACAGCAGCCCACAGAATGGGAAAAGATCTTCTGCAATCCTACATCCAAAAGAGGGCTGATCTCCAAAATGTATAAAGAATTCAAGAAAATAGTCACCAAAACACCAAATAACCCTATGAAAAATGGGGTACAGAACTGAATAGAGAACTCTCAATAGAGGGATTCAAAAAGGCTGAAAAACACTTAAGAAAGTGCTCAACATCCTTAGCATCAGGGGAATGCAAATCAAAACAACTCTGAGATACCATCTTACTCCTGCCAGAATGGCTAATATTAGAAACACCAATGACAACTTATGCTGGAGAGAATTTGGAGAAAGGGCAACACTCCTCCACTGCTGGTGGGCATGAAAATTTGTACTGCCATTTTGGAGATCAGTATGGCAGTTCCTCAGACAATGGGGATCAGTCTAGCACAGTACCCGACAATCCTCTTTGGCATACACCCAAATGATTCACATCCATGCAACAAAGACATGTGCTCAATAATGTTCATAAGCAGTGCTATTTGTAACAGCATGAACCCGGAAGCAACCTAGATGCCCCTCAACTGAAGAATAGATAAAGAGGATGTGGTACATTTACACATTTGAATTCTACTCTGTAGAAAAAAAATCATTGGAATCTTGAAATTCGCAGGCAAGTGGGTGGAACTTGAAAAAACCATCCTGAATGAGATAACCCGGTCACACACAAAACAAGAAACATGGTATGTATTCACTCATATATGGATTTTAGACATACAGCAAAGGATTGCCAGCTTATAATTCACACCACCAGAGAAACTAGGATACAAGGAGGATTCTAAGAGGTTCATAAAGGTCCCTCACAGAAGGGGAATGGGACAAGATTCAGAGCATATGGGGAGTGGGGGGGCGGTGAGTGGTGAGGGAACTAGGAGAAAGAGAAGGGGCAGAGAGGAGAGCACATGGGACTAGAAAGATTGAGTCAGGGGAGGAATAGATGAGAGAACAAAACAGAACAGAACAGGAGAGAGAGAGAGAGAGAGAGAGAGAGAGAGAGAGAGAGAGAGAGAGAGAGAGAGAGAGAGAGAGAGAGAGAGAATGAATGGGGAGCCATTACAGGTTTGCAAAGAAAACTGAACCTAGAGAAATGTCCAGAAACCTACAAGTCTGACCCTAACTACTAATTTCAGCAATAGTGGAAAGGCTATCATAAATGCTTTTCCTGATAATGAGATTGATGACTAATTTATCCACTATCATGGAGCCCTCATCTAGGAGCTGATAGAAAAGAAGTAGACATCCATAACTAAACAGTGAGCCAAAATGAAATCCAGATGCAGAGAGAGAGGACAAGATGAGACCACAGAAACACATAGAGACAGTTGACCTGAAGAAGGAGAAGCTAATGGGCCCCCAGACTGATAGCTTGGAATCCAGCAGGAGACTGACTCAGACATGGGTCTCAGTTAGAAGGCCTGAGCAGTCTAAGGGACCTCTGACAGTGGAACCAGGATGTATCCCTGGTGCACAAAAGGACTTTGGGGGCACATCACCCATGGAGGGATACTCCCTTAACCTAGAGACAGGAGAGAAGTCCTAGTCCCTACTGCAAATGACTTCACAGATTTAGATGACCTCTCTTGGAAGGCATCACCCTACATGTGGAGTGCGGGGGTGGATGAGAGAGGATGGTGGTTGGGGGCAAGGGAGGGTGAGAGAGTGGGGATGAAGGGGCGAGAGAGGGAGAGGGAACTGGGATCGATATGAACAATAAAAAATAGAAAATATTTAAAAAATTAGATAGGCATTTTTATTGATATTGTATTGAATCTGTAAATACTTTTTTGATGAAATGGTCAGTTTGTCAATGTTAATTCTATCAGTCCATGAGCATGGGTTGTCTTTCCATTTTCTAATGTGTTTGTGTATTATTTTAAAGTTTTCCTCATAGAGATCTTTTACATCGTCGAATGGGGGAAAGCCCATGATCTTCTTTTCTGTATGTTTGTTGTCAGAGTACAGAAAAAAAAATGTGTTGATTACTGTTAGTTGACTGCATGTACTGTCACATTACTGAATTTACTGTTTCTAGAAGTTTTCTGGCAGAATATTAGGAATCGCTGATGCATAGCATCATGCCATCTGCAAACAGGGATAGTTTGGTTGTTCTTTGCTTTACTGTGTTTGATATTCTTGGTTATCAACTTATCTCTATCTGGAATGAACTATAATGCAGATATTGAAAGCATGCCTGGGAGGGATTTTCTGCTTTGATTGATGTGGGTGAATCCATTTTTAGTATCAGCCTTTGTGATAAGCTATCATTTTTGATCCTGATAGTAATAAAGAAAAAATAATTGCCTTTGAAACAAATCTTGAAGTGGGAAAACTCAAATATGGGCCACATCTTCTACTAGAAGCATATATCTGCTTTTTCTTTTCTTTGCTAGCACATCCATTCCTTCACTAGCATTGGTGCCAACTTCTTCAGATTCCAACATATACATAAAACCACCAAGCCTTGTGGGACTGAGCAACTACTAGGTTTTTGGGCTCTACTTTCTCAGCTAGCCATTGTTGGATTAGCTGTACTAGAGCATCTAAGTCATTCCAAAAAATTTGTATATAATATATAGTAAGTATGTATGTGTGTATATACTTATACATGTAGAGATTAACTGGCTTTGTAGAAATAAATTGAGAGTACTCTCTCTCTCCTTTTTTTAATAGTTAAAAAATACTTGGTTGTATATCTTTGAAAGTAGTATTCTACTTTGAATGAATCTATCACTTTACTTTTTTGTTCTACCTAGAAGGTTTTTTTTTCTATTTTAATCTCATTTGTTTTGAGTAGGTTTCAGTCATTCAATTCTCAGTTTAATTTTGGTGGTATTTTTAATTGAGAATAATTTTCTTTTCTTTGAAGTCTTCCAGATTAATGATGTATGAGGTTGTATAATATTTCCTTATAATATTCTGACATTCTTTGTTGTCCTTTGCAGTATTTCCCTATTTATTTCTGATTCTGTGAATTTGGGTCATCTCTTTGTTTCTATGTTTCTTTCTTTCTTTTATTCTTCCTTCCTTCCCTTTTGTTTTTCTTTCTTTCTCTTCCTTCTTCTTTAATTTTTTGGGACACATAAATATCTTACTTTTTCAAAGAACAAGAGCTTAGATTTATTATTTATGATATTTTCTTTTCTGTTTCATTGATCTCTTCTTTAACATTTGTTATTTCTTACCAGTCAGCAGTGTTTTGATTTGCTCACTTCTTGTTTTCTATCTTTGAATTGCATCATATGATCATTTATTTGTGCTCTTTCACATTTTTTTTTAAGTGCAGGTACTTAGAGCTACACATTTTCCTCATAAGACTGTTTTCAGTGTCTCTCAGAGGACATTTTCTTAGTTCTTTCCTAATTAATTCTTTGACCCATTCAGTAATAAATTGTTTCATTTCTATGATTAAACAATTTACTAAATTGAGTATTTACTAAATTATTTTTATCAATTTTAAATTTTATTGTATTCTTGTCAGGTTGGATTTAAGGAGTAATTTACATCGTTTTGAATTTGTAAAAAATAATTGTCTGTGTGTTCCAGATTGCAGTTTATTATAAAAATGATTCCATGTGCTGCTGAATAAAATGTGTATCCTTTAGTGATTAGGTAGAATATTCTGCAGGTTTCTGTTAAGTCCATTTGCTACGATGTCAATTAATTCTTATGGTTCTATGTTTATTTTTGAACAGATGACTGGTCTATTGAACAAACTATGGAAATGAAATCACCTACTATTAATTTACCAGGCTGGAGGAAGACATAGGAAATATGGGCAAAGAATGGGGTTGTGGAGTATTTTGCACACAGTGTGGGTCTTGGCTGTGCCATAGGCAGGGCTAGTCAGGCAAGGATGGGGCCATGTCTGTGAGATTCAGGCTAGACATGAAAGGTTGCAGAAAAGGAATGGGTGTGATAATCTGGGTAATCACCAGGGTAGACTCCAAAGGAGGATGTGAGAAGTTTGGAAATGGAATGGAGCCTCCAGGTTCTAATAAAATAATATATATTTTAAACTATTTTGTTTGACAATTTCAATTATATTAAATTATACACTCACATACAAACACATACTTAACATTTTTGTGTGAAATTAGAAGAATTAACATAGTTAAGAGAAAGGTAAATATTGATGATAGTGTAGTGTAGAGTAGATCTTTTGTAATTTAATCTTATTTTTATGAAATTCATACATGAGAACTGCATCTGCATTACTCCCACCTGTCCTTTTAATGATATTTACTCCCGTGTTCCACACCCCACTCCAAAATTTACAATGTCTTCTTTGTACTGCAAAATAGAACATTCAAGGTCTCAGTTAAAAATAATAAAAAAAACCCACCTATTCATTTATTTACTCCTTGCCAAATCCTATTCATGTGCAGCAAGACAGCAGGGGCACTATTTTGCTCTACATATTTATTCCTATAAAATGTTTAATCACCTTACAAAAGCTATTAAAAGAACACCACTAGGGATCTGTTACTGTAGAACAATTGTGTACAAATGAAAGATATTGTGAAATGTATGCAATTAGAATATTTTAGTATCACAAGTAAATATTAACAATAAATTGATGAAACAAATTTTGTGACATACATTTTAACACTATAAGAATATTTTGATTTCAATATTATTAAAATAGTAGTTATGTTTTATGTTTTTATATTTCATATTGAGGACCTATGCACATTTTAAACATAAAGCAAATTTAAGTTTGTTTCAGCCACTTTTAAAATGCTTAAGGTACCATTTTAGGCAGTGAATATCTAGAATTGGGAAGTTGTATGATTTTTAAAATGATTTAGTAAATGCACTTTTCATTAGAGATTTCCCAAAAACATCAATAGAGGTATACTGCACTGATTTCACATTTCACTAAAGTATATGGGCTTTTTTAAAAAAGAATTTTCAGTCCATTGCCTGCATTAAAAGATTCAAATTAAAGTGAGGTTTTTCTGAATGGATAGAAGCTACCAACCTAGGACCTATTTGCAGTTAATTGAAATATGCATTAGTTTTGTGATATAAACTTTTGCCACAGGTGATTTCTTTTTTGAAAACTTAACATGAACTCATCCCAATGACATTGATTAGTTTGTCTTTTATCATAGTTTCACAATATCAGTGAGATTTTTGGGAGGTTTGAGTCATTTTACTATACAGTTAGGGGTGACTCTTGGGTTAATAATATACAATTAGAATTATTATGATCTACATCATTTATGTCATGAAATCTGTGCATGGTTTTCTATAAACTCATCTTCCCCAAATTAAAAAAAAAATATGAGTCTGCTTAATAATTCCCCCCAATTTATACATTAGTTGATGATTTCCATATTTCATCTTTAGTTTTAACACCAATCTCACTTGTATTGCTTTGATTTCCACAAACATTTTGCAAGTTAATTAATCAAGCTATCACTAACTTTCCAAATTTTCCACACAGAAATAAAATTCAGTACTCTAACAAAATAAGTCACTATTCTTATGTTGCATTTGCTAACTTTTTCTTTGCTATTATCAAATACCAAGTATTAAACAACTAATAAAAATAATAGTTTATATTAGCTCAATGTTTGAGGTTATTGTAAAATATTACAGGTGGCAGGAAGGTCAAATGACTGGTAACTATCTCCACAGTCAAGATTACTGTCTGATTATGGTTATGTTTTATCTGATTCCTCTTATTTATGGTACCCATATTAAGGGTTGGTCTTCTTGGCCTACTTAACCCTCTCTTTAGAAATGTTTTCACATAGAAGACAAGAAGTGTGCCTCTTAGTTTATTCCAAGTCCAATGATGCAGGGAATGAAAGTTACTTTTCTGCTTTTAGTATTAAAATATAATAATACTTAAATACCATGATATTAAATACAACGGCATATTGAAAATACTTTGCATATGTGTGTGATTATTTGATGTTAGTTATTTTCATAAAATAGAAAGTTTCCTGGGTGGATATATTGTTAAAACACCCAGCAACATTAACCTTCACCTACAGTCTGTCCTGCCAACTGGATGTACTGGGAAAAGAGTGACACAGAGATTGTGTAAGAGGTTAAATTATGACTGGTCTAGCCTGAGATCTCTGCTACAAGAGTGAGCCAACCCCTGACACTGTCTGGAGCAAAAGGGTACAGTGGCTGTCTAGATGGTCAGGACATGTAGGATAGAACCAAACATGACCTGAGGAAAACAATGCCAATGTCATGACAGCTAACGATATTCTGCTATACTCTGATTTGTTCCTAGCCCAAGCAATAGTCATTAGAGAGAGTTCATCCAGCAACTTGTCGAAGCAGATTCAGAATTCCACAGTCAAACATTAGGCTGAGGTTCAGTAATCCTACTGAAAAGAGGGAGGGTGGATTATATAAGCCAGAAGGGTCAAGGACTTTATAACAAAGTCCACAGAATCAAAAAATTTTGCATCATTGAAGTTCACAGAGATTGAACTGACTATCATGGAGCCAGCATGGGACTAAACTTGGCCCTTTGAATATATATGACAGTTTTGTAGCTTGGTCTTCTTGTGGGACTCCCAACAGTGGGGGCAAAGGCTGTCTCTGATTCATACTGGCTTTTGGGACTCTATTACTCACACATGTTAGCCTTGCCGAACCTTAATACAAGGCGAGGTGCTTAGTCTTAATACAACTTTATATGCCATATTTTGTTGATATCCATGGGAGAACAGCCTTTTCTGAAGAAACTGAGAAGTGTCTGAGGAGGGAGGAGACAGAAGAGGTAGAGGACAGGGCCTGGGAGGACAGGAAGGAGTAGAAGCTGTGGTTGATATGTAAAATAAACAAATTAATAAAAAAGGAAAGTTAACTAGGAAATTTGAAACCCACATGGACACAATCAACCATAACACATGAAAGAAATGTTTTTAGAAATAAAATAATATATTCATATAGCTAATACCATTAGTGTTAGCTGGGAAACTACATTTTGAAGGCCTTGTCATAGGCACATGTGATGTAATTATTTCTATAGGAGAATGAAACTATCCAGTGGACATGGTTTGATTAAGGTGATATGGTTAATATATAATGGCACTGGAACTACAATATGTCTTCAAAAATAAGTGTAAAATCTCTATGAAACCAATTGCCTGTCATTTATCCTCTATAAAGTTAAAAGAAAATCATTATTGAGCTTGTGAGACCACAGCCAAGATCACATTGGAGGCAGGCTGCACATTACATGAGTCAGACATCCTGGCAGCTTTCATGACAGTTGACATCTTGGGCTCAAGGGAGGAGGCCAAAAAACTACATTCTTACAGACCATGACAATATTTCTTGTTTACAACCATGACCCCGAGTCTTCCAAAAATAGACATGAACATATTAAAAAGAATCTTAAATTCAGAAAGAGTTTCATCAACATGGAACAAACAGTTACATAGGAAAAAATCTTGAAAAATGCCCACTTTCAAAGTGCTCTTATTACAGAGACGCCATGGGCATCTTCACCTATAGCTTTCCTAAAACATCTTACTTGTTTTTAGAGGTGAAATAACTCAGGGTTGATTTCATAACCCTGGTAAATTTTCCCCCTTTACCATGTCTCTGGGAATACTAGAATAATCTACTACAGCAAAATTTCTTAGAATCACTAGATTCTACACACAGGATTGCTTTATTTTTATTTTTTTATCAGTGATGTTTAATCTGTGAAGTGTTTATTTTTTAGTATGTGTGGGTTTTAATCTGTGGGTTTGGAGTATTTGGATCTAAGTCATCTGATAGCAGTTCTTTGGTGTGTGTGTGTGTGTTGGGGGGGGTTCTCCATTACTTCCTTTTGCTTCAATCTTGAAAGGTGTGCCATTTTCTGTCCTTTGAAAGGCTTGTTATTGTATTTCTTCCTCTTATTCTATGACTTAATTCCATAATATCTCAATAAATTATCTTTATTTGCTTACATTATAAATTGGATTCCTTTTGCTTGTGTAACAGCTGTTTAAATGAAGCTATATAAAGAGAAACTGACTTGTTCAAAGTCACACAGCAAACAATAAAACCAGTACAGAATGACAGTATCTTGATTGCCAATATGGTCTATATGCTAATGCCATGCATTCCGAGAAAAATTCTTCATTCCATAGAAATTCTGAATGCATAAGGATTTTTTAGGACAATAAAAGTATTGAAGTTAATATTAAGCAAAAATCTAAGCAGAAAGCATAAATTTATAATTACAAATATTACAAGATAGAGTTGTGAATTTGAAGCTAATCTGGACTACTGTGTGACCTTATCACAAATAAAAAATATTTAAAATAACTATACTGACTATTATCCTTCAGAAATATTGGGAAAAAAGAAATACTGGGGAAATACAGTTATGGTTCTAAAAAGGGTACAGTTCATTTAGTCACAGAAGTGTGGGTATGATTGTCTCTTTAAAAGAGAAAGTTGAATTTTCAGCTCTTTGATTCTGACAGATTTTAAATGACATATCACCCTTTAGTTCTGCTCTGGCTCATGTGGATACTAAAGGATACTGACCTCAAAGGGACATTTGTAATAAATTATTGTAGAGAAAAGTATCTTGGTATCTAGAGTATGTAGTGAGATTTGTAAGTGGATAAGAAGCTGTAAGTGGTGATTTGCAGCATGAATGGGCAAAGACACATTGTCTTTAAAAGGGAACCAGTTATATTTTGTGTTATTTTATGTGAATGATTGTCTTGCCTAATAATATATATATTTGTACACCATACTGTTTATTTAAGCACTATGACCTCTGTTGTCCACAGAAATCAGAACAGGGTATTGGACATGCAGGGACTGAAGCTACAGATAGACGAATCGTGCCATGTGATGTGAGTTCTGGAAATCAATCTCAGCTCCTCTGAAAGAGAGGACAATACTCTTACCTGCTTAGGCTACACTCCTGCATTGTACCATATATTTTAATTATTCAATCAATGACTGCTACTGTTGTTTATCTTCTCTTTGCTTACCCACAAAATCACATAGATAATTTTTAAAAATATTATAGTAGTGCTTGTTTCATTCTTAGCTTTAAATTTATCATAGCTTTGAGGATGATTTTTCTCATAACAAGTGTATACTGAAAGAAAATTATGAACATTCATATTTGCATATAGTATCTAGACTCAGAATTCTTGTGTTATTTGTTAGGAAATATGGCATAGAGGGGAAAACAGTCACAAAACAATTGGAATTACAGTATTAAATAAAAGTTTGGGAAAATGAATTATTTGATGGTTAGTAGTACAGTACTGAACACCCCCAGACTGATAGCTGGGAAACCAGCATTGGACTGACCCAGACCCCCTGAAAGTGGGTCTCAGTTAGAAGGCCTGGGCAGTGTAAGGGACCTCTGACAGTGGAACCAGGATGTATCCCTGGTGCATAAAAGGACTTTGGGAACACATTCTCCCTGGAGGGATACTCCCTTAGCCTAGAGGTAAGGAGGGGGGACCTAGACCCTACACCAAATGACTTGACAGATTTTGATGATCCCTCCTGAATGGCATTACCCTCACTGTGGAGTGTGGGGGGAATTGGATGAGAGGGGGGTTGGGGGCATAGGAGGGAGGGAGAGGAAACTGGGATCAATATGTAAAATAAGAAAAAATATATATATAGCTTGTATCCTGAATTAGGTAGACTGTGATTTAATATGGAAAATGAGTCCTATTTGTTAAATAAAGTAATATGTTAAGATGATTTAGATGCAATTAATGGAATACTCAAATTAATATTAATTAAAAATACTTTAAAAATCTTAATCTTTTAATTAAAATTGTGGAAGTTGAAGGTTAGTTTCTGTCTGTGCCCTAGACTAGCCCTTTTGCCTCTCTTATTCCATAATTTTTATTTTTTTAAATTTTATTTTTATTGTACATATTAATCCGCATTTCCTCTCCATTCCTCCCTTCCTCCCTCCCTCCCTCCCTCCATCTCTCTTTCCTTCTCTCCCACCGCTTCATGCCACCTGATCCCCCCTCCCTTCTCATCCCTTTCTACATGTAGGGTAATGCCTTCCAGGAGAGTTCATCTAAATCCATCAAATTATTTGGAGTAGGGACTAGGCCTTATATACTGTCTCTAGGTTAAGGGAGTATCCCTCCATGGGAGATGTGTCCCCAAAGTCTTTTTGTATACCAGGGATACATCCTGGTTCTGCTGTCAGAGATCCCTTAGACTGCCCAGGCCTTCTAGCTGAGACCAATGTTCAAAGGATCTGATTCAATCCCATGCTGGATTCTCAGCTATCAGTCTGGGGACCCATTAGCTCCTCCTTGTTCAAGTCAGCTGTCTCTGTGGATTTCTGTAGCCTGGTCTTGTCCTCACTCTCTGCATCTGGATTCCAATTTGGATCAGTATTTAGTTGTAGGTGTTTGTTTGCTTTTGTTTCTTTCAGCTACTAGATGAGGGCTCTATGATGGTGGATAAGTTAATTTGAACAACAGTGGAAAGGCTACCATAAATGCCCTTCCCTGATAATGAGATTGATGACTAACTTATCCACCATCATTATGTTTCTTTTATGATCACAAGATGCATTACACAGGTCTAAGCACGGAAAAGGTGCATACAAAAATGGGGGAAGTGTAGCGAGATATTCACCTTGTGTGCACCTGTGGCTTAGGCCATGCCCATTGGGGCAGAGACAGGGCCGGATGGGAGCTGGGAGAAAAGACTGGGAAAGGGTCAGGCCGCCCCTTTTGGTGGTGGACGCTGGAAGGCTTAGGATCCAGTGTAGCCCGCTGCGTTCATCTGCCTATGTTGTGAGTTATTTCTCCTTTAATAAACATCTATTCGGCCTAATTGTTTATCCTGATCCTTATTAAATCACAATAGGAAAGACTGTATTGCTTTCTTCTTCTTCTTCTTCTTCTTCTTCTTCTTCTTCTTCTTCTTCTTCTTCTTCTTCTTCTTCTTCTTCTTCTTCTTCTTCTTCTTCTTCTTCTCCTCCTCCTCCTCCTCCTCTCCCTCCTCCTCCTCTTCCTCCTCCTCTTCCTCCTCCTCCTACTCCCCCTTTCCCTCCTCCTTCCCCTTCCCCTCCTCCTCCCCCTTCCCCTCCTCCCCCTTCCCTTCCTCTTTCCCCTTCCCCTTCCTTCTTCATTCCCCTTCCCCTCCTCCTTCCCCTTTCCCTTCTTCTTCTTCTTCTTCTTCTTCTTCTTCTTCTTCTTCTTCTTCTTCTTCTTCTTCTTCTTCTTTCTTCCTCTTCCTCCTTTCTTATTTCTTCTTTTTGCTTGCTTTTTGAATTGTTCTTTGAATTTCAGTAACAAGAATCTGTGCATTTGTGTAGATGTTATGTCACAAGCCAGCATCTGTTTTCACTGCTTTCAATGTAATATGATGATTTTTAGACTATGGTTTATCCCGTGGGTCCTACGGGAGTTCTTTATCCTTTTTGTTCACTGTCCCAGGGAGGTAAATATAAACAGAACTTGGATAATTTAAGATTGAGCTTCACAGAATCAGTAAGAAAATTTATTTATATTTCTTTTCATCCTAGAAACAGTTTGGTCTTAAATTATAAATTTATTTGCTCAACAATGATAGCAAAGGCAGTCTTGGCATGGAGCCAGGCCTGGTTATTACAGAGTACCAGGTGTAAATTTTGTATTAGTTGGCACAACTGCTACATAGAGGTCAGATATAGGTATGATATTTTAAAGAGATTCATTCAGTTGTAGTTCTTGCCATGGGCACATTTGAAGAGATTCCATACCCTTTGATATCTCAGAAAAAAATTAAAAAATAAGATTTTCATTTCAATATTTTGTCTAGAGGAAGGTAAAATACCAAAACAAGCAAATAATTAATGGTAAAAAACAACAAGAAATGTTTTTAACTTAACAATAATTGATCTACCAACATGTTTAGAAGTCTCAGTTACAAAGGCAAAATGAAATTATCAATTAAGCAATAGCCAAAGTGGTATTGGATTACATTTGAAGACCTTATATTTTATATGTATCACTTATGGAGGTTTATGAATCCAGATATGTTTCCTAATCAGATAGTACTAAGCTTATAATAGATTTATTTATTATTTCTAAGTACACAAAGAAGCAAAAACAATATGCATTCAGTACAAACCATATTTTGTGTTGTAGTTTATTTTTTCTAAATATAGCAAAGTTAGTACCTTCCTTGTTTGACATTGATAAGTAGAAATGAGCCACACACCCAAACCAATCACATGAAAATCTACTCAAATTCTACAGCATACTGCTACTAAGCTGATATGTTTGGTTGATCAGGCATTTTAAATACATTTCTGACTTTTGGTGTTCTAGGCATCATATTTTTAATATAGGATGAGGTTATCAGTATATACCCTCATTAAAAACTGAGAAACATTCATGTTCTGAGTTGGTTACTCTAATCTGCTTGGTGTCTAGAAAGGAAGGACAAGTTATAAAGAATTATTAGAGAAGCATAATTGAAAAATCTACGTAAATTTATAGGTAGAATTACTGATGATGTCTTTGATACAGTTTGTCCCTAGCTGTGAGGGTAGCTAGATTTTTAACTGAGGCTAACTTGATCATATTCCTCTCTGACCCATCTTTCCTGGCTTCTCATTATACTCAACCTAAATATTCATCTTTACTCACTAAACTCCAACCAATAGGGAATTGGGATTATTTCTTGTATGTTTCAAGACACACTTTAAATATAGGTAACACTGACCCGCTATCATATTTTGGAATATTCTTCTACCAGATAACTTGATAGCGTCTTCTATGTTTTTATCAAAGCTTTCGTTCAAAAGTTACACCACAGATAACTTTCCTTGAAGCCCCTTATAGAAAGAGGATTATTTAATCCTAAATTCATTACTCTCTATTATTATGGGAATAAAATTCACATATATTCAAATTGACAGTTTTTTAATACTTCAATAGTCTTAATATATTGTGAATATTACATAACTTGCTACTATCTAACTTCAGGGCTTTTTTTCTTCATCTAGATGCCCCCTAGTCTTTACCAGTCACTCCAGATTTCTCCTATTTACACTTCCTAATGAACACTTGATGTCTCAGTTGGCTTGTTAAATGTTAGAATTAATATAAGCTTAATTAAACAACATATATCTCTTTTATGTACACACAGAAACCATGAAATTACAGTAGTTGTGCCTACTGGCACTGGACCTACACAAGTTGTGTCTATCCAACAGTCAGCTACAGATGGGAAAGCTGTTCATATGGTCCTTCATCTTAATGCTTAGTTACAGAAAACAGAAAACTGATTCTTAGAGAGGGGGAGGCATGATATCCATTTGTTGCACAGTGGTGATCTCACCAGGGTCTCATGGATTGTTTTCAAGTGCATCCTCACAAAGAAAACACTACTTTGAACATTTTTGAGACACAAAAGAAATTATTAATGAACTGGATGAAGATATTTACCTAATTTAAAGAAACATAGTTTGTGGGGACAAGAGGAAAATATGAGAAGGTGAGGGTGAGTAACCAGAATATATATGTATATATAAATGTCAAAAACCAAATTTTGTTAATTAAAAAATCAAATTTGATATTGGCTATAGTTTAGAGGTCAAATAAATATTCTTAATTTTCTAATTTGTTTTCTACAATAGGCCATTACCTTAAAAGTCCTTGTTATATTCATTGGAGAAGTTTCATCTTTATTTATTTATATCTTTGTAAACAATTTTATGTAGAGACATTAGATGTGGGGTAAAGTGATGGCCCAGTAGATAGGAATGTTTCCTGCTTTTCTAGAACTGGAGAGTTCAGTTCTCAGCAACTATATTAGGTGGTCTACACTCATATGTAAATACAGCTCCAGGCACTCTGATCTCATCTTCTTGACTCTATTAGCACTTGAACTCATGTTCATATATACATTCTCAGACAATAACATACACAAATAAATTTTAAAACATTAAGAATATAGTATTTCAATATGAGTTCCTCACATTTCACTGATTAAAAATATGTACAGAAATCAAAGTAACAACCCCTATGTGTTAGAGTAGTTGCTACAACAAATAAAAAAAACTATTTCAGTATTCATGAGATATATTCAAATAGGACCTCTTGTATACTGAAAGTAAGAGTATGTAAAAGAACTTGCATCTTTAATCCCAGCACTAGAGAGGTATATAAGGAAGAAACAAAAGTCTTATATGAGATTCAGTTTCCAATCACAGGGAAGGCAGGATCTCCCCAGCCTTGGTAGATGTATGAGCTCTCTGGTGGCTTGGCTACTTTGCTTCTCTGATCTTCAGCTTGAATACCAATATCTGTCTCTATTTTTTTATTTGTGTTACGGTAATGCTAATAGCTTATAATCCTTTGGCAATCTCATGGAAGACCATCAGCAAAAGCTAGGAAATAAGTTCATGCTTGGCCCTGGAGTTGTGTTAGATTCTCTAAAGGTTTGGGGGAAAGAATTATTGCCTCATATTATGTAACTCCATTTAATATATATTATATATGTATACAGGACATCCTTAATTTTATTTGTCTCACCTTCCAACCTTATCATCTATATTCCACCCATCTTCTAGTTAGAGACAATATCCCAGTATTGTGCTTTTTAATATTATCATTTTCATGCCTGTTATCAGAGACTGTCTATTTGAGAAGCTACTTTGAGGAGCCTTATCTTCCTCCTGTCCTATATTGAAATTTTGCATAAGGAATTCTAGTTCTAAAATTTGACTGTGTCTGGAGCCTTAATTTTAAATGAATTTTAAAGTTACTTACTATTTCGTTATATAATCTCATGAAGTACAATGTGACATCAGGGTACTTAATGTTTCCTCCTCTTATTAATATTTTTTTAGTTTTCAATTAATATATGTACATTTGCATGTCTTATATTTCAAATCAGTGTAATTGACAGTTCCAATAATGATGCTTAATCAAATTTGCCAATATTACTAGATATAAATTCAGCTAAGAGACACACCTTTGTATGTATGTGTGTGTGTTGTATGTATGCTTATGTGCATGCATATGTTCCTCAGGTGTGACCTTATATGTGTGTGTGTATGAGTGTTCATTTTTGTGTAAGTTTTTCTGGGAAAGAATAACTGATGTGGAAAACTCTTCCCCAAATTGTTAGGACCTACCATCTTCTATCTGAAGGCTAAATATAATGAAGTCCATGAGACAAACTCCTGCTTTTGACATGCTGAACTTTAACATTTATGATAGAGAACATCTATGTTGCTACTACTACTGCTATCATCATTCCTCACTTACATTAAAATTCACCTTTTGTTTGCCTTCCAATGTATACTGTAAATTAGTGATTTGTCTGGAAACCTTCATGTCTATGATACCAGATAAAGATAGCTAAAACATTCAGTCTCAAAGGGCACCTAACTAGGTTTCCAGTATCTGGAGTGTGAAAATAACCATTGATGGACTACTCACCATATTTTATGTAAACCAACATAACAAATCCCTTCTTAATAGATACTTTCATTCTATACTATAGATAACTGTGATAGTCTAACATCTATTTTTTATACTTTGCATTCAGAAACTTTAGTGGCTTCTTTTATATTAATCACTTATGTGTAATATAGTGTTGGCAACTATTGTCACTCTACTCTGTAGTTAAAAATTACAATTTCCTTTTTTTAGCCTATAGAAATCATTATTCTATGTTTAAATAAACATTTTTAGTATCCATGTATAGGAGATAATATTTTTTATTTGGCCTTCTCTGTATTTTTAGTTACTTAATTTCTTCCACATGGAATCTTTTAAAGAAACGTTAGGGCTGTGGAGGTGATTCAATAGAATGCTTGCCTTACAAGCAGAAAGATTTCCATTCAATTTCTAATAATCCCCATAAAAACTGGACACCATATTGAGCATTGGAGAGATCCGTACATATTTATCATTGCGACTTGCTGGCCTTCCAGCCTAGATTAGTTAGGAGAGCTCTGGTTCAATAAGAAACCCTGATCCAAAATATGTACAAATGTTTACATCCTCACACACACACACACACACACACACACACACACACACACACACACACATACACACACACATACACACATACACTATAACCATGAAAAAGAAGAAAAACTTCCTTTAATAGCATTTCAAGATGAGAAATCGTGATCACTTTACATCACTATGATCAAGTATCAGAAAAAACAAAATTAAGAATTTCTTTTTGGTTCACAATATCAGATGTTTTGGTTAAAGATCAATTGATCAATGGCAACTTTGTTTCTAAGCCTTCAGTGAGTCAATATCTTCATGGTGGTATAGAAACACTCTGAAGAGAACAGAAAAGAATACTCTTTATATATGATCTAGCCCCCTGAGAGAAGGCTCCTATACCTCCTTTTCTGTTCCACATATAAGTTTCCTCCAACTCTGGATAATTTCTCATTGGATTAGTTAACTGATTAGAGAAGATGTTTCCTGTCCAAATCAAGTATGGAAATGCTCCCTGTGATCATTGCTTTGGACACCAGGCTATTGACACACAATTTCTTTGGGAAGATGGTTCATATCCAAACCACAAGAGAAATATTCTGGAAAATCTGTGAAAGAAGAGGCTTGTATGGGAAAATACTGAAGATGGCTTACATTACAGACTTAGGAATGATGGCAGGGAAGAAAGCAGAAATAGAACCTTAAAATTAAAACTTAGGGATTAGTCTCTTTTATACTGATAATAATAAAATACTTTGGAAAGATCTATAGAATGAGAGCTAGAACTATGTGTCCTGTATTAAAATATGAACACTGAAATAGAGGGCAAAATCTTCAAAGTCCACTTTAAATAATATGTATTCATTATATGTCTGCACATATCATGCACATTCTTCCTCTTCTTTTCTCTTTATGACTTTTCCTTTTCTGATGTCCAACATTCATTTGCATAACTGGAGGAATTTTACTGGTGCCTGAAGAAAGTTGCCATTAAAAAAAAAAAGTTCTATACCTCTTAACATAAGTGCTATGGTCATTGTACATACATTTCCCAAATTATTTTTATAAGAAATGACAGGTCTCTCCCTTTGGGCAGGTTTGATTTCTGGCATGATTCATATTCCTGCTATGCTATGCACAACTGGAAGAAGGGTTGAGTCAAGGTCAAGTTCACTGAAGAGGAAAAGATTGAACAGATAATATTGTGAAATGAATCTGAGCTAAAGATTTTGTTCCAACTTGCCTCCCTAGAAATCAGATTTGCCTGTTATGATCTGGAAATCTGGCATTGCTTCTCAAGTCACCTTTTGTAGTGTTGTTTCCAAAATTTTAATGTGACTTACTCAATCTCTACCTTATGTTCATGCCCTTATGTATAATGACTCAATGGTGTTGCATCTTGCCAAATGGCAAATGTACCAGTATTGCTAGAGAATCTCAGGTGTCCTTATAGAGGTAGGACAAAAACAGTGAATATAATCAAACTAAATTTGTAGGGGAATCTGTGATGTGAAGAATAGAAGTTACCAACAACCTACACCAACATCTGAAAGTGCATGGTGTTTCACTTGTCTATTTTAAGTGTGTCCTAAATGAAATCACTATGAGGTGAAGTATTCTCACCATCCAGCTATTTCTTGTACTTTTGAAATCATGTTTGTGCTTTCTATAGCTTTCCCCTCTTCTATGCCTTTCTTCCCAAGAACAAAAAACACATATGCCTATGTTCCACTTAAATATTGCCTCCATGGGAGACAAAATCTCTTTAATCACAGTGTTTAAATAAATTTTATAAATGAAAAGCAAAGATTTACACTGTGGTTCAGAGTAAGTAGCTATGATGAACACAATTCCTATCACTTCTCATTGATTTCTGCATACATAGGTCCTGTCTATTGAGGACCTTCATCAAAAGTGTTACCTACAAGCTGAACGCAATATTATATCATTACCATATCATTTCATTGTTATATCAGGGTCCTACTCTGCATGTTGAGGTAGATGATCAGCCTAGTAGATGATCAGCCTAGTGAGTCCCATAACCATAATTCAAGTTTTCATGTCTTAATATAAATAGGTCATCTGGTTCAAGTCTATGTACAATGAAATACTCTATGAGTGAGTCAAATACTTCATAATTCCTTTCTAAATTATTCTGGATAAGTCCCTGTGGGATGCAAAGACACACAGATATTTGATATTCTCACTCTTTTTTTAAAAAATCTAAATAACAAATAATACAGCTCTAACATTTCACCTATAGGATATTTGTGGTGGCTATTACACAGATATTAATTGTCTTAAGTCAGGTTTCCCAGAAAGACTATTAGCTCCATATATCAGTTTTACTAGAAAGTAATTGATCTTAAGTATATCATATTTAAGAGAACAAAGAAAAGAAAAGGAACAAGAGAATTTAAACATTGGTTTAAATCAGGTTTTTTTGCTACAGACTATTTTAGAAGACTGTATTTACCAGTATATTTGATGCAACTTGCTACTTTAGAAAGAGTATAACTTTAGGTGAGATCAATTCTACAGGTCATTGACAAGTCCCAGAGTGTAAACCAGCTATGAACTTTTAGCAACCACCACTCTGACAAACAAGAAAAACAGTCTGGTTTATTCTGAGTATTATTTAGATATAGCCCTGTACCATGCATTCCACTGTCTAAAGTGGCTAGTCATCTGTGATTATGGATTGAATTGTACTTAGAGTACTTTTCTTTCAAGTCTCCTTTTTTTCAAAAGTATACTTTAAAACAGAATGAAGCATTTAATGGTATTTTTCAGTCAATAAATATTTATGGAATGCCTATTATGCCAAGTACAATGATGGGCACTAAGAATATAGCCATAAACATTCTGTACTTGAAAGAATAAAATAATCCTCTTCAGTCCTGCCAGATGGAGACTGGGAATTAGACTCATCCTTGACTTAGAGATTAGTCATTATAAACACCATTTTCAAAGCTTCAGCTGCATCATTCTGTAGGTAAAAGAAAGGACATAAAGAAGTATATGGCTCAGCAAACATGTTATTCCCTATTCTCAATTGGCTAAAAAATAATTAAAAGGGAGCTGGTAATTAAAGCCCCGAAGAAAAGGAGAAACTAACACTTCTCTGTATAATAAAAAGATTTGGCATCTACATGAGAGAAGTCATGCACAGTATGTGATAGTTCATAGATTGAAACGACAGTTGGCTCTAGAATCAATAATCGAAATTTTCCTTTTATGAGTTTTATTAAGGAAAAATTACTTATAGTATATTTTGCTATTTGGTGGTATTTGGTGAGTTTTCACAAATTATTATATTCATCTAATAACAACAAAATGTGTATGTAGAACATTTCTATCAGTGTTATTGCATATTCTACTACACTTTTATAGATTATTAATGCCTTACTGATCTGTTCCTAGCAACATGGTTTTTGTTCTTTTTCAATTTTAAATAAATGTGATTATACAACACGTAGTGTTTTATGTCTTTTTTTAACTTTCTAATTTTTCCAGAAAAAGAAGACACAAATATTGATAGTTTATTTTTGCATAAAAATTCCAGCTATAAAAAATACAAATGTTCATTAGCAGTGCAAAGAATAAGAACCTGTGTTGCAAGTATATGAGAGAATACTACTCAGTAATAAAATACAAAAATCAACATCTAAGGAGGATCTATTCTGTATATATTGTTATCTACCATTTTCCTTTACTGATAAGAATTTTGAAAGTAATAATGTTAAATATCTTTAGGTATTATATAGTAGAACATGTTCTTAGATTCTGAGCATTCAAAAAAATGACAAATGGTAAATAGCACTAGTATTCTTCTGAGAATGAGTCTCTTTTGTTATTAGTGTTCATATACTCATGGCTTTCTTGTAAATAAAGTCTAAATTCTTGTTATGTTAGATTCCACTGACCTCTCCAGTTCGTTCTTGAGAAGGGGAGTGTGGATTATGGTAAAAACAGACTAAAGACAGAAGATGTAGCTGAGAGGGCATCTAGTGAATACTGAGATCTGCCCTAAGATTATCTCCAAGTTCTAATATACCCTAACCAAAAGGTGGGGAGACAAATAAACATCTTTACAATGATATTAGGAAACAACAGGCAATTACTTCATTAATTCTCTAAACATTTAGTAACCACACGTTAAATCAAACTTCTTGTTATTTGACATTGAGGATTAAGACATCTAGTAATCACACCTTAGATCAAGTATTCTGTTATCTAGGTAAGACTTATGCACCTTAGGCCAAACATCCTTCAGTAGCCACACCTTAGATCTTTAGGACTTAGAAAGAGCAAGGATATGTTTGAACTCCCTGACCTTAAGTCAAGATGAAATGGTGCCATTTCTATGTTTCCCAACATTTTTATGAATTAATTTGATAGAAAAGAAATGCTTGCTTAACAGAACTAAACTTCCATCCAAGAGCCTCATGTTGTTATTGGTATGGAAGTTGGCTCCTTTGTCTGCAACAGCTTTCTAAATATACATATTGATATACTTATAAAACATTAGTTCAAGATAAGATACTTTAGATATAATTAATAATTTTCATGGACTTTTTCTTTTGTGTTTTTAAATTAATTTTTATTTAAATTAAAAACAATCTTAGTTTACATACCAATCCCAGTTCCCTTTCCCTCCTATTGTCCCGTTACCTCCCCTCATCCTCTCCTCAGGGAGACTGAGGCCTCCTATAGGGGATCAGCAATGTCTGTAACATCATTTGGCACATGACCTCGGCCTTCCCCTTTGTATCTAGGTTGGGAGAGTGTCTCTCCACAAGGAATGGACTCCTAAAGCCCATTCATGCACTAGTGATAAATACTGGTTCCAATGCCAGAAGCCACATAGGCCTCAGGTCCCCCAATTGACACCCACATTCAGGGGGTCTAGTTTTGTCTTTTGCTGATTCCCCAGCTGTAAGTCTAGAGTCTGTGAGTTTCTACTTGGTTAGATCAGCTGTTTAGGTAGGTTTCCCTTTGTGCATCATCACTCTTCCCTGGATTTCAGGAGTTCAGCTCAGTGTATTTCTACTTCTTTTTCCATCAGCTACTAGATGAAGGCTCTAGGATGGCATTTGTGGTAGTCATCAATCTCATTGTAGGGGAAGGGTATTTAAGGTAGCCTATCCACTGTTGCTCAGATTCTTAGTTGGGGCCATCCTTGTGGATCCCTGGAGATTTCCCTAGTGGCAGATTTCTTGTTAAGCCCATAATGGCTACTGCTATTAAGGAATCTCCTTGCTCTCTCTACTTCTCTGTTCTTCCCCCAACTCAACCTTCCTGATTCCTCATGTTCTCCTCCCCTTATGCTATCCTCCCCCCTCCTATTTTTCCCTCCTTTTTCTCCTACCTGCCTTCTCTCCTCCTCATGTGCTCCCAATTTACTCAGGGGATCTTGTCCCTTTCCCCTTCTTGGGGATTCCATGTATTTCTTTCTTAGGGTCCTACTTGTTTCCTAGTTTCTCTGGGGTTGTGGATTGTAGGTTGGCTATTCTTTGTTCTATGTCTAATATGAAAATAGTTCCTTTTATGAATTTTATTGACCCATTTTTGTGATAATTGTTGCTAAACCCCCTCCCAAATTACCTCAACCTCATTGTCAGTATTCATTATCTTTGTAATGAGAAAAATAAAAAGACCCCAACTATGCAAAGGGACCATTGACTCTAGGCTTTGGGATGGATCACGAGCAGTTCCAACAAGAAGAGGGGAGTCTGGGCTCATCAACAAATGTATAAACATCACTCCCACCCCCAACTCCATTGTCTCTTAAGAAAACTGGGAACCAGGTAGCCTATCTGACATCCTAAAAGAAACAGAAAACTAGATAACATTTCCCAAACCCCAGGATGTGTTAATCAACCCTTACTGAGCAGTCTACAGTTAAGACACCTTTGCTAAATACCCTTTGTCTCTCAATTGCCTTGCATAGAAACTTTGTAAACTTGTACACTAAGAAATCTCTATAAACATGGAAATGCTGGAATTTGTGGCCTTCAACCTCATGGTCTTCCCCTTTAAAAGCTTCCCTTTATTGCTGGCTGGCATCTCATTCCCTGCCATAGAGTGAGATCTAAGCTGGACAAGCTTGAATAATAAAGAGAAACCTTTGCATTTCATTGGGATTGTCTGGCTCCTTGGAATGGTCTAGGGCTCTTTGAACCTGGCACAATAATTTTTCCATAAAGAGGAAGTTTTCTTACTAGTTAAAGGTACTGTAATTTCTGTCAGTTGAGGATGTCTTAATTTTGTAACCAGAATGCTGATAAGGTTTGGATCCACATGATCCACAAGAGCATATCATATTTTCTTATCCACCAATACCAATTCTCCTTAACTTCAGCTGAAAATTTTCTTGGACTTTTTATATCATTGTCAGCTTCTATGGTCTTGGACAAATTGTTCAGGTTATAATTTTTTTACTCCAATAGTGGGCTTTAGATAGGAACTATCTCCTAGCAATCTTAGAAAATCAGTAAGAATCTCCATTTGATCTCTTTTTGTGCATTCCATTTTCACATGGCTTTTTTATTTCTCTATTTTTTCAACTTTTATTTTTATTTTCATTTTTTGAGACAGGGTTTCTCTGTGTAACTTTCATCTGTCCTGGAACTAACTCTATATACCAGGTTTTCTTTGAAATCACAGAGATCTGCTTGCCTCTGTCTCCCAAGTGCTGGAATGAAAAGCATGTTCCACCATACCCAACTACTCTTCCTTTTTATTACTCTTTTTTCAACCATCATATCTTGTTTCTTTTTCTCTTCTAAGCCTACGTATATTTTCAAACACAATGTAAACCTTTAGAGGTTTTTCTTAATTGGAATCTGTTTTTACTGTAAATCTTTATTTTGTTGTGGCCACCAGTCTTTTATCTGGTACCTTTACCACCAGAACTGAGAGCTGTGCTCACAGGCTTGGTCTATGCAAGCTTGGAGATGTGGCCAGTGCCATTGCTAGCTCTCATACCAATGAATTTTTAGCACTACTTCTTAAATGCCATGCATTTAAAAGCCATGCATTTTCCCCCACTTACGCTGAATCAGGAAACCTCCTTTAAAGATGCTGCACAAATTTCTGGTTGTTTCTAGCAAAACAGAGCCTTATTGAGAAAAATGCTGGTACCAAGAAACCTTGCTTGTCTCTTCTTTTGTTTCTAAAACCCGTTTTAAAAGCTTTTGTTAAGTTTTAAGTGGAAGTTCTTATTAACCATGTTGAAGATGCCATTCTGTTACGAGCAGTTTTTTTCCTGCTGGCCTGATCCAACAGCTGCACCAGCCCCAAATAACACACAGACACACTGTATTAGATATAAAGCTGTTGGCCTGTTAATAGAATTTCTTATTGGCTAGCTCTGTCTTAAATATCAACCCATTTCTATTAATCAAAGTATTTCCACGTGGTCTCATCTTACCAGAGAGAGGGCCCAGCGTTCTGGGGAGGAATGTCCTCCAGAGTGATTAGAAATTACTGAACCAATTTTGACATTGGGGCCTGCAAGAGGCTCCCCAAGGGACTTTCCAGATGTTAACGGGGTTACCTTGTTTGTCTATTGTATATGTATATTCATTGATTCAATGTCATCCTTTGCCACATATTCTGCATACTCCTGAAGATGGGGACCTTCTATTTAAGTCATTCCCAGAAGAAACATTGTTTCTAGGCAAGATCTGTCTATGATCTCTTCTCAGATTGCCTATTCTACCACAATTAAAATATGTTACTTTGATGTCTCTTGGCATTTATAAATTACCACTCTTGCCCAGGTCTCATCATTATAGTTAATTAACTCAAAATTATCTGTGTATAAGAGCCTTTTTATGGGTGTGGATATGACATTTAAAGGTCCAAAAATATTTTTTTATTCTAAATTAAAATTTTCAATATTCAGAAAATCAATGAGTACTTATCTAACTTCTGGATCTGTTACCCCTACATATACAGCTCTAGTCAATCTTGACAAAAAAAAATCACTAAAGTGTTCTTTGAACCCTGTATAATTTTATATACAACACAATTCTTGGTATTGGAATCCTGTCTGAAACATTCAAGACTTAGGGACAAAATGTATTCATTGCATGTAGCATGATTATTTACATCAGCATAATGGCCCTCAGCAAGAATTTGATCTTGAGAGACTTCCTTTCCTCTGATCATACCTTGGTGTTCAAAGGCCTTAGCTTCCTCTCTCAAACATATATCTTCTATTATATTTGAGGTCCATATTGTAGTACTGCTAAGACTAATTGAAGCCAGTCTTTTGGGGTAATCCTATTTTTTCAAAACCATGTATTCAACAACAGCCTTATATTTGTTTACATATATGAGTTCATTCCACAAGAAAGTATTGCTCCCTTACTATCTTTAAGGCCTTTCATATGTATAGACTCCCATCAATAATGTATAATCCTTCTGCGTGTTTCAACAAGTTATTTTAAGGCTTGGAGTCTATTCATCACCACTTTCTGTAGGGTTTGAAAAACAATTTTTTTTTTTGGTTTTTTGAGACAGGGTAACTCTGTGTAGCTTTCTAGATGAGGCTAGCTTCATACTCACAGAGATCCACCTGCTTCTGCTTCCCAAGTGCTGGGATTGAAGGTATGTGGCAGCACCACCTGACTAGGTTTGAACTTCTTGAACTGTGATTGATTGAAACAATTTCGTTAGATAAATTAGCTTCTTGTTTTTATCATTCAATGTGATTCTAAAGATTTCATTTTATCCATCAATGATAACTTTTTATCATTGGGAATTATCTGCATGGCATACAAATTGCCTTTTAAAAGCAATATTTTATTTGCTAATTTATCATAACTATTTGAAATGGAATCAATTTTTTTCTGTTAGTTTTTTGTTTCCATGTTCCATGGAGTAGATTTTTTCTGTCAGATTATGATTATAATTTTTAATGGTGTGAATCCTTCTGGCCAGGCTCTCATTCCCACTCTGTAAAGTCTATATTATTTCAATAAGTTTTTAATTGTTGGCACTGACATCAAACCATTTTAAGTATATGATGTAAATCACCAGACTGATAGCAAGTATAGCTAAGAATGTATATGTCCCATATAAGTTGCATATCTCTTTTAAAATTCCATCCATAGTAAAAACAAAAAGGGTTTTAAATTTCTTAGATGATGACATTATTCATTATTTGCATACAAGGTGTTTACAAAATGTAAAAATAAAATACTATTATTATTATTATTATTTATTTGTTAGTTTTAACAATCTTAGTATTAGTTTCAGTGAAAGATTTTCTAAAGAGTTTTATATTGAAAATCTGATTGATTTTATTTCTAGCACCTCACATTAGATATTCCAAGTCTATTAAGTTGTGACTCAGTTCAAACTTCCATGACTCCAACTACAATTTGAGTAATCATGGAAAGGCTACCATAAATGCTCTTCCCTGATAGTGAGATCATCAATTAAATTATCCACCAGCATGCAGCCCTCATCTACTACCTGTTGGAAACAGAAGCAAACACCCATAACTAAACTCTGAATTGAACTAGAATCCAGATGCAGAGAGAGAGAGAGGACAAGACCAGGTTGCAGAAACACACAGATGGCTGACCTGAACAAGGAGGAGCTAAAGCCTACCCCTAGACGGATAGCTGGGAATCCAGAATGGGACTGACTCAGAACCCCTGAATATGGGTCTCAGCTAGAAGGACTGATCAGTCTGGGGACCTCAGACAGTAGAACCAGGATGTATTCCTGTTGCACAAAAGTACCTTGCAGATACATCCCCCATGGAGGGATACTCCCTTAACCTAGAGACAGGAGAGAAGTCCTAGTCCCTACTTCAAATGACTTGCTAGATTTACATGACCCCACCTGGATAGTATAGCCCTACTTGTAGAATGGGGGTGGGGGGATGGGATGGGAGGGTGGTCCGAGTACATGTGAGGGTGGAAAGAGGGTAAGAGGGAGGGAGGGAGAGGAAACTGGGGTTGACATGTAAAATTTTTAAATTATATTATTAATAAAAAATATTAAAAAAGAAAACCTCCAAAAAAACCTTTTTTAGAAAGAACTTCTTTATATGTTAAACTGTAATTAAAATTATTCAGTAGAGATTAAATGAAGAGTATATTGGAAACGAATTGAGAAATGAATCTGGAGAAGCAGATGCTAACATGATCTTGGTAATCCTAGTGAAATGGTCCTTTCAGGTAATATGGAGACTTTGGACATACTAAGCAATAAAATAACAAACTAATTTGTAGAATACCATTGGTAACTTTTTACCTTTTCTTTGTGATATTATAATTTCAACATTTCTCCCTTTGCTTTCCTTGCTCAAAACTCTCCCATATACTCTCCTTGTTCTCTTTCAACTCTGTGGTCTTTTTATTCATTAATTGTTATTTCAAGGATACACAATAATTTATACATATACATATTCCTAATTGTAACCAGTTTAGTTCCTACATGTATTTTCAAGGATACCTTTGAAAATGATCTGTTTTAGTAGTGGCAGATAAAAAGAGAAGGTTCAAATAAAAAATACTTGGTAAGGACTTGGAGAGATTGTTCAGTGGTGATGAATACTTACTGATCTTGCAGAGTACCAGAGTCATTTCACAGAACCTATGAAGATAGCTTACATCAGTCTGTTAGCCTAGTTCCAGGATCTCTAATACCCTCCTTTGACCTTTTAGGGCACCTGCACTCATGAGCACAGAGATACACATATACATAATCAAAAGTAAAATATATCTCAAGGTTTGAAGACTAGAATAAGTGTTTTAAGCCTTTATTTGTGTATTATGAATATGCATTAGTATAGTAATATATATGTGGGTCACAAAATCCACAGAAGAGAAAAGTTACAAAGTACATGAGGAAAAGTAAATATTGGTAGAATTTGTATTATTTTCTCTTGGTATTTCAATAGATGCCAATTTATTTCTGGACAGTTTGGAAATCATCATAAAAATGTAATTGTGAGAAGAACTAGTGTTTTTGTCCTGATTATGTTTGTTCAAATTGATGTTCATTGTCATATCCCATCCATTATCTTTTCACTTAACAAAATGTAAGGATTTCATCTATTCCTAAAATGATTATCATTCTATACAATTGAATTATATATTGTTACAGCTTTAAATAGTATCTAATTTGTTATATTTGATACTGGGGGATGTATTTTGTTATATTATGTGGTGTTAGCTCTTTGGAATTTTACCAATTGGTCTTGTGTACATTTTAAAGTTTAAAAAGAACTTTAATTAAAAATTTATAATGAATCCCACGTTAACTAATTATAGCCCTAGTTTTACTTCAGAGGAAAATCGAGGAGCAAGAAAGACATTGCCCCCTATTGGATTGGGGAAAAATCTTTTTACATCTTTACCAATACCTTAAATTCCTTGAATTCCTCTTAATCAAGTGGTTGATGTAAACCTGTTAACTATTCCAATTCTAAGTGATAACATGTGATATTTTCTCTTACTTGTAAGAATGGATATTATTTTAACTACCCTTTTATTGGTTTATATGTACTCATATTCAAGAATAAGAAATAATACACCCTATTTATGATATTAGCCCTTTTAAAAATACAACATTTTAAATGATGGAACATACACCAAACTCTTGGTTACTTTACAATGTAATGATATTAGAACTATAATTCTGTGTGCTTATTTTAAAATTTTAAGCTATGTGCTTATTATATACTAGTGTAGAAGATTGAAAAACATTTCTTAAATTATTATGAAATTCTAGTATATGGAACAATGGAATACCACATGAAAAATATTCTAATATGATTACAGTCTTCAATGAACTGAAAGAAGGTGTTAGAACAGCATATAATTTGATGATCAATTTTAATAATTCTTATCTTAAATTAGGGGAGAGAACAACAGGGAGTGGTCACTTAGGCATATTCATTTATCCAGGTGTCCCAAACTGTATTTATCTTTAGTTCTTGATTTCAAGTATCTGTTCCAAAAAAAGGAAAGAAATGAAATTAGATGACTATGGAATTACAATGTCTTTTCAAAATATTCTGCTCTAAGGCATGCATTTTTTCCTTACTGTTTGTGGCAATTTCGAGAATCATAATCCACCACAAGATGTCTGAGGATTTCTATAAGTAAGGCAAATGAAAGCTATTTTCATTTATCTAAAGTTGTAATAACAAAGGGGTGTTGTGCAGTATTTAACCATGTAAAGATGTGTTACATTTGCTTATGCTGCATTTGTTTAACATTGCCTGCCTAAGGTACTTCAGTGGTCTAACAAAAACTTTAATGGCCAAGAGATAGGGAAGAGAGCCAGAAGCAGGGATGCTGGGCAGAGTATAAAGAGGACAGGAGATCAAGAGAAGTAGAAGAGAACACAGAAGAAAGAGACGGACCTGCCAGGGAGCAGCCAGCCACACAGACACAAGAAGCAGTAAAAGTAAGATGTGCAGAAGGTAGAAGGGTAAAAAGCCCAGACAAAAAGTAGGTTAAGACAGAAAGGTTAATTTAAATAAAGAAAAAAAAAGTGGTAGCCGGAAGTGAGTCTGAGCTAGGCTGAGCATTTACAACTAATAATAAGTCTCCATACCATGATTTGGGAGCTGATTTGTGGTTCAACCTTGGGCCAAATTTCCACAAAGGGCCTAAGAAAGCTAAAAGAAAAAAATGGCTCCTTTAGAAAGCTCTGCCATACAGCAGAGCACTTAGACAGCCAGAACATTAAGTAGAAACATAAAGCTAAGCAGAAATGCTTGCCATGGTGCCAGCACCCACTTCCTAGATCTGGGGCTGATGAATTCAGTCGTGGTCAAAAGCATCTCAGTACAGGGCCTGAGACTGAAGGCTTGGGTCTCACAGACCCAAGGAGGGGGAGGAGCATGCTACCAAACCCAGCTGTAGTTCAGAAGTTTAAGGTTTTACTTATACAGACAGACAGAAACAATTAGAGATATGCAGTAATGCAGGTTCAGATGAAACAACCTCTAAACAGGTTCCAGTGTATTTAAAAATGTGTGTAGAATTGAGAAAGAAAATAAAATGAGTGCAGTGTGGTAATATCTTGCTTTTTCAAACAAATCCTGTTTGAAGGTCAGAGCTTGCCACTAATTAACCATGAGGGTTTAGAGGTCTGTATAGACAGAAAGGAAGTGAGCTAGCTGGGTAGAATCAGGATATAAGTAGGGGAAAACAAGAAGTCATTCTCTAGTCTACTGAGATTTCGAAGAGGTAAGGTTTGGTGGTGCCTTGGTCCTTCTTTATGATCTCTCAGCATTTTCTTCTATATATGACTCTGGCTTTTTATTACTTAGATCAATTAAGAGCTTTCTTTACAGTACAGACAGTCATAGATAAAGTTAAATTATTTATAAACAATTGAAAATAAGCTATGGGAAATATGAAGGGACTCTAACATGTGTTGCTGTGTTTACTTTGCATTTTTGAATGCTGATGCACTAACGACAGCTGCTGAGAGATATGGAATACTTTAGGAATGCTTTAACTTCAAAGCAGAAGTTAGAAAAGTATTCTTTGGGGAAGAGGTTAAGCTCTCATTTCCAAAGGAAACCAGAGTCTATGAACTCATTCAAAATTATTAGACTTCCTGAAAATCTTAGCTATGGATGCATATAACTAAATAAATCTAATAAAACTACAATTGACATATATTTTACATGCTCAATCATTAAAAAAGTGAGCTGGCTTGTGCACAATGCACAGTCCATTGTATTAATGCAGATATATATGTTACATTTTAAAGTTTGTGTGTTTTCTGAGCAAGTGGATCATACACTAATGAAAATGGATGACACTTTATAAGATATTTTATGTCTGTGAGACATATCTGTTCCTTGCAGCACTTCTATTTCAAAAAAAATGATGATAGGCATTGAAGAAATTTCATATGAAGTTTGCTTGCATATTGACAAAGCTATTCATTTGGGCAAGAAACTGACCTTCTTTGACTTATGACAGTATTCTGTATAAACTGGTCAATCAAGACACAAAGCAAAAAGAGTGTCAGACTTTGTCAAAACAAGGCAGGAGAGCCCTTGAAAATTCCTGCTCCATAGAAAAGTCTCCAGATATTGTGCAGGGTACTAAGGAAAGAGATTTCTGAAATTTGCCAAACTAACGGTTAGACAATCTTTCTAAATCCCCATTTCACACAAAAAAGTATACAAGGTATTCTAGACCTGCAGGCTGAAGATGGATGCCCCAATGGTACAGTGGAACTTTGGTTCACTGTCCAGGCTGTGAGATGTATCTGCCAGTTCTATAGTTTACACTGTACTTCCTGTTTTCTCAGGTAATATTATATCCTTCTGGGGCCTTTGATGGAGTCGAAGGCTAGATAGTTGTAATTTTCCTAAGTAATGATAAAGGAAAATTAGGTACAAAACTTTGGACCCACCAAGATAGGATTAATAATCTCTGAGCCAAAATGTAGATAAAGATAAACAGGTTAATTTAAGTTAAAGAAAAAATCAGGTGCTAGAAATGTGCTTAAGCTAGGCTGAGTATTCAAAACTAAAATAGAAGTCTTCATGTCATGATTTAGGAGCAGGTTGATGTCCCCAAAAAAGAGAAAGTGCGGTACCAATCATTGCCATTCAATTCTTGTTTTTGTCAACCTGAGGATATTTTGATGGAAGATCCAAGTGTTGCTTCATTTGATAAATAATTAAGTTTTGTGTTACTTGGAAGCCTATGCTTATAGTAAGTATAAATGTATGCTACCTCCTGACTTCCCAAAATCTGTCACTGTATCGTCTCCTGCCAAACATTTGGCATAATGATATCTAAGTCCAGATATCCTAAACCAATCACCTTTGCTATAGAATTTCCAACATCTGTGCAAATGCAGATGGCTTTTTCTACAGCTCTTTGATGCTTATTTAAGAGACATATCAAGTATGCATTCCGATTTCCAACCAGAATAAAAAGTTCTTATACACCCAAATACAAATAGCCAAAGTCACTTATATGATTTCACATTCCTAGTTTCTTTGTCTTTCATCAGAATCTGCAGTTTCTTTGCTTCAAATATCTATCATTTTTGTAACACATTCGGAGCTGCCTGTACATCCTTAAAAAGTCATTTGTAACTAAGAGAGTGCCCAGTGGCACACATTCTCCTTAGTTTAGATAAGTTATAATTTTTACAACATATAAATACTCCATTTCTAAAAGCATGGCTAAGCAAAGAATACTTACTGAATAATACCACTTAATCTTAGAAGCTTTCTTGCTCTATGCAAATGTATTTCCAAAAAGAATCTCTTGTTTCTTGTTTTATTTATGTAAGTCACATCTTTTATACAAAGAAATAAATATGATATGTCTCTTCTATTTGTCCACATTCTTTTGAAAATCACAGAAGTGTCAGCCAAAACTTGGGAGCCAAAGAAAGGCAAATCTCATTGAGTTTGAAGCCAGACTATTCTACAGAGCGAGCTCCAGGACAATCAGTATTGTGACACAGAGAAACCCTGTGTTGAAAACCCAAAAAAACAAACAAACAAAAATAAATAAATAAATACATAAATAAATAAACAAAATAACAGAGAAGTTAACTCCCAAAGCAAAATCATCTATAAGTGTATCTACCCAATTCTTTTTGTGGAAGTTGCTTCTTCAAAATTCTCATGCCAAGAGAATGAATTATCTTCCTGTTCATCAAACTTATTGCCATAAACATGAATGTCAGAAAATTTCAAGAGGCTATGTTGAACTCTACTACCTACTCATTAATAAGCATTGCTTTTGTCTTAGTGTTTTGGTAGTGTACTTCAAAGTTCTTCAGCTAGGGTTTAGGGGATCCTCTGTCACTATCACAACATTGACTTCTTTCTTACTTTTTTCTTCAGTGTACCTTGTCTTATCATCACCTAAATGAAGGTTTTAGTTCTCTTGGGTGTTTCAAGGTATCTACCTAAAATCTGGAGTGAATTAAAAATTATTTATTTGTATTTTGTCTGTTTTATGGGTATTTTACTCTTCCTATGGTGTAATGCCCACTATAATTTTGAAAAAATGACCTGCCATACAACAAGGCTCACGTGGGTGGTTTATAAGAAGAGGAGATAGAAGGGGCAAAAAAGGGGACAGAGAAGGGGGCAGAGACAGGAGGCAGAGAAGGGGGTACTGTTACGGCAGATTTTTCCCCGCCGGCTGCCGCTGGTCCTGCTGCCACGGTCCTGCCGCTATGTGAGCCCCAAATAACATTCAGAGTCTCTGTATTTGATACAATCCTGTTGGCCATGATTATCATTGTTAATGGGCTAGCTCTGTCTTAATTATTAACCCATTTCTACGTATCTAAGTATTTCCACGTGGCTCGTCTTACCGGGTAACGTACCAAATACAGGTGCTAGGTTAGCTTACTTTGGTTCCTTTCTATCTTTTAAAGTGGAACATAAATCTAAGCAAGTTTCTTAACTGTGATATACTATTGCACATCACCACCAAGAAGAAAATGTTGAGAAAGAAATCACATGAGCCCTAAGGCTGTTTTCTAGCTTTCTTCTTCCAGAATAAAATATGAAATCTGACAAAGGCCTCCTAAAACATTATAAAAGATAAAGGATTTAAGCTGTAACAAAACTAAAAACAGCTTCTTAAATAATAACACTATGTGTTTCCAATTTGCTTCAAACAATTACAGAATAATGCTTCTTACAATAGCCATATTTGAGTTCAATGAAATGCATTTCCATAGTAGTTTAAAATATTCTTCTATCCCAAACATGAACAGAAGCAGTCAAGAATGATACAGAAGTGGAATATTTGAAATATGGTTCTTAATCTTCATTTATGAACGTAGCTTCTTTCTCTTCCAGATGAAATGATTTAACAGAACCTAAATTATTTAATCAATAATGGGAGATGTCATTCTGTAAATATGTTTCTCTTATTGGTTAATGAATAAAGGCCTGTTGGCCAATAGGAAAGCAAGATAGGCAGGACTAGGAGACAAAAGCATTCAGGAAGAAGTAGGAAGAGAGTCAACATGTAAGACCAAGACAGCAGAGGTCCAGATCCTCTCTCGGGTAAGATAAGACCACGTGGGGAAATGCTTACATTGATAGAAATTGGTTAAAATTTAAGATGGAGCTAGCCAATAGGAAACACTAGTAACAGGCCAACAACATTATATATAATACAGCACCTCTGTGTGTTCTTTGGTGCTGAAGTAGCTGGGGGACCAGGCTGGTGGGATAATTACTCATAACAAATCAGTTGTTGGCATATACTTCTGTTTTTATTTTATTTTTTTTTAATTTTTTACACTTTTGGGGGCTGCCATGATCTCCCAAATAAACACATGGAGATTCCCTATTTCTTATAAATTCCTGGTCTTCTGTGGCTTATTTCTAGACAGATTTTTTTTTTTAACTTAAACTATCTCATCTACCCTTTGCCTCTGAGATTTTAACTTTTTATATTCTGTATACCCTTTTTTAAATTTTTTTTAACTTCTTACTCCATGACTGGCTATGTAGCTTGGGGGCTGATCCCTGGTTTCCTCCTTTTCTTGTTCATTCTTCTCTTTTCAGAATTCTCCTATTTATTCCCTCTGCCTGCCTGCTCCTCCTATCCTTTTTCTTGCCGTGCTGTTACTCTTTCAGCATTTTATTAGACCAATCAGTTGTTTTAGACAGGCACAGTAACATTGCTTCACAGAGTTAAAAAAAATACAACATAAAAAAATGAAACAAATCTTTGCATCATTAAATAAATGTTCTACATCATAAAAAACTGTAACACATCTTAAATTAATATGCCACAACATACTTCAGCTAAACTTCCAAATAGGAATTATGTCTGTTAAATAATGCTAAGTATTCTTCAACAAGTGACTGCTAGAGTAGCTTTGGGAAAACTTCTTGGAAATACAAACTTTTAGCCCTGAACATACTGAATGAAAATATTATCATTTTGTAACTAAAAAGTACTCCAAGTATTTCTGGTGCCTTCTTAATATGCGAATCACTACCTTAATCAAAACAAGTATTAAGGTAAATACCTTAAAATTTATATTTGTTTTTCATTTTTTAAAGATTTATTTATTTTTTATATATACAGTGTTCTGCCAGAATGTATTCCTTTAGGTGAGAAGAGGGCACCAGTTATCATTATAGGTGGTTGTGAGCCACTGTAAGGTTGCTAAGAAATGAACTCATACCTCTGGAAGAACAGGCAGTGTTTGAAATTGCTGAGCCATCTCTCCACCCTGATACCTTACAATTTAAAGAAGAATATTATTCATTCTTATCACACTTTTTGACTTGTTAGTGATTTATCCCTCTACAAAATTGCAGATTAGAGAGTCACACTGAAAAGTTTTTAACAATAATAAATTTTTCAATCAATAATATACTGTTGCATTTCTGAATTTAAGTATTAATTGTGAATAGGAATTGCATTTTCTATAATTGGTTTTCTTTTTTACCTTTCCTACACATATTGTCTTTACCAAAAAGAGAGTATGTAAAACTATTCTAACTTTAAAAATTCCCAGTTAATGGGAAGAAAATAATTAAGGACAATAATTAAGTAATGTGGTATCAGTCCTTTATTGTCCCTTATTTCATAAATAAATCCTAGTTATAATAATTAAGTTTCCTCATGTACTGAAGTTTATCTATATTATTTTCAGTACATCCTCATAGCATTCATTCTTTGCTCTAATTGTCTGCTACTGCCATTGTATCTTAATATTTGGCTATTATTTTTATTTTTATTTTACATATAGATCCCAGTTTCCTCTCACTCCCTCCCTTCCTTCCTCCCTCCTTTCCTCTATCCCACCCTCTCATGAATCCCAAAACCCTCCCCTCCAACACCCCTCAGGAGGGGTCATCTAAATCTGTCAAATCATTTAAAGTAGGGGCTAGGCCTTCTCTCCTGTCTCTTAGTTAAGGGAGTATCTCTCCATGGGGGATATGCCTGCAAAGACCTTTTGTGCAACAAAAATACAACCTATTTCCACCATCCAAGGTCCCTTAGACAGATCAGGCCTTCTTGCTGAGACCCATGTTTAAAGGGTCTGAGTCAGTCCTATGCTGGATTCCCAGGTATCAGTCTTGGGGCCCATTAGCTCCTCCTTGTTCAGGTCAGCTGTTCTATGTGTTTCTGCAGCCCAGTCTTGTCCTCCTTCTCTCCATCTGGATTCCAGTTCTGCTCAGTGTTTAATTGTGGTTGTTTGCTTTAGCTACTAGATGAAGGCTCCCTGATGGTGGATAAGTTATTTGTCTATCTCATTATCAGGGAAGGGCATTTGTGGTAGCCTTTCCACTGTTGCTCAAATTGCTAGATGGGGTCAGTCTTGTAGGTCTCTGGATATTTCTCGAGAACAGTTTTCACATCAAACCTATAATGGCACCCTCTTTTATGCGCTCTCTCTCTCTCTCTCTCTCTCTCTCTCTGTCTCTCTCTCTCTCTCTCTCTCTCTCCACTCATATATGGATTTTAGAAATAGATCAAAGGATCACCAGCCTACAATCAAGACTTTCTGAAATGCTAGGAAACAAGGAGGACCCTAAGACAGATATACATGGACCCCTTGGAGAAGGGGAAAGAAACAAGTTCACCCAAGCAAATTGGGAGCATGTGGGGAGGGGAGAAGGAGGTAGGGGAAAGAGTTAGGGAGAACAGTATGGGAGAAGAGGACATGAGGGAATGGGAAGACTGAGTCAGGGGAAGAATAGAGGAGAACAAGAAAAGGGATACCATCATAGAGCCATTATAGGTTTAAAGAGAAATCTGGTACCAGGGAAATGTCCAGAGACCTACAAAAATGACCACAACTATCAATCTAAGCAATACTAGATAGGCTATATCAAATGTTCTTCCATGATAATGAGATTGCTGTCAACCTAAATGCCATCCTAGAATCTTCATCCAGTAGCTGATGGAAGCAGAAACAGACTTCCACAGCTAAACATTGATCCAAATCCCTGGAATCCACTGGCAGATATGGAGGAATTATGATTAAAGGGGTCAAGACTAGGCTGGATAAACCCACAGAATCAGTTGACCTGATCAAGGGGGATCTCATGGACCCCAGTCTGATAGCTGTGAAACCAGCATGGGACTGACAGAGACCCCCTGAATGTGTATGTTAGTTGAGAGAACTGGGCAATCTAGTGGCCTCTGGTAGAGGATCAGTGTTTATCCATAGTTTAAGAATGGACTTTGGGAGCCCATTCCACATAGAGGGATACTCTCTCAACCTAAACACATGGGAGAGGCCCTAGGCCCTGTTCCCAATGATACTGCCGACTTTGAAGATATCCCATGGAAGGCCTCCCCATCCCTGAGAAGCAGAAAGAGGATGGCATGAGGGTTGGGGGGGCATGGAAGGAGGGGAGTGTGAGGGAACTGTGAATGACATGTAAAACATGCTTGTTTCACATTAACCAAAAACAAGTATATCATAAAAAAAAAGAAAAAGAAATCCACAACTAATTGGCCAATCACCTGAGATTACAAGCAGCATGAGGGAGGAACAATAATATTGACAAAGCAATAAAGACCATAATGTGGAAACCCAAAAAATCAGCTGACCTGAGCTAGTGAGATTACTGGCACAGGTCTGACAAATGGGGACCCTACATAAGACCAAATTAGACTTTCTTAATAGAGGTGACATTGGTTATACTGGGACAAAATATGAGTGGCAGTGGATTCAAGATCTAACACTAATGCACAAACTATATTAGTGGAGTCCATTCAGTATGGAGAGATGATCAGACAGATTTAGTTCACTTCAAAGGGGAGGCCTTAAACACTCCAAAGAACAAAGGTAAAGGAAGGAGGAGGTGACAAATGAGAGGGAACTGGGATTGGAATGTAAAAAATAAATTAATCAAAAACAAAGATGTCTATTTTTTTAATTTCATTGTTTCTTTGACACATAAGTTGGAATATATTATTTATTTAAAAATCTCCTAAACCACTTAGAATAGCTCAATGTGTTATGATTGTTTAATAGAACAATTCTTTTTCAAGTTTTTCTGTGGTAATTATCTTTCTTACTCAGGAAATTCAAAGGTCATCTTAAATCAGAGAAAGAACAATGACACGGCAAATCCATTAGAATTCATCTTTATTGTGTGAATGTTTTGCAGAATTAATTAGTCTATTTATTGATCATTCACATACTGAGTGGAAACTATGTATTATTGTGTTCCAAAGGCTCTTGACTAGATGGCATAATCCTGAATAAAAAACAGAACTTCTTAATATTCACAAGCTAGTGGGAAAGGTACAAAAGAAAATCTTTTAAATGTGAGCCTCACAGTTTATAACAAATTGATAAATATTTTTATTATATATGAACAAGAAACAAATACCATCTATATTCTATAACATCATGTTTAATATTTACTTATCTCCATTATGACCATTCTAATACCCAATAAGCCAGCAGCAATAAACAAATATAATCAAATATTTGGGCTTCCAAATATTATGAAGGAAACAGAAAAATATTTTAAACTTAAAATGATCTTAATCATTGTTACTATTAAAAAGGTGAGAACTGCTACAAGATGATGCCGCATGACCATATGGATTTTTTGTTTAAAAATGTATGGTGAAATGTATTATTCAATAAATTTAGTTCATCTGAGAGATACTTCTTTTATACTGGACACTCACATAGGTTTTCTTTGAACCCTGGTCAGTTGTTACATAATATCTAGTGTCTTGTTGAAATAACTTATGTTTTGTCATCCTTCCATATCTGTGCATCTTAGTAAATACTACTCAAATCAACAAAGGTTAAGGGAGTAACCCTCCATGGGGAATGTGTTGAAAAAGTCCTTTTTGCATCAGGGATACATCCTGTTTCCACTTCCAGAGGTCTCTTAGAGTAGCCAGGTCTTCTAACTGAGACCCATGTTCAGGAGGTCTGAGTCAGTCCAATGCTGGTTTCCCAGCTGTTATTCTGGGGGTCCATTAGCTCCTCCTTGTTCAGGTCAGCTGTCTCTGTGGGTTTCTGTAGCCTGGTCTTGTCCTCCCTCTCTGCTTCTGGATTCCAGTTTGGCTCCATGTTTACTTGTGCGTGTCTGATTCGGTTTCCATAAGCTACTAGATGAGGTCTCTAGGATGGTGGATAAGTTAGTCATCAAGCTCATTATCAGAGAAGGGCATTTATGGTACCCTTTCCACCATTCCTCAAATTGTTGGTTGGGGTCAGTCTTATAGGTCTCTGGACATTTCTCTAGAGTCAGTTTTCTCTTCAAACCTATAATGGCTCCCTCTTTTATGGTATCTACTGCTCTCTTTCTTTTCTCTTGTCCATTCTTCTCTTGAGTCAATCTTCCTAGTCCCACATACTTTCCTCTCCTCCCCTTTTCTTTTTCCTAGCTACTGCTCCACTCACTGCCCCCCCACTCCCAATATGCTCAGAAGATCTTGTTCCTTTCCCCCTCTGTGAGAGATCTTGTATGAATCGTTTAGATTCCTTCTTGTATCCTAGTTTCTCTGGAGGTGTGTCTTATAGGCTGGTGAGCCTTTTCCTCTATGTCTAAAATCCATATATGAGTGAGTACATATCATGGTCCTCTTTTTGCGACTAGGTGACCTCATTCAGGATGGTTTTCTCAAGTTCCATCCATTTGCCTGCTCAGGAGATATTATCCCTTTTCCCCTTCTCCAGACCATGACTGTCTCTCTTAGGGTATTCCTTGTTTCCTAGATCTTTTGGTGGTATGGATTTTAGCCTGGCAACCCTTTGCTCTATGTATAAAATCCATATATGTGTGAGTACATGCCATGTTTATCTTTTTCTGACTGGGTTACCTCAGGCAGTTCCATCCAAATTCCTACAAATTTCACTATTACATTTTTATGCTGTTGCTGTTGTTTTCAGCTGAGTATTACTCCGTTGTGTAAATGCACCACATTTTCTCCATCCATTCTTCAGTTGAGGGGCATTTAGGTTGCTTCCAGGTTCTACTTATTACAAATAATGCTACTATGAACATAGTTGAATAGAGGTCCTTTTTTGTATGAATATGCATCTTTTGGGTATATGCCTAAGTGAAATTGTTGGATCATGTAGTAGAGAGATGCCCATTTTTCTGAGAAACAGCCATACTGATTTCCAAAGTGGCTGTACAAATTTGCACTCCCACCAGCAATGGAGGAGAGTTGCCCTCTACATCCTCTCCAGCATAAACGGTCTTTTGTGTTTTTGATTTTGGCCATTCTGACAGGAGTAAGATGGTATCTCAGACTTGTTTTGATTTTTATTTCCCTGATGACTAAGGATGTTGATCACTTTCTTAAGTGTCTTTCAGCCATTTTAGAATCCTCTAAGGAGAATTCTCTATTTAGTTCTGTACCCAATTTTTAATTGGATTATTTGGAGTTTTGGTAATAAGCTTCTTGAGATCTTTGTATATTTTGGAAATCCGCCCTCTGTCACATGTGAGGTTGGTGAACATCTCTTCCCATTCTGACATATGCTGTTGTGTTTTGTTGACTGTGTTTTTTGCTTACAGATGCTTTTCAGTTTCAGCAGGCCCATTTATTAATTGTTGATTTCACTGTCTGTGTTACTGATGTTATGTTCAGGAACAAGCCCCTGTACCAATTTAAGGTTACCTCCCACTTTTTCTTCTAAGAGGTCCAGTGTTGTTGGATTCATGTGTAGGGCTTTAATCCACTTAGACTTAAATTTTTTGCATGACAATTGATAAGGATCTATTTACATTCTTCTACACACTAGCATCCAGTTGTGCACCAATTGTTGAAGATGCATTCTTTTTTCCATTGTATAATTTTGGTTTCTTTGTCAAAAATCAAGGGTTTGTCGATGTGTGGGTTAATATCAGGTTTTCAGTTTCATTCCCTTTATCTACTTGTCTATTTTTGCACCAATACCAAGCTCTTTTCAGGACTATTGCTCTTTAATAGAGCTTGAAGTCAGGGATGGCTATGCCTTCTCAAGTCCCTTTATTATACAGGGTTATTTTGGCTATTCTAGGTCTTTTGTTTTTCCATACAAAATTGAATATTCTTCTTTCAAGTTTTGTGAGAAATTGTGCTGGGATTTTTATGTGGATTGCATTGAATTTGTAGAATGCTTTATGACAAATTGCCATTGTTACTCTGTTTAGCGTACCTATCAAAGAACATGGGAGATCGTTCCATTTTCTAGTATCTTCTTTAATTTCTTTACGTAAAGACTCAAAGTTATTATTATATAGGTCTTTCACTTGTTTGGATAGCTTTACCCCAAGATATTTTACCCCAAGTTATTTTAAGTTGTTTGTGGCTATTTTAAAAGTTCATGTTCCTCTGATTTCTCTCTAAGCCCCTGTATAATCTGTATATATTAGGGCTACTGATTTTTGAGTCACTTATATCCTGTGACTTAGTGAAGGTTGTTACTATCTGTACAATTTGTGTGGCAGAATGTTTTGTGTCGCTTAGGTTAACTATCTTATCATCTGCAAATAGTAAAAGTTTGAATTCTTCCATTCCAATTTCTATGCTCTTGATCCCCTTTTGTGTTCTTAGTGCTCTAGCTAGAACATCAAGTACAATATTAAAGAGATATTGAGAGAGTGGACAGCTTATCGTGTTCCTTATTTTATAAGAATATTGTTGAGTTTCTCTCCATTAAGATTGATGTTGGCTGTTCATGTGTCGTATATCGCTTTTACTATGTTTAGGTGTGTTCCTGATAACACCTGATCTCTCACATACCTTTACCATGAAGGGGTATTGCATTTTTTCAAAGGCATTTTCAGCTTTTATTGAGATGATAATGTAGCTTTTCTTTTTCAGTTTGTTTATATGGTGGATTACATTGATGAATTTTCATATGTTGAACCATCCCTGTAACACTAGGATGAAGCCTACTTGATCATGGTGGATGATTTCTCTGATGTGTTCTTGGATTTAATTTGCCAGTATTTTATTAAGTATTTTTGCATCAATGTTCATGAGGGATATTGGTCTGCAGTTTTTTTTCTTAGTTGTGTCTATCTGTGGCTTGGGTATCAAGGTAATTGTAGCATCATTTAAAGAGTTTGGACTAACTCCCTTTCCCCTCTCTGAGAGGGGAGAGGAGGAGGGGAGAGGTGGGCATGAGGGAACAGGAAGATTTAGACAGAGAAAGAATAAAGTAAGAAAAGAGATGTCATAATAGAGGGAGACATTATAGGTTTATAAAGAAATCTGGCACTAGGGAAATGCACAGAGTTCTACAAGGATGAAACCAACTTACAATCTAAGAAAGAGTGGAGAGGCTACCTTCAATGCCCTTCCATGATAGTGTGATTAATGACTATCTTACATGCCATCTCAGAGCCTTCAACTAGTAGCTGATGGAAGCAGAAGCAGACACTCACTGATTGACACTAGCTGAACTCCTGGAATCCAGTTACATAGAGAGAATAGTGATGACAAAAGATGTCAAAACCAGGCTGGAGAAATTCACAAAATCAGCTGATCTAAACATGGGGGAACTCATGCCCTCCATTCTGATAGCGGGAAATGAACATTGGTCTGACCAAAACCTCCTGAATGTGGGTGTTAATTAGGAGGCCTGGGCAACCTATGGGTCCTCTAGTAATGGATCAGTACTTATCCCTAATATACAAATGGACTTTTTGGGATCCCATTCTACATAGAGGGATACTTTCTCAGCCTGGAAATATGGGGGAGGGCCTAGGCCCTGTCCCAAATGATATGACAGACTTGGAAGACTCTCCATGTAAGGCTTCACCCTCCCTGGAGAGCAGAAAGGGAATGGGCTCTGTTTTGGTGGGGTGATATGGGAGGATGGGAGGATATCAGGGTGAGGGAACTTAGATTGACATATAAAACAAGCTTGTTTCAAAAAAAAGGGGGGGGGTTGGCAATGACCCTTCTGCTTCTGTTGTGTAGAACACTTTGAGGAGTACTGGCACTAGATGTTCTTTGAATTTCTGTTAGAGTTCTGCACTGAAACCTGATGGCCATGGCTTTTTTTTTTTTTGTTTGTTTGGGAGACTTTGATGACTGCTTCTATTTTATTAGGGGTTATAGGACTATTTAGATTGCTTATCTGTTATTTATTTAATTTTGGTAACTGATATCTATCTAGAAAACTGTCCATTTCCTTTACATTTTTGAATTTTGCAGAGTAGAGGATCTCAAAGTATGACCTGAATTTTCTGGATTTCCTCAGTGTCTCAGTTTTTATGTCTCCCTTTTCATTTCTGATTTTATTAATTTGCATGTTCTCTCTTTGTCTTATGGTTGGTTTGGTAATGGTCTGTAATTTTTTGTTTGTTTTTTTTTTTAAAGAATCAACACTTTGTGTTTTCCTAGTTTCTACTTTATTGGTTTTACCCCCAATTTGTTTATTTCCTTGTGTCTTCTCCAGGGTAAGTTTGCTTCTTTTTGTTCTAGAGCTTTTAGTTATGCTATTAATTCTCTAGTGTGAATACTCTCCAGTTTCTTCATGTGGGCAATTAGTACTGCTTTCAAAGTGTTGCACAAATTTGGTTATGTTGTGTCTTCAGTGTCATTGAATTCTAGAAAATCTTTAAATTCTTTCTTTATTTATTCCTTGACTCAGGAGTGGTAAAATTGTGCATTGTTCAATTTCCATGAGTTTGTAGTGTTTCAGCAATTTGTGTTTTTGTTGAATTCTAACTTTAAAGCATGGTGGTCTGATAAGATACAGAGGGTTATTCCAATTGTTTTGTACCTATTGAGGTTTGCTACGTTGCCGAGTATGTGTTGGATTTTTGAGAGTGTTCTATGTGGCAATGAGAAGAAGGTATATTCTTTTGTGTTTTGATGAAATGTTCTTAAATATCTGTTAAACCCATTGGGTCATAACTTCTGTTGGTTCCTTTGCTTCTTTGTTAAGTTTCTGTCTGGTGGTCCTGTCTAGTGCTGAGAGTGGGGTGTTGAAACCTCCCACTATAAGTGAGTGTGGTTTTATGTGCAATTTGAGTTTTAGCAATACTTCTTTTACAAATGTAGGTGACTTAGTATTGGGGGGCATAGATTCACCTAATTGAGACTTCATCTTGGTATGTTCCTCTGGTGATCAATAAGAAAAAACCCTTTTCATTTCATTTTATTGATTTGTGTTTAAAGTCTTCTTTGTTAGGCATTATGCTTGCTACACTTGATTGTTTCTTGGGTCCATTTGATTGTAAAATCTTTTCCTAATCCTTAACTCTGACGTAGTGTCTGTCTTTGAAGTTGAGGTGATTTATGTGTGCAGCAGAAGGATGGATTCTGTCTTGATAGCCATTCTATTAGCCTTTCCTTTTAATAGGCAAGTTAAGACTGTTATTATTGAGGGATATTATGACCTTTGATTGTTATTTTTTGGTTGTTTTGGATTTGTTTATGGTGGTGACTTTGTGTGTGAATTTCCCTTCTCTTTTGGCTGTTAGTAAAGTGGAGTTATCTATTTCCTGTGTTTTGTGGGTGTAGTTAACTTCCTTGGGTTGGAATTTTACTTCCAGTACTTTCTGTAGGAGTTGATAAGTTTATATATATTGTTTAAATCTGGTTTTGTCATGCAATATTTTGGTTTCTCCATCTACAGTGATTGAAAGCTTTGCTGGGTATAGTAATCTACGCTGGCATCAATGGCCTTTTAGTGTTGGTAGAATATCTATTAAGGACCTTCTGGCCTTCATAGTTTTTATCAAGAAGTCAGGTATAATTCTGATTGGTTTGCCTTTATGTGTTACTTGACCTTTTTCCTCTGCTGCTGTTAATTTTCTTTCTTTATTCTGTATGTTTGGTGTTTTGATTATTATGTGGGGAATAGAGTATTTTGTTGCTGTTATTCACTCTGATATTCTGTAAGCTTCTATTTTCATTGGCATATCTTTGTTTTGTTTGGCAAAGTTTTTTTCTATAATTTTGTTGAATATGTTTTTATGCACCAATGAGGTGGGTCTCTTCACTTTCTTTTATACCTATTATTCTTAGTTTTGGCCTTTGCACCATGTCCGAAATATCCTGGATATTTTGTGTTAGGAATTTTTTGAACTTAAGTTTTTTTTGGTCAATGAAGTTATTTCCCCCTACTGTTTCCTCTACACCTGAAATTCTCTCTCCCTTCTCTCGTATTATGTTGTTTATGCTTGCCTCTGTAGCACCTGATTATTTGCCCACTCTTCTATTCCCAGTATTCTTCCAGCCTGTTTTTCTTTTTTCTTTCTTTCTTTTTTTGTGTTTTGTTTTTGTTGTTGTTGTTTCTGTTTTGTTTTCTTTTTTTGTTTTTTTCTCTATTTCAACTTTTAAGCCTTGCACTGTTTGGATTGTTTCTTACACTTTTTGGCTTGTCTTTTACTCCATTTGAGTTATTTTTCCTTCTATTTCTTTATGGGATTTTTCTTATTATTTCTTTGAGGCTCTCTATCATCATCATAAAGTTTGTTTTAGGGTAGCTCTCTTCTGTTTTATCTGTGTTTGTATGTTTATTTCTTGCTGTTGTGGTGTCCCTAGACTCTGGGGGGCTTCATATTGATCTTATGTTGTAGACTGTGTTCTTAATACTGTTGTCTCCCCATGCCTTCTTCTAGTGCCTATGGATGTGTTCTCTCCCTCTCCTTGTGAGTATATGACTAAGGTTATCTTCTGGCGGATGAAAGCCTGTTCTATTTTGATGGCTATTCTCTTCCAGTGGGTGGCAGCAGGATTAGGACATTGGCAGACTTTGGATTAGCTGGTCTGCCAGGAAGGGTTCCTCCATGCATGTGCAGTTCCAAGGCCTCAGGCAGCTACTAACAGAGTCCTGGAATGCAGGCTCTTCTCTATCTATTCCTTAAAGAGATATATAAAAGTCATTCATATTTATTATACAATAATTATTTTTTAATCTAATGCCAATATTTTATGAAACTGTGTAACTGTGTTCATTGTGTATGTGCTTAGAATTGTAACATCCTCTTGATGGATTTCTCTTTTGATGACTATAAAATTACCTGCCTTTAATCTTTTTTTTAAGATTTAATAATTTTTATTATTTTAAGATTGTTATTTTCTTCTGTATCTTGCCAGCTAAAGTGTTGATAATGAGGTTCATGGCTACCTGGCAGGTAATTAATAATATTTGTTGTGCACTGTACTCTGTGATGTGAGCAATGATACAAATGAAAAAAAGTAAGCATTGCAGCTCGGATGGAAAGGGATCCTGGCAGTAGGGAGCCAATGACTACCACAAAATCAACATAAGTGCAGCAATTTATAGCCCTGCTCCTGTCAGTGGAAGGTTTCCTCAGGGAAAGTGTTATAGCCCTGCTCTGCTCGTCCTGTATCCATCTCTGCTGGGGTGAAGGAAGGTCTTACCCAAACCTCCTTCAAGAGATTTATAGGGAGGGAGTAATCCAGGAGGGCAGTTGCCTCTGCTAGGGTGGAAAAAGGTAACAGCAAACTGAACTGAGCTTGTACATAGTGCTTCTTAGGGGTGACATTTTTCCAGGGGGAAGATTTTCAGGATGGGAATTGGTCGGATTTCAATTCTTGAGTTTGGACAAGTTCAGGGACTGGCTGAACTCCTTGCTCAGGGATTGCTTGGCTTTTGTACTGAATTGGTCCAGGTCAGTGTATGTTTCTTGGGCTCTGGTTTCAGGGTCAGGGTGTGTTTCTTTGACTTGGTTTCAGGACCAAGTTGTGTTAAGATGAGTTTTGGTTTTGTGTATATTGTCAGATACTATAAGACCTGTACTCACTTTTTCCTTAATTTCATTTTTTTTAGCATACCCTTTTCCTAACAAAAATCCTAGGGTCATTTTTGTTGTTGATAAAGTATATTACTTGGAAGCAGCTAAGAAAAGGAGGATGCTCCTGAGTGGTGATATATTATTTATGATTTACTAAAGCTTGCCTGAAGATTTAGAAAGCAAAGTTAGCCACAAGCCATAAAAGCCAAGCATACACCTTTAATTCAAGGACTCAGAGTTAAGAGGTAGACAGTTCTATTAGTTCAAGACAACATGGAGCTACATGGAATTGAGCCAGTCCTAAAGAGAAACACCTTACACATAGTTGAAGCATGTGGAATCACACATCTTTTATCCCAGTGATGACAAGAGGTATTTAAGACAGGAACAGGGTTTCAGAGCTGGAATTCATTCTCTAGCCACACTGAGAATACGAAGATATTGAAGTATCAGGATTCTCCAGCCATTTTAAGGAGAGCATAGCAGTCTGAGGCTTGCTGAGAGCTTGTAGAGATTTAGCTGAGGTAATGTTAAGAGCTAGTGGCTTCACTGCTTTGCTTTTCTGATATTCAGCTTGAAACTTGAACCCCAATATGTGACTCTGAGTCTTTTATTTATTGTGTCACACTCTTGTTTTCTATTAGTCTGTCTATATTAGGGAACTGAGGCTATTAATATTATTATTGAAAAATGTGTATCAATTCCTGGTATTTTGTGGTGTTATTTTAGCTCATTAAAAAAGAAAAAACTATCCTGGGATTGTTTATTTTATATGACCTCTTGGGTATATTTGCATTATTCAGATTGATGTCTTCACTTTAGATCTAGCTAAGTGGCCTTACATTTCTTTTATTTACTTTAATCATAGGAGGTTTTTGCTTGTCTTTGAATTTTAATAGTTTTTTAGGGTAAAACAAAACAGTCTGGGTTGACAAGTCTGGTCTTTTTGGGTAGCTGTTATAGAAGGGTCTGAAATAAAGTAGGAGAGGCATTTCATCCAGTTCAATAAGGTCCCTGATCATATAAAAAGGCTAAAGCAGAGGAATCCAATACATTACCTCCTGGAGAAACCTCTAAGAGCTGGAATCCTAGTTCACAAAACTTCGAGTAGTTTATAAACGATTAAGTTAATCACTCTGAACTTGCATGTATAAATGTATGTGGGCATGTGTGTGTTCATTTGAATACTTACTTATATATTTATATAATGCACATCAGATCCCATATGGGTCTGCCAGATCCTCTAGCACAAGGCAATGATGAAATTCATCTGTTATTAATAGGAAATGTGCTAGAAGCCTTGGAGTTTTAAAAGAAACACCATGTGAACAGCAAAGGTTTAAGAAAGGATTTTTCTATCACTTGGAAACAGGCAAAGGAAATAGTAAGGGAATGTCCCACTTGCCCATTCTATAACCACACTCCTTTACAACCAGGCAGTAACCCTAAATGTATAAATAAGAATGGAATATGGCAAATAGACGTGTTTCATTTTACAGAATTTGAAAAATTTAAATATGTGTACCACACTATAGACACATTTTCAGAGTTTCAATGGGCTACTACTCTGAGCTCTGAAAAGGCTGATTCTGTTATCACATATATATTAGAGGTGATGGCCATTATGGGCATACCTGAACAAATAAAAAATGACAATGATCCAGCATATGTCTCCAGCAAATTGAAATAGTTTTTAGAATATTATAATATAAAGCATATGACTGGTATGTCACACAATCCAATAGGACAAGCAGTAGTTGAGAGATCTAATAATACTTTAAAAGAAATGTTCTATAAGCAGGCAATAAGAAGTAAAACACCCAAACACAGATTATATAATGCTTTATTATCATTAAACTTTCTTAATGCTAATGAAAAATGCAGAAAGACACTAAACAATAGAAAAAACTTCTGAACTAAATCAGCTGGTGTACTTCAAGGATGCATTGACCTCACTATGGAAACCAGGGTATGTGTTACATTGGGGTAGGGGTTTCACCTTTGTATCTAAGAAGAAAAAAGCTGTGGATACTTTCTAAGTTGATCAAGATCCAAGTTGAATAACAGAAATATCTTAATGAAGAGAAACGACAAGACATCCAAAAAATTAGTTCCTATGAGTTGTAAGGAGACGTCTCAAAGTTAGAGGGAGTGTTCTGTTCTTGTCCTTACAGGAAAACAGAAAACACTCATCTTCAAACAACCAAAAGACACTGGACATGTAGGTACCTACAGAAGAGAAGATACCTCTCCAGAAAGAATCATTTAATGAAGAGGAATTTGATTTATGATATAAGTATTTAATACTAGTGAACTATTTGTTTCCAAATGTGATGTATCCTTTCTGGGACAAACAATATGTCCATTTGGAAGAGTAAAATGTACTTTCTCAATACACATCAATAAATGTGGATGCTAAAATGAAGCTGCTTCTATATATGTTATTATCAATATATTACACTCCAGTCAAAATAAAATTGTATAAAGATTTCTTGAAATTGTATCCCATTCTTGCCAAAACAGTTAAAACATGTTTCCATAACAAATAATTATTCTTTTTCATTTCTATTATATCTGTGATAATGCTTTAAGTATTTGGGAAAAGGCCAATGAGATTTGGTCACAAGGTGACATATGTATACAAACAGGGGTACCTTGTGGCATTTGGTTCATGTTAGTACTTTCACCAAATATTATCTGGCTAAAGTTAAACTTTTGGCATAAGGACTACACCCTTTACTGTCTCCCAGGTTAAAATACAAGCAGTAAATTTCTTGCTTCAATAGATCTAGGTAAAATAACTACAAAGAGTTAAGGATTTGCTTTAAAATTAATGTGAGGTCAGTGTGGGACAGCACTTCCCTATCTGCTGGCAGAGTCAATCCAGGACACTCTTCTTCTCTATCTCTCTGAAAGCTGTGGCTCAACAACTTTAGACATGCTGTAATTCTTGTAATTTGGCATCTGTAAGTGTCTCAATTGAGGTCTCTTTGTGTGGACACTAACATTGGCCAACTGTCTGCCAAGGAAGTCAATTACCAGGGGTAAACTTCTAAGTTTATACAAAGATCTGGTTGAGAGAGCAAACGTATTGACTGTGATTATGTTCTTGCCAGAATCACACATTTCTCAGCAGAGTCATCCAGTATACCAATGCATAGAGCAAAATGTTACCAGGAAACAATGATTACACTGTAGTTCTCTGGAAAAAATCCCCAAGCTGTAATATGTGGAAAAGATCTATAACTTCTCACACAAAATCTGCAATGAGGACAGCCAATACATTCAAAAGGAAATATTTGTTATCATCCTCCAAAATAAGTTTAGCTCCACCAGTCATGCCTCTCTCGTGGCAGTATTTCTTATCACCTTGCTACATAAGGTCTATCTCCATCAGATGTGCATCTCTTCTGGATTAACCTCTGAAATCTTTTCTGACTCTCACTGTATAATTCAGTGGCCCATAGGAGGTGGACAGTATAAATTAAGATAACATTTTGGATATAAATTGCAGATAAAGTGAAGGCATAAATATAATAATATAATTCAAATGCTTTGACTATGACAGATTTTTATATGAAATTTAAATTCTTTCAATAAAGTTTCAATTCAGTACATGAAAATTAACTTCATTCAAACCTCAGCTTTAAAAATCCTTGACACCATTTGTTTCTCTCACAATATTCATAATTTTCAAAGGCACTACATTTGCCTAGGTAAGCAATTTCCAAGAATTTGGGAATTATTTTTGTCTTATGTTTCCTTGCCATTTTATTCAGTCTATAACTTACACTTTGCACACTTAAGCCTAGGCAAAAAGAAAACAAACAATAAAATTATAGCTGGCTTCAAATTTTCATACTGCCTTTCTCATTCTTTTAAATATTTACCTCCTGACTCACCATTATGGGTTATAACACTTTCATATATGTATTTATTTGTGTTTCTTTCCTCTCCACCAAAATAATATATTTTCTGTTTTCCAGTCTATATCATATCTCCAGTTATTAACAAACTTACTGAACCCTGTCCCTAAATATGTTCACTATGCCATTCTTATTATTAAATCACAACTTTAAGTTTCCATCTTCTATAAAAAGAAAATGTACACGCACAACCTCGACCAGCAAGGAAGACACGACTCTGGGAAGATCTTCTTCATGCAGTTTTAGTCAGGATCCTTGAACATGCTTCTTCTGACCCATGGGACCTTGGGGGACCCCTGCAGTAGCTTAAATCGCCTTGCACTAACCAACCCCAGTGAGCTACATGGACCCTGCAGACAGGCTACTCTAACGCTGAAGCAGCCAGGCTGAACAGACTTAACCAAATAAGGGCTTGTTTAAGCCAGAGAGTGCTCACCCTCGGAAAGGTGGAAGAAGGAAGCCAGTGCCGTCTTTAAGGCACAGCACTTCGCAGCTCTCTACAATTCCCCCTTTTTTATTTAATAACACAACAGGCAAGGGTAGTGGTCTGGTCTCCAGTAAAGCAGTGAACATTGTAATGACCCTGAATCCTGGTAGTCAGGTAAGTCAGTGCCACATCAGTCCAGCATCTTTTTCCTGGAGGTAGGGCCTCGGACACCAACCCACATGCAACCAGACTTGTCCTTCTCGGAGTTGCTCACTTCCAGAGCTAACTCAGAGTACAGTACTAAGCCATACAACCTGAGCGTGAAGGATCAATTCTTGTTCCTGACTGCAAGCCATGGGTGGGGAGACTGTCCTGCCTCAATGGCTGTAAATGCCTAGACAACAATAGCTGCATACCGCTTCTGAGCAAACCTCATCTTGCAAAGGCACCACAGGCCCACAAAGGAGATAAGCAACAAGAGGGCAGCCATGGCTCCCATTCCTGCCCACACTTTCAGATGATCCATGGCAACGGGAACCATGATGACAATCTGGCAGCCAGTCCCACATCCACACATGTTGAATTCACTGCAATGATGGCCACTCACAGCTGTGCCATTAAGTCATCAAAGTCAGCAGACCAATTTCCTAAAAGATAGCTAGACAACTGTCATGACAAATTAGCAGCATGTGTAAAGTTTTCATACTGAATGTTGGTAACATAAAAACCTGGATATTTCATTTCACATCCCAATTGGGCCAGCGTCCACAAGGTATCTATTTGCTCCTGCACCAATCAATTATTTGGTTTACAATCATTTATCCTCCTTTTAGTTGAGCACCAATTGTGGATTGAGCATCCAAGGCAGTAGCCACATTCTTGGACAACTCACTTAGCTTAGAGGCTGTCTGCACTGATGTGCTCATAGCTACGACAGCTGTGACTGAACTCACAACTGCAAAAGAGATAGTTCAACTATGGCTGCTGTAATGCCAAAATTTCTCTCTGTAGCCTCTACCAAACAGGCCATAAAATCTGAAAATGATTCCATTGGGCCTTGCAGTATCTTAGTGAGGTTACCAATCACCTCTCCCTTATTAGGTAATGACTTCCATGCTTTTATGGAAATCCGATTTACCTGTTCAAAAACCTGTATTGGGTATCCTGTCTGTTCATTGGCAAAGCGTCCCTGCCCAAGCAACATGTCCCTGTCCCATGCTGCATTTCTGGCTGCCAAGTTAGCTGCAGCCTGCTCATTGGCATACTCAATTAAAAAGGCTTTCCAATACAGATACTACCCGGGACTTAGGCATGCTCAAGCCAGCACACTCCAATCACTAGGAGTCATGATATGCCTAATTAGGGCTTCAACTTGAGCTACAGTAAAAGATGAATTTCCATATGTTCTCACAGACTCAGCCAAAGACTTGATGACCTTAAAGTCTAAAGGCTCCTCATATCTATTGCCTTGGGCATCCTGGAAAACTGGATAGGCCAGACTTAAGTCATTTCGTAAGGCTTTCCAGACCTCAGAGCAAAAGGAATGCCCTGTACCTGGGCCCCGGCGTTCCTCACTCTGATGAGGAGAAGGGACCTAAGGCTTTGTATCAGGAAGGCTTTCCTCCTCCTTACATAGTCGTTTCTCCTTTCCTTCCCTTCTCTTTTCTTTAAGGGACTGTTTCTGAACCTTTTTTATGAGGGCTTGCAATTCTTCCTCAGAATCTGTTTCGTCCATACCTGACTCTCTTGTGCTCTCAACCTCTTCTAATCTTTCCTCTTGTAACATTTGTAGCGCAGCTTTTCCTTTTTCCATCGCCTCTTTACAGTACCTTTGGTCTTTGATACAGCTATGCACTAACTTCCAAACAGGTCAGACTCTGGACTTCAGCGTCTCTTGTTCCCAAGCAAAATCAAGATCCCTGCCTAACTTGTCCCAGCACGCTACTGTGAGGTCTCTCAAAACTGCGAACCAAGGTGCAATGGCATCGCACTTGCTCAGGAAGTGCTTTTCTTTATTTTCTATTGTGCTTTTCTTTATTCTAAATTTCTTTGACAAAAGTACCTCCTGAAGAGCCAGAAAAATTGGATGAGACTGAGAAGTCCCAATTTTAAAAATTTTACTTTTGCTTCGTTACAACCTCTTGCTCAATGCCTGAGACTTTATTGCCGCTTATTTCCATGGTCTTTAAATTGGTCCTTACTTACCTGGGACTTTATTTCTCCTTACCTGAGACCCTATTGACTCTTTACCAAGGGCCTTAGCTTGGTCCAAACCTGGAAATTTATTGCTCCTTACCAGAGAACTTATCACCTCTTTACCAAGGGCCTTAACTTGGTCCCAACTTACCTTGGGAACTTACCAGCACTGCCCTGACAGCAAGAAGTTCTGATCTGAAGATTCCTCATATGGGCTACCATTTGTACACGCCTACCCCTGCCAGCAAGGAAGTTGTGACTCCGGGAAGATCTTCTTCATGCAGTTTTTATCAGGATCCTTGAACATGCTTCTTCTGACCTGTGGGACCCCCCCCCCGGGAACCCCTGCACAGGCTTAAATCCCCTTGTGCTAACCAACCCCAGTGAGCTACATGAACACTGCATATAGGCTACTCTAATGCGGAAGCAGACAGGCTGAACAGACCAATTACGGCTTTATTAAGCCAGAGTGCACTCACCCCCGGGGAGGTGGAAGACCGAAGACAGCTGCCATCTTTAAGGCGTGGCACTTCACAGCTCTCTACAGAAAACATAATTTAACCTATGCAGAATCATAAAGTAGTCATCTCAAATTGGCTTTCCAGAAGATATTATGGAAGTAAGAATGTAAAATTCCCAAAATAGAGAGGGTCTGTGAAATAGTGTCTCAGGGCATGGTACAGCCATTGTCATCATGATCCCACAGCCTCTGTGACTGTTTGGCGATCTATACTAGAGTGGGTCCGTCAACAGATAATCACGGATAGTTGAAAGGATCAAAGGTGATGTCTCTTTTCTGATGGACTTTTGATGAATTATGGGGAAAGGTCAATCATATTCTTCTCTTCCAAACCCATGGTCAGGCAACTGTGGTTAAATTCAGTTAGTCACAAAAACAAAACAAAAAGTCCCAAAATAAAGAAAAATATCTGAAGGGAAAAGTGGGGTTGACATGGATAGGAGGGAATTAAGAGAAAATAAAAGGTAATGAGAGTAACCAGGATATACTACATACGTACATGAAATTGTGAAAAATTAAGTTCATATAATTGTATAGTGAAAGTTATTTTAAAAAGCAAATCCATTATAGGGATTATTTTGTAGTTCAGTGTTCAAAGACTTATGCTACAAATTTCAAATTTGCCATGGTACATGGGTTTATAACAACAAATTGACAAAAGTAAAGAAATAGAGGCTCTCGTATTAAAATAGTTATTAAGCTATCATTTTAACATTAATCCAAATAATTTCATTTGGTTTATCTACTATTTTACTCTAGTAATGTAACCTTCACTTTAACTCTTCTTCACTTCTCATTTAACTATTAATAACGATTCTATTCCATTTGTTTTTCTATAATTCCCTTTGTAGTTTCCAGGTCCTTGACTTTCTAGGAAAATTCAAATTCTTCTTTAGACTTCATTTTGTGCTATTAAAAGAAAACCTTCTGGAACTCTGACCTGAAGTGTATCTTTTCTTCCATTGTAGATCAAAAGAACCCTTCAGTCGTGCTAGTGGGTTGGATGTGAAATATGCTGTTTGGACATTCCTGTTATTTTCAGTTTTGTGATTTCACCTGGGCATGTGGATTTTTTTTCTTCCCTTTTAGGTCTAATGTGATAATCTGGCTAGTCTTAGACAAAGTCATTGCAGGGAATGCACCACCCAAGATGGGCTGGGTAAACTGGTGAATAAGCTACTAAATTTGATTAAGGAAACAATGCCCCCAACCCACTTGTCTAGACCTAAACCACGCAGAGAAGCTTCACAAGTGAAGAAGACTTACAGCCATAGATTTGAAACTAGGATTATGGGCTATGCAGAAGATGGTGTGATAGGAAAATAGGAAAAGAAAAGAAACAACTGGCCCAGGAAAGGTCATCTACACACAAGGAACATTTTTAGTCTGTTGGTCTGCACATAGCCTTCTGGGTTTACTGATGATAGCCTTGAGGAAAATATTCCCTTAATTAAATTGTGAATTGATTAAGGTGTAAACTGAATACATTTCCTGTTATTAAGTCATAAACATTTTTCCTTCTCCATGTATTATGATATTCACTATTTTAAGTACAGTTTTCAAGAAAAACCTTATATCAAAAAATAGATATCATAAACAATCTGGCACTTATTAATGTTTATGACCTATTAATTGTCACTTTTATTTTAGGTATTGTTGATATATGATTGATTTTAAGTAATTTAGACTTATTATTATTCATCTTTTTACTCATTCTTTGTCAGTTGGTCAACCTGTATGACCCCTTTTCATTATACTGACAGTTTCAGAAAAAGAAAATTTTAATTATAAATATCTTACCAATAAATTGACATTTTACATCCATTAATTTACTTACTTTAGATTATTAACTGTGCAATCTCATGTAAAATAGCTTTGAATACACATTTGTCTTTATAAAAATCAATAACCTTTCATTAACTAAAAAGCACATGATACAGATATGCAAAGGGAAGCACTAAAATGACCTACCATAGAAATAGTGTTCTTTTAGGAGCATACATTTAACAATTGCTCACCTAATTATTTATCAATATTTAAATGCCAACAGTATTTTACTATCTTACATATAGGCACGTTAACAGACTAAAAATACACCTGCACTAATGATAATTCAAACCAAGGGACGGATAAATACAATGAATAATTATAGATGCATACATTTTGAATAGCTTTAAAAAGATATAAAAATGACTGTTGCAATAAGTGAAAAAGAAAGTAGGTTCAAAAGAGTGTTACATTTGATAAAGTGTTCAAAAGAGGCTTAGCTGAGAAAATGAAATCAAAGAAAGAATCTGAAAAAATGAAAGAAGCCACATATGCATCAGAGGAAAGGACTTCAGGAAGAGAGCATATCTTGCAAATTCACGAACACAGAAATGAATATGCTAAGTAAAGAACAGCAATAAGAAGCATGTTGAATAAAGAAGTGTATAAATTGAGTATTAATATGATTTATAGACTAGTCCTTCTAATATGTGATGTACTTATTATATGTACATCCAGAGAAACAAAACCAGTAGGAGATATAGGGGAAGAAAAGAAGAATCAGAGAAAAACATAAAGGAAGTAAATATACAAAGAAAAAGACAGGAAGGTAGGAAGAGAAAAGAGAGTTGAAAGAGAAGAAAAAGAAGAAAGGCAGGATGGTGAGTTCAGGCAGTATAGCAGAGCACGTTTTGTATGTGGAAAGTAACAAGGTCTAATTCTTAGCATGATTTAAAAATATAAAAGGAGATTTGTCTGAAGAAAATGACTTATAATGTTATGGAAAATGAAAAGTTCCACTCTTTGTCATTTACAATCTAAAAATCCTTAAAATTCAGTCATGTCTTTTAGGAGAGCCAGTGTTGTAAATCCCAGACCAAGAAATGGAAATGAGATGTATCCCATTTTAGAATCAAACAAATGCCCTACCTCCTAAAATCATAACATTTGGACACAAGTATTTTTTTTTTACCCCAGAGTGGTTTTATTTGTATTTTACTTACATTTTTGAGAAACTCAAATGTACTTTGATCATATTCAATTCCTACTCCCTCAAGATCATCAACCCACTTTGTATAAACCTGAGTACTTAATGTTCTCTTTTTGCTAAGATAAACCATCAATACCAATTTGTATTCCCCATGTTCTCAGATCTTTTACTGGAGCCTGATGAACCAACCAGGAGGCATGTTCTTAAAGAAAGTGTACCTTCCCTAAGAAGCCTTCTAGTGCTCAGATCTTGTAAGTTAGAGGTTGGCTTCCTGAACCTGTAAAATGTCTGTGATTTTATATTGATTGATTGGAATTTGTGAAGGTCTTGTGTAAGAAACCACAACTGCTGTGAGCTCATGAGTCAACCATTTCTGTTATGTCTAAAAGACATTGTTATGATCTGGGTGTATATGACTTATGTCTCATAAGATCTTTCTCATCCCTCTTTTGTAATGGTCTTTGAGCACAGGAAAGGAGCATAATGCAGATGTCTCATTTTTGGCTGAGCATTTCATTGACTCTTACTTCCTGTATTAAATTAGTATAATGGGTTTATAGCCATATAAGGGCTTTTAGTTTGATTGCTTTGGTCCACCTGTCTGTTTTTATGTCAATACTAAGTCATTTTCATGACTGTAGGTCTATAGTAGGGCTTGAAGTCAGGGGTAGTGATACCTCCAGGTGTTCCTTTATGGTACAGGACTATTTTGATTATCCTTCTCCATCAGAGAAATACAAATCAAAACAACTATGAGATTCCATCCGAAACCTGGCAGAATGGCCAAGATAAAAATTTATAATGACAGCATATGCCAGAGGATGTGGAGTAAAGGGATCATTCCTCCATTGCTAGTGGGAGTATAAACTCTTACAGCCAATTTGGAAATCAGTATGGTAGCTTCTCATAAAATTGGGAATCAGTCTACCTCAAGACCCAGCACTACTACATTTTGGCATATACCCAAAGGATACACACTCATACCATAAGGACATTTTTTCAACACATTCATAGGAACATTATTCATAATGGCCAGAACCTATAAAGAAAAACTAGATTCCCCTCAACCAAGGAATGGTTAAGGAAAATGTGGTGTATTTACATAGTGGAGTACTACTCAGAAGTTTAAAACAATGATGCCATGGAATTTTCAGGCCAATGGACAGAACTAGGAAGAGTCAACCTGAGTAAGATAACCAAGACCCAGAAAGAAAAATATGTATGCTCACTCATACATGGATACAAGATGTAAAGTAAACACAACCAGCCTGGGGTCCACAACCCAAGGGAATCTAGGTAATAAAGAAGACCCTAAGAGAGACATACATGGATCTACCTAGGAAGGCAAAAACAACAAGGTGCTCTGTGGAAATTGGGAGCATGGGGGCAATAGGAGTATGGAAGGGGAGGTGAATAGTGGGGAAGGGAATGTTGGGAAGTGTGTAGCTCAGAATAAAAAAACCTAAAACTAAACATCAAGAAAAAAACTCAATTAAAAATGGAGCATGAAAATAGCCAGAGTTCTTAAAAGATGAACTACAAATGGCTGAGAGTATTTTGGTTTTTTGTTTGTTTGTTTTGTTTTTTACACACTTTGCTATTAGGAAAATTTAAAGGTAACTTACTTTGAAATGTAAACTAATCCCACTAAAAACACTTTCGATTAGACATATAAGCAAACACTGGCATGGGTATGGGAAAAGAGAACACTTATTCCTTGTAATTTCCAGCCATTTGTGCATGGATTAGCCCTCAGTCAGGACCTACTTATTCCCAGCCCTTTCAACACCTTTATGTAGCTCTTGGTTTTCCAGTAATATTTACTTTTAATTTTCTATGCTTTAAAATGATCTTTCTATATGAATATGTTCCAAATGTTCTTTGCAGAACAGCTTTGAATAGCTTCAACTTCCTTGAATTGTGTCTGAAAATGTGTCTTTAAGAGAAATCTGGTGGAAAAAGTGAATACAGTTTATATTGTCCCTTTTTTGAGGACATTAGTCCTGATGGCTATTTAGTGCTTGAAAATTATGACCTCATATATCATCTGATCTTCTCTTATCATATAAGGCAAAACCATCATCCTTATATTTAGACATTCAATATTTTAGGAGAAAGTTTCACTAATTATTCACTTTCTCAAATCTGTAATTCCCTACTTCTACGTGATAATTTTCAAAACTATGTTATTTTTTTCTCTTGCATTATCAACTGCAGTGCTATATTTTAAGCCAAATGTGTGTTACGGTATAAAATATGCTTATCTTAATACAATAAAGAATGTGTAACATGACATGGAAAATTTCATCATTTCTAATGTATGTCAAAGACAAACTACATTATGGCATAGGGCAATCCTGATATTATGAGATTATGTTTATGTTGACTTATAGCTATTAGTAGTTTACTTTTGAATGAACAATAATTGAGAACTTTGTTAGGAGCAGAGCAAGATAAAGAAAAATGAAAGTTCTCTGAAAAAAATTCTTAACTCTCTTGACACTATTACCATGTAATCTCCCCTAAATTTAACTGTTATAAAAAGTAATGTTAAATACCTAAATAAATAAAAGCAGTATACAGCAAACTAACTGCCAACATCAAACTAAATAGAGAGAAACTCAAAGTGATTCCTCTAAAATCAGGGACAAGGCTGTCCTCTCTCTGCATATCTCTTCAATATTGTACTTGATGTGCACGCTAGAGCAAAAGGAGATCAAGAGGATACAAGTTGGAAAGGAAGAAGTCAAACTTTCATTATTTGAAGATGATATGATAGTTTAAGTGACCTGAAAAACTCAACCAGAACAAGCCTTCAGCTGATAAACTCTTTTAGGAAAGTGGCAGGACACAGGATTAACTCCAGAAAATCAGTAGCCCTAATATATACAGTTGATAAAGGGGCTGAGAAATAAATCAAAATATCACCCTTTACAACAGCTATAAACAACATAAAATGTCTTGGGATAATGATTACTAAACAAGCGAAAGACCTATATAATAAGAACTTTGAGTCTTTAAAGAAAGAGATCAAAGAAGATACCATTCTCTCTAATGGTTGGAATAAATGTAGTATAAATGGCAAATTGCCAAAGCAATCTAAAGATTCAATAAAATCCCCATCAAAATCCCTGCACAATTCTTCAGAGACCTTGAAAGAATAATACTCAACTTTATATGAAAAAACAGAAGACACAGGTTAGCCACAACAACCCTGTACAATAAAGGAACCTCTGAGCATATCACTATCCTTGACTTCATGCTTTATTATAGGGCTGTAGTCCTGAAAACAGCTTGGCATTGGCACAAAAATAGACAGGTAGACCAATGGAATTGAAATGAAAACCCTGTTATTAACCCACACACCTACGAACACCTGATTTTTGACAAAGGAGCTAAATTTATACAACGTAAAAAAGAAAGCATCTTCAAAAAATGGTGCTGGCATAACTAGATACTAGTGTGTAGAAGACTGCAGTTAGATCCATTGCCATGCACAAAGCTTAAGTCCAAATGGATTAAAAAACTCAATGTGAACCTTCCTGAACATAACTGAGCACAGACACTGAGACTGCCAAATAATAATTGGGACCTCCTGAAACTGAGAAGCTTCTGTAAGGCAAAGGACATGGTCAACAAGACAAACTGGCAGCCCACAAAATGGGAAGATAGTCACCAATCCCACATCTGACAGAGGACTGATTTCCAAATTATACAAAGAACGCAAGAAGCTAGTTATCAAAACACCAAATAATACAATTAAAATGTGGGTACAGATCTAAATAGAAAATTCTCAATGGAGGAATCTAAAATGACTAAAAGATACTTAAGAAAGTGCACAACATCCTTAGCCATCAGGGAAATGCAAATCAAAACAACTCTGAGATACCATCTTACTCCTGTCAGAATGGCTAAAATCAAAAACACCAAAGACAGTTTATGCTGAAGAGAATGTGGAGAAAGGCAAACACTCCTGCAGTGTTGATGGGATTGCAAAACTCATGAAGCACTTTGGAAATCAGTATGGTGGTTCTCAGGAAAATGGAAATCATCCTACCTGAAGACCCAGTATTTCCACTCTTAGGCATATACCCAAAAGATCAACATTCATACAAGGACATCTGTTCAACTATGTTCATAGCAGCATTATTTGTACTATGCAGAACCTGAAAGCAACCTAAATGCCCCTAAACTGAAGAACGGATGAAGAAAATGTGATACATATTCACAATGGAGTACTACTCAGTGGAAAACACACAATGGAATTCTGAAATTCACAGGCAAATGGATTGAACTAGAAGAAGCCATCTTGAATGAGGTAACCCTGTCACAAGAAGACAAACATGGTATCTACTCACTCATATATGAATTTTAGACATAGAGCAAAGGATTAGCAGCCTACAATCCACACCACCAGAAATGCTAGAAAACAAGGAAGACTGTAAATGAAACAGACATATATGGTCCCCCAGAGAAGGGGAAAGGGACAAGATCTCCTGAGCAAATTGGGAGTATGTAATGACAGGGGAGAGAGTTAAGAGAAAGAGAAGGGAAGAAGAGTAGGCAAGAGTTGGGCATGAGAGAACATGAAGATTGAGACAGGGAAAGAATAGAAAAGAACAATAGAAAAGATACCATAATAGAGCGAGTCATACAGATTTAAGGAGAAATCTGGCACTAGACAAGGATGACCCCAATCAACATTCTAAGCAATAGTGGAGAGGCTACATTTAATACCCTTCTAAGATAATGAGATTAACGACTACATTTTATGCCATCCTAGAGCCTTCATCTAGTAGTTGATGGAAACTGAAGCAGACTCCCATAGCTAGACACTAGCTGAACTCCTGGAATCCAGTTACAGAGAGGGAGGAGTGATGAGCATAGGGATCAAGGCCTGGCTGTAGAAACCCACAGCATCAGCTGACCTGAAAAAGGGGGAGCTTATTCACCCCAGTCTGATAGCATAGTACTGACCCAGTCCCCCTTAATGTGGGTGTTATTTAGGAGGACTACACAGCCTATGGGTCCTCTAGTAATGTCTCAGTATTTATCCCTAGTATACGAATGAACTTTGGGAGCCCATTCCACACAGAGGGATACTTTCTCAGCTTAGACAGATGAGGGAGGGTCTGGGCGGTTCGCCATATGATATGACAGAGTAGGAAGATTCCCCATGGAAGTCCTCAACCTCCCTGGGATGTAGAGAGGGGATGGACTGAGATTTGGTAGGAGTGATATGGGAGGAAGGGAGGGTGAGGGAACTGGGATTTGACATGTAAAATATCATTGTTTTTCAAATTTAATTAAAAAATGGAAAAAAGGTAATGTTAAATTCATCACTAATCATAATGAAACTATATGAAAAAGACAAACACAATAATTTAATATAGGTTTAACCTATTATTTATGTAATGTTCATGTGTGTGGTTGTGTGCTGAGATGTTAATGTAGTATTTATAATTGACATGAATATACAATAAATTATTTTAAGGTAAATTAAGATATAGCTGAATTCTAGTATCTGAAAATATTATCAGAAGCACAAGGTAGATGAGGAAAGATCTATATAATTTTATTCATATCCCTATATACAGTTTCCTTATAGATTATTGAAAAATAGTGACATTTGTGTCTGAGTGTACATAATGGTACGATGCATAAATCTAGCAATGAGTCATTGTTTCCAAAATACACTACTTTAGAAATTAGCATTTTAAACTGATCCTACTCTCGTACCTTAGAGTACAGGTTGTTTTCTATGTTTATATTCAGGATATAACAATACAAAATATTTACATACTTCATGTTTAATCTACTTTTTATATTCAAGACTGATATTATGCCTTATTAAAAACTTGCATAGAATTTTGTGCTGTCTTAAGTTATCAAACAATAAAATCATTTTTAATATTTAGAACACATCCATAACACTGATGAATCAATAAGCCAAAAAACAGATTAAAGGTATAAAAGTTTTTGCCAGTATAAAGTTATTTCCAAAAGGAACACTATCTGAGATTTAATAAAACAAAGAGTGAAAATTGATCTATAATTATTTGTCTTCCATGCATGGATATCACTGAAGCCCTTTGAATTGAAAAATCTTAGCTTGACTACTTCATAATATTCCAGGATAATAAACAACATTTCTGTATACATTCCTTAGCCAGAGGCCAGTACACTATATGAACCTGCAAAAGAAGATAATTTACATGTTGATACACATCTTGCAAAATTAACTATTTTAACTAAGATTGACTAATTTATTTTAGATAAACAACAGAGTATAGATTGTGTCATATCACCATTTTACTGTTGGAATGGTGTTATTGATTGATTGATTGATTGATTGATAATTCTCAAAATGATTTTCCTAGGCAAATTTCAGTTATGGAAATTTGCCAGTAACCTGAACACATACTCATACTGTATTCCTCACCTCTTCTCCCCTCCCTCACTCTCCCCTCTCCTCTTCTCTCTTCCCCTTCCCTACTCGCTCTTTCCTGCTCTTCTCCTTCCTTCTCCACTCCATTCCTCCCCTCTCTTCTCTCCTTTTCTATTTCTTTCCTGTCGTGCTTCTCTTATTCTCCTTGTTCTTGTTCTTTTTTCTTAATATCTGTCTCTCTTTTACCCCAACTTCTGTCCCCCTCAAATTTGCTTAGTCATTCCTGCATGTTGTTACCAATAAATTTCCTACCCTGTGTCCTGTGAGAGATATTTGGGAATTTGCTATGAACAGTAAGATTACACAGTAATTTTACAGCTATTGTATCATGACACAATTCAGAAGAATTAAGGATTTTCTTGTACATGAAACCAGTACAAAAGTTGTATTTGGCATTATAATCTTATGAAAGAATTAGCTGTTTCTTGCTGTAGATTCTTTCTGTAGCTTATTCCTTTCTGCAACAAAGTTGAGATTTACTTCCCGCAATTGAGCACTAACTGGGTACAATTGCCCCATGTATTTGGAGTTGACTGATTTCCCTTCCTAGCTATGTGTTAAAACTGTTCTCCATAAACAGGTCCTAGTTTACCAATTACTTTCCTTAGCTTCATGTGACACCTGTTTCCCACTATAAGATCTTGTGACCCACTCCATTACAATTACAGATATCTGCCTCCCTGCAGTTATCCTCACTGACATACATTTGGTTAGTGTTTAAGGCCCAGGCAAAAGCATTCCATCTAAGACATTCCCAAATATCCAAGGACTTAGAATTGCTACATGTCCAAAGTTCTTGATTCATAACTGCCTAGATAAATAGAAAATATTAGCATGATCTGGTTTTACCTCACTGGTCGATAGAGAAGTGATAACCTAAAATAATCCTGCACTCAAAGATTCTCAAACTTCCCCTCAGATTTTAGTTCCCTGGCTTATTTGTAGTTCCTTATTTTGAACCATGAATAAAACCTCTAAAAGCAAGTCCTTTTAATGTTTTCAATAGAAAAAAAATGGTTTGTATTTTTCTTCTTTCCCCTTTAACCCTTGGTTTCTGTACAATAATGAAGGTAAGAAATGTTCACATTTTCCAAATTTCAACATTTGCAAGAAAAACAAAATAGTTCAACTGAAATGAGTATTTATTTGCTGGGATGGAGCCAAGTACACACAGATGTTTAGCTTTAGTGGACACTTTTTCCTCAACTTGATGATATTTAGAAAACATTTTTCTCTTAAATATGTCATTTTGGCTCCTATCATCATCATTATTATACGTAAGAGCCATGCTTTACCAGCTATATCTTGGATTATTCAAAACATACTAGACATATTTGAAATGATAAAAGGAACAAAATCTGTATTCCATAGCAGCTACCATAATGCAGCTGTAGAAAGATGCTCTGTTTCATTTTTCTTGACCACTAACTCCTCCTATAGTTTAAGGAAATAAAATTTACTTTCTATATATTATTTAATTTTATGAATTGATTTATGCATTATCTAAATTTACAAAGCTCCACATACTTCTTTTGTTCCTTAATAGTCATGGATAAAAATCTTGATAGTTTAAAATTCTTAGGATCCAAGTTTTAATAGTTAAATTTATCTTTAGTCTTATCAATCTGTACACACACTTAATTTGTATACCTTACACAGAATTAAAAGGAATCCCAGTTAAAGAGTCAATTTGTGTGGTAAAATGAATTATTTGAATGGTATGAAAAATATAAACAAATTTGCAGTTTAAAATTACTTCCTACAGCAGATACAGTCATCTACAGCCAAGCACTTGGCTGAGGTCCTGGAGCTTAGTTGAAAGGAAGGAGGTATCGTATGAGCAAGAAGAGGGCAGGTGAAGATCATAATTGAGAAAACCACAGAGACAGCTGATTGAGCTAGTGGGTACTTATGGACTGACTGCTGGGGATCTGCATGGTACAGAACTGAACACTCTGAAGGTGGGTGACTGCTATGTGGCACGATGTGTTGTGAGGGTCTGGCAGTGGGACCAGGACTTATTCCGGATACATGAACTGGCTTTTTGGAGCCCATTCTCTATATAATAATAATGATAAATATAAAAGCCACATACGTATATAAAGCAAATACTACTGTCTGCTATTAAAAGTCTGTTATTAAAATACCTTTACATGAGTGCTGGATAATTAATTATTGTAAACCTTGGGTCAAATAGCAGGCAATTCTGCTTATGGATCCTTAGACCATACTTTCTGCTTGAAATGAAAATTGAGAATACCACTACTTTTTTCTTAGTCACACTCTATCTAGTATTTCTGAGTCAAAAAATGTCACAAACCAAAGAAGATATAGACAGCTGAAAAGTTTTTTGTTTGTATTTTTAAAATAGATTTAGCATTTAAAATAAATATATTAGGATTTAATGTAAACTGAGGACAATTTTCATACATTTTATCTTCTTTCCTGTTTCTTTCCTTGGTAGAAAAAGCAAGGCATTTTTTGGAGCCTGTTTTATTAAGGTATCAAACTGACCAACAAGTTGTCTACCTTCAATAAATAAGCCCCTTCTAAAGTTCTTAACTCCTATTATCATAATAATGAATGCCTTCACCATATATTTGGGAACAATAGTCAAACTGAATAATATTCTTCAAGAACAAACAAACTGACAAGTGGAAAATTTCATCATTTCTGCTTCTATGCTTAATTCTCTAAATAAAGACCTATATTATGTGATGTATAATATCGGGCTGATTTGCTATGACATTTGTAATGTGATATATAGTAAAAGGAATCTCTGGAAAACATTTGCTTCCATGTTTTTATTTTACCTATATATAGTCTCAGCTTCACTTGACTCATGTCAGCAAGCAATCATATAAACTCTTTTAATGTTTTGCTCTTTAGAATATTAGACTTCAGTGTTTTGAATTGTATGGCTCATGCTGTGTGTGTGCAAATGTACTAGTACTCAGTCCTGTTTGTATATATGCACAAACAAGGAGAAGGCACTGTCTACTGTATCACTCTCCACCTTGTTGCCCGTGTTAGAGTTTTATAAAAGAGCAGAGTTGATGGAATGGCTTACAGGTCTCTATCTGGATAGTCTAACAATTGTTGTCTCTTGGCAAGAAAGATAAGTATCTGCTAGTTATTCTGTATGTGACACAGGATATTTCAGCAGGTCTTCCATCTATGTTGGAATTCCAAAGAAGAAAGTTATATCCCACCAAAGTAATGCCTAATGAGTAGGATTGTTGAATTTGCCAATGAAAGTAAGAGCAAGGAAGCAAAAAGCATGTTTCCTCCTGCCTTGCTATTTAAAGTAAGCTACCACCAGAAGATACTGTGCAGATTTAGGGTAGGTTTTCTGACTTCAAATAATCTAATCAAGAAAATTCCTTACAGGCATGACCAGCTGCTTGGCTTTTAGTTGATTTCAGACTCAGTTCAGTTGACAACCAAGATTAACCATTACGTTACCTTAAGATATTTCTCTCATTGGACCTATATTGGTAAGCAAGAAGTGACAGCAATCTTCATTTGGCTTCCCTCTACCATCACTGGGTACAGATCCTCACAATGCTGGTGTACTAAACCCAGTCCTCATGCTTTCATGCAAAGTGCTTTCAGTCACTATACCACATCTTTAGCAACAGTTTGAAGTTGCCAAACTAAGATTTAAACAGCTGCTTCTTTCAATGCTACAGCTTCAGTGAATAACTGCAATAAAATCCCTGTGGGGTGGGGGAGGGGAATGAGATGGGAGGTGGGTCGGGAGGCATGGGAGGGAGGAAGGGAGAAGCAATTGGGATCGGTAAGTAAAATAAGAAAAAGTAATAATGAAAATAAATTTTAAAAAATTATAGTTGTACGAAAAGAGAATATCAAGTGTGTGTGTGTGTGTGTGTGTGTGTGTGTGTGCATGAGTGCTTGTGTGTGTGTGCGTGTGTGTGTGTGCATGAGTGCTTGTGTGTGTGTGTGCGTGTGTATGTGTGTGTGTGTGTGTGTGCATGAGTGCTTGTGTGTGTGTGTGTGTGTGTGTGTGTGTGTGTGTGTGTACATATGGAGATGGTTTATGTTACACTATTCCTACTTTTAACTCTAGAATTTAAGACAAATAATGTACATTATACTGTGTGAATTTGTGGTTCTGCTGGAGTCAAAATTGCACATTTTAAATCTATGTTGAGCTTCTTTGCTTTGTTATTCAACACTTCAGAATAGGACTGTATGTGCAACCTGTTTTTTCTTTCTTTTTGCATTTTTTTGAAACATGTACCCAAACAGGCTTCCAATTATTGATGTTCCTTGGGGCTTATATTTTCAGAATGGCATTAGAGAAAAAAGACCAAGCAGAGACACCTATGAGTATATTAATTCAGCTGTTATTTACCTGTGAAATTCTACCCTGTGGCATTATAATAAATAGTTGTCTGGTACTTTGTTAAGGTATCTAGAGCAAACAGTGTGTGTATATCAACTTTCTTTAATGATTTTCAGAAAAAATTAACTGATCAGGAATTTTTATAATATCCTTGTACTAATAGTTATCTAATGCTTTCCTAATTATTATGCAGGAGAGGTGTATGTCAGAAGGAATGCAACAGAGATTAAAGTCACTTTCCCATTACATTACATCTGATGATGCATGATATCAATATCATTCCTTACAGAAAATTTTAAACTTCATTTTATGTTCAATATAATCTTTTCCAGCCTTCTCTGTCATACCATTTTTCATGCTGTAGCTTTTGGAATGATTAGGAGACATTCTCTCTCTCTCTCTCTCTCTCTCTCTCTCTCTCTATATATATATATATATATATATATATATATATATATATATATATATATGTGTGTGTGTGTGTGTGTGTGTGTGTGTGTGTGTGTGTGTATTTGTATGTATGTATATGTGCATGTATCTTTTATATACCTAATTATATACATACCATTTAACTAATTTCTTTTTAACGTGTCTACAGCCATGTTTATCCTATACGTTTCCAACTTTCTGTCTTTATGATACTGGTTTACCACCTAGAAGTATACTTCCAATCATTTTCTTATCAGAAACCAATGATCTCAATGTCATCCCTCTGCTATCTGAAAGATACATCATATTTTGCCTATATTTTCTTTAGCTATACTAGTGATTCACTATGTGCAACTATAATAATAGACATTTAAATAATATTGACATGACAAAATGTTATTCTAGACATAATTTTTCTACATATGAATTTTGAAAAAAATCAGAAATGTTTTATATCTTCATATATCCAATATTTGTAAGACTGGAGCAGGAGGATGACTGCTACTTCAAGTCCATTTTGAGGCTCCATAGTGACACCCTATAGTAGGGGAGAGAGAAATAAAAACAGAGAGGAAAAAATATTGTCTTGTCTCTTCTCTAGTATAGCATTGTTTATATTGTTTTTTGTTTCTGTAAGAAGGAGATACCAAGATTTTCAGTAGTCATCATGTAATTGTTTTTTTTGCCTTCTATTCCCCAAACATAACCTTATTGTTTTCTCTTTTGTGAAACTTACTGTAATCTTATAAAAATATGAAATCATTCAACATAGTTGTGATACACAAGTTATATCATTCTGGTTAATTGTTTACCTCTTAGTTGGTTCTTGAATAAAAGTCTTGTCTATAGATTTGGGTGTATTCAGTTCCTTGTATGATATGCTTTGAAATTAAAAATAAATTCATAAGATACGTATGAAATCCAAAAGATACATATGATATCCAAATGAGATATTATTCATCAGAAGGAGAAATATGTTTCAGGCTGTTAATGTCAGAAGAGGGATGAACTATTTTAATTATGTACATAAAGATCTGATAAAAAGGAATCACTGTGTGAAGATGGGATTGGACCATTTATAAGTATATATAATGCTATCTGGATGGTTCTGGCATGCTTACAAAGAAAAGTGTCTCCTTCCAGTGATTTTTGGGAATAAAAAAGGTTGAAAGGTTATAAATTAACTTTCACATCTGTCAGTACTGTATTACAAAGAGATTTGGAAGGCTCAAAGCAATATTTCACTCTCTTCTTAAATCCACATAAAGGGCACATACTCACGTTTCTATTTCTTATGTGATCAGCCTAGTAGTGGAGTGTAGCACAATCTTTTATGGTATATTTTATATTAATTCTCAAATCTCAGAATTTGAAAGTACTCAGAAAGTGCTAGTGTATTTTCATAAAGGAGCTCACGTACTGCTGAGATGTAAGCAGCATTCTTTCATCAGCAGAGAGATGTTATTCTATTGTATATGTAAATAAATTTCAACAAAGCAATGTTTTCTACCATTCTACATTTATAGCTACCATAATTACCTTCAATTTGGCTATATTTTGGTTTGGATCATTGATTAATTCATTCAACAAACACATTTAAAACACCTGTTCTAATTCTGAAGATTCAGAAATGAACTTGACAGGAATGCTTTGTCCTAACTGACCTGAACCCTTTGGGGTAAGACAGATATCATACAGTTGTAAAAATGTAAATAAAACAGTGTTTCTGTGTCAAGATCTGTCTACCTGTCTTAACTAAAGATATATAAATCCTTGTAGGGTGAATGTAATGACAATACTTGGCTATCCTGATGGTGTAAGCATGACTGTAATTTGACATTTAGGAAAATGAACACAACAATGAAAATATTTCATTTCATTTTTATATTTCTCTCAGCTCTTACTTTCATCTAAACTTTCACATTACACCCAATATAGAATTACAGAAATATATTCCTTAAAAACTCAAACAACACATGGATACTCCCCCTCATTGTTCCAGAACAATACAGTCTGGTGAAACTTTGTCAGTGCCAGAAAGACATTGAAGAGTTCTCATTAGACACCAGCATGGTAAATAACTTTCTTGCATTTCCTGAAATCAGCAGTATAATCAGATTGATGTAGCAGCTCTCAGATCAGCTTGTGGCTGCTCCTACTCTGAGCAAAAAAGAAACTACTACTACTCTTTCTCAGGAAACTGAAAGCCAGTAGAATGGAATAATCTATCTCTTATGGATTTCCATGTAAAACAAACTCTGCCTGGAATGAAATCTATTTGTCTAGGGATTTGGTCTCTTGTCTTCATAGATTCTTAGAAAATCAGAGACAACATCTAATAAAATCAGAGACAACATCTAAATGTAAACAGTATTTGTTCACTTGCAATATTTATGTCCCTTTGGTCGAGAACACAATAATGAGATGGAAAACACATGTTTTTAGATCCATCAATGCACCAGTAAGTCAACACTTTAATGATCCAATACATGCAGCTAGACAAGTTAGGAAAAATTACTCTAGATATTTCATTGAGTTTGGATTTGAATAATGAACAAGAATTAAGAAAAGCAAATTTGAAATGGGAATATTCCATGAAGTGGAAATATTTCATAAAAATGTTTTAAGGTGGATGAGAAAGAATGAATGAAATGTGCAACTGATGTAAATTTGATCAGAAATGTAGACACTAGAATTTATTGATTTGTTGATTATTTCATGAACTACATTATATATTTGATCAAATTAGAATACTGTTAAATAAATAAGATGATATTTATGTGAAATTACTAAACTTATCTTTTGAGATTCTGGTTGCTGCATAAAGGAAGGATTATTAGGGATGTATTGACACCAATGAATGCTTTTATAATGATTGTGTTTATTAACTTCTCTTCTCAATTATGTTGTGAATAAACTATCACCCTGACTCTACAGACCTAAAAAAAGGAAATAATGCATGTTACATACACAAGTAACAGCTAGAAAAGCCAAGGTTTGAACTTAAAAGATACTGGCTTCAAAATTAATATGATAAACATAGTTTTAGTGACATATAATAATCACAACTCATTTATAATTTTAGGCTTTAAGTGCAATCCATGCCTGCCACAATTAATTAGAGCAGAATATAATATTGGAAAGTCTTATTAAAAAGCTCATAGCAACTACAATGAGTGTATGCATTCAGAATACATTTATAAGATAAGTTATGAGCTAATCAAATGGAAAATGGAGTATTAAAATACTCATGGAATATTCAAATAAATCTTGGTGGTCTCAATAGTTGACACTGAAAATACCACACAGGGGCAAGATTATGAAGGCATATTCAATTTGTTCTGGATATCTTATTTGTAAGATCACTATATGAAGATACTATAAGGAAAGTGATGCAACTCACAAGAGCCCATTGGGAATTAGCTCTCAGAGACTAAATACAACCTGTGTATATCAATCTTTGAACTCATATTGATTATGATTACCTGAATCTGAAGCTTTAGGACTGTCAGACTCGAATGCTCATGTAGAAGAGCATGAACTTCATAAATAGATAATAGCGAGAGAACATATAAACAGGGGAGAGATGATCAGAACATAAAAACCTCATAATTATTAGAACTCTGGGTATAAGAAATACCAGTGAGTTTGACAAAAATCTAAATACTGTGTGAATGCTTGATGAAAATTACTAGGCAAGGAAAATATTGTATATGTATGACATCTGAGGTTTAGGAATTAAAAAATTGCAGAAACAGAACAAGGTGTAAGGAAAAGTCAATCCTTGAAATCAAGGAGAGATGTTGGTCGATTTGTGTGTGTGTGTGTGTGTGTGTGTGTGTGTGTGTGTGTGTGTGTGAGAGAGAGAGAGAGAGAGAGACAGAGACAGAGACAGAGAAAATATGTATTTTCTTCTAAAAAATTATTTATTTTTCTCACTTTACATGTTGATCCCAGTTTCCTCTCCCTCCTTCCATCCTTCCCTCTCTCACACCCTTCTATGCCCCCCAGACCACTCCCATCCCATTGCCCCCCCACACTCCACAGGGAGAGTGATGTCTTCCAGGAAGGGTCAACAAAATCTATCAAGTCATTTGGAGTAGGGACTAGGCCCTCCCTTCTGCCTCTAGATTAAGGGAGTATCCCTCCATGGGGAATGTGCTCCCAAAGCCCTATTGTGCACCAGGGATATATCCTGGTTCCACTGTTATAGGACTTCTAACTGAGACCCATGTTCAGGGGAGTCTGAATCGGTCCAATGCTGGATTCCCAGCTATCAGTCTGGGGGCCCATTAGTTCCTCCTTGTTCAAGTCTGCTGTCTCTGTGTTGGATTTGTTGTTGGTGGAGTTATTGTGAGTAGATTTATCCTGTTCTTTCTTTTGGCTTCGGTAAAGTAAGATTATCAATTGCCTATGTTTTTTTCAGTGTAGTTAAGTTCCTTGGGTTGAAGTTTTCATTCCAGAACTTTCTGTAGGGCTGGATCAATTTATTTGTATTTTGTAAACCTGGGTTTAACATGGAATATCTTATTTTCTCCATCTATAGTGAAAGAAAGTTTTGCTGAGTCTAGTAGTATGTGCTGGCATTCTTTGTCTCTTCATGTTTGTACAACATCTATCCAGGAACTTCTGGTTTTCATAGTTTTCATGGAGAAGTCAGGATTAATTCTGGTAGGTCTGTGTTTATATATTAGTTGGCCATTTTCCTTTGCTGTTCTTTATATTCTTTCTTTGTTCTGTCTTTATGTTTGGTATTTTGATTAATATGTGGAGAGTGAACTTTTTTATCCTGTTTGTTTGGTGTTTGATAAGCTTCTTGTACTTTCGTAGGCTTGTCTTTCCTCAGGTTGTGAAAGTATTCTTCTATGATTTTGTTGAATATATTTTCTGTACCATTAAGCTGGGCTTCTTCACCTTGTGAACCTATTATTCTTAGCTTTGGTCTTTTCATCTTGTCTCACATTTCCTGAATATTTTGTGCTAAATATTTGTTGGATTTAAGATTTTCTTTGGTGGATGAGTCTATTTCCTGTAGGTTATCTTCAGCATCTGAGGTTTTCTTTTTGATCTCTTGTATTCTGTTGGTTACACTTGTATCTCTAGTTCCCGATAGTTTATCCAGCTTTTCTATTTCCAGCATTACTTCAGTTTGTTTGTTCTTTTTGTCTCTATTTCAGTTTACATGTCCTGGGTGGTTTGAATTGTTTTCTTCATCTGTTTCATTGTTTTTTTCCTGCATTTTTGTTGGTTTTGTTTTTGTTTTCTTCCATTTCTTTAAGGGATTTTCTCATATCCTCTTTGAGGGCCCCTATCATTTTCATGAAGCTGTTTTTAAGGTCATTTTCTTCTGCTTCATCTACATTGGGTTGTTCAGGTGTTGCTGATGTAGAGTCTCTAGACTCTGATGGTGTCATATAAATCTTTCTGTTGTTGGATGTGTTCTTATACTGTTATTTTCCCATCTCTTCTTCCGGTGGGTACAGGTGATATCTCTCCCTCTCCTCTCTCTCCAACGAAGGATGGATGGGCAGGAATGGTGCTGATCCTGTCTTTAGTGCTTTGCCTCCAGGTCCCTCTAGGGGATTTGGTGGCAGGTAGGGAGAAAACATTTCTTTAAATAGGAAAATTACATGAACATAGTTGTTGAAATAATCTCATAATACCAAATATAAATAATGTTTTTCACATCCTAATTTTAAAACCATGGATTCAGTTTCTCAGGTCTGAAACAAGAATTTCTGCTGACATTTTTTGCAATATTTATCAATACCTGAAAACTGAAATTCTACTGATTTTAGACCCTGAAAGTCTTGAGAAAGTGGCACATACTTTGCTTACTGGATTTACCCCACAAGCACCTATGGAATCTTTCTTCATTATAATAGAGTTATTGAGTTGGAATTTCTATAGGTTGTACAAAAACTTCATTTTAATACATTAGATAAAACTTGAACATATTTTGAATAAGTTAATTGACATTAACTTTATTTGAACAGACTTATAAACAAATCTATTTGTTTGCTTTTCCCCTATAGAATATCATGGATCCAAAAATATTCCTGCTGATATACTGATATTGTCATACTGTGAAAAAATGGGTTTAGATGATATTTTCATTTTATTTATTTTTCTATGATAAAATACCCTAAAACTGCAACTGAGAGTAAAAACAGATTCTTAGATTTGCAACTGTAAGTTATTGTCCATACTGTAGGGCAGTCACACCATCAGCAACTTGAGATATATACAGTTAAGAGCAGACCAGAGAGCAAATGAACTCAGCTAGCTTTCTCTAATCTTGTACAATCCATGTCCGCAAACTATCAATTTTCAGTCTGGTCTTCCTATATCAATTAATGTGATCAAGGCAGTCTCCCTGACACATGCCCACAGATAATATTGATCCAGATAATTCTTCACTGAGACTCTCTTCTCAGGTGAGTTTGGGTTGTGTTCACAATTAAAACTAAGTACTATATGATCTTCATGCCCCATCCCTTTTTGAGTAGCTATTTGCAATTGCGTGATTTTTATATCAATGATGGATTAGTTACTTATCTGTTGCTGTGATAAAGTTCATAACAAATTATAAAAGAAAGAACTTATTTACACTTCCACATGTGTCCATAAAATGATATGATAAAGTTGTTCCCATCAATTGCCCAATATCAATTGCCCAATATTCAGTATTAATTTCTTTTCCTGCTTTGATAAAATGCCACGAAAAAAAACAATTTATAGAAGGTTGAGTTATTTGAGTTTATAATTTCATAGGAATACAATTTATGATTGTGTGGCACCAAGTGGTGGGCCTGGAGATAGAAACAGAAAAATGAGAATTCACATCTTGATATATAAGAACACAGAGAGAAATAACTAGAAACAAAGGAAGCATGCTTACTCTCTAAACACACCCCCAGTGAAATGCTCCCTCCAGCAAGCTTGTACAACCCATATAGCACCACCAACTGAAGACGAAGACTGTGATGAACATTTTCATTTAAGTCACTACAGGTAAAACCATTCCATTTTTGTCCAGTGACAAGATTCCCATGTTCCTGTGCAAGTTCCAACACACATATCCACATATGGTCAGTACTTACTGAAATGATGGTTTTTAAAGTACAAAGGAAAAACAAAAAACTAGGTTAGAAGAATATGTTGGGAATATAGGAGGGATCGGAATGTCCTGTTCAAAAATTAAAATTAACCGATTGATTATCAGAGTTAGAAATAATAGAAATAATATCAACCTAATAGAGGCCATGCATTTCTAACTAAGATCAATAAAAGAAAATAGAAAATTAATGGAGGGCTCGTGTTCCCTTGTATTGTTTTTTGAAGAAAAACTGTGATGCTGTAAATATTGTCTACATATTCCTTTTCATACATATGATATCTGGCTCTATTACATCATCACCACCACTACACACTTAATGGAAATACGAAAATTGTTCATTTTCCATCATAGCACATAGTGTTATTTGTTATGTGTATAGCAAAACAAGCATTCTCCCCTTGGCATCTAAGCTGTTTCTGAAAATCAGCATGCACAAACTAAACAAAATCTTGTATCTCAACATTTTGTCTTACTGTACTTTATTTTTTAATATAGAATTATTTAAAGATGTCTTTTTAAAGAATTAATTTAATTTTTAATTAGCTAATTTTATTTTAATCAACTTTATGTGCACATATTTGCTTATGGGCATGTGCAAGCAAGTTTCAGAGCTTGTTAATTAGAAATTAAAGACACTCATTTCTTTGAATCTATTGCTGTGAGATACTTGACATGAGTCTGGAAGAGCAGGATGGTACCATTATATACTGAGCAATCTCTTTCATCCCAATATATTTATCTGGGTATGTAATTAATTAACATATATATATATATGGTTAATTCTAAATTATTAGGTTTACATATTGAAACATCTTTATTGTGAGTTCTACCTTTGTGTATTTCTCCTCTGTAGTGCTGCATTTGAGTTATCTCACCTACAATGATTGCTTTCAGGTCCACACTGCAAATCTTCTAAGTGTTTCTTAAGGATGACTATTGCATTTTCACTGTAACGTCATTAATTTATGAACATCTAGGCTGTTTTCATTTCCTGGTTGTTGTGAATAGAGCAGCAATGAGATTGGTTGTGCAGGTATCTTTGGAATAAGATGTATAGTCATTTTGGGATATGCTCAAGAGTGATATATATGAATCTTCTGGTAGATCTATTTTTCACATTTTGAGGAAATTCCACCTGATTTTCAAGGGACAGTATCATTTTGTATGCCCACTAGCAGTGAAAAAGCATCCGTCTTGTACAGTCAAAATAAACATGTTAAGTACAAACGTTGTACTTGGTGTTATAATCTTGAGAAGGAACTGGCTATTTCTTGCTATGGATTCTTCCAGTAGCTTACTCCCTTTTGTAACAAACTTGGGATATACTTCCCACAGTTCAACACTATCTGATCATATGCCGAGAACGAATTGCCCAATGCATTTGGAGTTTACTGATTACTCTCCCTAGCAATGTATAAAACCTGTTCTCCATAAACAGATCCTAGTTTACTGATTACTTTCCTTAGCTACATGTGATACCTGTTTCCCATGATTTTAGCTCAGAGATTTGCTGCTTCCTCCTATTTCCCCCTGAGTAGATAAAGACAAAGGTAATCAATCTACTTGCTCATCCTCAGATACAGTAAACTCTCCTGAAGGTCATTCTGTGCCACCACTGAGGCCAGGGTGCTGTAAGACACCAGGTTTTGTTTCTTGTGCAAGTTAAACTCTTTGACCTACAGCCCCAAGCAATTGATGCCAAAAGTTTCTCCTAATAGTTTTAGTTTACTTTTCTGTGTATAAATCCTATCTGCCTTGCTGACTCTGAGCAACTCAAGCCTCATAATTTATTGTACAAATTACTGTTGCACCTATGCCCCAAGAACTGGGGAGAACAAAAAAGCAGAGAGAAAGAGAAAGAGAAGAAGAAATGAACATGCAGAGGACCAATTGTGTGCGAGTCAATTTGTTTTTTCCTCAGATTTTAGTTGCTTTGCTAATTTATACATCCTTGTTTGAACTCTGAGTGAAAGTTTGAGAAGCCAGCCTTTTAAAAATTTTGATAACAGAGGAAAATTATTCAATCATTTAATGATACATTTCTTAGAAAATTTCCTCTACTAATATGTGATATATGACCATATTTCCTTCAATAGTGCTGTACATTTCACTATTTGAAAAAAAAAAGGGGGGGAATGAATTAGATTAGTTGGGGAGTAAAATGACTTGGAAGAGACCTTTATGCAGAATGGCAAAGTGAATTTCTAGTAATTTCCAATATCTTGGTGTTCTACATGATTTCAAACATGAAGGAGAATATAGAAATAGGGCTACAATATAATAAATAAATATTGCAATCAACAGAGATCAAAAGAGATAAAGAAGGTCACTTCATATGGAAAAAACATCTTTCAAGAGGACAGTACCGTCTTGAAGATACTGAAAAGAGGCACTCCTAAATTTATTAAATAAATAATACTATAGTTGAAGCTGGAAATTAACTTCAACACATTAAGAGTTGATTTTAATACCTCACTTTCACAAATAAAATATCCAAGCAAGAACTGAGTAAAGAAATAATGGAGCTTAATGACAAAAGTTATCAAACAAATGTAACAAATTTATGGAATGTTAATCAAAATAGTACAGACTACATAGTCTCAGCAGTACACAGAACACCCTATAAAATTAATCATATACTAGGATTCAAACCTCAGAAATTTAACAAAATTAAAATAACTCTGAATGTTTTATCTGAGTGAAATGGTGTGAGTCTAGAAAACAAGTGAGAAATCAGTGAAAATGTCTTATATGTCTTCACATCTTCTAATGTCTTCTTTATTTTTACTTTATTCTTCAGTATTTTAAAGTTTTCCTTTCATATATGGTGGTTTTAGTAATTCTTTGGCTATTTATTTCATGCTATTGTAAATAGTCCCCATACATAATCATCTATTTGTCAAATACCATTCCATACTTAATCAATGTTATTACATTTATTTGTAACAAATTATGAGAAAAATACAAGGAAAGTGAAACAGAGCGACCTTAAGGGCTTTTTTGTGGTCACATATAGGTGACTTTTTCTAAATTGAGAACGTTTTCAAAACCAGGTCATGGTTTCCATAAGCCACATACTTTTTATAACATATGGCAATTTGTGTTCAGTATAATTGAAGATTTTCTTCCTTATATATGAGTTTGGTTTTTTCTAGACTTATATGTAGGGAAATAGTATTAGAAGTCTTGCTATCACTTTCTCCAACATTATTAATTACTAATGGGTTAATTACTAATCTTTAAAGTCTCTCCTACAATTTCTTGTCAATTATTCTTTAATCTCCCATAAAATGTTGAAACTGACTTCCTTTAATGTTCCCCAATTAGAATATTTGTTCTTGGTTATTGATACTTTTAAAGATTTCACCACAAATTTAAATATGGAATCCGCTTGCTTTGTGGGAGTCCACAATGAGGTAAACTTTATTAGCTGTTAGATAATAACACTGTGATAGGGACTACAATTCTTAAGAAATAAATTTACATTTCATTTAGCAGGCTTATTGTTCAGTAAAATAAATTATGGTGGATAGAAACAAGTTTATTTGGAACTATAAAAATACTATAATCTCTTCAGCAATTATCATAACAGATTAGAGGCTGATCATGGAGGAAGAGGACTTCAATTATAAAACTAGGGAGACAAAATTAGGAAGATTTCTGTGAGTTCAGGATAGTCTGGTCTACATAGCAAGTTCCAGGCCAGCCAGTATCTGTAGGAACTGTCTCAAAACAAACAAATGAACAAACAAACACATTAGAAATGCTAACTCTAAAAATATGCAGTTCTTATTCTAGTAATACACATAAAATAGGACTGGTTTAAAGAAAGAAAATCTTTTGGAAATTTGCATTGTCTGTTTTTTTGTTTGTTTGTTTGGTTTTGATTGTTTTTTTATTCATAATTGTGCCTTGCTTTTTTCTGGCTTGGTGCATCTCTGAACTATATTTTAGATCATGGGGTTTTGTACTTCAGCAAAATATACTCTTAACATCATTAGAATGCCAGAGAGCAATATCAAATGCACCAATTATAAAAGAAAACAGATCAGTGTTGACACACACCTGGATAGGTGGTCACAGAAAAATCATTATAGTAATTTTTTCTAGTGACATAATTTCCCTCCTGTAGTTTGGGGATGTCCGCTCCCTAGTTATTCAAGTTAAGAACTTTTAAATTGTTTCATACATCTCTACAGTATCTTTTGACTGAATTATATATAAATTTTGCTTCTAAAACTGACCAAATTAAATAAGTATAACTTGCATTTCTTTATTATTATTTACTTTTCTGAATGAAGAATTTTCATTGTTGTTTTATCATCCATGATAAAACATATCAGGAGGAGATCTGATTACCTTATTTTTGTTTTATTATGTTTTTTTAAGACAGGGTTTATCTGTAGCTTTGGAATCTTCCCTGGAAGTCACTCTGCAGACCAGTCTGGCATAGAACTTATAGAGATCCACCTATTTCTGCTTCCCAAGTGCTGGGATTAAAGTCATGTGCCACCATTAGCCTGCAATCTGGTTACTTTGTAACTATTGTTAGGAAGCAAAGGGTGAAATTTCAAGATGTCCCATGCTACACCTCAAGTGAGGCTCCACCTCAAAAAGGTTTCCTCAGTTTTCAAAACAAAACCATGAATTAGTGATAAAGCCTTTAAACATATAAACCAGAAGAGGACATTTGACATTTAATGCATGTCAATCTCTTTCGAATTTAACATACATTTTCTTCAAGAGATTAGGAGGAAACCCAGTGAACAAGAGCTAAGATGCTGTCCAGGATTTGTTCCAGGATAATAGATACTGGCATTGTGACCACCATTACTTTCTTACTTTGGTACTTTATCATTCATGTCCCTCCAGTTCAGCTGTATATCTGCCTGCTGTTCCATCTATGTTAACTTAAATCAAGTGCTGTTTTCAAAGTGTGGTAAATATGCTCATGTAAAGTTTCCTGTAAGGCTATATAATAGGTGATAAGATCACTGATTTTCCTATGAATCACAAATTGTGGGTTCCTTTGTTTTTGAGGCATTTTATTTTGCTTATTTGCACCCTAGTTGTGCCCAATCTCATCTGATAATGTATTTATTTTAATGTGTGAGTGAAAATATATTTTATTTAAATAAAACATAAAATAGAAACTTAACTATACCTTTACTGTGTACACAGTCCTATCTCTACACATATTCAGTCACTCCGTTCTATGCCAACTGGTGTGATCATACCCTATCCAATACTAACTACTGTGAGTATTTTTAATCAAAAATATTTACCTTAACATATCTTCTATTCAAATGTAATAAAGGTTTAAACATTCTATATGACCTAGAATCTAGGATAAACATCAGTTTCTTTGAGAATGATATGTGAAATTTCTAAACAGAGGTGGCAAAAATTTAGAATGATACAGATGAAGAATTAGTTTTAAAAAATTGACATGGCATGCATATTCTGTTTATGATTGAAACATGTGTATCAACAACTCAAATATAAACTGTACTTTTATAAATGTTAGTGAATTTGCTGTCAGGAAAAGGACTTCTTTAATTTTTCTTTGCACACTGTAAGACAACTTGGGTTCTGTGGATACCTGACCAGTGCTATACGTTCTAGACATACTGCATAATATGCATCAGAGTATGGAACAAAACAAAGAAGCAAACAGAGCACTATAATATAACCAACATATTAAAAAAGAAATACCTTAGAGACTACATTAAGGGACACTGGCTGGGCCAACAGGAAATCAAGAACATCCCACCCCAACTTTTATTTAGCCTAAGAAGGAAGAGTTTATTAAGTGAGAAAGGATAGAGAAAACAACATGGACAAGGACAATGAAGGGAAGAATAAGTCACTGGGACCAGAAATATCAAGGAGAGGTAGGAATTTCATGAATCTAAAGGTTAGCTTCACAGAAACAGGGTCACATAAGGTATAGAGTCAAGAGGTTCTTCCTGATTTTCAGGAAACAAACAACAGGATAAACACCCTAGGGACTAATAAAAATAACCAAAATCACAAAACATTTAGAAACAGAAGAGATACTAGAAAATAGAGAACTTTTGGGATTCAATGAGCATTTGAATATCAAGTATTTCTCTCTCTGTGATGATAAAGATATTCAGAAGGCATCCCCTGTTATCTGATGCTATATGGAAGCCTTCAAAAATATAAATATTACCGAAAGGATGAATATAGGAAGTTCACAGCACTTGGGAGGCAGAGACAAGCAGAACTCTGTGAGTTCAAGGCCAGCCTGGTCTACAGGGTTAGACCAAAACCCAAAAAACCAAAAAAAAAAAAAAAAAAAAAAAAAGGTACTTGAAATGGTAGGGACTTATTTTTTTGGGGGTTGGTGGGTTCTTGTCTTTCTTTTTAATTTAAATTTGAATAAAGCTTGTATTAAATGTCAATCCCAGTTTCCATACCTTCCCCTCCTCCTCTGCCCCATTCCCAGCACCCATAGCACTCCTTTTCTGTACCCTGGGGAGGGTGAAGCCTTCCATGGTGAGTCTTCAAAGTCTGCCATATCATTTGGAGCACAGCCTATACCTTCCCCCATGTGTCTAGGCTGAGAGAGTATCCTCTATGTGGAATGGGATTCCAAAGTCCATTCCTAGACTAGAGATAAATACTGATCCACTACCAGAGGCCCCATAGATTGCCCAGGCCTCCTAACTGACACCCATGTTCAGAGGATCTGGGTCAGTCCTGTGCTGGTTACTCAGCTATCAGACTGCGGTGTATGAGCTCCCACTTGTTTGGTCAGCAGTAATTGTGGGTTTCTCCAGCCTGATCTTAATCCCTTTGCTAATCCCTCTGTACGACTGGATTCTACGAGTTCAGCTCAGTGTTTAGCTGTGGGTGTCTGCTTCTGCTTCCATCATCTACTACATGAAGGCACTGGGATGGCAAATAAGGAAGTCATTAATCTCATTATCAGGGAATGGCATTTAAGGTAGCCTCTGCACTATTGCTTAGATTGATAGTTGGGTTCATCTTTTAGATCTCTGGACATTTTCCTAGTGCCAGATTTCTCTTAAACCCTATAATGGCTCGCTTTATTATGGTATCTCTTTCATTGCTCTACTTTATTCTTTTGCTGACTCAATCTTCCTGCTCTGTCATGCCCACTTCTCCCCTCCTCATCCACCTCACTCCCTGTCCCATACCCCCACGCTCCCAATTTATTTGGGATAACTTGCCCCTTTCCTCTTCTCTAGGGGCCCATATATGTCTCACTTTTAGGGTCCTCTTTGTTTCCTAGCTTTTCTGGTATTTTAGATTGTGGGTTGGTAATCCTTTGCTCTGTATTTAAAAACCATATATGAGTGATTACATACTATATTTGTTTTTTGTGACTGGATTTCCTCACCCATAATGAATTTTTCTAGTTCCAAACCTTTGCCTGCAAATTTCAAGATTCTATTTTTTTTCTGCAGTGTAGTACTCCATTGTGTACATGTACCATGATCTTTTCCATTCCTCAGTTGAGCAGCATTTAGGTTGCTTCCAGGTAATGACTATTACAAATAATGCTGCTATGAACATGTTTGAACAGATGCCCATGTTGTATGAATGTGCATAAGTTGGGTATATGCCTGAGTGGAATTACTGGATCTTGAGGTAGACTGATACCCATTTTCCTGAGGAACTGCTATTCTGATTTCCAAAGTGGCTGTATGAATTTGCACTCCCACCAGCAGTGGAGGAGTATACCCCTTTCTCCATATCCTCTACAGCATAAATTGTCTTGGTATTTTTTATTTTAGCTATTCTGTCAGGTGTAAGATGGTATCTCAGAGTTGTTTTGATTTGCATTTCCCTGATGGCTAAGGATGTTGAGCACTTCCTTGTTTCCCTTTTATTAATTTTTGATCACAGTGTTATGTTCAGAAAGCTGCCTTCTGTACCAATTCAACAGCCAACATCAAACTAAATGGAGATAAACTCAATGTGATTCCTCTAAAATCAGACAAACAAATAGGAAAACAAAAGGACATTAATAGGTACAAATTGAAATGGAAGAAATCAAAATTTCAATATTTGCATATGATATGATATTTTACATAAGTGACCAGAAAAACTCTACCTGGAAACTTCTACATCTGAAAAACAACTTCAGTAAAGTAGCAGGATACAAGAGTAACAACAACAACAACAACAAATTTGGTTTCCTTAGTATATACAGATGATAAAGAACTGATAAAGAAATCAGAGTAACATCACCTTTTACAAAAGCCACACACAACATAAAATTTCTTGGGGCAACACAAACCAACTATGTGAAATAAATATATAATAAGAACTTTTAGTCTTAAAGAAAGAAATTGAAGGTACCAGATATTGGAAAGATCTCCCATGCGCTTGAACAGGTAAGATCAACATAGTAAAAATGTCAATCAAGCCATGAGCAATCTACAGACTCAATGCAATCCCCATCAAAATCCCAGCACAATTCTTCAGAGACCTTGAAAGAACAACACTCAACTTTATATGGAAAAACAAAAGACTGAGCATAGCCAAAACAACCAACCTGTATAATAAAGAAACATCTGTAGACATCACTCTCCCTGACTTCAAGTTCTATTATAGAGCTATAGTCTGGAAAACATGTTGATATTGGTGCAAAAATAGACAGGAAGACCAATGTTATAGAATTGAAAACCCTGATATTAACCCACACACCTACAAACATCTGGTTTTGACAAAGCAGCTAAAAATATACAATGGAATAAAGAAAGCATCTTTAACAAATTGTGCTGGCATAACTGGATTCTGACTTGCAGAAGACTACAGATAGATCCATATCTATTGTCAGGCACAAACTGAAGTCCAAATGGATCAAATACTTCAACTTAAATCCAGGCACACTGAACCTCTTAGAGGAGAAATTAGGAGGGACCCTTGAACGAATTGGTCAGAATTTATATAATTAGAAAAAAAATTATGCAATTCACGTGTCAGGAAAATCTTAATCATTGTAGCTGGCATATAAAATTTGAATAGATATGTAACTATTAAAATGAGAAAGTATATTTACAGGACTTTAGTACTTTCCTGACTTCTATGGGTATTCCAAATGGAATATATATACCTGAAGATCCAATGCTAACTTTTAAAACTGAGAGGCATGTTGATTTGAAGTTTATTATTTACTGTCTGCTAAAAACACATACCATTCCTGATTATCACTAATGTAGAATTATTCAATCCTAAGGAATAAGTGAAATCCAAAGGATTTTTCTCACTTTAGGAAGGTGATTTCTTTATATCTAATCTGAGTCATCCTTATTCTGTTTACACCATAGAAAACTATGATCTTAAATTTAGCCAAAAAGATAGTATGTGAGACATAATTTACAATATGAATAAATTAATAATAAATATGTAAGTTTTAGTGCCTTAATGTTGCATATTAGTTTTTCCATAGTGAAAGGATCAAAATAGAGTGTAATGTACATTAATGAGAAATAGATGTTCTCAGCCAGCCATCCACCAAATTATTGAGAATAGTTTTCACTTAAATTACTCTTGCAAAAGTCCATAATAGAAGCTATTTGATGCAAGAAATAAATTTAGAGAAACTTTCATAAATTATTATTAAAAGTGACTTATTTGGTTGTTTGTATATTCATGTAAGGATTTCATTGAAATAGAGTACAAACTGCAAGTATTACAATATAATTCATATTCTGTGTAAAAATGTATGCCAACTATGGTTTTCAACTATCAGTAGAAAAAGTATCCTGTTTATACTAGACATTAAAAAGGTAGGATATTTTTGGCAGATACAACTATTGTAATTCATCACAAAGCCTGGTATTAATTGCTCAGAGATGACCATAGGAATTTAATAATCATCATACACAAACTCAATTATGAGGGAATAGAATTCATGATAAATCAACTGTTTGATATCATATAAATTTGAGGACAGAAAAAGCCATAGAGGAGCTTACTGAGATGACCTATCAGTAAATATTAATTGCAGAGGACTGGATTCTGTCCATAGAAGCCACATGGTAGTCCATGACTGCCTGTCAATGCCAGTACCATGAGATTTGACCCTTCCTCCTGATCTCTGATAAACACCAGGGACACAAATATGCATGCAGGAAAAATAATCATACATAAAAATTAAACATTTCAGAAAGAACAATGAAAGTATCTTCTCTTATTACCAAGTAAGTCTTTTCACTCTTTTTTGTTACCCTGACTGTGAAGATGCTCTTCAGTTTGCTTTGTTTTGATTGATTGTGTATGGTTTAATACCATCCAAAAGTCATTGGTTAGAGCAATGTTAATATGGTTTTTTCCATGTGTTCATTTATTCTTTTTCCAGTTTCAGATTTTACACTTAAGAATTTAGTTTAGTTGGCCTAAGTTTTGTACACAATGAGATGATGAAAAATTTTATTATTCTTATTGTGGTTATCTAGTTTTTGCAGTAACAATTACATAAAATAGTATCATTTACCAACTATTAGCCATTGTATTCCAGAAGCTTATAGTTTTATGTCTAGCGTCTATATATTGTTCCAAGTTATATTTTGTCTGGTCTATTGTAAAAAAAAATCACTTCTTGAATCTGTTTACAAAATTAAAAATGTGTTTCTCAGTCTCCACTGTTATATTTGAAAGAAGATGGCTATGATATGTTGTCAAATACTATACCCATTACCCATTATTTTGTGCAGAATATTTCCTCTGATTTAAATACCATTGTCCTAACTATGAATCAATTTCAGTTCTGTTGCTTTAGGAATGAAGAATTATGGACTTCAATGATTTTAAGACCATTCTCATCTTTAAATAGATTAGGCAACTCTGTATGACATGTCCATATATATATTCTATATTTATATATTTTATAGAGATACAATTTAATGTTAAGTATAATAAGAAAACACCACTTATTTTTTAAATGGAAATGATTTTAACAGTCTGTTTCTTATAATAATTTTATAATTTTATAATAATTCTCAGGATAAAATGAGTGTATCTAATAGTATTGCATTTCTAGTACTATTAACATTTTCTGATTTTGTGGAAGTTGAAACCTTGATGAATAAATTTGCAACAAATTACATTTTTTGAACATCAATGAAGCACCTAAATATATGGTATTCAGCCTGGTTGGTTAGCAAGATCATATCCATTGAAAGAGCTGTATCAGAGGACAGACTTGGTCTCTGGAAACTTGAAGGAAAAAATATAATTAGGAAGTAGGAAACTAGGTAAAGATAGTATTTGGGGCAACATGTATCTTTTAATGTACCTAACAAAGCTATGTTTAATGGTTTCTTGAGGGCTGTAAAAAAGGAAAAATTTTTTTATATCGCTGTAATATGCATTAGTTCTATTTATTATATAAATATTTTCTTCAATGAAAATGTTAGAATTCTATTCATTGTTCACTCATGATTGTGTTGGCTCCTTGACTGTTTATATATTATATGAGCAGAATTGATTATGTTGCTCCTCCTTGAAACATATAATTAAAAATAATAGAAAATATGGAGTATTTTTTCCTTCTAGTCTACAGACAAACAATGCTAAAAAATGAAGACAATTCTGACACTCCAGGGGGAAAGTAACAACAGTTCCATCTTTTCTTTGGGACAATGAGAGATGTGTCATGTGAAAGAAAAATAATGAGCTTATTATAAGTCACTGGCAATTTGATGTTGTTTGTTATAAAAGCATAACATGTTCTACTTTGATGCATATTCCTTTCTAAAACTTTGTGGGCTGAGGATGTAACTCATGGACTTATGCTAGATATATAAGCATTTTATCAGTGATGTACATTCATATCACTATTCCAAATTACTTTAGTGACATATGCTGTAGAGGGAAGATTCTGTCCTTCCTGGTCCCACAGCATTTGGTCCCAACTAAACACACTGAGGCTTATAATAATTATAAACTGTTTGGCATATTTCTCAGTCTTATTGTTAAGAAGCTCTTACAACTTAAATTAACCCATAATTCTTATCTACTTAACCCATAATTCTTATCTATGTTTAGATGCATGGCTTGGTACCTTTTCTATGTAAGGCAATCTCATCTTGCTTCCTCTGCATCTGGCTGGCAACTGTTTCGTTGCCTTTCTTCTTCCCAGATCTCTCCTACTCTGGTAGCCCCTCCTATACTTTTTGCCTCACTAATGGCCAATCTGTGGTTTATTAAACAAATATGAGTGACAAATCTTTACAGTGAAGAAGAACATTATCCTATATAAGTGTTTGGGGATAATTAATACCACTTCATGTAAAAAGGGAATTAGTAAAATTACTTACCAAAGTTATGTCATGTGACATGCTTTTGTAGAGAAGAAAACGGAGTTAGTAATTTTACTTGGTCAAATACAATTTGTTTCAACTTGATAAGGCTAATTTACTTATGTTTCCACTTTTTGTTATGTAAATAGAATGTAAGCATTTCATACATGCCAGGTAAGGAACAAAGTATAATGCTTTCTTTATTATGATTTGCAATTGTTGTCTGGAATAAAAATCCTGATCACATTGTTATGAAGGTTAAGCAAGAAAATATGTAATATACCTCTGCATTCATTTATTTTGAATATATCTATTTTAATTTAAATGTTGTTAAATCATTAACCCCTTCCTTTCCTTTCTCCAAACCTTCCAATATCCTTTATTCCTAAATTCATACATCCTACTCATGTCCTTTCAGATATATGTATATATATATATATATATATGCATATGTATATGTATGTACACATATATACATCTATATATTCATGTGTATTCATGTATATGTATATTCATGTGTATATACATATGTACACACACACACACACACACACACACACACACACACAATATATATATATATATATATATATATATATATATCCAGCTAAGCCTGCTAATGTTATGTGTCTGTATTCATATTTACATAGGGAATTAGGGTTCTCATCACTGAGGAAGACAAACTCTCCCTCTCATAGCAGTCGCTAATTGCCTGTTGCACTGCATCTAGTGGTGAGGCTCTGTGAAATTCCCCCCATCCACATTGATATGCCAGTTGGTGTCATCATTGTGCTGGCTTTACTTAGACAACCATACTGTTGAGATTTCATGGGTACAGCTTCCTTGTCATGTCTAGAAGGCACAATCTTGCAATAGGCTTCCTGTTTTGTATCAGTTCTTAAGGCTGATGTGAACAACTCTATGAAAAGATACCTTAAAACAATTGTTACAAATTCTTTCACAGTTTAAAAGATAAAAAATCTCTTGAAATCAGGGGATTGCAGCTTATGGAAAATATGAGACAGAATACAAAAGTAACTGTCTCCCATTTTCTTGAGGTGGCAGACAGTATCAGCACTCCCTGATAAGTGGCAGCACAATTCCAGAGTCTGCCTCAAAATGTGCTTCTTTGCTCTGTACCTGTGTTAAAATTCCATTATCTTATAAAGGCATGTAATTACATTTAAAGCCAACTATAATAACCATTATAATTTCATTTTGAGCTCTTCAAATAATTGCATCTGCAGTACCCTACTGACATAACATTTCATATTCTGAGATTCTAGTTAGTCATGACTTTTAGAAGATGCTACTGAACCCACTGCAATAAACAGTAGTAGTGTCAGTTAAATTTAGTTTCTTTATTATTACCTTATTTTCTGATGGCAAAAATTTAAATACTGTTATAAATAAAATATATTGTCATATTTTAAAAAAATGAATCATGTATTATATATTTATTGTTAAAACTTATTGAAAGTTATATGATACATGTATATTAATATTGCTTCTTTAGTCATTTAGCAACAGTGATTTGCCATTTAGGACATCTAATAGCTCTCTGGAACATTGAAATGAGTATTTATATTTTATTTGCCATTGTAATACTTTGTATCTGCTTTCTTATATCATCATCATGTTTTCCTTGGAAATGCCTATTGGTACTTCATAATAATTCAAAAAATTATGTTACCACTAACTGGAGCAACAAAACAGCTCTCAACAAAATGTTAGGACAGTTTTTTAATTAATTAATTAATTGTTTCTTATTTTACATATTCATCTCAGTTCCCTCTCCCGCTCTTCCTTCATCTAATGCCCCCTGACCATCCTCCCCTCCCATTCCAAGCCCACTCCACAGAGAGGGTGATGCCTTCCAGGAGGGGTCATGAAAATCTGTCAAGTCATTTGGAGTAGGGACTAGGACTTTTCTCCTGTCTTTAGGCTAAGGGAGTATCCCTCCATGGGGAATGTGCTTCCAAAGTCCTTTTGTGCACCAGGGATACATCTTGGTTCCACTGTCTGAGGTCCCTTGGACTGCCTAGGCCTTCTAACTGAGACCCATGTTCAGGGGTTCTGAGTCATCCAATGCTGGTTTCACAGCTATCAGTCTGGTGGCCCATTAGCTCCTCCTTGTTCAGGTCAGCTGTCTCTGTGGGTTTCTGTAGCCTGGTCTTGTCCTCCCTCTCTGCATCTGGATTCCAGCTGGCCTTTGTGTTTAGTTGTGGGTGTCTGCTTCTGTTTTCATCAGCTGCTAGAAGAGGGCTCTAGGATGGTGGCTAAATTAGTCATCAATCTCATTATCAGGGAAGGGCATTTAAGGTAGACTTTCCACTGTTGCTCAGATTGTTAGTTGGGGTCAGTCTTATAGGTCTCTGGACATTTCTCTAGAGTCAGGTTTCTCTTCAAACCTATAATGGCTCTCTCTTTTTTGGTATCTCTCTCTGTTTTTTTTTCTCGTACATGCTAGGACTGTTATTACAATTAGGAAATAATTTAGATTGAAAAGCAATCCATTTTTTTGCCTCACTTTCCTAATATCACATGTGGCTGCAAAAGCTTTTCATATGTGTTCTCCTCTAGAAAAAAGAAGGGAATATAGGCATTGAGGCATTTATCTTTAAGAAGTATGCCTGAATATTTCCTTTGTTACCTTTCTTTATAATTTAATTGGCTCAGTTTTATCAACATTATTTCTGTAAGGATAATTCAGAGATTATTTCTTTAATTGAAGAACACTGGTACACAAAAGAAACTTTCAAGTGATATTAAGAATTGAAAGTTAGATGTTGAAATGGAAACCAGTCAATTCCATGTTATTTGTGAAGGAACTTGAGAAAGATTAAAAAGTAAGGAAATGTCCACGTGGTAGATGACAGAAGTACTTTAGTGATTTGTTCATCCAAATTCATGCAATCAATCCCTTGTCATTTTACCTAAATTGAATTTATACTCTCATCTATGAAGTAATAAACTAAATTTACTCTCATGGTACACCATTGTAAGTTCCATATTTCTGAATATTTGACATTTGTTGTAGTAATCTGATATTTAGAGCACTTGAATTAGCTGATGACCTTAACATGTTTAAACATGAGTGAATGAAAAATGGAGAGAAGAATACTCATTCTGTATTACATTATTTTGCTGTGCCATGGCTTCATAATCCAATCCAAACTCACTCTGACTCTACTTATTCATATGATGTATAAATAAGACTTGACTAGTTTAAAATAAGCAATGCTTTAAGGATAACTTATCCTAAAATACTAGAGCAAAATGCAGTATACACATTGTTTCTTCCTCAAAATTTTTTGTTTATTTAACTTCAATATCTAAAATTAGGGCATTTATTTCTTCTGGGGAAGATTTTAATAAAGTGATGATGCATAGGTGTAAGGTCTATACTGAAAAGATATCGACGAAGAATACATATCAGCATCTTAAAACAACTGTGTATGTAAGATAGATAATGGAAGGGTTAGTTTCCAAGCTGACTTGGTATGACCACATTTATGTTTGTTATGGAACAATGCATGATTGTGCCTGGTGGTGCACACCTATAACTTCAGAAAACTAAAGGGTGAATAAAGAACATCAGAAATCAAGTTATGGCTACCACTTTTTAGACTTACGTCTCTTTAATAAAACAAGTAACTTATAAGTGTCTTATGAAATGTTAGTGTTTTATGAATATTGTACTCTTATAATTATCTTCCTCTCTAAACACTATCATAATATTGAATGTTTTTATTCTTCTATTCTTCATTTAAAAAACACATCAAGGTTGTTTGCATAAAGAAATTATCTATATTCTAGCACTTCAGAGAATTTTCCTAAATTGCTTCTCTACTAAGGAAAATAGCTACCATGCTGATTCATTATAAATAAATCCTGTGCCTAAAAGTAAATCAAGTTGTGTGTTCCTCAAATAGCAGAATTTTCAAAGAGTTCTGTAAAATCTTTTGAATCCTGTGAGCTTTTTAGTCATGAAGAGCCATTTCAAAGTCTGTGCCAGCCCCTTTATTTTTTTTATGTTGTTGTTTTTGTTTTTGTTTTGCAGGAAGCAAAATTTTCACAGCTTGCCTGGCCCAGCTGTGAATCCCTCCTTCAAAATACCAATGTTTTTGAGGCAATTTTTCACTTAGACAACCCATTCACTTTGCTGTTACCAGGCTGTAACTGACTGGCATACTACATAGTCTCAGATCTAGACATCTACTGTGCAGATGCTAACCTGCGTATGAATAACTATTGGGTTTATTAATCCACTGTGTAAGCAGACATAGACTATAACTCTTGCATGTCTCTTTTCATTAGTGCTGATAATGGCTCCTGAGATCTAGTTAGTTCAGTGATTTCTTCTATAAAATGTGTTATTATCATGCATTATATTCTGTAGCAGCTAGATTCCATGGCAATATCTAAACTTGAGGGTTTCTATTTCTCACTGAGATATAGCTGCAGGTAATAATTTAATTGTATGAAGGGTGGGTGATTACATAATTCAATTATTTGCCTTGCTCTAAGGTTCATATTTTATCCCAATGACACCAAAGCTACCTCAGAAATTTAGGGTAATAGTTAGTCTTATTGACTGGTATTGAGTTGTAGAAAATCAGAGAGATTTCTTTGTTTCACTCAGAAATCCACTGAGCTTCTACTGGTACTGTCATGAATATTTCAAAATAAAAGTGATATTGACAGTGTGTTATTTCTCCTTTGATACAATGATATTTGAGACTAAAATATTCTAAAGGATTTATTTTCCTCCTATTTTTTAAATCACCAATTATTCTGTTTACTTGCTCATTCAACACTTAGCAAATGTCTATGTATATATCATACATTGCTCTCATGACTGGAGCAGCAAGTAAGAAAACAAAGGCTCATCAGTCATCAAACTCACATACTAGTGCAAGGTAATAACCAGGAAAAAAACATTTAAGGTGGTAATAAGTATGATTAAAGCCATAAAATGTGATAAACAAACAAATGGAAAATATATGATTTATATTACTGTGTTTAAATGTACTCATCAAGGCCTTTTAGTACATCAAGGATGCTTAATGTGTTTCTCATGACAGTCTAAAAGACTTCACTTGGAAAATAAGAAAGCAGATGTAAACAGAAGCAATTACACTTCCACTATAAACATATGCCCTCATTTCCTACTGAGAAACAGAAGCCATCAGTTCAAAAATGAAATAGAAACTAGACATGTCAAGGCAAATATAATCTATTGAGTTGATGCTTGATTCTAGACATAGTACCACTGAAATGTTTCTGACAAACAAGACTACCTGATCTTATACTACCAACATAGAAAGTTGCTCTCAGTGATTGCTATATTCATTCAGCTCTGTAATCCCAGTTTACCTGAAAAATAGAATTTCTCTTCAAGCAGGGCAAATAAGCAAGTTAAGATGAACAAAAACACTTCCCAGCTATATAAATAGTACACTCTCACTTTTTGGGGTCATACATGTATGTGGTCACCTGCCTTGAGTTATTTTCTCAGTCAGTGGTGATGTCCTGTTAGTAAATCTTTCTGCATTTTACTTGATTTGTGTTTGCTTCACTGATTTCTTATGCTACTAATGTTTTGACTTGTGTTGAATTTAAAGCTTAACTTCCCAAGGTACATCTTTCCATTCTTACCCCATGGCTATCCATTCTATAACACACAATACACACGCTGGCATGAGCACTATGATATACGTCCATGAATATTTGCTGATGACCTTGTGGACTGTGTTCCAATGTATTACAAAGTTTTCCCAGAAATGTAATTTTTAAAATGTACTTAGTTCTATAAAGTTCTTGCTTCACTTTACTTTTCTTACATGAAGATGAGTGAGTTATTGATTATTCTTGTCCCTTCTCAGTTTCCACTCTAATCTTTAGTGAGCTAAGGGTAGTTTGTACAAGTTTTCCCAATGGTTAGGAATATAGAACAACACTTATCTTAACATCAACACATAGTGTATAACTAAGAAGCAATTTTGTTATGGAAACATTTATCAAACCTTTGATATAGTTTTAATTTTCTCAATTAGCTTACATTGGCCATATGTTTGGGATAAAACAATGATTCTTGTTCAAAAAAATATGTCTAGTGTTCTTTTTGAGCAATAGTGATATTAGTGCACAGAGTTAAGGTAAGTCTTATATATTCAATTATTAAATATTCAAATGTATATTTTAATAGAGGTATGTACCTAGTAAAATAACATTATAAACCTCTGAAATACACAAAATACATTGAATTGTTAGTAAATCCTATTGTGGCATAACTGATATTATAGTGTATTATACTGAACTTATTTTGCCAAATTAGATATTTATTTCTAATGGAAATATTTTATATAGAATTATTAGGTAAAAATTAAATATAACTTGGGCTTTTTAAAGTATATTCTTCAGAGTTTTAAGATACACTAAAATTGTTACTTTGAGATTCATTTTTTATGGATCAGTTATTTGAACCATATATACATTAGACTTTTCTAATTAGAAATGGTTACAACATTTGAAACTCTATTTTGAAAATAAAATAATTTATATTCTAATAATTACTCATATTAAGATATAACTAACAGTAACTCTTTACCTTTCAAATACTTTCTAATTAATTGAATTCTAACTATATTAGATAATAAATATATGAATTGTATCTAGATTTCTGCTTTCTGGATACAATAAATAAAATAAAACAGTTATTTCAGATTTATTTACTTTAAAGCTCAGATTAGCATTTTTATTTGTTAATCAAAATGAAAAACAATCATTTTCAGCAAATATTCACTCCAACAATTTTAAATTTAGAAAACAAATGGCTCAATAATTTGTGATGATGTATTATTTATCATTAAATAATGATTGACAAAAATATTAAAAAGTAAAGCCAGCCACAAACTATAGAGATCAGGCAGTGGTGATACACACTTTTAATCCCAGCAGACATACAAGTTATCCATAGAAGCCAGGCTTTTGTGGCATGCACCCTTAATCCAAAGACTCAGGAAACAAAGACAAATGTATTTGTCTGAGTTCTGAGTCACCCAGGGCACACAAAATTGAATCTTCAAGTGTGAGTATATGCTGGGAGATGTTATTCTGTAAATATGTTTCTCTTACTGGTTAATTAATAAAGCACTGTTGGCCAATATAAAACTAGATAGGCAGGGCTAGAAGACTAGGAGGAGGAAAGAGGAAGCAGTTAGGAGTCAAGATGTAGACAGGGAGGAAAGAAGAAGCCAGCCGAGGCTCCCGGATAAGATTAGCCACGTGGAAATAATTAGATAAGTAGAAATGGGTTAGTAATTAAGACAGAGCTAGCCCATAAACAATAATGGTAACTGGCCAACAGGATTGTATCAAATACAGAGTCTCTGAGTGTTATTTGGGGCTCACGTGGCGGCGGGACCTTGGTGGCAGGACCTGGTGGCCGGTGGGTAGGAAAAACCTGCTGTAACAAGTATATAGCTTATAGTAAGTACAAAAATCAGGAAAGGAAAATGAGACCATTTCCAGAATACAGTGTTGGGGAGCAATAAAGAGAGGATTAGCAGGGTACAAGTGATCTGATCAGGGACACTCCTTAGGGTGGAGAGGACAATCATACAGAAGAAAGTGGGAGGAGGGTAAAGGAAAATATCAGGACACAAGCAATAGAGGAAATTGGAGATTGGGGGCTCTTTATATAAGGTGATGGAGGTAAATACAGGAGAGTCACTTATTTTAGGAATAAATTGTATAACAGGGAAACAATAGCAGAGAGTTTTTTAACCCTTTGCATTAACGTATGCATATTTTCAATAGTAATGTATTTTTTTAGTCACATATCTGAGTCATTGTTTTATCTCAAGAGGTTCTTCCCTTTATTTATATCCTCTGAGGTGTTTTCTCCAGGCTATTACATTCAGTACAATATTTATTTTGAGTGAGTCGCTGTCAGGAAAGAAAAGTTCATTTCCACCAGGAGTATTTGTTTGTTCTTTCTAACCAGAAACTGTATATGAAATGTTACACCACCAACTTATCAAGTTTTCCATTATCTCCAGCTATGAACCTGAAAACTACCTGGGATTCACTTTGTTGTCAGAACATATTTACTTGTGTGGGAGTCTGCCTCACTTCCTAGCTTCATTCTCAATAATGATATTCAAAGTGCATTAACACTATCCCCTTCATGCGGATTGGGCAGTTATTCAGCCTATGTTGAGTTTATTTTATGACTACTTTGAAAATTTCTAAATTTGGTAGATGATAACCATGTGGAAATGGAAGTGTCTTATTCGAGTCAATATCTAGGACATTGCTAGAGACCAAAGGAAATATAGAAATTTTTTTGTTCACATACTCAAAATGTGCAACTTTATTTCATTTATTTATTTATTAGAAAATGAAAAAAATAGAAGCATAAAAAATAGAATAATAAAAAGTCATGTAAAGATGGAAAGCACAGAGAGACTCTGAATACTGTATGCTATAATATTTTCTTTAAATTACTCAATTGCTAAGGAAGAAATAATTGCTACAAAACACTTGATAATCAATGCTGCTAAATTAATCCAATTTGTATATTTTAAAAATACTTTGAATCCAAAATTTAGGTTTAAGGATAGGTTACTGGGGAAAAGAATTTCTATTTTGGTTTCCACAGAAAATGAAAAGCTCTGGATTCCTTCCAGACTAACATGGCTTGATCAAACTAGACCCCCTGAAACAGTGTACCAGGTGATCCAACATTCAAAACAGCCTTGCAGACCACTAAAGCCAGGATTTCTACATTTTCTTAGGATCCCCAAGACAGTGTCCCCTACCAGCAGGAAGCAGTTTGGAAAGAACGATGTCCAAATTCCCAAATATTGTTTATAAATGTTTGTTTTCATTTAAATGGGCTTTGTTATAAATGGCTATAACCACAAGCAATCTTTTTAAAGGTAAAAGGGAATTATGGTATAGATACGAATACTTTGCTTTGGAATGGATTTTCTTTTATTGATACAATTTAAGGTCAATTTTGTGATATGTATATTTCTCCTCTTGTTTAGGTATTGTGTTTATATAGCTCATTGGAAAAGGTAATGTATAATTTAGTACAGATTAGAGATTTACCTATGATAGACAAAACTTGGAGTTATGTTAGTTAGGATTTCTAGATATGCAGAGATGTATTTGAGATGAATAGACATTCTTCAAACCTTTCAAAGACCTACAGAATATGGCATTTAAAATGGTTTAGGGTTTTTCTTGACAGTGAGGCAAAACTGTTCCTGGTAACACCACCTGCATCAGAAAGGAAGATGTACATTGAAGAAACTTGTTATGAAGTTTGCTTCTAATATGGCAAGACTAGCCATTTGAGCAAGATACTTCTCTTGTCTAGACTGTTTGACTTTATGCTGTAGAAACTGGACATGTAGGACCCACAAAAAGGTGACTGCTGATGCAAGATGGACATTGCTACAGGATTCCTGCTTCATGGAAGAAGCAGACATTCTGCAGGACACAGAGAAAAATGACTGACAAACTGCCAATACAGGTGGACAGTTTAAAGTTTCTTGCTTTGTTGAGAAGTCTGGAGACACACTATGGCCTATGGGCTGAAGATGGACCATTACAGAAGAACTTCAGGTGACTGACATGGCAGTGCGTTGTCTCTGTCATTTCTAGAGTTTATATATTATCCTTCTGTGGTCTTTGAAGGAGTTGAAGACAGATAGTTATGGTTATAGTTTTCCTTAGTTAGGATTAAAGATAAGTTACATATAGGACTTTAAACTCACAAAGATAGGATAGATGATATTTTCTTTAAGTCTTACAAAATGTTAATGGACTAAATATTGTTAACTGTGATTCTTATTTGGAAACTGTTGTATGATATATTTTGCTATGTTAAGGTTAAAATCCTTTTTAATTTAGGCAGAAAAGAGGAGATTATGGGAGATGTTATTCTGTAAATATGTTTCTCATACTGGTTAATTAATAAAGCACTGTGGCCAATGAAAAAGCAAGATAGTCAGGGCTAGGAGACAAGGAGGAAGGAGGAAGTATTTGGGAGGAGTCAGCATGTAGAGCATGGAGGAAGCAAGATGCTGGTGTCACCGCTCTCTGGTAAGATGAACCACGTGGAAATACTTAGATAAGTAGAAATGGGTTAATAATTAAGACACAACTAGCCCATAACAATAATGGTAACTGGCAAACAGGATTGTATCAAATTCAGTGTCTCTGAGTGTTATTTGGGGCTGGAGCGCCACACTAGCAGCAGGCAGGCTAGTGGAAAACAACAAGCTACAGATAACTGTTTTGTTATATATTTTACTATGTTAAATTATAAACATTCCTTTTATTTTAGACAGAAAAAAGGAAATAATGGGAGATGTCATTCTGTAAATATGTTTCTCATATTGGTTAATTAATAAAGCACGGTTGGCCAATAGGAAAGCAAAATAGGTAGGACTAGGGGACAAGAAAGTTTTGGAAAGTGGTAGGAGGAGTTCAATGTGTAAGACAAAAAGAACAGAACTTAAGACCCTCTCTTGGGTAAGATAAGACCACGTGGAAACACTTAGATTAATGGGTTATTGTTTAAGACAGAGCTAGCCAATAGCAAACACTACTAACAGGCCAATAGCCTAGCCTTGTATCTAATACAGCATCTTGATGTGTTATTTGTCGATGGTGCAGCTGTGGTACCAGGCTCGCAGGAAAACCACTCAACAATTTTCATTTTGTTTGTTGTTGTTCTTTTTTTTTAATTTTTAGTTCTGGAGATTGAACTCATATCCTCATGCATGTTAGGTCAATGCCTTGGTGTTGATTATATCTAGTACCTTGAAATGAGGAGCTTCTTTAGCTTAAGACATTCATTACCAAAATAAAATCTACCAATTTTATAATATTTACCCAATACTGTATGCTATGATATAGCAAAGACAGAGGAGGCTGGCAGCAGTATTCTATATGAGCCTTTAGAGAAGTAAAAATTTAGCCCATGCCTGAATGATGTGGGATGCCTGTTAAAAATATAGACTCTATATGTTGCCTGTGATGGCTTCTGGAATCTCATGCTTCATAAACATCACAGATACATCTGATATATAAATTCTCGCATGACTGATGGTGTGCAATCTTCCTTATCCAGTTATACAATGAGAGAACTTTCGGTTACATGCTTCAGTGTAATTTTAGAATAAGACATAGACTTTGGCAGCATATCACCTTGTTTTATCCCTGACTTACCAACAATATTAGCTAATTTTGTCATCTTAAATGGAAAAACATCTGCCATAAAAAGATGACCATATTGAATCTACTGATCTTTCCAAAGCATCTGGTTCATAGTAAGTACTAAAAAGCAGTGAATAAATTAATTATCCTAAGAAGGCAGCTACAGGAAGCATCAGATCATGCAGAAGAAGTATTCAATAAATGATGATATTTTGAACAGCCCCCTAAGCTGACGATCCTGGAAGTTAAACTTTGGGCCTCACTATGGTAATAGGATGTACTAGTATTTTTTTTTTCTTTTCAAGAAGAACTCTCCACTTCTGAGTCAATAATATATGTGTAGTTCTTTGAATCTCTCAGAGTATTTGTCACAGGATCTGTGCAGTAGTTGTTCTCTAAGGAATTAAAGTCTTGAAAAGGATCATACTGAGTGAAGGACTGGAAAATTTCAAATTCTCATTTTATTGTTATGAGTGGTGAATGTCTGGGGTTGTCTTCATGGAAGAGGTGGGAGAGGCAGAGGAGCCTACAGTTATAATGTGTTTAACTTGCTGTTACAAGCCTGTATGAACTTCAGAGCAGCTATTATAGAAAACTATTTTATCAAAAGATAAAATATACAGATTATTATTTTAAGGAAAGGAATAATGAATCAGCAGGTAAAACTATTTTTTGGAGCACTTATCAATCTGAGTTTTAATCCCAAGACCCATATAGTGGAAGGAGAGAACTAACTCTTTCAAGGTGTCATCTAACATCCATACAAGTGCACATGCATACAATTACAAACACATAAACATAATAAAACAATTTTCAAATGGATGGAGATGGCTCATCTTTATGGAGAATATAATGTTCTTACAGAGAATGCACATTCAGTTCCCAACACCCATGTGGGGTGGCTCACATTTGTCTGTTACTCCAGCTCTTAAGGAACCATTAGATTTACCTATAATCATGTCTGTGAGCAATTTTTAAATTGTTAATTAATATGGAATAGCAATGCCTATCATAGGTGGGACCACTCCTAGGCAGGGGGAACAGGATTATAGAAGCAAGAAACCGAAAAAAAAATCACAAGGAACAAGCCAGAAAGCAGCATTTCTCCATGGTATCTGCATCAACTCCTGCATCTATGTTTGAGCTCCTGCCTTGATTTCCTTCCATAATGGATTACTAACTGGAAGTATATTGTTCAATAAGGCCTATCCTTTATGAGTTTCTTTTACTTAGCTTTAGCACAGCAACAGAGAACCAAACTAAATCCCACTTGTGGAATACTTTGTAGCCACTAAAATGAAAGGGGTAGTTATTGCAGCTAGTTGTTAAAAGTTGAACGCAAATAATTCCTCTATATTGTAATGACACTTATGTCAAAATGAGAGATGTATACAGGCCGGAAGTAAAGTGAAAGGAAAAACAATGGATATCAATGGTGTTAGAATAAACTTCACCTGTTATCATGATAAAAATTATTTTATTCATTACTTTATTTTAAAGTTTTTCTCCCTAGAATCTCTAAGAGGTACCCAGCCCTGTCAACTCTTAAGATTCAGCGCATGAGATCCATTTTAGACTAGACATCTGTCCTCTATAATTATAAGATACTAGCTCTGAATTTCTCAGGTCTACAATGTAGACTATTTCAGAACTTCAGAATTCACTAGGATATTGGTGGTGGTGCTTGCTCTTATTATTTATATGCATAAATTTCTTACTTTTGTCTTTCATAAGAAAGACTTATTCCTTATGCACAGAGAGATTTTTCTAGTTTTGCCTCCAGATTTGGAAGCTTGCCCTTGGCAGCAAAATTCCTTAATAACCACCAAATTGAAAAGAGATGGCACTCTGATATGAATGAATCTCATTTAGGCACTCACCTTCTTATTGAACAAAAGACTTGACCCCTGCTGAGATTAGAAGTGCTGCTTAGGAAGCATAGGTGGCTCCTTCTGTCCATTAGAATAAACTTCTTTATCAAAGCAGCCTAGAGACATTTTCCACCTCTGACCTCCCTGATTGTTTTTAATGAAATGAAATAAATTTTTCCATAACTGTGAGCTTCCCTTCCACACTGAACCAAAGAGCAAAGCTTACTGCCATCCCTAAGTAACTTTGTGAAATAATCTTTACATATTGTATACAGCTTCCAATTTGTGTTTTTGCTGACGTAAAAGAAAATACAGAGAGAAGGTTCTTGGAACATTCAACATATATTTTTATATTTTTATAGATTCTATTTTGTGCCGAAAGTGCTCAGCATGTGAACTCAAAACACAAATTAGTAAGTGGAAATAAACTTAAGTTTATTTTTCAAAAATGTTTAATAATTTCAGCAACTCTAGTTTTCCTACTTTATCATGCTCACTGATTAGGTTGTTAAGCACATATCTGTAACTTGTTCCAAGTTAAAAAATATTTATTTACCAAGTACTCCAATTTTTAAAACTGCAAAGTAATCATGCATATTTCATAATTTTAATGTTTCCCTCAAGTGGGAAAATCGTAAGTATTTCCTTTATATGTCCAGTGAGTGGTTACTGAGAGAGACATTGCAAGTAAAAATTGGTGACCATAAGCTGTTGAATAATTGAATTCTATGCATCAAAACAGTGATATGGAAAAAGAATAGGAGTGCAAGACACCTAATTCATGCTAATTTAATCATGTGACAGGATTTTTATAGCTACAATTGTTTATGATTTGTGTATACAGAAATAGAAAGAATTCTGTGCAGAAATATGTTTGCTGCACTTTTAAGGTATGCATATTTCTAAAATGAAGATTTGTTGGCTCAGATTACTCTGGTTTTGGCTTTTAATATTTTATTATATGTACTTGTTTAGTTTTTGAGAAACAGTCCCATTTATCAAATATTGTATAACAGAGATGCATCCTCATCCATTTCGCTTTGATCACAGGCTAGTGACATCATACCTGACAAATTCAGTTTTTTGCTTATTAGTTCATTTTTAATTTTTATCAATTCTTTGACAATTTCTTACAGTGTGTTTTGATTATGTCCACTGCTTCCATAACTCTGACATATACCCTCATTTTCTTTTAAATTGACATTCTTATTACTTCTTTTATTATAATTTTATAGAAAATTTATTAAAGCATACTTTGTAGCAAACATATTCCATTTGAAGATATAGTTCGATATAGCTATCACCGGAACCAAGGTATCAAACATTTCTTTGATTTATCAAAATTATATCTTGTCCTTTGAGGCCAAATATTTTTCCATAGTATTTAAAATGTGTATACTTGTTTCCTTTATTTTTTTAAAGTTTTTCTAGACAGGGTTTCTCTACTTTAAAAGCAGGAGAAGAGTCAGAGATACAACTGTTTCAATTCTTTCTTTTTTATGACAATTCTCTTCTACCAGTTCTAGAATTCCAAGGGTACTATGGAAGTGTTAAAGTAGGTATATATCAGGGGATGACCTGAAACTTATTGTCTTACATTTTTCATCTTTGTAATGCTGGGAATATATTTGCACATCTCCATGACTGGTATATGCTTGGGATCTACCAGTGCTTCATGTATTGCAGTATATTTGTTTACACTATGTGAAGATGTGTCACTGTGATATTTTTAATAAAAAGCTGAATGTCCAATAGCTAGGTAAGAGAGAATAGGTGAGACTTCCTGGCAGAGAGAGAAAGTTGGGATGAATCAAGGTGTGCGAGAGACACCAGTGAAATACTGAAGAACTGAGACTCATGGTACAGAAGAGAAGTAACTGTGCCATGTGGTAGAACTAAGAATAATAAAACCAACTTAATTTAACTTATAAGAGCTAGTTGGGAAAAAAGCCAAAGTTAAGGCCAAACTTTCATAATTAAGTCTCTGTATAATTATTTGGGAGCTGGGGGAGAGTTCATTGTCAAATCACAGCAACTGCTTTGTGAATATAACATTTTGTTCTCTTGAGTATGGTCTCTAAAGGTAACCTACTTAATTTGCTATGAGTTATGGTTTTGAAGCTCCTTTTTCCCTCTCTTCCACCATCCCATGCTCCCCAACCATCCATCTTCCCTTCCCATCCCCCCACTCTACATATAGGGTAATGCCTTAGTTTTTAAACATTAATCTAGGTAGTATAGTGGTCATTTATTCCACGAAGTTTCAAAATATGACAACAAAATCTTCAACCTGTGCAAAGGGTGCTAGTTACTTAAGGCTGCAGAAGGCTTCAAGAGCATTCCACATCTCAGTAAGACTACTGTGTGGTATTAGTGTGTGAGAATACACTTGGAGATACTCAGTAATACTGCATTATGAATTAGTAATATACTTTGATGATCAGGCCTTTCACTACACTTATTTGTAAGCTAAAAACTCATAATAATGACTCTGCCTAGAACTAAATGTCATGAATAGTAAAAAATAAGATTAGGGAGTATAATTATAAGGAAAGTTTATACTAAGGAAATTGCTGCTATGCTTTCTTAAAATTTTAAATATCCAATTAAATTCTGAATTTTAACAACTGTTTACCTTTAAGAAAATAACACAATTATGCTCGGAGCAGTTATTTTACAAGACAATAACACTATAGGAGACTAGAAAACTCTCTCCTGTGATTCACAAAAGCAAAGATGAGAATGTACACTAAGGGGAACAGAAAAGAAGATAGAATATGTTTATTTGTGAGGGGTTTCCAAGGGAGTGAAAACTTCATTAAATATCAATGTGGAATAGACTTCACTTGTTTTCTTCCTAAATTACTTTTCAGTTCCTATCCCAAATGTTGCATGCCAACATTTTACCTTGTACCATTTTAAAATTCATCAAAGAACCTTCATATGGCACAGATCCAGTTTATCTGACATCTACAAAGTTCAAAGATTTCACATTAACATCTTTAGAAAACTGTCATAAATAGAGCAAGAAAAATACCCTTTGAAAATGTATTCCTTTACAGAAAGCAACCTTGGTTCAGCATAATTTGAAAAGTTGTTCTGAGTCATTTGCTTATATAGAGTTAACAATGGAAGATTAAATTGTAATAAATATGCATTTAGCACAGAAGCATTTATAGTATACCTACTATGTGTCATGCCTGTTGTGGGAATTAGGCCTGATAAGTCAATGGTGTTGGGGAAGTTTGACCCAATGGGTATGGTTTTCTCTGGAAGGACTTGACTGGATAAAATCCGTGGAGAAGAGACAAAGAATAACTTCAGTACAGGTGAGCTTTCAACAATCCATTGTAACACATGTGGCTGGAGGCTGGGTTCTGATCACCTTTTGGAACAAGTGACACTGCAGTGGAAACTGCAAAAGCTTTTTGGCTGGATCCATAGTGGCAACAGTTTTGCTCTGCATTGTGAGTGTACTTTATTGACACCTATAAATAAATCTGACTTGATCAGAGACTTCCCTTCATCTTTAATAACTGTGATGAATAGTTCTCAATTATGTTATTTGAAAATTAAAAGTAGGCCAGAAAATGGAATTAGACAGAAAATATTGCCATGTTGTATAATAGAACTTAAGAAAAGTCAGCCATGAGGGTCATGAAAATATTGAAGAACAATCAACCAACACTTCTCACAGCTGAGATAAAGAACGGGAAATATTCATAGAGTCAATGGCTTATAAGATATTAAAGTAAGCTGTTTGATATTTAACTACTTGATGGAGCTCTTTTCTTAAGTACATATAATCATGTGGGTCCCTATGCTTGTTTAGTGGATATTGCCATCTCAAAACTGTTAAGGTAGGCCACATATTATCATGTTCACTTCATACAGACTCTTGAAAATTATGTAATAAGCTCTGCACAGATGAAAAGGCCTATTAAAATATTTTAGTTAACTTTTTAATTCTATTTTTTAATATTTTTATATTATTTTTATATTGTTTATTGTTTATTTTATTTTTTATATTTATTTTTTTTATTTTACATATTGATCCCAGTTCCCTGTCCTTACTTCCCCCTCCCTCTTTCCCTCTTTCCCCCCCTCACATGCACCCTGACCACCCTCCCCTTTCCTCTCCACCCCCCTCCCCGCATTCCACATGTAGGGTGATGCCATCCAGGAGGGGTCATCAAAATCTGTCAAGTCATTTGAAGTAGGGACTAGGACTTCTGTCCTGTCTCTAGGTTAAAGGAGTATCCCTCTATGGGGGATGTGCCCACAAACTCAAGGTCCTTTTGTGCACCAGGATTACATCCTGGTTCCACTGTCTGAGGTCCCTTAGACTGCTCAGGCCTTCTAGCTGAGACCCATGTTCAGGGGGTACTGTTCTCCTCAAAGAATTATCAGTGAAATACAAATGAAGGTGTAAGTGCATCATCAGTTAGAAGAAGAAAGGAAACAAGACCATGAAATGAATTTAGGGCTACAAAGGCATATATAAACTCCTAGGAAAAACAGAAGTACCTTTTTCCAGAAACTTAAAATAACTGGATTGGGGCTCTGGAAATGGATCTCATGTTCTAACAAATGTTCAAGAAGGCATTTAAGTCTGAGGAAAAATATTACCATTGTTCTTTTTATTTATTCTTCTATCATACTAAAGCCTCACCACCCACCACTTCCAGTTCCCCATACCTATCCTCTTTCTCAGGTCTACTTCTGTCAGATCCATTGCTCTTCTGTTTGACTTCAAAAAAAATTAGGCTGTGGAGCATGCATGGGTCTGTCTTAGGTTATATATATATATATATATATATATATATATATATATATATGTTATAGCTGTTAGGTTGGTGTTCTTTTGGGACTCCTGATCATGGAAGTGGGGTTATATCAGATTCTGTTGCCTCTTTTGCTTGCTCTTGGAACCCTTTTCCACCTATTGAATTGCCTCATCTAAACTAGACATGAGAGTTGTCCCTAGTCTTATTCTATCTTCTTATGTCATGTTCAGTGGATATTCTAGGGAGGACTCTTGACAATAACCAAATAAATGAATAAACTTAGTATGCAGTATTAGAAGTAGAAGTGTTAAATAAAAGGAACATAAGATAATGAAGAGTGATACCTTTAAAGTTGGGATCTTTACATTAACATTTCAGTAAAGATATGAATGTATAGTTTATGTGATGTATAAAAAATAGAAAGTTCAAGTTCATAAGGCAATAACAACACTTAAGCTTTAGAAAAGTATGATGGCTAACAGGAAGGATTTTAGAAACAAAGACAAAAAGAATGTAGAAAGGAGGGATGGTAAGTCACAGTGAGGAATTTGGATTTTAGTCTATGAAATGTTTTTACTAGTAGACATTTCAGAGCAATGGTACAAGGTCACTACTGTCTAAATTACATTGCAAAAGAACATCTCTGCTGCTTTCTAAGCAATATACTGTAGAAGGACAAGAGTGGACACAAGGACCAGTAAGAAAGGAATTGAAATAACATAGTCAACACATCTTCAATACCATATTGCCTAAACTGTTTGTGGGGTTGGAGAATTGTCTCAGTGGTCACGTGTACTTACTGCTTTCCTAAAGAACAACATATAGTTCCCAGCAACCAATTCAGGTAGCTTACAATCTCCTGTGGCACAGCTCTAGGGGAATTTGATACCTTTATTTCAATCTCCTTAGACACAAACACACACGCACACACACACACACACACACACACACACACACACACACACACACACACAAAGATACAGCATACGTTTATGTATGCATGTGCACATAAGTGCACACATAAATAAATAAATGTTAAAAATAGTAATTTTAATATAGATATTAGGGTCATATTAGATTTGGAATGTGTGCTCAGTGTAAATAATATATTATTCGTTAATGAATTAGGACAGTATGTGACTGACAGAGCCAAATGTTTATGAGAAAGAAAAAAATCAGATCTCATCAGTTCATATAAGTTAAAGAAACACATTTGTCTTTTCCCCAAATATTTTAAAACTCACAGAATAACACAATATTCATTCAATTAAGATGGATATATTTCTAATTTTAATATTAACTTTACACAATATATTTTCCTTCCAAAAAGACATGGCTTTTGTGGAGCAATTCCTTTGGAAATGTAGGAAAAAGAGCTATTCAGAAACCACCATTATAATCTATAACAGACAGTGAATATGTTACATCATCATTGATTTTAAGACCAAGAGATTAATATGGAAAGGTGTAGTCAGGAAAGAAGATAGGTGTTTAGGCGGAAAGATTGCAGTTATAAATATGGAGGCCACAGTAAGGTTTGGCTTTGCAACTTGCTGCATGGCTCACAGTATAAAAGTCTGGCCACTTAGGACTGCTGCCTGAGCTCAATCTCTAAGACTCACTTAAAAAGTAGGAGAGGACTCACTACTAATCATTGTTCCCTTACCTCCAGATGCACTCTGTGTATATGTGCTCAAGCACATAAAAATCACACACACACACACACACACACACACACACACACACACACACACGCACGCACGCACACAGGCATTCATATGTACACATGAACATGAAAGTTTTGCAGACATATAATAAAGTTTAAAATTAAAATAATGCTATCATTTTTCTCTTTTGTCTCTATTTAAATTAGGAACCATCTTATTTTACATATAATCAATTTCCATCTCCCTCCCATCCTTCCATCCCCCCCAACCACCCATCCCTTCTTCGTTCTGCTCCCCAAGGAGGGTGAGGCCTTCCATGGGGAATCATCAAAGTCTGTCACATCATTTTGGCAGGGCCTAGGCCTTCCCCATGTGTCTAAACTGAGAGAATATACCTGTATTGGCAATGGGCTCCCAAAGTCCATTTGTACACTAGGGACAAATTATTTTCATTTGTGTTATACAGGTCTTTCACTTGTTTGATTTGGTTTACACCAAGCTAGTTTATGTTTTTGTGGATATTGTAAAGGTTGATGTTTCTCTGATTTCTTTCTCAGCTCCTTTATAATTTGTATATAGTAAGACTGCTGATTTTTTTAATTAGTATTGTATAGTGCCAATTTGCTGATGGTATTTTCCAGCTATAGGAGTTCCCTTGTAGAGTTTTTTCAGGTCACTTAATATAAACTACCATATCATCTGCAAATAGTGAAAGTTTGGCTTCTTTCCAGTTTGTACCCCCTTGATCTCCTTTTGTTGTTTTATTGTTCTAGTAGAACTTCAAGTACAATATTGAAGAGATATGGAGAGAGTGGACAGCCTTGTCTTGTTGCTGATTTTAGAGGAATAACATTGAGTTTCTCCCCATTTTGTTTGATGATGGCTGGTTTGTTTTTTTGTTTTTTGGTTTTTTTTTTTTTTGCTGTGTATTGTTTTATTATGTTTAGGTATTTCTTATTATCCCTGATCTCTCTAATTCCTTTATCATGAAGGGGTGTTGAATTTTATCAAAGGCTTTTTCAGCATCTAGTGAGATTTTTCTTTTTCAGTTTGTTTATATATTGAATTACATTGGTGGATTTTCACATGGTGAACCATTTCTGCATCCCTGGCATGGCGCCAACTTGATCATGGTGGATGATTTTTCTGATGTGTTCATGGATTCAATTTGCCAGTATTTTATTGAGTATTTTGCATCAGTGATCATGAGGGATATTTGTCTATAGCAGAGACAATGAGATCGAGATCAATAATTAAAGGATGAGATCCCACGAAACGGAGAACCTTGTGTGAGTCAAAGGACACAGTCAACAAGACAAAATAGCAGCCCGCAGAATGAGAAAAGGTTTTCACCAACTCCATATCTGACAGAGAGCTGATTTCCAAAATATATAAAAAAAATCTCAACATAGTTACCAAAACAATAACCAGTCCAATTAAAAAATGAGGTACAGAAATAAGTAGAGAATTCTCAACAGTGGAATCTAAAATGGCTGAAAGACACTTAAGAAAAAAGTCAACACCCTTAGCCACCAGGAAAATAAAATCAAAACAAATCTGAGATACCATCTTGTACCTATCAGAATGGCTAAAATTAAAAAACAAAAACAAAAACACCAACACCAATGGCAGTTTACACTGGTTATGATGTGGGGAAAGAGAAACACTCTTCCAACTCCTCTACTGCTAGTGGGAGTGAAAACTCATACAACCTCTTTGGGAATCAGTACTGTGGTTCTTCAGGAAAATGGGAGTCAGTAAACTACAAGGCCCAGCAATTCTACTCTTCGGCATATACCCAAATATGAACATTCTTACAACAAGGACAATTGTTAAACTATGTTCATAGCAGCATTATTTGTAATAGCCAGAACCTGGAAGCAGACTAGATGTTCCTATACTCCTCTACTGAAGAATGGATAAAGAAAATGTGGTTCATTTACACAGTAGAGTATTACTCAGCAGAAAAAAAAAACAATGGAATCTTGATATTTGAAGGAAATGGATGGAACTAGAAGAAAACTCCTGAGTGAAGTAACCCAGTCACAAAAAGAAAAACATGGTATGTACTCACTCATTTATGGTTTTTAGACATAGAGCAAAGGATTACCAGGCTACAATCCAAACAACCAGAAAATCTAGGAAACAAGGAGTACCCTAAGAGACATACATGATCCCTTGGTCAAGGGGAAAGGGTCCAGATCTCTTGAACAAATTGGAAGCAAAGGAGAAGGGGAGAAAGAGTTGGGAGAAAGAGATGGGAAGAAGAAGAGCAGCCATGAAGTCATGAGCGACCAGGAAGATTGAGTCAGGAGAAGAATACAGGAGAGCAAGAAAGAGGTACTATAATAGAGGGAGCCATTATAGGTTTAAAAAGAAATCTGGCACTATGGAAATATCCAGAGTTATACAAGAATGACCCAACTACCAATCTAAGCAATAGTGGAGAGGCTATCTTAAATGTCCTTTTCATATAATGAGATTGGTGATTACATTATATGCCATCCTGATGGAAGCAGAAGCAGAGACCCACAGCTAACCACTGAGCAAAATTACTGGAATTTTAGAGAGAGAGGAGTGATGAGGAAAGCATGCTGGTGAACCCACAGAAACAGCTGACCATAACAAGGGAGAGCTTATGGACCTCAGACTGACAGTTTAGAAATCAGTATAGGACAGAACCAGGCACCCTGTATGTGAATCATTTAGGAGGCCTGGGCAGTCTATGGATTCTTTGGTAGTGGAACAGTATTTATCCCTAGTATACAAATAGAGATTGGGATCCCAAACCCCATAGAGGAATACTAACTCAGGCTAGACACACAAAGGAGGGCCTAGGCACTGCCTCAAATCATATGAAATAATTTCGTGATCCCTTGTGGAAGGCGTCACCCTTTCTATGGAGTGGGGATGGGGGTTGGTGGTAGGCATCAGAGGATGGGAGGGAGAGGGAGCTTAGATTGATATATAAAATAAGTTTGATTCTAATTTAAATAAAAAAGATAAAAAACAAAAATAAAAGTTATTCACTTCTTTATTATTCAATTTTTACTCAGATATTTTTTAGGTATTGTTACTCATTAGAGTAATTTTTAATTTTTTTTCTATAAAAGCTATAGCAACTAGAAATATAAGCTATTCATGTACTAGGTTTTAAATAGCCTTTCTGATAAGATTTGTAACTGCCACCGCCCATTTGGTAATAATAAGCCACTTTTAGAATAGCAATTATAGGCACTAGGGAGAAACTGAAATATTTGATCACTGTAGTTCATGATTCTGGTGAAATAGATTATAATAAAAGGTGAAATTTAATCTAATATTAATGCTCTTTGAAAATTCCCTTATAATTTAAATAAAAATTTGAAAGGGACTTTGTAAAGTATAAAGCCATAACTCATTAGAGTGACTGTCTCTGACAACATCCTTTTTTTTTAACTATACCATCTCAGACTTGTTTACTACTTCACAGATAACACAAACATTTATCTGACCTACATTTCTCACAAGTTCCCAAAATGCAAACCAGTTTCTAAATAGCTCCCACCAAATTTGGCCGTATACATAATTACTGTTAATATTAAATGTCAGAAAGTATGCAAGTAGGTGTCTTTCTTGTATGATAAATTTCTTTTGAGAAAATATTTGCCTGCTTTGCTTATTTTCTTGTATTTGGATCAACTTTTATACGTACTGAATCATATTCACTTTCATGCTAGTATTACAGTACATCTGAGTTTTGATTCACTATTCCTTATTAAATCTTTCATTTTTCTCTCTAGCCATACATTGAATTGTGTTTAATCTTTTCTGAAATTATTTCTCATTGATAAAATCAATCATGATTGAAAGATTTCAGATTTTACATTCAATAACAAATTCTAGCTTGCCTTTGCTTTTCTAAATAACTAATTTTCATTGGTTATAATGTTATGTACTACAAAGATATTCACATACTTCTAGCATTTCCAAGTCACCAAAATGTCTCAAAAGCCATTTATTTCCAATTCTAAACATTATACATTACAATACTTAGCTTCTCAAGGGGTTCAATTAAAGCAAAGAAATTGCCTCCATAGACACTCATCCCTTGAATGCTTGGTCCATAGAGAATTGTGGCCTTGATGGAGGAAGTGTGTCACTATGGGGGTGGAATTTGAGGTCTCTGATACTCAAATCCAAGCTCAGTGGCTTTCATTTCTTTTCCTGTTTCTCACAGATCAGGATATAATATTTACATCCTCTTCTCCATCACCATGTGTGCCATCATGCCACCATACTTCCTGCCACAATGATAATGGAGTAAACCTCTGAACTGTAAGCCTACCCCAGTTAAATATTTTTTTTTTTATGAGTTGTGTGGTTCTGGTGTCTCTTCGCAACAGCAGATACCTTACCCGTTACATATTTTACTTACATTTTCCCAATTGCACTGTACTTCATCACATTCATTCTACTCCCTCATTATATCAAAGTTTCATAAATTCTGAAACTGTTCTCTAATATTATACTCACTGCCCTTCACAGCATGGAGTGCATACCATGTTTCTCTTTTTGTGACTGGGTTACTTCACTCAAGATGGTTTCTTCTAGTTTCATACATTTGTCTTCAATTTCAAGATTCCAGTTTTGTTTTGTTTGTTTGTTTGTTTGTTTGTTTGTTTTTCTGCTGAGTAATACTCCATTGCATAAATATACCACCATTTCTCCTTCCATTCTTCAGTTGAGGGACATTTAGGTTGGTTCCAGGTTCTGGCTATTACAAATAATGGTGCTATGAATGTAGTTGAACAGATTACCTTATTTTATGAATGTGCATCTTTTGAGTGTCTACTTAAGAGTGTAATTGCTGGCAGACAATGCATGGCCTGGTCTTCTGGGATGGGCTGCCCTGCAAGCAGTGCCAAGGTCTCAGGAATCTCTGAGCAGGGTACTGTAAGGCGAGCTCCCTCGCTTGTTTTCTTTTTTAAATATCTAATTTGGTAATGTTACTTCTCACTTGGAAGTTGTTTATGGCACTGACTTTTTAGTTCATATTTAATTTTTCATTCACTAGTTGTTTTACCTCATGTACATTTATTCATAAGTATGTTCATGACATTTGAAGTAATTTTGCCATACTTTTTCATTATCTCTGATCATATTCGACATGATGCAGAAATCCTGATATTGTGTTTTCTTTCTGTTCATTAAAATACTAAAGAAGGATGTTTTCTCCAGAATAATGCTTTTACAAAAATTTTCAGAAAGTCATCTTCTATAATCATTTTTTGATTGAGTTATTTTTTCTCTTTAAAAGAAACTGTAATCATATTGCCTTGGTTACTAATGTAACAAGCTATCCCCTTTAGGAAAAGGAAAAACAACATTTCAATGTGACCTCTTGATGACTCTTCTGAAATCCATGTAAAATTCTTGTCTCAAAGGAGCATGGAATTAGAAGAGTTGGATAACCAAATTGTTTTTCTATTTCAGTGTGCTTATTTCCTTTATGTCTACACAAGGTACTTTTCCATCTCAGGTCTCAAGCCTATTTTCTCATTCAATCCTAGACAGATTTAGAAATAGAAATCTTTGCAGTATGTAGATGTACATAAAATAAAAATTGTTCCCCTTCTTTGAGATAACCACAACATTAACTCCTGTGCATGCATTCAAAGCTAAAATTGAAATGGATACAAATAGATTTTAGAAATAGCTGCTGAATAATTATAAAACTAAAACAAGTTTATTGCCATGCATGTTTACCAAGGTATTTTGAAAATTATTTGTTTCTTATAAGCTTTCTGATTGAGAACCAAGAAAGTGAAGGAGTGACCAAGACAGAGAACAACATACAGGTACAGAGAACAAAAGATAGACAGGAGCAGAGACAGTGATACAGATGTTTAATCTATGTGCTGCAAGAGTAAATGCAATATTCACTTTATGCAAATCTTCTGTGTGCTTTTTGTCACCATAGCAAGAATTTTAGTGAAAGTATAGCAATATTTACAGTACAGTCCTTGCCACCTTTGTCACTGCTTTTGATTAGTTCAGGTTTTGCTTGAGGTTTCTCCTTCAGAATAAAGATTCAGTGTTCACTGTGACAATTTCAGGCAAACGAACATGGAGTATCGTATTGCTTAACAGATCTTCTATTTCAGATTAGTTCAGAATCAGAATAGTATTGTACTTCTACTACTTCCTTACTCTATGAACTTAGACATATTTCCAAAATTGATCTGGGCCTCAGCTTTCATTTCTTCAGAAAGAATACAATGACTATATTCCAGCTTATACATTTGTTATAACAATGAAATCACATCAGAGTATATTTATCCCCTGGCATACAACTTACCACACATTATATATTTACCATATGACTGTAGCATTCAAGTGACATACCAAATCAACATTGTTTGTGACCTCATTTACATCTTGGCTGCAGTAATTTTGACTAGCTATCTGTATTCTGTCTGCTAGTTTTTGGCCATTCTTCCAAATAGATTCTTATGACTATGTGATAATTAATGGTTGTTATTGTAAATGTCTTCTGCATTTATCATACAAAGCCACTTGTTTTCTTTGTGAGAAGAAGAAGAATAACAAGGAAAAGGAAACTGTAATGCTCATTGGGGTTTTAGCATTGGCAAGACTTAGACTTGCATACAAGCCTTTGACTTTATGTTTATAGTACCTTGCTTAGTCCTATACTTGACTGTTCTTTAAGGGATGGTTTCCCTTCTTTATCTCTGTCACTCCCAGAGTACATCCAGGTTTAGGGTAAAGTAGTACTATCTTAGATTCTGGAAACTGAGGTTCCAGTTTTCTGGTTTTGCTTTGTATGTATGATACTAGATACATTTAATAGTGAATTTCAATACATGAATGTAGGAGACATGTAAACAATAAAAATGTCAAAAATAGAGGATATTTCATGAGCAGACTGGGCAGGTGGAGATGGGAACATGAGGGATCTAGTTGGTGATGGATGGAGGGGGAGAGTACAAAAAGAGTTGTCTTGATATGGGAAACATTTTGGAGTCAGAAAGAAACCAGGTACAAGGGAAACCCTCAGGAATCTACAGGGCTTATCCCAGCTAAACCCCTATGCCATGGTGGATGCTTAACTTGAACTGGCCATCTTCTATGACCAGATCAAACTTTCAGTGGAAGGACTGAGACTCTTATCCTGCCACACAATCTTTGATTTATCTGTCCCGCCAATGGGATGTGCAAAGGTGGTAGTGCTGGAGATTATAAGGGTGACTTGAAGATTGTGGGAGTAGCCAATCAAAGACTGGTCCATCCTCAGACCCTTCCCATGAGAGTAAGCCCTGACATAGGCTGAAGCACTAGGAACCAGAGATTGTCCAGAAACCTAAATTAGAACCAAAAACAATTGGAAAAGAAGTCAACATAATGATGCCTAACAATATTCTGTTATACTCATAGATTGGTTACTACCTCAGAGAGCCTTCATCCAGTAACTGATGGAAACAGATACAGAGACCTACAGCCAAGCATTGGATGGAGATCATGGAATCCTGCTGAAGTGATGGAGAAAGGATTATATTCTTCTGATACCTAGATTCAATCAAGTAAGTTTTTCTTTCTATCTATACATGTGACAAGAAGGTAAGGCACTTTATATTTCATTTATCTATCTATAATCTATTCATGTAGATATAAAGTAAAAATGTTTGCTACATGTACAGTAGACTATACTAGTATGTGTAGTAATATTTACATATAGATTTCAAATATAAATATAGTGATTCCTATTATAGACATATGTAATAGACATAAATGTGATTTTTAAATTTCTTACATCATTGTTCTTGTTATTCTGCTTTATACATGTATCTTCATGAGAAAATTAAAATAATATGAATGCTAGCTAAGAAATTACTGTTGATTATATGCTAGTATGTGTGGCAGTTATGAATTAAGAAGCCCATCAGATTAAATCACTGACTTCCAGAATAGCTATGCATCTTTAACTTAGAAAGTTAGGTATAAATTATTGTCAAATTATTTTCATATTAACATTCAAATATTTTTCATATATTATTCATCTGTTTCCATTTTACACTTAGAGAATTTTGCTGATTTCTTTCATGAAACTCAGACTGACAACAGAATATCTGAAAATTGAAGATTGTATTTGAAAGTACTTTGTGTAATGACCTTTACTGAGGAACTATATGCCAGTAACTATGGGAATAAAATTGGCCAAGGAAGATGGGAAATAAAGGAAAGGCATGTGATGATCTCCAGGTTTGAAGATAATATGTGACATAATGCTAATCAATGAAATTTGGAAAAGTGGAGAGAGAGCTCGTGGAAATTCTCCTTTCTGACCTGCATACCCTCTGATCTGTTTTTATATTATTTATACACTAGAAATCTAAGAAAGAATATAAGGTTGACCAAATATTGCAGAATATTTATACACTGTGAAGTTGTGTCTTGCATACGTGCCTTCTGGTTGGTTAATACAGAGCTGAATGGCCAATGATGAGACAGGAGACTATAAGCAGAATTTCCCCAGAGGGAGAGGAAATAAGAGGTACAAGACAAAGGAGACGAATTATCACACGATAAAACATAGATTAGTGTAAATAGGTTAATTTAAGTTATAAGAACTCTGTTTAGGCAGCCCCCAGGTCTCTGTGAAATCAGTGGGTGGGACAGGGTTACATGCCTCAGTCAAGGACCTCCAATGATGGAAGGGAGAGGCAGGAGAAGGCCCAGAGCTCATCTCTCCTTGTGGGTGTGAAAGAGGGAAAAATAATGAACAAAGGGGTCAAGACCATGCTGGAGAAACCCACAGAAACAGCTGACCAGAGCAAGTAGGAGCTCATGAACCCCAGTCTGATAGCTGGAAAACCAGCATAAGACCAAACCCCCCTGAATGTGGATGTCAGTTGGGGGGCTTGGGCAGTCTATGGAGCTTCTGGCAGTGGAACCAGTATTTATACCTAGTGCACAAATGGATTTTGGGAGCCCATTCGCTGTGGAGGGATAGTCTCTCATCCAAGATACATGGGGGATGGCCTAGGTCCTGCCCCAAATGATGTGACAGACTTTGATGGGAGGCCTCACCTTCCCTGAGGAGTGGATGGGGGGTGGCACGGGGGCTGCTGGGGGGAATAGGAGAATGGGAGGGAGAGGGAACTGGGATTAGTAAGTAAAATAAGATTGTATTTAATTTAAATACAAACTAAAAATTTTTAAAAAGTTATAAGAACTAGTCAGGACAAGCTTAAACTAAAGGGTATACTTTCATAATTAATAAGTCTCCATCAAAAATAAAAAAAATTAAAAAAGAACATGAGGGATCTAATTACAATCTAATATATGCTATAAGGATTGCATTTTGAAAAGATATTTAATTTTCAATATATATTGCCTCATTTACTTAAAAATTATCTTAGGTTTGGCTATACTTTATTATTTCCAATTTTCTACATGCATATTATAGTTACATCACTTCCACATTTTTGTCCATGCAACTCCTCCTGGTTTCTGTTCAGATATTGGACCATGAAGGAGAATCCACTTCTGCCTTATTGCTAATCCAGTAGATATTATTTTAAGGGGTATTCACACACTTTGATTTCTAATTTTGACAATTACAGTGTTGTCATTTTCAATTATGGTGTTTAAGGGTTTAAACATTTAATAAAAAGCCAAAAAGAATATACAGTACTTTATAAAATAATCCATAACTTGGATCGCTGAAACAACATTATTATCACTTGGTGAAATTTATATATTCAACGGGAATTTTGAGGATGTCTACTTTATGTAAGGAACTGACTGGGCATTGGGGGTTTATTCAAGACACAGAGTGGTTAACATCATTTGAGTATAGTCTAGAAAAGGAGAAAACTGATGAATAATGAACAAGTATATTAATAAGAAAAATAGCTACATGTAAGCAGAAATTATATTGTGGGTAATAAAGGAATTATAAATTATAAAATTATGAAGAGATACAGTAGGAAAGCCTAAGACATTGTATTGTGTCCAAGAGCTAAGTGAGAATCAGAAAAAAAAAAAACTCCAATCACAGAAAGTAGAATGAAGTGCCCAAACTGACTCAAGAATCCATGGAACTAATGAAAGACTAGTGTGGCTAAAGCTTGAGAGACAACAGATGGACACTAATAATGCAAAGTTCCTAGTGAAATTCTCAAAACTTTGGAATCATAATATTACATTCTAATGTGCTTTTCTCATTTTGGCAATAGTACTTATTTACCAGAGACTCATTACATTTTATGGATATAATATTTGTATGTATCTAATGAGTGACTATTAGTAAGATCATTATTAAGATTTTCTTTTTTAAATCATCCTTATCACAGTTTGAGTGCTGTTAAGTATAGTTTCTTCTATTACAAGAAGTTTCTCAAAAATCTGTTCTTAGCTACACTTCTGGGTAGACTGAGACAGTAGATATACATCCAGAGAACAAACTTTACAAGGCTGTCTTTTGGTGTATTGCAATGGGGTACATGCCTACATGACAATGCACTGAAATCATTTATCAGGTAAGTATTCTCTACTCATCACTTCCATTGTGTTTTATCCTCTGTTGTTGGAATGTCATCAGCATTATGTGCTTACCTTTGTTACATATCCCTTAATTTTGTGTTGCTTTGTGTATAATTGTGTTCATCAATAATGTATAATTATAGGTGCTGGAGATATAACTCAGTTGGTGAAATCCTTGCCTAACATTCTTGGGACTCTGGGTTGGATCACCAATGCATGTAAAAGCAAAATGGTGGTGTATACTTGAGGTCCCCATATGCAGGAAGCAGTGGCAGAAAAATGAGAGACTCAAAGTCATCCTAGGCTGCACAGAGAGTTTGAGACACTCATAGACAATGAACACTTTTGTTGGTAATAATAACACTTAACAACAACAATAATAATGCCTGATAGTAAGATAGAAAATATCAGAGAGTACTCTATCATATTAATATGGTTGATTTAGACATGCACACACACGAATATTTAGAAAATTAACTGAATATATCAAAATTATAGAAAAAGAAAATAAATTTGAACTTAGTCCTTAGTAAATCCACAATTTTTGACCAGTTAAGTGCAGAATTATACATCAATAAATAGTAATGGACTATCATATTCAACCCAAATGAAATTATGTCTTCATGTACATAATGTAAAATAATGGGAAGAGAGAAATCATATATGTATATATATACATATATATATATATGTATATATATATAGTTAGATTTCAGGCTTTTTCAAAAAATTGACTCATGTCAGAAGGAAATAAATTCAGAAGATTCCTCTTTCCCAATACAATATACGACAGCCATTTAAGTTAGTTTAAATATAATTCTGTGCTTTACGTATCAGAGTAAATGTGGCTTCATAATAATTGTTAAATGTTCTTTTAATGTCTATTTTGTGGAATGAGTTTAGGAGTGTTGAAATTAATTGAAAGTATCAAAGAATTCTGTACTGAAATCATCTGGCCTGGACTTTGTTTGTCTGAGATATTTTGAATTGCTGTTTCTTTTTCACTAGGGGTTACAGGTTCAACAAAGAAAAATAATTGCAGAGTAATTCTGCTTATAAACATAGATGCAAAAACTCTAAATAAAATACTTGCAAGTTGAATTCAAGAGCAAACCAAAAATATCATCCAACATGATCAAGTAAGCTTTATCCCAGAAATGCAGGGACATTTCAACATCCATGAAGAGATAAATGTATTCTACCATATGAACAGAATGAAAGGCAAAATACAATAATCATTTCAATAGATGCATAAAGACCTGTGGGGAAAAAGTGTCCAACACAACTTCAAGATAAAAGTTCTGGAGAGATAAGGAATACAAAGAACATAGCTCAACATAACAGACAGATGATTTACAGCAAGCCAATAGCCATCATCAACTTAAATGGAGAGAAACTCAAAGAATTTCAACTAAATTCAGGTACAATGCAAGGTTGTCTTGTTTCTTCATACTGTACTTGATAGAAGAGAAAGTGGGGGATATCTTTGAACACATTATCACAAGAAGGCTTTTATGAAGGAATACTCTTAGCACATGTGCTAACAATTAATAAATAGAGTCTCACAAGACTGAAAAGCATTTGCACTGCAAAGGATACCTTCATTCGGGAAAAAGTCTTAAGCTAAAGAATGGAAAATTGTTTTTAACAACTGCAAAATATTTTCATCAACTGCACATCTGATAGATTGTTAAGTAGCTAAAATATAAAAAAATTAAAATACTGGACAACAAGAACAAAAGTAACTCAGTTAAAATATGAGAAAATATATCCATGAAAAATTCTGAAAAGGGGAAACAGAAATTTCTCAAAGTTTTATAAAATTTTTACCATCTTTAGTCATCAGGGAAATAAAAATCAAAACTACTTTGAGATTTTTAAAAATGTATTCTTCCCTTATACACTATATCCCAATCATAGTTTCCCCTCCATCCACTCCTCAGTTAGCCCCTACTTCCCAGATCCACTCCTTATCTTAGGCAAGTTAGAATGACCAAGATCAATATAAGGGACAACTCATGATATAAATAACATACATTCATTGCTGATGAGAGTACAAAATTATACAATCTCAATGACAAATTGAGGCCTTATTCCATCCAACGTTTATGTTGAGGAACTAATTAGTTCTTCAAAATTCTTTATAGACAAGTCATTACTTATATGGATATGGGTATTCCTTGCCCAAAGACTGCACCTGGAAAATTTTACCTGGTCAGAATAGCCACACAGATGAAACTCTCTTCATATGGCATATATATTCTAGCCATTTCCTGAGGCCATGTGAAGTTAAGGCAAGAGGTGGATGGAGCATCAGCTGAGAGCTCACATTGGTAACAATAAAAGGAAGCACAGAAACCCAACTGGGAATATGTGTGGACTTTGAGACCTCAAAGACTGTATGCAGTGACATATGACTAATGAGCTCATGTCTTCCAATTCTTCACTAACAGTTCCATTAACTGGAGATCAAGTATTCAAACATACATGCTTTTGGGGGACAGTGCATTCCAAACTCCACACATTCCAAACTCCACACTCTACATCCTTGCAGAGTTATAAGCATTCAACCAGCCTACCTGGAAATATCCTTTTTCAAAGGGGCAGAGCAACATTTCATAAGATGGTGATTGTTTGGCTCAGAGAAAAGTCACTAACAACAATCTTTCTCCTATGCAGCTAAACATGCCTGCAGACCTCCACTCATAGTGGTGACTCCACAATAATGTAACTATAGAGTAGCAAATCTCTAGCTCCATTAAGTTTATTATTTAACCATTATACATAATAGTTTTGTAGCTTTCTTCACTGTCCCAGCTTCCTTCTCAGGCATCTGAAATCTCCTGAACTCTGATTCAGTATCATAAAATATTACAGCCATTCTGTAACACACACACACACACACACACACACAACCTCATTCAGTTTGTTGATCAATAATATGAAGATGAACAAAATATGTCAAGGTAGATATATAGATAAAGAGAAATGTTTTATGTAAAATCATTTGCACAGACCCTAGCAAGTATAAGGAGATAGGGTTGTTTCCTTTGAAAGCTTGAAAGGCACAAAATATGTAGGAAACCGATGAGGATGAAAGGAAACATAAGTAATGCCTCATTATCAGACAGAATTCCTATGGTGTTTCTAGTTTAAAGTCATCTGTCCCAACCACTCTTAGTTCTATTATATCATCTCTAAAATTACTGTACCTTTACAGGCTAATTGGAGTTAATGAATGACTCATTGAAAAAAACCAACACATGGTTATTTCCATGACTTGTCTTGATCATGTCAGGAAATAAATTTGACTTCATTTTCATGGGAGAACACTTTTGTTGTTGTTATTGTTTGTTTTTTCCCCGAAGCATGTATTTCATACTGTCCCAGTCAAAATTCTTTCCTACTTAACTACATATATTTCTTCATCTGACAATGTCTATCTCCTGATAACCTTGAGTTCTGGAAATTGTTTTATGGGAACTAGTTTTATTTTGTTTTTTTAAGACAGGGTTTCTCTGTGTAACATCCATGGCTGTCCGGAACTTGCTTTGTAGACCAAACAGGCTGGCCTTTAACGCACAAAGATCCACCTGTCTCTGCAATCTGAGTCCTGGGATTAAAGCCATGTGCCACCAACACCTGTCAAAGGGAATTATTTTAAATGTTATTACCCATGAAATTGCTGTTTAAGCTATTTAAATACACACATTATTTTTATTATTTACTCTGTTAAATGTAACTCCATAAAGCCATATGTTTCCTATTCTTTGAAAATCATTTCATCACTTTTTGTCACTGATGAATTAGCTTTAGTAAGTGTCTATCATTGCATGCATGTTACTCGGTGCTGTATAAAGCTATTTATAATCATGAACATGCATGACATGAGCAGAATAATAAATTATGTTGTATCTATATTATGTACCTTCATAAAGCTTTCAGAATTGCATTGTTAAATAGATTTTTATGACAAAAATTGCTAAGTATAAGGACTAGTGAATAAAAATAAATTAGAATAATATTCCATATAACATTTAAATCATCTAAGAATAAGGCTATATATACACACACTGCTATATGTAAAACAGTATAGATAATATTTATCTTTTGATTCTGTTTTTCCCTCTTAAGACTACAATATGTAGAAAATGCTTTAAAATGTTTATTAAATGTTGTGTATTTATTATAATCCAATATAGTAACCTAAACTAATTGTATTTGAACTGTGAAAAATCAATTAATTCTTTAGGTATTTGAAAACTGAATTTCTGATCACTATTAATCTCAACTGTATACACTTTTATAGTCTGGAAAAGTTTGAAATCTACACACTCTCTTTTAAACTTTGCTAAGCAGTCACAAAATTATATGAATATAACTTCATTGTTTTGTGAACCATAGTATTTTCTAGCAAACAAGAGTTGTATTAGACTTAATGATAATCATACCACAAACATATACACATGCAATCCATGGAACTTTTATATATCATGTTATATTAAAATCAAGATTATATAAATAATTTGAGTATGAGGATCCCTAAATATGATTTATTACCAATATGAGAAATTTGACAATAACAGAATGGATAATCCAATTGGATTATAAAGATTATATATATATATATGTATATATGTATATATACATATATATATATGTGTGTGTGTGTTTGTGTGTGTGTGTGTGTGTGTTTGTGTGTGTGTGTGTGTGAGTGTGTGTGTGTATGTGTCTGTATGTGTATGAGTAATATTGCTAGAAGCTAAACAGTACTGGCTACCACAAGAAGCTGGAATAAAGGAAGTGGTTTGTTTGCAGACTCTCACAGAGAGCAGACTGCAACTTATACCTCAACTTTGTCCAATTTTTTTTTATTTCAGAATTTAGATATTCATAACAGTAATAGAAAAAGCCCACTAGGCTTTGAATAATGTGTTAACTAACAGCTTTCAACAAACAAACAAACAAACAAAACCACCAAAAACACCTAATACATATTAATACTGAAGTGCATGGTCCCTGCATATGAAGCACTTCTGAACAAGAAGGAGAGAATGAAAATAAGGAAAAGAAATTATAAAATGTTACTATAATCTTTCCCCAAATGAACAGGAGAACTCTGTGAGTTCCTACTTGCTCAGGCCAGCTCTTTCTGTGGGTTTCTCCAGCATGATCTTAACCCCTTTGCTCATCACTCCTGCCTCTCTACACCTGGATTCCAGGAGTTCAGCTCAGTACTCAGCCATGAGTCTCTGTTTTTGCTTCTATGGGCTTCTACTGTTAGGCATATACCCAAAGGATGCACATTCTCTTCAGCACAAACGGTCATTGATATTTTTTGATCTTAGCCATTCTGACAGAGTTCATTTGATTTGCATTTCCCTGGTGGCTAAGGATGTTGAACAATTCCTGAAGTACATTTCTGTCCTTTGAGATTCCTCTGCTGAGAATTCTCTATTTACATCTGTACCCCATTTTTAAAATTAGGTTATTTAGTGTTTTGGTGACTAGTTTCTTGAGGCTTGTTTTGACTCTTAACTGAAACTGTGTTAAGAAAGTGAAGACTTCCAGTATAGTAGAAAGGGAAACAGTCCTTTAAATCAACAGAGGTTCCTTATTTTTTTTTCAAGTTTTATATTCACTTCACATACTAGCCACCATTCCCCATCCCTCCCCTCTTCCTCTTCTCTGCCCACATACCCCTACCCCCAACCACAACTCAGAGAGGGGAAGGCCTCCCGTGGGGAGTCAACAAAGCCCAGCATAATAAATTGAGGCAAGGTGAGGCCTCCCATGGGGAATCAACAAAGTCTGTCAAAGGATTTGGGGCAGGACCTAGGCCCTCCCTGCTGTAACCAGGCTGAGCAGGGTCTCCTCCCATGAGAAATGGGCTCCAAAAGGCCAGTTTCATGCACTAAGGATGAATAAAGGTCCCACTGAGTGGAGTGGTGGGGTGTTGGTGGGGGAAATGAGAGGACTGGAGCCAGAGGGAACAGGAATTGGTATGTAAAATAAGATTGTTTTTAATTCAAATTAAAATAAAAGAAACTGCTCCTGATTGAATGCATTAGAACTTGTATAAATAAAGACAACCTGAGCTAAGGTGGTCACTCAGTTAAAAGACAAAAAAAAAAAAAAAAAAAAGATGTTGAGGCAGGACCAAGCCTAGCATCAAGAGTGCACAAGACATCCCATAATAGGTAATGGGCTCCAAAAGGCCAGTTCATTTGCACAACTGACATTCACATGCAGAAGCCCTAGTTTGGTTCCAGGTAGGTTGCCTAGCTCTCAGTCCAGACTCTGTGAGTTCCCACTAGCTGGGGTCAGCCATTCAGAGGTTCTTGATGGCTCAAAAGTACAGGTAGAGAGATAAATTTCAGTGATTTCTTATGTCCCTTTCCTAATCAATAATCACAACTAAAACTTATGTTTTATCTTGATTTCATTGAGACAGTCCTATAAGACCATAAGTACTATTGTAAGACCCAGGAGCATGGATCCTCATGCTCCCACTCAGTAAAGGCGCCCCCCCAAATCACTCACGAGAAGCGGTCTTGGTGCAAAAGCATGAGGTCTTTTATATTCCAAATGCACTGGGGTAAACAGCCATATACACACAGGGGTAAGGGGCTGAGAACCTTGGATAGAGGCTTAAGACAGCTTTTATAGGGTTACATCAAAGCCCGCGCACATCGTGAACCAATCACATTGCAGCATCCAGTGCGGACCAATTAATTTAAACTATCCAAGCTGCATTTAGCCCAGGAAGTCTGCTTTTGCACAGGCTTCTGGGTGGGGTGACAAGGCTCATTTCCTGTGTTCACTCACTCACAGGTGCTATTGTAAATATTCAAGAAGGAGACCTTCAGCCTGGGATTTGAGACTCTTCGCTTCCTGGGGACAGTGGAGATTTAGGATAAATTTTTCCATCCTAACACCATTGTATCCTGAGATAGAATGATTAAATCTGGGAGAAATGTAGGAAAAGACTTTTCAGATGTGTGTTCCCATAGTTATTATAGTCAACCAAGAAATGGAGAAATGCACATGGTACAGATGATGTCAGGTAGTGAACAGTAATTGCAAAAAAGCACTTGAAGTGAACAGATAATTAAACCTCCCTTGGTTTTGCTTGTACAGAAACTGTGTTTGGGAGATTGGTGGATACTGAGTTTCGAGTCCACTGAAGACTATACACATAGCAACTTTTATTTATATCTACAAAATGTGAATTGAATTTTTCAGAGGGAAAACTAAAATAATGTTCACATTTGAGTCAGATAGATTGATAACTCCAAGGTTATACACTAAGGAAGAAGCCATTTAGATTTAGAACACTGTGTTTTATATTAAAATTAAGTCAACTAATTGACTATCTGAAATTATAATCATCCAACAATTGAAATAAATAAGCCTTAGAACTATTTCTCCAACTCAAAACAACTTGAGGCAACACTTAAGGATTTCTTTTGAGTAAGATATTAGTGCCAATTAATATAACAATTACATGTTGTCTGAAAATAGATTCTGTCTAAAGAACATATTCTGTATAATGGTGAACATCCATAATAGAACGTTTTAAAAAAATCTCTTTATCTCCTGGCCCTTGTACTTCATTCTTAATTGTATTTTAAAAAGTGATCTAATGTATGTTTTCGAAAGCATAGTCATATTGTGCCTCTGTTATGAAACAGCCATTAAATTTTATCCTAATCTGTTTACTGTCCAAATATACAAATCTAGACTTTCTGCTTTCTGTACCTTGAATACAGTACATTTCTTCCTTTATTTATATTTTGTCACAGCTGAACAATTCTTACACTTTGTGTGTTCTTACCAGCACAGTGTACCATAGTATTCTCAATATGTACCTCTTCATCTTTGTCTTCATTGCTTCTCCATCATGCTTTTTATGACTTTCATTCTGGAAGTCTTTTCTAATCTATTCTTATTTATTTATTTATTTATTTATTTATTGCCTATATTGGAATTCTTTGCATGTTCTACCTTGTGTTGTTATGATCCCTTAACTAAGCTAACTGCATGAGTGAATGAACTGCAGATTTTTGTTGGTCTTGTTGTTTTGTTAGTTTGTCTTTTTGTTTTATTTTATTTTATTTGTTTGTTCATTTGCTTTTATTGCCAATGGCTGGATTCCTTTCCCAGTTTTTGTTTTGTAAAGTGTTATATTCATACTAGGCCTCAATTAATTATAATTTCATTTACACATTCATTGAATTTAATTTTCCCAGTATAAGAGAATTTAATCACTGATATAGTGTGTAACTTTTGTACATTATTTATTGTATTATGACCTCTAGAATTTTAGTGTTAAATCACTGTAGATCAGGTTAAGTGTTACTTTTATTTTTTTAAGTAGAATTCTCACAACAAATAATTGTATAGAATATGTATAGAATATGATAGCATGAAATATTTATAAATATATACATAAGTCAGAATGGTTGTTAGAGAAAGCACTACTCTGTGTCCATTTAACAGATTTCCACATTTTTCTACTAATTAATCATGAAGATTTCATATTCAGAGGAATCATCACTGAATTTGTCCATCATCTCCCCTAAGCTTCATGATTATATTCCAAAATATGAAAGTATATACATTCCATATTTTTGTTTAAACTGTTCCCTAGGAAAGGTCAGTAGTTCTTTGGGTGTAAATAACATCACAAAGACTCTAAAAAACAAGTGACTATGTATTCAGATGAAGATATATTTGAATTACTTCTTAAGATCTTTGTAGATTCAACAAGAAATGATTTTAGTTATGTCTATATAGGCTTATGTCAAATGAAAAGGAACATCTTGAGCAATTATATCAAACATCAGTAAAATTAGTCATTTCTCAAACCTGGTAGAAACAAAGGTATTATCAGATACAGCAAATGTTGCACCAAGAGTTAGGTGAGTGGCACTGACTTAAGGTCAATATTAAATTGCCTTTATTCAAAATTTTGATAATGTAGTCATTATGTAGGTTAGCCATTAGGCATGGCTGTGCTGGATTGTAATGATTAGGCTTAGATGCCAAAATCTGCTCTATGTGTTAAAGAGCACTATTACCTGCACAATGTCCTAGACTGCATAAATAAAAGAAAAAGTTAGTTGAGTACCAGCAAACACCATTCCCTGCTCTCAGACTCTGTCTAAAATGTGTCCCCGAGGTCACAAGCACGAGTTTCAGTCTGCCAACATGTAGGCCAGGCTTCTATATCCTGAAGTTCATTCTGATGGGTAAAAACCTCAGAGGGCTGTAGGGTGAGACAGTCCTTCACCCTCAAACATCTGTCCCAGAGAGCACCAGTCAACCTCAGCAATACTATGACCCCAGACCACAAATGCTATGGCTGGTCTCCTAGGCCATCTTCTGTGACAAGGCCACACCCAAAGATAAGCAAACCTCCTCAAGGGCCTAAGGCTTCAGCTAGGAATTGTTGAGTATCTGTCACTATCTCTAAGGCAGGAAGTGACAGTTAAGGCAGGAAGTGACAGTTATAGAACATTCTAGAAACGTTCATAACAATTAATGTTTTTCTTCAAATGCCAGTCATGCAAAAAAAAAAAAAATGTGACACAAAGCCTGGAGCTCCAGATGTTATGAGAGACTTTTCTCTAGAACTCTGGGTGAAAAGAAACCTTTTATTTCTTACCTTGCTTATGCTAGGCATTTTATCACAGTGAGAAAGGAAATAACTAGCATACTCCCTAAATTTTGAACTTTCAGTGAAAATTTAACTCACAAAAACTTGCTCTGGCTTTTCTCAGTATGTTTAGCTCCATTTTATTTCCCCCAGGTCTGGTTCTTTCAGCAAAGCTAAATCACTCAATAGGAAATACAGTATCTCTGCATGTTTCGCCAAAATTAGTTTATTCAATTCATGCTTGTATTCAGTGAAAACTATCTCCAAATAAACTAAGCATTGTCATAAGCCTTGGGGAGTCAAACTGCTTACTGAGTTAAGTAGTAGTTCATGTTGGCAAATGGCTTTGTTTTTGAGGTCCACAGTGTCTTTAATCAGTGAGCACAAAGAGATTGTTGAATTGATGAGATATTTTCTATTTCTTTAGGTTATAGGTGACTAAGTGGAGAAAAATGCAATACTATTTTAAGTAGTGTACCAGAAAGATATTAGTTTTGCTGAAAGGATTATTTACTGAATAAGAAACTTAGAGCTGGAGAGATGATACAGCACTCAAGAGCTCTCACTGCTTTTGTGGAAGATCAGTTCCAGGGAATCATTAGCCTCCTGAAGTCCCCTAAACATATATGGCAGACACACAGACACTGACATGTACATATATAAAGTAAACTACATTAATTTTTGAAAATACAAAACTTTTCCAGTATTACTAATTATTTCTTGATTCAGATTTCTATAGTGATAACAGGATAGAATATTTGTAGATGTTTGGCATTTCTAAGGTTTATTTTATTTATTTTATTTTTTATTTTATTTGTTTTTTGAGACAGGGTTTCTCTGTAGTGCTTTGGAACCTGCCCTGGAACCTGCCCTGGAACTAGAATAGGCTGGCCTTGAAATCACAGAGATTCTCCTGCCTTTGCATCCTGATTGCTGAGATTACTGGTGTGTGCCACCAATGCCATGCTTATATTTTTTTAATTATGCATGTGTGTATATCTCAGTCTGCATATGTGCATGTGAGTAGTAGTGCCCATGATGACCAGAGACATTGGCTTTACCTGGAGTTGAAGTTAGAGGTGGGTGTAAGCCACTTAAAGTGGGTGATGATGCTCAAACTTTGTTCTACTTCAACAGAAGTACATGTTCTTTACCACAGAGTCATCTCTCAAGTCTGGGATATTTGGTTTTATCCATAAAGATTATGGCAAGTTATTCTCATCCTTTGGTATTTATTTGCTTTAAAAAATATATACAAAGTAGTAAATTTCATTATGATATTTCCAAACACAATTTGTTGTTGTTGTTGATTCTCCTCTCTTTTTTTCATTCTGCCTCTCCTATGTGCCTTTCCATTCCAGGCAACCTCTTTTTCCTTTCTGTTGACTTTTCATCTTCCCTTGTCATGTATTTTTCCTCTCATGTTGCTTTTCTAGTTTCATAGCCTATAGAAACACACACACACAAACACACACACACACACACACACAAATATTCACAGCTAGAATCTTCATGCAAAAGAGAATCTGAAATATTTATTTCTAAGTGGGTCATGGAAATAAATGTCTGTTTAAGAGACATCCTTCATAAGCCTATCATATCAACAATTAAAATTGTTGTAAATGGGAAAGGAACTACCAGTTGCATGTGCAAACACACCCTAAAATTAAGTGAAATAAATACTGTCATCACATCATATAGAAATGTAAATTGAGCCACTAAAACCATTTTATATATGTTCTGAGTGGACATTTTTAGCATACAAATTATATTTGTAGCAGATTTCTTTCTTCTAGGCTGTCATTATGTACAAGCCTGTTATATAAAATTCTTTCAATTTGTTTTCTTTTAGGGGATCTACATTGTTACACTATTAATATACTGCACTGTTCTTCAGCAATTAGTTGCTAGAGTAGCAAAAGAAAATTTATAAAATTCAGGAAACCCTACAAGATAAGGAACAAAAAAAGATTTACATTCACAATTGTAAAATTCACCTTCAAGAAACTACACAATCATGAGAAGCATGTATTTGAACAATGATTTTGCCCAAATCACCTTTTGCCCTCTTACAGAAACTATGTTTGTTTACCTTTATTCAAATTGATTTGACTTGACATTGTATTGTACATAGAAGCTTGCTGTGTAGCAACAGCTAGCCTGAAATTCAAGGTATAAACCAAGTTTGCCTATTACCTCTAATTTCTGACTGCCGTCCTGCCTCACCTGACTGCTAGTATTGTAGAAGTGTATTACAAGAAGCAACTCTCCCTTATTCATCAAAATTGTTTGTAAAATATAGTGTACATACACTTTTAGGTATTTTATGCTCATAGCTTGAATCTGTCAATTATCTTAAAGACAATGATAAATGGTTATAATAGTTAACATATTGCAAATTATTATAATGTACTCATTGTGCTTTTAAATGAAATCAAACACAATCTAAATGCTACTAATATGGACACTTAATATATGCAGTAAAGCTCATATGAACTCAGAGACCAAAGAAGCAATCAAAGGGTTTAAACAGGTATGTAACAGGCTCTTTGCGTATATACTGTAACTTTTAGTTTAGTACTTTTATGGGACTCCTGAATATGTGAATGAGAGGTTCTCTGTCAATAAAATAAAAAAATAGTTTTAAATATGCAATAAACAAGGAGCACTAATCATTGTAAAAGAGTAGTTGTGTATATTATTTAAGGTGAATTAGCTTACTATGTGGTGAAAATTCAAGCTAGTTTTCTGTCTACCATCATATAGAAAAGAAATTGAACATGAATTAATGATCTAAATTTGAATTGTAGTACTATCAAGTTAATAAAAATACACAGAAATTTTCATCACAATAGTGAACTCTAAAACTCTAACAGGATAATCAAGCAAAAAATAATGACTACTAATTAATTCAAAATTAATTATCTTAATATAACCGAAGATACTATGGAAAATATTAAAAGATAAGTGACAGGACAAGATTATATGTAAACATTCTGAAAATTATTACTATCAATTATTCAAGAAGCTATTTCAAATCAAGAATAGGAGCTTCTATCTCAGTTGAAAAATTGGCAAAGAACATTCACGAGCAAAACTCCAAAAGGCTAGCCAAATCGATAAGAAATAATCAAGTAAATAATCATAAGAGTACAAATGTAAAGAATAAGATCATTTTCACTGATGAAAATAATAAAATGTATACAGTTTGTGTTTATGGGAAAGTAGAAATAAAATAACATGCTTTCCCTTTTGGTGGTTGTTTTGACTTTAGTGAATCTATGATGCAAACTATTAACATTTAGTAAAAAAAGTAGACCTATGAATCCTAAGCCCAGAATTTTACCACAAAGTATTATGAATCGGTTCATATATGGACATACACAAAGATGTTTATTATAGTTTTCATATTATTGTTGGCCATAAAGTTTGAATGCAATGCTAATATCCATTACCTAACAGAAGTTAGGAGAAATCTTAGATATAGTAGTTAAACGAATAGGCTAGATCCACTTATAACAAAATATTTAGTAATGAAATATAAAACACATTGCTTAAATTATTTACCAGATATTTGTTTGTGTAATTTAAATGCATAGTTAGTAAATCATATGCATTTTTTACTTTTTAAAATATATATTTTTTAACATATCGGTCCCAGTTCCTCTCCCTCCCATCCTCCCACATCCCCTACAGATCCCCCCATCCCATTCCTCATTCACTCCCCACGGAAGGTTAGGCCTTCCATGAGGGATCATGAAAATCTGTTGAGTCATTTGGGGTAGGACTTGGCCCTTCTCCATGTCTCTAGGAAAGTGAGTATCCCTACATTTGGGAATGGGCTCCCGAATTCTTTGCTGCACTAGGGATACAGTCTGGTTCCATTATCAGAGGTACCATAGACTTTCCAGCCCTCCTAACTGAGCCCCATTTTCAGTGGGTCTGGTTTGTTCTCATGCTGGTTTCCCAGCTGTCAGTCTGTGGTCCATGAGCTTCCCCTTGTTCAGGCCAGCTGTTCCGGTGGGTTTCTCCAGCCTGTACTTAACCTCTGCTCATCACTTCTTCCTCTCTGCAACTGGATTCCAGAAGTTCCTTTCAGTGTTTAGCTGTGGGTGTCTGCTTCCATGAGCAAGTGGTTGAGTGCTTTAGGATGGCATATAAAGTAGGCATGAATCTCATTATTGGAGAAGGGCATTTAATGTAGCCTCTCCACCACTGCTTAGATTGTTAGTTGGGATCATCTTGTAGGCCTTTGAATATTTCTCTGGTGCAAGATTTCTCTTTAAATCTATAATGGCTCCCTCTATTATGGTATCTCCTTTCTTGCTTTCCTCTATTCTTTCCCTGACTCAATCTTCCTGCTCCCTTATGTTCTCCTCTCCCCCCCTTCTCCCCTTCTCTTTCCTCTAGCTCCCTCTCACCTCTCCCTGCTCCTATTTGCTCAGGAGATCTTGTTCCTTTCCCCTTCTTTGAGGGACCATGTATGTCTCTCTTAGGGTCCTCCTTGTTTCCTAGCTTCTCTGGCAGTGTGGTTTGTAGACTGGGGATCATATACAGCTTTAAGAATACAATAACATATATGAATGAATAATAAGATATATATTAATTTGACAGTAGTATTTACTTTTAGCGTAAAGAAAATCTTAATTTAAATTATTTTTAAATAATGAATAACAGACATTAATTGATATTTTTACATAAGGAAATGTAAACATGATTAAGTATATGTTAAGGTGTTCCTCATGAAGGAAAATACAGCAATGTAAATTAAAATTATTGGAAGTTAACCTAATACCATCTTTTTTCATATTGACTGAAACGAAAACTGATATAGAAGCTATAGAAACAAAGATTGGGTTGTTTAACAAATTAAAAAGAGGTGCATAGGATCCAGTACTTCTACTTATTTTCCTAAATATATTAAATCTGCCTCCTGTAGATTTTTATATGCTATACTCTCTTACTAATTACAGCATTACTTTTAGTAGCCATGTTATAGAGACAACTTCACTGTTCCTTGATGAATGAATGAATAAAAAAAAAAACTCTGATAAAGATTCCCAAGGATGTACTCATTATACTTGTGAATGAAGTAAATCAAGCCATTTCTGATGCTAAGGATGGGTGCAGAGGGCACAGTGGTAAGTGAAATAGTGCAGCAAAAGAAGATAAGAGTTAAGTGATCTCACTATGATATGTAATGTAAAACTGAAAATTGAATTCATAAGACCACAGTACAATGGTGATTATTAGGAGTGAGAATGAGGAAGGAATTGTGGTTGTATAAAAGTGAATGACACTTTTGAATGTTTGATTTGAAGTTGGTGGAGCTGTTTAAGAACGATTAGCATTTTTGGAGGAGATGTGTCAGTGGTAGTGGGCTTTGAGGTTTCAAAAGCCCACACTAAGTCCAATATTGTTCTTTCTGTCTCCAACTTGCACATTGGATGTGAGCACTCAGCTACTACTATAGCAACATGCCTGCCTATCTGCTTACTGCCATGTTTCCTGCTATGACAATCATGGACTAACCACATGAAATTTTAGCAATGGCCCAATTAAATTCTTTCCTTTATGAGCTGTCATGGTGTCTTTACTTAGCATTTGAGCAGCCACTAAGGCTGAGATAGAGATACCAAATTGAAAATATACTATGATTTTTAAATTTAATTGTAAACAGAGAATCAATAACTTGAAAGACTGAGCCTCTATAAATACTATAGACAGGTGGGAAGACCTGCTCACCATGAGTAGTGCCATTCTTTGGGCAGGAGATTCTTGACTGTCTAAAATGAAGAAGGAACTGAGTGGCAGATTTCTTCACATTCTTTACTTTCTGATTGTAGATGCAATGTAACCAGCTACTTCTAGCTTCTGTTGTCTTTTCTTTTCTATAGTAAACAAAAATCTTGATGTATGAGCAGAATGAAGCCTTTTTCTTTTGTTGATTTGGTCAGAGAATATTATCTCCATGACAGGAAAAGAAATTAAGATAGTTATTAACTTATAGTTGTGTAGGATAAATGTTATTAGAACTCTAAAGTGTAATAAGAGGATTGTAGCTGACAATTTTATATAAAGTATGTTATTGAAAAGAGTAGATTTCAGGCATTTTGAGAACCCAGAAGAAATAGGTATTTAAGCTAATCAATATGCTAATTTTCTTGATTATAGTAATCATTTCAAATGTGAATTATAAAATATCACATTGCATATTTTAAATATGTTCAGCAAAAATAAATATTTAAGAAAAGTATATATACAAATACAATGAGCCTTGTAAAGGCTACTGATTATAATGTGATTTAAATTAAAGGACAAGAATAATAATACCTCTGCTTTCCCAGCTAAGTCTCAGTGAAAGGGAAGGGTTGAAAGATTGTGCGGAAGAACTAAAAAGCAAGTATGTGCAGATAATGGAAGAAATACAACAAATATAAAACATATAGTTCTACAAAACTTTCAAAACAAAATTTGAAGGTTCTTAGGAATTATCTTGCCAACTATGTTATCATGATTGTCTGTGCAACTCATTTGTCATTGATACTATTGTGAGTTTGAGCTATAAAGGTGAGCTTAAACAGTATATCAGTTAATTTTATAAATCTATAAATCTGGTTTATCTATCAGTTCCCAGAGCTTTTAACATTTTTTTTGCAAGAAGAGTGGAAGAATAATGCACTTATGAAGATAATTTATTCATCAAAAATTTTATTTATGTTTTGGAAATATTAACCCCCTCCCTAAACACCTTCCAAATCCAGTTATTTTTTCCTACCCACTAACCTTGTGGGGTTTTGTGTGTGTGTATGTTCTTTTTAAAAAATTGTGTCAGACTGGAGAGATGGCTTCACCATTAAATGGTAGGCTTACAACCAAAAATAAAAAAAAAAAAATGTGTCAAGTCAAGTTTGGGCTGTGCTTATAATTTTGGATATGTGGCCATCCATTTGTCTCATTTACCTGGGCCAGCAAGGAAACATGACCATGACTCTTCTTCAAGCAGTTTATTCAGGAACCTTGTACATCAGCTTCCACCTCTCCCAGCCCCAGAAAGCCCTTAAATACGCGCTCACAGCCCATTCAGCTCATGCCACCTGGCGATCCCCGATAGGCCACAGAAGCACTTCCATCAAGCACTTCCAAATAAGGCTTGTTTGCAGCTAAGCTTGAACTACCTGGCATCCAGCCAGGCTCCATTTTGGGTCTGTGGCTTCCCACAACCATTGGGTACGGTTGATTTACCAGGGACCATATCTGTAGAGAAAACTGACTCCCCAGCTCCTAGAAGCTTTAATTGGCCAGTAGCTTATAGATTTATGCAGTTTGCCACCCTCATCAGAGGTGCTTCTATGTGTTGCACACAATTGGTCAAGATGATGAGAATAAAGGACTGTGGAGTGCTCCAAAATCCCAGGCATCATTGCAGAAGAGGGGAAATGAAGTATAAAAAAGAGTTTTTAATGGCAACTTTTATGAAAATACAATTTAGCTTAATTGGTGTATATCCAAGTGATAAATCTGGCTAAAATTAAATTTGCTTGAAAATTGATATATTTAAATAAATATTTCAAGAAGTCATTTGTAAAGGAACATTTTTAAATGAGAACTTTTGATTACATAATGGGATGGTTCTAACAACCTTTAAAACATCTTTTAATTGCTAACTATCTCAAAAGTATCTTGTAAGTGCTCACTCTTCTTACTTAGTCAATAGTCACTTACTGAGTATGTTCAGTACTTCAGTTCCAAGGCTTTCTAGAGTAATATTCTAGAAACTATAAGTGTAATAATTAGCAAATTTTTATTAACAGAACATTGACTGAGTAGAAATTTACTACAAAAAAGAAGTTTATCTTCCCCTTTTGTATGCTTTCCTGAGGAATATCATCACTCATAATTTAGTATTTCAAATCTGTATCAGGATGTGTGCTTATATTATAATGAAAAGATGATTTAAAATAAGTTTCTTTAAGACTCAAATATGTCCCTACGAATTTGAAGTTAACATTTATGCTATTATTTATTATGTTTTAAGTGTCAGGAGGGATATTGATCAAATTTAAATTAATTTTAAGCTCAAACTTTGCAAACAGTATAAGTGAGATCATTTTGTGCATGCATTAAAGTATACTGAAACTTCGACTTTATTCATGTGATTTTAGTAGTACTATATTGGCTAATTAAGATAGTTGATCATTTCATTTAATGCATCTGAATGTTTTAAACATTACTAAACTCAACGAGAATCCCATAAATCTTTACTCCTAAACAGACTTTGTTACAGGATCATCAAGAGGGTTACAAAAGATGATGTTGTGCCATGAAAAATAATGCATTAGCGATATTCTAATATTCCATATTACATTTTTATTATTTTTGAGTCTTTGAAGAAGATGCTTTGCTACTCATTTTAATCAAACCAGCACAAAATCACATAACTATATTTATTTCTTTTGTATATCTAGAACCAGATAAAGGCCTTTGTCTTTAATGACTAGATCAACAGTATTAATTATTTAATTTCTCATAAAGAAATTGATTTCATTAACAGGTCATCACTAAATTCAAAGCAAAACTTAATTATTGTGAATGTAAAAGTCACAGGAAAACATCTGTAGAGATTTAAGGGGTGTATTAATAGTTTTCATTCTTATAACCATGCATGGCTGTGTGTTTTAACAAGAAAGTAGTAATTTTGAAATTTTAGAAGTTACAGCAATTTGTGCATATGCTAAAGTAATATTTACTGATATTTTTGCTCAGTAGTGTTTCAGAAACCTGACTATACAATTACAAGCTCCTGTAGGATGCTTCTGCTTCATTGTAAGTCGTAGCACATAGGTTTTGCATTATAATTCTTCTGGTAAAGTGTACCTTAGTACCACAAATAAGCATGTAAGAAATGTTTTGCTTCTGCCCAGTGTCTTAATGTTCTGTGTACGAGTTCTTGTGAAATAACATTCAGTGAATTAAAATTGATGTGTCATAAGATATGTGTGTACTTACTTTAATGCAGTACTCTGCATTGCTCTCTCAATTGGATATATTAAAGTACATATCCACAAATATGAGGACGCATAGCACTCACTAATATTTGGTATCATCAGATATTAAATTCTTTTACTCTAGTATAAAACTCAGGATTTGGCTAATAATTTAATTTAAATTTTCCTGATACTCCTCACATTATATAATTTGTTTTCCACTTCAGTGAGTGCAGTATTCATATTTGAAAGGATTTAGGCATTATGCTGGTCTGTGTCACCTGGAAAAATGCCCTCTGGTCAGCCAAGGGTTCCAAAATTGTGTATTCAGCACGTAGGTTCAAAGAACCCTTCTAAAAAAGAGACCCCTGCCCACTTATGCGCTCTTTCTCTATCTTTTTTCTGCCGTTTCCTTGGGGCAGAGAGGACTTTTCTTGTCTCCCTCTTCTCTTCTGTCCTCTCTTTATCTCTGTGTCTCTCTACCTCTTTTCTCTTTTCTTCCCCCCTTCCACTTCCCGAAAGACTTCTAATTCTGTTTGCCTGACATGTTTGTCCCTGGCAGAGTTAACGACAATCACCATCCTGTGCTGTGGAGTTTGGAGGGAGTTTATTTTTCAGGGGACAGGTAAAAAGAAAAGTCCCAGCAAATTCCATCAGTTCAGAATTTGGAAACTGGTGATCTTAGTTACTAGAGGTTCTAGAGTTCTCACAAACTCATGACCCTGTTAGAGAAAAAAACTTGGTGTCTAAAGTAAAGTTATGTATTAGAGAGAGCACTCATTTCGACTCCCTGCCATTTTTCTCTCAGGATACCACTTTGAGATGGAAGTTTCTATCTTAATGAATGCTGATCTACTGTCAGGAACTTTTCTGTATCTCTGTCTCTAAGGAACACACACAGTGGGGCTTTCTTCTCCACTGCTGTAAAGGACTGAAGTGACTGAAGGCCTTTGTCAAACAAAGCAAATGTGACTCTAACATTGAAGCTTGCTCAGTGCCCTGCATTGCAGGAGAAATGTATTTTGTTTTTGACTAGAAAGGCATGGAGAATATGTCTTGGAAAAACTGTGATATGTGGGTGCTTGTTCTCTGTAGATACAAGTATGAAAGACTAATGGAGACATATACCAAGGCCAAGAACAAAGGCAGAACTCTGTACAGGCCCAGGTACTACACCCTTTTCTCCAGAACATGTCTAAGTGCATGCTCATCAATGATTCAGTGATTCTTATCATCCATCAGTTTGCTAAGATATATTCATGTTATTTTGTGGGCAGAAGCCCATTTATTTTCATTGACATTTGTTAATGTATTCTGAAAGCATATGGTAACATTTATGTATTTAGTTTCTCAAAAGATATTTGGGAAAGTTCAAATTTGTTGCTGCTGTTTGTCTGTTGAGGGTATGAGAATAATAAGATACTGTTTACAATATTATTATCAATAATATTGTACAAGGCCTTCTGTATGTTTCAACCTGTGTTTGCTAAATTAAATCACATTTGAATTAGAAATCATGCATATAAAAAAGAGATCGGCTTTCGGGTGCCCTGCTCAGAGCCTCCAGAGGGCTGGAGACTGTGCAGGGGAGCCATGCCCCGAGGACCGGCATTTCCAGTGTCAGCCAGCATCTTGGTTCCATTTCTAAACATGGTAGGAGAGAAGATTTGGCCTGTTTCCAGCCTGTCTTTTGGGACACTGCTTGGAGCCTTCTGAGGCCTGTGGTCTACAGGTGCTGAGGGAAGTCTTTCCAGGCTGACCAGCCTATTCAGTATCTGCCAGTGTCATGATCCTGCCTCCACCTATGGAAGGAGCCCACCATCCATTGCCCTGCACAGTGCCTCCTGAGGACTGGGGACTATGCAAGGGGTAACCCATCATAGCAGACCAGCCTATGCAGAGACTGCCAGCACTCTAGTCTCACCTCCATCCACTGGAAAAGGAGAGCCATCCGAATATTGACCTGCTTGCACCCAAGGGAAGAGAATCTTGGTCTGGTACCCACCAAGATAGGGAGAGACCCAATCAGTACGCACTGAAAGAAGGGATGTGTAGACAACAGTATAAGAACACAGCCAACAACAGAAAGAGCAATATGACACCCCCAGAGTTCAGGGACTCCATACCAGCAAGGCTTGAATATCCAAACACAAATGAAGCAGAATAGAACAACCCAGAAAACAACTTCATGAAGATGATAGAGACTGTAAAAGAGGAAATGAAAACAATCCCGTAAAGAAATGGAATAACAAACAAACCAAAAATACAAGAAATCAACAAATCTCTTAAAGGAAGCAAGGAAAGCCAATAAAAAACAATCAATCAGAGGAAGGAAATAATTCAAACAGTTCATGACCTGAAAATTGAAATAGAGACAATAAAAACACAAACTGAGGGAATGCTGGAAATAGAAAAGCTGGGTAAATGATCATAAACTAGTGATACAAACATAACCAACAAAATAAAAGAGATCAAATAGAGAACCTAGGTGTTGAAGATACACTAGGAGAAATAGATTAATTGACTAAAGAAAATCTTACATGCCATCATAGAGCCCTCATCTAGTAGCTCATGGAAACAGAATCAGACACCCACAGCTAAACACTGAGCCAAACTGGAATCCAGATGCAGAGAGGGAGGATAAGACCAGGCTACAGAAACACATAGGGACAGCTGACCTGAACAAGGAGAAGCTAATGGACCCCCAGACTAACAGCTGGGAAGCCAGCATTGGACTGACTCAGACCTCCTAAACATGGGTCTCAGAAGGCCTGGCTACTCTAAGAGACCTCTGAAAGTGGAAACAGGATGTATCCCTGGTGCACAAAGGGACTTTGGGAGCACATTCCCTATGGAGGGATACTCCCTTAGACTAGAGACAGGGGGAAGAGCCTAGTCACTACTCCAAATGACCTGACAGATTTAAATGACCCTTCCTATAAGGCATTACCCTACATGTGGTGTGTGTTGTGTAGAGGGGGGGAATGGGATGGGAGAGTGGTCCGGGGGTCATGGAAGGGTGGGAGAGAGTCCTATAGATATCTATGGCAAGATATTCCAAACAGGTGAAATGTGAAGGATAAATATCTAATGAGATATGAGTGTAAGGATGCCTGTATAGGTGAGTGGAGACAAGAAAAATGAGTCAGTCAGAGTTTCTCTGTGTAACAGCTCTGGCTGCCCTGGAACTAGCTTTGTAGAACAGGCTGGCCTAAAATTCACAGAGATCCACCTGCCTCTGCCTCCTGAGTGCTGGAATTAATGGCATGTGCTACAGTATTCCCTGGCAACATTTTTCTAAAAGCTTATTTTCATGATCAAATTTCTGCATCTTGTTCAATAGGAAAACTCAGTCAACACAATTCTCTGTCTATTTTTTGTTCATGTTTTAAAATTATTATTTTTTGTGGATGTCATACATGATGCATTTTGATTCTTTCTACCCACCATTCCTTTCTTTCCAACTCCTCTAAGACCCAGTCAATATCACATCTCCATGTAAGTTTCCTGAAAAATTTTTGTTTAACTTATTGAGACTAACTAGTGGCACCAGTATGTGAACTGTGCAGAGTTATTTTCAGAAAAATGGCCAGTCTTTCAGGGGCTACATCCTTGAACAAAACTGATTCTTTCTCCTGTATCAGCCATCAACTAATAATAATTTCTCAGGGAAATGTGAGATCTCATTAACTTTTCTTCACATATTGATTGACGAATGTCATCACTCTATAAAACACATATAAAATAGACTTAGTTGTTCGAAACACTTGTACAAATTTTTAACAATAAGTTGACTCAACATATCAATGGGGTTAATATTTGGATGCTCTCTGGTAATATTTCTGACTGGGGAACACAGTTTTTCTTTCTCTTCTTTCTGTATTATGTTTTAAAGAATTTATTTTCCATTTTAAATGAATCATATATATATACATATATATATATATTCCTACATACAAGTTAGATGAGATACTTCTTAAATACATTTCTGTTATAAAATCTTATATAAAGGTACATGAGATACTTCTTATTACAGGCTCATGTGATACTTCCTGTATATATTTTTCTTATAAAATCCTATATACAGGTCACAAGAGATAACTTCCTTCTCCTTCTACTCTTTAATAATGTTATCCTTTTCTGCCTCTCAAAAAATCAATCAAAATATCTGTATCGGCAATCCCTCAAGTCTTCGTGGTTTTCCTATCTGACAGTGAATTTTAAAATCAGTTTGTCATTGTATGCATAATCTTCCTTATCTGTCATACTTCACATTAATGAAGCACATTGTTCATCAGTATTGATTTAAATAACACGCTTTCTCTGTTAAATGTAAAACTTAGGCCATAAATATCTCCATGTAAGATCTGGCCTGATTGGGTTCTAAAGGCCTGGGTATATTTGAGAGAAGAAAGATAATAGTATAAATAAAGTTGAGATATTAACTCACTTCTATATCAGTACTCCCAATAAATATGAATGCATATATCATTCTGTATTTTATTCTTAGGTTGTTCAAGCAAGCATGTGTTTTATGTAACAGAGAATCTATGAGTGAAAGTTTCACCATTACAGATTATAGTGTGATTTATAATTCATCCAAATTCATAAGTAGTGACTAATGTCTACCCAGTAGTCTTGTAAATAGGCTTAAAGTAATGTATTAGCTAACAAAATTAAGCTGGTGCTTGTTGGAAATGCTACTATATTGTTCAAATATCTAAGGCTTGTTTAGATATTTTACATTTAAACATATTGTTTTATTTATATGTAAAACAGGTAAACATAATTTTGTAATATGATTGTTGAATTGTAAACAGAATACTATATATGATAGTCTTCTTCAAAATGATCTGAAATAAATACTTAGCTCATCTAGTATCCGTTGATAAATTTTAGTATCAAATTATCTTATTAGAAGAGTCACTTTATATTATTGTAATAAATATCCAAGGATTGTATTTAGAGTGGGAAGCATAATTACCAAAGATTAAAAATAGATAGCTACTGCCAGGAGGTAGTCGTGCACGCCTTTAGTCCCAGCACTCAGGAGACAGAGTCAGGCAGATCTCTGTGAGGTTGATACCAGTCTGGTCTACAAGAGGCAGTTCCAGGACAGTCTCCAAAGCCACAGATAAACCCTGTCTCATAAAACCAAAATGAATAAATAAATAAATAAATACATAAATAAATAAATATTTTTTATATAAGTTTTTATTTAAATTAGAAACAAGCATGTTTTACATATCAAGCCCAGTTCCTGCACACACCCTCCTGTCCCCCACTGTTCTCTCTACCAACCCTCCTCTAATCCCCATTCTGCTCCCAGGGATGGTGAGGCCTTCCATGGGGAGTCTTCAAAGTCTGCCATATTGTCTGGAGCAGGACCCAGGCCCTCCCCGGTGTGTCTAGGCTGAGAGAGTATCCCTCTATTTGAATGGGCTCCCAAAGTCCATTCATTTTCTAGGGATAAATACTGATCCACTTCCAGAGGCCCCGTAGACAGCCCAGACCTCCCAACTAACAACACATTCAGGATTAAGTAGTGACTGTAGGAGAGGGAATTAAATTGAAAATACAATATGTTCTTCTTTTCCAATTTGAAAACCATCCTACCCCATTTTAAATATAATTGCTAAAACCATAAACTTAAATCTAAATTGTGTGGTATAGACTAGGAATAACATGCTTTTATGTTTAAAATAAACATTTACTTTTCAGTATGTGTCTCTCTTATTATTTATTCGTTCTTAGAAAGTTTTATTTCTAGACAATTTTCCATACCTTATGGAGAAGATGAAGTTACTTTTACCATATTCATACATTTCTGACTTAGCTGTGTACACTCTATCTTGCCATCTGTTGCACAGTGTACATAATATAGTATAATATCATTGGTACCTCTAAAAAGACATGGATACTAAGAATATGAATATTTAGATCGAATAAAAGATAACCAGGCAAGAAAAATTTGTGGTGGAAGATTTCAATGGCATATTACATTCTTCATATCTTTCCCTATGCTTCAAGTTATAAGAATGATACAATTTCTCACATTGTTTTTTTTAATATATCAACAATAAAAATGTATGTAATCTCAGTGTCTTGATTATTTTTGTACCTAATTCATAACCTTATCTTTTCTAAGACAGCATTCTGTTTATTTGATATTACAGATGTTACAGCATAGATTCTACAGTGTTCTCTGATAAATATTAATGTGAACACAAAATTCTCAAAGTAGATTCATCTTGGGTTGTGTTGATTAGTTTTAATTAAGAACTTTGAATATTAGTAGTTAATAGAAAATCATCCTTTGTTCATATGACATTACAACTAATTGTAACTAAATCATAATATAGCTTCAACACAATTTAACAACTTATTGCTATTCTCCTATACATATAGACCCTATAGACAACTTTTCTAAACTAATCTGTATTGGAGGAAAGGAGTTATTTATTTTCTGTTTTATGTGTATATCCCAAGGTGAAAATTTGTTTTAAACTTTTCAATAGAATTACAATAAAGCACTATAAGGAAGCTTACATCAAATATAACTATATAGCCTTGCCAAAGTACTTCACTTAATCATAAAGAATAGCATTTTTCATTAGGCATCATTTCATTGTCTAGATTTCTGATTTCCACTGTAACATAACAACTAGACTTTCCTAACCACTGTATATTGTTTCCATTTGTGAATTCGTCATTTTTTTTCAGTTTTCACATATGAGCTAGAATGGAAAATTAAGACACTGTTCTCTCATAGAGCAAGTTCAAAAACATTTATTGAAATAAACAGAAGCAAATTCAAAATGTACATTTTTTAGCACAAGCTCACAGCTCGAAAGAGTTTTATGACTGGATACTTTCAGGTGTGGCAAGTCCTCTATTTCAACCTTAAATTCGTGGTGATTTAAGCTGCTAGTGCCTGTCACTTATGTTCTAACCTGGTTTGGCCTAAATTTTAGTCTTTTTTCCCTCACAACAGGTTCTTGAACCTTGGCTCATCCCCAGTTAAAATGAGCTCTAAATTGTAGACTATGCTCAGTTAAAGGCTAATTCTTTGATTCTAGATTTTTAATTACAGCATTATTTTCTGATTTTTCTGAACTATTGACCTGATCATCAGGTCTGCCTTGTAATGAGGCTGATATACTTATTGTTACAAATTAAAAAAAAAAAAGGTGATGTTCACTCTTCAAGCATCTGTACTTAGAAAATAGCTTCTTAAATTTGGGGGAGGTTGTCACATGGGAGACTTGGAGTATAGAAAAGGAAGAGGTAAATGACATAAATATATTTTATTAAAATATAAACATAAAAGGATCATATGGAGAAAATGTACTGGTATCTTTATCTGGTAGCCAAAGGTCATGATAGCTTTTCTCTCTTCAATCATTACAAGTTTTCTTCAATAATTTATGCACAATAATGCTTTTGAATTCTGTAAAAAATTTATGATTTTTTTCTACTTGTTCTTTCATATATTTATATATTTCAGCTGCAGATATAAAGATTTAGTGGGGTAGGGTTCTCTAAGGAATTCTTAAAGCCTTTATGAGACTAGTTGGTATTTTGAAGTACCGTGTGTGAAATGGCACTGGTTGATGGTCTGGTCTCCAACTGAGATATATATGCCTGTCATTTGGTTATTTCAGAAAATTTCTATGATGAAAAGACAAGTGAGCTGTGAGAGGATCTCTGTTTACCTCACCACAATGTAAAGTAGGGCCAACATCGCTGAGTGGAATTGTCCTAATCCTTATTTTACCAGAGCTTGCATAGTTTGGGTTTCACCACTAACCTTTGTGAATTAGTAACTACCATGTTCCCAGATACCACAGTAATTTTTTTCTTTCTTTTGAAATAAATTTCATTGAAATTATAAACAATCTTATTTTACACATTAATCCTTGGTCCCTCTCCTTCCTGTCTTCCCATACCATGCCCTTCCCACAAACCATCCTCAGTCCATCCCTCATCCACTCCTCAGGGAGGGTAAGGCCTTCCATGAGGGAAACATCAATGTCTGTCAAGTCAATTGGGGCAGGGCCTAGGCCCTCCCCTATGTATCTAGGCTAAAAGAGTATCCCTTTGTGGGGAATGGTCTCCCAAATTCTAGGGATAAATACTGGTTCCATTGCCAGAGGCCCTAAAGACTGTCCAAGCCTCCTAACTGACACCCACATTCAATAGGCCTGATTTGGTCCTACTTTGGGTTCCCACCTGTCATACTAGGGTCCATGAGTTCCCACTTCTTCAGGTCAGCTGTTTCTGTGGGTTTCCCCAGCATTGTCTTCACTCCTCCCTCTACAACTATATTCCAGGAGTTCAGCTCAGCGTTTAGCTTTTTGTGTCTGCTTCTGCTTCCATCAGCTACTGGATGAAGGCTCTAGGATGCCATTTAAGGTAGTCATTAATGTCATTACAGGGAAAGGACATTTAAGGTAGCCTCTCCCCTATTGCTTAGATTCTTAGTTGGCATCATCCTAGTATATCTCTGGATATTTCCATAATGCCAGATTTCTCTTTAAACTTATAATGGCTCCCTCTATTAAGATTTATCTTTTTTTCCCAAATCAATCTTCATGATCCCTCATGGTAATTATTTCCTTATACACCTTTGTTATATACACAAACTAAAATCAAGAGGGAAGACAATTTTAGATAATATATGTAATATAGAGGCACCCACACATGGAGCAAGAATTTCCACATAAAACATGACAAAAACTTACAAAGGGATTCTAAAAGAACAAAGTCAAGCATGCTTCTTGGTAGCAGCATTTTCTTGGGTGGGCTCTGTTTGCTAAAGGCAAGCAGAGACTCCAGCTCCTTTAAGAGACTTTTCCTGACTCAGCGTTAGTGGCAGAAAGCACACAGGCTCTTTTAAGAGACCCTGCTACCAAATAAATAAATGATGTTTACCAGAAGCAGACAACATGCTTCTTGGTGGTGACATGAATCTAGAGACTCTGCTATGAAGCCTAGATTCCCAGAAAGCCTAGGAATAGAGAAGATCGAGCCCCTACTTTAATCTTAGCCATGCAGATTAAATAATCATGTGGTCAAAAAAATAGATATATAGAGTAAAATCAGATTCAGTGGGGGGAAAACTCTAAACAGTTTACAGTATGTTTAAAAAATATATGTAGTCTTGGGAGAGAAAAGAAATAGTATAGAGAAAGTCCTTAATAAAAGAAATACAGTAGCTTGGTGTGGTGGCACATGCCTTTCATCACAGCACTTGTGATTCAGAGGCAAGCAGATCTCTGTGGTTTCAAGGACAATTAATGTACAGAGTGAGTTCAATGGTAGGAAAAATACACAGAGAAACCCTGACTTAAAAAAAAAAAAGTGAAGAAATAGTGTATTAAAAAGCCATGTAAAGATGGAAAGTACACAGAGAGTCTGGATACTGTGTGCTAATTTTGCTGTATTTGAATTGTTTGACTGCTGAGAACGGAGCAACAGCTGCTAAAGACATTTGATTATAACTGCTGCCAGATTAATCCAACACATACATATTGAAAATGCCTTGACTTCAAACTTGAAGTCTAAGGACATGTTACTTTGGAAAAGATGCTCTGCTTTTCCAAAGCAGATGAAAAGTTGTGGATTCCTTCTAGACTAATATGGTTTGATAAAGCAAGACCCCCTGATGGAGTGGTCCAGGTGATCCAACATACAGTACAGCTGAGATGATGAAGCCTCAGACTACTATTATCAGGATTTGGCTGGATTTCTGGGTTTTCTCAGGATGCTGTTGGGACTGAGAACACCTCCAAATAGCAGGAAGCATTTGAAGAGAATGACTCACAAATCCCAAAATATTGTTTATAAATGTTTGTTTTTATTTAAACAGGATTAATTATAAATGGTTAATGTTCACAGTCAAACTCCACAGGAGAAAAAGGGAATATGATATAGAAATTTCTACTTTGCATTGGTATGGATTTTCGTTTATTGATATTTAAGGTCAATTTTGTTAAAGATGTAATTCTATTGTTTAGGTATTGGTTTTATGCAGATTATTTTAAAATGTAATGTGTAATTAAATTCAGGCTATATATAGCCACCTATAATAGTCAAAATTTACAGTTGTGTTAGTTTTCTAGATATGCAGATATATATTTGAGATGGATAGATACTCATCGAACCTTTCAAATATTTGCAGAATATGACATTTAAAATGTTTCATTAGTGTTTTTCAGGACAATGAGACACTACTGTGCCTGGTAATACCAATTATGTCAGAGAGGAAGATGGGCATCAAAGAAACTCATTATGGAGTTTGCCTTTGACATAGTAGTGCCAGCCATTTGGGCAGGAGAGTGCTCTTGCCTGGACTGTTTGACTGTATGCTGAATAAACTGGACATGAAGGACACACAGGAAAGTGACTGCTGAACTTGTTGAAACAATATGGGATAGTACTTCAGGGTTCCTGCTTTATGGAAGAGTCTGCCAGACATTTTGCAAGACACAGAGAGAAATAACTGACAAAGTGCCAATACAAGTAGGACCATTTCAAATTTCCTGCTTCTCTGAGAAGTCTACTAGACATTCTAGACCTATAGGCTGAAAAAGGATGCCCCAATGTTACAGAGGAACTCTGGGTGACTGTCCAGGCAGTGAGATGTCTCTGTCACATCTAGAGTTTATAAATTATCTTCATGATTTCTTTGATTGAGTTGAAGATAGTTATGGATATGGATATCCTTAATTATGATAAAAGATATGTATATATATATACATATATGTATATATATGTATATATATATATGTATATATATAAAACTTTATATTTACAAAGATAGGATGAACAATAGAACATTTTCTTTAAATTTTGCCAATATTAATGAACTAAATATTGTTAATTATAGTTCTTGCTTGATAACTGTTTTATTATATGTAATTTTACTATGTTAAAGTTAGAACCTTTCTTTTTATTTAGACAGAGAAGAGGAGATGATGGGGATGTCATTCTGTATATATGTTTCTCTTATTGGTTGATGAATAAAACACTTATTGCAAGTAGCCAGGCAGGGAGTATAGGCAGCACTAACCAGACAAGGAGAATTCTGGGAAAGGGACACAAAAATAGGATGTGAGAAGTCATCCTATTACCTGTGGAAGTAGTAACAGGTCCACTCATTCTCCAATAAGATAAAATCATGTGGAAATACTTAGATTAATGGAAATGGGTTAATAATTAATAAAGAACTCGCCAATAAGAAGCCCAGGCCAGCAGCCAAACAGTTTATAATTAGTATAAGTGTCAGTGTGTTTATCTGGGGCTAAACAGCTGCGGGACCAGGCAGAATAAGAAACTCTGTCTATATAATCATTCATGAGACAAGAAGACAAACTGCTAAGTAATACAGGAGAGAGTATCCATAAAAATAGTGTGTTCAGGAAAATTAGGAGAACATGATAGTTAAATATAATGCAGAGGATGAGAATGAAAATTAATAAAAGAAAGAAAACATGTTGACACTATATTGAAAACTATATTGAAATAAAACTATATTGAAATAAAAGTCAGATTAGTATAAATTATAAATTATAGTCAGATTAGTATAATTCAAATGCAGTAAATAACTTGACATATGTCTATTACCAAGCAGTTTTGTTAATTATAAGGGACAAATAGCGACAATTTTTCATGATAAGGACACGTTTTCATCTCATATTGTAGAAGGGAATCTGTATACACACCATATAAATAGCTCAGCTCACACCCACTGTTAGATTTGCTGTGATTTACCTCTGACCTGTGATTGTGCTGGAGGAACATGAGGCTCAGTGGCTGTACCCAACGGCAGAGAAAGTGATGATACTGAAGCCAAAGTGCACAGATGCAAATTATAAGACAAAACCCACACCAAGAAACTAAGAGACAGGCAGACCACCTGGACCAGAGTGGCAAGAATCAGCTGTGGGATGATCCACTACCTTTGTTCTTATTCCCTATAAAGTTTGCTAGCAGACAATGAGATGTCTAGCAGACATTTAAAATGTTAATCTGCTAGCTGGTGTCTAGGCTGCATCCTAGGGCCTTGTTGGTGTCTGAGGGCTGTATTGCCACTGAGGCCATAGTGTTGTCTGGACCAGGGCTGCTGCTGAGGTCCATGTCTGGGTCTGTGGCTCAACAGCACCCATGGTCTGGGCTGATGTCTATGGCTCATGTTACCACAGAGGATCATAGAATCCATGAGTGTTAAAATCCTAAGATTTCTGGCCCTGGCCCTTTCTGGACACTGTGGTTGGAGAGCAGGCACTCCCCCCCCCCCACCGTGGGAGAGCTAACCCCAGAATTCAGGAGAGAATGCCCCATGATACACCACAGGTGTGGAAGAGCAGGCCCCAATGGCATGGGCCAAGCAGAGCTGGCTCTGCTCCTCAACTTAGGGGGTGGTCCCAATGGCCTCTACCAACCCACCAGCTCAACTACCACCCAGAACCACAACCTGGGTCTTGGGTTGGCCCATCCTTATAGCTGCCCACCTTTGACTTGCTGGAGTGTGCAAAGGGACAAGTTCTGCAGAATGATAACCACAGAACCTTCATAACTCACCGCAACAATGAATATCCAGAGTAGTTTTGAGGAGAGCCCAGCCCAGTGTTTTGTGTAGCAGAAACAAGAGACTTTGAAGCTGACCAACGACTCACAGCAATGAACATGTTATCAATAGGGCTGATTGGACAAAAGTAGAATACAGGGAGACACACCCCAACTCCTCATGCTACCAGGATGATAAAAGAAGGGGTGTTGGAAGATGGAGGAACGAGGTGTCTTTGTTCTTTTTTTTTGTGGTTGTTTTCTTTTTAATTAATTTTGGCAGGATACTGCAGTGGTTGGTACAGATATAGAGGGGGTTGGGAAGTGAGTGGAATTGGAATGCAATCTCCAAAATTTGTGAAATTTCCAAAGAATCAATAAAAGTTTGTTTAAAAAATATGATAAAATGTATGTGAAGGGGAAAAAACTGAGGGACATTGCTAAGAAGAAAATAAGGCTGTGCAATAACAGGGAGCAAGAAAGAGAAAATGGAAATTATGAAAAGGAAATGCTTGAATCATAGAATAAGGAAAATAAAGTTTGTCCCATCCTGGAAGCTGCATTACTACTGGCTAGTTCTCATAATTCTGGAAGGTGCTATGTGTAATGCCAAGGTAAAAAGCTTGCAGTGAATCCTGGAAACTACAGTAAGTGACTGGCCTTGCGGGATATGCCAATTAGCATGATAATGGCAAGAATATCTTGGGATCAACAAACCCCTTTCTTGTTGGATTTAAAGCCCGTTTCATAAGATGAAACTCATATTTGGCCCATTATAAAGCAAATAACCTGTGGCTATGCAGGCCATATGCCCTGGGGAGAGCCTAATACTGTTATTCTGTTAAATGTATATTGTACTCAAAGCTCCGTAAGTTATTGTCTTTATATATAAAGATCAATGCATCTTTTAATTCTCCTCACAGAGGTTTCTTTTCAAACTAGATAGTAATTACTACAGAGGTTGACAACTGATTAACACTTAGAAAATAAGATAGTCAGGAATCCTCACCTGTAAATGAGAAATTTATATCACATTTCTCAAGGATCATTGTGGAAAGAGGAACAGAAAAATCACAAGTGCATGAAATAATGGCCTACCAGTGCATGGAGCCAGAGTACCCTTGACTAAGAGGACTATGTAGTTCAGAGCCAGGTGACTTTTGTCACAAACAAAATCTCAGGATTTAGGCTTCATGGGAAAAGGTGAATATATTGCAACTTTCCCCATTTATTCCATTCTGGGTTCTCTTTGTTGTTATTTGGCTAATGCTGATTTTCAGGATTTGGGGTCTTTATTTGTATCCAGAGATTAGACATTGCTTGCATTATTTTAATTAATATACATGTACAATAAATTACTATTTATGAACACCTCATCACTTGCTCTGAAATGGAAAACATCATTGTGATAGATTTTTAAACACCTTGGGTCACTTACCAAGGATGCTGGTTCTTTTCTTTAGCACAAAAGAACTCTAGAAACTCAAACTTGTATGTTGGCATGTCTGGTACTGTATTTTATTGTTTAACTTGGGTTTTTCTAGCCATTATTCAAAAGAATGAATTTTTGTTTGTTTTGATGTATCAGTGATAATATTCTTGAAAGTTTGGAATGTGTAGAAAATTATTGGAATGTGTAGAAAATTATTAATCATCTGTCATCCCAAGAATAACCATAAATTTATATTAAACTTTATTTATTAAGGAGTAATACTGCTATTTAGACTAAAAGAATCACTTTCATCTATGCTGTTAAAAATGATTTTAGTTTTGGAACAAGTTATAATTCTTTTTTTTGAGGAAATATCAATAATCTTATGATTTTTAAATATGAATTAGCCTATTAAAGTTTCATGTAAGTAACTTTTCAAAGAATATTTTAGAACCTCTTTACAAGATATTTGTCTGATGCTGAAAAAGAATGCACAATTTTAGAATAAGGCATGCACACAAACAAATGAAAACAGATATAATTAAAGAAATATATATTCACAATAGCCTTACAATAAGAATTTTACAACTAGATAATCCTGTATGATTCAGAAAATTACCCCACAGAAATTTCTGAGGTCCTGTAAAGGAAAAATACTGTATCAATTGAAATTTTTATATATCCTTCAAAAGGAAATAACTGTCAATGATTAACAATGGGTTGTATCAGAAACTCGTTTGTATAGGCAGTGAACTAGGACTAGGCACTGTCTAGAGAGTTGGATTTGGGAATTTATCTAGATAAATTATTTATTCGCCAGTATTTTCTTTCACATAACTAAATTTGTTTTGTTCTATTAAATATTTTTCAATTGCTCATACATCCACATTGAAGTACATTACTGAAGGAGTTCAGAAAAGGAATTCAGCAGGCAACTGGAGCTGATGCAGAGACTGCGGAGGAGTGCTGTTTACTGCCTTGCTTTCTTATTGAACTCACGACCACCAGCATTATTACATTTTATTCAAGGAAATTTAATTACTAGAGCTGGTTTTTCTTTTACCTGTTATTACTTCATTAAAAAAATTCAGGCATTTGACTCATTAGAAAAAGTATTTGAACCTATTTTTCTAAATAAATGGTGGGGATTTCATTCACTACAGAATTCAAAGAAAGCAAATTATTTTTCAAATTAGACAATCTAAGAATTATTTCAAAAAATGTTTTCTTTGCAAGAGCAATGAAACGATGTGGCAATTAGAATTGAACCATATAATGTTTACTACAATTGGATACCTAGAAAGGTGACTGTGTAATGAGATTTGACAGCATGTAGAAAGGTGAAAACTCATTAACAAGCTAGGTTCTGCATTAAAAATTGATTAGCATATTGTATTATGTAACAAGATTGCTTAACATTTCAGGAGGAGAGAAACAGTTGTGTGGCATTTAAATCTATTCTAAATTAAAAATGATCTGTTTTTAAAAATTAGAGAAAATTCTTATGCAAATGAAATGTAATCAAGCCATGCTTCAGACTCATTATGCATGATTGATATGCACTGTAACTTGTTTACTAATTCAAGGAGCAGAGGAATTCCAATTATCATATTGTTTATGCAGCACTATGCTACACTGCTGGAAGTGATATTAAATTGATTACGATAAATGGTGTAAACCAAAAAGATTGGTCCTTATAAAACTTGACTTTCTCAGGAATATTTCAGTTTTTATGAATTTCTTAAAGTATCAAAATCAAGAGGATGAGAGAGAAAGCAGAAAAGAGAAAACTACTTTCTATTACCTTTAATAGTAGGCATTCTTTTGTTGACTTAAAAACTTATTTGTGCTTTGTAATTAGGTATTCCCTAATGCATGTCATTAGTGACTTTAGGTACAGGTGATAGACTACTGGATAATGAAATTGTAAAATGAAATAACTCTGGAAATTATGAAAACAACATAGTCAAATTTATCAGTTTCCAGAAATTCAACAATTATTAGGTATAATTTATAAAAATCTATACTGGTCCTCTCCAGAAACTATTGGCTTAACTTTATGATTTTCACAAAAGTCACTGATTCATAATTAGAACCAATACACACACACACACACACACACACACACAAAGCCTAAGTATGAAACAATACTTTTACTATATATATATATATATATATATACATACATATGTATATATATTTACATATATGTATATATACATATTGTAAGAATGTAGTTGTAAAGAGTTCTTTTTGAAATTGCAAATTATCTGTACTTAACAGATATGCATGGTCAACACACCTAATTTTCTCCCTACAGCTAAGAATGATGTCATAATTTGCATTTTAGTCATGTGATTTTTAAATTTTTACTTAGGGGAACTATTGTCTCAACATGGTATCTAAAGTCATATCAAAAATTTAAGACATTTTTTTATGTGTGGAGAGGTAGATGGGTGGTATACATGTGAACATGTTTTTCTGTATACATGCTATTCTTCATACATGTTATTCTATGTACATATTATTCTATGTACATGTTAAACTGTGTACATGTTATTCTGTGTATGTGTATATACACAGATCAGATTAGGATATTTTCTTTAACTCCTTCTCTATTAAGCTTTTTGATAGGACGTTTCATTAAACCTGTAACTAACAAATTCAACTATACTAGTTGGCCAGTGAGTACCAGAGACAATGTTTTGATCTCTTGGTCCCTGGGGCTGATCAACAGGTCATGAAATTTATATGAACGTATGCATGCTAAGTAGTGCTGAAGGTACTTAATTAAATCATATCCACAGTCCCCACGGCAAAATTTGCATTATCTTTTTCTCCCCACAAAGGCAACATGAAAATAGTGAATGAGTTTTGAACAAAGAGGTGATAGTGTAAATGAAGTATATTGTAGTCATGTTTAAAAGTTACCTATGATGTTGTTAAAATACAGATCCCAACATTCTGTCCTTGTTAAGACCTATGAAAGCAAAGCCCCTAAACCTATAATCTACATTGATTTGCAAGCTTTGGTGATATTGATAGTGATGGGTGAGGAGTTAATTTTTAGAAACCAAGTTTCAGGGGATTCTGTCTAGTCACAGTGTAGAAAAAACACAGGGGTAAAAGGTAACTGCCTGAACTGTCTGACTTAGAGACTTTAGTGTCTGTCTGTCTGTCTGTCTGTTTGTTTGTTTGTTTTGTTTTTCCAGCTTGTCACAGCTAGGCTAATCGGGAAGGGGGACTGTTAATTGATAAAAATGGATCCATCAGATGACTAAATGACTTACAGTAGGTATATCTGTGGGGGCATTTTCAGAATGGTTAGGAGGTACTACTATCCCTGGGTAAGTGGTTTTGGATTATTTAAGAAAGTAAACTGGGCAAACCAAAGGAAGTAATAAGCAGAGTTTCTCACATGACCTCTGCTTCAGCTGTCTTCTCCAGGTACCTATTCCACTTGAGTTTCTGCACTAATATTGCTTTACGATAGATTGCAAACTGTAAAATGAAATTAGCACTTTACTCTTCAAGTTGTTATGGTTATGATGGTATTTTAAAACAGTGATAGACAGCAAACTAAGAATGCATATTCATCACTGTGGTGGTTTGAATTAAAAAGGCCTTCAAAGGCATATATTTGAATCTTTGGTTCATATTTAGTAAAGATTTTTTTGGGGGGGGACGGATTAGGAAATGTGGCTTTGTTGGAGGAAGTATATCACCGGAGGTGAGCTTAGAGGTTCCAAATGTCTAAGTCAGGCCCAGTTGCTGTCTCTCCTTGTCTCTGTAGGTTTCTCTGCCTCCTGCTTGCTGATCAAGTTGTAAGCTTTCAGCTACTTCTTTAGGGCCACTTCTGCTGGCCCCATTTCTCAGTGTGATGCTAAGCTCTCAATTAAATGCTTTATCTTTTAAGCTGACTTAGTCATGGTGTCTCTTCACAGCAGTAGAAAAATAACTAAAAACAGTTTATTTGATATTATACATATATTTTTGAGTGTATCTTTGCATCTCTGTAAATGTACAAGTATCCTAGTTAGAATTTCTATTGTGATGATTCACCATAAAAAAGTGACTTGGGGATGAAAGAATTCATTTGGCTTATACTTCACATCACAGTTTATCAACAAAGGGAGTCAGGACAGGAACTACAACAGTCCAAAAACCAGGAAGCAGGTGATTTTGTAGCAAGCCATGCTGCTTACTGGCTTGCTCCCAATGACTTGATCATCCTGCTTTCTAATAGAATGTAGAACCACCAACCCAGAGATGGCATTACTCATAATTAGCTGAGCCCTCCCTGATTGATAACTAATGAAAATACCCTACAGTTTATGGTTGGAGCACATGGAAGCACTTTCTCAATGTTTCCCTCTGTCAGATGACTTTAGCATATGCCAAGTTGACACAAAACTATCAAGCACAACAACTTTTAGATTTCAAAGATACCATGGAAACATAGTTTGAGGATATGACTATTTGTCATGAAGGCTGAAATTTGCCTACCTTGACCTCTGATTTAGAAATTGTACATCTTTTAATTCTATTCATAAGCACAGGTTATCATGTATATTTCTACTCATCCATTCCTATCCTAAGAAGGCTCAACCTCAATATATATTATGTCAAATGTATGTTTTCCTTATACATGTGCACAGTGAACCTAAGATGGTTCTGATTATAGATGAATGTTCAATTAATGACTTTTCAGGCATGAAGAACTTTTCTCACTATGTCAGTATGCATTACACTTGCAGATAAGTCCCAACTGTGTTTTAAAATAATATTATCAAGAGTTAAAAAGATGCACTAGTGCTTAAGTGTGATTGCTCTTCTTCCAGACGACCAGAGTTTAGTTCAAAGCACCCACTTTAAGTGGCTCACAGCTACCTGTAATTCTAATTCTAGGGAATCCTCTGGCCTCAGTGGATATATATATATATTCTGAACCCCCTAAACAACCAAGAGACCAGATCTGATGCAAAAGCAAAGAGTCTGTCTAATTTAAAGTCAGCTCAGGGCCTCTATCAATCTGACACAGGAGGTGGAATAGGAGGGACCTGGAGGAGCAGTGGGGCAGGGCATATATTGGGGGTATGGCAAGGGAGTATCTGGGAGTCAGCTAGTTGCATAGTAACAGTCTCAGGATTGGCCCAACTTTGGGATGGGGGGATGGGGGAAGCTTTCCTGAGTTGATTGGTCATGTGCTACTTCAGAAAGGTTGCCATGTACTGAGGCCCTCCCAGGGCCATTGGATGGACAAAGGTGGGGGCTGCTCAGCATACCCTGCTTTGTCATGGGACTATATATTGCTGGACCTTTTCAGCAGCCTGTTATGGCTGCCAAAGCAAGAACCTGGGTGAGGTTCTGGACACTTCATTTTTTGCCTCCTCTTCTACAATGTTCTCTGGGCTTTAGAGGAAGTTATATAAATGTCTTGTTTAGGTCCTGCCCCAAATAATGTGACAGATTTTGATTACCCCCTCTGGGACATCTCACCTTCCCTGAAGAGTAGATGTAGAGGACTGGAAGAAGAAGGAACTGGGATTGGTATGTAAAATAAGATTGTTTTTAATTTAAATAAACATTAACTTAAGACAAAAAGAATGAGTATTTGACCTTTATATCTAAAACATGTGTATATGCATAGTTATGTGTACATAAACATACAAACAGAGGCCATACTAATAAATACCTTGGGTGTCATTCCTTTAGATGCAATGAATATTTTTTGAGACTGTCACAGGCCTGAAGCTTGCCAATTAACTAGATTCTCTGGTCAAGGATCTCCATGGATCTTACTCTACTCCACAGTTCTGGCATTAAAAGCATATATAATCATGCCTGGTTAATTTTTATATGAGTTTAATGTCAATTGTTAACTTGATGAGATCAAGAATATCTGGGAGATGAGCCTCAGGGCATTCCTATGATGAATTATTTGAATTAGGTTAAGTGAAGTAAGACTTTCTCACCATGAGTGTCACTATTCTCTGGGCTGAGATCTTAAACTATATATATATATATATATATATATATATATATATATATATATATAAAGGGAAATTGAACTGAGGACCAACATTCACCAGTTTTGCTTCTTGACTATGGATGCAATGTGAGTAATTGTCCAACCCTTCTGCCACTATGATTTACTCACAATAATGGGCTGTAATTTCTACCCATTTTTATTTTCTTAGTTTTAAATTTTCTTCTCTCATTTATGGAATCCCAAAAGCAGTTTCCCCTTCCTGCTAGATATTCCCCCAAACTTTTCTCTCCTAGATCCTCATCTTTTTCTCTTCAGAAAAGGGCAGGTATACCAGGAATATCAATGAAACACTGCATAACAAGTTACCATAAGAATAGGTACATACTCTCATCATCAAGGTTGGACTGGACCTAATTGTAATTTAGTTAGTGTCCATTCAACTTTTCCTGTTGTGAGAAGAGTATTTTTTTTATTGTATTTGAAATTCTCATATATTTTTCACTTAGTTAGGTTTCTATTGCTGTGATAAAACACCATACCCAGAAGCACTTGAGGAGAAAATTGTTTGTTTCACCTTATAGATTATATTGATCACTTATGGAAATCAGGACAGGATCTCAGGGATGGAACACAGAGTCACGAACTGAAGTGTAGTCACTGAGAAATGCTGTTTACTAGGTTGATCCTTCTGGCATTCTCAAGTTGATTTCTTACAGGACTTAGGATCAACTACCTAGGGCTAGCACCATCCTCAAGCAGCTAGGACCTCTACTATAAACATCAGTCAAGAAAATTCCACACAGGCCAGCCCACATGCCAATCTGGTGGGAGTATTTTCTTAATTTAGTGTCACACTTTCTAAATAAGTTTGGCTTGGCTTGAGTTGAAAATAAATAAATAAATAAATAAATAAATAAATAAATACATATATACATAAATAACCCAGACAATTGTGACTATAATCTCTTTATCAGATGAGTAGTGTTCAATAATCTTCCTCCCGTTCTATAGGTTTTCTCTTCCTTTGACTGCTATGGAATTCAAATCTATTCAGTTTTACTTACTCCCATGGTACAATATTGCTTTTATTGGGGTCCATGCACATTTATTAAAAATCATTTTTTGCTATGGCTTCTAGTTTCTAGTAGAACAAGGATGGATCAATTGTATCCCTCTTTTTATTTTATTTATTTATTATTTTTTTTTTTTGAGAAGGGTTTCTCTGTATTGCTTTGGATGTTATCTTGGAACTCATTCTGTAGACCTTCACTCCTATATGTGTCTCAAACAAAATGATGGATAAAGAGAATGTGGCACATTTACACACTGGAGTATAACTCAGGTGATAAAAGTAAATGACTATAAAATTTGAAGGTAAGTTGATGGAACGATAAAAAAATCATCCTGAATGAGGGAACCCAGACTCAGAAAAACAAATACCGTATGGAGGAATATTTAAACTCTGCATCACCGAACTGGGCTCTTGTCTGGTAGGAAATGTTCAATACCTTCATCTTATCAAATATCCTCCCCTCGTAAGAATATTCTTACTTGTAACTAGCTAGTGATTTGTTGGGGGGGGGATGCTTTGACTTACTTTCATGAGCTCCATCCACTGTCAAATCATTTTTTTTCCCTAAAGCCACTCACTTGTTATAGATTACACTAAATTCCCAAATCATAATAGTAGATGTTTTTTTTAATTATAAAAGCCCTTCTTTTATGGGTCCTTGATATATGTATTTGGTGAGCCAAATGATTTAAGAATAAGAAAAGGGAAAAGCAAAGGTGCTTCTTTCTATTAAAGCAATGTGTATATATATAAAGGTACACTTTTAAGGTTACAGATGACCTAAGAGATATTAAAAAAATCTCTATTCATAAATAAATAAACAAAATCCCAGATTATAGTATATAGGGTAATGCCCCCCACCCCCTTTTCCCACTGTTGGACTTCAAAGTCTACCTGGGTTGGTCATACTGAGTTTGAAGCCCATCTAGATATGACAAGACTCCTCCCCTTTCCACTGACACAAGAGAGAGGACTTGGGGATTCTCTTACAAACAAAATTACTACCTGTCTTACAAAGCAAATGCAAATATTCATAAATTTCATTGATAATCAAACCACTGTCTTAGTGACAATGAGAAAACTCTTTAATCTAAATGAAACAAAAAGCTGCTGAGTGAGTTCAAACTTTCTGGAATTCTCTATTTTACTCATAGAATTGACCAGATCCAAGTAACTTTTGACATAACAATAATGGTATGCTCAAGGTAATTGAACACACAGGCAAAAACACTGTCAGAAAGCAAAGACTCACCATGACTAAAGACAAAGTTTTTGCACTATTGCCAATATTGTCTAAATTAGTGGTTCTCAACCTTCCTGATACTACAACCCTTTAATACATTTCCTCATGTTGTGGTGACTCCAATCATAAAATTATTTTAATTGCCACTTCATACCTGTAATTTTGCTACTATTCTGAACAGTAATACAAATATCTGTGTTTCTCATAGGGATCCGCCTGCCTCTGCCTCCTGAGTGCTGGTATTAAAGGCATGTGCCACCAAGGCCTGGTATTAAATCAGAATAATTGTGTCAGCTGGCACAAAATCTGTACAAGCTCAAGTCAGATTAAAATCGCTTGCTATGGAGAATAATGAATATCTGCTAGTGTTAAGCTAACATTTCTCCATATCATACAGTTCAGGATCACATGCTCAGGAAATAACCATGCCAACTATCAACATGAATCTTTCTATACCAAGTAACTAAATAAAGATAATCCCTAACAGGCATGCCAAGTGGCACAACTACTGGATGATTCCAGATACTGTCATGTTGACAATTAATAAATAATAAATGCTACATTATTTCAAGCAAGAGATGTCATAGAAGTCATAGAGTCAAATGAATTGGATCATATATGCATGACTATGAATGACTTTTAACTTTACTTAGAGAAATAGATTTGAAAACAATTGTTAATAAAAAGAAAAATAGAAGGATAACATGATTTGATTTATGCAATAATACAATTATTTCTGTATTCTTTGTAGTAATTATGCCAAATGGAGAAATAAGATTGAAGCAAAGAAAAGAGACTTGAACTAGGATTGAAAGGTTTTATGATGTATTTAAAAGTTACATGTGGTCTATATAAGGAAGAAAAAAGAGAGAGAAATAAATGCTTACTTAGGATCTTTTGGCTTGAGTCATGAAAATGATAACATTTCCTGCTTACCGAATAAGAAAGACTGAGAATAGATTACATTTTAGTTGAATGTTAATATTAAAACATTTACACATTATGGGATATATGTATATATGTGTATATATATATATATATATATATATATATATATATATATATATATATATGAAGACATGATGTATAATGTTTTTACCATGAAGAAAGTATATGTAATTGAGGAAACACTGGTTTAAAGTGAATGAACTATTGCAATGTACCACTTTAAAGTAAAAATTTTAAATGATTTTTAGCACTAAATAAAAGATAATAAAAAAGTCATAATAATATTACAAAGTGAGAGTGGGATATAGGAAGTTAACAAAGTCATTTCAACTTATGTACTAAACAGATGGTTGAGTTGACTAAGAAGTGAAACACACCAGTATAAATTTCAGAACAGAGAGGATAGATTTGAATGTGTAGATGGTAGGTTCTTTAAAGGAAATTATGTAATGGAAAAGAAAGCATATCCTAGGACTAAGATAATGGAGGTACCAATGTTACTGTAAAGTGGGAACTAGATGAAGAAATGATGACAGTGCTATCAGAAGAAAATTGCAGTGTCTAAGTGGAGAATAAGTAGAGAACTAAAATATATTAAGAAGAGAAAGGGTATATGTTACAGTTAGTACCACATGTTACCATTTACAGTGCTGACTGGAAATAAACCCAGGAATTCTTAACATGATGGTCAGTTTGGAACTTTAAAAGATAAACTTGGTTGTATCCGAAACCAAAAGCCTGATTAAAGTGAATTACGGAAGAATATTGAGATACGAATTCTAGACGCTGAAAACTGTTTCAAGACGGTTTATTGAATTAGAAGTGGAACAATTAGGAGATACATAGAAATGGATTTTAGGGTCAAAATACCTCCTATTCTTTGTTTTATAAAATCAGAGAGATTACAGAACGCCTATCTTTGTGTTAATGTGAAGAGTGACGTTCAAAGTAAAAAGGTAAGAGAGAAAAATAACCCTATTGCATTAATGTCCTTTGTAGGCAAGAAGGAATGAGATTCAGTGAACATACAGGATAAAGTCTATTTCATCTACAACAACAGGATCTCTTAGATATTCTCATGAACATGTGCCTAAATCTATAATCTAATTATTGCACTAAAATCTTTTTTAGTATTTTACCACATGGTCTAAGAAGAGTCTAGACTTTAAAGAATGTAGCTGGAGGCCTGATTAGCTACAAGAACATACTGTGTACATTGTGAGGAGACTGATGATTCAAGTGGGCTAGAACGTAGGAGTGAACCCTGCCACACTGTGCTTTTGGCCTAGTATTTTAGCTTCTCTTGATTATTCTTGGTACTCTTGGGTAGGTGGTTATTTTAGAGCATGAATCACTTCAATTACATATATTTAGTGTGCTTGAGTTTAAGGATCCTTATAAAGTGGTAATGCACTAGAAAAGCCAGCAGAGTTATTTGTGATTTTTATAGAAAAGCTTGATTCTAGTGAATGAAAAAAAAATTCTGGCTCATTTTGTGTCTATGTTTATATTTCCTGTCACAGTGTCTGCTAATTTAATTATTCACAAATAAAACAATAGTTATTTTAAGCCTTGAGTATTACATATATAAATAGCCTAAGAATTGGGATCTGAGATGGTAATCTTTCATAGTATAATTTACAATTTGACAGCAATAAAATTCTTACATAGCAATAGCAGTGCTGAAAAGGAAGAACACATTTAATTTATAATAACCAGTTACAAGAGAATAACTTTTTGAATTGTTTGGCTGACCACTTAATTGCAAGTTGTTATACCTGAATATAATGTTTCAATCTTTTTAGCCTTTAAATTAATGTTCTACTTCTAATTATTACCTGTCCACAGTAGTTTATTTTAAGGAGAATTCTAATTATTTAATCACATTAATCAACTTCTGTAAAAAACGTTTCAAATTCCTATTGTTAATCTTTTTGTATAATGATGGTGTGGAAACCGAGAAATTCTATACCTAGGACTATAGCTAGGAAAAACTAGATATCTAGAAAGAAATTTAGAAATGTTCACAGAAACATTACTTGTAATACCCCAAAACAAAGAATTCATATTTCTTCAAATAAAGAATGGTAAGTAAATATCTTATACATACAGTGAACCACCAGTTGAATATATGTGAATGAAATCAATTACAAAATCAAACATTATTCTTATTTATCTGAAATGTAAAGAATAAGCAAATCTACAACAGAAGATAGATCAGTATATAATTTTGATAAAGGTGATACTTTGTGGTGACAAATAATGGCTATGAGATTACTTTGAAGAATAATGAAATAAACAACATTAGGTACTAATTATGATTGCATAACTTTGTGAATATATAATAAATGACTAAACTATAAAATTTATTTTGTAAATACATTATAAATTATAAAACTATAAACTTTAATATAACAAACTTATAGTTAATGAATTTTGTTTTAATAAAGCTATAATTTGCTGAGGAAAGGGCATGGAAATTAATTAACCAGCATTCAAATAATACAAAAATTTAATTTCCTTTTTATTTTAAATAATATAATCCATGTGATATACTGAACATAAACAAAATGCTATGATAAATAATAGGCATTTTTGTGGACTTATTTTTATATAACCTGACTATTGAAAAGTTGATTAGAGGTCAAATGAGTACTGTAGTTTTAGAAATATTCTTCAAGTTAATTGAATTATCAGACAATGAGTGTTGATTGTACAAGGGATACGCACAGATGGATGTAAAAATGTGTTATTCCAATGCCAATTTAATATATGAAAATATATATCTAGAATATTGTGATGTTTTGTTTCATTGCTTCTTCTTTTTCACAACTTGAAAAATATGAAAGCCATAAAAACTGTATTCATAGGTAAGTTTGTGTGGATCACAGACTATTGAAAATGTTGATAGAATGGTGTTAATTTGCTATGGTCCTAGACTATTATTTATTACCAGGCAATCCAATAGTTCCAACTCTTAATTTCTTCAGCACTTTCACAAAAGTGAAGGTGTGCAAAGATAAAAATAACTGAAATACAGCAAAAGAAATGCTAAAAAAATTTAAAAAGCCCAGTTTTAAAATTAACGAGAATTTATAGTGTTTAGTTTACAAAACAGACATTAATTATCTTAGTTGAACTCCTACTACATCTTGTTTTAGGGGGAGTTTATGGCCCTATTTTTATTATTAATGGCATAATCTTAGTGGCCAGAATTCATTAGACTCTAATATCTAAGGAATGTTCTTCCCAGAAATTGAACCTTGATTTTTCCCTTGGGTTCTTTTCATGATATACTTTGCTACCAACATCTATGTCCATGTTGAGCCCAATAAAAAATGTGCTTTTGATTTTCTTTGCATGCTGCAATAGGTCTTGGTAGAGCATAAAATGATCTCTTTACATACCTTATTGTTTCTTTAAATGCTTATTGTTCATTATATTATAAGCAATGCAATTGTTACACTGTCTCTACTTAGTACTTTTATATGACTTCTCCACAGAAGAGACTTCAAAGTAGAATAATCAAATCATTGACTTTTTTGAGCCAAATAAATATAAGTTCTAGGTAGAATTTTCCCACAAAACAGCTTTGCAAACTTGTACTACTTATTTAACCTGTTTGCAGTTGTTTCCTGTATAATAAAACGATAGTAACCAAATCCATATAAAATATTCTTTTAGTTAAATATAGAGTGGATATGTCATTAACCATCCAAATATGCATAGAAAAATCACAAGTATAAATGAAATCTCTACAGGCATATGGTGTGTACACTTATGCTGCCTAATTAAAGTAATACATGTGAAGGTACTAGTACATTTTCTGGCTCATAGAAAAGGCTTCAGTCATAATAATTGCTATGATTCAAATTCTCTTCTTTCAACACTATCCCAGTGGTCTAATTCTAATTCCTCATGAATGTTAGGTTCCTTAAGAAGTTTCAATATTTGCTCATCGTATCCAGGGCTTTCTTTTTTTTTCAACAAATTTACTATAATTCTGATTTATGCATATATGTGTATATTCACTGATTGTTTCTTTCTTATTTGAAGCTATATTATGACAGAGAGAGTGCTTCTTTCATTTACCAATGTATTTCAAAGCTCAAGCTTATTGCTAACTGTATAATAGCCACTTGAATATTTTATTGAGTGGATGAAAAAACACCAAATTATCATTTATTTTCTCTATACTTGTATTCCTCAATGTGGATTATTTCCCTAATGGATAACAGTTATCAATGTCCGGGGCATATTAATAAGCCATGAATGTTAAGAAATGGCTCAGCATCTATTAGTAGAATCCATGAATGTTACTGAATGCTGTAAGATATGCAGTGCAAGCCTTAACAAAAAAAAGGAACACCCAACTTTAAAATTCTAGTAATGTAAATGTAATATACTTTCCTTATTTAGAGATATGTACAGACATATGTTGCCTTTAGGGGGTTCCCAAATAATGACAATATTAGAAAATCTATAACCATTTTCATCTTCAGTATGTTTAGAAATAAAATAGTATAATACCATTCTGCCTATTTGTATCTTGAGTATTAATCAGAAGATGACAGTCTATATGTATCATATGACTCTATATGACACTCTATATGTATTTGTTCCTCAGTTCTGTTGTGAGTGTTCTCTTGATTTTACCTTTTTTCCAAGTTAATTTTGTCTTTTCTATTAATTATTTTTCTACTAAATTAAATATTATTGAAACTATGCAGACAACTTCTGTCATGCAGATAAAAAGATATGTGTCAGTGCTCAGTATTACAAGATGCTTTTCTCATTATTGAAATAAAAGAGATTTTTGTCCTCCATAAGCTCATGACTGGTTCCACATTATATCATCATTCTGTTCTTTAAACTGTTTTATTTTCTTCTTCTTCTCTATTTTCTTTTCGTTATTTTATTTTGGATGATATTCATTGTAAAAACATATTCATATTGTTCAAAGTAAGGAAAATATATCTATAGTTTCAGGATGCCTGGTATTCATTGACTTATTGTCTACTAGGGCATTGTAATGGGTTGCCTGTGGAATCCGTAAACTATTCTGTTTCTTTATAACTGCAAATATGTGACAAGAATTATTTCTAGAATATCAAAAATAATATAAATGTATTGAGATTCATTTTCCTGAATTTTATTTAATATGAAAAAGACTCATGGTGAAAATGTGTAAGTATTGAACTGTTTTGTTGCTAATTTAACTATATAAAGTATGTATTTTAATTTTATGATAATTATTTAATGTAGAAACTAATTAACAGCACTCAGTTTGAGCTTTTAGTTTGGACTCAGAATAACATATACGTTGAAAAGTCATTTTACACTTTACAATTTGCTTCTTTATCTTTAAAATGAATTAGTAATTCTGTTTGTATAACCCATGGCTATTTGTTGCTAAAATTAGACAATTAATAATTTCAACATCTGATGTCCTATACTGGCTGTATAATTCAGTGTATATTTGTTATGTTCTCTCTTAAAGAAATTTAAGGTCTTTCATTTAATTTTATACATACATATATATGTATACATATATATATATATATATATATATATATAATCTAACTCCTGCATTATTGATAAAGGGGTGCATATTTATGTGTTTTTAAAACTTTTACTTACTTATTTTGTTCATTCTACAGACCAAACTCAGTTCCCCCCTCCACTCCTCTCCCTCCTCCTACCTCTCCCCAAGGCTCCCCCATCCATTCCTCTGATAGGGTAATGCCTCTCTCCCATAGGGAATCAGCAAAGCCTGGCATAATCAGTTAAGGCATGACCAAGCACCTGACCCCCTACCATGATTCAAAGCTGAGTAAGGCATTTTAAAAGTTTTTAAAACTGCTAAAAACATTTAGTCAAAGAAGTGAGAAATGAAGATGTATTAAAGGTAATACTGGTTTACTTAAGGATACCATATAATTAATATTCAATTCAGAAATTACAGTACCTTAAAGATTAACTTTTTGAGGGATTATTTTGATGTTGAATTCATCTCAGTTGTTAAAGTAAAGCAAACTAAGTGAATCAAATTGAACATATACAAAAGTTTACATAAACCAACAGGAAAAGTTGATGATTAATTGCCAAATAAAGAATAATCAACTGGTTCATGTAGAAGAGAAATCTAATAACCTTCTAGTTTTAATGGATGTTTCAACGTTTTAATCATTTTCTTACTCTTTTGCAATAAATTGTTAATTATATTGAAAAATGGGCATTTTAATGCTGACAATAAACATTTGCTTCAATATTAAATCTATAAATTACTGAAAGCACTCAATCACTTAAGTATTTGCTTGTAGTTGTATACATGGTAGAGTATATTTCTTTATGTTACTTAATATTCATGGTTCATAGATGTCTCAACTGTATTAATAAACTTCAGCTATTTATACTATAGGTGAACAATACTACTTAAATTACCATTATAGATTTAATAGTGTCACTTTGTTCTTATGTGTAAGGATTTTTTAATGTTAATTTTATCATATACAAACACTGTGATCATATTTATTCTCACTTATGTTCTTCCTATCTACTATCACTAACCCTTTTAACAAGGCAGTTTCCCTCTTCCATTATGTAGATAACAAACTCTCATGTATAAATGACATCATTTCTAGAAGACAGTATTTCACAGAAATCCTCCTCATTCTCTGGTTCTAAAAGAGATGTTAGAGATGCCCATCTGTAGTCAAGAAACAAATGTTACTTATTCTTAGCATTTTAGTCAGTTATAAGTATCTTCATTTAACAATAAATTTTTCAAAATGAGTTTTCTATGATCCAGGCCAGTTGGGATCAGTACTAGTCTGTGCCTATAACCATACATAACTGGAATGCATCTTAATCACATGTATACTTATAAAAATGTTACTAATACATCCTCCTAGCACATATGAACTTACCAGTCATAAGGTATTTTTTAAACAAGGTTTATAGTACCAGTCATATATTCCCTCATTGTAAGAAAATTAATCAAGATTAATTGACATCTATTCCTTAAGGCAAATAAATACTTACCATCTCCAGCTAATGCCCTTTCTTTACATCTCTGTGCAATAGTTCCATTTCTAGTTTTATAAAGTATAACAGTCAACTAGTAATAATCTATTATTCTTGAGAAAAAAGCACACTGGATCAAGCATCAAAAAGTTGAGCAACTATTAACTAACATCTCCAATATTATCAATAGGAACATGATAAAATATGATAGATGACTATACATTATAAACTACCTTTTGTAAAGTTTTGATATACATGCCAACCTTACCAAGTTTATTAGAAGAAATTCTTTTCTATTTGTTAGTCTTTGTAAAATACTTTTGGACCAATACAAAAGGATTTGATCTTCTAATACTATTCCTAACTAATTTGTTCATTTGCCTAAACATAAATTTTGTTTGGAAAATATCTGCAATTACAAAGACAGCTTCAATATGATTTATGGTGTTTGGATGTTCAAATAAGATTGATCACATCAAGATTAATGTCATATTTCTTTGCACAAATTATTTGGTAAGTTTAGCTATGAAATTATCTGAAGTCAGCTTTGTCAATTGGGAATTTTAACTAAATTCGAAAGAGCCATTACATTTAGCATATTCTGGAGCCAACATTTTTTCAGGGTAGACATAGAAAATCCTGCATGGGTACATTACCATTTGTAGACATAAATCATGGCCAGCAGGAAGGTTTACAAGTTAGGAAGTTAGCTCAGTAAAATGTTTATAGAAATTCTAAACAAACTTTACTGTCATATTGGATTTTATTTCTATTAAAGTGATAAAAAAAGATTTTCATGTTGTGCCTGGCCCTTCTCACTTGCAACCACACCTAGCAAGCAAATGTATCTGTCAAATTTCCAATGAGTTAACCATATGACCCAAACTCAGTAAAATAGCTTTTCATGGGAACAATTGTGCAGTTTAAATTTTAATTTCCTCATGTGCATTTCTTTCTGAAGTAACTACTTTTATTGTTTAAAGTTACTTCCAAGTTGTTTCTCTAATGGAATTAAATACAATTGGTCATATAGCCATACAAAGAATGGTTGGGCTACTGATTATGTCTCTTGTTAAAGGTTTCAATTTCTGGTTCCTTCTGTCTTTAAGATGCTGCTGATGAAAATACTTATTTGAAATGTGTTTTCCTCACATTTAAAGTAAAATTTTCTATTTAGAAAATACTGAAATCTATAGACAACAGAAAAGTGTGCATACTGGTGAAACTGATGCTGTGTTTAGAACAATGTAATCCATTTGTTTCACCATGCACAAAACTCAATTCTTTATATATATATATATATATATATATATATATATATATATATATACACATATGGATATATATATATATTCACATCTATACATATATATACATGCACATATGTATATATCTATATATATATATATATATGTATCATAAGTCTTTTATTGGCTGTTATTTTGTTGAGGGGTAAATAGGAAGTTTTAGGACATTTCAGTTATAGTTTTTTTATTATTTTATTTATTCAGAGACTTTCTTTTTTTTAAATGAAAACAAACATTTATAAACAATATTTGGGAACTTGGGCATCCTTCTTTCCAAACTGCTTCCTGCTGGTAGGGGGAGCTGTCATGGGGGTATCCTAAGAAGACTCAGAAATCCTGGCTGTAGTGGTCTGCAAGGCTTCATTGTCCCATTGACGTTGCTTCAGGGGGTCTTGCTCTATCAAACCAAATTACTCTGGAAGGAATCCACAGCTTTTCATTTTCTGTGGAAACAAATTTAGAAATCCATTTCCCCAGTAACTTGTCCTTAGGTTTAAATTTTGAAGTCAAAGCATTTTGTATATATATATATATATATATATATATATATATATATATATGTATATGTATATATTTAAATATATATATATATTTAATCCAGCAGCATTTTTTCCTTCTTTTTTTATTCATAATATAATTTAAATTTTTTCCATGTGGTTGCCAGTTTCCTCTCCCTTGCTTCCTCCCTCCCTCCCTGTCTCCCTCCCTCTTACCTTCTTTCCCCTGTGTCATGCACCCTGGCCATCCCCCTACCCCTATTCCACTTGTAGGGCTATGGTATCCAGGTTGGGTCATGTAAGTCATGTAAGTCATTTGAAGTAGGTACTAGGACTTCTCTCCTGTCTCTAGGTTAAGGGGGTATCCCTTCATGGGGGATGTGTCCCCAAGGTCCTTTTGTGCACCAGGTATACATCCTGTTTCTACTGTCTGAGGTCCCTAAGGCTGCTCAGTCCTTCTAGCTGAGACCCATATTCAGGGGGTCTGAGTCAGTCCCATGCTGGGTTCCTAGCCATCAGTCTCAGGGGCTCAAGCTCCTCCTTGTTTAAGTCAGATGTCTTCGTGTGTTTCTGCAACCTGGTCTTGTTCTCTCTCTTTGCATCTGGATACTAGTTCAACTCAGTGTTTGGTTATGGGTGTTTGCTTCTGTTTCCAACAGGTACTAGATGAGGACACTGTGATGGTTGATAATTTAGTTGATGATCTCACTATCAGGGAAGGGCATTTATGGTAGCCTTTCCATGGTTGTTTGAATTATTAGTTGGAGTCAGTCTTTTAGTTCTCTAGACCTTTATTTAGGTTCAGTTTTCTCTTCAAACCAATAATGGCATGCTCTTTTATGTCCCCCCCCTCACCCTGACTCACTATATCTAGTCACATGTGTTTTCCTCTCGTCCCCTTCTCTTTTTCCTAGTTCTCTCTCCATTCACGGCTCCCCCCATTTCCCATGTGCTCTGGGGGACTTGTTCCTTCCCCCTTTTGTGAGGGACCATATATGAATCTCTTAGAATATACCTTGTATCCCAGTTCGTCTGGTGGTGTGTATTATAGGCTGGTGATCTTTGCTCCACGTCTGAAATCCACATATGAGTGAGTACATACCCTGTTCCTCTTTTTGTGACTGATTTCTTTCTCAGCCTCTTTTTTGTCTGAATAAAGTAGGGCTACTGATTTTTTTGAGTTTATCTTGTATCCTGCTAGTTTGCTGAAGGTGTTTATCAGCTGTAGGAATTCCTTCAGAAGACCAGATAAGATGAACCTTACAGAAGAGAAAATAGGGAACAGGTTTGAACTCAGCAGCACAGACAAGGGCTTTCTGAGCAGGACCTTGATATTATAGTCATTAAGATGAAAAATTAGTAATTGAAACCTCATGATCCTAAATGTAAAGGAAACCATCATTCAAGTACAGCAGCAGCCTAAAGAATGGCCAAAAGTCTTTACCAATGATTTATTGTAGAGCAATAGTATTTAGACTACATAAAGAACAACAACATAACCCTGAACATAAAAAATATTCAATTAAAAAATAGACCACAAAACTAAATATAGAGTTCCCCAAAGATGAAACACAAATGGTTAAAGAAAAAATTTTTGACACTTAGAAAATATATACTTTTAAAATTGTTTTTGAGAATGTAATGTAATTATCACAGCATGGCATGACAACACTATGGGTGCAGTAGTGGTACACATACTTTGACAGTAGCCAACAGCTCTATAATTAGACATAAAATCTGCTCAAGTAAAAGAAACCATGCCTGTTACTGGAAACCTAGCTAATTGTTCAGTGCAAGCAAAGTCCTAGTTGTTGGAGGAAAACCTATAGCAATACTTTACTAACCCAGTATAAACCATGAAAATAATCTTAACATTTGTCCTTATACCCACAGATGGCAAATACTTTTTAAAATAAATGCTCAATATTATTACTAGGAAAATTCAAACTTAAAACTAATTTGAGATTTGATCTTACCCCAATCAGAATGGCCAAAAACCCACTAAACAAATGACAACACATGCTAACAAGAAACATTTACCCTTTGCCGGGTAAATCAGTTTCTTCAATTGAATGTCACTAGGCATACCAAACACATACCATGGTGTGCCTCATGCTTGGAGTAGTTGATCAACTCTGTTGTTAGTGGTAAGAGTGGTGTGTGTATGTGTGTGTGTGCACACTATTGGTTTTGTGTTGGTAATTTTTGTTCTATTTGTTTTATTATGTTTTGTGTGTTCTTTGTTGTTTGCTTCTTTTTGTTTTGTTTTGTTGGTCAATTTTGGTTTTGTTTGTTGGTATTTAGGCTTTTCTTTTATGACAGAAAAAATATGAAGTTGGGTGGGCTGAGATGGCAAGGATTTGAGAAGAATTCAGAGAGAGGAAATACTTTGATCAAATTATATTTTGTGATCATTATAATTTGAAATAAAAAAACAAAACTCTATACTTTGTTCATTGAAAATCATGACTTGTGTCTTTGCATAAATAAGTTAAAATTAAGAATTCTATTCTTTATTATTTCTCCTTTCTTCTTTTAGAAACTTTACCTTGAATCATGACCATAGACTGCAAATATTCAGATATAAATGGTCAGTCATTTTTATGTTTTTGTATTTTTGTACAGTCAGTTTATAAGTTCTTTTAAAATATTCCTTGATAGTCTTTTTCTTTCTTTAATGTCCCAATTCTGTTTCAGCCAAAAATCATAGAATTATAGTGCTTAATAGGCTCTCCTCTTTTTTTCCTCCAATACATTTTTTGTTTCTGCTTAAGCATCTCTCATCATTCTTATGACCATGTGCTTAAAGAACTGTCAAAGATTACTTTCTAGTGTGCTGTAGTGATATATTGCTCATGATTTTTAAAAAACACTGGAGATAAAAATATCAAAGCAGCCACACTAGTTAGCTATAGAAGCTAGGTAGTGGTGGTACACAGCTTTAATCCCAGGACTCAGGATTAAGAGGTAGAGGGATCTCTGAGTCCAAGACCAGCCGGCACTACTGGAGAGTGAGAGTTCATGCCTTTAATCCCAGGAATTAGAGAGGTATGCAGTCTGAGATCAGTTTCTAGCCACATTGAGGAGAACATGTCAGTAGGAATGAATCTGAGGAGCAGTGAAGTAGGGAACAGTTTGAGCTGATTCGAGGTACAGACAAGAACTAGGGGCTGCCTGTTTTGCTTTTCTGGTCTTCATCTTGAAGCTTGAACCCCAATATCTGTCTTTGGGTCTATAATTTATCATGTTACAGGATGTTCTATTGTACTTTGTCTTCACTGTGATTAATTTCTGTGTTTGACTCCCATATATTTTTTTTCATCACTGTGGCAGATATCTGAGAGAGCAACTTAAAAGGGAAAATATGTATTTTGGCTAATTCATTTTATCCATGATTCACACTCTCATTGATGTCTGCAGAAGGTGAGTAGAATAGAGCTCCTCACCTTATGACACCAAGGAATCAGGATCAATGAAGAGTTCATAATCAAAGTAGTTTTCAGAGATATGATGACAGTTACATAGCTTTCTAAATTTGTCCTCATTACCTACTTCCTATGATGTCCCAATAATGTTACCACATCATAAATCTATGAAATATAAACTTATTCCTGAAGTCAGTCCTTATGATTCATCTTTTCCCCCAAATTCAGTCATTTTGCAACTGAGCATTTAACATAGTAACCTCCAGGAGATTTTTATGTCCAAAGACATAATAGCTTTCTTTTTTTTTAGAATCAGTTCATTCCAGTCTATAGCTACATACCCAGAATTACATGCATAGCATACATTTAATTTGATGGGCTACTAAAATAACAAGAAATAGAAGATATGAAGTTTAAGGAAGTAAGGTGGTAGAAGTAAAGCTGGTAGCAGTTAAGAAGAAGAATTAAGTTTCTCAGATTAATAAATACTTATTTTAAAGATCTTTTCTCCATTGGAAACTAGAAAATGGTATTCCTTTAATGTAACATTTTCAGTAAGTATAAGATGAATTTATAGTTTATATTTTTTATTAATTTTTATTTAATTAAAAGCAATTTTATTTTACATACCAGTTCCAGTTCCATCTTTCTCCTGTCCTCCCATTCCCCCACTAACCCCCATCCCATTCCATTTCTGCTTCCCAGGGAGGGTGAGGCCTTCCATAGGGTATCATCAATGACTGTCACATCATTTGGGGCAACACCTATGCCCTCCCCTGAGTATCCAGGCCAGGAGAGTATCACTCCATTAGGAATGGCTTTTCCAAACCCATTTATGCACTAAGGATAAACAATGGTTCCACTGTCTGCGGCCTTATATTATCCCCAAACCTACCCTACCTCTAACTGACACCCATGTTCAGGATGCCTGGTTCAGTCTTATGCTGGTTATCCATGTGTCAGATTGGGGTCCTTGAGCTTTCACTTTCTCAGGTCAGTTGTTTTTGTGGGTTTCCCCAGCATGATCTTTACCCCTTTGCTCATCATTCCTTCATCACTACAACTAGAATCCAAGAGGATTCTTTGGATCTTTCAGCCATGATAATAATAAAATTGTAGCAATATATTTTTCTGTGAGCTTTTAACAGTGGCCATGCCTTTGGGGCATGGTTACAAGTGAGGACATGATCCATTAAAGGGGGAGCATCAGAGAAGGGGGCAGGGGTTGAGGTCAGGGAGAGCATCAGAGAGGCATAGTCTGCATCTTTGGAACAGGAACAGTACAACAGTCACTCACTGTTTTCTGTGTTAGTTCTTCCCCCAATAAAACACCCCTTGTAATTTATGCTGGGTCTGGTGAATACAAAATTTCTACACCTAGAAAAAATGATGGGGTTTCATGATAATATTCTGGCCACATTCAAGAAAACTGAGAGCCCAAGTAGTACAAGTGCAGAAATGGAAACTGCTGATTCTGAAGAAGCTATGTCACATTTGTCGTTGGCTAAATGTCAATATTTTCTCTCCCCAGAAAGAGTTCATTTAAAAGCTTTGTTTCAAAGACACTGCCCCCTATATTCTATCCCATCTCAACAAGTTGGATGCCCAAGATTTATCTCGGATAGCGAAAACTCATCCAATATATCCTGACACACAGGGAATGCACAGCAAATACTTTTAATCCCCTATAATTTACCTCTGGAGAATTTGATATCTTAATTCATAACAGAACACAAGTACTTAAACATAAGTGAAATGTAAATTCCCAGGGAAAACATACTCTATCTATGGGCATGTATCCTTATTAACAGAAATGAAACTGGGTTATATTGATGATAGAGACTAAATCACATCTTCCTGACATCCTGAGTATTAGTCATGAAATGAGAGAGAGAGGGGTGGACATAAAAGAGGGTTTGAAGAGAAAACTGAACCTAAAGAAAGGTCTAGAGACCTACAAGACTGACTCCAACTAACAATTCGAGCAACAGTGGAAAGGCTACCATAAATGCCCTTCCCTGATAGTGAGATCATCAACTAAATTATTCACCATCATGGAGCCCTCATCTACTACCTGTTGGAAAAAGAAGCAAATGCCCATAACTAAACACCCAGTCGAACTAGAATCCAGATGCAAAGAGAGAGGACAAGACCAGGTTGCAGAAACACACAGACAGCTGACCTGAACAAGGAGGAGCTAATGCCCCCCTCAGACTGATGACTAGGAACCCAGCATGGGACTGACTCAGACCCCCTGAATATGGGTCTTAGCTCGAAGGACTGAACACTCTGTGGGGACCTCAGTCAGTAGAAATAGGATCTATTCTTGGTGCACAAAAGGACCTTGAGGACACTCCCCCATGGAGGAATAACCCTTTAACCTAGAGACAGGAGAGAAGTCCTAGTACCTACTTCAAATGACTTGACAGATTTACATAACCAAACTTGGATAGTATAGTCCTACAAGTGGAATGGGGATAGGGGATGGGAGGGGAGGGTGGCCAGGGTGCATGTCACAAGGGAAAGATGGTAAAAGGAGGGAGGGAGGAAAGGAGGGGGGAGGGAGGAAGGGATAGGAAACTGGGATTGACATGTAAAAATTTTAAATTATATTATTCATAAAATAATAAATAAAAAAGACAGAATGTGCCTGGATGTGGTGGCACACGCCTTTAATTCTAGCACTCAGGAGACAGAGGCAAACAAATCTCTGTGATTTCAAAGTAAACCTGGTATGCACAGTGAATTCCAGGACAGATAAAAGTTATAACAGAGAAACCCTTTCTCAAAATATGTAAAAATAGAAGTAGAAGAAGTAGAGTAATAAAATAAGCCACTTAAAGTTGGACAGCACAGAGAAACTTTGGATATTCTATGTTGTTCTGTTATCTTTAAAAGTTTTGACTGCTAAGAAAATAACACCTGTTAAAAGAAATGCTGCTATATTAATTCCATTTATATATTTTAAAAATTCTTTGACTCCAAAATTTAAGTCCAAGGACAAGTTCCTAATTTTGTTTCAGAAAATGAAAAGCTGTGGATTCCTTCTAGACTAATGTGGTTTGATCAAGCAAGACCCCCTGATGCAACATCAATGAGACAATGCAGCCTTGTAGACTACTACAGCCAGGATTTCTGTGTCTTCTTAGGATCCCCCATGACAGCGCCCCCTACCAGCAAAAAGCAGTTTGGAAAGAACTACACCCAAATTCCAAATTATACATGTTAGTTTTCATTTAAGCGCGCTTAGTTTTAAATGGTTAATGACCACAAACAATCTTTTTAAAGGTAAAAAGGTAAAATTATGATATAGATATGAATGCTTTGTTTTGGAATGGATTTTCATTTATTGATAAAATTTAAGGTCAATTTTGTGATATGTACATTTCTCCTCTTGTTTAGGTATTGTGTTTATATAGCTCAGTTAGAAATGTATTGTATAATTTAATGCAGATTTTTATTACCCATACTAGTCAAAACTTATAGTTAGGTGAGTTAGGTTTTCTAGATATATATAGAGATGTATTTGAGATGCATAGGCATTCTTCAAATCTTTCAAAGACCTACAGAATATGGCATTTAAAATGGTTTAGGGATTTTCTTGACATTGAGACATAACTGCCTCTGGCAACACCACATTCATCAGATAGGAAGATGGACATTGAAGAAATTTGTTATGAAGTTTGCTTTTAGTATGGCACGACTAGCCATTTGAGCATGGTACTGCTCTTGTCTAGACTGTTTGACTATATGCTGAATAAACTGGACATGCAGGACCTACGGGAAAGTGACAGGAAACAAGATGGACAGTGCTACAGGGTTTCTGCTTCATGAAAGAGTCTGCCAGACACACTATGGCCTATGGACTGAAGATGGAACATTACAGAAGAACTTTGGGTAACTGACCAGGCAGTGAGTTGTCTCTGTCATTCTAGAGTTTATATATTATCCTTCTCTGGTCTTAGATAGAGTTGAAGACAGATAGTTATGGTTATAGTTTTCCTTAGTTAGGATTAAAGATAAGTTACATATAGGACTTTAGACTCACAAAGATAGGATAGATGATATTTTCTTTAAGTCTTACTAAATGTTACTGGACTAAATATTATTAACTGTGATTCTTATTTGTTAACTGTTGTATGATATATTTTGCTATGTTAAGGTTAAAACCCTTTTTAATTTAGGCAGAAAAGAGGAGATGATGGGAGATGTTATTCTGTAAATATGCTTCTCTTAAGTACAGGCAAAAAATGTCGTTAATTTGTTTAGGTTTCTTATCTGAGGTCCCACTAATTCATCCATGAGAACTTAGAAAGGGTACAGACATAATAGACTGATATGTGGTAACAAAATTTGGAAAGACAAGCCTAGATCATGGATTAATGACAGAATGAATGGAGCACTTGATCTAATTCTTGTCTTGGTCAAATACAACTGTTTTTAACACCCTTTTGAAAAAGACCCAAATGGACATTATAAATACGTAAATAACTAATGGAATTATTTATTATTTAAATCATTTTTATATTTTGTTTTCTAAGTATTATCAAAAAACCAAAAATAAAGTTATATATATTATTCCCTAATAATTATATTAATTAAGACCATATTTTATTGTTATGCTTTTACTTTATTTTCAAAGCAATATTTGCCTTATTCCTAATCTATTTTTTACTATTAAGTATAATGCTAATATTTAATAAGAAAATGGGGTTCTCTAACTTTTTTCTAATAACTATGCTCAATGGGGAATATAAGAGATGTTCAATTTGATGAATAAATAAAAATATGCAAATTAAAACAGTAACAAAACAAAATTTCCCACTTATCATAGCGAACATTAAAAAGATTGATAATAGTTGGTGTAGTTATTAAAGAAGAGATACTGATATTTTGCCCTAATTTTAAAATTTCCGAAAGTATAGTTTTAATTTTCTTTTTAATGTCACATGCATTCATGAACAGAGTTTGTTTTTCCTTCAAGCATTTATGAAGATTCTCTTTGAATGTGGTTATTAATCAATTGCTTAAATATGATTTTAGAACATGGGCTATCCATTTTTCCATGTTTCATATTTACTGTTTTACTACAGTTTGACTAGTAAATTTTTTTACCATTTTATTACACCAAATATGCTGTTACATAAAGCACATCTGTTTCCATATAATAAAATATCTGACACTTGTGCACTGTTCTGTATTTGAGGTTAACAAATCACTATGTGTAACATATTTGAGTAGCCACTGGGTCTGAAAAACAATTTTGAACACTTAGCCAGATCTATCTAATTTTCACTACACTTTTGCACAGCAGCAAAACTACATAAATAATTCAACTACTCTTAGACAAAGAATTGGGGTGTCAGTTAAGGGTTTTTCTCTCACTATTAGAGTTTATTTGTTTTATAAATATCTAGTTAATTTATTTTTACTTTTAAGTATACCCCAGTATTACTTATTTGCCTCATAAAATATATGGTTATTTAGCAAAATGTCACTTCCTCATTTGCTATTTTTGTCTTGACTTATACTTACATGTGATATTGTTACTGTTACAAATGATAAATGTGTGTTTTGGCAAGTATTTTGGGAATACCTTATTATTAACTTCTTTACTGAGTTGAGAGCATGTGTTGGGAATATTCTGAATATCCCAGCTCATAGAAACAAGCAAATTATGTTCTAAATACACTGACTTGAGTTCAGACCTCAGTTTTCTAATTGTCTTACAGAAGAGTGAGTAAAAATTTCCCTTCTTCATTCAGTGCTCATATCATTAGAACATTAGCCATCAGTAAATTTCTAATAATGTTATTTTATGTTCAAGCATCTTTTGTCCTTTTACTTTAGAAATTAACAAACTGTCTCCTATAGCCCTAGTTTTCATACTTTCTTTATGTACCAGTTCAACATTTTTAAAGGCAAAATGAAGAAAGTACAAAAGTATATTTGGTACAAAAATATTTACAGTTATATATTTGTATATGACATCTTGATTCTTATAAAAATACCTAAATGTTTATGATTATACTTGTTTGTTTTTAAGATATTATGGTTCTATACTGATTCTTTATAAATTGTACTTAAATAACTAAGTAATTAACTACTGTCATAAAATTTGAAAGTGAAAAACATATTTTAGCAAGATTACACAAATTCTATGAAGATATTTGCATTATATTTTCCTTTGATATTTTATTGAAATTAGATTATGTTCTGATACAATATATCCCCAACACACTTCCCCTCCATCTCTGTAAGCCTGCTTAGTTGATTTTATGAGCCATGTTCTATTGATTTTTTTAAAATTTGTCAACACGGAAGCAAATAAACATAATAACATTTTTACTGTAATTCTTAAACACATCCAGATTTTCAATTCCATATTGTGTATGCTGTCTTATTCTGATATTCAATCTGCTTTTTTACATTGTCAATATTGAATCAACTTTTTAAACACGTACTTACTATTTGATATTATAAGTTTTCACTTTAGGCAAGAAATTAATAAAATTAATGAATGGCAATCATAAATGTATTTTCCATCAGAACAATGATTTCTGGTAACATAAATCTAATTAGTAATATGATTTTCTTCACAATGCACAAACTGTATTTTATTTATAATAATTACACAATTCCTGGCATGGTTTCCTGTTTGACTCATCTTCACATTCTTCAAATACACAGGTAGACCATATCATGATAATATCTGGTTCTATCACACATAAAAAACAAATGGCTTGTATTTGAAAATAACCTCTATGAAGGAAATAGACAAATTGGCTCATTTCTCTTTCTTTTGGCAGATTGTATGCAATAAAATAATGAAAAATGTACAAATTTAAGCAGGGGAAAATGTTAATTGTCCAAATGTTAGTAGTAACTGATGAAATTGCTTGTGTAATGATGTCTGTCAGGAGGGTGATTTTGTAAAGGGCAATTAGTCTCACCAGAAAACACTTATTGAAATTTATTTGTAGTGAAATGAACCTAAAAGTATTGTATCAACTGTATTTGAAAATTAAGCTCAATTGAAAGCTGCCTAAAGAATAGGCATACTATACTTGTGGACTTAGCAGTCTTAATTAAATGCTCATTATCTAGTACTTCCTCATAACAAAATTCTCTCAGGATATGAAGCACCATATTTATCAAATTTAAAAAATCTACAGAGAAAATGAATCACCTTGAGTATTTTACATACCATATGCACATTAAGTACTACATTCACCAGTAGACATTTTATGTCTTCAAACATTACTTTGTACCATCAATGTTCCATGAAGGATTCATGATTATAACTGCTTAGTTCAAAATCCTTGACATCATCCTACTCAATATTAAGATAAATAAGAATTAAATATTAACTTTGTCAATTTTGTCATGAAGTTATAGAGATACATTTTTTGTTTTTTTATTTTATTTTTATTTTAAATATCTATACCAGTTTATTCTCCCTTCCTCTCTCCCTCCCTCCCTCCCTCCCTCCCTCCCTCCCTCCCTCCCTCCCTTCCTCCATGCCTCCCTCTTTCCCTCTCATCCACCCTCTCATGCTCCCCGACCACCCTCCCATCCCATCTCCCCCACACTCCACATGTAGGGTGATGCCTTCCAGGAAGGGTCAACAAAATCTGTCAAGTCATTTGTAGTAGGAGTAGGGACTAGGACTTCTCTCCTGTCTCTAGGTTAAGGGAGTGTCTCTCCATGGGGGATGTGCTCCCAAAGTCTTTTTGTACACCAGAGATACATCCTGGTTCCACTGCCCAGGCCTTCTAGCTTAGACCCATGTTCAGGGGGTCTGAGTCAGTCCCTTGCTGGATTCCCAGCTATCTATCAGTCTGGGGGCACATTAGCTCCTCCTTGTTCAGGTGAGTTGTATCCTTGTACTTCTGTAGCTTGGTCTTGTCCTCCCTCTCTACAACTGGATTCCAGTTCAGCTAACTGTTTAGTTGTGGGTGTCTGCTTCTGTTTCCATCAGCTACTTGATGAGGGCTCTATGATGGTGGATAAGTTAGTCATCAATCTCAATCTCATTATCAGGGAAGGGCATTTAAGATAGCCTTTCCACTTTTGCTCAAATTGTTAGTTGGGGTCAGTCTTGTAGGTCTCTGGACATTTCTCTAGAGTCAGTTTTCTCTTCAAACCTATAATGGCTCCCTCTTTTATTCTCTCTCTCTCTCTCTCTCTCTCTCTCTCTCTCTCTCTCTCTCTCTCTCTCTCTCTTATCTCTTCCTCCCCTGACTCAATCTTCTTAGTCCCATGTGCTTTCCTCTCCTCACCTTCTTTTTCTCAGTTGCCTCTCCACTCACTGCACCTCCCGCACTCCCCATATGCTCAGGAGATCTTGTTCCTTTCCCATTCTGTGAAAGGCCTTATGTGAATCTCTTAGAATCCTCATTGACCCCAAAAAACTCTACCAGACAACTCTTATAGCTGATAAACACCTTCAGAAAACTAACAGGATAAAAGGTAAACTCAAAAACATCAGTAACCCTTCTATATACAGAAAAAAAGGGACTGAGAAAGAAATCAGAGAAACATCACCCTTTACAATAGCCACAAACAACATAAAGTATCTCGGGGTAATGCTTACCGAACAAGTGAAAGACTTATAAAATGGAGATAAAACATTTGCAGTTTTACCAAGTGAGTAAAAATAAAACCCTTGATTTTAGTTTAAGAATTTGAAAATATATGCTATTTAAAGTCACTTGGGAAAACACAAAATTAGAAAATTGAACTTAATATTACATAATTAAGGGGTTTCTTTGTGCTTTGATTAAGACATATACTAGAGAAGGACATGCATTGATTGACACCTTAGATCTTCAATTTAATCTCTGAAAATTTAGAAAGATTCCTGAACCCCTCTTTTTATCATTTGTTTTATTTTTTGATTATAATATTATTACATCGTTTCCCCCTTCCCTTTCTTCCTTCTAAACCTCTGGTTTCTTATCACTAATATTCTAGGAACATTTAAAAGAAGAGGTATTTTGAGTTGTAAATGACAGTGTGAGGATTCTGCATATTTGAAATCTTTGAAACTGGGATAAACCATAGGTAATATTATAGTGTGTGTTCTTAGAAAGTGGAAATTTAATTCCTCCACACATGTCAAAAGATCATACAAATCCTTTCTTCCTAATCTTTGATCCCTGTATCCAACCTCAATATTAATAATCTTACTGCATCTTTTGGTCTGTCTTTACATGTAAAATTTATACATAACTAAATGAGATTACCATATTTTTACTTTTTTATTTTTCATAATTTTTCAAATTTAAATTTGAAACCAGCTTGTTTTACATATCAGACCCAGTTCCTGCACCCTCCCATCATCCTCTGTTTTCCCCACCAACTGCCATCACATCCCCTTTCTGCTCCCTAGGGAGGGTGAGGCCTTCCATGGGGAGTTTTCAAAGTCTGCCATATCATTTAGAGCAGGACCCAGGCCCTCCCCTACGCGTCTAGGCTGAGGGAGTATCCCTCTAAGTGGAATGGGCACCCAAATTCCATTTGTTTATGAGGGATAAATACTGATCCATTACCAGAGACCCCATAGACTGCCCAGTCCTCCCAACTAACACCACATTAATGGAATCTAGAGCAGTCCTATCCTGGTTTCCTAGCTATCATGCTATAGTCTATGAGCTCCCCCTCGTTCAGATCAGCAGTTTCTATGAACTTCTCCAGCCTGGTCTTGACCCCTTTGCTCATCACTCCTCCCATTCTACAACTGGATTCCATGAGTTTGGCTCAGTGTTTAGCTGTGGGTGTCTGCTTGTGCTTCTATCAGCTACTAGATGAAGGCTCTAGGATGGCATATAAGGTAGTCATCAATTCAACTATAATTAGTGGCTATATAATATATGGCAGCCAACATGCCAATTATCCTACTTACTTAAACTCTGATAACATTCAAGATATTATATGAAGTAGATGAGATGAAATGAGATAAAAATGTGAGTCACAACGATTATAAGGAATTCTTGCAAAAATCACACAGCTAGAAAATGTTGGAATGGAGATTTGAATTGTGGTATCCTTAGTTTCTTACCTTGAACAGTAAGGTTATATGACTCCAAAATACACTTATACTCTGTGTTTTAATTGTGTTTCTATTGCTGTGGTTAACAGTGTGAACAAAAGAAACTTGAGGTTTAGGAAGAGGTTTTATTTCATTTTACAGTCTGAGGTCCTGCATGATGAAGGTCAGAAGAAGAATTCCAGGCAGAAAGCTGGAGGCAAGAACTGAATCAGATGCCATGGTTTGCTATCCGTGGCTTGCTCAGCCTAATTTTCATATACTGCTCATATGCCTACTCATAACTAAAAAATATCCATATATGTCAGTCATATATTGGAGGCATTGTCTCAACTGAAGTTAATGTCTGGCTTATTTCAAGTTGACAAAAACATCACACAAATAAATATTAGGGTAGTGTTACCATTATATAAGTAACAAAAATACTGGGACCTTTTCCAAGAAAAGCAATGTCTTTCTTGGATTTATCCATAAATTAGGATAAGATACATAGTAAAACACCTTGAAATAATTGGTAATTTGGAATTAAATTGGCATAGTTGCATTAACCTGTGACTAGGCAGATTATAATGCCTAAGATAGAGCCAACTAACAACACTTTGCTAAATGAACACAGAATTAAACTGATTCATAATTACTTGCTGCTATATACGTAGATTAGTGCATATCACAATTGTCATTAGACAATTTGCCTTTTGCAGTAAATGGTGATTAACCCAAAACTTATAACTGATCAATGTGAAGACTAAAAGAGATTGAAGAATTCTAAGCCTTAATTGGGACATCTATATCACAACCCTACAACCCAAGGCTCAGGTGTCATAGCAAAAGAGGGAAAAATATTTTAAGAGCCTGAGGTAAGGGTTGACTCTAAATAAATATTGTTTTATGTATACAGCAAGGTTGTTTCATATATAAATTGACAGCAATTGAGGTAACATGCAAAGATCTATGAAGACAAGTCAAACCAAATTATAGTATATAGAGAGGAGAGCACACAAAATCCTACCCTTAGCTGTGGACTTATTAGCAGTGGATAGCTGCTGACAGCTCTTTAAAGGTGAGGCCCCTGTTTAGTAGATGACCTTCCAGTAAAGACCACACATACAATTGTATATGGGAAACATAATCTATACATGGTGACTTCTTCCTTCCTTTTTTTTGTAAATGAGAACAACGGTTATCATGTTTGGTGGGTAGGAAAGGGAGTTAGATTTAGGAGAAGTGCAGGGAGGATATGAATATATTAAAGTCTCTTACAACATTCTCAAAGAGCTAATAAAATTAAGAAAATAAAATAAAGGAAAGGCTTTTAGAAGGTCAATAAGCCAGGACCTTTGTGAATGGGTTTAAGGATTTTTCTAAAAGGTCTTGATAAAATGAACTCACATCTCTTACCTCTTCTGCCCCTTCTGCCGCATACAAGGTAACATAATTCCTCTTCAGAAGATGCAGCAACTTTCCTTGGGAATACAGAGAGCAGTCCTCACAGACACTGGACCTGCTATTTATCTGGAACATTTCAATATTCAGAACCACACAGAGTCTGTCACTGTGGCTTTTAGGTAAACTGAGTCTGTGATGTTTTTATTGTAGCAATACAAACATGTGAATTCATGTGTTGAATTACTTTGATTTTAACATGATAATCCTACTCTTCCTTGTTGGGAAACACAAAATTTAATTTTTGTGTTTAAGGGAAATTATTATATTCCCATGTTGATATCATAAAATAACTTCCAATTAAAACACTTTCTGAAATTTCTCATACATATTTTAATTAAAACTTTCAGTATGAATATTAATAAATAAATCTATGTTTAGAGTTTTAGTTTTCAGAAAATAAGCAAGTCTTAAAATATCATTGTTCTTTTCAAAACAAAAGCACTTCTTATTGTAAATGTTGCCTTACTTTGTTTTCTTAATGTGATTCATTATTATTAATTAGAAGGAACATACTTTAATTTCTAAAGGTTATTACTTTGCTTCATAATCACACCACTTTTCTCATTTTTTCCAGATTGTTTAATAAATATATTATGATTACAATTCTCCCCCAACTCATATTGCAATAATATTTTAGTATACTGTGTGACAATCAGAAGATGCCTGCATAATGCATCTTGTGATTGGTATAATGAAGAGCTGAATGGCCAATAGTTAGGCTGGAGAGGATAGCCAGGACTTCTTGGCAGAGATGAGTACTCTGGGAAAGAATCTGAGGAAGTAGGACATATGGTATTGAGGAGAGGTAATGAGCCATGTGGTAGGACATAGATTAATATAAGTGGATTAATTTACATTTTAAAAGGTTGTAAAGAAAACCCTAAGCTTTCATAATTAAAAAATGTCTAGGTATCAGGTGTCATTATTTAGGAGCTGACAGTCCAAAGAAAGACTGGCTACAAACTCCTCCCAGATTATGTATCTTATTAGAAAAAAAGCAAACACATAAGTAATAATAATAATAATAATAACAATAACAACAACATAAAATAAGAACAAACATATCAGAATAGGACAAAAGAAACAGAAAACAAAGAAGAAAAGAAAAGGCTTAAAAGACACATAGTGGTGCAGAGGGAAATATTTGCACACACAGAAATCCCATAAAAACACAAAACCAAAACTAATAATATGCACAAAATGGGCCTATAAGCTAAATAATGATGATAACAATATTATTAATTATTATTATTAATTATTATTATTAATAATATATATATACTTAAAATGTCCTTACTATATATTAGAAAACCAAGGCCTTAGAAAGAGGTCATTGAGTTTTTTTTTTTTGTTGGCTATCCAGTGCTGTATGTGGGACCTGCCCTGAAGTGTTATTTTATCACCAGTGAGACTCTGTTGGAAAAAAGTTATTGTTCCCTTGTGCTTATCAATTTTAGATATTTTCTGGGTTAAGGATGAAAAATTGTGTTGATTCTTCTCTCAGTCCTAGGACCCCATTTAGTGCAGATCCATGCTGCCTTATGCATACTGCCACAGTCTTTGTGTTTCTCTTCTCTCTTGAGAAATAATATCACTATTTAGACAAGATTGAGTCAAATTTACCATCCTCCTGACTCTATTGCCTAAATGCCAGAATTATAGGCATGCACAATCATGTCTAATTATAATACTCTTATTACGGTAATTGTAATAAATGGCATGCATTTTAAGTGTCATTTATATATTGGTCATCCTATCATAGCAAATAATAACTGTTGTGTTTTGTCACTTATAATTCAAAATCTGCTCCCTTTTGTGATGTTTCAGAATTATGAACTTTAGTTAAAAAGAGCATGAACAATGAGTTATTTATTTTTATTTTAGATCTGAGAGACAACAGGATAGTAGGTCCTCTATTAAGTGAAATTGGATATTTTTTGATAAGTTATTACACACACACACACCCATATATATATGGGTGTGTTTGTGTGTCATATATTTTGATCACATACCACTATTCTCCTTTATATCTAGATAGATACGTAGATAGATAGATAGCATAACAACAATTAAACAAATGTAAGACATGCATTTGAAAGAGAACAAGTATAGATGGAATTTTTGGAGGCAAGTAATGGAAGTAGTAAAGAGTATAATGATATTATAATCTAACAAGATTTAAAACTTCATTATATACAAACAAGAAAAATTGAAACAAATTTTATTAAAGAATATTAAGACATAAAACAGCATGCTTATAAGCATTAACTTTATAAATCAAATGAAATGATCACATAGTTATTGTGATTTGAATAGGTAAGGCCTTCATAGTTTTGTTGAAACCTTGGCCCGTAAGGAGTGGCACTCTTAAGAGGTGTGGTCTAAAAGTTGTGTTGGCAGAATTGTGTCACTTTGAAGGCAGGCTTTGAGGTGTCATATAGGCTCAAGATATACCAGTGCACAGTCTATTCTTCTGTAAGACGTAGAACTTTCAACTACTGCTCCAGAACTATATTGGTCTCCCAGAGTGCTGCCATGTCCCACCATGATGATAATGAATTAAACCACAGAAACTGCATGCCACCTCAATGAAATGCTTTTCTTTATACTTTCCTTTATATAAGACTTGCCATAGTCACAGTGTCCCTCTAAGATAGTTATTTTGTCTCTTTTGTCTTTCTATCTCTTTAAGTTTTAAATATTTATCTTTTTTGATATTCTGATATTTTAAAAAATAGTCTTATTTAGAGATTTATTGAGATATAGTTAAAAATATAAAAATATATATATTCAAAGTGTACAATATAGTGTTTAGATATATGTATAAACTGTAAGATGATTATTATCAATTATACCATTTAAAACCTAGGTGGATATCTGTTGAAACTAGCAGGTATCTACTCTTACAGAGAATTTTATGTAGCTTCATCCATATTATAACAGATAACAGATTTCCTACATCATATGATTGCATAATATTTCACTAATACTCACATACCATATTTTAACTTCCCACTTAACAGTTAATAGATGTTTAGTTTCTTTGCATTTCAAAGTTATTACAGTGAACATGGGAATTCAGAATTAATTTTAATATAATAAGTGTATTATATAAAAATACACATAAGAGTAGAATACATGATCATATACAAATTCTAGTTTTGATTTTTTGAGAAATGTTCATATTGGTTTTCTAATATTAGTACTAAATTATATTAACAATTTAGAGAGAGAGAGAATTTAAATTTCAAGATAAATTTTGATAGAAAAGATGAAATACTTTTATTTCTGAGTCTGACTGGTTTAACTTAACAAAATAATATTTAGTTCCATCCATTATTCTGAAAGAATCATGATTTCACTTGATTTGTGTTTCTCTGTTTTGAAATGTTTTATGTATGCTATAAGAATCTACTTTTTCATTGAAGCATATGGATATCCATTTTTGTGAAAATACTTAATTAAAGAACTAACCTTTCTTCGTGACATATTAGTGATCTTCCTGAGTTTTCACCATTATTTCTCTTTTAGCACAAATCAAGGATCCTTGGTGCTCTTTTTCTCCTCAAAATTATACATTTCATATTTCTTTTCACCTTACTTGTTAATTTTCATTGTAGATCTACATAAGAGTGATCACTATTAACCATCAGACATAGTAAATATGAGGCTTTCTTAAATCTATGTCATTGATGTCAACAACTGTTCTATTTATTCTCAGGCAGATTCTCCAGAAAGTGGAAAAACAGCTGACCTCTTCACCAAAAGATCACAAGAATTGTTATGATAGTTAGCAATATTGTTTCTTTCTGAAACGGCACCAACTTAGCCACATGATGCACATATTCTCAGTACAACTATCTTCCAAGGTCTTCTAGCATGGCCCATTAAACTCTGCTTACAGTATTCAACTGCTTTCCTAGTCACACAATCCTCCATATTTCTTCAAAGACATGATGGCTATTACAGCGATAACACACTCTTAACACGAAATTCTATCTTAGTTACATTCTATTGTTAAGAGATATTATGACTAAAGCAATTTATAAAAGGACTGTTTAATTGGGAGTGTCCTTCTAGTTTCAGAGGTTGAGGTCATGATTGATCATCATGTTGCTAATCATGACAGAAGGTGCAGTAGTTGAGAACTTATTTTTCTGATACACAAGCACAAGGCAGAGTAACACAGAGAGGGATAGAATGCAGAGAGAGAGAGAGAGACAGAGAGACAGAGAGAGAGAGAGAGAGAGAGAGAGAGAGAGAGAGAGAGAGAAAAGAGGGAGGGAGAGAGGGAAGGAAGGAGGGAGGGAGGGAGGGAGAGGGAGGGAGTCAGACAGATAGTATGGTCTTTTGAAACTTGAGATCCCACACAAGTGACACTTAATCTCCAACAAGACCACACCTTTTTACTCCTAAATGACTTCCACTAACTGGGGACCAAATATTCTAACATGTGAGTCTATGGGCACCATTATCTTTTAAATCAATGTATACAGTTTTCCTCCTATGTTTCTTATTTCTGAGATAAATTTATCAAAATGTCTGCTTTTGATATTATTTTGTCAGTTTAAATGTATTCTTGGTAAGGAAAGAATTCAGTGACAATTATTCTGTCATGGTTGAAAACAGAAGTTTAGTTTAACCTGGAGTTGTTGTTTTATAATGAGGCATCTTTTATTACAACTTCAGAGATTTAATTGTTATTTGTCTAATTGTGCTTTTAAGATTGCTTACTTTTAGAATTTTATATCATTACATAAATCATTCAATTTTTCAACAGTATTTACACATTTTTCATAATATTCATTTATTATGTTTTAAATTAAATGAAGCATTACTTGAAGAATTGTTATTAGTTCTTTCAAAATTTCATGCAGTGTTTTGATTATATCCATTGCCTTATCTCCAAGTTCTTACAGAAGCAGTTTCCTTTCACTATTCAGCCAACTCTGTGTACTTTTTAAAAGATATCCATCATATCTGATTTTTACTATCCATATATTCTTGTATGTAGAGGTTTACTTTGGTACATGGTCAACTACCAGGTAATTCTCTTAAAGAAAATTTATTTTCCTCCCCTAGCAGTTATCAATTACCAATAGCTTTCTTTTCTATGTGTATTGAGAGTTCATTGTTACCTTGCTTCAATCTTCATCCTGGGATTTAGCCTTAATTAAGCTTACACAGACCTTGTGCATGCTGTTAGAACTAATGTGAGTTTATATATCTGACTGCCTTAGTGTGTCCAAAAACTTCTTCCTTATACTATTTTACTACCTCTGGCTCTCACATTCTTTTTCCTTCTCTCCTTCAATATTCCCCAATCTAAGAGAAGGAATGTGTTGCATATATTTCACTTTAGAGTCAATATTTCAGTGGTTTCAAATTTTCTGCACTTTGGCCCCAGTTGTGGGTTTCTGTGTTACTCATCATTTGCTGTGAAGAGTAGGATCTCAGATAAAGTTTGGAAAGTATATTGGGCTATGGATACACTGAAAAATTATGAGGGGTTGGTGTCATACTGTGCCTATTTAGTTGTAGGCTTTTCCTTAGGCTGCATTTTCTCCCTTTCCTCACCCCTCCAACTGAACCTCAACTAAATAATGTTTTGCTGTACAGTTGCCTTAGCTACGGATTTTAGATTTCATATATGAATGATGTAACATAATATGAGAAATCTTGTGCCTGGTTCATATTATTCATCAAAATATTCTCTGCATTCATTGATGTTTTCATAAGTAATGAGATTTTTCTCCTTTTATAAGCTCAACTGTAATGGCTTTGAATACATCTAGAAGATATCATATATGCATTATATGTATAAATTATTTTATTGCTCCATAACTTGGCATATATATATATATATATATATATATATATATATATATATATATATTAGCATTGGGGGAATTCTTATTGGAACTCAACAACCTAAATGCTTTCATAGGGCTGGCATGTTCCATAAGAGCCAATGGGAAGAAAAGTAATCAATTATCTTACCTATATGTGAATCCTATGAGCTATAGGAATGGCTGTATGCTCATTGGTGAGACAGTAGGAAGTAATGCAACACTTTTTATTGGGTTTCAGAATTTTCTGGTCCAGCTGACTAGAGGGGTTCCTGTAATAGAACAAAAGTATGGATTGAGGAAAGAAATAGACTAAAGACAAAAGATAGAGTGGGGAAAGCATTCAGTGAAAACTTTCCTTGCCTCAAATTTCCTGATCAAAGTTCTTATATATTATAATCAAAAGGGGAGAGAAGGGAAAAATTAATTACCAGTGTTACAAAGAACAAATAGATATAATTACCTCTTCAATACCCAAAACATCAAGTAACCACACTCTGGACAATGTAGTAATAGTCTTTTGTTTATAAAAGATATTAAGTGACCACATCTTAGGCCAAACAACCTTCAGTAGCCACACTTTATTGCAGACATCCTGTCATTTAACCTTGAATGAGCAAGAGTAGGTTTAAATTCTCTGACCTTAAGTCAAGATGTGTCAGAGTCAATTCTTTGGGATCCCACAAGAACCTATAAGTGCAACATTTACTTTCTCAGTGCAAGAATAACTTTCATATTATGGACAGATTCTTGTAGGACACCACAGAATTGACTATGTTCCATCTTGCACCTGTGAATATGTGAATATAAAACATCTGTGAGTGCACACAGGAGACTTTGTGATGGCTATTCTTGATGGTCAACTTGACAACAACTGGAATTGACAAAAACCAAATAGGTTAAGTATAACTGTGGAGATTTTTTTAAATTAAATCATTTGAAGTGGGAACACCCACTGTTAAGAATGCCATTTTTCCCCTAGCTTCTCTGGGGTTGTAGATTATAGGCTGGTTATCTTTGTTCTATGTCTAATATCCACATATGAGTGAGTACACACCATGTTCCTCTTTTTGTGACTGGGTCATCTCACTCAGGCTGGTTTCTTCTAGTTTTATCCACTTGACTGTGGATTTCAAGATTTCATTGTGTTTTCTGTTGTTTAGTACTCCATTTTGTAAATGTACCACATTTGTAAATGTATCCATTCTTTGGTTGAGGGGCATCTAGATTGTTTCCAGGTTCTGGCTATTACAAATAATGCTGCTATTAACATAGCTGAACAGATGTAAGTTCAGTCAACAAATTCAAATTAGTATTCTAAAGAAATGTTATATGTCTCCTGTCACAGTTGTTAAATCATTCTATTCATGCTTCATATTTTTCTTAACATTTTTCATGAAACATAATGCAAATGTTGGGAAATTATGATAGTGTATTTTTAGATTTATGTGAGGATTTTATCTAAATTATCAAAAACTATTCTGATAAAAGGATTATCAGTACTTTTATTAGTTTTTATTAATACATTTTATTTAAATTAAAAACCATCTTATTTTACATATCAATCCCAGTTCCCTCTCCCTTCCATCCTTCTATGACCTCCAATGACCCCCAGCCCATGCTCCATCCACTCCCCAGGGAGGATGAGGCCTTCTGTGAGGAATCAAAATCTTTCAAGTCATTTGGGATAGGGCCTAGGCTAAGGAAGATCCCTCCTTGGGGAATGAGCTCCTGAAATCCATTTATTCACTAGGGATGCATTCTAGTTCCACTTGCCAGAGGTTGAATAGATGACCTAGTACTCTTAGCTGACACCCACTTGCAGGTTGCCTGGTTTGGTCCTATTTTGGTTCCCCAGCTTTCAGACTAAGGTCCATGAGTTCCTACTTACTCAGGTTATCTGTTCCTGTGGGTTTCCCGAGCTTGGTCTTGACTCCTTTGTAACTCTTCCCTCTCTGAAACTGGCTTCCTATAGGTTATCTCAGTGCTTAACTGTGGATCTCTGTTCTTTCATTAGCTACTGGATGAAGGCTCTAGGATGCCATTTAAGGTAGTCATCATTCTCATTATTGTGGAAGGGCTTAGATTCCTAGTTGGGGTCATCCCTGTGGATCTCTATATAATTCCCTAGTGCCAAATTGCTCTATTTTTCTCTTTTTTTAAAATTTTATTTATTTATTTTTCTTATTTTGAATGTTGATCCCAGTTCCCTCTCCCTCTCTCCCTTCCATGCCCCAATCCCCCTCCCATCGCATACCCCCCCACTCCACAGGGAGGGTAATACCTTCCAGGAGGGATCATCACAATCTGTAAAGTCATTTGGAGTAGGGTCTAGGCTCTTCCTCCTTTCTCTGGGTTAAGGGAGTATCCCTCCATGGGGAATGTGTCCTTTCATGCACCAGAGATACATCCTGGTTTCACTGTCAGAAGTCCCTTAGACTTCCCAGGCCTTCTAACAGAGATCCACATTCAGGGGGGCTGAATCGGTATAATGTTGGTTTCCCAGCTATTAGTCTGGCCCATTGGCTCCCTTTTGTTCAGGTTTCTGTAGCTTGGAGGTTTCTGTAGCCTGGTCTTGACCCCATTTTCTTATCACTCTTCCCTCTCTGCAACTGGAATTATTGATTCTAATTGGAACAGCTAAGAGTTGAACTGGGTGATCATAAATGTTGCAGTAATGTAACACATATTTGAAATAAATTAAATTATCAGATAAATTAATATTATTTTTAACATAATGGTTGTGTGTATGTATAAGGAAAATTACTTTTAATTAACGAATTAATCACTTTGTGGAGACACACCAAAACATGTATGTGGAGGTCAGAGAATGATTTTCTGAACTGGTTCTTTTCATTCATAGTTCTAGGAACTATACTCAGGTAATCAGACTTAAAGATTGTATTTGACCAGAGAAACCATTTTACTAGCTCAAGAATTCTTAAAACATCTTCTATATAATTGTGCTGGTAGTTTTGAGATTTTTGAATCAAAAATTATATGCAAAATTTATAAGTATGCCCTTAAAGAGACTAATATTAATACATATTTGTATATAATATTCATATATAATATTTATATATAGTCATATACACTATTATACACTATTAGACACTAAAATATACAATAAGACTGTTATATAGCATTACAACAATAAAACATAATTCAGATATTTAGAATATTCAGATCTTAAAATATAGAACAAGTCCTTTTGATAAAAAGTGGAAGTGGTAGTATCAGGATACTGGCTATGAATAATCACTTAATATTAATCATTTTAGGAAGTTTGTAATCACATTATTATTTAAAAATGTAAAAGTATTTTAGTTTTGTATTTCATTGAATCATTTATTTTTGTGTGTGTGTTTCTGTATGTGAATATATGTGTGTATATGTATGCTGCTATGGAAGCAAGAAGACAAATTTGGATGTCATTCTTTAGAAACTATCTACCTTGCTTCTACAGACAGGATCTCACATTGGTCTTGGGTCCCCTGACACAGCTTGTCTGTTTGACAAGCAAAACCCTGGGATTCTTCTGTTTCTGCCTCCCCAGTACTGAGAATGGCTAGTGTGTGAAAGTATGCATAACCTATTATAATCTCTGTCTTAGGCATTAAACTCATTCAGTTTCCAATGTAAATCAATGAATTTACTTACTGAAACACTTCCTAGTCCTTGAAAAAATATTTTATTTGAAAGAAACATCATGTGAGATAGACTAAATTGAACCATTCTAATATAATAGAAGGAAATTGCAAGAATAAATTAAAGCATATAAAACTCTATGAAGAAGCTTCAAATAAAACAGTCCCAACCTAATTATTATTTTTTCTTATCACTTTATACCAAAATTAATTACATCTGATGAGAGCACATAAAAACCTAAATAACGTGCTTCTGTCTTTTCTTAAAACTGCATCATTGCAGAATTTGAAAAATGGATGATGAAACAGTAATTTGATATGTATATGTCTATATAGGTATATAAAAACACTGTAAATGATAGTTACATATATATATATAATTAATAAAAATAATTCATAATGGTCCCAATGATATAAATGAAAAATCATCTGCAATACTAATATGTTTAACGTCAAAGGCCATGTTGTGGTTTATCTGAGTAAACATTTTACCTAATTTTGTTGAAAATTTCATATACTGATTGCTACCTCTGTGCCAAACCAATTTGTGAAAAATTTAAAAAAAATCTGCCATTGTAAGTATCAACTCAATAAAGCATAAAGATCTCAATGTAAGAATTGCAAATTTTAAAATTCAAAAAGAAAACAGAGGAATTCTATTGTATAGGTATTTTAAACATGATGACAAAATCAGATAAACACTAAGCATTTGAAGTTATTTCAGAGTGAAAGACTTCTGCATAACTAAGGAAACAATCCATAAAAGTTAAAAAAATACATCACTGTGGAATCAAAATTTATCTTACAGCTTTATTTTCTCACATGGGCTTAATATCCAGAATATTTAAGAAACACATATTATTCAACTACAAAGATGTAATTCTAAGGTATACAAATGGTCTGAAAAGCTCCTAATATTGTTAACATTAATAAGGAGGTAAACCAAAAATACAAGATACAATCTAATCCCATTTACAATGGTCATAGTTTCCTTGATAAGAGTGATAATGCATGATGGGTAGTAATATATTACTAATGGGAATATAAACTGTCAAATCCAATGTATAAAATACAAAATGCCTCAAAAATATAAAAGAAGACTTACCATATGATGCATCTATCTTATCACTGGTTATACACTAAAATATAATACCAATAAATCAAAAAGACATCTGCATTCCCATGTTTGATGCTACATTGTTCGTAAAAGCTAAAATTTAGACTCTAGTCAAGTGTCAAATAGGTGACAGAATAATGAAATTTTGATATGTATGCATAATGGACTTTCATTCAGATAAAAATATTAACAGTATCATAAATGTAAATACCATGTTAAGAAAAAGATGAGAGTCACAGAAAAACAAACATGCCATGATACCACTTATGTGTAAATTTTGAGAGAAAAAAGATTACCAAAATCTGGCATGATGATTCATAAAGTATAGTTAACTTTTAAATAATTTAAAAATTCTTATCTGAACAAAAATATGTAAAACAACAAGCAACTTACTGCCTGTTATTTTTAAATTCTGTCATGCAAAACCATAGCTGTTCACATATTTCACATACTTCCACAATTATTTTCACCTTTAGCACAGGTGGTACAATTCATAAAATACATAGATGTTGATCTGGTGCCTATATAAAGCCAGCATCTTTGGTATGTAAAAGTACTCAGTAACTATTAAAAGAGAAATATAGGCACCCAGAAAGCCATAAACTCTTTTACTACAATGGTGTACCACCTACAATATATGCTATAGTAATGATGGTGGCCCAAGGCTTGTGGGAACAATGTACCAATAACTAATTTGACTTAAGGCCCACTCTAAGAGATGGGACCCATAGCCAACAGTGCTTGGGTAACAGAGAACTTGAGACTAGATAGCCCAGGAATCTACGTTGAAACCAAATAATACTGTTCCTAAAAAAGAAAAAGAATGTAGTGACAAAAGGACACCTATTGATATTCTGATATACCCATAGATGAGTGCCTTATTCACCCACCATCAGAGAAGCTTCCTCCTACAGTTGATGGAAACAGAGACCCACAGCCAGACATTATGAAGAGAATGAGAGACATTGGAACTCTCAGTTCTAAATGGAATGAATTCGTCGAATGCCTCCCTTTGAAAACAGGGGGCCCTACAAAGGAGAAGGTAGAGTGTAAGAACCAGAGGGAAGATAGGACATTATAAAAACAAGGCCCTCTAACTGAGCATGAGTAAAGCTCATATCAAATCATAGGAGTTGACAGAATACACAGGGGCTGCATTGGGCTGCAACAGACTTTTTAAAATGTATATTAATGCTTCCAGTTTAGGGTTCTTATGAGGTATCTGAGTGTGTTAAGAATGGGTCTGTGATTTGTTTGTTTGTTTTTGAGACAGGATTTTTCAGTGTAGTTCTGGAGCCTTTCCTGGTACTTGCTCTGTAGACCAGGCAGTCCTTGAACTCACAAGAGTTCCACCTGCCTCTGCCTTCCGAGTGCTGGGATTAAAGGCATGCATCACCATCATCTAGCAGGTATATGATTTTTGTTTCTTTTCTTGATCTTTTCTGTCTGTTGATATGGCTTGTCCAAATCAATGTAATAGGATTTTTTTTTATTCAGGTTATGGCACTCTTGGGCATGTACTCAAAGAATGCTTCATTTTCTGGCTGCAGCTCTATTCACAATAGCCAGAAATTGGACACAATATAGATGTCTGTCAACCAAGGAATGGATAATAGAAATGTGGAATATTTATGTCACAGAATATTATTTAGCTGTTTTTTAAAAAGTGAAATTAAAAGTAAATAGATGGCGATACCAAAAGAATAATTCTGACCAAGTTAATCCAGACCCAGGATGACATGAATGTGAATGTCATCTTTTATGCATGTTTCAATCAAATAACCACAGAGTTTAGGTAGCAAAAGAGGCCATGGAAGAGGAGGAGATCTTCCCAAGGAAGTAGAAATTGAGGATATTGGTTAATTTAAAATGAGCGATAAGACAAGTACTAAGTTTTCTAATATGTATTCAATATGATAATGGAACTCTTAGCAATGATAATAAAGCAAGGCAAATAAATAGAAGTACTAAATGTAAGGAAAGGTGTTGAACATCTGTCAACAAAATGATTACATATAAACTACTAAGGATAGAAAATTATTTGAACTGATAAATACTTTCAGCAACAAAACATGGTACATCTATATACTAATGGCAAGCATGTTGAAAAATAAATCAATGCATCAATCCCATTCATAATAGACTCAAAAATAGACTTAGATATTTATCAGATAACTGAAATAATGGATTTCTATAATAACAAGCTAAAACTATAAAACACACTCCCCACCCTTGGTGCCATGTCGACCTGACTTTCTCCTGTGTGTAATATACTTAGCCTCTAGGAACATCCTGGTCCATACAAGTTGTACTTAACCCAGTCTAGTGAGTCACCCTAATCGTACAGTGCACATACCCTTCCCATTCCTCTGATCTAGTCCAGATCCTATAGCCAGTGCTCTGGCCTAGTCTGATGAGCTTTACTCATGCTGTCCTAAACCTCCAGACTTGTTCCAGAATGCACATCCTGCACACATTCCTCATAGTCCTGCCCCATATGTATCTTTCTGACTTTGACAAGCTATGCAATATCAAGTTTCCAGGCCCAGTCTGGCCTATGTATTCTGTGCTCTGGACCAATCTGATGTGTTCACATCAGACATAGAAGTGGTAAAATAAGTCCACATGCTCTGTCTTGTCACAAAAGTACACACATTATGCTATATTAAGACACCTGCCCAATCCACGGGTTCTATAGAAATATTGTGTAATAGAATGATCAAGATGTTCCTCAGGAAATAGAACTTAAAAGAATATTCCTTAACTTCATTGAAGAATTCAGACTTTAAAGAAGACCCAAATCAATACTTCAGTGAATTTTAAGAGAATAAATGTTAGAATAATGCTCAAGAAAATAATGCATAAGGTTGATGGAAATAATGAACACAATCCAGAACTGGAAAAAAAATTAAATTAAAAATAGAAACATTGAGTAGAATTCAAGCTGAAATAAAGATGTAATTTAAAAATCTAATAACCTACCTAAAAATTAAGGAGCAATGCTGACAAGTGGAATGGATCAAATACGTGTATATTATCATGACTCAAAGTAGATGAATTAGATCACAAACACAGTACATATGAAAAAATTAAAAGAAAATATTAGAAAGAAACTTGAGATTTATTAATATTGGAGTAAAAGAAAGGAGACCCCCCCCAACACACACACATATACACATCTATCCTATATAAAGTTCTCAAGTCTGGAAAAACAAGTATTCTTAGTATTCTTCAAAGTCATAATATTTATTCCTGAGAGGGTTTCCCCCCTGTCTTCTACTAGTTGACCTTAGAAGCATCCTTGAAGAAGGCAGACAGGGGAGCCAGGAGGTGACTTCTGCCTGTTGCCTATGTCTGCTGCAAATCTGGACACTCATTGTTGGTTTCTGTGAAAGTATCCTCTGTCAACAATGAAAGGTCTCCTCTGTTGTTCATTAAAGCCCTCACCAAAACAGGGCCTGGGATGACTCATTTCCTCACTTCTAAGATACACTTAGTCTGGTCCCTGATGTCTTCCACACTTTAAGATAATATTCATTCCCACAGATGTAACATTTTCCCAAAGCTCTGAATTGTCTTGGCTCAGAATTTTTCAACTTGAAAACTTGATCTCCACTTCTTATGCTTCCTCATTCCACTTATTCTTAAGGTCTTAAAAGACATCTTCCTGTATAGCTGCCTCTACCTCTCATGTAATGCTATATTTCACTTGCCCCCACCAACCACTTAATAACTCTCTTCCAAAGGGGGAAATCATTTGATTGCTTTTTAGTTAATGAAGCAGGTCAGTTTGCCCTAGCCTGAGTCCGATGCCAATAGACGGAGCCTATGCCTGACATTGCCTGGAGTGCCAGGACCCAGAGGCTGGATGGTCCAGAGACCTAGGATATAACCAAACACAAATGGAAAAAATATCAATTTAATGATGTCTGAGGATATTATGCTATATTCACATATTGGTGCCTAGTGTGATTGTCATTGCAGAGACATCATCGAGCAACTGATTAAAACAGATGGAGAGACCCACAGCTAAACATTAGGCAGAACTCAGGGAATCCTTTCTAATAGAGGAAAAAAGGATGGTAGGAGCCAGTGGTGTCAAGGACATCACCAGAAAACCCAAAGAATCAAATAACCTGAGCTCATAGGAACTCACAGAGACTGAATCAATAGCCAAGGAACCTGCAAAGGATTGACCTCGGCCCTCTGCGTATATGTGGCAGTTATGTAGCTTGATCTTCTTGTGGGACTTGTAAAAGGAAGAGCAGAGGCTGTCTCTGACTCTTTTTGCTGGCTTTTGAAACTCTGTTCCTTATACTAGTTTGTCTTGCCCAGTCTTAATGCAAGTGAGGTGTTTAATCTTACTACATCTTGATATGGCCGGCCATGTTTTGTCAATATCCACAGGAAGCCTGCCCTTTCTAAATAGAAACAGAGGAATGGATTGAAGAAGACCAAAGGGGATATAGGGGTTGGGTTGAGATGAGAGGGGTAAGGGATCAGGATGTATAATAAAATTTTGAAAAGTTTAAATAAAGTAAATCAGATGTGAGAAAACATTTTTTATTAAGATGAAATAATTAGTTTTTCATACTTTGTTAAATAAGCCAAACATATCTGGGTACATAGCTTCAACTCATAGAATACACACAAAATATTAAAGGAATAAAGAAACAAATTACAAAGAATTTTTGCTATATTTTGTTCAAACCTTGATAAACAGTAATAAAGGTTACCAAAATCATTTGTAAATGTAGATTCTAAAGCTAATAATATGCAAATATAAAAAGAGGGGGACTAATAAGACTACTAATCACCATGTAGAATAATAGCACAAAGTTCTCACACAGTGTTTTATCCTCAGACTGACCTTGTTCCTGCCTTAATTTAATTATGCATGTTCTCTTCAGAAACAGTGTAAACAGACTCAGTCATGGATTCTTCACATTGAGCAGCAGTAAGTGCTTATTCATTCTGTTAAATGGGCTTGTGAGCAGCACTAATCTTAGAGCCTCTTCTATGAGATCTTTGTTCTGCATCATCTCTGAATGCCTCCTCATACCATAATGAGAAAGAAATGGGATCTCTACCTGTGACCTTGGCCAAGAATTCCAGAACTTTCATCTTGGTGGTTTCAGCATAGGCTCTTGGTCCCCACTGGAACACATAGCGTGGAGGCTCACTGTTAGGTACCTGCTGATACTCCAGGTAATTTTGCTCTATAAAAGCACCGGTCAGGAGTTTTGTGGGGTCCCCATAGATGAAATGCTCTTCTCCATCATACACTCCCATTATATTCAGGAATTTCCAGATGCTTTCTTCAGAGGCACAATTCTCTTCCATGAATACCACACCCAGGATAAGAATCAGGAAACCATTTGTGGGGTTTCTCTGGTTTTCATCTTCATATGTGAGGTTCAGTGAGTTTCTGAGGACATAAGAGTGGCTTACAGGATCATTTTTCTTTACTTCAATGCCAAAAATAATGTCCAAGCAATTAGAAGCTTCCTTGAAGATCATAGGGAATTGTTTCTTGTCCTTTTCTGTGACAACTTCGAGCATTTCTGGTTTTGTGATGGGTTCCTTCATTCTATATTTGAGGATCATTAAATTCACTAAGTCAGTCACATTTTTGTTTTGGAATTTTTCCCATAAGGATTTGCTGTCTATCACCTGCAAGGGAAAAATGTTCTCTTCATCCTCCTCTTCTTCCTCATCCTCCTCCTCTTCTTCCTCATCCTCCTCCTCTTCTTCCTCATCCTCCTCCTCTTCTTCCTCATCCTCTTCTTCCTCATCCTCCTCCTCTTCTTCCTCATCCTCCTCTTCCTCATCCTCTTCTTCCTCATCCTCCTCCTCTTCTTCCTCATCCTCCTCTTCCTCATCCTCTTCTTCCTCATCCTCTTCTTCCTCATCCTCCTCTTCTTCCTCATCCTCCTCTTCTTCCTCATCCTCCTCATCCTCCTCTTCCTCCTCCTCTTCCTCCTCCTCCTCTTTCTCCTCCTCCTCTTCCTCCTCCTCCTCCTCTTCCTCGTCTTCCCCCTCCTCCTCTTTTTCTCCTCCTTCTCCTTCCTCTTCTTGGATACTAAAATCTTCATCTGAATAGATATATGAGGCAGAAGCAGGATGAGTGCTTTGAGGACTCTGAGAAGCACTCACCATATGGGAAGTGTGTACTTCCTTTTTACCTAAGGTACCCTGAATCATAGAAAATGTGGAGGGGATGGTGCCCTTTAAAGAGAAAGTTGAAATGAAAGAGATCTCCTTATCATGCTTCTCCTCCTCTTCCTCTTCAGTTTCAATTTCCTCCTCATTTTCTTCTTTCTCCCCTTTCTCTTCTTTCTCTTCTTCCTTTATTTTTTCCTTCTCTTCCACTATCATCTCATCATCATCTTTGACCACCACTACCTTTTCTTTATCCTTCCTCTCTATAAATGTCACATCATTATCCTCATCTTCCACCACTACCACCTCATCTTGACCCTCAACTTCCCACACTTCCTCTTCTTCTTCATCTTCCACCACCACCACCTTATCTTCATCATCATCTTCCACCACTATTATCTCCTCCTCATCTTCCACCATTATTATCATGTCCTTCTTGTCTTTTACTACTATTATATCTTCTTCTTTCCTCTCCTTCTTTTTATACTCTTCTTCTTTTGAATGATCTTCTGAAACCAACAATTCCTGTGTTATGTTAGACTCTAGTAACTCTTCCTCAAAAGTGAGACGTGGGCGTTTTCTATAGGGAGGCATGATGACTCTTATTAGAGTTGGAGATCAGGAGTGTGTGTGATGAAATCCAAAATACCTGCTAAAACGATGCACAATATGAGTGGACACAGCTGAAAATTACATCATTGATTATTCTAACAAAAGCAGATATACAATCCTTTTCTATAAGTGATTTCACAGAGCTTCACAGATATATTGGCATTCTGCTTGTCTACCTTCTAGAAACCTGTAAAAAATTTACAAAAGTTCCTTTGGGTATAGCTAACTGACAGATCATTAGATGCTAACATTCATGGTAAATTATGTGGGACCTAGTACCTTGTGATTTCACCTTGTGTGCACTTGATGCCTACTCTCAGGGTGTGCATCTCACCTTAACTCCTGACATTTCATGAGTCTTTTCTTCTTGTTGATTTGAAACCATTCTGTTTATTATAGTTCCTCATACCACCGTAATTAGAATAGAGGGTCCTCTGATGCTGAGGGCTGTAAGCAGAGCCATGGTGCCTTGAAGCTGACAGATAGATCTGAACTGTGAGATACTTGGAATTCTGAGATGCACAATTCTTCGTGTACTATCCTTTCCCTTTGAGAGACATGAGTTTGATCCTTCCACTAAAGACATGGTAAACTCACAAAACAAGGCCTCATGTTCTTGACACAAACAGGAGGAAGTAAAGGTACACTCTATCTAATCATAACTGTTATGAAAGTCACTGAGGTGACAATAAGAGCTGACCAAACACATTTAGTATCCCATCACTCGTAAGTATGAGATTTCATTATTTATAACAGTAACACCTTTTATAGTCTGATATGAATCTACCTGCTGCCCCTGGTATAACCTAACACAAAGCCCCCAATTCTTTGAAAGTATCAAGATTGAAGTAAGGTTGTGCCAAGTAAGGGGCCAAGCCACGGCCCCTCAAGGCTTCCAACAACTGGCTGGATAACAAAGAGTAGATGAGCATGTATTCAGCTCTAAAATTGGACACTGAGTACTCAGTCCTCAGTCATAGTCCTTACCTTAACTCCTAAAAAATCCAGGAATCCTATTTCAAATGGCTAATATTATGTTCCTCCTCTTCAGACTGTATCTCTTCAGACCAGTACTTTCTCTAAGAATAAAGAAAACAGTTAAAAGTTTCCAAGGCTTATATTAGAATCTGGGTTCTATTTTATCTTCAGGAAAAGTTCCCTTGGTGTTCAATCATATTTCTCTTCCTACATTCCAGGGTATCTTCTCTTGATATTGTCCAATAGGACCAAAATCTCACTTCTTTGAGTAATCTCCTCCCATCTATGGAGAGAGACAAAAAGAAGAGTGCAATCTTGCTTCCCTGCATGGGTTGTGCCTTGGCTGAGAATAGGAGACAGACTTTGTGGCCCCATCTTTCTAAGGTAGTAAGGAGTTTGGAGCTCACAAATGTCCTTACCTTGACAAGTGCTGAAGATTTGGACTTCTTTTTCAGCTCAGGAACTGTATCTCTATCAGGCCAGTGCTCTGTTGTCTATGAAACAAAAATAAGATAAAAATGAAATTATACTATGGGCATTAATTACTGTACAGTGTTACTATTTGCTGCTTCAGGGCTACTCTCAGCACCACTCGTAATATTATTTCTTGTTTTTGCAGCCCCCTTAAATCAACTGACATAGTCTGTCTCATGAAAGACATGCTTTCATGTCTTACTTCTCAAAGATACTCACTCATTTTATGGAGGAGATGTAAACATAACACATCAGGGCATTTTTACCATAGCTTCTATAGCAGTTGTTTCATAACAGTAGCAAAATTACAGTTATGGAATAGCAACTAAATAATTTTATGGTTGGGGATCACAACATGAGGAATTGAATTAAAGGGTATAAACATTATGAGGGTTGAGAACCACACCTCTACAGACTGATGTGGAGTTTCTGTGAGGCCCTTTCTATATGTGTTGGAGGTTAGCATATGACTTCTATCAGTGTCAGTTCTTGTTAAATCTAGGACACCTTCCTGTGCTCTTATATGTCACTAATGAAGTTTTCATTTATTTCTCTGGAACACCCTAGAAAAGAGAAAAATATGTATTGATGTAGAGAGCTACGAAGTGCCACACCTTAAAGATGGCTCTGGCTTCCACCTTCCACCTCTCTGAGGGTGAGCGCTCTCTGGCCTAAACAAGCCCTTATTTGGTTAAGTCTGTTCAGCCTGTTTGCTGAAGTAGAGTAGCATATCTGCAGGGTCCACGTAGCTCACTCGGGTTAGCGCAAGGGTATTTAAGCCTGTGCAGGGGTCCCCTGGGCTCTCGCGGATCAGAAGAACATGTTTCAAGGATCCTGATTAAAACTGCATGAAGAAGATCTTCCCAGAGTTGCATCTTCCTTGCTGGCGAGGGTCAGTCGTGGCACATATTGAGTCTAGTAATCTCTAACTTGGGTTCATTGCTCTGAAGGAGATAGTTCTGCTTCAGGAGATTATTATTTACTGTTGGTGGTCTTGTCCCACATTCTCTTCACCTATAGTTTCAACATTAAAACAAGGCATACTACCTTGAGTAATTCTTGAGTATTACCTAAATGGTAATAGCTCTACTATTTCGGTTCTGGTAGAGCTATCACCATTGAATGGCTGAGAACTAGTGAGATTATATAGGAACAATCTTTCCAAAGAAAGGGAAGGATGATAGAATAAACTTTCCTCAACAGTCATTGGTGGTCTTAAACTTCACTCCCGGAAGAGCTAGGTGCTCCTCTGATCAACTATGTGGATTTTTGTTTTTAAAAAATATCACAGCCTCCTTTACAAGACATCTCAGAAAATAAAGTTAAGTACAATCCATGACCACCTTTATACACTCTCATAGGATTAGATGGAGGGGAATTAAGGACTTATGGCATCTTCTTCCCAGTATTGAATTAAAACCACACTTTCTGTTGTTCAAAGCAAGACTAGAAATGGTGTGGGCTCTGTTTATTCATTTATTTGTGTGTGTGTGTGTGTGTGTGTGTGTGTGTCTGTGTGTTGTTGTTTTTTTCTCTAATTTAAGAGAGTCATTCAATTTTTAATGTGGCTTTCTCTGCCAAAATGATTGTGTCCTCTCAGAAAAATATTCTTGTTTCACTGATAAACTCTAGTCAAATTTGAAGATAAGTGATACCTTTGTTTATACCTAGGATCTTCAAGGACATACATAGTAGAGAGTAGATCCCATTTTTTTTACAAGAGAGATTGAATACACTGGTGTATTTTCCTGAATAATATATAATACTCCACAAAATATATGTCTCATCTGCATTACATAGTCTTTACCAGTTCCTGAAGGGCATGAGACAAGTGCCACATCTGTATACTACTACCCCTATCCCACCAACATTGACTCAGAAGGAATGGGATGGTTTTGCAGGTCCACCTTTGTCTGGGGCAAGATGTCTTATTAGACATCTTCAAATTATTTGTATTTACTCCTCATAGTACATGTGTTGCCTCCATTCTACTCATATGAGGGTGGCTGTCTAAGGCCAGGACAACTAATACTCTGGCATACCAGGAAAATAAGTGTGGAATGAAAAGATGTCCTATGTCTGATTGTGAAGCTTCTCACCATTGACATTGGCAAGCTCCTTTGGGATTCCCTCTACCTGTATTGGGAGGACCCCTTGTTCTGATATGAATCTCCATCTTGTAGCCTAAAGAGTCCCAGATTCCTCTATTTTTTTCAATGCCAACCAGAACCATGCAGATAAACACAACTCAGTGAATCTAAGGTCTAAATATGGTCAGACTATATACTGGAATTATGCCTCAGCTTCACTTGGGATGAAAGCAGAAAATAGGCATGGCACAGAGACTTCTTATTTATTGTTTAAACCACACTTACTTACCCTTTCCACAGGACCATCCTCTTAGAATTTTCCCAGGATGGGGAATGCTGCTTTAATGACTTGAGCTGAGTAAAGAAAGAACCTATTTAAGTTTCAAGATTGCAGGCTGGGTATGTCATTTCTAAGAACCCTACTGAGAAAAGGCTCCCCCCTTAGTATTTTTTAGTTCCTTGGGGCTTTAGTGCTCCCTATACTGGCATAAACTGGTCCCTGTGGGGGAAAACTTTCCTTTCACATTTGATCTTGATGTCTGGAAAATCTGGTAACCCTGATTGGTTATCAGATCTTATCCAAAGCTAGTTATTATTGCATGTGCTACTATGGCCTATGCCATTTCCTTAGTTGGGACCTAGGAAATGGCACAAACAAAAAAGCACAATGTTTTTCCCACCAAAAATTTCTAGGATAGGGGATGTCTGGATCTTGCTATATGTGGAAGATATAAATTCCTTGAATCATTAGTCTAGGTCTTCCCTTTAACATACACTGACAAACCAAACCTTAGCCACTTCCATGCACACACACATAAAGCAAACAAAAAACCAAACAAAAATACTTGCCTTCCACAGCCTTCTTAGAATGAACTGGGGAAAGATGGGGTATAGCTCAGTGGTAAAGCATTTGAATGCAGAATGAACTGGGGAAATAGAAATAGTAGACCAAAATTACAATGCTCATATTGGCTAGAGCCCCCTAAAACATGACAGTTAAGGAAGTCAAACTAATCCACCTGCATCATCATATCTTTGACCAAAGTGTAGACTTCCAAACATCCACAAAGAACTTTCCTGTCTTCCTTCAGGGTACTATGATTTTCTCCCAAAGCTGGGCATCTTTCTTTGCTACTGAAGGTTTCCTCCATGCAAATAGGTGAACTGCTCCTACCCTCTCTAGAATTTTCCAGGAGGACTGCCCAGGTTTTTTTTTTTTTTTTTTTTTTTTTTTTTTTTTTTTTTTTTTTTTTAAAAAAACCTGTTTCTGTGAGAAAGGCAAAGGTTCCCATTTGTCCCTCAGGTTACTATAAGTCCTCTGTCACAAACTACTCCTAGATATTTTCCAATAGTGTGTTCTCTTCCACTGTTGACCTAACTTCAATCCTCTCCCATAAAATTTCTCTTTCCATGAGGCATCAAATATAGAACTCATGGATACAAATAAGCTGCATTTTAGCCTGGAACTTTTCTGAACAAATACATACCAAAGCCAAGTAAGAATGTTGCAATCTACTTCTGTGCAGGAAAGTAAGGTTCCACTGAACCATGAAAGTCCTTTCTCAAGGCTAAGACTTTCCACTGCTGACTCCAGAACAGTCCTCTCAGTCTTCTCCCAAATTTCTCTCAATCACCCAAGATGAAATCCCCAAATAGTACACTTCTCATCCTGTCCACACACCCCCTTCAGGGATTAAAACTGAGCAAAATATGACCAATCATCGTATGTATGTAGGAGAGGAGAGAGATCAAAATGCTCCTTTAAAATCTTCCCATTAAGGGTACAGGTCTCTGTACCCTTCTCTTATAGGTCTCTGAACTCCAAAGTTGAGTCTTAACTCATTCCTATATAGGTTCATTGATATCCTTTGATGCGAGATGTTCTGTAAATATGTTTCTCATACTGAATAAAGCACTGTTTGGACAATGGAAAAGCAAGATAGGCGGGGCTGGGTGACTAGGAGGAAAGAGGAAGTAGTTAGTTGTCAGCATGTAGAGCCTACAGGAAGCAAGATGCCAGCCTGCTGGGCTCGGATAAGATGACCACGTGGAAATACTTAGATAAGTAAAAATGGGTTAATAATTAAGAGAGAGCTAGCCCATAAACAATAATAGTAACTGGCCAATAGGATTATATCAAATACAGAGTCTCTGCATGTTCTTGGGGCTCGTGTGGCAGCAGGACCAGGTGGCCTGCAGGGAGGAACAAAGAGTGGGACCAGACTGGTGGCAATGGCGTCGGGGAAAACATGCCCGTAATATAATGGTGTCAGAAGTGGGATTGAGAACTTTCACTTAAAACTTAACAAAAGCTTAAAAAATAGATTTAGAAAAAAAAGAACAGAGACAATCAAGACTTTTTGGTAGCAGCATTTTTCTGGGTTAGACTCTGTTTTGTAAGAGACAAGTAAATATTTGCCCTGCTTTAAGGGAGGTTTCCTGACTCAGTATAAGTGGCAAAAAACCTCACTGATTTTAAAGAGCTCTGCTAACAATTCATTGGTGTGTACGAGAGCTGGCAATGGCAGTGATCATATGTCCAAGCCGGCAGCATGCTGCTGGATGCAGTGCAGACAAAGGGAGTGAGCACAGCTCTCACTGCTGGCAGTAAAATAGCCGCCACCATCTTGGATAGACCAAAAAAAAAAAAAAATGTGGCTTTCATTTTAGGAATGTTGTTGTTTACCAGATAAAAGACTCGTGGCCACACATTAAGAAAAAATGCTAAAGGCAAACAGATCTCTGTAATTTCAAAGTAAACCTGGTATGCAGTGAATTCCAGGACAAATAAAGTTACACAGAGAAACCCTGTCTCAAAATATGTGAAAATAGAAGTAGAAGAAATAGAGTAATAAAAAAGCCACGTAAAGATGGAGAGAATCTGGATACTGTGCGGTATTATATTGTCTTTGTATCGTTTGACTGCTGAGGAAATAACAACTACTGATAAAAGAAATGCTGCTGGACTAATCCAATTTATATATTTTAAAAATGCTTTGACTCCAAAATTTAATTTCAAGGACAAGTTACTGGGGAAAAGGAAAAGGATTTCTATTTTTGTTTCCACAGAAAATAAAAAGCTGTGGATTCCTTCCAGACTAATGTGGTTTGATCAAGCAAGACCCCCTGAAGCAACATCAATGGGACATTGCTATCCTTACAGACCACTACAGCCAGGATTTCTTCATCTTCTTAGGATCCCTCACGACAGTGCCCCAAACCAGCAGGAAGCAGTTTGGAAAGAATGACGCCCAAATTCCCAAATATTGTTTATAAATATTTGTTTTCATTTAAGTGGGGTTGGTTTTAAATGGTTAATGACCACAACCAATATTTTTTAAAGGTAAAAAGGGAATATGATATAGATATAAATGCTTTGTTTTGGAATGGATTTTCATTAATTGATACAACTTAAGTCAATTTTGTGATATGTATATTTCTCCTCTTGTTTAGGTATTATGTTTATATAGCTCATTGAAAAATGTAATGTATAATTTAGTACAGATTTTAGATAGTTACCTTTAATAGTCAAAGCTTATAATTAAGTTAGTTGGGTTTTCTAAATATTCAAAAGACCTACAGAATATGGCATTTAAAATGGTTTAGGGATTTTCTTGATAGTGAGACATAACTGCTCCCGACAATACCACCTGCATCAGAAAGGAAGATGGACCTATGTCCATAAACACATAATGAAGTTTGCTTCTAATATGGCAAGACTAGCCATTTGAGCAAGGTACTTCTCTTGTTATGCTGTATAAACTAAACATGCAGGTCCCAAAGAAAAGTGACTGCTTTACCAAGATGGAAGAAGCAGACATTCTGCAGGACACATAGAAAAGTGATTAACAAACTGCCAATACAGGCAGACAGTTTAAAGTCTTCTGCTTTGCTGTGGAGTCTGCCAGACACACTATGGCCTATGGGCTGAAGATGGAACATTAAAGAAGAACTTCGGGTGACTGACCAGGCAGTGAGTTGTCTGTCATTTTTTGAGTTCAAAGACCTTCTGTGGTCTTTGAAGGAATTGAAGACAGATTGTTTTGGTTATAGTTTTCCTTAGTTATGATTAAAGATAAGTTACATATAGGACTTTAGACTCACAAGGATAGAATAGATGATATTTTTTTAAGTCTTACAAAATGTTAATAGACAAATATTGTTAACTGTGATTCTTATTTGGTAACTATTGTATGATAGATTTTGCTATGTTAAGGTTAAACCCCTTCTTTTTATTTTAGACAGAAAAGAGGAGATGATGGGAGATATTATTCTGTAAATATGTTTCTCATACTGGTTAATGAATAAAGCACTGTTTGACCAATGAAAAATCAAGATAAGTGGGGCTAGGAGACAAGGAGGAAAGAGAAAGTAGTGAGGAGGAGTCAGCATGTAGAGCCTAGAAGAAGCAAAATGCCGACCCGCTGAGCTTGGATAAGATGACCATGTAGAAATACTTAGATAAGTAAAAATGGGTTAATAATTAAGACAGAGCTAGCCCATAAACAATAATAGTAACTGGCCAACAGGATTGTATCAAATACAGAGTCTCTGCATGTTCTTGGGGCTGGCGTGGCAGTGGGACCGGGTGCCCTGCATGGAGGAACAAAGAGTGGGACCAGACTGGCAGCAATGGAGGCGGGGAAAACGTGCCCATAACAATCCTTCAATTCCAAATGTCATTAAAATCCATGGATGCAGTAAGAACTGTGACTTTTCTTGAAGTCTCAAAAGACAACTAACTCTAGAAGTAACATAAATCTTCTATTGGTGAACTGGAACCTCCCAGCCTGTCGTTACAGTGTTTCCACTCAATGCTGGGAGTTCTCTATATGTGGGCTCTAGAAATTTCCTCTCCCTGGACCACAGGCATAAAACTTTGAAAGCAAACTGTCTCTAATTGTCTGAAGTCTCCTGAATCAACTACTTGCACAAGCAAGATAAGCATTGTTCTATACTTCAGGATGGAAAGGGGTTAATCCCACTCCTCCCTTTGCCTTTTCACCATCTAGCTTGGAACTTCGCCTTTAGCTGACCCAAATCTACCTTCTTCCCAAAAGTCTCCTTTCTCTCACATGCCAGAAATGAAAGCCTAGAAACATATCTCTCAGCCTCCCTGGGTTTGTAGGGATTTGTGCTCTAGAGAAGGCAGTATATATAACTCCAACGTTTGTTGAGAATTGGCAGGACCCTAATACTCTCTCAAAATCTTTCTTAATAATTCTTTCTTAATAATTCTTAAGGCCCATTATTTTTTTCCCTGTTGACTCAAATCCACTACCCTCACAAAAACAGCTAAAGTTCCTTGGGACCTATGAGACAGAAGTCAGAAACGCAAGAAGTAACATCTTTGATCTACCACCTTGTGACCTAGCATATTTTGAGATCACTAACAGCCTGTGTCACTGGGACTAGATACTCCTACTCTCGTACATATGAGAAAGGTTCCCACGCAGTTCTCACAGTTCTCCGATTCAAAGCTAGGAATCATTGCTTGCAGATCCTAGCCCAGTCCTCTCCCTAAAAGCCTTCATACCTTCAGACTCCTGACATGGAACTCAGGAAAATAAAGGGTGCTAACCATAACCTGACCTGCAAATCTCCGAGAACTATTGCATAGGCAAGAAGATTCTGGGTTCCCCACGGCTGTCAGTTAAAGGGAAGGTTCACACATCCCCGTGAGGGTCCTCCATATCAACCCTGAGGCTTCTAGTCTTGAACACTAGCTCCCCGTTCCAGACCCTCTCCTCGGCCTTTTAATCTAGTAAACCGAACCTAGAAATCACAGGTACTCAACTCAGCTGCTCTGGAGGTATGCGGTGGAGAATATGGCAGAATGATAGTCCTATAGTGTGAGGAGAGAGAAAATTCCCGATTTCTCCTCAGAATTTGCCTACCTTGTCTCTTCAGAGTCAGCACTCGATATTTGTGCCCTGGTGAAAACCTTTTCCTTCCTCAGGCGACTAAAATGGACCTGGAAAATGGCGCATTTCGCCCCCTGCTGGTTTGACGATACAGCCCCTCCTCCCGCTCGTAGCGCGCTTGCGCTCCTCTTGAGGAAAGTGCGCCCACCACAGTCTTTAGAATGTACTACTCTCACACTCCCAACATTCCTTATCTACACCTAAGAATGCATGCTACTACCAATGTCCCATTTCCAGGAAAGCACAACTACCACTGAAAAGAGGACAAATGCTCCATGTATCTTGTGGTGGAACAACGTCGAATTCCCCACCCAGCTATTCCTCTTGATGACTAACCAAATTTAGATCTCATCACTACACTAACAGGAAGTTACAATCTTCCTGATCCTGATGCTGAAATTCTCAAAATGGCACATCCTTAGACCCTAAGATTTCCTGAAGGTAGCTGCGTCTGGCCAAACAAATAATTCTGTTCACCTGAAATGAGCATACCTCTTTGTCCTATTTACAGTTCTTCACTTGATCCCTGACAGGCAGCTCCAGGATTTCGACCCAAGTAGATGTGCCAACACACTACTTCCCTCAGATACCTGGAATAAACATTACAGAAACTACGCCATGGTATTCAGTACAAAAATCTTCCAAGGATAATTGCATTCTTCCTTCTTAAAAATATCTCAGTCTTAGTTAACACCCTTCCCCAAACCTACACAGTGCACACTCACCCTCCGTAACTTCCAATGCCTGGGCTTCTTTACTCTAGAAATAAGTTTGTTGACCTCGAAAAACCTCCTCCCATTTCCCTAAGAAGTAAAATACCAGTGAGAGAGTACTTTTTTTTTTTTCTTGGTTTTTTGAGACTGGGTTCTCCGTATTGCTTTGGTGCTCATCCTGGACCGAGCTCTTTAGACCAGGCTGGCCTCGAACTCACAGAGATCTGCCTGCCTCTGCCTCCTGAGTGCAGGGACTAAATTCATGTGTCAGCAACGCTGGCCTGAGAGAATATTTTATTAGCCTTTTAAGTCCTAGGTCTTCCAAGGAGAAAGAACCAGGGTTAAAAGTAAGGGATCAGTGGTTGAAGACTCATGTCATCTCTTGATCTGAGATAATAGACGTGATTTCAGTATTTATTTATATTTATACTTAATAAGGGTTAGGACTCATTCTTTTGACTGATTTGATAATCTGAACTTTAGCCCAGGGTCCTTATTTCCTTAAATATTTCCATAGATGAAAAGTGTAGGGCAAGTAGAGATTTCTGACCAATTGCCTGGACTTAGACATCCTTAGGTCAATACCATGGTATGTTTTCTGAGGGTATTCCAATGTCTGGAGTATGAAGTCCCCACTTGCCCTGGGGTAGAGTTCTTGTATTATCTGGTCCTTTATCTCCTTTCACCTGATGACCTAAAGCTAGTCCCTCCTAGTGAGCAGTGAGCTGTAGTCATATAGATTCAGTATGTGCCAGAGTCTGCCAGGGGTCCCTTCAACTGTTAGCCTTAGACATTGAAAACATTTTCTCAGAAAGGTTTTTGGTCTCCATGGAAGTGGCTGAACACTGTGATTTTCAGCATTCCTATTTATTTTGAACTTATCTGATATAATTTTCAATACAGCACTTTTCATCTAAAAATTATTACTGTATATTTTATAAAATAATGCATTTGTTGCTATTTTTTATAAATGAATACAGTCACTATGTACTTTGTGTTTACCCAAAGATCATTTTATCACTCAGAAAAATATCACACCTTTATAAAGTATATCATTTTAATTTTTGCTTATTATTTTTATTTTCTTTCTTATTTTGGTAACAAAATAACTACATAGCCCATGCTTGCCTTAGTTTCACTATATAGCCTGGGTTAACCTTGAACTATTGGTGATCCTTCCCAAGTGTGGAGATTGGAGGTCTGGGACACTGCTTCTAGCTTTCTGTACTTGAAACTTGTTCCAAGAATAATTTTAACTAATATGTTAATTTCAAATAACAATGTTTTACAGAGTGACATATCTGATAAAATGGATTACTGAAAGAATCTTCCCTTCTGTTCTTCATTATTGCCCTTTTTGATGAGTAAAATTTTCAATATGTAGCTCACTCCATCCTCAACCTGGATACATAATTTAGTTTGGCTTCAAATTTAATCGATAACCCCATCCTCAACTAAGATCCAGATTCACCAATGCAGACATTAAAGCATCGTTGTTAGTAGCAGTATCTTTCTGCCATTTTAAAAGCATTTCTTCTGTCTGCTAACAAAGGAAATCAGAGGAATAAAATTGTTTCTAATAGGCTATAAAGGATGTGTTAGCAATCACTATCTACTACCTATTTTTGCAAGTAAAGTTTTACTTATATAAGGGCATGCTTACTTTTTCATTTTATTTTCTTGTTACGGCCAGGTTTTACTCTTTGTTCTTCCCCGCCAGCTCCCAGTCCTGCTGCCACGGTCCCGCCGCCACATGAGCCCCAAATAACACTCAGAGACTCCGTATTTGATACAATCCTGTTGGCCAGTTACCATTATTGTTTATGGGCTAGCTCTGTCTTAATTATTAACCCATTTCTACTTATCTAAGTATTTCCACGTGGTTATCTTATCCGGGAGCCGCAGCCAGCATCTTCTTTTTCTCAGGTCTCCATCTTGACTCCTCCCAACTACTTCCTCTTTCTTCCTCCTGGTCTCCTAGGCCCACCTATCTTGTTTCCTATTGGACACAGGCTTTATTAAGTAACCAGTATGAGAAACATATTTACAGAATAACATCTCCCATCATTTTCTATTTTTGGTGGTGCTGTAGATGGATTCTAGGGCTTTCTATATGCTATGTACATACTTTACTACTGCATAGTGTCCTTACAACTTATTCTTTTCTGTAGGGTTTAATAACTGAAACATTAACACTCTGAGAAAAGAGCACATCACTCACAAAGTCAGGAATATTTGCCAGCTCATCATTTCAGAAAATGTTAATAATCCCTCTCATAGGAAGAAGAATAAAACACAGGTGATAATATACAATTATAACATATAATGTTTCTGCCTACTATTCAATACTTGATAATGTAAGTCACATCAAGTATCTGAGGGAAGTAGTTCTGAAGATTATATAAGATAGTATAGTTAAACTTATTTGAGCACTTTAGATGTATAGTAAATACACAATAAATGGCTGATGCTTTTCTTGGAGTAGTGATTCTCTACTCCCTCTCACATATAAGTCCAGAACATGTAACATGTTGAATAAAGGCTTATTTATTCCTGCAACACAGTATAAAAGGTTTAGAATAAAGGATTAATGATATTTTGGTTGTTGGAGATGGAGTACACAGTTGCTCTAAGGACCAGAGATAAAGTGTGTGTGTGTGTGTGTGTGTGTGTGTGAGAGAGAGAGAGAGAGAGAGAGAGAGAGAGAGAGAGAGAGAGAGAGAGAGAGAGAGAGAGAGAGAGAAGTAATTATTGAATTATTCCCATCATCACATACCACAAATGGTGCTGAAAGTAAGACAAGCAACACATGTTCATTTCCTGTAAGAGGTTTAATTCACAGTAGTACGAATAATCACTTGCTGTGACTTGCTTGTGGTTTCTCCTAAAAACAACAAGAACAACAAAACTATATATTGGAAACTGAGGCTCAGTGTAGCATTGGCAAGTTGTGACAGAATATTTGAATGGTGACTTAAGAAACAGTGTTAATAATACTAGGAGTCACATCATAGGAGGGATCCTAAGCCATTTTAAAATCTTGGTTTATTTTAAGTGCAATGAGAGCTCTTTGATGAGGTTTACACACAATGGTATATGATTTGCATTTGTGAGAATTTAGATTGGTTTTTAAAGGAATCTAAACAAGGCACAATATGATTGAATGCAAATACTCCAGCTAGACAAGATTACTTTTTGAAAAGGCATTCAGATTTATTTCTAGTTACTGAAACCATATGAACTGAATAGAATTCATTTAATACATTAATTTTCATTTTGTTGTTTCACAGTTATTTTAAAAAATGTGAAAATGTACCTTACAAGAACTTCTCTTCCTCCCTACCTCCATTCTCTAAGGACTACTCCCAATGGTACAGAACTTTCTTTCTTCTTTCCTATAAACCCTCTCATTGTTCCCATTCTAGGTCATCCCTATTCCTTTGTGTCAGTGCCTAACACCTAGAAAATATCTTTAAGGTGTAGCAGATGGACATACCTAGCTTGGACTCAGGTAGGTGATTCATAATGTCTTTCTTTTGCTCCATTATGATCTCTCTGTTCTCAGCCTCAGCCATGTAACAACCTACTTGTAGATGTGCTTCCTGCCACCACAACTCCATTCACTGCAGACTCCAACACTTGGTACAAACCCAGCTCTGCCCCAGCCCTTTCATTCCAGTATCTCCAGGATATCCTTTGTCTTAATGCAGATTACTTAAAGGAGATCCTCATTTGACCATAACTTCAAATTCCTGGGGGATCTTGCCTCTTAGTGTACACAGGTTTTCTTATATCTTCTATCTTTCCTGAAGCCCCTCTCAATCTTTTCTCCTAGCTCATTTCTTTTCCTATCTGCCACTGACCAACCTATGAAAACTCTCTACTAGGAAACCCAGTAACTATGCTTTCCCAAGGGCTACAGAGAGCAGACAAAACTAAGGATTAGAACACTCAACCAACAAGAAAAGACCACATATCAATGCTGCAGAATAACTTCAATCATCCTATCACCAGATGCTAGACACTAGTGCCAAAATACAAACATTAACCGACAATACAGAATTCATCCACAGAACCCAGTAAACTACTATACTAACTATTGAGAATTGAAATGTAGTTGAAGAATGAGATAAGATTTTTAAAAATGCAATTGTGAATATATTCAAGGACATTAAAAAGTATATGAGTAAATCTATTAAAGGGATCTGTGAAAACACAATTAAATATTGAAAAGTGTTTAAGACATAAAAGTAGAAATAGATTGGTCTACAAAGCCAGTTCTGGGACAGCAAGGACATTATTACACATAGAAACCCTGTCTTGAAAAAACAAAACAAAAGAATTATATACACCAAAGAAATAAAACTAGGTATGAACATAAAAATCTCACTGGTAAGCCTCAGCAACAGAGTACAAGACATGGAAGAAAGAATCTCAAACATTGAAGACACAATAGAAAAAATGGAAAACTCGTGGTACCTCAAAGAAAATATTAAATAAAAACACCTAGGCACAAAATACTCAGGAAATCTGGGTCACTATGGGAAGACCAAATCCATGAACAATAGGAATAGGGCACAACAAGAAACCCAGAAAAAAATAAAACTAAATCACGAAGTAAATTTTCCGCAAATGCAAGGAGGGCTCTATGAAAGTACACGAAGTATACAAAACACGAAGTATGAAAACTTTCATAGAAAACAGTTTTTCTTGCTCTTGCTACTGTTATCAATATCTCATGCATTTAGACATTATTTGGGTTATCTCACTGTTTTTGTTTTGATCAGAATATATTCCTGTGAAGCTCAATAGCTCTGACTCTTCCTGCTCTTCATTATTTCTAGTATGCTTTTCAGGCAATGAGGAGTACTGATTGAATTGTTTTGCCTTGAGGTATTTATTTTTTACATAGAAGAGTTGTTTCAGTAATCCATGAATGATGATGAACATCCAGTCTAACATGCTGGCAATACAGATGGAGACACAGAGAGGTTTCTATACATATTACTAAATAGGTTGCTATATTTCATCAGTTTTCCTTTGGTTCCTTTTCTGCCACATTTCTTTTAAGAGCCTATCCTAGAATTGCTGTTTTAAATGCCTACACTGGGAAGTGTGATTTTGTATATACAGAGCAATTTGCAATACTGTTTACAGTGTAATAAGCAAAAATAAAGATAATAAACTTTGATTATATCTTGTATGTCAAGACATTAAGTACATTACTCATTTAATTTTGTTTTAAAGTAGTTAAAACTATGAAGTGTGATTATTGAGAGAGAATTGCTAAACAACCAAATGCAGTGCACCAACTAAACAGTAAATTTTGTTTTTATTTTTAATTAAGGGTTATTCCAATTGGTGAAGTACTGCAACATAAAAGGTTACCATGAGGGACACCAGCACAGTAATTACTAGTAATTCCTCTCAGAACTCAAATTTGAAGTCACTACAATAAACTTTAAAGATAATAGTTAAAACTGAATAACATACTTTCTGACCTCAGGGATTTTACAGTCATGTGCAGAAGCTATGTTTTTTTTTTTTAAATCAAGAGATATGTGACAGGTTATAAAAGACAAAAACAAAGCTGGAATCTGACATAAATACTACCTCACTTAGAAATGCTGTAAAAGAAGTAAAATGAAAATGTCCTCCAACTCAAAGCAGTGAATGATTGTTTGCTTCCACAGAAAATCCTGAGGAGTGTAGGGGGCATTCATTTACTTAATCAAGCCTTACTGATTACCTGGGTAGATAATAGGATAGGTGGGCTAAACGATGAGTAAATATGCCCATGCATCTGAGCGAAGAAACTGATAATTTGTGAGTGCAGAGTAACTAGTAAATGGTATTCCTATGATGGGATGACTAAAAGAGTCCAGCTGGGCTTTGAGTAAAATATGTCTTATAGTACATGAAAGCCATATGATCTAAGATTACATGATTATTAACACATGACACATAGACAATGACAATTATGAAAGTAAACACTAGAGGAGATGGAAGACAATTTGCAGGTTTCTTTCCTTTTCCTTTTTTTGGTTTTTCAAAGGAGGGTTTGTCTGTTTAAAATGTTCTAGCAATCCTTGAACTCACTTTGTAGACCATGCTGGCCTCAAACTCACTGAGATCTGCCTACCAGTGCCCTCTAATTGCTGCAATTAAAGATGTGTACCACCACTGCCTGGCACAGATTTCTTTTAATAGTGAAACCTAGGTGGTTTGGGTGTTTCAATGAGATGTTAGCATTTGTTAGATCGACTTCCTTATTCACTGTATAGCATTTTAATTTAAGGATAATCTTATGTGATGTAGCAGATTCTATATTAGTAATGTGTAATTACAGTTGAAAAAAATAATTTATTTCTCCATTTTTGAAAATTTTGTTTCAATGAGGGATTAATTAAACTATTGTAAAAAGCAATTTCTGTGGGAAAGCCAGATATGATTTCAAACAAAAACACAAATGGAGATTTTCCAGTGGAAGAGGAGCAAAGGGAAGAGTCAGTGAAAGAACAGTGGCCTCAAGGCACAGGAGTTGAATGTTTATGGGTTTGGAACACAGTAAATAGTTCAGTCATCATGTTTCCTAGCTATTGTCAGAAACCTTAGATGACACTTGTCTCAAGCAAAATACCTCTAACAGAAAACCTTTTAAAATTAGTTTTATGGAGGTCAGACTAGAAGAATAGATGAACAAAATTAAATTAGGCAGGAGATTAAGGGTTGAGACTATGGTATACTAATGAAGATTAGAGTTTAGAATTAGATCATGTCCTATGGGGGCATTTAAGGAACAGGCCAGGTTCCCTAATTGAAACTACTATGTATAGAGGCTGATAGGCAGCAGGCCAGATGCTACAATCGAGATGTTCAAACAGTTTTTATTATACAAGGCAGTGATTGTCCCAAATCATCTGGGGATGTAGTTTAGAGTTAGTGGTTTTCTTATAAAGAATATGTCCAAATAGTTTTATGCAACCATTGTAACAGTAACTTAAATGCTAAGTTCGTTCCAAACAAACTATTCCATAGCACCTATTCTCTGATAAATCATATTATGTTATGATTTGATATTCTGTGTAGAATGGACTTAAATATTTGCTCTGAAGGTCAGTAAAATGCAGGAGAATGAATATATAGATAGATATAGATATAGATTTAGACACAGATATTTGGGCTGACTGGAGCTGCAAGTTAGTTGTGAAAGAGCATTGTAATGAGAAATGTAATAAAGTCTGCTGAAAGGGGTTTGTGTTTGGAAATATTAGTTGAAAAGTAGGATTGGATGACTGGATACTTTGAAAATGACAAAAATCTTACTACTATTAGTATTGTGAGTGTGATCTTCACCAGGCCATTGCTCTGAAATTGTCATGATAATGAACGGTGCCACCTTTCAGTTTTATATGATTCAGGACACTGTTGCCACCCACAGTACCAAATACTTCTACACCATATGGGAAATATTCACAATATTCCATTTTGAGATGTGACTAAAATGCATTTTTATTTCTCTTATTGATTTCCTTAAATCAGCCTCTTAAAGACACAAAAGCCTTGTGCTGTGTGTGTGTGTGTGTGTGTGTGTGTGTGTGTGTGTGTGTGTGTGTGTGTATGTGTATTCTAATAGTCAGCCATAAAAAGCAAAATTAGTGAATAGAGGACTACATTTCCTTCAGATGCAATTACCTGTCTTCAAGACTCCTGGTAGCTAAGAACTCCACTTATATTACCAAATCCAATATGTTGTGGAATTATCATAAGACCCTGGAGAAAATACTTATCCACCTTATCTTATCAAAAATGAATTTGGTGGGTAAAATAATAAAATCATTTTGTTCAAGCTAACATGGTTCAAACAGACATAAATACCAATATTTTTATATAAATATGCTGCTTAGTTAAAATTTTCAAAAAAATTTTTAGATACTACTCATGCCAATTAAGGAAGGATATTATAAAAATTATGACATATTGCCTTACAATATAAATGAAAAATAGTTCTTAAAGTTAAAGGCTAAAGGGGGAGATATAAAATTGACTTCTAGTCCTTTAATTCTCTTTAGATTATATTGATTGAGGTGTTTATTATTACTAAAGCACCGCATACAAATCTAAAGCAAGAATGAAAACAGGTGCTCAAATACCATACCTATCCATGTGTGTCTCAGAGTTTGACACTTTGGGTTTTTTATATGTCATGCCATTAAAATCTTAAGGCAGGAAACTATCATAAAATATATGAAATAAAGATATTTTTCATTTATAAATACATACTAAATTTGTTTTTATGCTCTAAATCTGACTACTACACCTTAAAATTCTTTTCCACAGTATCATAATAACAGTAATAAAACAGATATTTTATTAGCTAATTTAAATGAAAGTAAATATTGAAGCCTATGCATGTGAAATTGAGTATGAGTATGAAAGATTAAAAATCATATTACTTATCTACTACCATTATATTTTTGGCTAATATGGACTCAATATTGTCAGTCCATACTTATTTTATATAAGTATAAAAGCACAAGACTATCTTTTCATAGCTAGTAGGATTTCTCAATAATTTTGTCTTTTACTTCTGAAATTTTTAAATCAGCTTTGACTAGTTTCTTGATGAAAAAAATGCTCATAAAATCTTACACATCCACATAAGTTACTATGATGCCTATATTCTTGCTTGATTTTCCTTTTAAGGCCCAATAATTATTATTATTCTTTATATAATTTCTAATTAGTTTGAGATATTCTGAAAAGTCTGTCTGAGAACTCGTAGATTAGCAGCATAGAATAGGTAACAGGAATAAGTTGGAGATGATAAGGCTTTTGGGAATAAAATACCCTATATGTGAGACAAAGGCTTTGCAAGAGAGAAGTAAGGCCTTGACTACCTCTGCAGTCTCTCTCTTCTCATAAATCCTCTTTTCAAAATCAAACTGTTCCAGAATATTGTGCTTATCTTAAGCCTGGGCTCCAGCAGAAAGTCGAGGTAAAATTCAGGAGATGGAGGGTCCTGAATTCTGAGTCACCATCCCAGGAATGTGAATGCCTTGTTCTACTCTGGGTCCTTGAGGGTTATTTGAATATCAGATATGTTAGAGAGATCAAAAATATAAGAAGTTTCCCTACACACCTTGACCCCCTTAAGTAGAGCCTTGTTTTGGGTCATTCAGGAAAAGGGAACCACAAATGAAACCCCCACCTGCAACATCATTACTTGCTATTCTATGCCTTTTTGTTGGTAGAACATATACTCCCTGCTCTGTATTCTTAACCAAATCTTTAATAACTAACTCCTTCACCATCTTCAGAATGTTATAAATCTTACCCTCTACATCCTTGGTCCACTTCAGCTTGTCAGCTAGAGTAGTAGAAAACAACTATTAAGTAGCATGACAGTTTATTTGGCTTCTATGCTAAAGAACTCCAGTGCCTTCATTCTACCCTCAAGGCCTTTAAATTTTCTAGCTCTTGATTGCCCATGTTATAGCCCCTATACCAGTCTTCTCCCTCATATTAAAAGGCAATTGCAATCTGTGAGATGAAGAAACTGAAGTTATAAAGTGACCGGTTTCTGGTTCTCACCTAGGAAACTGCTTGAGGCTTCAGCAGAAAACTGCAGAGACTAGTGTATAAGGAAACAACTGGAACCCAGAAATGGACCATCCCACACATGATCCCCCCAGGATCACAGGTAAAGGTCTAGTCCATGAGCAGAAATGTCTCGTCTACTCATGCACAAATCCTCATTATGGAGGAGGCAGTGGTCAGAGCACTTAGAAGGGCATTAACTCCCACCTGAAAAGTATTAGAAATAAAGGGAGTAAAAATAAAAGTGAGAATGAAGGAAAATAAAATAGAAAGGATATTCAGATTAGAATAGAATGGAAAAAATAATAAAAATAACTTTATTGAAAAACAATCACCTAGATGGGAAATCTGAATGAACCAGGGAAACAGTGTGAGGCCAAGCAGTGGTGGCCCAGTACTTGGGAGACAGAGGTCAGTCTGGTTGACATAGTGAGTTCCACAGCTACACAGAGGTACACTTTCTTGAAAAACAACAAAGGGAAAAGAATTGTGTAGGCTTAGCAAGATTCCTGAGCACAATCTATTCTGATAGTCCTGGTCATTATGTTCTAAACATAATGAAATATCCCACACCTCTTATAGAGTAGTCTGAAGTGAGGCCAGGGATTCGATAAAATCCCTCACATTGGTGTTTCTGTGTTGTTGGGTTCTATCTCACACAAAGGTTTTAATTTTGTCAGGAAGACAAATTAAATTTTGTCCAAAAGTTGTATGGGAAGGCATATACAAAAGTGCTTTTGTGGTATATATGGAGAAGACTATAAAAAGTGTTTTATGTAACTCACTAATTCTGTTTCTGAGAGTCCAGCTTATGGAAATAAGTGTTCATACACATTTTTACAATAGGCTAAAAACTGGAATTCTTTTCATGTTTCATGATTACATTGTGATGCTTGCTGTATTTTCATCCTGAAAGCATTTATTAAAAAATGGAAAGCTAGTATGTTAAAAGAAAAACCTTTCAGGCACAAAAATAACACTAATCCTAAAATCATGTTTCCAAATTACAGTTAATATATGAATACAACTACAGAACCAATAAAACCCTTTGCCTTTAACTATGGAATTAAGAAATTTCAATAATAAAATTAATTTTGTCTTTTTTCCATTTACATTGCTCTGGACTAAACCAAGAGCCTTTTCCATGCTAGGTATGTGCTCTATCATATGTTTATTTACACTAAAAGTTAATCTCAAAGCTGTGGAAATGGCTCATCTCATGAAAAGTTGGCGCCTTAAGTTTGCTAGTAATAATCCATATGATGGAAGGAAAGGACTCCCAAAAAGTTATCCTCTGAACTCCAGTTGGGTGACATTTCACACGTGTATATACACATACAGTCATACACATGAACACACACATAATACTAGTAAGAAACAAAATTTTGATTTCTTCCATTTTCTACAGTCAGTTGCCGTGGAGTAATAGAACATTAGAATCCTAGAAGCTACCCCTTCAACCAAAGAACACAATATTAAAACTTGAAGATTTCTGCCATAACGTAAAATAAAAACAATAACTCAGTGTTATTTCTTTCATTATTTCAATATTCACTTCTTCAGTAACACTGATTGGTACAGTGTGACAGAATCAGAACAGTGAATATGATGGCAAAGGGACACATCATGAAGTTCCCTCGCCTTGTCTTGTTGGTGGTATCACATTAGGGGGTCATTATTTCTTCCTCTTCCTTGTTTGAAAACAGCCATAAACACTGGGCGTGGGATGTTCCTCATCACTAGGGAGAGCTGGTCAAGGAAGGCATTGATAGATGTTCGGAAGAGAACAGGATCTTCAGTGGTCCACCTACTAAAAGGAAAGGGGGAAATACCATCAGGGGAAAGAATAAGGAATGTGTGAACTGTCACAATACTATATCTTCTGCTTAATTCTAATCTACAAATTAATTTCTTCATGAAAGAAACCCTAGAATATACATTGCCTCCCAGTATCAAGCCACCCCAACTCCAAACTCCTGGCAAACTGACACAGTCAAGGTGGTATCATTCACTGTAAACTCTTGTTGAACCATCACTTGCTGCTGCTGGACAGTTGAAGCCAGGGATCTGCAGGCTATGTTTGCCTCCACAGCGGTCCTAAATGGCACTGTTACAGAACTGGAGGGAGATATGGTTAAGGTATTATCCATTATTGAATTTCTTGGTGCATTGGGCTTGATTTTACCTTGACTGACACACAAGGCAACCCAAAGCCATTTCTTCAGTGCTTCAGGTCTTCTACACCCTACAGCCTTCTTTTTTATGTTTTGTTTAAATAACATTTTTTCATTTATTTTACATACTGTAGTTTCCCCTCCCTCATCTTCTACCTCCCATTCACTTTCTATCCACTCCCCTCCATCTCCTCCTCTGTTTCCATTGAGAAGGGGACAGGCATCCCAATGGGTTTGTACAAATCAAGGTACATCAATTTGAGGCAGGAGCTCCTACCCCTTGCATCAGGGCTGGATGAGGTAACCCAGAATGGCGAACTGGTTCCTAAAAGCTAGCTAAGCATGGTGGGGACATGCCTTGATCTCACTACTAGGAGCCCCACAAACAGACCAAGCTACACAACTGTTACACAAGTGCACAGGGCCTAGATCAGTCCCACGTATGCTCCATGACTCCTAGTCCAGAGTCCATGTATTCCCATGAGCTCAATTCAGCTGTATCTGTTGGTTCCCATTATGATCCTGACAGACCCAACACTATCTTGTACTATCCCTTTTCCCTCTCTCCAACAGGACTCATGCAGCTTGGCCCAGTGCTCTGCTGTGGTTCTATAAAGACAATTAGGGTAGTCACTAATCTGAATATAGAAGACGGCTGGTTCCTCCCCACTACTGTCTTTTCTAGGGTCATCCTTGTGGATCCTGGGAGTTTCTCTAGCACCAGGTTTCTCCATAACCCTGAAATGGTCCCTCCCTTGCCAGCATCAAGTTGTTTAGCCTCTATAGCCCTAGATCCTTCTCAGGATTGACTGCCTACAATACATCCTTTTGTCCCCTTTCCAGTTGGCCATATACCTCCCCACACTAAGTCTCATCCTAAAGTGATTTGGAGTTTTGCCCTCATGTTGCCATAGTCTCTGTCAAGGTGTTTCCTCTGAAAGGATACAACTCCAGGAGTCGACTTCCAGCTGTTGTTGCAGCGTCTCCACTGGGGCCTGGAATAACTGGTGCCTGCTCGCCATGAGGAGCGATGCCTGCTTCTTCTGCCACCACTCTTGCCTCTGCAGGGCTCCTTGAGTCAAGGCTGCCTTGGGCAGCCTGGCTACCAGAATCTTGTGGGTGGCTTTCTTGAGGGGAGTTGCTATGGTCATTCTCCGCTTCAGAATTCTGTGAGCCATCTTGGGCATCAGAAGTACCTGATGGATGTTGGATACTCTCTTCTTCTTCTTCTTCACCACCTGCTCTGCAACCCTTGTTTCCACCGGGGTCCTGCATGGTTAAATGGGCTGTCTACTCAGTTACCCCTGTAATACCACCGCCAGCTCTCTCTGGCTAAGGGAATGAGATACCAGTACTAGCCCCGCCCTTTTAGACAAAGGGCCCTTTATGACGCTTGCACTGCTGGAGCCAACAGGATCTCGCGAGAGAAACGAGGATCTCGCGAGAACAGGAGTAACCTGCAAGCGGGCTAGCTGGTGAGCGAGCGAGCGAGTGGGCGGGAGCGAGCAGGAGGAGGGGGGGCCGGGGGGAGGGGGGAGGGGGAGGGAGGAGGGGCTACAAAATCTCCAGAGATCATAGCCAGAAAACTAGAGCTCCTTCACTTACTTACTTTTTAGTTGAAATAAAGTGATCATAAAGCACTGAGTTTTCTAGTTTTAAAATGTTAGATATAGGAATCATGGTATTATAAAGCAGGGAGCACCATCGAGGGGGGTTCTGGCTTTTCATTTTTCGATGAGATAAAGGGAGTCAACGTCTTGCTTGAAACCATGTAGCAGCACATACTTCAACTGATCTTGGTTTTCTGGACTTCTACACACCACTGGTAGATTTTCTTTTTTATGTCTTTTTTTTTTTTTTTTTTTTTTGGAGACAAGGTTTCTCTATGTATTCCTGACTATCCTGGAACTCACTCTGTAGAGCAGGCTGGCCTTGAACAGAGATCCACCTGCCTCTGCCTCCTGGATGCTGAGAGTCAAGGCATGCACCATTGTGCTCAGCTGCACATTATATTCTGATATATTAATGTGATCCACTTTTTTCTTGTATCTTAATCACTGTTTTGTTTTTTAGTTGATAAGAATATGTACAAATGTAACCTAGCTGTTCTATAATAATTATTCTTAGTTAAGATAACCATTATTTTTAAAATTTTAATTATTCAAAACAAATTTTAAATTTCAATATAATTTTATCATATGCTTCACCTCCCTCAAGTCCTTCCAGATACTTTGCCCATCCATACACAACCAAATTCAAAACCCAATATAAAAAAAAAGGAAACAAGGAAGCTGCATAAAACAACAGGAAAAAAGAAGACAAAAGCAAAACAAACAAACAAAAAAAAACCCCACCAAACTGTAACCAAGTAAAATTACACACATACAAAGAAATACTGAGGAGTCCATTTTATGTTGGTCACTTACTCCTAAGCAGGAGGCATATCTTAAAGTGGTTGATATACCTACTATCATTCTATTGGAGTAAACTGATTTTCTCTCTCTGGCATGTATAAATTACATTTACAGTTATTCTTCATCCTAGTGGCTAGGTTTTAAATCAATCATTTTTAAAAAATTATATAAAAATAAAATATACTAAGATAAATCAGAAACACTGGCATCAAAGTTGGACAAGACAAACGAATATAAGGAAAAGAGTCCAAGAGAAGCCCACTTGTTTTCATTCTCAGGAGTCCCATGAAAACACTAACATGGTATAACGTACACAGAGAGCATCTGTGCTTATTGCTTCAATATGTGAGGTCACATGAGCTTTGACAATTTGATTTAAAACTCTTGTTTCTTAGTGTAGTCTTGGTGTACTTGTTTATTGGATCCACTTCTATAGGATTCCCCGAACTCTGAGGAGAAGGGATTTGATGGAGACATCCTGTTGATGTTTGGGTGTTCCAAGGTCACTCACTCTGTGTAAATGTCTAGCTGTGTGTCTATATATATTTTTTCCTATATGCTGTAGGAGAAAGTTTCTCTTATCTAGTCTGACTGTTTGTATTAACTATTTTGTCTATTTATCTATCTACCTACCTATCTACCATCTCTTTATGTGTGCGCAAACACCCATTTGTGCCACAGAACATGGGTAGTATTCAGTCAGAGGACAGCTTTCAGGAATAGATTATACTAGGCAGGTCTCAGGAATTGAATTGAGACCATCATTCTTACAGTTAGTCACCTTTACTGCTGAGCCATCTCACTGGTCCATAAGATTTTTAAATTATATTAGGTTTTCTGTTTTGATAAAATGTGTGCAATAGAATGACACATTTCAGTGGCTTTTAGAAGTTTTAAAAGTTTTGTTTTTCAAAATATATATGTGTGTTGTAGGGTCAACATATGCAACATTGCATGTGGAACCAGGTGACAACTTTTGAATGTATGTAATCTCCCTCCACCATGTGGGTTCTGGGGTTGTAATTCAAGACTTCAGGCTTCTCTGCAAACACATTTTCTATGCTGAGTCATCTTGCCAGCCATCTTCATATAATATATCATTTACATTTTATTATTCCATTTGATATATATTTATATTTTCTGTACAGTACACTTCTGTAAGAAAGGTAGAAATTGGAAATTAGAATTCAATTAGAATTACATTTTGAAATATTGCAAAATTCACATAGGCATGTTATATATGTTACATATTAAGTTAAAAATAAGTTTTATATAAGAGAATTGTGATTTAAGTAATGTAAGATAAATTTCTAGATTAAGACACATTACATTTGACAAGTAAAATAACAATGATTGTTATTTCATTTTTTTTTGTGAATGATTTATTTCTTCTGCAAGGTTTTGAGGATAAATTATTTAGTCTATTCTTTATACCATCCAGAGCACTGAACATGACATTATTCATAATAATGATAATACTTCATACTTACTGAGTGTTTTTTATTTATCAGACAGTGTTCTATGGCATGTACTTAAATTAACTAATTTAATCCTCATAATTTAATTTTCTTCATATTCTGGGGTAACTTTTCATAATATATATATTACAAGTTTACTGAGAAAATTAAATGAACTGAATTCATTTTATAATTATTATAGTGCTTAGTCTTGAAAACATAAAGAAATATCTGTAGACTTAAATACTTTTGAATATTATCTACATTTTATATATAAGGACACTGAGACAGTTGATAGACAACTGGATCACAAACTGCTAAATGGTAGGGTAAATATTCAGCTAGGCATGGCAGTCTAGTTTCTAAAAGCACTCTCATGAGTATTATGAACACAGTTTTCTCTTGGAATACTTTTGTTCCTACTTAATTTCCATGAAGTACAGAAATAGCTCTAGGCAATTTATGATTCACTTTAGAGTGATGAACTTTATATGTTATCATATTTGGAAAACAGCATTTAATGTTGTTGACTGATTTTTATCTTATTTTAATTACCAGAGGAATATGACAACATGACAAATAGAATGTTAATACTGAGTACTGAAAAAAATTGTAGAGTATAACAAAAGTTATTTGAAGTAGAGTCTCTAGAATTTATATTAGCTTCCATGTCTTCTGCCTCTAAATTTCCATATCTCTGTACAAATATTTCTATTAGCATGTGTTAGAGTTTGATATGTGATATATTTTGAGTCAATAGGAAATAGCAAATCTGTTAGGATGCTAATCTTGTTGTTACACTGTAAAATCCACATTAACCAGCTGTATACAGAGAAAAATATCATGTTATGAAAATCTGGTATATAAAGTCCACAGAAAAGCCTGTGGAAACTTTTAGTTGAAGTAATAAAAGAAATTATCATAAATTAATTCTGCACTAATCTAAATGAGCATTAGAGTGGAATATTCTCTAGATACCCTAACACGAAGGTATGAGCAAATATTCTGACTATATTCTAGTGAGACACTAAATAAAATGTAAGTTAATCACATTAAAATTTCTAATAAGCCAAAGCTATGAGATTAGACATGTATGTTAAGTCATATATCTATAAATATGTTAATTTATTATATAAAAGCAATAGATAGCTAATGTATCTGGGGGTACCATAGGCATCAGACGTTAGTCATCTTGATTTAGTCTATTGCCAGAACCAGAGGCTCAATTACTTGACTACTTGATCCACAGCTGGTGACACTGTTTGAGAAAGCTTTAAAGCCACTGGCAGGTAGAGACTTGCTGGGAAAGTATGTCACTATGGGATGACTTTAAAAGTTTTAGTGCCCACCCTTCACGTTTGGTCTCTGCTTCCTATGTGTGGATCAAAATATAATCTCTTGATTTTTGCCTTCCTACTGCCATGCTTTCCCCCACCATTACAGATTTAGTAAATTTAGTCCAAAATGAAGTTTTTCCACAATATGTTGCTTCTGGTCATGTCATTTTATCACAGACACAAAAAGATTTCTCCCTTTATAAGATACCATGGTCAACTTTTGAGCCTACCTCGTAACTACAGAGTTCCCTAAGTCTCTGTTTTCTCAAATATTTTTGAATTTCTTTTTTTCATTCTGCCCCATAAACAGAGTACAACACATAATGAAATAAAAGTTTCTTTCTTTTAATTCTAATAAGCACTGAACAAACAACATTTTGAGATACAACTTCGTTTTTCTATTTAAAAAGTCTCTGCATGTGTTCATAAGAAGGTATAGTTCTGGTTTTATAAGAACTCACATTGAAGTAAGGTGTCATTTGAAGTAGGAGATTTTTTTCTGTACCTCGTATTCTTACTTTACTTCATCTTGATTCTGTTTGTTACCCTATTTGTAATAAAATAGTAATATGGTATAATATGTATCTCCTTATTTCCTTGATTATTCTCAAGGACTTATTGATTTATATTTCTTAATTATTTTTGGTACCCGATAAGGTGGTTTAAGTGTGACACTGTTTTCTGGAACAAATAGAAGAAGTGATATGACAAAAATGGTTGTTTGCTTGTTTTGTTTTATAAAAGGTATGTGTTGTAGAAGGGGTTTGCAGCAGATAGAGAAAAGAATTTTTGGTGTGGATATGTAAGGGAAAGAAGATGTATGCAGAACAACCATCTTTTATGGTAACTTGAAGATTGAAGACAGCAAGCTTTCCTCTTCTTACCTTTGATGTTTCACCATTTTCTATTTTTCCATGAGGTTAGATCATCATAGTTACAGGAGCAATCTGAAATAAAATCATCTGGCTTCTCACTGGTATCTGCCATACTGTTGTGGTACTGGCTACAGGTGCTTCAGGGCTCTACTCTATGAATTCCTTTCTTAAGACAATGAGAAACTGTATCTTTTACCTAGGTTTATTTAAAAAACCAATCAATCAAACAAACAAACCAAAAAACCCCAAACTAGTAGTATGTATTGGATACATGAGCAATCATTAAATCACCTCTCCTAATAATTTTTGTGAGAAGAGGAAACATTCTCATGAGAAGTTCAAACAATACGGATTTTAAAAAAGAGTACATTTTTGGTTTTGACTGTTAGTTTTGTTTTCATCTTATTCTATTTTGTTTTATATTATTGTTAGCAGTTAAGGGCCTTTTGTTTCTAATGAGATATAGGGTAGATATAAATGAAAGGAGAGGAGGGAGAAACTGGGAGGAATAGAGGGAGGGGAAACAATCAGGATTTATCATGTGAGGAAAAAATTTCTAATTTCAATGAAAGAATAAAATAAAACAAAACAAGATTATATTGGCAAACATTAGCAATTGTTCCTATGGTGTTGTGTGATTATCAGTGACTTGATTGTGGATTTTAACATTTCAAATTTACATGAATAAGTTTGATTGCTAAAATTATAAACAGTATTGTACATAGATTTATATGAAATATTCTTAGTATAACTATTTTGGTTCATTTATTGAAATTAATACGTTGAAACTGAAAAAAACATTAAAAAAGGAAAGCAGTTATATTTTACATTTCAATGACAGCTGAAAGGAGTGAACACTTTGTAGATATCTATTAGCTGTTAACATTTTTAGTCTTTGAGAACTTGTCAGAATCATAGCCCATATTTAATGTGGTCATTTGTTTTCTCAATTGATTTTTCAGTTCTTTATATGTTCTACATATTAATCCTCTGTCAGATGTATAGTTAGGAAAGATTCTTTTCCACTCTGTGGGCTTCTTAATTTTATCAATTGCTAGTGTATTAGTCTCCCCAGCATTGTTCTTTTGTTCAGGATCACTTTGACTTATCTAGGGCTTTTGATGATTGCATTATAAAATTTATGTACTTATTTGTTTGATGGTTTCTGTTTCAAGACAGTTTCTGTGTAGAACAGCCCTGGCTGTCCTGGAACTCACTTTGTAGGCCATGGTAGCCCTGACCTCACAGAGATCTGTCCACATCTCCCCCAGCCCCAGTGCTAGGATCTGGCTTACATTTTTCCTATTTTTAAACATTTTTCCTATTTCTGAGAAGGACATTGTGGGCATTTGGGTTGTAGTTATATTGAGTCTTCAAATTGCTTTTGATAATATGATCACTTATAAAATTAATTTTTACCAAATTATGAACATGATCTTTTTTTGTTTTCTAGTATTCTCCTGCAATTCTTTCTTCAGAGATTTAAAGTTTTCTTTGTTGAGATTTCTCACCATCAGTTTTTAGGTTCATTTCTAGATATTTTATGCTTTTTTGAGGCTAATACTATGAATGGGATTGTTTCCATGATGTCTTTCTGAGTATGCTTGTTAATGGTATATATAAAAGCTAATGATTTTGTGAGTTGCCTTTATATCCCTCCATTTCTAACAGTATTGGTCTTGTCCAGAAATATTCTGCTGAAATTTTGGGGATCTCTTACATATAATACCATATTATCTACAAATAAGAATAATTTTAATTACTTTACTATTTATATTTTTTAATTTTCTTCTATTGTGAAAGTACTGTAGTGATAATAATAATTATTATTTTATTATTAGTAGTAATATTTTATGTGGTGACATCTTGCTTATACAAATAAAGCCTATCTGAATGTCAGAGAATTGAGCTTGATACTAACTAACCATAGGGGCCTAGCATATCTGATGGACATTTCTGCAAGCCAGGATATTCTGAAGGCATGGACTGTCTTGTCTTGGCAAGGTTTGCTGTCACTCTTTTGATGTCCTGTTTCAGTAGTTGAGGTAAGGGCAGTTTCTTGCCCAATATTACCTTTACCACAAAGAAAGTAAACTCCATGCCTCTAGTGGCAAGCTCAAATCTCTGACCTTCAGACAGGCTATATTTCTACAAGCAAAATATCACCACAATTTTGGTTAGTTTTTATGTATAGTACATTATTTGCAAATGGAAATAACCAGTAAGAAATGGTAAGATTAAGAAAGATGGGACTAAATTCTGGTGGGGATGTGGAACAAAAACAAAACCCTCTTTCACTTTGATGAAATTGCAAACTGACTCAACCACTATGTAAAGAAACTTGGATATTTTCCTCAAATTTATAAATGAATGCATCTATCACATGACTAAGCTACATCACTGTTTTTCATATACTGAAAGGACCCAATATCCTACTATAGAAATACTTACTCAGCTGTGTTCATTGCTGCTTTATTCTCAGTAAATTCTCATGAAATATAAACAAACTAGATTTCCTTCAGCTGGTACATGTGTAATGAACATTATCTAAACACATGATGTAGTTTTGTATGTTATTAAAGAAAAATGAAAGCATGAAATTTAAAGTAAATATATGGAACTGAAAAAATGTCATGCTGAATCAAGTATACCAGATCAGAGAGACAAATGCTATATGTTCTCATTTATCTATGGATTTAGCTACAAAGCTTTAGATTTGAGAGTTACCCCAGGATGCAGGAATGTAGAATGGAACCATGGGAGTAGGAGGTAATAGTAGGACACAGATACTAGAAAGAAGAAAGGGAGAAAATGTTGGGACAATCTAACTAGACAACATCAATGTAGGGTTATGCAGGAGACTTAGGAATGAGAAATAAATAACTTTAAGTACTTTTGAAAAATTCACAGAGGGATGCTGTTCTTGCCAAGAGCCATAATTGATCTAACATAAAATCCAGCCCTGTACTTGGGAAATCTCTCTCTGAGCTGTTGGTTAGGAGACTCATAGGAATTCCCAGAACAGAATAGGCTGTTGCCATTGACCTTGCTTGCCTTACAGAAGCTGAAAGTAAGACCATATTGGATTTGACTCCATACACAGCTGTTAAATGGTGTAAACCACAACAACTAATTACCCAACAGACATCCCATGTGGTCTGAAAGTACTTTGTTGTTGTTGTTGTCATTATTATTATTATTATTATTATTATTATTATTATTATTATTATTATTATCATTGGGATAACCAAAAGATGTCTAACAGACTTCAAGGCCCACTCAGCAGGAAGAAATTTATGACTAGTACTATAAACTTAGGTATTTAACCATGACTGGAGAGGCTCTGGAACCTAGAGGAGAACCTACTATTGTCATATACTTAAACCATTCTAATTTCTATCTGTATTTTAAATACTTATTCTGTTACCCATTGATAAATATAGCTCATGGCTTTGATCAAAGAGACTTCATTTTACGGTGGGGGTGGGATGGGAGGGTAAATGCTACTGTTCAACATTCAGATACTGTGTGACCATAGGACATACTGACACAGAGCCATCTCTCTAGCTACCCTAAATCTTTATATGAGTACAACATTTTAATATCATGTATTTACCAGATTATAGTAGAATAAAATTAGAAAGTGATGGTAAAGAAAACTACAGAAACTATACAAAAATCATGGGGATTTAAATGTAATCTTAAGTTTCTTACCAAGGACACAATATACACAATTTTTTAAATGAATATTCCACATAATAGGGTTAATCACATCAATACCATAATTATGGTAGTAGATGCAGAAAATTAGTCAAGGCACAAAACCACCAAAGAAACCCTAACAAGAATGGTCAAATATTTGGTATATCACAATTGTTTTCAAATTGTATATTGGCCCAAGAAAACATATGCATATCATTGGACCATAAGAGGGCCCGGAAATAAACTGTGACTGCTACAGCCATTTCATTTTCAAAATAGGCATCTAGCACCTATATTGGAAAAACAAAACAAAACAAGACAAAACCAATAAAAAACAGCTTCTTTCTAAAAATGTTGCTAAGTAAACTGGATGTCCACATCCAAGAAAAAATGAAGACAATATCTATTCAAATTCACCAAAGAATGTAATAAGAACTAAAACATTGAAAATGTTAATGGAATATTTTTCAGGATAAATACATTTTCCAAATAGGATTCCAGTAGCTCATAACATAGCAATAGATATGTGTTACCGCATTAAATTAAAAAGCTTTTGTCCATCCAATAAAACAATTAACAGAATGAAGAAACATGATGGTCAATATATATGTGAATAAACATTCAACATTCTTAGCCATCAGATGAATTCAAATCAAAATTATAATCAACATTATATCTCAATAAATGAAAAACAATACTACCAATTACAACAATGTTGATAAGTATTTAGAGGCAAACGGAACTCATACACCCTACTATTTGCAATGTAAATTATTGTGATCACTATACAAATCAGGAAGGTATTTTCCTTGCAAAGGTAGAAATTGGCAGCTTAGCTTGAAGACTTGATTTTTATCAATGTCTGTTTGAGGAGAAAACCAACTTTCCTGCATGTTGTCCTTTAAACTCCACTTGGTGAAGTAACATAAAATCACACACACACACACACACACACACACACACACACACACACACACACACACACAATTTTTTTAAATACTTTATGTGCTTTGATGTTTTGCCTACTTGTATGTCTGTGAGAGTGTCAGATCCCCTGGAACCAGACTTACAGACACTTGTGAGCTGCCATGTGGGTGCTGGAAATTGTTAGTGGTTAGTGGTTAGTGGTTAGTGGTTAGTGGTTAGTGGTTAGGAGCACTAGCTGCTTTTCCAGAGGCACGTACACAATTTTAATTAATATAATAAAATGTTAAACAAGATCACAATTAACATGTAATCTAACTGTATAATCACAGATTATGGAACTAGAGGAATATATGACAACCTATCATAGAGATATCCACATGAAATAAAACAACCTATATGTCAAACAACAGATTAATTGATGAATATAATATAGTATAATACATGTAGTGATACATTGTTTATGTTCTAATAAGGCCCCTGAAAATCAGTTTGCATAGCCGACACACTAGTTAACTATAGAAACTATGCTATGTGGCACACACCTTTAATGTCAGGCAGATGGATCTCTCTGAGTTTAAGGCCACCCAGGGCTACACGAGATTGAATCAGTCTAATAGAGTAAGAGCACTCAAGCCTTAATCTCATCATAAGAAAACATATAAAAGATAGGAACAAGGTCTTCTGTAGGTTCAGACTCAGGATTCTACAGACATGTAGAGGAGAGCATAGTAGACTGGGATTGCAGTCTGAGGTTTGGTAGAGCCCAGATAGTCTTTAAATCTGAGGCAGATGTAAGAGATAGTGGCTGGCTGCTCTACTTTTCTGAACTTCAGCTTGAAACTTGAACCTCAATGTCAGTCTCTGGGTCTTTTATTTACGAGGCTACATGTATACATAATGCACTAAACAAGTTTCATTCAGTCATAAAGAAAAGTGATGTCACTTTCAGGATGATAGCTTGGGCTATAGATTACATGCAAAGGAAAGTAGACTAGATTCAGTAGGATAAATATCAAATATTTTCCAACATATTTTCCCTCATATACTACAAACATAGATTACTTAAGGAAAAGAAAGGAACAAGTAAAGTTAATGTTTATTTAAAAAAAGGATAATGGGAACAGTGAAAATGAACAAAGTACATGATACATGTTTATGAATGTCATGATAAAATATTATTCAATAAATACATACTATTAAAAATAATTCAATAAAAATATATTAATACCAACATATAATCTACATCTAACTATCTTTCTATATATGTATATTAGCACCAATATAAGACCATTGGGCACTGTGAGAATAAAGTAACACACACAGTAAATTAGTTTTTTTTAAGTATGTGGGGAGATAACAGTTATTCTTACCATTGTTTTCTTATGCTATACTTATGATCATGTCTGTCTAGAAAACAGCATAAACATAATCAGTTGGACATATGTATTTCTTTCCTTTCATTATTTTTTTTAATTGAATACAAGATAGTTTATTCTAGATTCACTTTGAGTGACCATGGCCAGGGAACACATATTTAGGATACTCAATATTCAATTTTACAACCTTGAAACAGTGTCATGCAGTTTTTATGGTTTTATAGAACAGAAAAATTCATTAATCAAGACAAGTTTAAAATACATCAGAAAGGCAGTCACAGGGAGATGAAGGGAGCTATTCCATAGGCTCAAGATTTTATCTGATGACATTTGCAGCTTGATAAGTCTAAAATAATTGTGTCTATTATTGTCTAAAGATGTGAGTTCTGACAGTAGTTAGGGAAGAGGGGTAAGGAATGGCTACTGCTGAAGGCCAGAACTTAGCCGCAAATAATGTAAATAGTCTGTGGATCTGTGACATTCCAATCTTTGCACTGTACTAAAATTTTATCAGACAATCACTCTGCAGACATGGATTCCTTTCAGGAGATTTTGGTCACAACTAGATGCAGCTTTTTTTTTTCAAAGACTATTGCATACAATATTATGTTTATTTTTATATTCAATGCACCCTTATTCACTTCTTAACTATGAATAAAACTTGTGGTCTTTAAACCAATACAATGTGTTGATTTTCCAGTTCAGCTTCTGCATTTATTCATTAGTATGATTAACTTGACTTTTCCTTATTCATATTCTCTTCATTTTATTTTTGGCACACAGAATGGCATTATAAAGTAAAAGGAAGGGGGTATTTATCCTTTTCTATTTTCTCAAGTATTGAATTTTTTACTGAAAATAGATTTTTTTCTCATAATCTCGTAATATATTTCGATTATGGTTTCCCTTCCCTCTACTTCTCACAGTTCCTTCCTACCTCTCCTCCCATTTGGACCCAATTATTTTCTGTATCTGACTAGAAAATGAACAGGTTTCTAAGGGACAAAATAAAGTATAATATAATGTATAATAATATAACATAAAAGTTGGATAAGACAAGCCAAAAGAAAGAAAAGTGTATGTGGTCAGCTTATGAGGAAATCTCATGAGATACTTAGATAATGTATATCTTCTGTGTTTGGGTGAAATGTGCTATAAATGCCAGTTAGGTCAATTTTGTTTTTAATGTCAAATTGCTTCAACTTTATTTTTCCTTTTTTAAATTTAAATTTGAAACAAGGTTGTTTTACTTGTCAATCCCGGTTCCCTCACCCTTCCATCCTCCACTATCACCCCCACCAAAACCCAGCTCAATCTCCTTTCTGGTCCCCAGGGAGGGTGAGATATTCCATAGGAATTTGCAAAGTCTGTCATATTATTTGGGGCAGGGCCTAGAAAGTATGCCTCTATGCTCCAACATTTCTATGTTTAGTTTCTGTCTGAGTAATCTGTCTATTGGTGAAAGTATGATATTGTTGTTTCCCACTACCAGTGTGTGAGGATCAATACATGATTTAAGCTTTAATAGTATTATATTTATGAATTTATGAATATAGGTGCCCTTATATTTGATGTGTAGTTTTTAGGAATTGCAATGTCCTTTTGACATATTTTTTTCTTTGATGAATATGTAGTATTCTTCCCTATCTCTGATTAGTTTCTGTTTGAAGTCTATTTTGACAGATGCTAAAATGGCTACATAAGCTTGTTTTTTACTTTCCTTGGTTTGTAATACTTTTCCTTTAACCTCAAGGTGATGATGTATGATGTCTTTACTTGATGTCAATGTGTGTGTGTGTGTGGTTTTTTTTTGGATGAAGCAGAACCTATTATTACGTCCGTTTTGTTAGTCTGTGTCTTTTTATTGGTGGATTAAGAATATGGATGCTGAGTGGTATCAATTAGTAGTGTTTGGGAGTGTGTGTTTGTTTTTCATCTTTTGATTTGCCGGTCTATGGTTCCTTGTGTTTCCTTGTCTGTGGTTAGCACATAAGTTGAAGTTTTTCTTCTAGAGCCTTCTATGGGGTATAGGGGTGAATTTATATACAGAAATAGCTTGAATTTGTTTTTTTTTTATCACAGATGTCTTGTTTTCTTCATCTAGTGTGATTATAAGTTTTGCTGCATCTAATATTCTGGGCTGCCAACTACGGTCTATTAGAGTCTATAGAATAATGTTACTGCAGGTTTTTCCCACTAGCGACAGCCTGCTAGCCCGCTGCCCGCCTGCCGCCAGTCTGGGTCCACAGCCGGACCAACCCCAAAGAACATTCTGAGACTCTGTATTTGATATAATCCTGTTGGCCAATTACCATTATTGTTTATGCACTAGCTCTGTCTTAATTATTAACCCATTCCTACTTATCTAAGTATTTCCACGTGGTCGTCTTATCCAGGAGCTGCGGCCAGCATCTTCCTTCCTCCCTGGTCTACATCTTGACTCTAACCACTTCCTCTCTCCTCCTCCTGGTCTCCTATCCCTATCTAGTTTCCTATTGGCCACAGTGCTTTATTAACCAGTATGAGAAACATATATACAGAATAACATCTCCCATAATCTCCTCTTTTCTGTCTAAAATAAAAAGAAGGGTTTAAACCTTAACATAGTAAAATAGATCACACAGCAATTATCAAATAAGAATTACAGTTAACAATATTTAGCCCAATAACATTTTGTAAGACTTAAAGAAAATATCATCTATCCTATCTTTGTGAGTCTAAAGTCCTATATGTAACTTATCTTTAATCCTAACTAAGAAAAACTATAACCATAACTACCTCTCTTCAACTCCATCAAAGACCACAGAAGGATAATATATAAACTCTAGAAATGACAGAGACAATGAACTACCTGGTCAGTCACCTGAAGTTCTTCTGTAATGTTCCATCTTCAGCCCATAGGCAATAGTGTGTCTCCAGACTCCTCAACACAGCAAGAAACTTTAAACTGTCCACCTGTGTTGGCAGTTTGTCATTTTTCTCTGTATCCTGTAGACTGTCTGGCTGTCTGGCAGCCTTGTTCATGAAGCAGGAATCCTGTAGCAATGTCCATCTTGAATCAGCAGTCAACTTTTTGTGGGTCTGGCATGTCCAGTTTCTACAGCATAAAGACAAAAAGTCCAGAAGAGCAGTACCTTGCCCAAATGGCTAGTCTTGCCATATTAGAAGCAAACTCCATAATGTGTTTCTTCGATGTCCATCTTCATTTCTTCTGTAGATGGTGTTACCAGGAGCAGTTGTGTCTAACTGTCAAGAAAAACCCTAAACCATTTTAAATGACATATTCTGTAGGTCTTTGAAAGGTTTGAAGAATACCTATTCATCTCTAATACATCTCTGCATATCTAGAAATCCTACCTCAATTAACTCTAAGTTTTAACTATCATAGGTAACTCTCTATAATCTGTATTAATTTATACATTACATTTTCCAATGAGCTATATAAACACAATACCTAAACAAGAGGAGAAATATACATATCACAAAATTGACCATAAATTGTATCAATCAAAGAAAAGTATTCATATCCATACCATAATTCCCTTTTTCCCTTTTAAAAGATTGCTTGTGGTCAATAACCATTTATAAACAACCCCGTTTAAATGAAAACAATCATTTATAAACAATATTTGGGAATTTGGGCGTCGTTCTTTCCAAACTACTTCCTGCTGGAAGAGGGTGCTGTCATGGGGATCCAAAGAAGATGCACAAATCTTGGCAGTAGTCTGCAAGGCTTTGTCTCAATTGCTTTGAATGTTGGATTACCTGGGGAGCTGTTTCAGGGGGTCTGGCTTGATCAAACCATATAAGTCTGGAAAGAATCCATAGCTTTTCATTTTCTGTGGAAACAAAATAGAAATCCTTTTCCCCAGTAACTTGTCCTTAGGCTTAAATTTTGGAGTCAAAGCATTTTTAAAATATATAAATTGAATTAATCCAGCAGCATTTCTTTTATCAGTAGTTATTTTCTCAGCAATCAAATAATTTAAAGACAACAGAATCGTGTATAGTATCCAAACTTTCTCTGTGTTTTCCATCTTTACGCGGCTTTTTTATTACTCTATTTATTCTACTTCTATTTTTACATATTTTGAGACAGGGTTTCTCTGTGTAACTTTTATCTGTCCTGGAATTCACTGCATAACAGGTTTGCTTTCAGATCACAGAGATCTGCTTGCCTCTGTCTGCCGAGTGCTGGGATTAATGGCGTGCGCCACCATACCCATCCATTCTACTTCCTTTTTTCTTTTTTAAACCATTGTATCCTGTTTCCTTTTCTCTTCCAAGCCAGCATATTTTTTTAAAACACAGTGTAAACCTTCATTGTAGTTCTCGTACACACCAATGAATTGTTAGCAGAGCTCTTTAAAAGCAAGGCGGTTTTTTGCTGCTTATGCTAATTTTGGAAACCTCCCTTAAAGGAGCCAAGCAAATCTCTGTCTACAGCAAAACAAAACCAACTAAGAAAATGCTGCTACCAAGAAGTCTTGCTAGTCTCTGTTCCCTTGTTTCTAAAAACTATTTTTCAAGCTTTTGTTAAATTTTAAGTGAATGTTCTCAATCCGACTTCTGTCTGACACCATTATATTATGGCAGGTTTTTCCCCAGCCAGCTGCTGCTGGTCCTGCAGCCATGGTCCCGCTGCCACGTGAGCCCCAAATAACACTCAGAGACTCTGTATTTGATACAATCCTGTTGGCCAGTTACCATTATTGTTTATGGGCTAGATTTGTCTTAATTATTAACCCATTTCTACTTATCTAAGTATTTCCACGTGGTCGTCTTATCAGGGAGCTGCGGCAGGCATCTTTCTTCCTCCCCGGGCTACATCTTGACTCTCCCTCCTACTTCCTCTTTCCTCCTCCTAGTCTCCTAGTCCCACCTATCTAGTTTTCTATTGGCCACAGTGCTTTATTAATCAGTATGAGAAACATATATACAGAATAACATCTCCCATCAGAACACCTGGATTTTAGAGTCTCCATTGAGAAGTCAGGTATAATTCCAATAGGTCCTCTTTGTATGCTTCTTGGTCTACTTGCAGATTTTACTGTTTTTCTTTGTTCTGTATATTTATTGTTTAGATTACTATGTGCTGAGGGAAATTTATTTTCTGTTCCAGTCTATTTGGTGTTATGCATTTTTCTTGTAACTTTTTAGGCACCTGCTTATTCATGTTAGGGAAATTTTCACCTTGACTTTTAAAAAATATTTTCTTTGCTTTTGATCTGAATTTCTTATCTTTCATCTATTCCTATTATTTATAGAAGTGGTATTTTCCTAATGATTCAGATTTACCTCATTTTTTTCAAATATATTTTTCATATTTATCATTTTCTTTGACTAAGGTATGCACATCTTTTATAGTGTCTGAAGTTCCTCATGTCTTCTCTTGATTTCTGTTGGTGAAGTTCGCTTCTGAGTTTTCTTTTCAAATCCTAATTTTCTTTTCATTTTCAGGTTTTATAAGTTTGGGATTACTTTATATCTTCTATTTCTACTTTCAGATTTTAAATGGTTTTCTTCACTTTATTCCAGTTTGTATTTTCATAGATTTCTTTAAGGGATTTATTCATTTATTCTATACAAATACCTATTATACCAATAAAGGCTATATTAATGTCTCTTACTCTTCAGTAAGAGGTCTACTGTGGTGGGTTTGCTGGACTCTGGTGGAAACATGTCTTGGCAGTTATTGATCATTTTTTATGCTGGAGTCTTGCCATCTGATTTTTAGAAAATTATAATTGTAGGTGCTGATAATCTGGTTTTGTCTTTAGTGCATAGGTGTTAAGTACTATTGCTTCTATTGTCCTCTTTGGATATTAGGAGAATGTGGTGGCTATGTGTCACTTAGTAGAAATCTTTTATTTATTTATTTATTTTGTTACTCGGATTCTTGTGGCCACTTAGCTTTCTAGGTAAAATGTATTTCTAGGTGTTTAAGAGAGATATACTTAGTACTCTGGGAATGTGGGCAAAGAGTGAGGTGTGGCTACAACAGTGGTCTGCTACAGAGCACTGTAATTTGCCTACCTGCTTTCCTTGCTTGAATTGTCTGTGGGTTCTTGGGGAATGCATGATGGAGTTGGGGACAGGGATGAAGCAATTAGTTATATGAAGTTTGTGTGGGCACATCAGTGTGATCCACTGGATTTGGGGAGAAGACAGAATTCAGCAGTCATTCTGCTATGGTACTGAGGAAAACACTAGGGAATTATTACTAGAGGAGAGACAGGAGAGATGAATATGTCTGGTTAGCCTACCTGATTCCATGACTGGGAAGTTCTGTGAATTGCCATGTCAGTGATATGTATTTCTGATGTCAAATAAAAAGAAATTGTGTGCTATATTCTTCTTTATTTTTATTCTGTCTTTAGTCAAACATAAAAAAATATGTCCACAGAAAACAGGTTGCTATTAAATATTTATGATGGCCCTATTTATAATATCCCTAAAGTGACCAAAACCACCAAAGCACTTGAATATGAAATGAGTTGATATTAATTGTGTTATGTCATTCATGCACATAAAGAGATCAGTGATTCAACTCTAATCTTGATCAATGTTAGGTTAAAATAGTGATTTCAACAAATAATGTCTTTGCTAAATAGATTATTCATGAGCTTTGCTAGAAAAATGATTCATCTTTGCTCCATATTCTTGCATGTGGTATCTTTTTTTATTAAGCAAGTATTAAAATTACAATATTTAGTTCATTAATATTTAGCAAAATTTAAAGATAATATTCTATCACCTATCCTGTTTTTTGCATGTCTGCTATCTTATATGTAACTTATCTTTTATGATGACTAAGGAAAACTATAACCATAACTATCTGTCTTCAATTCCATCAAAGACCACAGAAGGATAGTGTATAAACTCTAGAACTGGCAGCAACATTCGCTATCTGGACAGTCACCCAAAGCCCTTCTGTACTGTTCCTGCATCCATCTTCATCCCATAGGCAGTAGTGTGTCTGGCAGTCTTCTGGCAGACTTCTCATAAAAGCAGGAAATTTTAAATTGTTCACCTATTTTAGGAGTTTGTCAGTCATTTTTCTGTGTCCTGCAGAATGTCTGGCAGAATCTTCCACAAAGCAGGAACCCTTAAAGACTGTCTATCTTGTTTTGCAAGTTCAGCAGTCACTATTCTGTGGGTCCTGCATTTCCAGTTTATACAGCATTCAGCCAAACAGTCCAGTCTAAAGCAGTTTCTTGCCCAAATGTCTAGTCTTGTCATGTGGAAGGCAAACTCCATCCATAATGAGTTTCTTTGGTGCCTATCTTCCTTTCAGATGTAATTGGTATTTCCAGGAGCAGTTGTGTTTACTGTCAAGAAAAACCCTAAACCATTTTAAATGCCATATTCTGAAGGTCTTTGAAAGGTCTGAAGACTATCTACATCAAATACATCTCTGTATATCTAGAAAACCTAACTAACCTAACTATTGACTATTATAAGTAACTATCTATAATTTGTACTTAATTATACATTACATTTTTAAGAGCTGTATAAGCACAATGCCTAAACAAGAGGAGAAATATACATATCAAAAAACTGACCTTGAATTTTTATCAGTAATCAAAAATCCATAATAATACAAAGTATTAATTTCTATAGCCTATCTCCCCCCTTTTTTTAGAAGGAGATTGACTGTGGTCATTATAACTAACCCAATTTAAATGAAAAGGAACATTTATAAACAATATTTGGGAATGTGGGCCTCATTCTCTCCAAATGCTTCCTGCTGTTTGGGGAATTGTAAATCATAATAAAACAGAAACCTGACAAAGTCTAGGTTCTAGTAGTCTGAAGTTACATCATCCCAGGTATTTTAAATGTTGAATCACATTGTCATTGCTTCAGGGGTCTTGCTTCATCGAACAATAATAGTCTGGAAGGAACCCAAAACTTGAACTTTTCTGTGGAAACAAAAACAGAAATTCTTTTCCAAAGTGGTATATCCTAATGTTTAAAATTTGAAGTCAAGCATTTTCAAAATATCAAAGTTGGATTAATTCAGCAACATTTCTCTTAGCAGTTGTTACTTCTTTCTTAGCAGTTCAACAATTCAGAGACTACACAATAGCACACAGTATCTAGACTCTTTGTGTGCTTTCCATCTTCATGTGGCTTGCTTATTTATTTATTTATTTATTTATTTATTTATTTATTTATTTATTATAACTCTTTCTTTTACTTTCTCCTGTTTTGAGACAGGGTTTCTCTGTGCAACTTTGTATGCCCTTGAATTCACTCTGTATACCAGGCTGGCCTTGAAATCACAGCGATTTGCTTGCCTTTGTCTCCCAAGTGCTGTGATTAAAGGCGTGTGCCATCACATCCAACTACTCTATTTCTTCCATTAAAGAAAGCAAAAAACAAACAAAAAAACACTTTATCCTGTCTTTCACAGCCAACGTATATTTTTAAACACACTGTAAACCTTTAGATGTTATACATAATCTGAATCTCTCTTTGCTGCAAAACTCTACCGTTTTCTAGCCATGAATCTTTTTAGCAGTATCCTTCTGCATGCCCTGTCTCTCAGCCTTGGGAATGAAAGGGTGGCATAATAATCTTTCCTTCAATCAGTACTGCACCATCGGTTTTACAAACATGAGAACATGATAGTATCCTTCTGCTATCATGAAAGTCTTTTCTGACAACCTCTTTAAGCCCCACAACAGAAATCTTCATCTTATACCTGATACAAATTGCACTGTTTTCTGCTGGTGGAAATATTTAAACAGAAGCTAGAAGACATTATTAACTCATTGGCTACTTCCTTTTAATTGGTCTTTCTGACTCTGCCGAAAACTAAGTTCTCTCTGTTTAATCACAAGCTACAATTTTGTGGTTTCCCTAAGTTTCAATATTGGTGTTAAATGTTAAATGCTGTAGAATATTAGTTTAAGATGCTTTACAATTGTGAAAGTTGTGGAACATTAGTTTAATGATGTAAAAATGTGTTGCTTTTGTTCAACTCTATGAAGCTATGAATTTTTGCCAGTCTAAAACAACTAGTGGTCTAATAAATAGTTAAATAGTCAATATTGAGACAATAGATAGGAAAGGTGGGGTTGGCAGGCAGAGAGCATATTTAGAAGGAAAAATATGGAAGGGGAAAAAGGAGCAAGGGAGAACAAAGGAGAGGTGGACACCAGGGGTCAGCCACGCAGCCAGGCATGGAGTAGGAGTGAAAGCAAGATACACAGAAGTAAGAAAAGGAAAAAGTTCAGGGCCAAAGGGTAGTCAGGAGTATTTAAGTTAAGCAGACAAGAAACAAGCCAAGCTAAGGAGAGGCATTCATAAGGAAAAATAAACCTCCTTGTGTGATTTATTTGGGAGCCAGGTGGTGCCCCTTCCCACAAAACGCAAAGAGTAGAGTCAAAGAGTAAAATACAAACAACAGTTAAAGATTTGTAAAGTTATAGTGTCAAGGATATCTGATAGTCAATGATAGCATATTTAGTGAACAAAAATAGTTAGCTCTTGCTATTAAATGTTCAATATTTATAAAGTAATAGTGGCAAGAATCTCAGATAGTGAACGATAGCATAGATAGTGGACAATCAATTAGTTTAATAGTTGTATTTAGTAGTTGAGTTTACTTTGTCAAGTGCAAAAACTGTTTATACAGGCTATTAAATTAAAAATAATTTGTGGTTACAAATACCAGTTTAGCAGCAAGAATCCAACAGAAAACAACACTGTCTCTTCCCTTAAATCAGCTTGAATTTTATCATTGATTTTCATTGCTGGAAATTGGTGAATTATTTAACAAAAGGACATTAATGTTTCTTTATGTGAATTTATAATTCATATGGAAATGCAAGAATTGTATAGTAATTAGACATTGAATTTAAGACTGTGATATTTCTCTAGTTTACATAAGCAGCTACCTTTTCAGAAACAGAAGGTTAAGATAGTCAAGGATTAGGTCCTGCTTCTTTGTTACATTGTTTGGAAAACCAGGTACCATAGTCAGCTTTCTGTTCTATGTATCAATACTGTTGAGTCCCTGATACACTCCCTTTATCTATCCCTAGTACATCTCCATCCTAGGAAACAACAACTTTCTCTAACTGTGGAGAACAAGCTGCATCACAATTTCTTTTTCAAATTACCATTTAGTCTAATTTTGAGGTTTCTTCTCTCTGTGCCTTATCTCTTCAGAGATATGCACATCTCTGAAGAAGGATATATTAATGGAAATGAGTGAGAATATATTAAGAATATTTTATGTATTTTTCATATAAGGTTGTGCCAAAATGCAGAACACATTAGTCTTAAGAGATTTGTGGTATAGGTAACTCAGTGTTCTTGTGTGTTAATTGTCTTGGCTTCAACCCTTACTAGAACTAATACTAGTAACAATAAAAATCAGACTATTACTCATCCAAAGACAATACTGTCACTATAATCAAGCGAAAACAGGATGTAATAATATTTGAAAATACTTGATTTAGAATAATATTGAAGATAAAAAGACCATTTCAAATCCTGTGTGGTTATCAATTTTCTTCCTAAACTAAGGAAAAGAAGAAGAGGGGGACAGAGAAAAGTTACAATCCTGTTATCATATGCTCACACAAAACCAACAACTGCATTGGAGAATAACCAGGTATGAAACAAAGATTTAACTCAAGTTCAAACTATCTGGTTTTCCTACATAGAATATTTAATAGAAGAAAATAAAGCAACAGAAATAAAACCTTTTACATTAAACCTCTTGATGAGAGTGAAGTCTGTACAACATGTTCACAATAAGGCAGTATATACTTTTCCTTTGAAATATAAAGCTTCTTGTCAATATTATTCATAACTATTCTTCTATTTTGTGTATAAAGTCAAGTCTTAATATATTTTACTAAAATATATATCTTTTGAATATTTTCTCAATAAAGTGACAGAATTTTAATTGGATTTATGGATATTTAAATAAACATCAATGTACAGTTTAAGGTTTATATAGTTAATAATATTGTAGTTAAATATTTAGTGTTAGCACAAATGCATACAGCTATATATTACATAAACCCATTGTACTCAACATTAGATTAAATATATGGTTATTGTTATGTAGGGTTATGTTACTTAATCATGTGATTATATTACCAAAATTCCATTATATTCACCCAAAGAAAAATAATCACATATAACCCAATTTTTAGAATGTATTTTCAACATCAAGTAACACATGAAACCCAAAATCCTTGAAAGCACAGTCACTTTCTGTTCCACCCTCTGGTAACACCACACCATCTATCATATTTTCTATCATTTTAGATGATACACAGAAGCAGAGAATAAACTGGCATACAAAGGTAGAACATGTCTGTATTTATAAAATTTAAAGAAGGAAAAGAAATTAGAAAATAGGAAAAAATAAATATTTTTCAGAAATATTTTATAGTAATTATTATACTATTCTGTGCCTTTTAGAATATACATTTTTATACTTATTCCCCTAGTTAGTCTTCTAATTGAAATAATTTTCCTGTATTTTAGTTATTATTGCCTATAGAGTTCTGGGAATTAAACTTATATTTCTTTCATGTATCTTTAATTTTAGATTCTAATAACCAACATTCCTATTGTCTCTTATATGTAATCCACTTACTAACTTCATTTCAGAGTTGTCCTTCTCCTCCTCTGTGATTTGGTAATACCAGTATTGAAGTTCAATAATAACTACATTTTATGTTCTCTCCTGTATATTTACAAGTTAATTTTATCATATAATTGACCAAATTTCAATTAATATTAAATTATCACAATTCATTAGTTAAGATTAAAAATGTGCTTATATTTTACCTTTGAACATGAAGAATCTGAATTATAGATAAAGAAATTGTCAAGATTAAATATTTATTACTTCAAGGATATTTTAAGGGTGAGAATCAATATAATATTTTATAAAAGTTAACATTTTTATAGGCTATTGCTTTGAATAACTGAATTTGAAGCAGTGCTGTTTATTATAGTCATGTACTCTATCTAATTTAGCTACAAATACAAAAGATAGCCTAACAAATTTCCAAAGAAGAACCCTTCTTAGAAAAGCTGTGGAACTGTGAACTCAATTACTGATTGTTATTTAAACTAGTATTCTTTTAGTGAAATAATGACCAAATTCTTTAGCATGAATTATGCAATCTTTCATATTTTATGTTTAATATGATTAATATCTATTCACATCACTTTCCTTCCTGACACCCTCAGCTAAATTTTCTGAAATATGGTCAAGGGACCACTTTCATAAAAATAAAATGAAATACACACTGGCCACCCTCCTCTCCCATCCCCCACCCCTATTCAGGGTGCATGTCCACGGGAGAGAGGATAAGATGGAGGGAGGGTTGCAGGGAGGAAGGGAGAAAAAACTGGGATCCACATGTAAAATTTTGAAATTATATTATTAATAAAAAAAGAAGGAAAAAATGCTGCTCGATTAATTCAATATATATATATATATACTTATATACATACATACATACATACATACATACATACATGCATACATATTTAAAGAGCTTTGACTTCAAAATTTAAGCCTAAGGACAAGTTACTGAGAAAAAAGGATTTCTAATTTTGTTTCCACAGAAAATGAAAAGCTGTGGATTCCTTCCAGACTAATGGGGTTTTATAGAGAAAGACCCCCTGAAGCACCGTCAATGGGAAAATGCAGCCTTGCAGACCACTACAGCCAGGATTTCTGAGTCTCCTTAGGATTCCCCCATGACAGTGTCCCCTACCAGAAGGAAGCAGTTTGAAAAGAACAATGCCCAAATTCCCAAATATTGTTTATAAATATTGGTTTTCATTTTTAAAAAAAAGGCATGTATAATTATGTCCAGCATAAAATAAAAAAATGTTTAAAAAAGAAAAAAAAAGAAAAAAAAGAAATGGTAGATCATCAAAAAAAATGAAATACATCTATAAAATATAATCACCCTAGAACTACTGAATCAAAAAAATACAGGGAATCAAAATCATCACAGGAAATGTTAAAGAGACACTTAAAACCCACTTCAGTCCTAATGAAATAGTGTCATCGAAAGTAGGATCTAAGACTCTTTCATCATAATTTAACTCTGCAGGAGATTCTGATGAGACTGTTCTTCTGATTCTAGTTTATAAATCAATATCTTAAATTTCAGTCAATCTCTGTTCCAAGTACACAGAGTCCTGATTTACTATAATGATAGACTGTTTAGCCAGTGCTTTCCCTAATTCCAAAGACTTATCTCAATGGTTTTCTTTTTGTAGCATTCATAAAAATCTGCCGACCACATTGGATTAATTACATGTCCATACTCTAATAACACTGTGCATGTGCAACATTTAAAAGTCTAAGCATTTCTATGAAGGTCTGTTTATATACTTGATTTTTGTTGGGAAGAATGTCATAATCAGGGATAGAAACCTTAACTATTTTGCTTATTTTTACATAAAGGTTATATATGTCCTAGTAGGCACTTAGCAAATTATTATTTGATTTAATTAAGCTGATAATTTTCAAAGTTCTTTGTTGAAATGCTCAATATCTAGTTCAAAATATGAATTCCCACAAAGTAAGCATGGCTTTTTCTGATTCACTATTATTTGTAAAGATGATAAGAATAATATTTGGTGTAGTGTTTTTATCCTCTAGAATTACAGAGGGAATTGGGATAAAATTGGGGCACTTTCTAGCATAAAGAATGATTTTATTTTTTTTCTGTTCTATGGTCATTATTCATCCATTTGATATTTCCATTACATTATTGGAACATTTTGACTTCAGAACTATGTCCTGCCCTTAATTAGAATGTTTAGAAAATGATTCATATAAGTTTATATTTTATTCTGTCACCTCTTGCCCCAATGCTAGACGCCAAATGTAACCATCCATTTCTAAGAGTTGAAATGTTATTATGTTTTAATAATATGTTCTATGTATAATTATAATAAACAGAATTTATAACTTTCTACTTTACAATTTATTTGCAGTGCCAAATGATGTAATTGACAAAAATTCTTGTGGGATATGTGTACTAAAGGCATTATTTCAGCATTATATCAGATTGCATATCTTTTGAGTTTTTATTGGGTTCCATAACTACATCAGTCTCTCTCCCAAATAATTTATACATTGTTAAATAAGTAGGATCTTTCTCTGTTAACTAAATAGTTTCCATCAACTATTTTAAGTGAAAATGCTCTTTGGTTTTAGTCAACAAAATATCAGTACAGCCACTAAATCTACAGTACAGTATAAAACATCCAACGTAAAGAACAAATTTTCTAGGAAGGAATTGATTTACTATGATTTTTCAGAGTTTGGGTGAGAATTGTGCAGTTTCAAATATTTTTCTGTTCCAAGATTTCTCGGTTATTATAAGCCTGAGGCTTGTTCAAGGTAATGTCTGATAGAGAGCACAATTTTCTCCGATAACTTTTCTCATCAGCTCCAAGAAATGCTTACTAAATATCTGCTCCTTCATGACATTGGCAACATGGCAGAAAGTGAGTGGTTAGCATTGAAAAAATCATTTGCAATTTACAGTTTTGTTAGGAAAGTCATTAAATAGGTCAAATATGTACTGATGATAAAATAAAAATCCCTCAAATGTGAATTGCCTCTGATCTAGGTTGAGAGACTTAACAAGTGTGAGTCAAAAATGATGATCCTGCAGAAAATTAATTGTATTCCTGCAGTCCAACATGGGATAAATAGTTCTTAAATTTCCTGAGTTGACTTCTTGAGAATATGACATATTTATTTTCTACTTCTGGAATTTCTTCACAAGTTCTACTTTTTCTGCCTAATTTACAAATGTAAAGGTACTCAAGGCTCAAACTCAAATTATCTGTCTTTTTTTCCCTCAACAGATCTCTGGTTGATGACTCCTCTATTTAGACAGAGGTTAGTTATTATTTCCTGATCTATACTGCAGTAGAGTATGCAGGTTTGTAAGTGTTTTTCTATTATATAAGAATAATTGTATAAAATTACTGCCCATCCTTTTGGTATATACACAAAATAGTAATGAATAGCAGTGAGAAAAATCAGATAATGTGGCATAGTGAGTATACTTAATTAAATTATAACACTATAACACTTCTCAGTTCTCAGATCAAGTACTATGTCAGTGAGAAATTTTAAAAATATTTTCCTTCTCTGGGCATCACTTCCAGTTTCTTGTCTGTTAAATGAGTGGTGCTGACGAGAATGGTCTGAACTAACCTCCATTAAAGGACTCACCTTAGTTTTTAGTGAGTTCTGGGTTTACAGAACAATACTTAAATAAAAGTATTATAAATTAATTTCATGGTACATTAATACTGAAATAAATTTTTGCAGCTTTGTAACTTTTTAAGAAGCTATCAAGATAGTAGCATGCAGTCTATTTCCCTTGACTACTACTCCCCTCTCATAATATCTTTTCCCAAACCACAGAAATAAGAAATAAATAAGAAACTGAAGAACAGTGTTCTTGATTTGCTGGTGTACTTTGAAACATTTATGCTTTTTTAGGTAAAATCTTGTACTTAAGTTTAAGCTCTATGTGTATGCATATTTCAAGTCATTTGAACATTAGAATTGTCCTCTTTGATGTTCTTTCAAATTTGCATGCTCCCCTTCTCTAACATATATATCTTTTGATTTTTCAGTTTCTTTTGTCGTTCTCAATTGCTATTTTAGTGAATACTCTGTTCTGTACATGAGTCTGAGAATATCTAGTATTCTCTTTCTCAGCTAAATAAGTCCAACTTTGTTCAAAGGCACGATCAAAAAATCTTTAGAAGCATTTCATTACTTACAGGTTCTCACGTATTTATAATAAATGGGTTAGATTTCAGATTCAAAGAAAATGTCTCTTGTACTTATATCTTTATTTACTCATATTGTTAAATATTTGTTCATCTCTTATGTAAATATCATGCTCAAGATATGTGTTCACTGGAAGAAAATCTATATACTGACATAAAATATGTATTACCTAGCATAGTTACCAATTTTATGAGAAAATACTTTAAATCTGTTATCTTAATGGTTTTCAAGAAGCCAATAACATACCATCATCAGCAATTACTGCCTTTTTTTATAGACCTCATGTGTTCATAAATACTGTTTATTTGAAATTTATATTTTTATAAATATCTTCTTAAGTATTCTCAAGCTTGAAGTTAATCCGGTTTTCTGTTCTGTGATACTACTATGTGATGATTTAATAACGGTGTCATGCAGCTTTATGAGTATAGTTTCATAGTACTTTTTAAAGTCAAACAGCCTAATTTTCCTGGGGCTGTTGTTTCACTTTTTTATTTTCTGTCTCAATATTACTTTGGATATTCAGGAACTTTTGGAGCTTCTGAGTAATTTTAGAATTTTTTCACATTTCCATAAAAACTGTAAGTAATATTTTCTTAAAAGTCACATTTTATTCATAGATTATTTTGGATTGTACCGATATTTTCATAATATTTCTTCTCATCTATAAATATGGGATATCATCTCATTTATTTTGTGTTTCCTTCTGTTTCTTTCAACTGTGTTTTTTGCTTTTTCTCTGTGCCTTTATTGTCTGCTATATATTTATTTTCTTACAAACATTATTTCTGGATTAAACATTTATTAACAAGTAGAGAATTTAAAAATGATTATAATATTCAGTTTTCAGAGATTAAAATGTTCCTATCCAGCAGATGTTTCAGTAAATATAGATATGTCATAGATATGATTCTATCATAATTTTTTACACCTGATCATATTTAGCTATTTATACAGAAGAGACAAGCATGCTGTATGATGGTTTCTAAGAGCAAAATCAATATATAAATTTATATATATTAATGATTTAATGTATGTAGTATAAGTCATATATTATAAAAATATATTTATTAAAGTTTCTATTATTGCTTACAGGACACAGGTTAAAATTAAACTGAAGATAAGCTTTGTAATAAGGGAATTCACAAGGAAAATTATCTTCCCTTCTAGATATGACGTGTTTGTTGTTCTTCACTTCTAATTGGGGGTCAGCATATTCTTTGGTGACTATATCAGTATGAAATATGTTTGGAATTGAAACCCAGATTCCAGAATATTACTGGGTTGATTTAAATAGGCTATATCCTCCATAGACTCATGTGTTTGAATGCTTGACTCATGTGAACTGGCATTTTTATGATGTATCACCTTGTTGGATTAGGACTGGCCTTCTTGGAGAAAGTGTGTCACTATGGGGGCAGACTTCAAGGTCTCATGTATGTATAAGACATGACCAGTGCCACAGATGCTTCTCCTGCCTACAGATCAAGATATAAATTTTTCAGTTCTTTTTCCAGCACCACATCTGCATGCATGCCGCCATACTTCCCACAACAATTATAATGAACTTAAACTCTGAAACTCTGAGCCATCACTAATTAAAAGTTTTCCTTCATAAGAATTTCTGTGATCATGATGTCATTTCACAACAATAGAAAGCACAATTGAGACAATGACTTAAATAACATTCAAACAAGTTAGAAAGAATCCTCAAGAATAAGTGAAGGGTATCAATGTTGCTTGCCTGCAGGCCATGCTGTATCTAGCATTATTGAGGAATGTAATAGTAGTTACTGCAATAAGAGAAACACAAATAGTAAAAGAACAAAGTCAGCAAATAATTTTAATGTTATAATTTCTTATTTCTAAAGCATGATTTTTAAAGAAATGAATTACCTTTAATTAATTAATTAATTCCATTAATTAATAGAATCATTGCTTTCTTTATATATGTATGTATATATTCCTTTTTTGTTTTGCTTTTTATTTATTTTTCTTATTTTACATATTGATTATAGTTTCTTCGCTCCCTTCCTCTCTCCCATCCTCTCAAAACCCTCCCATCCCACTCCCCCCACTCCACATGTAGGGTGATGCCTTCCATGAGGCGTCAACAAAATACGTCAAGACATTTGGAGTAGGGACTAGACCTTCTCCTGCCTCTAGGTTAAGGGGGTATCCCTTCATGGGGAATGTACTTCCAGGGATACATCCTGGTTCCACTGTCAGGGGTCTCTTAGACTGTCCAGGTCTTCTAACAGAGACACATGTTCAGGGCTTCTGAGTCAGTACAATGCTGGATTCCCAGCTATCAGTCTTAATATGTTTATTCACTTTCTTTAAGGAACAATTTCTCTAATAAAGAAAAAGTACCCAAAAGCAATCTACAGATTCAATGCAATACCCATAAGAATCCCAGCACAATTCTTCACTGACCTAGAAAGGATAATACTCAAATTTGTATGAAAGAAACCCCAGGATAGCCAAAACAATCTTGTACAATAAAAGAACTCAGGAGACATCACCATCCCCAACGTCAAGCTCTACTATAGAGCTATAGTTCCGAAAACAGTTTGGTATTGGCACAAAAATAGACAGGTAGACAAATGGAATCAAATAGAAAATCCTGGTATTAAGCCACACACCTATGAACAACTGGTTTTTGACAAAACAGCTGAAAGTATACAATTAAAGAGAAGGGGAAGAGAGGAGAACATGTGGGACCGGAAGATTTACTCAGGGTATGAATAGACCAGATCAGAAACTGCGTCTAGAGACATGTCCAGAGACATGTCCAGAGACCTACAAGGATGACCCCAACTAACAATCTGAGCAACAGTGCAAAGGCTATGTTAAATGCCCTTCCCTGATAATGAGATTGATAATTAACATATATGCCATCATAGAGCCCTCATCTTGTAGCTGATGAAAACAGAAGCAGCTACCCACAGCTAAACACTGAGCTGATCTCCTGGAATCCTGTTGCAGGGAAGGAGGATTGATAAGAAAAGGTGTCAAGACCAGGCTACAGAAACCCACCCACAGAGACAGCTTACCTGAACAAGGGGGAGCTCATGGACCCCCAGACTGATAGTTGGGAAATGAGCTTTGGACTGAGTCAGGGCCCCTGAATGTGGGTCTCATTTAGAAGGCCTGAGCAGTCTAAGGATCCTCTGACAGTGGAACCAGGATTTATCCCTGGTGCAGGAAAGGACTTTGGAAGCATATTCCCCATGGAGGGATACTCCCTTAGCCTAAAGACAGGAGGGAGGGCTCCAAATGACTTGACAGACTTTGATGATCCATCCCAGAAAGCATCACCGTCCCTGTGGAGTAGGGGGTAGGATGGGATAGAAAGGGAGTAGGGGTGCATGGGAGGGAGGGAGAAAGATGAAACTGGGTTTAATTTGTAAAATAACAATTACATATATATATATATACATATATATATATATATTCCTACAGAATATGTAATTACAAAGCTGAAAGTATTGCTTTTTATCAAGGGACATAACATTTTAAAATGGCACACTTGAAATTGTGGATCTTCTCACAATGACTCTGATTATATCTCATGACTGATAGTGTTGTTTATCTCAATTAATACCCCAAGATGATAAAATATAAATGTCACCTATATTCTTTGGCAACTTCTTAACTATTCTCTACCCCTAACATTTTACTTTGGTGCATTTCCTTTTAAGAAATTATATTTCCAATTAACATTTATAGTATTTTCTTAAACAGAGCTATCATGATAAAGATATGCAACTCTTCTATCTGTTGCCAAGTCTTCTATTTTGGTGATTTAGTAAAGGTATGTAACTTAAAATCTCTTCAAATATTATATTTTATATGTCCTATCTCAACTTAGCACTGTACGGGGAACTTAAAGCATTAAAACAACAGTGATATACTATAAATGCTTTGTAGCTTACAATTAATGAGTATAGTTTAATTAATATATCAATGGTGTAATAATAGGAGATTTTCATAATAAATCCTGAAACACAATATAACATTTCATTATGAGAGTGTTTGAAAGAATTAGGAATAATGAATATTGACCTGGAGTTTAAATGTGGTGGTTAATTAAAATACCATATGGTGCATTTAAAATTCCACTGGGCTAAACCTCCAGTCTAAAACAAAGACTGATAGAACTTTATTCTGAGCCAGGTATCTTGCAAAAATATTTTTCTCTTGCCAAAATAACTGCATAGGATTGTGCTAACTCATCTTCATCATTATAAAAACAACTCTGGGACTGTATATTACTGAGAATGCATCCACAATCATATTTACATATATGAAAATTGGTTGATATAATTATACAAAAACAAATTTTCTTTCTCAGTGTTTGACTAGAAATACCTTTTACAAAGAGTGTAACATTAATTCATATGTTTAAATTGATATGTGCCTACACATTGACAAAGCTTCTATTGGGAATATCTCATCTGTACAAGTAGATCAAATGTGTGATACAGCCTTGAAAGTTGTATATCATTATAATACCATTGTGAAAATCTCCTGATTGCTTACAATAGCATCTATGATGTTCAAAGAATGAGAAACCACAACTCATACAATAAATTCGACAAAGGAAAGATAAACTGAATACTAATAGAATTCACTACAGTGTTATTAGGCCTTGTTAATAACTGTATTGATTAAAATTGAGGTGTGATTATATTTTTAAACCACACATTTAAAAAATATAATTTGTAGTAAATGTTCCATGTTCTCACTAGTATTGCTAAAATATTCATGGGACATAAATTTGGTTACAAGTAGATTATCCTAATATTTAGTGTTATAAGAAAATTAATAATTAACAAAGAAAAAAATTTTTTAATTTATATTATGATTCATTTTGCAAATAAAATGAATGCAAATGGAACGAAAAGAAACTGTATTATTAGAGTGAAACTTTAATTTTCTACTTTTGAGCAACATATTTATGTGTTAAATTTTTTTAGTTATTTAAAACATTCAATATAATTGAAATATTTCATTCTTAAATGAAAATAATTGTTATACAAAACTTATACTTGTTTATTTGTTGGCCTGTTATTCTTAAAGACTATATAGATATTGTAATGCTCAACTCATATATATATATATATATATATATATATATATATATATTGATGCTAAAATATTTGTACTTTGTGTTTTATTTCTTTAAAGTGAAAATATTATGAAACATTTCTTCTAGAATTTATCTCATGTAACACATTTTTATTATTTATAGTTGTCCTAATGTTCATTAGCCCAGCAAATCTTGTCACTATCTGTTCATAAGGTAGTACTCATTGATAAGGTTTACCACATTCTTCCCATGCACTCTCTCCATTCTCTCATATCTATCAACCTGTTTTCAGTATTTGAAGCCTCAATTTATTAAAAAAGGATAAAGTGTATATTTTGGAAATCACCCCTCTGTCAGATGTGGGGTCGGTGAATATCTTTCCCATTCCCTGGGCTGCCATTTTGTCTTGTTGACTGTTTCTTTTGCCTTACAGAAGCTTCTCAATTTTAGGAGGTTCCATTTATTTATTGTTGATTTCAGTGTCTGTGCTACTGGTGTTATGTTCAGCAAGCAGTCTTCTGTACCAGTTCATTCAAGGGTGCTTCCCACTTTCTCTTCAAAGGGGTTCTGTGTTGCTGGGTTTATGTTGAGGTCTTTGACACAGTTGAACTTATGTTTCGTGCATGTAGATAGATATTGATGTATCTGTAGTCTTCTACAAATCTGCATCCAGTTACACCAGCACCTTTTGTTGAAAATGCTTTCTTCTTTCCATTGTATGAATTTAACTTCTTTGTCAAAAATCAGGTTTTCATAGGTGTGTGGGTTAATATCAGGATTTTCAGTTTGATTCCATTGCTCTACCTATTTTTGTACCAATACCAAACTGTTTTCAGGACTATTGCACTGCAATAGAGTGTGAAGTCAGGGATGGTGATGCCCCTGGAAGCTAGTTACCAAAACAACAAATAATACAATTAAAAAGTGTGGTACAGATCTAAATAGAGAATTCTCAATGGAGGAATATAAAATGGCTGAAAGACACTTAAGAAGGTACTCAATATCCTATCAGGGAAATGCAAATCAAAACAACTCTGAGATACTATCTTTACTCCTGTCAGAAGGGCTAAAATCAAAAACACCAAAGACAGTTTGTGTTAGACAGGATGTGGAGAAGGGGGCACATTCCTCCACTGCTTGTGGGAGTGTAACTCATATAGGCACTTTTAAAATCAGTATGGCGATTCCTCAGGAAAATGGGAATTATTCTACCTCAAGTTCCAGTAATTCCACTTTTAGGCATATACATACAAGATGCACATTCATACAACAAGGATATCTGTTAAACTATGTTCATAGCAGAATTATTTTTAATAGCCAGAACCTGGAAGCAACTTAGATGCTCCTCAACTGAAAAATGGATGGAGAAAATATGGTACATTTACACAATGGAGTACTACTTGGCAGTAAAACACAATGGAATCCTGAATTCACAGGGAAATTGATGGAACTAGAAGAAACCATCCTGAATAAGGTAACCCAGTCACAAAAAGACAAGCAGGGTATATATTCACCCATATATGGATTTTAGACATAGAGCAACAGATCACCAGCTTACAATTCACACCTCCAGAAATGCTAGGAAACAATGAGAACCCTAAGAGTGACATACATGGTCCCTTGGAGAAGGGTAAAGGGACAAGATCTCCTTAGCAAATTGGGAGTATGAACTGATGGGAGAGGGAGTTAGAATGAAGAGAAGGGGAGGAGAGGAGACTTGGGCATGAGGGAACAGGAAAATTGAGACAGAGAAAGAATAGAGAAGAACTAGAAAAGAGATACCATAATAGAGGGAGCCATTATAGATTTAAGGAGAAATCCGGCACTAGTAAAATGCCCAAGAATCTATGAGGATGAACCCAAATGACAATCTAAGCAGTAGTGGAGAAGCTACCTTTAATACCCTTCCGCGGTAATGAGATTGATGACTGCCTTATATTCCATCCTAGAGACTTCATGTAGTAGCCGATGGAAGCAGAAGCAGACAGCCACAGCTAAACACTAGCCAAACTCCTGGAATCCAGTTATAAAGAGGGAGAAGTGATGAGCAAAGGGGTCAAGACCAGGCTGGAGAAACCCACAGAATCAGCTGACCTGAACTAAATATTTTAAAAATATTCCTTATAATATCCTGAATTTCTCTGAACCTACTCTAATGCTTCCCCATTCATTTCTAATTTTGTGAATTTGGGCCTCTCTTCTTTGTTTTGATTAGTTGGACCAAGGCTATGTCAATTTTATTTTTTCAAATAACAAGCTCTTAGATATGTTGAAACATTGTATTTTTTGTTTCTATTTCATTGATTTCCAGTCTGATTTTTTAATTATATCTTCTTGTGGAGCATGTTTGGATTTGGTTAGTTGTTATTTTTCCTACTTTTTAATTTGCAAAAGAAATCAGAAAGCCAATTATCGTGCTTTCTAAATTTTCTTTTCTTAAAATGCATTTGTTCTCATATAATATATGCTGATTATAATTTTCCCTTCGCTATTCCTTCCTTCCAGGTCTTCCCATCTTCACTTTCATCTGGGTCTACTTCGTTTCTGTCTCTCATTAGAAAAAATCAGCCTTGTACCAGTTAACATCACAACAAAATAAAATATAGGATAAAAACCATCACATCAGAGTTGGGCAAGGTAACACAGTAGAAGGAAATGAACCCTCAAATAATGCACATGAATCATAGACTCCCTTGTTCACACACTCAGAGTCCCATAAAAGCTATAATATATACACAGAGGATATGGTATCATAGACCTGTGTCATTCCTATGCTTGCTGCTTTGGTGTCTGTGAGTTCATGAGTCTTGCTCAGTTGTTTCAGGTTGCCTATTCTCCTGGTGGCCTCCAAACACTTTGGCTCTTTACTCTTTCTGCCTCTTTCCATTGTAGTTCTCTGAGTTCTGAGTGGGAGGGAATTGAAGGAGACAATAATCCAAGGAATGACTAATGACTCTCTCTCTCTCTCTCTCTCTCTCTCTCTCTCTCTCTCTCTCTCACACACACACACACACACACACACACACACACACACACACTCTGCTTCATGATTATATCTCAAGATTTGAGCTCTCACTTACAACTAAGGTACCATGCATCATGCATGCCTGCCTACTACCATACTCCTCATCATGATGCTTGGTGCCATACTCCTGACAATGGTGATCATGGACTATAACCCTCTGATGCTATAAGCCTCAAACACAGCCCTTCTATAAATCACATTGATAATGGTATATTTCCACAGAAATAGAAAAGTAACTAATATGAACTGCAGATGTACAAATGGTGGTGATACAGCTACTGACTGTGAATAATAATTGCCATAGAATAATAGAGCAAATGTGTTAGCTGGACAAATTACCAGTTGTAAATTAAATAGTTCCCAGTTGAACTTTTCAACATAAAAATGCAAAGAAACATGTAAAATGTATGGAAAGTAGAAAAGAATTTATAGTTAGGTAGGTCAATTTCCAAATTATATCATTAATAAACATGAGCCGTACACAAGTAAATATATATCATTTGATGCCTTGAACTTCTGTCACCTTATCTGACAATCACATCCATATGTTTTCACAGACTGTTAGTATGAATTGAGATTGCTTAAGGAAAGTCTGCCAATATGTCACATGTAATATAATAAAATATTTCTGTTTATATCTCAGATACATTTCCAATTGTAAACATACATACTACTTTGTTTGAAATGTGCAATGATTGGATATTATAAAAAAGCATGTTACACTTTGTTCACTAGTATCTATCATCTCTTTCTCTCAGCACAAAATTTATATAGCCCTACTCTATTGACCTCAGGCATTGTCAGATAAGTTATTGTAGCCAAAGTCATATAAACAGGATCACAGTCTAACACTTCAATAAAGATTTAACCTTTTATTAACCTTGCTATAATATAAGAAATTTAGTATTTCCTTCCATCCATTTGACTAGCAATGATGAATGTTACGATTGTGTCATTAGCTGGTCTTTGAGTAAAAATTGTATTATCCTTGGATGAAAATCTTATTAATGTGACATAGAGGAACAGAATGATTTATCAAGCTCATTGCATAGACATAGTCTTTGAGAACAAAATCAACTTTTGTTGCTGTAAACTATTCTGCATTTGTTCTGTATTATTGTTACTGTAATATATCTGCCATATTTATGCTATTCCAGAGACATAAATGTGTTTATGTCCTTTCACAATTTTAGAATTTATTGAATAAAAATAAATTGTTTCAACATCAACAATTTTCCAGATAATGTAGTTGCATATGATTATTTGGCTGAGACAAATGCATGTTAATGTATTTCAATCATAAATACTAATATTAACTCATCACAAAACACATAGTAAATGTATATGTGTGTATTCATATGCATTTTAGAGGATGAATATGTTACCCTACAAAGAGTTCAAGAGGTACTTAGATGTGACTTTAAATAAAATAGAAATAGTATTGGAAATACATTTGTGGAGTGGGCTGAGAAAAATACAGGGAATATCTGTATTCATAAGGAGGCCAGACTAGTCGCCTTGAGGAAGCAGCCACTCTAAGCATGAAGTACTATGTAGGTGAAGTTTAATTGCAGTGATGTATTCTACTGAATATATAACATGGCAGATCTGGGTCTGAATAGAAGGTACTTGGTTTAGAACTAGATGGGCTAGAGTAGTCTATAGTACCAAATCACTCAAGACCCCACAGAGAATAGAGTAAATTCTGTATGTCCTTAATATATACATTGAGTTTCATTTGGTAGTCATGTATGAGGCCATTGCCATAGCAGTACTAAGTGTTCACCATTTTATATTGCCTATGTGACAAAAATGTATTTTTGCCTGGCCTAGTATGTATGTCTCTGGACTGGGTTCCCTGATATGATTTTGATATATCCATTTGTCTATTTTCTCAACTCACTTTAATATGTTACTATGATATGTGAGTCATTTATCAGCCTGTGCTACAGACCATGTTTCCATTTCTCCCCAAGAGCTCAATCATCTTCGGCCCACAAAATGGAATTAAACTCTTCTTCTAAAACAGAGTCTCTCAGGGTTAGTTATGACTAAAAATATCACTGTTTACCATACCATGAAGGAATATAAACAAAACACAATGTATTCTCAAGACTAATGTCATCATAATTTATAATCACATCTAGCCAGTGAAAGATAGAAACAAAAGGAGCTTAAGTATCACAAAGGATGTAAAACACAATCCCCGAATTAAGATTTTAGTGAAGAGGTCATGATGAAATATTTACACTTGTGCTAATATTTCTAATTTTGTGTAGGGAGGAAAAAATGAAAATTAAAGCATATTAACGGAAAAAAGGCGAAGAAGGTTACTATAGGGCAGTGGGGATGAATATTATTAAAATATACTATATATGGATAAGAAATGTCAACATGAGGTTGAATACTCATATGTATAGTCTACATATGCTCTAAGCGATGTTAAGACAGGAAAGACTAGCTTTTACTTTCTTTTTGATGATTTTTGACAGTGCCAGTTTCATAATTATACTTGTGAGAATATCATGCTGGTAGTATGAAAAGATAAGCTTCAGAAAACAAGTACATAAATTGAAAATAAGTAAGTAAACTACTTCCCTAAAACCTTTCAAAGCTGATTTCTGCTATTAGTGCTGTAACAACTATATTCAATTTTCATGGTGTTGTAATCACCTAAAAATCTTTGTGCCTAGTTGCTGTAGAATGCTATCCCCTGAGCACTACATGGCAGCTCCATGATTACCTTCAGATGACCCACACCAGATTGGTCAACTAATGATCATGGAGGGAAATTGGGCTCTTTAGACCCACCCCTCACTGACGATATAGAAGACTTTTACCTTTAATAGGGAAAGCAGATCCTGACGCCTTGCCCTACTATAATTGGCAATTAGCAGTTGCTATGGGTGTGTGCCTCACTAGACCGGCACCAGTCTTTGAGGATGCATACACCATTAATGGTTTACAAAGAAGGAAAAGAAATTTTTTTCTTTGGTGTGGCTCTTGATAAGTTTTTGATGTGCCAGTAAATAACCCCTTCCCCATAATCCTGTGAGCAATTCTAAAGTGCTCATTGGTTTATTAAACTGGATTTAGTGGAATCATTTTCTTGGTCTCTGGTTAGTGCACTGTCAGGTTCATCTACCCAAGGAATATTCAAACAGTAAATTAAGGCTGGAGTGTACTTGCAATTAGTTGATAAACAAACAGCACAAGTTCTTTAATGCCTAAGTTACTTAAAAATTCAAATGACAGTTTTATGCCTGTTGTTCTTACTGATTCTGCAGATTTCGTTAAAACTTGTCAAGTCTATGGGCTTCTTGAAGATAGGGGACTATCACATATATTTTTGAAAACCTAAACCTCATAGTCATTCAATAAATGTAATAATCAAAATATGTTAGCAAATATACTAGCATGGGAAAATGAAGGTGAAGGAAAGAAAAACAAATCTTGCCATTATACATACCATAGGCTAGTAAATATATTAATCATCTTATTTGATAAATGCAGAATTGCAAATTGGCCCCAAACATTATAAGAAAACCAGAACAATTTCTGAGAAGATAAAGAGACTTAAAAAAAGCAGAACATTGGGCGCAGTATATTGTACTTAAGTTTTACGTTAGTTGAACTTCTTAATTTTCATATTCTACAAGTGCTGAGATTCTGTCATCTCACTTTAGTGTTCTAGAAATTTCATTTAAACAAGGATACTTGGATTGCTTATATTAATTGGATTATGTGATATATCAGTTTGTGCACATACCTAAACTAATGTAATCCAACTCTCCTTTATTCATCAAGAACTTTGCCTTTCCATTATCTGATAATCATTCACATTTAGGTACAACTATCTTTTGTAAACTTTCACACATGAAAGACAATATGTTTTTGTTTGTTTCTTTGTTTGCTTGTTTGTTTTGTTTGTTTTTTTAGCAATGAGGCCTATTCCTTTTTATCTTATGTTCTCTAATTCAGTTCATTTTGCTTTTGCTATAAGTGGCAGGAATTCATTGTTCATTGTTGCTCAGTAATACAACCATTGTACATATATGGTACATATTGCTCATTCATTTAGAATTTCATGAACACCTAGCTTGCTTATCATCTCTTTAAGCAGTTCTCAGTAAATGTGTGCATTCAAGTCTCAGTATATGTGCTGATTTCACTTACTTTAGACACATATGAAGCACTAGAGCTGCCAGATCATACTATCATTATAGTTTTATTTTGGCTATTTTCTAAATGAGTATAATGTTCTCTACTTCAGCTTAGTTAATAAGCTACATAATCAATGAGCTTTTGTACATGAAACTTTGCATATGTACCAAGTAGTATAATATGTTTTGAAATATCTGATCTCATTTCTCCAAATTTCACTGTTCCCTTATATGATTACATAATATCAATAGATACAATTAAGAATCTATTCATGAAGAGATTCCAGAATAGCAGCTACTGGTTATTCAGGTTTATTTTTAAAATAACACATTTTTGTTATAATCTTTAAGGCCATATGTCTAAAATAGGTCTTAGTAGATTAATTACCATTGTTAAATATGTAACATGGTTATAAAATTTTGCCATGTAATCAACACAGTCATAAGTTCTAAGAAATGGAATCTGAATATCATTGTTATGCCATCTACATGGCCTTTATTTGCTCTATGCTTTGCAGTGGACACCAAATGTCTTTATTGATATAATGATGGAATAAAATAATATAATTCAAAGATCTCCAAAAAAAACCAAAGAACTTAAGAAACTAGTCAACAAAACACCAAATAACCCTATTAAAAATGGGGTACAGAACTGAAGAGAGAATAATCAATAGAGGAAATCAAAAAGGATGAGTGCTCAACATCCTTAGCTATCAGGGAAATGCAAATCAAAACAACTCTGAGATGCCATCTTACTCCTGCCAGAATGGCTAAAATTAGAAACACCAATGACAACTTATGCTGGAGAGGATGTGGAGAAAGTGGAACACTCCTCCTGCTTGTGGGGGGTGGAAACTTGTACAGCCATTTTGAAAATCAATATGGCATTCCGCAGGAAAATGGGCATCAGTCTAACATAGGACCCAGCAATCACCCTCTTAGGTATATATCCAAATGATCCATGCAACAAAGACATGTGTTCAACTATGTTCTTAGTAGCATTTTTTTGTAATAGCAAGAACCTGGAATCAACCTAGATGCCCCTCGACTGAACAATAGATAAAAAAAGATGTGGCACATCTACACAATGGAATACTATTCTGTGAGAAACAAAACAAAACATAACAACAACAACAACAACAACAACAAAAAACAAAAAAACCCAGCAACAACAACAAGAACAGAATCTTGAAATTCTCAGGCAAATGGATGGAACTAGAAGAAACCATCCTGAATGAGGTAACCCAGTCACAAAAAGAGGAACATGGTATGCACTCACTCATATATGGACTTTAGACATAGAGCAAAGGATCACCAGCCTATAATTCACACCGCCAGAGGAACTGGGATTCAAAGAGGAACCTAAGAAACTCATACAAGGTTCCTCACAGAGGGGGAAAGGAACAAGATCTCCTGAGCATATGGGGAGTGGTTGGGGGGACAGTGAGTGGAAAAGGAACTAGGAGAAAGAGAAGGGGAGGAGAGGAAAGCACATGGGACTAGGGATATTGAGTCAAGGGAGGAATAGATGAAGGAGAGAGGGAGAGGGAGAGAGGGAGAGGGAGAGAGAGAGAGAGAGAGAGAGAGAGAGAGAGAGAGAGAGAGAGAGAGAGAGAGAGAGAGAGAGACCATAAAAGAGGGAGCCATTATAGGTTTGAAGATAAAACTGAACCTAGAGAAATGTCCAGAGACCTAAAAGACTGACCCCCAAATAATAATTTGAGCAACAATGGAAAGACTGCCATAAATGCCCTTCCCTGGTAATGAGATTGATGCCTAACTTATCTGCCATCATAGAGCCCTCATCTCGTAGCTGATGTAAACAGAAGTAGACACCTACAACTAAACACTGAGCTGAACTAGAATCCAGATGAAGAGGACAAGACCAGGCTACAGAAACACAGAGACAGCTGACCTGAACAAGGAGGAGCTAACGGGTTCCCAGACTGATAGCTAGGAAATCAGCATTGGACTGACTAAGACCCCCTGAACATGTGCCTCAGTTAGAAAGCCTGGGCTGTCTAAGGGACCTGGGACCATGGAACAAGGATGTATCCCTGGTGTACAAAAGGATTTTGGGAGCACATTTTCCAAGGAGGGATACTCCCTTAACCTAGAGACTCTATGGAAGGCCTAGTCCCTACTCCAAATTACTTGGCAGATTTAGATGATCCCTCCTTGAGGGCATCACCCTACATATGGAGTGGTGAGGAATGGGAGGAGAGGGTGGTCCGGGGGCATGGGAGGGAGGGAGCGAGAGAGAGAGGGAGAAGGAACTGGGATTGATATGTAAAACTGGTCCAAGACTCACCTCCAGCAGAGGCCCAGCAATGAGGTTCAAAGATCTGACAGGCAGAGACTCAGGGTGGTCCTGCGTGGAAAGGAAGGTCTCTGGCAGAAGTCTGGTGCTCCAGCAGAGGCTCGGTGATGGGGATCAAAGATACGGCAAGCCCATCCCTTTGTATTTTATAATATCAATTTAAACCCTGGTTTTCCCCTTACATCTCTATCTCCCTTGTATAATTCTTCCAGCAAAGGCACTTATGTTTGAAAAAGTTTGTATTAGTTGGAACATCAGATCTGATTCACAATAGAGAACATACTCATTTAGAGGCATCCAGGTATATCATTCTTTGTGTTTATTAAAAAATAGTTCTTTGAGAGAATATAAAATTGATAAATATCTTAGGAGCCTTTGACTGACATTGTTTCTGGTAGTTTTCTATTTTCGTCACTCTGCATTATACTTTTATTTTTATGAACATAAGATTGAAGGTAGACCCTCAAATGTGCATACTGCCTAGAAATCAAATTCGTATACTTGGGAGAGATAGGTACATATTTCAGGTTTAAATATTTCCCAATATATAAAATATATTAGCTTCAATACATATTAGTAAGTCTATTAATAAGCCCCATGTTTCTCCAAAGCTTGACTCTGACAACCTGTTAAAGCAGTAGCAACAGTTTATTTACATTTAAAGTTATGGTCAGAGTCATAAAATGGGGAGTTGTGATAAGATTGAGATATAATTAAATAAGCAAGTGCAGGAATAGGTAATTTTAACAGATATCTGAAGAGATACTGGTGAAACATGAATTTGGCTACATAGAAATTAATAATTTATAAAGTTCACTTGATAGTTTAAAAAGAAAATGTAGACAAAATCATTTTCTAAGGGCTTACAGACTGAAGTACACACCTTCTGATAATCAGAAATGGTTTCATAGAAGCTTAGCTTTCAAAAATGATTATATTACATCAAATGAAGTTTCAGGAGAACACTTCAAGTGAAGTCTTAGGAGAGGCAAGAATTTTAGTAAGTTTGATAGTATGAGCAAATTATATGTTCAGGAAAGTATATGTCATGTTTTCAATAAAGAGAATTATTTATTTGCTAAGAATAAGGATAAGCAAATCAATAGTGTAGAATGATGCTGGAAGACTCAGCTACAGAATTATATTGTGAAGGATCATGACTAGTAAGGTAAAGAACTAGTTAAAAAATTATTGTGATTTTGAAAGCCAGCTCAGTGGGTATGAGTTCATATATAAACATGAGGACTTGTGCTCACATACTCTGCACCCATGTAAAATAGATCTGTGACCACATGCAACTGCAATTTCAGCATAAAAATTACTTTTAACTTTAAATTCTATGATACACTGCTGAAGGCATCACATACTTGAATCATAGAACAGGGAGATATCAAGGTGACACAGACCTGGGAGCTTTATCCCTACTAGCTAGCTAGCTTGCTTACTGTTGGGAGGTGCTATATATGTTGTCAGAGGAGAAAAATAAACATCAGTTATAACCAGTTGTGAACCTTGCAAACTATAATATGGCTGTCCTGACAGGGCATGCACATGGCTGTAATAATGGCATAAATAACATGGGAGTAATCAAACATATTATGATTGGATTGAAATCAACACCAGGAAATACCTTCATTCCAAGTCCTATGTCTGTATAAGATATAGTGCCTGTGGGAGAACCTATTACTATTATTCTCCCAGATGGAAATAGTATTATATTGAATCATAAGGAATTATCATTATAATCATAGAACAATATTTCTTTCAGCCCTCTTCTGAGAAGCCTCTATTTATTTGTAGTAGATTGTGATTAGCATAGTGACCCATAACCAACAACATTGAAAAGAAAAAGCTCTATATTTCTCTGGCCTAAATATAATATATATACCACACTCTTCTCTTAATGTTCAAGGATGATAGAATACAATGAATTTAAAGAGTACACCATCCAGAGATGGCAGATGACTTCAAGAAAACTGTCTTCTGGACAAAACAGAGGCCCTAAACATATGAGCATATGAATTGACATTGTTCATGATAGTATGAAAAAAAAGAAAGAAAGGAAAACATTTGGTCCTAAACCAGACAAAATCTAGCATGGAGATCAGAGTTGGCCACAAACCCCACTCCTAACTAAGGAGATACTGGCAATTGATATCTGTTAAAAACAGGAAAGATATTTTTCTTTGAGATTGTACTTCATGATAAATTGATCATGTTTCAGGAAAAGACTACACAAAAGAGAATATTGGACAGCACAAATTAGTTGATATTTTTTTAATCCAAGTACATTAAGCTGGGTAGGGAGGATAGTTTACATGGGAAGAGTTCGGGAAAGGAGGAGAATATGATCAGAAAGCATTATATAAAACTTTGAACGAACAAATACAATATTTTTGAAGTAAAAAGAATTGAAAACAAAAACATTTTAATAGACATATCAACAAAATGTATAGATGACTAATAAGCATATGAAAGGTGTTTCACATGTATCACTATGCATTTACATATTGAAAGAAAACTCAACAAATATCAGACAGATCACATAAAACTCAACCTTAAGTATTATGAGTCTATTCAGGAACTTTAGTTATAATTCCTTGCTACCAAGAATAAACTTGAAGTTTTCTGAAAACCCAATATAAACACAGTATATTATTCATTAATAGTTAAGGCTTGTAATTAAGGAAACAAGAGGAAAACTTCTGTCCACACAAAAATTAAAAAATAGAAGTCATATGTGGTGATATATTACTCATGATTTATTAAAGCTTGCTTGAAGATCAGAAAAAAAGACAGACTCAAGCTATAGTGATCAGGCAGTGGTGGTACACACCTTTAATCCTGTGGCTCAGGATTAAGTGGTAGATGGATCTCTGTTAGTACAAGGGCACCATATCCTACACAAGAGTGAAGAGCAACAGACCTCATGCTTTTGATACCAGCACCTGGGATATTACGATTTTAATCCCAGCATTTGGGAAGTATATAAGACATGAGCAGTGTCTCAGTGCTGGCATTCAGTCTGAGAGTTAATCTCTAGCCAAACTGAAAAGAGTGTGGCAGTCTGAGTGAATGTTGGGAGCAGTGAAGTCTGGAGTGGTTTGAGGATTGCCCACTTGGTCTGAACTGAGGTAGAGGTAAAAGCTAGTAGCCAACTCTTTTGCTTTTCTGATTTTCATCTTGAAGTTCGAACCCTAATATCTGTCTCTGGGTTTTAATTTGTTGTGCTACATTCATATGCATAAACTCTTTGTTTTCCTAATTACCAAGATTTTAAGGAAAAAATATGCCTTTCAGATGTTAATTGGTTATAAAAAAACATTATGTTACATTATATGCTACAATATGATGCAATTCTGATTAGAAATGAAAGAAAAACAGATCTGTATAGATTTAAAACATACTGATATGTAAACTAAGATATGTAATACATAAACTAAAAGGGGAATTGTTTTGAGATATCCACCCTGCCCTCACGTGTTGTACTGACCATGCCCATTGGGGCATAGGAACAGGTACAGGCATGACCTGGGTGGGCTAGGTCTGGGGTGCAGGATCCAGCTAGCTCTCTTACTTACTGGTTGGAGATAGACCATCTGGAGGCATCCATGGGAAGTTAACCTGCGGCAGTCATCTGCTTCTGCTGTAAGTCATTTCTCCCCAATAAACATCCGTCAACCTATATTTTCCCAGATTCTTATTTACCACTCATTATTCTGATGCAACTATATGACATTTTCATTTATATGAAAATAAACTCCAGCTGGGATTGGTGATGCACACTTTTAATCCCTGTACTTGAGAGGCAGAGGCAAGCACATATCCATGAATTTGAGTCTATCCTGGCCTAGAGAGTGAATGCCAGGAGAGGTGCCAAAGCTATACAGAAAAACCCTGTCACAGAAAAAAACAAAACAAACAAAAAGGTAAACCCCAGAGGCTATAATAAGATGAGTGACTCTGTACAATGCTATAATAGAACTATACTCTCAATGTTAATATTAAATTTTATTCATTTTAGAGACTTCATTACACTTGTCTTTCTCATCATTGGTTAGGGTTATTCATGTTTTCTTTTCATTTTACTCTTTTCTATCTTACTTGTTTTGAGGCTATGCTGACTAGCAAGGTTTTTTAAATTTGTGGTCATTTTCCTCATATTTCTATATAGAAAGTTATTTTATATGTTATTTTCTTATACAGATGTCTTGAGGATATTTTTATTAAATCTCAAAGTGCTCTAATTGAGTCTTTATAATCATTTAATTACAGGTTCTTCTGTGCTGTCAGGAGAAGAATGTATGTAAGTCATAGTTTCAATTTTGAATGAATGAGTTTATTAATTCCATAGCAACTCAAGAAACTGAATCTGGTGAGGTCAAGGCCAGCCTGGTTTACATAGCCAGTTCCAGGACAGCTTCCAAAGCCACAGAGAACCCTGTTTTGAAAATCCAGAAAAAAAGATTAAGTAATGAGTGTCACAAAGGTGAACAGAAAAAGGAATTAATATATAACAAGAAGCATCAAATTGAGTGCTTAAAGTATCCAGTATAAAATAACCTGGGGCATCTCCCTTACAGGCAGCAAGCTGGAGACTACAATTAAGAGAGTACCAGGCAGAGGACAATGCACCATCAGGTAAGGCTTCCAAAGGAAAAAAAATAGCAAGAGAAGGGAGAAACAGAGCTATGAACACAGGGACACAGAGAGACAGAAACAAAGATATATTTATATATATATAAGTGTGTGTGTGTTTGTGTGTGTATGTATGTATATATATATATACGTGTGTGTGTGTGTGTGTGTGTGTGTGTATGTGTGTGTGTGTTGCTTGCTTTTACCCTCAAATGCAGAAAGTAATTTTATTCCTTGATGAGCAGTGATTGTTTTTGTAGAGAGTTCAGAAAACTAACTTTCAAATATTTACTTTATCCTCGATTATAGTCACGATTAAGCACAGTTCTTCTAGTAAATTCTGAAGTCTAAGGGGCTATTATTTTGCAAATTTTCTGTCTGTCAGTCTGTTTCTATCTTATCACAGGAGAAAAGGATAGGGTGGGCAGTGTTCAGATTTGTCAACTTTTCTCAAAAAAAAAAAATCAAGGAGCAGGAAAAGACTCTGACAATAAATCTAAGTTCTTTGGAATACTTCCTGATTCAATTCCTAGTGCTATGGTTGAGACTGCAATCTGAAACAGTGGAAATGAACAGCTGTTGTGCAGACTGAAAACTTTCTGAGATTTTCTTCAGAAAGTGTTTCATTCTCTAATCTTGTTTTAGTCACACTGCTTTTTACAAAAAAACAATTTTTGGTCTACCAGCTTTGGTTCAATAAACCTGTCCAAATTCAACTTCTACATTCTTGTTCTTAAACATTTCAAACATGTAGGATATGCAAATTTGCATTTTCTGTAACTATTTAGACTATATACATATTTTTATAAATGTGCCATTTCTGAGGCTTTCTCTTACTAATTTCCAATAAACAAAACAAAGTGACAGTCACAAAAGCAACTCTATCTTGGAAAGCTGAACTAAATTCAAGATGCAAATTGACAAGGGTGGTCCATACATACAGAAAAGTGAAAACAAAGCAGAATATTGGTTTGTATTGCAGAGTATTGGCGTACAGTAATGTCTCATACTAAAAGCTGAAGTTCATGAAAAGAAAAATAAATGTAGAAAAATGTAGAAAAATAAATGTAGGTTTGTTTCATATTTTATAAATATGGACATTACTGACACTGCCCTACACTCCATACTCAAACCAATGTTTCTCAATAAAGAAGCACTATAATTATTTGAATTGTTTTATGCTTTTTTTTTAGCAACTCCATCATAGATGTTAGATATATCCCCATATGTCCTATCATATTACCTACAAAGTAGGGGAGAACAGGCAGATGAACAATTGTACAACAAATGTACATTATATCGAGAGCTGAGGAAGTACATCAAGGGTGCACTGTGCACAGGCACACAATTTCTCTTTCTTCCTTGTAAGTTGTTTAAATTTATTGGACATCATTTTGTCATTGCTCCTGAAGGTTCTCAACATATTTGCAAAAATATAAATGTAGCATGATCAAATTTACATTTTCAGTTTCTCTCTATGATAGACAAGTGCACACTCATAAATATTATATTAACATTTATGTCAACATAAAAACAGAGGAAAAGACTGAAATCATGCTAGTGTTACACATATGCAAATAGGTGAGAAATTCAAGTTTCATTTGTTACAGATTAATATGCCTTTAACATTAGCATCAAAATTCTAAACACCTACACAGACTACATTTGTATACAATTCTATGACAGTCTTCAAAGGCCTTAAATGCATCAAACAGAATATGAAAAGAAATACATGGAATTTATAATTTTGTTCAAAGGCAATGCAGAGTATACAATACTAATGGAATAAGTAAGGGTAAACAAGTAGTAAAGAACACATCATCTGATCATGCTAGTCAAGGTTTGAGAAAGGACATGGGGGAAACACAGGGATGTTATCTGATTTTCAGCCACATTCAGCATGTAGAAATATAAGCACATGTGAGAGTTTTCAAAATGTGGAAAACAGCAGGTTTTATATTCCATAACCTCCCTCCCAATTTTCATACAATGGAAAGGAGAACACACTGAGTTAGACAAAATGTCACAGAAATGGTTACAGAATTTTATTAAATATTCTACTCCAGAAAGCAAAGCTTTTTCACAAGAAGACTTCAAGAACTGCATCTGTATTTGCAAACTACTCTTGAGAGTACATGTTTTTTTTGGCTGGAACAGAAATTTCCACCTTTGTTTCAATGTTTAACTTCTTGAATCAGTCTCCAGTTTAAAGACAAAATCACTACTTTTAGTATTGCAGCTTCATTCAATTGTATGTAGAATGAAGATGGTGTTGTCAAGATACTAAGAACATGGTGATACTCAATAGGCATGGAAACAAAAGGTTCTAATTCTAATTCTTTTCACTTTCAAATGAGTTGTATACAAAGCTTACAGACATACTTTAATTGGGATAAACAGTTTTGTGTTTACTTAAAGTGATGAGTACATCAAAGAGTGTGAAAGCCTTGAACTTTCACACAACTGAGTGTTCAGAAGCCACTAGTACACTTCTATAAGAGGTTCTAGTAATTGTCCTGATGTGACAAAAGAAATAATGTAAATAATGTTAAAGGAACTTCACTGTATATATGAAATAATATATATTCACGAAAGTTTCCCCAGCCTCAGTATTACTATTATCATGTAGTACACTCCTTGATACCACATTGTAAATAAGTAGGTGAGCATATTTTAATACCCATGTTATCAATATATACTAAGGTGTCTCAGTGTTTTAGAGATATATGTAAAATATTAGAAATTTCTTTTATGTTCCCCTAGACCTTTGTGACGCCACTTATCTTTCTTTCTTTGGGTATTACATACATATACATAGTACACACATAAACACATGTTGTTAAAAAGAAGTTAAATCATTGCTTTTGATAAGATGGACACTGGAATTCAGGCCAACATTTTTCTGTATGAAGCTTAATACTTTTTGAAAAAAAAACTGTACAAAGGGTTACTTGAAGAGGTCATTTCATATGTGTTAATTGAAATATGTGAAAACTTGTCAGTATAGGATAAATGAAGTGGTAAATCATTTTAAACAATATTCTCATACACAAACTTTGCTTAATATTTTAATCATGATAAATTGTTGGCTCATTTTTCCCAGAAATAGTTGCCAATAGTAACTCCTTCTAATTTGCACTGACTTACTCTACTTACATGATCCCTTGTTCTTAAAGATCTAATTTTCTAGAAAGGCTTATGATCTGAGAGGCTTGGCTTCCTATTGCCTAATCTGTCGCCTGCTCAATGCTACCTTCAGATGTAAGATCATGCAATGAATTTTACTGGAGAGATCATTTTACACCTGGAATATGTCAGTAAATGGTCATGTTTAATGTACAGTTCATATACTTGATGTAACCATTCTGTTTAAAATTTAATAGTCAATAATCAGCAAAGACCTAGAGTGTATCTCTGGAAAATGCCTGCCATGCATATGCATAGTTCTGGGTTACAAACCTAAGTCTGAAAGATTAATGCATAAATAAATAAATATACGACACTAGACCTGCTTATCCACATGGTACTACCCTGAGTCTCTGCCTGCCTGGTCTTTGATCCCACTGCCAGGCCTCTGCTGGAGGACCACCCTGAATCCCCACCTGCCTGATCTTTTACCCCCATCCCCAAGCCCCTACCTGAGGAGAGACCTACTAGAGAGATTGGAACACCCAGAGATACAGACATGGAACTCCTGACCCACCTAAGCCCACTGGGGGAGTAGCAGAGAGACAGACAGACAGAGAGAGAGAGAGAGCGAGAGAGAGAGAGAGACCCCACCTGCACCCAATGGAAGAAGTGATGAGATGACAGCAATACAAGCAATACAAGAAAACACCTAACAATTGAAAAACAAGCATGACACCACCAGAATCTAGAGATTCTACACCAAATACACCTGAACTCCCCAAAGCTGATGAAGCAGAAGAGAACAACTTAAAAATATCTTCACGAAAATGACAGAGGCCCTCAAAGATGATGTGAGAATATCCTTTAAAGAAATGAAAGAAAAAACAAAACAAAAATTGAAAAAAATAAACAAATCTCTTAAAGAAAGTAAAGACAGCCAAGAAAAAACAATTAAACAGGTAAAGGAAATGATTCAAGACTTGCAAACTGAGTTAGAGACAATAAAGAAAACAAAAACTGGGGGAATGCTGGAAATGAAAAAACCTGGGCTACTAATTGGGAACTACAGATGCAAGCATCACCAATAGAATACAACAGATGGAAGAGAGATCCTCAGGCGCTGAGATTCATAGACCAAAGAAAATCTTAAATCCAGAAAATGCTTAACACAAAACATCCAGGAAATGTGGGACACAGTGAAATGGCCAAACCTAAGAATAATAGTCATAGAAGGTGAAGAAGCCAGCCTCAAAGAGGCAGAAAACATACTCAAAAAAATCATTGAAAAAAAAACTTTTCCAATCTGAAGGACATGCCCATGAAAATACAAAAAGGATACTGAACACCAAGTAGACTGAACCAAAGGAAAAAGATCCCTTAACACATAATAATGAAAAAAGATAACATAAAAAATAAAGAAAAAATATTAAGACCAGCAAAGGAAAATGCAAGATAACATATAAAGGCAGACCTATCAAATTTACACCTGACTTTTCCATGGAAAATCTCAAGGCAAGAAGGTCCTGGAGAGATGTTCTACAAGTACTAACAGTCCACGGATACAAGTCCAGGCTACTATACCCAGCAAAACACTCAATCACTATAGACAGAGAGAAGATATTTAATGACAAAGCCATATTTTCACAAAACATATCTACAAATCTAGCCCTACAGAAAGTTCTGGAAGAAAACTCCAATCCAAGGAAGTTAACTATGCTCACAAAGACATAGACAATAATTACTCCAAATTCACCAGAACCCAAGGGTAAAGCAGGGCAAATATAGTCACAATAACACTGCCAACAACAAACAGACATTAATAATCAATGGTCCTTATTTTCCCTCAACATTAATGGCCTTAACTCACCTATAAATAGACAGAGGCTACAAGAATGGATACAAAGACAGAATCCATTCTTCTGCTGCATACAAGAAACACATCTAACCTTCAAAGATAGACATTACCTCAGGATAAAGGGCTGGGGAAAGATCTTCCAATCAAATGGGCCTGAGAAGCAAGCAAGTGTGGCTATACACATATCGAACAAGTTAGACTTCAAACCAAAGTCATTCAAAAGAGATCAAGATTGTCATTTTATTTTCATCACAGGAGAAATCTATCAACACAAAGTCTCAATTCTGAACATCTATGCCCCAAATACAAAGGCACTCACATGCATAAAAGAACTGCTACTAAAACTCAAAGCTCACATAAAACCTCACAAACTTATAGTGGGAGATTTCAACACCTCACTCTCCCTGGTGGACAGGACCACCAGACAGAAACATAACAAAGAAACAGAAGAACTAACAGAAGTTATGTCTTAATTTGGTTTAACAGACATCTCTAGAACATTCTAGCCAAATAAAAAAGAATATACTTTCTTCTGTGCTCCACATGGAACCTTCTCTAAAATCGACCACATACTAGACAACATAACAAACCTCAACAGATACAAAAAAAAATGAAATAGTTCCCTGTATCTTTTCAGACCACCATGCTTTAAAGTTGGAATTCAACAACACTAATCTCAGAAACCTACAAACTCATGGAAACTGAACAATGCACAATTGCACTATATCTGGGTCAAAGAAGAAATAAATAAATAAATTAAGGACTTCCTAAAATTCAACGAGAATGAGAACACAACATACCCGAACTTATGGGACACTTTGAAAGCAGTGTTACAAAGGAAATTCATTTCACTACGTGACCATATGAAGAAAACGGAAGATGGTCACATTAGAGAATTAATAGCAAAACAGAAAGCCTAAGAGCAAAAAGAAGCAAATTAACTCCAAAGAGTAAACACCAGGAAATAATCAATTTGAGGGCTGAAATCAATAAAGTAGAAACCAGGAAAATATTTCAAAAAATTAATGCAACAAGAGTTGGTTTTTCAGGAAAATCAACAAGATTGACAAAACTTTATTCAAACTAACAGAAAAGCAGAGAGAGAACATGAAAGTTAACAAAATCAGAAACAAAATGGGGGACATAACAACAGACACTGAGAAAATCCAAACAAATTTCAGGTCACATTTGGAAATCCAGTACTCCACAAAATTTGAAAATTGAAAGGAAATGAACAAATTTCTGGATAACTATCACTTACCAAAATAAATAAAGAACAGATAAGCAAATTAAATAGACCTATAACCCCTAATGAAATAGAAGCATCATCAAAAGCCTCCCAACCAAAAAAAGGCCAGGGCCAGATGGCTTCAGTTCAGACTATTACCAGAAATTCAAGAAAGACCTAATACCAATACTCCTCAAATTGTTCCACACAACAGAAGCACATGGTTTATTACCAAACTCTTTTTACAAGGCCACAACTACCTTTGTACCCAAGCCAAACAGATCCACAACTAAGAAAGAAAACTACAGCCCAATATCCCTCATAAACATTGATGCAAAAATACTAAATAAAATACTGGCAAACTGAATCCACAAATGTATCAGAGAAATCATCCCCCATGACCAAGTTGGCTTCATCCCTGTGTTGCAGATGGTTCAACATATGAAAATCAATCAATGTGATCTACCACAAAAGCAAACTGAAACAGAAAAAACACATGATCATCTCTCTATATGCTGAAAAAGCCTTTCCCAAAATTCAACACCCTTTCATGATAAAGGTTTTAGAGAGATTAGGGATAACAAGAACATACCTAAACATAATAAAAGCAATATACAGTAAACCAACAGCCAACATAAAACTGAATGGAGAGAAGCTTAAGGTGATTCCTCTAAAATCAGGAACAACACATGACTGTCCTCTCTCCTCATATGTCTTCAATTTTTTACTTGAAGTGCTAGCTAAAGCAATAAGATGACAAAAGGAGATCAAGGGTATACAAATTGGAAAGGAACAAGTTGAACTTTCACTATTTGCAGATGATATGATAGTTTACATAAGCAACCCAAAAACTCTACCAGGGAACACCTATAGCTGGTAAACACCTTCTGCAAACTAGCAAGAAACAAGATAAACTAAATGAAACAATCAGTAGCCCTATTTTATTCAGACAACAAAGGGGTTGAGAAAGAATTCTGAGAAACATCACCTTTTACAATAGCCACAAACAACATAAAGTATCTTGGGGTAATACTTACCAAACAAGTGAAAGACCTATACATAAGAACTTTGTGGCTTTAAAGAAAGAAATTAAAGAAGATACTATAAAATGAAAAGATCTTCCATGCTCTTGGATAGGTAGGATAAACATAATAAAAATGGAAATTTTGCCAAAAGCAATCTACAGATTCTATGCAATCCTCATTAATATCCCTACACAATTCTTCACTGACCTTGAAAGGCTGATAATCAACTTTATATGGAAAAAAAAAAGACCCAGGATAGCAAAACAATGCTGTACAATTGTACAATAAAGGAAATTCTGGAAGCATCACCATCCCCTACCTTAAGCACTACTACACAGCTATACTTCTCAAAACAGCCTGGTATTGACACAAAAATAGACAGGTAGACCAATGGATTTGAATCGAAAATCCTGATATTAACCCACACAACTATAAACACCTTATTTCGACAAAACAGCTAAAAGAATACAATGGGAGGAAGAAGCGTTTTCAACAAATGGTGCTGGCACAACTGGATGATGATGTGTAGAAGACTAGAGATAGACCTATGTCTATCGTCATGCACAAAATTCATGTCCAAATGGATCAAAGACATCAACAGAAGTCCATCCACCCTGAACCTCTTTGAAGAAAAAGTGGGAGGTACCCTTTAACAAATTGGTACAGGAGACTGCTTCCTGAGCATAACTCCAGTAGCACAGACACTGAGATCAACAATAAATAGATGTGACCTCTTCAAACTGAGAAGCTTCTGTAAGGCAAAGGACAAAGTTGACAAGACCAAACAGCAGCCCACAGACTGGGAAAATATCTTCACCAATCCTACATCTGACAGAGGGCTGATCTCCAAAATATACAAAGAACTCAAGAAACTAGTCACTAAAACACCAAATAACCTTATTAAAATGGGGTAGAGGACTGAAGAGAGTATTCTCAATAGATGAAATCTAAAAGGCTGAAAGACACTTAAGAACGTGCAACATCCTTAGCTATCAGGGAAATGCAAATCAAAGCAACTCTGAGATACCATTTTACTCCTACCATAATGGCTAAAATAAGAAACACCAATGATAACTTATGCTGGAGAAGATGTGGAGAAAGGGAAACACTCCTCCACTGCTGGTAGAAGTGCAAACTTGTGCAGCAATTTTGGAAATCAATATGGTGGTTCCTCAGGAAAATGGGAATCAGTCTACCACAGGACCCAGCAATCCCCTCATTTAGGCATATACCCAAAAGATCCACATTCATGCAACAAAGATATGTGTTCAACTATGTTCTTAGCAGCATTATTTGTAATGGAAAGGACCTAGAAGAAACCTAGATGCCCCTCTACTGAACAATTGGTAAAGAAGATGTGGCACATTTACACAATGGAATACTACTCTACCGAAAAAAAAATAAATTGATTTTGACATTTGCAGGCAAATGGATAGAACTTGAAGAAACCATCGTGAATGAGTGATTGGAGATGTTATTATGTAAATATGTTTCTCATACTGGTTAATTAATAAAGCCCCACCTATCTTGCTTTTCATTGGCCAACAGGGCTTTAATAATTAACCAGTATGAGAAACATTTATTTGTTGCATAGATGTGGATCATTTTGGTATATGCCTAAAAGAGGGGATTGCTGGGTCCTGTGGTAGACTGATTTCATTTAAATGGGCTTAGTTACAAATGGCTATAACCACAAGCAATTTTTTTAAAGGTAAAAAGAAAATTATGGTATAGATATAAATGCTTTGTTTTGGAATGGATTTTCATTTATTGATATAATTTTAGGTCAATTTTGTGATATGTGTTTTTCTCCTCTTGTTTAGGTATTGTGTTTATATAGCTCATTGGAAAATATAATGTATAATTTAGTACAGATTAGAGAGTTACCTGTGATAGTTAAAACTTGGAGTTAAGTTACTTAGGATTTCTAGATATGCAGAGATGTATTTGAGATGAATAGGCATTCTTCAAATATTTCAAAGACCTACAGAATATGGCATTTAAAATGGTTTAGGGTTTTTCTTCACAATGAGGCACAACTGCTCCTGGTAACACCACCTACATCAGAAAGAAAGATAAGACTAGCCATTTGGACAAGATACTGCTCTTGTCTGGACTGACTATATGCTGTAAAAACTGGACGTGCAGGACCCACAGAAAAGTGACTGCTGATGCAAGATGGACATTGCTACAGGATTCCTGATTCATGGAAGAGGCTGCCTGCCAGACAGTCTACAGGACACACACACACACACACAAATGACTGACAAACTGTCAATACAGCTGGACAGTTTAAAGTTTCTTGCTTTGTTGAGGAGTCTGGACACACACTATGGCCTATGGGCTAAAGAAGGAACATTATTGAAGAACTTCGGGTGACTGACCAGGCAATGAGTTGTCTCTTTCGTTTCTAGAGTTAATATAGTATCCTTCTGTGGTCTTTGAAGGAGTTGAAGATAGATAGTTTTGGTTATAGTTTTCCTTAGTTAGGATTAAAGATAAGTTACATATAGAACTTTAAACTCACAAAGATAGGATAGGTGATATTTTGTTTAAGTCTTACAAAATGTTAATGGACTAAATATTGTTAACTGTGATTCTTATTTGATAACTGTTGTATGATATATTTTGCTATGTTAAGGTTAAACCCTTTTTATTTTAGAGAGAAAAGAGGAGATGATGGGAGATGTTATTCTGTAAATATATTTCTGATACTGGTTAATTAATAAAGCACTGTGGCCAATGAGAATGCAAGATATGCGGGGATAGGAGACAAGGAAGAAAGAGGAAGTAGTTAGGAGGAGTCAGGGTGTAGAGCATGGAGAAAGAAGATGCCGGTAAGTTGAGACACATGGAAATACTTAGATAAGTAGAAATGGGTTAATAATTAAGACAGAGCTAGCCCATAAACACTAATGGTAACTGGCCAACAAGATTGTATCAAATACAGAGTCTCTGAATGTTATTTGGAGCTGGTGTGCCAGATCAGTGGTGGGTGGGCTGGTGGAAAACAACAAGCAACAAATGAAGTAACTGAGTCACAAAAGGAGGAATATGGTATGTACTCACTCATATATGGATTGTAGATATAGAACTAAGGATCACATCACCTGAGAAATTAGGATACAAGGAGGATTCTGAGAGATTAGTATATGGGTCTCACAGAAGGGGAAACGGACAAGATCTCCACAGAATGTTGGGAGTTCAGGGGCAGTGAGTGGAGAGGGAGCTTGGAAAAAGTGAATGGGAGGAGAGGAATGCATTTGAGACTAGGAAGATTGAGTCAGGGTAGGAATAGATGAGAGAAAGAGAGAGAGAGAGAGAGAGAGAGAGAGAGAGAGAGAGAGAGAGAGAGAGAGAGAGAGAGAGACCATAAAAGACAGAACCATTATAGGTTTAAACGGAAAAAGTGACTCTAGAGAACTGTCCAGAGACCTACAAGGATGACTCCAACTAACAATGTGAGCAACAGTGGAAAGGCTACCATAAATGGTCTTCCCTGATAGTGAGATTGATGGCTAACTCATCCACTATCATAGAGTCCTCATCTAGTAGCTGATGGAAACAGAAGCACACATCCACAACTAAACACTGAACTGAACTGTAATCCAGATGCAGAGAGGAAGGTCAAGAGCAGGCTACAGAAACACACAGAGACAGCTGACCTGAACAAGGAGGAGCTAATGGGCCCCCAGACTGATATCTGAGAAAGCAGCATTAGACCGACTCAGACCCCCTGAACATGGGTCTCAGCTAGAAGGCCTGGGAAGTCTAAGGGACCTCTGACAGTGGAACCAGGATGTATCCCTGGTTCACAAAAGGATTTTGGGAGCACATTTTCCATAGAGGGATACTACCTTAAGCTAGAGACAGGAGGGAGGGCCTAGTCCCTACTCCAAGTGACTTGACCGATTTTGTTGATTCCTCCAGGAAGTCATCACTCCACCTGTGGAGTGGGTGGTTGATAGGAGGAGAGTGTGGTCAGGGACCATGGGAGTATGGAAGAGAGGACAAAGGGAAGGAGGTAGGGAGGGAGGCAGGGAGAGGAAACTGGGATCGTTATGTAAAATAGAAAAAAAATATACCAAAAATAAAATAATAAATAATAATAAAAATACAAAGGGATGAGAGAGATTGTTTGTTAAATAAGACTTTTTGAAAAAATGCAAACTTGATCATGGATAACTGAATTATTATGAATATTAATTATTAATTATTTGGTAGGTTTGTTATCACTATAAACAAAAACTCAAGAAACTAAAATAAAATGTCCAAATTATCATATATTTTATAGTATTTGCTTTAAGATCTTTGACATTACACTATACCATAGACATTTTAATTCTTCTTGCTTTCTATAAAAATTTTTATTATTATTTGTATGTACATATTATTCAAGCTGTGGCCAAAGGCAAAGGAATTTTATATTATGGTCCCAAAGAACAGTTGCTTAGGGACTCAAAATAGAAAGTAATTTCTAGTGAGCTCATTCAAGCTTTAGCCTACGCAATTCCTTTTTTGCACAAATGACTTGGCTAACATTCCAACCAAGGACCATAAAACAGCAGAATGCATAGACATCGAGAATAAAGATATATTTAGTTAGATTGCAAGGATTGAAGAGGCCCAGACCATCTGTCTTTAACACAGTAGAATGCCATTTTTATATCAGTCAAAGGTCAGGGTTTTCTAGCAACATTTTGTATTTAAACATGCAAAAAATTAATTTAACAAATAGATGTGCATGCCATTCACAGAAAATCCAAATACATATGCTTCTCTAATTATTTCACACTATTATAAACTTTAAAATTTACTTATGATTTTAAAAATAATGTCTTACAACTTTATCTTTTATGCTTTCTCACAATATGTTAGTGCTTCTGTTACAAACATACTGGTTTGTCAGAACTTGTTATCAGGTCTACCTCTTACTCTGATGAGTGAGTTTATCCATTATGTGAAGTGTCTTTAATTTCCTCTTTGTCCATGTAGTCCAGTAATTAGGAAGTGATCCACAACTACCTGTGAATATCTGTTGAATGGACTGCGTATTATAGAATCCAAGTTTCAAAACTAGTTTTTTCTTCATGGGAATAATGTGTTGAATAACACAGATGGGTTATGGGTTGGCTGGCTTCCATTAGCTTGAATGTGATTTTATAATAGATGTTATTTCCTTTACAAAAGGGGTTCACAAATGAAAATAGGACAACAAAATAAACTTTAGTGTAACAAGAATAAAAAAAACCCAAAAACAGATAATGAGGTTCAAATGGAAGATCAGAAAAGCAAAGCTGTCAGCCAGTAGCTCTTACCTTTACCCAGCTAGAGCAATCCTGCCCTTAACATGGATGGAGATTAATTTCTCTAACATGGCTGGAGACCAAAATGCCCAAGACTGAATATCTGATCCTATTTTATATACCTCAAGTGCTGGGAATAAATGTATGTGATACCAATTGCTGAGTTTACCTTTGTGAGAGTAATTTCTCTTTTAGACTAGATCAATTTCATATAGCTTATTGTGGCTTTGAACTAACAGAGATTAATTTGCTTGTATCTTTAGTTCTGGAATTAAAGGTGTGTGCTACCACCTCCTGGTTCTACAGATAGCTAGTATGGCTTCTGGGATTAAAGGTTTATACCACCACTGACTACTTTTATGGCTTGTGGCCAGCTTTGTATTCTGATCCCTCCGGCAAGCTTTAATAAATCATAAATAATATATTATCACACATTAGTTACAGGTTAGTGAAAATTTTAGTTAAATCAATCATTACATGTTCCATTGTGTTTATCTCCAATTTAAATTCAATTGATAAATTTACAGTTTTATATGTTTAAAAAAAGCCACAAATAAAAGTAGGTTTTCTAATGGGGGAAGAGATGAACATTCTCTCACTCAAATTAATTACTGGACTCCTGGACTCTATTTTACAAGTACAGACAACCCAATTAAAAACCATGATACATGATACTTTGGCTATATTCATCATGCTGCAGCTTTCATTGGAGTGGTGAAAAACATGAGACAGTTTGTTCACTTTCCAGATAATCTCTTTTTCATTCTGCTGTAAAAATTATGTTGACTAGATGAGGGAACTTGTAGATAAAAATAATTTTAGGGTGTAATGATGTGACATAAAACCTTGTCAAAAATATTTAAGATTGTGTGCATATTGTATGAGTAATAATGAATGAAACAGATTTAGTTCACATGAATAGTTAGCGCTGTTGCCATAACAACTATTAAAACTCTTTGTCAATTTGCAGATTAGTATATTTATGTACATATGTGATGATGACATAAAATTTTTCATCAGTATTGGCACTATAGCTCAGTTTGTAGAATTCTTGTCTATAATGCACAGATCCCTGGATTCAATCCCCAACACTATAAACACTGGGCATGGGAGTTGTAGGATGACAATCCTGGTAATGGGAGATATAAGCAGGAATATCAAAAGTTCAAGATCAGTCTCTCACCCATATAATTTTAAACAAAATATATTAAATTATTAAGTGAAGTGTTTATTTTAAATTAGAATGTAAAGCAAAGAAATATTTACTGAGCCTAATATTTTATGGCCAAATATACCCGAAAGAAATATTTTAGTTTCTATAACTAGAGAATGGGATAAAGATATAGCATTTTGTGATGCTCTTTAATTCATGGTGAAGATTATTTCCTTAGATTTCAAAATGCTTTCACATTGAACCATTATGGTATCTGAATGTAGTTTTTCAGGTTATGATCTTAATTTTAAATTAATTTGTTATACAGTATAATATGTATTCCCAAGTAAGTGGGAGAAGAAAATAGTGTAGAAAGAATAAATTGAATAATAAAACTTTCAGACATTCTGTAAATATATACATGAGAGAATGAATAAAATCTATAAAAAATAAATATAGTTACATATATCCAGCATCTATTCACTCTAGCTTTCAACAGATACTGTCTCTTTCCCCCACAGGCAACCACCCATTTTGAAATATATTCTTACCTTCTTGTTGAGCATAAGAAAATTTCACTGTATCATTCATTATTACAGAACCATCATTCAAGCTTTCATTATTATCTAAAGAGATGGCTCCATGGTTAAAAGCATGTTATATACTTCAAAAACTGGCTAAATCCCACTTGAGGTGATCTAGTATCTTTTCTGACCTCTGCACCCACCCTCACACATTTGTGCCAGTTACACAAACAGGTATACATGTAAGTAAACAAACATAATTAAGTCTACTTACAACCTCTTAAGGTAAGAAAGTAGCAGTAAACATGAAGAAATGTGGATTATATGTGTATTTTAAACACAGTGATACAAAACCACTTGTTTTCCTAAGGCTTTCTATAACAGAGAGTATAATGTTAGCAAATCCATGTTCCTTACTAATATAGAGAATTGTCCTTAATTTATCCTAGATGCCTCAAATTTGTCAGTAATTTTGGAGAGTCTTTCAGATTTCAGCTGGCTATTATCTATCTCTGCCTTGATCAACACATTACCCTCAAAGACATTTCTCTTGTTTTCACATGGCAATCTTCTCATATGGGTCTTTTTCATAATGGAATAAATGCAAGCTTTGCTTCAGAAATATCTGTTAATACCTAGTTAATTCCAAATAAGGTCACATTGTAAAACAGAATTTGTCACATATTTTATATGGAAAGAAAAGAGATGTAAATCAGCCAATAAAACTAATCCCCCAACAACTGACAAAGAGTGGAGAAAAGTGGGTCAATCCCAGGGATTTCATTCTCTGGGCTTTTACCACTTCGTTTTGTTTTCTATTTCTCTAAGAAATACATTTACTTACCTGCTTGGAAATGTGAAATGTAATTAATACAGAATGTTCTTTCTGATGATTTTATATTTAAAAGTAATATCCTTAATTTAAATAGAGGTAACTTTAAATTTAGGATATTGGGGAACATTTTATCTATAATCATTATCCGTTTTACATTTCATGTTATTGTAAAGTTTTACAGAAATATTTTTCTTAAAAATCTTAATTATAAGTTTTAAAGATTATTATAATGATTTCAGTTTTTGCAACATGAACCAATATATGACTCCAACTGTCAAATTACATTTATTTATATAATATCCTTAAATGTAAAACATACATGCATATTTGGGCAAGGCAATTGAAAAACGAAAAGAATTCTGGAAGACCACTAATAGAAACTGACGCATATCATTTTAAATAAGTAGGGAACATGTGTTTGTAGACACAGGCAGGAAGGATTTTTTCTGTGGGATTCTGACATTTTGATAAAGACATTAAATATGACTATTGGAGACTGAGGGGGAAATAAAATACAATTACTAGTATCATTAAGGATTTATTGAGAGGAATAAGTAGGAATTTAATCAGACACCAATCATTCTACCTCTCTGAGGATGTATTCTCTTGTCTATTTGAAGAAGTGTTTATCAAGTGTTGCAATTTACTATGGAAAAGTATGAGTAAGAAAGAAGAAAACCCAAGTTTCTATGGGTATGAGTGGTTTTCAGTACTTAATATGAAATTGAAAAAGCTAAACTGTGAAATGGGAGTAGAAACGACCTTATGAGAGCTGAAACGATGAGGTGAGTTGTAGGATTATTAGTACTGTGAGAACAAATACTTTAGGAATAGAGGTACTAGACATATCCTGAAGAGCTCAATACAGAGTCCATCAGAAAATACAGAAAGATTAAAATTACCCTAGCTTGCTTCGTGTTTCTGTGATAATCACCATTACCAAAAGCAACTGTTGGGAAGAAAGGGTTTATTTTATTTTATGGGTTATAGACTTTCACACAGATAACTCAAGTCAGGAACACATACCAGGGATCTAGAGACAGGAACTGAAGCAGAAGAACCTATACATGAATTTATACAAATAAAAGCATGTGTCATTTATTTAACTGATGTCAGAGAATTGACATCAGTTCTAAAAATGATACAAATCAACCCAATGGCTAATAATGAGAAAAATGCAGAAGAATATTATTTAGTGGCTTGCTGAGCTTGCTTTCTGATGCAACCCAGAACTACCTGCCCAGGGGTGTCACTAACAGTGGACTGGCCTTTCCTCATCATTAATCAAGAAAATATTTCACACATATTCTTTTGGGCAGTCTGAGGGAGGAACATCTGTTGAGGTTTTCTTTTCCCACACTAGACTCATGTCAAGATGACTGTTAAAGCTAACTAAGACAATGCTTTCTTTTGATAAATTCAAATATATGTACACAAAAATGAATTGCTAAATTTCTGTTACTTTTCTACACCCAATATAGATTTAAAATTTTGATGTCATGTGTCACCAGTTGATTAAACTTGATAAAATGCATCTTGATTGCTTGTTTGCTTTGTCATATTTCTCTATAAATGTAGTAATTTTTCAAGTTGGTTATTGCTCTGTGATATTCTTCCTACTACATGCTATAAAATATTGGTGATGTTTGCCTTTGTTTTTATTTGTTTTATTGAGGTTTATATTTGTAAGACTTCTAGATTTCTTTCAGGATGCCTCTTTGCACATTATATCTCATCCAAGTCATCAATCTATTTCTTTACTTTATCTGTTTATTAAAGTTATCTTTGAGATATTTAATCATTTTGAATTCTTTCTTGGCATTCAACAATTTCAATTCTATTCATGTAGTTATGAACACTTACAAATATCAGAAATTCATGTTTATATGTCTTCATTTCAACATGCGGTTAATTAAAGATCAGTGTCACTTGGGTAAATCTCATGGAAGTGCTTCATCAGTGTTAAACGAAAGAAGTGTGGTTTAGGGCATGAAGCTTGTAACCGAAGCTGATTGATAAAGTTTGTAGTGTATAAAAAATGGCTTACAATTAGTGCTAGCTTTGAAGGCATGATGACATCAGGGAAAACACTTAAGATTTGGCACTGTGTAGCAAGGTTCCAATTTATTTAGATAGACAGTAAAAAAAATACTGATGAAGTGACAGTTTAGTAGTAGAGGTAAATTGGGACTATAGAGATCCATTGAGAGAAGCTGAGTGATAGCACTAGGTGACAGGGCCAGAGACTCTGAAGAGAGGCCAGATAAAGCCTTCGATGAAAGTTCAACCTTAGCTTTAGTGTAGATTCAGAATATTAGAGATACTAGGTCTGTGGGATGACCACCAATGGCACTGGCAGTTGCTATGCAGAGCCAGAGTAAGACAGGATGTGTTTTGCTTATGGCAGAACCAGAAAAGTATAACCACTAAAGCCATTTGGAACCCAAAAGATCACAAATGAGTTCTAAACATCAGACATTGAACCTTTTACAATCTTTGGTTTGTGTTTTTCTTGGCTTAGATTTTTTTCTATTACTTGGTTCATCACAATTGAAATAACAAAGTATTTAACATGTTTTTGATTTTATAGGAACCTGTAGTTAAGACACTCTGAATATTTTAAAGAGATGTGACCTATAAACTGATGGAATTTTTCAAGCATTTAAAACATTTGCAGTTATAATATGTTTTATATTGTGGTGCTTATGTGAGATCTTGCAGACAGACAAGAAAGAAAACATTACAGTTTAAGGTAATGTGTTTGTATGTCAAGTTGATAAGTGTTGTAGTCATCTGTGTAGTTTCAATTGTCTTCTTGACATAGCCCAGGGATACTTGAGGGAGTTTGATCTTGTCTTGATCAGTTTGACTTATGCAAATGCCTATGTGGTATTTCTTTGTTGCTACTTGATACAGAAACTACACCCCACTGTGACAGTGACATCCCTGGGCAACTGGGCCTGAAATATAACAGGGAAAGTAGCTGTATTCAGACAATCCAAATCATTAAGCAGGTTTCTTAAATGGTTTCTGAATTAATTATGTTCTCCAGGGTCCTGCCTTAAGTTCATGCCTTGACTTCCTTCAGTAATGTACTATATCCTTTAAAATTAAATGTAGCATTTACAATGTCTTTTAAGTGGATTTTAGTCACGATATTTATCACAGCAGCATAAAACAAAATAGGAAGCCCATTTAGTGAATTATTTACTTTGCAAACTCAGGGATCAGAAGTTGATTTTGAGATCCCATGTAGAAAGTACAGGTATCATGGTACAAGCCTATAATATCAGTGTTTTTGTGAGAAAAACAAACATATCACTGCGGTCACTGTTTATGCAAGTAGCCTAGTCTACAGGGTGTTTCCCAAGACAAGAAAATCATTGTTTCCATAAAGAATGTGGATGGCTTCTGAAGAAAGACACACGATGCTGGATTCTGGCATATATGCATATGCAAATACATGTTCATGGGCATGGACACACACACACACACATGCACACTTGTGGACATGTGAATGCAAACATATAAACAAGTGAACATGTATATACACATATAAAACTATCTGTCTCTAAAATAAAATTTTGTAAGGTGGGTAGGAGGAGAGATGGCTCATGAAGTTTGGTTTTGTTTTTTTTTAGATTTTTTTTTCTATACCTTGGTACATCACATTAGAAATAGTAAAGTGTTTAACTTGTTTTTGTTCCCCTCCTTTTTCAGAGTACTTGAATTCAGTTACAAGAACCCACACTAAGTTGTTCACAGTACATTGTAATTCCCTTTTTAATGTATTCAACAACTTCTTGGCTCTGAAAAGGCCTGCACTAATGTATACATAGCTACACAGACACAATCATACAGGCATAATAAAAAATAAAAAAAATTCGTATAAAAACTTGTTCTAAATTTTCTCCTATCATTTTTGAATTGTTTTTTGTTTACAAAAATTCTCTTCCTCTTCCTCCTTGAATAATTTTGCAATTTTATTATTGTAGGAAGAAACAATTTTGTTTATTGATGGTACTGTGTTTTCTTAACATTGCTTACTTCTTTGGTCTCTTCTTTTTAAATGTAAATTATATTAACTGGAAAATAAAAACATGTTACAATATTTATTTAAGGGATTTCATATATTGTTTTGAATATATATATATATATATATTTGTAATGGTTTGATTAGGTTAATTGAATCAAGCTTTTAAAGTATCATCATCCACTGTAGTTGTTTGCAGTCTTTCTAATCCTGCATCACTTTAAAACAGTTCTTAATGTTGTGATGAGCCCCAACCATAAAATTATTTTTATTGCTTGTTCATAACTGTAATTTTGCCACTGATATGAATTGGAATGTAAATATCTGTGTTTTTCAATGGTCTTAAGTGACCTCATTAATGGCCTTTCAATTTCCAAAGGGTTCAAGACACACAGGTTGAGAACCACTGATCAGCTGTAAAATATTCAATGTCTTCTAGAATTTTAAATAGATATACAGGCACTCAACTATATAACAGCATTTCAATCTTCTAAGTATTATCCATGTATATCAATGACCTTTTCCCATTAGTAATTCCTTACCGTTTTGTCTGTAGCCTCCAATAATGACCAATAAACTCTCAACTTCCATGATTTAAACATTTATATATTTATATACTCCACAATTTTCTTACTTTTCTTATAGAAAGAACTTTAGATATCTTCAAAGGAGTCTTACAAATGATCAAAGAACATTAAAAGTTATTAGTGCTAAAAAATAGAAAACATAAAAACATTGTTAGTAAAACATGCCATCCACCTTAGGTTATATAATTCTTTGTCCAAATATAAGTCAATTTATTAGTAATTATTTTGTTATTTTTATATTCTGGATAGCAACCGCTTATTACATATATTTTACAACTTTATTGTTATTTTAAGGTGTCTCTCTTCAGCCTGATGACTGTTTTCTTTGTTGCAAAATAGCTTTTTAATGTTTTGTGATTCCATTTATATTTTTTGCTTTGATTCTTGTGGTTTGAATGTTTTGTATAGAAAATTCTTGCATGGTAAGGTTTTAGAAGCATATATATATATATATATATATATATATATATATATATATAGTGATTATACTATGATTAAGTTTCTCCTTTCCATTTCATCTCTCTACTCCCTTCTGTTTACCACTCCTACCTCTTTTCCTTTTCAAATTCATGGCATCAATTTCATTAATTATTATTGCATGAGTTTCTGTCTTGTCTGGTCCTGAAAGTCATTTAGTCCCAAATAAATACACATAGGCTTATGTTAACTATACACTGTATGGCCAATGGCTCAGCATTCTTATTGGCTATCTCTATCTTAATTATTAACAATTTCTATTAAGCTTTGTATTGCCACCAGGCTGTGGTTTACCCATATTGCTCCAGCATATTACTCTTTCAGCAGCTACATGGCGTCTCCCTAGTAGCTCCTCTCTGCCTTCTACTTTCCAGCATTCTGCTAGTCTGGTAGTCCCCTGTATGTAAATATCTCTAAATATAACCTGCTTACTCCATGCACTGTTATTTATGCATGTTTACATCTAATTGTTTTACAATGTTGTATATTTAAAAAATTACAAAAATAATTCAAATTTAAAACTTTAATCCATTCTGGTTTAATATTTATGAATAATGGGACTGGGACTAGGAGCCTAGTTTATGCTTTATGAATATTAAATTTTTCCCTCACTATTTATTAAATACATTTTTTTTCTAAAGAATATTCACATATGCAGATTTATAAAGAGTAGATACATAGGTTTACTTACAGAGACCTGTTCTGCTGGTATATATGTGTCTGTTTGAAAAACAGTGCAAAGTTCTTTTGATTAGTACAGTTTACAGGACATTTGCAATCAGATAATGTAAAATATCACACATTTTTGGTCAATATTATTTTGCCCTTCCTGGTATTTTTCTAGTTCCATGTAAAATTTGAAAGTTTGACAAGATGAGAAATCTTGAAATAAAAATATGAATGAACATAGGAAACAATCAATAGGATTGCTTGAAAATATAAGACTCATGAAAACTCATGATTTTTTTTGAGATCTTATTTCAATTTTATTATTTCTGTGAATGTGTGCATGACTGTGTGTGAGCATATCAGTCTCCACAGAAGACAGAGGTGTCAAAATCCTTGAATCTTAAATTATAGATGGTCATTAACTGCCTGATGTGTAGACACCGGCGGCATAACTCTACTTCTTCTGTGCGAGTAGCATTCATTCTTAACCAATTTTAGCCATCTTTCCAGCTCAAGGGAATGATAGTTTTAAAGTTAAAATTATACTAGAGTTCTATGTTTTTGTTGTTGATATTTTTTCATGTTCTTGTCCATTCCTATCATGGATAATAAGCTTGATTTTGTTTCTCTTTGTATGGTAAAGTGAAAGGAAGCTTCTTTTTATATAAATGTAAAGGGCAGATGTTCACAATTTACCATTCAGTACCTAGTTCTTTTTGTAACATCTTACAACACAATCTCTACATTTGTAGATCATAGAACATCAAGGAAAATAGTATGTAAATGCAGAAAAAGCCAGAGGAGCAGGATGTTTCCAGGAATGATAGGGAAACTACACCCAAGAAACATCAATAATATGTTTTACTAAACAAGGCTTAGAAATTGACAACACCACTATACAAATGTACTACATTTTTTATCCATTCTTTGATTAAGGGACATCAAGGTTGTTTCCAGGTTCTGTCTATTATGAATAATGCTGATATAAATATTGTTGATTAAGTGTCTTTGTGGTACGATTGTACATCTTTTGTGTATATGCCCAAGAGTGGTTGGTATTGCTGGATCTTGAGGAAGATTGAATCCCAATTTTTTAAGAGACTGCCATACTGATACAGTGGCTTTACAAGATTGCACTACCACCCGTACTGATGGAATGTTTCAAATTTCTTCACCTGTTCTCCAGCATTGGCTGCCATCTGTGTTTAAAAAATGACATGAAATTTACAGAAAAAAATGGATGTAACTAGAATAAAATAATTCTGAATGAGGTAGCACAGCCTCAGAAAGACAAACACTGTGTACTCATTAACGTGGATACTAAATATAAAGCAAAGGATAACCACATCACAGTCGTCAGCTCCAGAGAAGTGAGGTAACAAGTAGAAGAACATATGTATTTCTCTGTGAAGTTGAGATAGTTGAGATCTCCTGGGTAAATTGGGGATAGTGCATGCAGCAAATGTGAGGGTAAGGGGGATGTGAGTATGAGGGAATGAGATAGGTGAGTTTGGGAATGCCTTATACTTTCTGAGGAGTGGATGGGAAATGTGAGTGTGTGTAGAGTGATAGGAAGGTAGGGAAGGGAAACTGCGGTTAGTATGTAAAATGAATACAAAATTAAATTAAAAAATAAAAGGATAGAAAAGAGAAAAAGGAAAAAAATGATAACCCTTGCTGACATGACAACATGAATGTAGAAAATCTTACAAAAAAACACCTTTGGATGAAGATCTACAGAGGGGTAATAAGAAGCAATCAGAATGATAAAAATCCCATAACAATAAAAATGGATGAAATTTTTAACAAAATAAATTAAAATTAATAATGAATAGAATAGTAAACAAATTTTATTTTTTAAATTAAATTTCTATAATGTCTATAAGAAAACAATTTAGAAAGTCTATCTGGGCTAAATATGTTAAAATAAGCATTTCCCCTTAAATGTGAAAAAATATGAAATATAGAAACATCTTAATTTATCCATTGTCATTTATATGTAGCTTAGGTATACTTTGTCATATTCTACAAGTCTTCATAATTAGAATTGGAACAGGCAGTGTTATTATGTTCCCCAATATTTAAATATCATCTTTAATATCCAATATTAAGTAATCCTGGAAATATATTTAAAAAATACATTTCAATTTTAAAAATACTGTTTAATTAATAAGCATAAGGTGTTCAAGAACTATTTCCATAAAAATTAAACCTACTGGTACTCCAACCTATTATTTCATAATGTTTTACAATAACCTATGAAAAACCACATATATACATTGAATAATCACTACCTTTTAAGAATATCTAAAATTATAAAATGTTACATAAATAGTTACAGTATTGTCAAATAATAATAAAAATAAAACATGTCTACAAATGTTTAGTAAAGAGAAATTACTTTTCCAAATATGCTTAATCTGTATTGATGAAGTCTATGAAGATGAGAGATTAAATATATAATGAAGAATTTATATATATATATATATATATATATATATATATATATATATATGGAAAACCAACAGCCAGTAAGTGGAAATTTTTCTTCATTCGTTGATATTTTTAGCCATTCACTTAACCTTGCATAGAATCATCTGAAAACCGTCTTCCTTGAGTCATAATGTTCATCAGGATTTTCTGTAGAAATGTCTATGTGATATTCTTATTGGATTACTTGATGTTGAATTGCTCAGAACACTCTGGGAAGCCATTTTTCCTGGGTAGATGTTCTAGGCTGTGTAAGAAGACAAGTAATTATGAGCCAATGCATGAGCCAAGAATGCATGTTCTACAATATTTTCTGCTCCCTGGTTACTGCCTTGGAAAACTGCCCTGAATTTCATCCGTAATGTACCATGCCATGAAAATGTCAGCCAAATGAACATTTTCTTTCTTAATTTCTTTGTGGTCTCTGGGTTTTATCACAGGAATTGAAATAAAACAAGAAATGTATAGAAGAGCCTTTACTTTGCTGAATTTTACTTCTATGATCAAGAAATACTGTCGACAAAGGATGTGTGAGAATATAATATTCTTTTAAAAATGAGGAGTGAACTTTGCAACATAATTCTTTTTAAAACACTGAATAATTTCAAGTAACTGGATTTGATGCTGGTTCTTTCTGAGAATATCTAATTCTCTTACTTGAAATATAATTACATATATACAATGCAAGACCAACCTACCTAAAACATTTAAGTTGATTACATATACATAATGTCAAACAATAATATAGTAATGTAAATAGTTTTGTCACAGAAGAAATTACCTAATGGGACAATATAGCATCTGTAGCTAATTCTTAACTTCATGCTGTACATAATTTAAGAAATTACATTAATTTTATCAACAAACTGACTTAGTATGTTTCATAGCATTTATTAAAAATTAGAAATTATTTTTTAACTCATTTTCTTTCCTTCTATGTTCATATAAATATTGTTTTTATGAGGGCAAAATACATTGACTCCTCATGAATAGATGATTATTTCAAAGTGAATAATATCAGAATGAATAATTCAATTGATGAATGAATTTGTAAGTTATGTTATTAAAACACCCAAAAGGTCAAGACCCGGCTACAGAAACCCACAGAAACAGCTGACCTGATCAAGGGGGAGCTCATGAACTCCCAGACTGATAGTTGGGAAACCAGCATTGAACTGACTCAGACCCCCTGAATGTAGGTCTCAGTTAGAAGGCCTTGGCAGTCTAAGGGACATCTCACAGTGGAACCAGGATATATTCCTGGTGCAAGAAAGAACTTAGGGAACACATTCCCCATGAAGGGATACTCCTTAGCCTAGAGGCAGGAGAGAGGGCCTAGTCCCTACTCCAAATGACTTGACAGATTTTAATGATCCCTTCTGGAAGGCATCACCCTCCTGTGGAGTGGGAGGTTTGTTACAGCATGTTGTTCCTTCCTGCTGGCTCCATCCCGCCTGCTGCCAGTCTGGGCCCACAGACGAGCCAGCCCCAAATAACACTCTGAGACTCTGTATTTGATACAATCCTGTTGGACAATGACTATCATTGTTAATGGGCTAGCTCTGTCTTAATTATTAACCCATTTCTACTTATCTAAGTATTTCCACATGGTCATCTTATCGGGGAGCCGAGGCGGGCATCTTCCTTCCTCCCTGGGCTACATCTCAATCTTCCTACCACTTCCTCTTTCCTCCTCCTGGTCTCCTAGCCCCGCCTATCTTGTTTCCTATTGGACACAGGGCTTTATTAACCAGTATGAGAAACATATATACAGAATAACATCTCCCATCAGAGGTTGATATGGGAGGGTTGTCAGGGGGAATGGGAGAGAGGGGAAGGAAACTGGGATCAATTTGTAAGATAATGAAAATAATAAATATATCCAAAATAAAACACCCAGGAGGATGAATTGGCATACTCTGAATCTATTGCGTCTTTGTTTTTAATCCAACGCTTCTGTTCATATAGGCAAACACTATCACTGTATCATCAGCCCTTACATTTGCTTGATAAGGAATTTAGGATACTTCTAGTTATACTTTTTCTACTCTGGAAGAAGAAAATAAACCTAATTTGTAGCCTATGTTTTCATTTATTTTCTTTGTTACCTCAAGAGTAAATTATAAAATGTATTTAGAATGGGTTGAAATATGCAAAGAAACTTACCACAAACACTCCCAAGTTAATGTTGGTTTACTAATGATAATTTCCTCAGATCCCACTGTCCTTTTGATACCTAAAAGTCTTATGGATTTAAAAACCAATTGCTTAAAACACGTATGGGAATAGATATATCCCTGAATACTGGGTGGTCAGTAACTATTCACAGTCAACATCTTAGTACTGTAAAATGAACAGAATTAGAGTGCAGGTTCTATCTCATTCAATAGCTTAAAACATTTACTTAGGTATGTCAAGTGAGCATTTTCTATTGTACTATTGATACTATAAATTTATTCCTGGCAATGATATTCCCATAAAGGCATCTGAACACAAAAATACTATAAAGCATATTGGCCTTCTGTGGCTATAATGTTTTCTTATATTCAGCAATGTCCTGTAATGGGGCCTGTGGGGAAAAAAAGCATGTGGTTCTCTTGCCTTTTGATTAACACATAGATTATGTTTTCTTTATTGTTTTTAAATTTCAATTTTACTTGCAAAGCAATCTTCAGAGTAGCTTCACACTCCTGCTTGAATGAAATCACCTCTGTAATGGTCTCCACATCTGCAATAACCATTTTTGGGTTTTGGCACCTACTTATTTCTATAAAAAATATAGACATTAATTTTTCTCTAAAATTAATTGTCTTTTGGCAAAGAAATATAGCAATGCTAAAGCAACACTTTCCTACACCTCAATTATGAAATTATTTGAACAATTCTTCTGTGAGTGTCTGAGACACTAGGATTTATGTCATAATGTGCCATTGGGAAATGTACTTGTACAATTTTGTTGCAGTTTTTGAGCCTGTTTTCCAATTTTATAAAACTTGGCTTTTGAAGTTTAATTTTCATTTTATTTTATGTTCATCCATGTATGTTATTTACTCTCCTTGTCTCAAGTGCCTTTGCCATCTAATTCTGTATCTGACACTTGGGAAGTACTTGGTAAATTAAGTCTAATTAAAGCTATTAAACACATATTACCATATTCATGGTTCATATGTATGTGTGTGTTATTAACTATTTATTTATGAAATGCAGTCTTACTTACTCTTATTCTCCTTTATAGACATGAATGAAAATGAATATACTTTAATTTCATTTGTATGAAATTAAAGCTTTATTCAGCTTTATTCTAAACAGGACACACCACCAGAACTTAATAAAATGCTATTCTTCCGTTTTCTGGAAAGTATCTTCTTATCTCCTTAGCTAACAGTTCTTTTGTCTGTAGCTGTCCTTCACAATATTGTATTTGTGTCTCCATGATACCTTGTGATATATGTATCTGTGTATAAATCTACCTTTTGTATTACAGCAAATGTTACTCCTGAGGACAGTTTCTATGTTTTCTCCCATTTAATATTCTACCCAAAGACATTTTGAACAATTGTTTGATAATTGAATAGATTGCTTATTTAGTTGTGAGACATAAAACTTCTTAAGAACTTATTTCCCATACGGGATTTTTTTTTCTTATTATTATTGTGTATAATGCAAACAAAGTAGACCAACTTCTTAAATTCTAATCACCTGGATGAAGAAAGGCTGACTTCATAAATCATAGCTTAATAGCTTGTCTTTACTTTCTTTAGTGTTTTACAGTTGCATAATAATGCCTGTTTAGGCAGTCAGTTCAACTATTGAAATTATAGAGTCAGTAGTCAAGGTAGCAAATAGCCTTTTTTTGTATTTGAACATCAAGCCTTAGTCCATGAAATTCTTTGGTACGAATTGTTTGATGGCTGTCATAACTAATATCATCTTCCATGTACATCATTGTGGAATAGGCTATATTATAAGTTACTAGCTGTTCCTTGAATAACAAAGCTGAAATTTTATAGTTTATGACACAAAGGGGTTCTGAGTTCATTATATTAATGCACTTTATTTTACTGGCTTGATGAACATTGTGTTCTTCTATATAATGCATATCTACTTGTCTTGGTCTGAGACTTTAAATAAAATATGCTACTATAAAGTGGCAGAAAACAATAAATGGACATTCAACAATTTATTTCATGTCATTAGGCTGTACATTACTAAAGGTATACTTTTTCATAACAACTACATAGGTAACTCATCTTACTATAAAGTATTGACATGATACTTATGATAGAAAATTCTTTACTCAGTCATGTTTCCAAAAGGTCAGTCATGCAAACAAATTATGGGCTAAATATTCCCATTAATGGTGAATCACTAGAGTTTTGTTCTAGTGTTGCCTATTCCTTAGATATATGGAGATTATTACTGATTTTTTAAAAATGTTGTAGAGATTAGGATAGAGTGCTTTGCGAATTATAAAGATATTGGATGGAAGGAGGTAGGAGAAATAGAAGGGGAGAGGAAAAGGAAGGAGGAGAACATTAGTTGATCAAGTAGACTGAGTTAGGAGAAGAAAAGAGAAGAGCAAAAAAAAAGATACCTTAACAGAGGGAGCCATTATAGGTTTAAAGAGAAATCTGGCACTAGGAATATGTCTAGAGATCCACAAGGATAACCCCAACTAAGAATCTAAGAAATAGTGGAGATGCTACCTTAAATGCCCTTCCCCAATAATGAGATTGATGACTACCCTATATGCCATCCTACAGCCCTCATCCAGTAGCTTATGGAAGTAGAAACAGACATTCACAGCTAAGCATTCCTAGAATTCAGCTGCAAAGAGGGAGGAGTGATGAGCAAAGGGTTCTAGACCATTCTGGAGAAATTCACAGGAACAGCTGAACTGAATAAAGGGGAGCACATGGACCCAAATCGTAAAGCTGCAGATACAGCATTATGCAGAACCAAGCCTTCTGAATGTGGGTGTCAGTTAGGAGGCTTGGGTAGTGTATGGGACCATTGACAGTGGAACCAGTATTTATCTCTAGTGTACAAATGGATTTTGGGTGATCATTCCCCATGGAGGGATACTCTTTCTGCCTACATAAATGGGGGAAGGCCTAGTACCACCCAAATGATGTGACAGATTTTGATGATCTTCCATGGAAGGCCTCCTCCTCCCAGGGGAGTGGAAGAGAATGGGATAGGGGTGTTGGTAGAAGGCATGGAAGGATGGAAAGAAGAGGGCACTCGAATTGATATATAAAATAAGACTGTTTCTAAATAAAAATAAATTTAAATTTTAAAAAAGATATTGGGTGGAAAATAGCTGAGTATTTTTAAAATGAATGCTTTAATTTTACCTCATTTTACTCAATTCTTAGATGTCTTGTCATCAGCGTGTGCTTAGATAAATACAATCTTTAACATATAGTCATAATCAAATTATCTTCTTTATTCTTCCAATTCCATCTTTCTTCCATACCATAAAGAAGTCTACACATAGTTAGCTTTGTAAGATTTTAGAGCTTTATTGGCTCTCTATTTTATAAAGATAGAGAATAATAGGCAGTAATAAAATATACAGCTTTTGTGGCTACTAGCACAGGCATAAGCATCTATTATCAGAAAAAAATGGCCCTTCTTTTACTGGAATAAAAAAGACTAGAGATTTTAATAAGAAAACATTTTAATATCAGTACAATATGTACCACACACTTTCAGAAATGATAAAACATGCAAGAATATATGAATGATTTAACTACAAATTTCTATTTTATATACAGGGACTTTTTTCTCATTGGTTTGTTTTTGAAATACTGTGTAAAGTAACAAGCTTTTACTTTATTATGGCATTTTACTGCATACATTTTTTTTACCTTTCTCCCTCATTCTTTTCATAAAACCTGCCCCCTTCTTTCATATTTCTATTTGTAATATCTAATTTTGATTGTATCTGGGATCAACTAAAATGCCATCAACTTGACTATATCATTGTGTACATTTATCTATGACAGCACAATGATCATCACATAGCATATTGATATCCATTCAGTATCCATTTTCCCATCAGTATCTCTGTCATTAGTATTTACTTCAACTTATTTAGTATATTTCTTACCTATGGTTAAGAGTTTTAGAGGGAATCTAACACACACACACACACACACACACACACACACACACACACGCAATGCATGGACAATTCTTTTATTCTAAGTCATATCATTATTCTTATAAGCCAAGAATCACTATTAAAAAAACACAGAAAGACAGGCTGTGTGTGGTGAGGAATGTGTCATATATATGACTTCTCTGTAAGGTGGATAATCAGATTGTCAATAATTTTGAAATACCAAATAAAATCTAGAGGATACAGACAAATCAATTTATTTCAGTAAAGATCTTAATGAAATCTCAACCTGTATGTTTTTTCCTGTCACCAGCAAAGGATTGATGTGGATTTGAAAACATCAGTATAGTAAAGGTAAGACAATAATATGCTGGGCCAGTGTAATGAAGACTGGTCCTAATTTCCACCAGTTTGGCATACACGGAGAAAGCAAGGTCAGAAATTCCTTCAACTTGACTATATTATTGTGTATTTATGCTACTGCTACAACTGTCTTCAAAGATGAGACAATAAAAAGACACTGAATATTCTTTTCTTATGCCTTCACTATATTTGTCCATTTCAAGATTGCATAAACGGGTGATATAATGTACTATCGTACACAAAACTTTACTCAAGGCCAATAATGTATCCAGAATGCTATGTCAGCATTAATCTTTTATGTTTGATTTTACTGCTTTACTGCTCAGTTGGAATTTTGTTTTGTTTTATTTTTTTTAATGTTAAGGTGAACTTCATATATGAGTGGTACATCTACATCACTCCTATAGCTCTCTGATCCTCTAAATCCTCTCCTTTACCTTCTTCTTCTTAAATGCAAAATCTGTTTTCCATTTAATGTTACTTATACATACCACTCATGCATGAAGGAAATAGCTTTTTGGTATCTTAGAAACCATTGGCCTCTTTTAAGTTTTCATCTATGGATGAATCATATGGGATTTCCTCTGTCCATGTTGGCATGTCCAATGTCATTGTTTAGGTCTTTTTCGGGCAAACACATTCTAGAGAGTTCATGGTTAAATATTCCCTGTCATGTCAGGCATCACATATAATAGGTTTCTGACTCTCACAAACTTTCAAGCTCCTCTTCATGGAACGTTCTCTGGGTCTTACAATTTGGGTTGTATGGTTGGAGTTATACATGTATTAATTGGGACTGGGCATCCTAATATCAATATTGTCTGCATTTTGACCAATCTCTGTAACTATTCCCACATGTTAAAAAAGGTTCTTTGATGTGAAGCGAGAACTACATATTTTCTTTGGAGATGTTTTTTCCTTTGAAAGTGATAGTTTTCTTTTAACCATTACTTGATTTGATATGTTGGCAAGGATAATCTCATTTGGATTTTATGTCAATTCAATACTTTGTTTAAACTTTGTTCAGGTTTATGGTACACAGATCTATACCTGACACTGTCCCATGCAGTATTCTAGGCAGTACAAAAGAACAGCATTTAACACAAGCACATATATTCACTATAACTTTTTTCATTTAGTGTTTTTCTTCCATTCATGTACATTCAAATTCATTTTCTTCTGATGTATCATAAACCTAGTGATGATAGAACCCATATTAAAGTTTTGCAATTGAGGAACAGAAATACCTTTCCAAATCAGCTCTTCCACTTTACCTATGTATTTTTTCTAATTTTTGATTTTATGTTCATATATTGTGGGGGATTTTTAATGTACTAAAGTGACTATGTCAAAGAACAACTTAATTAATTTTTTCCTTTTAATATGTGGGATCTAGAAATATGTCATGTTGTCAGACTTGCTGGTAAGTACACTTCCCACTGAAACATCTTCCCTGCCATTACTTTTATATTTAACTTAATTAAAGTTATATCCTTTTAATTATTGAGACCAGACATCTTGCAGTCATAAATATTTTTATTAGTAACTCACATCTTTTTTTCAGGAGCTATACTCATCTGACTTCAAAATAGGCAAAAATGTAACCGTTTATCTAACTTTCTTACCTGAGACAGCATAGATTCTGTTGAATTATTACACCATTTATTCTAGTGTTGTCTTACTTCTGCACTTAATCCCCCTCCCAGTGTCTATTTTCAGCACATCAGCCAGGTGATCCCTTAAAAATATGCACAAGGTAATGTCATCCTTGTACTCAAAATTCTCCTCTGGTTCCCCATCTCAATCAAAATCATCATAAAATTCTTTAAAACAGACTATAGGAACACTGCAGTTTTGACACATTTTCTCTGTCTACATGCTCTAATGATTTCAATTCTTCTACCTATAATCAGATACTTTGGTATCCTGGTTGTTAATTGAAGAGACTAGTCAATCTTTTGTCTCAGAAACTTTGTTCAGTCATTATAGCAATCAAACAAAAAAGCATAACTCATATACTGTCTTTACTCCAGAAATGCATCTTTTGTTGTTTTATGTACACAATTAATTTTCAAATTATTCCCTATACATATGCAGCTATGCCAATAAAGAATATATTTATTCTTGTTCTGTTTAATGTCTCTTATTTAATACCTAATACTAAATTGAGAATTATTATACTTTCTTATTTTGTCAGTATATTAATTCAGTGATTAATTTTTTGTCAGGTTTGAATATCATGTATTTATACCCTGTTTCATATCCCTCCTTACTCTCACTCTTCCCTTTTCCACTTCTTTTGTCCCCCTTCTTCATAACAGATAGTCCGTCTTTTTATTTCATGTCATTGTGTGTGTGTGTGTGTGTGTGTGTGTGTGTGTGTGTGTGTGTGTGTGTATGTGTGTGAGTGTGTCTGTATGTGTGCATCTTGTGATAGATAAAAGTAGTAAGCATTCTTGCTTGTGTTTGTCAGTGGTATATTTGTCCATTTTTTTTTTTACTTTTTCTACTACAATTACTCAGCCTGATATTATCCTGACTAGTCTAATATTACACTAACTCAGAAACATCTAATTTTTGTTGTTGTTGTTTATTTATTGAGACAAGATTTCCCTGTGTAGTTTTGGAGCCTGTCTTGGTACTTGCTCTGTAGAGCAGGCTGGTCCCAGACTCTCTGAAGTCTACCAGCTTCTGCCTCCCAAGTGCTTGGATTAAAGGCTTGTACCACAAACAACTGGTGAAACTTTACCAGCATTTTACTAGCAGATCTCAGATGTAACTGTTCAGATGCCTGCCTTGACAATTTCCCATAAATATTCTGTTGTTTCACTACTCTCATGACTTTGCTGAAATGAACACCTTAGAGGAATGTTTTGACCACAAAGTATCTAATGAGTTACTTAGGCACTAGGAACTTTAACTTTCTTTTCTTCATGACTCCCTGCCATTATACTATGAGTGTTATTTTGTATTATCAGTGTGAATTTCCATAATGTTAACTTTTTCAAAGCAAGGGCTTCTTATTCTTTGAATGAACAAATAAATGCAACAGTTGCAACAGTTCAGATTCGAATACCCCTACTTTTTTCACAAAACTTACTTTACATTTCTTTTTATTCTGAATATGTTGTTTTCTCCCCCTTGCAAGGCTGGCTCATTTTATCTTTATTTTATTCTTTGTAATGCTCAACATGAAATTGTGCATCTAAAAAATACCTCTTTTTAAAAGTGCAATTTAGATGTATCTGAGTATTCTTATTTGTTATAGATAGACTTAAAATTATTAGGTTAGTAACCCAAACCCAATATATCATAGGATATTAGACAAAGGAGAAATACATTGTAGGGCTAAACCTACTACCACTACCACTACCATAGCCACCATCTCAAATACTATTAATAAAAATTTACAAAATGGACAAAGAAATGCCTTTTAAACTCACACTTCTATCCTCAGAGATTGGTTAATTTACTTAATCTTTCTTAAGAAAACACATCTATATTTTTCAGTCTTGATTACACTTAACTTATTAACTGCTTGTGTTTTTCAAGAAAAAAAAAGTCCCCCAAAATCCATGAAAATAGTGAAAGGACAAGTTGCGAAGAAGAAAAGCTCAGCAGAGGTAAAGAAGGAACAGCAGAAGTTAATGGTATAATGAATGTGAATAAAATGTATTATAAACACATATGAAACTATTATGATGAAGCACATTGTTATCCAAAATTTATATACACTAAAAACTTTAACATTGTATTTTATATAATATATTGCATGCATCCATATTCTCTTTACAAAATTCCCATTCTATGATTGAGGGGTACAAACATATATTTTTCACTAAAATCATACAGTGAAAGCACAGTGACATGTCTGGAATCTCAAAGCCTAGATTCCATCTGCTTCTTTCTTATACTCATATCCTTGGGACAAGTGTGGAATATGGTTTATAGAATGATAATTCTCACTAAAGTTCTAGTTTATTTGATTGTAAGATTACAAATAATAGATGAAAAACATTCCTATATCTTTTAGTGATTTATATTTTAGTATTTAATGTAATAATATTTAAATATACATGTTTACACCATGGGAGGTCCTTCAAGGCCAGACATGGAAATTACCAAAGAAAATTAAGAACCTCCAAAAAACAAAAACAAAGTAGAAGGCAGTCTCTATAACTTTTTAAATTAAGGTCTGTGCCCAAATTAGTAGTAATATATACAGACTAAGAAAGTATTTCTAGCATTATGGCAAAGTAACTCATTTGCTAGCACTGTCAAAACAAATACTACAGGCTAAAGCAGCAGAAATCTAGTTCCTCCTGACTTTGAAGGTGAGATGTCTGAAATCAAGGCATGATGGATAAAGTTGTACTACCTCTGTAGGCCCTAGGGAATATTTATTCCTTCATTTCCCCTAATTCTTGTGATTATTAGTGACCTTCTTAGCATTTCTTAACTCAGTCACAATTATCCAAACTGCTATTGTCATCTACTATCTGGTTTTCCATTACATGTCTCTGCTTGGAAAGTACATCTCTTCTGTGTCAAATTTCTGTTTTCTACTAGGCACAAGTCCATCCTAACCTGTCAACACCTATATAACTACTCATATCTACATAAAACTTATTTCCAATAATTAAACTTTTAAGTTTCCAGGTAAACATATTTTTTCTGGTATAGCATTCAACCCATTACAAGAAAACCATATTCCAAGGTCAGTGGTTTGTAAAGCATTTGAAAGGCTGAGGAGTAGCCTTTAAGACCTTTGATTATTTAATCACATTTTAGAGTAAACTTATATTAAGAATCCCACATATCAACTTCTTTCACATTAAGAGAACTTCATGACTCTATTTTCTTCATGATTACAAATTTTATGTGAGGTAATATGATTTTTGGGGGGGAGGTGTTTGTTGCCTTGGTCTCTGTTTTATGACAGTACATTATTTAATGAAAGAGTGTTATTGTTCTTGTTTTACATTATCATTCCTGTTAGAAGACTATCAGCTGACATGTAACCTCCCACTGAGGGCTCAGTCAATGATTGGTGGATTTTATTGTGGTACTGGGCACAGACCCAGAAATTTGAACATAAGAAGCAAGTGCTACAATACTTAGTACACTATAGATATATTAGGTGTGGACTGGAATTCTGGCTCTTATCTCCTAATGAGGGTTTTACACATACACATTTTGCCTTGATCTATTCATTACAGATATTTATTGTTGCCATCATACTTACTCTTTAAACAGTGTATATAGCATTGAGATACAACTCCAAGCAAAATATATTTATATTACTATTGCACCCTTGGGGATAATTTTTTCCAGTTATTATCACTCAAGTTTGGATAAGATGGCAGATTACTTTTCATCCTCTCCCTCCCCTATTCCACCTGTTTAGCACATTCTTGTATTATTAATACAAGACATCAAAGGGGAAACTTCTGGAAAAACCACGTTGGTTTTTCCAAGGTTTGTGATGAAAGTCTGTGACATCTTTAGCAATAAGGTAGTTCTGATGGTTAACCAAGAGCAATGACTATATTCTACATCGTTTTAAGAGTTTCTGAGACTCCATCTGACCAGTAACTGTAATGAAGGCATCTCATACCTAGCACTGTCTCTTTTATTTGTCCAACTATAGTTTTGGTGAAGATTACTTATCCTCTGTGTGGAGAAAGTCTTAGGTAACCTAACAGAAGCAATGGTAAAAATATTGAAAGAATCTTATATCAGGGTGCACTGGGGCAAAATAGCATCTTTTGGACAACACAGGATCACTGCATTCATGAGAACATCAAGCCCATCAACATTTTAATCTTTAATTGGAAGGAGCTACTGGTGGTTGAGATCTTCTACAAGAGGGAGAGTCAGTTTTCTTTAAGGACATGATTCCTGGTGGGTTTACCACACTACAGGGGATGACCACAAACTCAGAAGAATATGGGCAGGGACAATTGAACTGTGTGGCTTATTTTTAAAAATAAGACATAAATTTTGGAGGTCAAAGTAGGGAGGATTCAGAAGAATTTGGAGGGAAGGAGGGGGGAATATATAATCAATATGTATCTAAGAAGAAAATTTCAAAGGACAAATACAAAGTACTGAATTAGAAAAATAAAATCATGTCACAGGGGAAAAAGAGTAAGAGGAAGGGAGGGAGGGAGGGACAGATGGAGGGAAGGAGGGAGGGAGGAAGGGAGAGGAAACTGGGATCGGCATGTAACATTTTTAAATTATATTATTAATAAGAAAAGAAAAAGAAAATGTCCAGTATTGAATAGTGACAAAACTAGAGTCAATCTTTATTTCCTTTAATCCAAATAAAACCCCACTTTCATTTTATTTTAATCTACTCTTTAAATTCCTATCACAATAATTTTCCCTGTAAATTGAGTGGTTAAGACATACCGTCTATATTTAGTTAATCCAGTGTTGTTTAAATTTAAAATATTCAGTGAGTCTAGTTTAGTATACAAAATACTAAAATATGTACAAAACATATTTTCCATTACTTTGATTTCTTATTAATGTGAAAAAAAATCCCTCAACCACTATTGATCACTTCCCCTCCTCCCCCAGTCTGAGACTGAATCTTCTGTTAAGCTAAAAATTTTGATTTTCTCAAATTAATACTGTCATTTCAAATATCTGAGGGTTTCAACTTTTTGCTTTTGTACATTGTCCAAGATTATAAGGGCAATTTAGGGGAAGGGTGAGTGGACTTGAAAATGTCCAGAAGGGATAAATTCTGCTGATACAGCTGCTTACTCCATGATCCAGTTTCCATTTTTCATTCATAAAGACACCATGTCTCAGGACATAGTCTTGGCATTTGGCAAAATTATTTCAAGATGAAGGAACTTTACTTTCCACATTTGCCATGCTATCTTTTTTGTTCACAGATGCTCCCGTTACATAGTATTCCCTTTGAAGTAAACTAGCTAGGAAATCTTCAGTGGGAATAAAAGAAGCAAACTGCAGCCATTTGGTTGCTCAACTTGTACTTATTTGGAAGCTTTTAGATCTCTCAGAATGCAAAGAAGTTCTGCATTCGAACACTTCACCAGTGATTTGGGGTGTAATATTATAATAATTGTATTGTATCTGAAACTGAAATATTAGCATTGCTGGTATTCTACCACTGTTATTTAGTGTGTGTTAGTAGGAGACAGTATAATTTAGTGCACTGGTTTTCATAACATAATTTGCTGAGCACTGAATGGAGGGAGGGAATGTCTCTAAAAATATTTTCTGTCTTTTCATATTTTCTGTATTTGATAAGTTCCTGGTGTATTATTTCAAGGAATACATGATACCTAGTGTTATAACTAGCTGATTGCAGACACAGGTAGATATGACAGGGTGTTTTTTGGACTGCTAAGGAGAACTGTCATGAGATATCATGCTCAGTTGTTTGACTGCAAGCAATGGTGTAGACCAGCTAGGAAAGCATTGTCCACTAGTACAATAGTAGTAAGTGAATAGCTTAAGAACCCGGGCACTCACTGATGGGATTTGAATATTACTCTACAGGAAGAAATCTAAACCTGGTACTGCAAGCTTCATCCAAAGCTCATGGTGGAAAGGTCCCAGGTCATAATAGGTAGTTATTTTTTATTAGATTCCTAAGTACAGCCTTGCCCTTGAGTATCTAAGACAATTAAATATACTGACAACACTCTCTAACTCCTGTCTTTAGGCTTGTATTAATTTCTTCTTTTGTCATGTCAAACTCAACCTGTCATTAATGAGAAACTTGATTCTAACTGTTCCATTCAGCGATTCTTTCTTAAAAGTGTTTGCTGTTCCATTTCTTTGTGCTCCCCATGTTTTCACTTCATCACCTTCTATATTAATTGTGTCTTTATTCAAGATCACCTGTGGGTAGATCTTGACATCAAAACTAACTGGTAAGATTCTCATAACGTCAGGAAATTTAAAGTGTTTTTCTCTTTCCTCAATAATTTGATATATAATAATGTTGCTTAAACATTGTTTGAATGAATGAACCATATCCAAATGTAATACTTGTAATAATTGTACACTTCAAACTCACATACTACAAATTAATGTCCTAATTTAGCATCCATCATATTTTCAGTATTGTTAATTTAACCACTAACCTATTTACTAATTAAAGTGTAAAGTAATAATTGTCTGTGAAGTAACTGTTTAACTAAATATAATAAATTAGCTATTATTATAAAGAAAGATGAAAACCATAGAAAATAATGAAACAAAAATATTTTCATACTGAAAATGAACTCTACTGGCATCCATTTGAAACAAATATATCATCTCAGTCTCTCTGTGTATGTACATAATTGCAAAAAATAGTTGGATACTAAGAAACCCCATTTAAGAATATGTAGCCTATTTCAGTTCATTAACTACATGACTCTACCTATATAAGGACATACATTCACAAATACCAAATTCAGGCAAAACTTGCGTGGAAACCATATATTGATTCTTCGGTAAATTTCAAAGTGTATTAACAAAATTCTTAGTAAATAAGTTATCATATCCCCTTTTGGGAAATCACATATTATGAATCATATAAAACTAAATAAATTAAATACAAGCATAAGTAAATTATACAGTGACCCAAAATATACCATGTAGCATGAATAATAAAAACCCAGAGACAGATATTGGTATTAAATGTGAAGATGAAAAAAATGAAATAACTAACCACTGGAAATTTCTCACCTCTACCAATGCTCAGATCTAAAGGACAATCCTGTCTTCAGATGACATCTCAAGACTGCACTGCTTTCTGCCAAATGTCATATTCCAATGAGTTCCTATCTCCTTCTGCCTTGTATTCTTCTCTCATCCCAGCCATATCACTCCTGTCTCCACCTCTCTAGTGCTGGGATTAAAGGGGTGTGATCCCAAATGCTTGTATTAAAGGTGTAACCTCTGTTTCTCCTTTATACTCTCATGTAGCTCAGGGTGGCCTTCAACTCACAAGAAACTGTCTGTCTCAGTCTAGCAAATGCTGGAATTAAAGGTGTTTTCCACCACTGCCTGGCCTTATGGTTGTGGCTAGCTTGCCACTCTGATCTTCAGACAAGCATTATTAGATCATAATAAAGTATCACCACAAAACATGATCACAAATAGTAAATGAATCACATGTGCTGAGACTAGATTGTGAGAGACTTCTGGATTTCAAGTGATCTATAGCATTTTAGCTCAACTTACTCAGACACTGACACCACAAACAAAGTGAAACCACAATAATACCATAATGGACTATAGATGCCCCTGTATTAAGAAAAGCAGGATGGATTCACACAGGTGTTTGTGGCAGTCTGCTATCTAAAACTGTAAAACAAAGAAACTGCTTGGAAACTTATTAACATGGCTGATTCATGTTCAGTGTTCAATGATGAACAAAGAATATTCTCTGCTTCTATTTTCACTTTTACTTATTTGGTGACACTGGTATTTTCCCCCTCTGCTTTCTCACACAGACCCTGCCATAAATCTTTATTGTAGGATGAGTCATGTTATAGTATTTATTAGTTACTGTGTCTCCTTCCCTCAAGTCTGTGTTCTTAACCTCATTTTGAGCCACATTAACTTTGCAAATTTGATTAAAGCTTTGGATTTAGGCAACTAGAAATATAGTATCATACAATAATAATTTACAAGTATACATTATAGGCACACATTGCTTGAATTTGAATTTCAGCTCTTCTAGACTTTGTGACCTAAAAAATGCTACTTAGCTTCTGTGCCATAGTTACTTTATCTGAAATATGTATTAAAAAAGAATAGTACACATATATGGTTTTGTTTACTTCATACTATGCATTTAGTAAGTGATGTACAGAAAAGGTTATAAGGCAGACATATTTTCTGAAGTATAAAATTTTATTCATATAAAACAAGTGATTTTGTTGTAAAATTATCTACAATTGAAAAGAGGGAAACTGTGGTTTAGATGTTTAGTATCTTTTCTAGCCAAATGCTATCAAAATCATTCTGCAATGCAAAAGATGAGAAGCATATGAATACCTTCAGGTTGTCTGAAGTTAGGACCTGTAGAGCGTTACCTTTCTTCTGCTCTAGAAATATTAAATGGCATTTTTTAACCTTCTTGTGAAAAAATTGTTTTATTCTTGCAAGAAAATATAAATATTTTGAAACAACATCATTTCCAGTTCTAAAAGTAGTCAACATGAAACAATTTGATAATAAATATTTTTGCTGTTGTTAGAAACTGATCTTGGCATAAAATATCATTGACTAACTTAGATAGTGTTTGAAAAATGTTAGTTTATTATTTTAATAAAATATTACTCATATTTGTAAGCAAAATGATAGATATGTAAATGATATATCATACCCTTTCTTTCCCTGTTGTCTTAATAAAAAGAATATGAAAGCTAGTTCAAAGCCTATAGCAGAATTTCAAATTAAATTCCATAATCATCATCATAATTACTATGAAGCTTAGTTATAAATGCCAGTATGACTTTCCAATAATGCCATCAGAGTGCAGTGCACTAGAAATAACGTGCCCTTAGCATCTAAAGTCTCCACCTACATTTCATACTATTCTTGCCTGCTTTCCTTGTAACTATGGTTACACTTGCAAAATACCCATTAGAATAGCACTTCTTTGCTTAGAAAACATCAATACATCCTCTCTTTGTTATTCTGATGACTTATTGTGCCTCAGAATTGCTTTGGAAGCTTTATAATAAGACAGTGAATGTCAACAAAGACTGTGATTCTAGATGCTTAGACTAAAATCCAGGATGCTACCTCTTAGTCTATAATCTAGAAACAATTGAATCAATTTAAGAACTATGCTTCCAGAATGCATTACTTTTAAAACAAATGTTCTGGCCAGAGCTTTAATTTGACTCCCAAGTCCTTCATTTTATTTATTTGGTTCTGAATACAAATCATGCTAAGGCATTATAATGAAATTTTGACTTACTTAAATGCCTTTTCAAAATATAGAATTTAGAAAGAGCCTTTTCAAGGTGTATGGGTGTGAGTTACTGATAATCTTGCTAAAATTTCTTCGGTTGACTTTGCAATTTCTTTCATATCCATTTATTATTAATTTCTATAATCACTACCTGTGATCATTATTATCTTTTTCCTAGGATGCCCTAATCATTTCACTTGTAAAAAAATCTCTGAACTTACATATTTTCACCTGTTTTTCATAGTAGAAAGAAATAATTCTTAAATGAAATTAATATTTATTTAACTGCAATTTTACTTTATGTATTAATTAAATTATTCATAGACCCCATGAGTTGTACACTATTGCTAACCTTATTCTATATGTGAAGACTGTAAATGCATATAATGTATTTGAATTTTACTGGTTTCCTATGTTTTTATTAAGAAACAGTGATTTAAATTTTTAAAGCTAGTGCTCTCATATGAGAAGGAACATATGGAATTTGTCTTTTCCTTTTTCAAATATTTTTATTAATTCTTGCAGAATTTCATAGAATGCATGTTGATCATATTTACTAGCCAACTCCTCATAGATCCATTCACAACTCCCTACTGACTCAGGTTTGTGTCCTATTTATTGTTAAACCCATCAAATCCAATTTGTTTGACCATATATTCTTAGATGTGAGACCTTCCACTGGAGCATGCTAAAGTTATCAGGGGCAACACTTCTAAAATAAACTCACTTTCCTTCCCCCATAAACCATCAATTCTCAGTAGCTCTTTGAGTAGAGGTGGAATGTCACGTCCATATGCCCTCTCTGTTCTTGGAATTGATCTGGCTTGAGCTCACACATATCTTTTGCATGCTATAAAAACTGTTATTAGTTCATATATGTAGCTGTTCTGTGTCTAGAAAATGGGTCTCTTGTAGTCACCTATAAGGGTTACTTCATTGGCTATTTGTAGTCTCTATTTTCTTTGTAATTCTCTCGAGATACAATTACATTTTAAGTAGTATTTTATTAATTATTTGATAATCTAATGCAAGGTGTTTTGTTCATAATGACAACCTCCCACATAACAAACAAGTGAAATTAGAACTTCTCAAATAGTTTATTCACACTTGAGAAATTCTTGTATATGATTGTAACTTACACTGTTGCTCCTTAAAAAACTCCAGAAGAACATGGCCCACCAAATCAACTAAGGAAGGTTCATATGGGCTGAAGAGACTAAAGCAGAAAGCACATAGCTTGCATGGATCTTACCAGGTCCTCTGTTACGAGCACGTTTTCCCAGCCAGTCTGTTCCTGCCACCCTACTACCACGCGAGCCCCCAATAAACACTCAGAGACTCTGTATTTGATACAATCCTGTTGGCCAGTTACTATTATTGTTTATGGGCTAGCTCTGTCCTAATGATTAACCAATTTCTACTTATCTAATTATTTCCATGTGGTCATCTTATTCAAGCCGGCATTATTTTTTCCTCTAGGCTCTACATGCTGACTCCTCTTAACTACTTCCTCTTTCCTCCTCCTAGTCTCCTAGCCCTGTCTATCTTGCTTCCCTATTGGCCACAGTGCTTTATTAATTAATCAGTATGAGAAATGTATTTAAAGAATAACATCTCCCATCAGTCCTCTGTGTATATGCTGTGTCTGCTAACTTGGTTGTTTTATGGGACTTTTAACATTGGGAGCAGGTGTGTCTCTGACTCTTTTGCCTGCTCTTGGGACGCTTTTTTCTTCTCTTGGATTGCTTTTTCCAGAACAGACACAAGAGCTTTTTCCTTAGCCTATTGTATCTTATTTGGTCCTGTTTGGCTGTTGTCTCTTGGAAGCCTGCTTTTTTCTTTTTTTCTAAAAAGGATATGAAAGGGGAGTTGATCTGTGGAAGAGAGGAGGGAGTGGTTAGTTGGGAGGAGTAAAGCAAGGAGAAACAGCAATTGGGATTTATTGTATGAGAGAATAATATCTTTAAAACTTTAAAAGAGGGGATAGCCTGGCAGTGATGGTGCACACCTTTAATCCCAGTACTTGGGAGGCAGAAGCAAGTGGATTTCTGTGAGTTTGAGATCAGCCTGGACTACAAGAGCTAGTTCTAGGATAGGCTCCAAAGGTATGCAGAAAAACCCTGTCTTGAAAATGAACAAAAAAATTATAAATGAATGAATTCATAAATTAATAAATTGGGGAGAAATAAAATTGATTACTGTATTATGTATTTCATGATTCAGTCAGGGCTCTAATGATTGGTGAAATTACAAATAAACTAGACAAATAATCACTAGGCAACTTGCAAATCCAGTGCTGAATATACATAAAATCTACATAAAAGAATTCATATTGTTTTGGGCCTGCTGCTCTGCTGTCCTGGTGCTTCTAATGAGCATTGGGCCAGAGTTCAGCTCCAAAAACCCCTCCACCTCCATGGAACTTTCTGAGTCTGCTCTGAGTACACTGGACTTGCATATCCACTCAGAAACACCCTGAGGCCACAAGCACCTTATCCTTGGGCCCCATTAGCAGCTCAATGCCCAGGTGAGTCTGGGACCAGTTCAGGCCAAATCCCCCCCACATCCTTCCCTGGGAACTCCCTGGGTTAACCCTGTATCTCACTCCCTTCTATATCTTCGCCCTGGATATTATAGTTCTAGTACTCTGCTCCATACATCATCCAGAGGCTGGCCTGCCCCCACACTTTGTCCTACTGGGCCCACTGCTCAGCTGCTCCTGGTGAGACTTGGGCCAAAGTACAGGTACAACAACCCCTCCACCACGTTGGAATTTCTTAGGTCTACTCTGAGCACACTGGACCTGCCTATCCACCACTAGACAGGACCTCCAATCAGAAACTCAACAAAGAAACAAAAGAACTAACAGAAGTTATGTCTCAACTGGGCTTAACAGACATCTATAGAACATTCCACCCAAACACAAAAGAATATACCTTCTTCTCTGCTCCACATGGAACCTTCTCTAAAATTGAACACATATTAGGTGGCATAACAAACTTCAACAGGTAGAAAAGAATTGGAATAATCCCCTCTATCTTATCAGACCACCATGCTTTAAAGTTGGAATTCAACAACCACACAAAATGTAGAAACCCTACAAACACATGGAAGCTGAACAATGTGCATTTGCACCATTGCTGGGTCAAGGAAGAAATAAAGAAATTAAAGATTTCCTAGAATTCAAGGAGACTGAAGACACAACATACTAGAACTTAAGAGACACTTTGAAAGCAGTGCCATGAGGAAAGCTCATTGCACTAAGTGCCCATATGAAAAAAAATGGAGAATGGTCACATTAGAGTATTAACAGCACAACTGAAAGTCTTAGAACAAAAAGAAGCAAACTCACCCAGGAGGAAATAATCAATTTGAGGGCTGAAATTAATAAAGTAGAAACTAGGAAAATAATGCAAAGAATCAATGTAACAAAGTGTTTGTTTTTCTAGAAAATCAACAAGTTAGACAATCCTTTATCCTAACTAAGCAAACAGCAGAGAAAGAGAAAAACAAAATCAGAAATGAAAAGGTGGATTTAACAATGGACATTGAGGAAATCCAGATAAGTTTTAGGTCATATTTGAAAGCCTGTACTCCAGGTTAGAAATACCAATGCAACTTATACTAGACAGGATGTGGATAATGGGGAGCATGCCTCCACCTCTGGTGGGAGTGCAAACAATTACAGCCATTTGGAGATAAGTATGGTGGTTCCTCTGGAAAATGGGAATCAATCTACCATAGGACCCAGTAATTTCACCCTTAGGCATATACCCAAATGATCCAGACCCATGCAACAATGTCATCTGTTCAACTTTGTTCATAGGGGCATTGTGTGTAATAGCAAGAACCTGGAAGCAACCTATATGCCCCTCAACTGAAGAATGGATAAAGAAGATGTGGCACATTTACATAATGGAATACTACTTGGCAGAGGAAAAAACAAACAAAACCAACCAACCAAACAAACATAATAAAAATGGAATCTTGAAATTTGCAGGCAAATGAATAGAACTTGAAGAAATCAGCCTGAGAAAGGTAACCCAGTCACAAAAAGAGGAACACTGTATGTATTCACTCATATATCATTTTAGACAGAAAAAGATCACCAGCCTATAATACACATCACCAGAGAAACTAGGATACATGGAGGAACCAATGAAATTTACACAAGGTGTCTCATAGATGGGGAAAGGAACAAGAGCTCCTGAGCATATTGGGAGTGGGTGGTTAGTGAATGGAGAGAAAATTAGGAGATAGAGAAAGGGAGCAGAGGAGAACATGTGGGAACCAGGAAGATTGAGTCGGGGGATGAATAGATGAGAGGGGAAAAGAGATACTATAATAGTGGGGCCATTATAGGTTTGAAAAGAAAACTGACTCTAGAGACATGTCCAGAGATCTATAAGGATGACTCCAACTAATAATCTGAGCAACAGTGGGTAGACTACCTTAAATGCTCTTCCCTGATAATGAGATTGATGACTAACTTATATGCCACCATAGAACCGTCATCTATGGAAACAGAAGCAGACACCAACAGCCAAACACTGAGCTGATTTCTGGGAATCCAGTTGTAGAGACAGAGTAGTGATAAGAAAATGGGGACAAGGCCAGGCTACAGAAACCCACAGAAACAGCTGACCTGAACAAGGGGGAGTTCATGGACCCCCCAGATTGATAGGTGGGGAAGAGCATTGGACTAACTCAGACCCCCTGAATGTGGGTCTCAGTTAGAAGGCCTTGGCAGTCTAAGGAACCTCTGATAGTGGAACCAGGATGTATTCCTGGTGCAAGAAAGACTTTGTGAGCTCATTCCCCATGGAGGGATACTCCCTTAGCCTGGAGAGAAGGAGAGTAGTAGGAGAGAAGGCCTAGCCCCTACTCCAAATGTCTTGACAGATTTTGATGATCCCTGATGATACTTCCTGTGGAATGTGGGGGGATGGGATGGGAGGGTGGTCAACAGGCATGGGTGGGAAGGAAAGAGGGAGGGAGGAGAGGGAACTGGGATCAGTAAAAGAAGAAATCATAATAAATATAAAAATGTTGAAATATTTCCAAAGGGGAAAAAAGGAATGCTTATTCCCATTCCCACTCCTGAACAATTGTGGACTCTTCCTTCTATCTCATGCCAAATTTTGTCAGTCAGTAGGAGCAGTGATTTGCTTGCATGGGGTATGTAGCTATTTTGTAGGGAAACCCACAACAATAAAAGTGCAAGTTTGTGAGAAAATTAATATATTCCCAAAATGCTATTTTTTCCCATTCAGTAATTAACCATCACATTCTTTAAGTTATTTAAGTATCTTTCATATTGGTACATGAATATTTTTATATTGTGCAAAATCTTTTTCTATTTTAGGATGAATTTAATAATGCCTAGAAAAGATGCATATTTATTCTTTTCCAGATTTTCTTTTGCAATGCTTTGTATCATTTCACATTTATAGACTTTTTTCTACTAAAAGAATGTAACTCCTCAACAAAAAGTTATTCATGAATTCTGTACCTTGTGGCATGATGGTGGCACATGTCTTTCATCCCAGCACTTGGGAGGCAGAGTTGGGTGGACCTCTGTGTGTTCAAAGACAGCCTGATCTACAGTGTAAGTTCCAGGACAGACTCCAAAGCTACACAGAGAAACCCTATCTCAACAAACCAAAAAAGAAAATAATAATAACAACAATAATAATAATAATAATAATGTATTCAATATTGCTAACAGATCCAGAGAATATTTTCAATGGCCAGAAGCGATGGCAGCACTATCTTTCAGTGTTTATTATTTGAGGAGATTTTTTACAAAAAGAGAGTTATTGTCTGATATAAATAATGTGGTGCCATGCACTGAAAATCTGGACAATTTTGTATCAATTTATTGATAGGTCTATGATATAGCAACAAAAACAAAACAAAACAAAAAGAACAAAAACAAAACAGAGTACCAGAAATATAAAATATTTACAAGTTTTTGTATACTTGCCAAGTAAAAGTTGAGGTGACACATCTCCTGATATGATCTGGGAATTATGTGTGGTATACACATTGAAATCAACAGTAAGAAAGAGTATTTACTAAGGGTAAGGGTAAGTCAAGATTTCCAGGTGACAATTGAAGTGAGTTATTATTAAATAGCCTTGTGATATGCAACTTGCATAGAAACTCTATGGTCTGAAACTTGGTCACATAAGTCATATCATAGTGGAAGTTAGAAAATTTAGTCCATAGAAAAAATGCAGAACCATGGCAGATAGAAAGAAATAGTTTTTTTGCAGTAGCTATTATCCCATATATCAACAGTTTTATTTTAGGGGTTTTCCTTGTTTTTCAATAGAAATTTGTATGTTTTGGAATGTTCTATTCTTTTGGAATAGAAAATGTGTGTTTTGACCTCAATGTTTCTGAATGATTACGTGTGGAGGATTGTGTTGAATGTTCTTCAAGAGTTAAAAATCTCTAAATAACTTAATGAATTCATGGTTGCATGCATGGATGGGTGGGTGGGTGGGTGGATGGTGTGGATGGATGAAAAAATCATAATGTAGATTAGAAATCTTCAGGATAATCTAAGAATGGTACTAGACCCACGCACCCTAGGAATCTGAGTTCATCATTAGTTTTTAAACCAATCAAAAGTTTGTTTATCAACACATTATTTTTAGGGTAAATCTTTATTTAATTATACAATATGGTATGCATTCATATACATTTACATCAATAAATACATATTTATTAGACATCTGTCAATTGAACACTAAAAGAAGCTTTATTCAGAACAAAAAAAAATGAATACTTCCCAGGCACTGGAGCAATACTTCATGGGCTCCTACTGCATAATAAACCTTTCATTAATCCTGAAGACTCTAAAGTTTGGAGCGAGTTGACTGGCTGGTTCCTTAGAAAAAGGGAGTAATTCACAGCTCATGTGAAATGATTACCTTAGGACATGCAAAGGTCTTTTAATTGAACATTTCTTTCAAAGACTTTCCTGAGAGTCAGGTGTTGAGATGCTGAGTCAATTAACTGCATAAAAAGTATTTCATATTCAGATGATTCAAGAACTGCAATTTGAGAAACACTAACATGCAAGCTTATTCTAAGATGTTTGCTTTCTAGGTGTCATTTAAGTAGCTCTAAGTGTATTTTCTTTTTAATTTTTGGCATTTTTGAATAATTTTCAAATCACTAAAAAGTACCCTCATTTTTTCCATCACATAAACAATGTTAATATTAAATATTATGTGAAAGAATGATTGCAATAGGGCATGGTTCACAATTCTTTCATGTTTTAATTTTCAACTTTATGTTCAAGCACATTTGATTGTGTGATTTTTTTTCAACTTCTTCTTTGTATTAGTATTAAAACTGCTATTGTTTTTCTTTCTCATAAGTTGATGGTAATAAATTTTCTGATGATTTTAAAGCTATTTGTAAGTTTTTTACTAACTACCAAACTCATTTACCATCATTTCTATATCTGCATATTCTATCTCCCTACATATAATCCAAAATAAGATGCTGTATGTCTTGATCCGGCTAGAAAATTTATATTTTTCTCCCATATTGTGAAAGGACTTGGAACATTTCATGGATCACTTTACTCGTTCCCTGTTTTAGATTACTATTTCAGGTCTTTTTCTCTTGAATCATACTTCGAAGCCTTTCTACAATTTCTGACGTAGATTTCGCAGTTTCTGAATGCCTTATTGGATGGTCTGAATCTATTAGAAGGAGATTTCCATAAATTCTGAAGATAGTTTTTAGTAGTTCTACTGATCTATTTTCATGTATGTGTGCAGGTACCTGTGGAAGCCAGAAGGGTGCAACAGAGCCCTGAACCTATAGGCAAAGGCAATTGTCATCTGCATAAAATGGATTCTGGGAACTAAACCTGGATCCTTTGGGAGGGCAATGTTCAATTCCAACTACGGAGCCAGCCCTTCAGCCCACAACTTGAATTTTTACGAGGCATTTTATCTGACTCTGAAGTACTCAATGGCATACCATCAGTATTTTATTTTCTGTGAAATTATTCATAATACAGGGCTACCTTAACATTTTGCTATTAAAACATAATATATATATATATATAGATACATATATATATAGTAAAATAAAAAAAGTTGTTTCAAATTTTTATACATTTTTAATTAAATTTGAAACAATCTTGTTTTACATGTCAATCCCCGTTCCATTACAACCCCATCCTCCCTTGTTGCCCCCAACAGCCCCCTTCCCATTCACTTCCTGTTCTCCAGGGAGAGTGAGGCCTTCCATGGGAAGTCTTCAAAGTCTGTCATATCATTTGGAGCAGAAACCAGGCCCTCCCCCATGCGTCTAGGCTGAGGGAGTATCCCTATGTGGACGGGCTCGCAAAGTACATTTGTATACTAGGGATAAATACTGATCCACTACCAGAGGCCCCATAGACTGCCCAGTCCTCCTAACTAACACTACATTCAGGGATTCTGGGTCAGTCCTATGATGGTTTCCCAACTCTCAGACAGGAGTTCATGAGCTCCCCTTTGTTCAGGTCATCTTATTATATGGGTTTCTCCAGCCTGGTCTTGACCCCTATGCTCATCACTCCTCCCTGTGTGCAACTGGATTCCAAGATTTCAGCTCAGTGTTTAGCGGTAAGCATCTGCTTCTTCTTCCATCAGCTACTAGATGACAGCTCTAGGATAGCATCAATCTCCTTATCGGGGAAGAGCATTTAGTGCAGCCTCTCCACTATTGCTTAGATTGTTAGTTGGGGTAATTCTTATAGCTCTCTGGACATTTCCCTAGTGCCAGATTTCTCTTAAAACATATAATGGCTTCCTCTATCATGGTTTCTCTTTTCTTGCTCTCTTCTATTCTTTCCCTGACTCAATCTCCATCATGCCTACCTCTCCCTTCCTCTTCCTTTTAACTCTCTCTACTTACCCCATAGTCCAAATTTGCTTGTCATATCTTGTCCCTTTCCCCTTTTCCAAGGGACCATATATGTCTCCCTTAGGGCCCTCCTTGTTTCCTAGCCTTCTAGCAGTGTGTATCATAGACTGGTAATCTTTGTTCTATGTCTAAAAACCATGTATGAGTGAGTACATAGCATGTTTGTCTTTTTTTTACTGGGTTCCCTCACTCAGGTTGGTTTCTTCTAGTTTCATCCAATTGCCTCCAATTTCACTATTACATTCATTTTTTTTCGACTGAATAGTACTCCATTGTGTAAATATACCACATTTTCTCTATCCATTCTTCAGCTGAGGGGCATTTAGGATGCGTCAAGGTTCTGGCTATTACAAATAATGTTGCTATGAACACATATCCTTGTTGTATGAGTATGCATCTTTTGGGTATATGCCTAAGAGTGGAATTACTAGATCTTGGGGTAGAGTGATTCCCATATTCCAAAATGTCTGTATGAGTTTGCACTTCCACCAGCAGTGGAGGAGTGTGCCCCTTTCTCAACAACCTCTCCTGCATAAACTGTATTTGGTATTTTTGATTATATCCATTCTGTCAGTAGTAAGATGGTATTTCAGAGTTGTTTTGATTTATTTGCATTTCCCTGACAGCTAAGGATGTTGAACACTTTCTTAAGTGTCTTTCAGATATTTTAGATTTCTCTTTTGAGAATTCTATATTTAGTTCCATGCCCCACTTTTTATTTGAATTATTTGGTGTTTTGGTATCTAGCTTCTTGAGTCTTTTGCATATTTTGGAAATCAGTCCTCTGACAGATATGTGCTTGTTGAATATCTTTTCTCATTCTTTGGTGAGCCTTTTTTTATTGTTGACTGTGTCCTTTGCTTTATAGAAACTTTTCCATTTAAGGAGGTCCCATTTTTTAATTATTGTTTCAAAATTTTATGTAGCTAGTGGAATATTTTGTTTCTATCTTTGCAGATCTTCTTATAAGAATTATTCATATATCTGTAAATAATTGTTTTCCTTTCATATGATCAAAAGGCCACCTTAATCAGGTCTTTGTTTCTACCTCATTACCAAAGTTTTAATCTCACTAAATTTCACAAAATTCACATTTCTACTATCACTGTTGATTTTTTAACTCCATCTTGTTTTGCCTAGCAGCAATGTTGTCTCCACTAGTATCTTTCTCCCCTTTTTGTTTTCATTTTTACTCTTTTTTTCCAGATATACTGTCTTTTTGTGACTCCACAATTACCACAGTTTTTACTTTCTGTTATTTTTTTGTCATGACAAGTGAGGCTTTGGTTTGCCTTCACTCTTTTTTTTGAACATTTATTCTTTTCCTTTTTTATTCTCCTCTCAAATATTATATCCTGACTACAGCTTCAATCCCTCCTAATTAAAATATACTTACATCATTCTCATCTTTGTTTCTCTCCCTCCAACCCCTCACACACCAATACTACTCCCTTTCAAAGTCATGGACTTTCTTTGATTACTATTGTTTTGAATACATATAAATGAAGAATACAAATACACCCCACTTAGTCTATTTAGTGGTATTTTCAGGGCTGCCCATTTGGTATTGGATAACTTATTAGTGTGCTTATCTATGGGAAAGATTAATTTTCCTTTTCCCGGCAGTCATTCATAACTTCTCATTGTGAGTAGGACCTTTTGAGGTTTTTCCACATCTACAAGAGGAAGTCAATTGGTATTGCCTTGTTCAGATTTTTTTAGACATCCATATTATTGAGATTGTTGTAACTGCCCTGTAATTCCTAACAGGTACAATCTCATTGTAGACTTTCCAGTCTTCTAGCTCTTACAATCTTAAACTCCGCCTCCTTGGCAATTCCCTCAGCCTTAGCAGTACAGGTTGAGATGTAGATGTATCCATTAGAGCTAGACACTCCACTTTCAGTTGTGGTTTACATTTTTTCCAGTTATGAGTTTCTGCAGTGGTCTCGAACTGCTGCAAACAAAAGCTTGTTTAATGAGGAGTGAGAGCTATACTTATCTGTATGAGGATAAAGATTTAGAATACAGCTACAACTTACATTGTCCTAGTAAAGAGGTAGTTTTAGGTGCTTTCTCTAATATCCTTGATGTCACTAGTCCTGGGAAGTTGGCTAGGTTTATACTGTCAGCCATAATCTTCCTTTTGATAGGCTTACTTTAAAACAAATTATACTGCTATTTGTCATCTTCAAGTCATACTCCATTTACTGTCTCTATGTAAGAATTCTACACTCAGTCTTTGGTTCTTGATATTCATTGACTCTTATGGATAAATGGATACATTAAACAGCTAGTTGTTAGCACATTTCATGAATGAACTCTTACTGTCTATTCCACAAATATGCCACTAATACTATTCTTTATATGTTAACAAATGGCAAGTTATCACCCATAACCCATACACATTACTTTTTATCACTTTTTAAATTTAATCTGCTAGAAAATCCTTCATGCCCTACTTCCATGTCTTTCCAGGTTCTTAGCACTTCTCTCAATATACATTGTTTCTTCCACTGATTTGACCATTACTTGTTCATTTGAATCCAGGAATACTCTGGAATCTTAGAGTTGGGCGAGCATCTTTTTTTTCCTCAGGACCAGGTTCTAAATAATTTGTTTGAGAAATTGCATTTGAGGAAGAATCATTTAAGGGGCACTGTATAGTCACTGTAGAGTCTACTATTATAAATACTTTTATTAATTGAAGAATGAATACAAACATGAAATCATCTTTGGATTTACTTGGATCATTGCAACTAGATGAAGGGTAGTCAGGGCCCATGATTAATGGCCATATTGAAGTACTCTGTTTGAGAATAGAAACCACATACAATTGGTGTTTTGCTACTGATATTACTTGATCAAGGAGAGGTTCTATGATGATGTTGGGGATGATTCACAAAACAAGAACTAAAGATTAAATATTCTTTTGTGAATAATTGGGAGAGTAATAAGAAAGTTAGGGAGGAACTAGACTGATCATTGAGAGGCACATAGGAGGTGTTCCTTTGTGGCTACTTGCAGCATCTGGTCTGCTGTTTGACATCCTGCTATCATTCTGCCATTTGAAATTCTGACATACTACAAGTAAGCATATAAAAGAAACAAGAAGATACAACACTTTCAGGAGCTATTTATTTCCTTTATTTATGCTATTGACACTTTAAAGAGGTACTAATATTTCATTTGCTACATTCAACTTGCAATACTATGAAAATTCTAAGATCAATTATTAACTTTCAGTTTTTACTGACCATATGGACCAAAGAAATTGTTCTGTATTCTTGATGTTTTAGTATTGAGCCTAGGCTGAACAAATGAACCATCTCACCAGCCTACAGGACTCTGTTTTCTAATATACAGTAGCATTACAGGAACCACCTTTATGTGATATATATTGTCCTATGTAGTGAGATATTCACCTTGTCCTTACCTGTGGCTTAGAGCAAGCCCATTGGGGGTGGAGACAGGGCCAGACGTGACCTGGGGGAAAAGGCTGAGGAGTGGGTGGGAGGCTCCCTTGCTGGCAGACACTGAGAGGATAGGATCCTGTGGAACCTGCCGCTCATCTGCCTATGCTGTGAGTTATTTCTCACTCAATAAATATCTATTTGGCCTAAATTTAGCTTAATCCTTATTAAACCGCAATATCTGGTGTCAGGAGGGGAGGCTGGCAGAAAACATACACGCTACAGTTCTATTTCTTCAAAACAGTGTTTATCTTGGCATATTTATCTCCTAAATTATGTCTGGAAGTACAGAAAAGTACTTGTTATACTGAAACATTCTAGAAAAGTCCAGTGAGAGAATTAGTAATGAATAAGGAATTAATGGGACTTGGCCAGTTCTGCTGTGCTTTCAAGGCAATCAGAAGTGTAAAGTTGTAGGGAGTGATTCGAAGTGATTCTTACAATTAATATCCATAAACCCTCATTATAATTTTTAATATCTCCCTGAGAGGCAAACTGATGAAAAGTGGTCTTTCTATTTATTACAGTGTTATCCAAGAAAGAAAATTACTATTCTGATGACATTTTTTTTGTAGTAAGAATGAAAACACAATTTTTATTCTTAAAATGTGGTTGAAATAATCTCATTTGAGTCAATAATACTAAAGTTCCTATTTTTTCAAAATGTACTTCTCAAATGATAGATATTTTCAGTAAAATAGTGGGTATTTCACTGCAGAAAGTAAATTTAATTTACAAGATTAGTATTATATTTAACTTTTAATGAAATATGATAATTCCTACATCACTTTAATAAAAATCAATAAATAATTGTGAATAAGGAAAGAGAAGATACTGGTTAGTGGAAACTCACCTGAATTTCGTTCCTTCTTATTAACTTTCTTCTTTTATGTATGATTTTACATAATTGAAAGTTTAATCATATTAGAGACAATATGATTAGGCTCACTATTTACCCATAATACTTGAGATTGAAAAATCGTATTCTTCTTAGTTGTAGCTTGCTGAATAGAGACCTAAGAAGATGTTTGACTTCAATACAGAATCCACTTGTATATTTATATGGGTGCATGCTTGTCTATGTATTGTGAAGTTATTGTTTTGTCTTAAAATGTAACCAACTTTATCTTTTAAATAGAAAAATGATACTATGTCAAGTCTGTATAAAGTTAGAAGCCCCATGAATGTCTATAGATTAGTTAAGTGTCAGTAATTCAGTAACAAACTAGAAGAAGATCATTGGAAATTGTTTCAGAAAGTCCACCCAAGGGCCATATTTATGACTTTCTCAAAGAGTGAAGGCAATAAATTTCTCACATAAATCACATTAGACTGAATACTTTAAGTATTAATTCTATGGCTGATGTCCCAATAATTTCTTAACAAAATGATGTAACTGTGAGCAAGTTACTCTCTGTGGGTTGCTTTAGAACTAAAGACAGAGAATGATAAAATGTATACAATGCATAGTGACATATCCCAATGAGTTTTACTGATGATCAATCGAGATAATTGTCCTCAGAGCTTACAGCATATACTTTCCTCTGGTTTGATTCTAACATCCATACAACTTATTGCAGTTAATGATAGACTTTCTTATGCACAATGTCCTGATCAGCCTGAAATAGTTATATCTTTTGTTTGTTAAGTTGCAGTGTTTACCTATCTGTACAGTTTACAATTAGTGATGATTCTTTCTGTGGCTGACAATTTTATTACTATTGATAGTAATTTTGATAGAGAATTGGAAGGAAGTCTGGGGACTTGGTCTACTTGAATTCATTACCAGGAGTTTTAAGAGTTATGTAACCCAATTCCTATTTGTTATTGTCCCCTATTACAAATTAACCATCTGGCTTGGTGGAAGCTGCCTTCTGGGATTTTTGTTGTTTTTGTTTTTGTTTTTGCTTTTATTTTCCCTTAACAGTGGCCTTTGTGCCAAATGTTGGATCCATGAAAATAATTTAAAACATGCATTAAAATTTCAGAGTGACTTTATTCAATTTTATATCAAGGGACTTCCCTGCCTTTTATAATATTAAATTTTCTATTTTACTGCTAGTTACATAATTGTCACTTAGTGCAGACAGTACCAGAATTTATGATATTTGAGATCATAGATCTACCATCATGATTTCTTTTTCTTATGGTAGTACACATATAATTATGTAGTTAACACATGAAACCAGTTAACTTAGTATTATAATTAATGAATAAATAATTTAAAATATCCACAAAGCATGGTATTTTATTAAAGTAACTGTCTAAGCAAAATTGTAAATGATTAAAATGCTCACTATTCATGAACATTTATTTGATTACAGCTGTTAAATGTTAATTAAAGACTTCCACTGACCAAATATAGGGTTTTCAAAATGGCTCATGATTCCAGCAAGATTATGCAGTAGTCTGTAGTTTTCTGAGCTTGGAATATGGAGGGAACATAAAAGATAGCATAAAAGATATACTGTAGTTGATTCTTGTATTTAGAAGAAAGGAATGGGTGAAGGTGATTTTAGGGAAGTTTGACCATGTAATCACAAAATCATTCTCTACTCTGTATCCCAAGCTGACCTACCTCAAACACTCAACCTTTTGAATGCTAGGATTCAAAGGGTGAGCCACCATACCCAATTTTTACATCACTGTTAGGGTAGTTTTGGAATCAAATGAGAGTTTTATTGATAATTTTCACCCAAGTGAAACAAAACTATATCTAGGTTTTGTCCATGACCACTGGCCATTCACATGGGCTTTGGCAAGTTAATGACAAGTGCTTTGCTATTATAGATGAGGTTTCCAAATCACACACAGGAATGGGATATTTTTACTTATTCACTGTTTAAATATAAATTTCAGGGTAAATCTAATTTTCCATTTTCAATATAATTCTTTATTGGAAACTTCCTCATTCTACATCCTTTAGATGTAGTGCTGAGCTATTTACAAACTAACTGAAATAATATTTAATTTCATAAAAATAGTTTTTTTATTACAGAAATATGGGGAAATTTTCTCAAAGTGTGTCCTCAATATATTACTCAGTAAGAAACTGTAAAAGTTTAGTCATTTGGTTCTAAATGAGCATCAGTTGTTACATACATTTCATGTTTTGTTCAGAACTGAAATGAATCAATTATGGGATCATTAGATATAATTTCTGTAGTATAATGAATGTTTCACCTTTCACATAACTCTATCATGAAATGAATTCTAAACACAGATGCAACCAATAATTATATTAAATCTATTCCCTAACAAGTTCTATTTCAATTCTGACACCTGTGTGTTTTAAAATGCTGCAATCAAAATGTTTTTTGTTTCATACTGATTACTTCAGAAATAATAAATTTTGGATTCAATTTTTATTGGAAGATTAACTGAGCAATTTTAAATAGTGCACACTTATGGCAAAAAATGAATTTTCAAATTACTCATTAAGTTTAACTTATCAAATATTTCAGAGTACAAATTCAATGCAAGTTATCAACAAAAACTGGCATTAAACATGCAAATTTCAGTATATACTTCTATCTGCATATAAATTGTCTATCACACATACTTATTTTCCTATTTAATACATATTAATTTTAACAATTGCTGTAGATTTTGACTTTTCATATTTCCAGACATATTGCACCATGGTACTTTATAGTGTTGAAATAGAAGAGTTTTGAAAGGTATACAAAACACTAGTATAAAATAAATATTTATAATATTTATTTACATAAATATTTTGATTTCTTAAATGGGAGCATATTATATGTTGAAACATTTGTCTTAAAAATGCTGTTCTTCAAAATATGTGATTTTATATAGATTTATTGTTCTTTTGGTTTTGTTTTGTTTAAAATGTATTTCAAATGTATCTTCATGCTTATGTAACCTGATTTCATTGGGAAAGATCATTTTTGGTTTCTCTTCCTTCCATTTTTCCTTCCACCCCTTACTAATCTTTTTTTATTCTCTGAAGACTCCCTTGCTCCAATATTAGTCAACTCTAATATTGAATTCCAGTGTCCTTTCCTTGTGAAAGACTGACTCCAACAGAAAAGATTGAAAATATAGCTTTCAATGACAAAGCCACTACTCATTGTTTCCCTGAACCCCTTCTCTCTCTCTCTCCCTCTCTCTCTCTCTCTCTCTCTCTCTCTCTCTCTCTCTCTCTCATATTTGCTCTCTCTGTTTCTTTCTCCTTCTTCTTCCCCCTCTCCCTTCCTTTCTTTATTATGAAAGTCCTTTGTGTCTTAAAACACTTGAAATAAACATTCCAACTGTCACGTGATAGTTATAGGTAACCTTGGCTGACTTCTCTAACCAGGGTTAATATCTCCTTCTTCCTTTATATTTCACTTTGAAATGAACCAATTTTTATTTTACTTTCCATGATAGATTTTAAATTACTTTAGTGTTAAATTTGAATCCTATATTTTTTGTGAGCATACTATTTAACACATATTAGTTTTATAGTAATAACAAATTAAATTACAATAATATTAGTTGCTTAAATGCCTTTCCTCAACAATGAGACTGATGACTACCTTAAATGCCATCATAGAGAGCCTTCATCCAGTAGTTGATGAAAGCAGAAGCAGAGTTTCACAGCTAAGCACTGAGCTGAACTCCTGGAATCTAGTTTTAAAGCAGGAAGATTGATGAGTAAAGGGGTCAAGACCATGATGGAGAAACACACAGAAACAGATAATCTGAGCAGTGGGAGCTCATGGACCCCACTCTGACAGCTGGGGAACCAGCAAGGACTGAACCAGTCCCCTTGAACATAGGTGTCAGTTCTGGGGCTTGGACAGTCTATGGGGTCTCTAGTAGTGGAGCCAACATTTATAACCAGTGCTTTTGGAGCCCATTCCATATCGAGGGATGTAGCACCCATATATCAGAATGCTGAATGTTTAATGCTGAATGTTGAATGCTGAATGCTGAATGCTGAATGCCATTTATTGAGGGGTTGGACCAGGATTAAATACTGGCTTACAGAAGAGTGGAAAATAACAGGATTTTCAGGCTTAGCTCCTCCCCACCAGGTGTGTGTTAGAAAAACAGGAAGAGTACCAATAATAGCTCTGGGGCAAGGATTTGCTTCCAACAGCTTCAGGCTTGCTCGAGGTGCCTCAGGGTTCATGCAGGGCCCTTCAAAGGGATAGTTTCTAAGTTTAAATACAGTGGGGGAAGGCCTAGGTCCTGTCCCAAATGATGTGACAGACTTTGATGATCAACCTTGGGAGGCTTCGCTCTCCCTGAGAAGTGGATGTGGCATGTGATGGGGGATTGCTGGGGAAAATGGGAGCGTAGAAGGGAAAGGGTGCTGTGATTGATTCTGTCAGATGTGGGTTGGTGAAGATCTTTTCCCATTCTGTGGGCTGCCATTTTGTCTTGTTGACAGTGTCCTTTCCTTCTCAGTTTCAGGAGTTCCCATTTATTAATTGTTGATCTCAGTGTCTGTGCTACCGGTGCTATGTACAGGAATAGATTTCCAGTGCCAATTTGTTCAAGGGTCATTTCCACTTTCTCTTTTAAGACATTAAGCCCAACATCTGACATAAGGCTTATCTCCAAAATATACAAAGAACTCAAGAAGCTAGTGACCAAAACACCAAATAATTAAATTAAAAACTGGGGTACAGACCTAAATAGAGAATTCTCAATAGAGGTATCTCAAATGGCTGAAATGCACTTAAAAATTGCTCAGCATCTTAGCCATCAGGGAAATGCAAATCAAAAAAACTCTCAGATATCAGCTTAAACCTGTCAGAATGTCTATAATCAAAAACTCCATTGACAGTTTATGCTTGGAGAGGGTGTGGAGAAAGGGGAACCCTCAAGCATTGCTGGTGAAAATACAAACTTATATTGACACTTTGGAAATCAGTATGGATATTTCTCAAGAAAATAGGAATCAATCTACCTTACCCAAAGGATGCACATACATACTGATCTGTTTAACTGTGTTCATATCAGTATTATTTGTAACGGCCAGAACCTGAAAACAGCATAGATGTCTCCCAATTGAGGAGTGCATAAAGAAAATGTGGTACATGTACATGAGGGAGTACTACTCAGCAGAAAAATAAAAACAATGAAAACTTGAAATTTGCAGGCAAATGGATTGAACTAGAAGAAAGCTCTTGAGTGAAGTAACCAGACACAGAAAGAGAAATATGGTATGTACTCACTCATAGGTGGATTTTAGACATAGAGCAAAAAATAAACAGCCTACAATTCACAATGCCAGAGGAGCTATGAAACAAGGAGGACCCTAAGAGAGACATACATGGACCCCTGGTAAAGGAAGCATGAAGGGAGGGGGGAAGAGGTAGGAGAAAGAGAAGGGGAGAAAAGGAGGGGGAAGGAAGCCATGATGGATCAGGTTGGACTGGGGCAAGAGCAGAGAAAGAGAGCAAGGAAAAGGTACCTTACTAGATGGAGCTCTTATGGCCTTAATGAGAAACCTGGCACTAGGGAAATGTCCAGGAATCCCCAAGGATGAAACCCACTTAGAATCTAAATAATAATGGAGAGGGTAACTTATTTTTCCTTCCCTTATAATGAGACTGATGACTACTTTAAATGTCATCTTAGAGCCTTCATATAGTAGCTGTTGGAAGCAGAAGCACAGATCCACAACTAAGCACTAACCACACTAGAGGAATCCAATTTCAGAGAGGGAGGAGTGATAAGCAAAGGGGTCAAGACCAGGCTTGGAAAAAAACACAGAAACAGATAACCTGAGCAAGTAGGAACTCATGGACCCCAGTCTGACAGCTGGGGAACTAGCATAGGACCAAACCGGACCCCATGAATGTGGATGTCAGCAGAGAGGTCTGGGGAGTCAATGGGGGCCTCTGGAAATGAAATATCCCTAGTTAATGAATAGACTTCAGGAGCCAATTCTGTCATCCTAAATACACAGGGGAGGGCCTAGGTCATGCCCCAAATGATGTGACAGACTTTGATGATCGCCCATGGGAGGCTTCACCCTCCCTGAGGAGTGGACAGGAGGTGCGATATGGGGTTGGTTGAGGTGAGAGAATGGGAGGACAGGAGGGAGAGGGAACTGGTATTGTTATGTAAAATAAGATTGTCATTTAAATAAAAATTGATTTTAAAGAATCTAAATTTAAAAATTAATCAAAAATCCTGCCAACTCCTATGTTGGTCCTTTCCAGAATTGTGTCTCATTTGATTAAAATGAAGGTAACTGATTTTAATCCTTAGCTACATCTGGACACCTATGTTATTCTTACCCAACACTGTAGGCTAATCATTTAGATCAAATCTCCAAGTTGCATAACTTGAGGATCATTTTTATAATTTTGCTTTTTAAGATATGATATCTTCAAAGATTATTTTTCCAAAGTAGATATTTCCTATTGTACATATGAATACAGTTTCTTATAGATGTATGCATTTATATACTTTTATTTTACAAAAATGTTGATTTCTTGTGCAATGATTTTGAATTCCACATGCTAGATATTTTCAGAGACTTTCAGGTATATTTCACCATGCATTAACTCTATGCATAATATTAAGCCTAATATAATGTGCCAGTGGCAATACACTGATTGTGTAGTCTCAGGTTCAAAGAGGAAATAAGTTTGTGCAAATAGTGTGCTTAAATAAGACAGTGTAGAAAACATCTATTATAAATTGTAGCTTTGATCCCATAATACAGGATCGAGGAAGAAGATGTCAGATGAGTCAGTCTACATAGCTGGAGGAAGTGCATGCTACAATTACAGAGTGGAAACATTGAGGTCAACAACATTTGGCCAAATGGAAGGAAATAAGCAGAAATGACTAGTACATTCGTTGTTCTTGGCTTCTGAAGTTGCTATTATTTTTGTTTTTTTTACAAATCTTCTCTCAAGACAAGCTACATTAAGAATAATTTATTTGGGCTCTGAAAAGGAAAATGGAAGCAGTGATTGCACCACAGTAGCCCCCCTTCTACAGATATCTTGTCTGTCCTAAAATTGTCAGTTCAGACCATTGGTTTACTACACTATATGCCTGTCTCTGAATTTCTGAATTCATGTATTAATAAAATATCATTCAGTCTTGCAGGTTTTAATATGTATAGGCTCTTCTTTTATTTTTACTTCCTCCTGTTCATTTCTTCCTACCTTTACATAAATCCATCAATTGAGTACTTCCTTTCTATTTTAATAGTGGTTAATAACCTGTTTGGTTGAAAACTATGTTCTAAAAAGTTAGATTGTTTTCTAATTCAGATATAAAATTTTATTCTGGAAAACATAGCAGTTTGGATAGAGTGTTACTTAATTAGTTTATTTGTCTCCTGCATATACATACTTTGACATATTAATCCATATTATAATGGAATTGAGAAATAATTTAGTCATAGTGCTGAATCTTTACCAATAAGAATAGTGATCTTAAAAAGGGGATTACAGACAGCTCACTTGCTTTTCCTGCTTTATGAAAGTAATTTGAACAGCTACAAGGTAGGACACAAAATATAACCACACAGTGTATCTGAAATTTTGTGCCTCCAGAACTGTAAGGAATCACTATAGTTTAAGATACCCAGTATCTCATACTTTCTAAGAAAGTCTTGAATATATTGAGACCTAAATATCAAAAGTAGCAAAATATGAATAAATTAAATAAGTAGCCCAATATTACCTCCTCCTTTTCTTCTTCTGTGTCTCCTTATCATATAATGTGGTTTCCATCTCCAAGATTACCTCTTAGTCACAGAGAAACATTGGAACTTCACACATCATATCTATTTTTAGGTCATGTCAAAGATGAAAAGAGCAAGAGTGGGTACGTCTCACTTCTGTCATCTTATTTTGAGAACATAATTGCATTCTTTCTTTTTTATTAAAAATCATTTAATATTGTCTGATGATAATTTCTATTTCATTAACTTTCCACAGATTCTTTTGACATTACTACCCATCCAACTCTATGCCTCTTCTTTTGTGCTCTTTTTAGAAAGTAAGCAGACAGACAAAAACAAATAAACCAGAATAGATACATACATACATACATACATACATATATGTGTGTGTGTGTGTATGTATGTACGTATATCAAAAACACAAGAAACCTACACATACAAACTAAATTCATGAAATAAAAGCATAAACCATAATATACAAACAATTGAATACTAAGATAATAAAATGACCAAACTAAGCAATATGAGACTATCAATAAAAAATAATGACTATCTTTTGTGTTGGCCAGTGACTTCTGGTCATGGGGTTGTCTTGGAGGTTTGAATAATATACCAGAGATATACCAGTGATACTCCACTGAAGAAAACTGATTTTTCATTTGCTAGTGAATTATCAGTTGGAGATTGTTTCTTAAGGGTGGAACCCATGTCCACTTCTACTTCTCAGTTCTGGAACACCATCTGGCTGTAACCTGTGTGTGCCACCACAGCCTCTCTGAATTAATAAGAAAGTAAGTCCTGTTGTACAAGAAAGAGACTGTTTCTTTAGTTTCATCCATCCCCATTGGCTTTTATACCCTACTGACTTTTTTTCCCTTTTATATTTAAATTAGAAACAGTCTTACTTTATTTATCAGTCCCAGTTTGCTCTCCCTACCATCCTCCCATGCCACACAGAAACCCAAATCTCATCCCTCTTTGTGGGAAGCCACAGCCCCAAGATGATGCCTGGCTGGATGCCAGGTAGTTCACGCTTAGCTGTAAACAAGTCTTATTTGGAAGTGCTTGATGGATCTGGTGTGCTTCCTCCTTCTGTGGCCTATCCTGGATCGCCAGGTGGCATGAGCTGATTGGGCTGTGAGCACATTTAAGGGCTTGCTGGGACTGGGAGAAGCAGAGTAAGCTGATGAGAGAAGCATCGGAAGCTGATGGGAGAAGTGCAAGCTGATGGAAGCAGAGGAAGCTGATGTACAAGGATCCTGAATAAACTGCTTGAAGAAGAATCGTGGTTGCGTGTTTCCTTGCTGGCCTAGGTAGGCGTGCAGCACCTCTTCTGCTCCATCGAAAGTGTACAGCCTCCATGGGAGATCATCAAAGGCTGCCACATCATTTGGGGCAGGGCCTAGGGCTTAGGCTCTCCCCCATATGTCTAGGCTGAGAGAGTGTCTCTCTATGGGGAATGGGCTCCAAATGAACATTCATACACTAGGTATAAATCCTGTTCCACTACTAGAGGCCTTCCAACTGACACCCATGAGCAAGGCATGTAGTTCTATCCTATACTGATTATTGAACTGTCAGTCTGGGGTCCATGAGTTCCCTTTTGTTCAGGTCTGCTGTTTCTGTGGGTTTCCCCAGCCTGATATGGACCCCTTTGCTCATCACTCCTCCCTATGTACAACTAGATTCCAGGAATTCTGGTGAGTGCTTAGCAGTGGGTCTCTGCTTCTGCTTCCATCAGTTACAGGCTCTAGGATGGCATATAAGGTAGCCGCCAATCTCATTTCAGGGGAAGGCCATTTAAGATAGCCTCTCAACTATTACTTAGATTCTTATGTGGGGCCATTGTTGTACATCTCTAGACATTTCCCTAGTGCCAGATTTCCCTTTAATCCTATAATGGCTTCCACTATTAAGGTATATTTTTCCTTGCTTTCCCTCCCCTGACTCAATCTTCCTAGTCCCTCATTTCTTCTCCCCATCACTCCTCTTAACCCATTCTTGTTCTCCTAACTTCCACTCCCCTCCACCATGCTCCTAATTTGCTCAGAAGATCTTGACCCATTTCCCTTTTCTGGGGGACCACATATGTGTCTCTCTTATGGTCTTCCATGTTTCTTACCTTCTTTCAAGTTCTGGATTGTAGGCTTGTAATCTTTTATTCTATATCTAATATCCATGTACAAGTAAGTACATACCATGTTATGGCACAGTCAGTAAAGTGTTTCTTGCATAATAAGGAGAATGTGAGTTTACATCACTAGGAGTTAAAAAAAAGAGCCCAAAGAGAATACTGCATCTTCATCCTAGGACTGGTGGGCAAAAGAGAAGTCAAAAGGGTAGCGAAATTCCTGGAGTTCACTGTCCACCTAGCCTTACCAATCATCAAGATACATGTTCAGTGAGACCCCCTATCCCAATCTCTCTCTCTCTCTCTCTCTCTCTGTCTCTCTCTCACACACACACACACACACACACACACACACACAGAGACAGAGAGGAGACAGAGAGGAGAGAGAGAGGCATACACACACACACACACACACACACACACACAGAGAGAGAGAGAGAGAGAGAGAGAGAGAGAGAGAGAGAGAGAGAGAGAGAGAGAGAGAGAGAGAGAGAGGCAGGCTTCTTTAGGGTGAGTCAGGAACAACCAGCTCCAAAATAAGGACATAGAACGCTTCTTAATAGTTATGGATTTCCAGCTTTTCTGGCGAGGCCTTTTAACTTAAATTAGCTTGTTTCTCTTTATGTACCTTTTGCCCCATGGATTTTTGCCTTGTTTCTTTCTGTATATCTTATTTTCACTACTGGTTTGCTGGCAGCTGCCTTGCTTCTTGCCCTGGGTATATCCTCTTCATTTTCCTCATTGTCTACTTGCAATCCATTGGGAACATTATAAACTCTATTTACTTGTCTGTATCTGACTTGATCTATACATTTCTAAATTTCACATAAAGAAATATTAACATGGTAGCTTTGCTTATGTTAAAAATCTTACTCAATAGGTATATGTACATTGAATTAAGTCAGTTAATTTTTCTTATATACATATATAATTTTTCTTATTTTACATATGGATCTCAGTTTCCTCTTCCTACCTTCCTCCCATGTACCCTGAACCCTCCCATCCCCACCCCACCCCACACAGGGAGGGTGATGCTCTCCAGGAGGGATCATCAAAATTTGTCAAGTCATTTGGAGAAGGGACTAGGTTCCCCCTCTATTCTAATGGAGAATCGCTCTATAGGGAATGTGCTCCAAAAGTCCTTTCATGCACAAGGGATACATCCTGGTTCCACTGTCAAAGGTCCCTTAGACTGCCTAGGCCTTCCAACTGAGACCCACATTTAGGAAATCTGGTTTAATACTATGCTGGTTTCCCTTGAAGTCGATGAGCTCCCACTTGTTCAGGTCAGCTGTCTCTGTGGGTTTCTGTAGCCTGGCCTTGTCCCCTTTTTTAATCACTCTGGAATCAAGGAATTCACCTAAGTGTTTATCTGTGGGTGCCTGCTTCTGTTTCCATCAGCTATAAGATGACAGCTCTATCATGGCATATAAGTTAGCTATCAATCTTATTATCAGGGAAGGACATTTAAGGTAGAATTTCCACTGTTGCTCAAATTGTTAGCTGGGGTCAGTCTTGTAGGTCTCTGGACATTTCTCTAGAGTCAATTTTCTCTTCAAATCTATAATGGCTTCCTCTATTATGGTACATCTTTATTTTCTCTTGTCTATTCATTGCCAGACTCAATCTTCCTGGTGCCACATGATCTCTTCTCCTCCCATTCTCTTTCTTCTAACTCCTCTACTCTCTGCACCCCAACCCACTCACAATATGGTCAGGTGATATTATTCCTTTTCTCTTCTGTGAGGGATCTTTTATGAATCTCTTAGTTTCCTCCTTGTATCTTAGTTTCTCTGGCGGTGTGTATTATAGGCTGGCGACACTTTCCTGTGTGTCTAAAATTCATGTCATGTTCTCCTTTTTTGTGACTGGGTTACCTCACTTAGGATGGTTTCTTCAAGTTTCATCCATTTGTCTGCAAATTTCAAGATTCCATTGTTTATTCCTTTAAGTAGTATTACATTGTGTAAAAGTACTAGGATGGGAGATGGTATTCTGTAAATATGTTTCTCCTATTGGTTAAGGAATAAGGCACTGTTGTCCATTAGGAAAGCAAGACAGGCAGGACTAGAAGACAAGGCAGTTTCAGAAGGAGGTAGGAGAAGAGTCAACATGAAAGACTGAGAGAGCAGAGAGTTGTCCAGTCCCTCTCACTTTTAAGATAAGATCATGTCGAAATACTTAGATTAATAGAAATGGATTAATATTTAAGGAAGAACTAGCCTGTAAGTAAAGCTAGTAGTAAGCCAACAGCTTTATATCTAATACAGCGGATATGTGTGTTAGTTGGGGCTGGCTTAGCTGTGGGACCAGGCGGGCAGGAAACTGTCTAGTAACAGTACCACATCTTCTTTATCCATTCTTCATTTGAGAGCCATCTAGGTTGCTTCCAGGTTCTTGCTATGACAAATAATGCTGCTACAAACATAGTTGAAATTATATCTTGGTTGCAGAGATGTGGACCATTTGTGTATATGCCTAACAGTGGAATTGCCAGGGCCTGTAGTAGACTGATTCCCATTTTCCTGAGGAAGCACCATACAGATCTCCAAAATGGCTGTGCAAGTTTGCTCGCCCACCAGCAGTGGAGGAGTTTTCCCCTTCCTCTACACACTCTCCAGCATAAGCTGTCATTGATGTTTCTAATTTTAGACATTCTGATAGGAGTAAGGTGGTATTTCAGAGATGTTTTGATTTGCATTTCCTTGATGTACAGGGTGGTTTTGGCTATCCTGTGTTTTGTGTATTTTCATATAAAGTTGAGTATTATCATTTCAAGTTCAGTGAAAAATTGTGCTGGTATTTTTATGGGGATTACATTGAATCTGTAGATTTCTTTTGGAAAGATTGCCATTTTTACTGTGTTTATCCTACCTGTCCAAGAGCATGGGAGATCATTCCATTTTCTGGTATCTTCTTTAATTTCTTTCTTTAAAGACACTAAGTTCTTGCTATATAGGTCTTTCACTTGTTAGGTTAAGAATTAGCAAAAGTTACTTTATGTTTTTTGTGTCTATTGTAGTGTCATGCTTATCTGATTTTATTCTCAGCTCCTTTATCATATGTGTATAGTAGGGCTACTGATTTTTTTTGAGTTAATCTTGTGTCCTGCTAATAGGTTGAATTCGTTTATCAGCTATAGTTGTTCCTTGGTCGAGTTTTTTTTAGAGTCACTTATGTAAACTACCTTATCATTTGCAAATAGTGAAAGTTTCACTTCTGCCTTCCTGATTTGTGTCCCCTTAATCTTCTATTGTTTTCTTATTGCTTTAGCTAGAACTTGATGTACAATATTGAAGGAATATAGAGAGAGTGGCCAGACTTGTCTTGTTTCTGGTTTTAGAGGAATCGCCTTAAGCTTCTCTCCATTCAGTTTGTTATTGGCTGCTGGTTTACGCTATTGCTGTTATTATATTTATTTATGTTCCTAATATCCCTGATCTGTCCAACACCTTTATCAGGAAAGGGTGTTGGATTTTGTCAAAGGCTTTTTCATCATCTAGTGAGATGATCAAGAAATCAATTAATTTTTCAAAATTGTTGTATGACATTTACAAAGAAATAGCACACATCAAACCTGTTAAAACTGAATACCACTGAAATTCTCTATAAGTTTAGGGATACTTTCATTTTACACACTTGTGCACGGAGTTTGTGAATTAAAGAAAATAGTAACAGAATATACAAATATTAATGGAGCAGGTAAGATGTTATTCTTATTTGAAACCTGAAGGAAATGTGTATTTCTATAATTAACTAGTTATGGAAATGCTGGCCACCTGAATGTAATGTGCCTTTTGTATGAAGGTGGTTCATGCTGAATTCTCACAGTCTAGTATCATTTTAGAATAACCAAGTTGAAAATATGTATTCTTACACACAGTTTAATCAGCTTAAATATTTCATAAGTTTTTCAGAACTTTAAACATAAACAAAACTTATCAACAGGGAAAGTAGGGACATAAACGCTACCCACAAATTACCTGTTTGAAAGTTTTGAATTTTAAGATAATTTTTGGGATATGATGTATCACATATGAAGAAGCCCCCAAATGGCTCAAATATTCAAAGTCTGGCCCATGTTTGGATGATGAGGACATTAACTTTGTTAGTGGCTTAACCCACTGATAGGCTATTGAAAGATGTTAATTGATTGGAGGAAATAAGTTACTGAGCTCATGCCTAAAGCACAGCATTTTGCCTTTCTACTCTACCTGTTTGCCTCTTTGCCTCTTAGTGGTCAAGAGGCCATGAGTCACTTACCTCAGACCCATAACATTTTTATGGGACATAGCCAGAGACTGAAGCCTCTAAAATAATATGCTGTTTCCTCCTTTTAAATTGTTTGTAAAGTGAAAATAATCTAACATATACAAAACCATTTTATATATATATGTACAAATATATATATATACATATATATATATATATATATATATAATAGAAATGCAGAGTTGAGCTTTAGAGTCTATATCTGACAAGTGAACAAATCTTTCTTATGAATATCTAAAGTCATGTGATGACCTGCGATGAAATACTGAATCAATGACTCAGGAAAGAAAAGTTCTTCATAATAAATAGAGTTCCATAGTAAAAAATAAAAACAGGGTATAACTTGATTGCCAAAATTTAAAAGACCTGAGCCCACATCAAAATATTGACAATGTGCATTTATGTGCTCTGCTTTATAAAGTGTTTGATTTACTTCTATATCTTTAAAAATGGTGCACTCTTGCTATTGACATAAAATAAAAAAATAATTAAAAAATACGAAGAATGCCTAGGTAGACAATTGGTAAACAATGTTTTGATGCATTCAGGTCAATATCACCTATCATTATTATTTGTTTGTTACCTTAGAAATACTGTATATTGTATCAACCAACTTCCTATGAACCAAACACCTTCTGGAAATATTGGAATTAATTGCATGTAATATTTTGTAACACAATTTGTTTCATACTCATCTTTTAGTGAGTGACTTCAGCCCATTTACATAATGAAGTCCAATTTATGGGAATAAATTAACTCCATAGGATCTTCAGAGTTAGCTCAGCAGTTAAAAGTTTTTGGTGACCTTGAAGAAGACCCACAAATGGCAGCTCACAAATATCTGTAATTATAGTTTCAGACATCCTGAAGTGCTCTTTTTGTTTCTTCAGTCAGTACACATATATGCTACACAGAAAAAAATGCAGGCAAAATAATTTTATATATAAACATAATTATTATTTAAAGTTGAATGAGAAATTATTGTAGGGAGGAAAGAAAAATGAGAAATGTAACTATATCATCACAAAAAATTAACAAAAAGATTTTCAAAAGAAGTCTATAAAAAAGGCAGTGTGGAAAATTAGTTCTATGTGTGTCTTCAGGCAGTTGTTAGAAAGAAACAAATATCACTTATGAAGTCAACTGTTCTCTGGGTATTTTTGTTTAAAACATCTTTAATTTAGAAAAATTAATTTATAAATATTGTACAGGATGAATATTTTATTAACATAAGATTTTGATTCTTTGAACCTGGAAGCAACCTAGATGCCCCTCAACTGAAGAATGAATGAAGAAAATGGGATACATTTACACAATGGAATACTACTCAGTGGAAAAAAATTGGAATCTTGAAATTTGCAGGCAAATGGGCAGAACTTGGAGAAACCATAAAAGTCTGTCACATCATTTGGTGAATGGCCTATTCCCTCTTCTATATATCTGGACTGAGAGAGTATTGTTGGGACTGGACTGGAATTTTTAGCAATAATAGTAGATTAACAAAAAAAACTAGTCAAATATGATAGACTTCTGGAGTTACTTCTTAATAACCAAAAAAAAAAAATATTCTTAAGTTTTCTTTTGATAAATGTACTGAAGTAACATAGCAATAATAAATAGAGTACACTGAAGGTATATCATTTGAAGAATATTTTATAACCTGACATGATCCTAGATAATATAGTTTATTTCAAAGAATGAAAACATACAAGATCCTACTGAAGCTTAATGAAGCTTACTGAAGCTTGATTTCCAAAAACTTTTGAGTCATCCATTGTCCCATACTATATGTCTGCTGGATTATAACGAATTATGCACCACTGGCTAAACTGGTATTACATGTGTGAACTGCTGCACTTCACTGCAAGAATTTTATTCAATATGTACAATGGAATCATTGGCAGGCATAAGAGTCAGAAAAAATTCTGTAGAAATGCAATGATAATGCCTAAAAATTTGCAGAAATATTGAATTATATGTATATTGGTAGGAATGCACAGCATTAACTCAGTGTGTTCTTGGGATTTGTGGCAAACCAGCACTCTGAGGAGAAATGAGAAGATTCTTTTTTATCACTAAGGACAATGTCGATTTCAACAATGTGAATAGCAGTTGGTTTGTGGCATACTGAGGCTTAGAAATCCTACGTAAGGCTTTTGTACATCAGTTGTTTTCCAATATTCTCACAAAACTCCAGGAAGATATGTTCTTGTAAATGAAAGATCTTCTGTATTACTCACTTTTCTCATTTCTATGTTTAAATTCCTGGCAGAAACAAGATGAAGTGGAGAAAATTAATTTTGGTTCAAGGTTTGTCAGTGTTAATTCTACATGAGACAGGACGGCAGAGTATACAATAGCATATCACGACACTACAGGAAGCAGGAATGTCACCACTATAATAACTTAATACTTCTTGGTAGTCCAAACCCCCAGTGTATTGGAATGACGCTACTTAAATTCAGTGTGGATCATTCTGCAAAAGTTCATGATTTTTGAAAAAAAAATTCTATATTCCTTGTTCTGAAAATGTGTGTCACAACCTGATGCAGTGTCACATAGTTATGTAGGAATTATGAAAATTTTACAAAAATGAAAGAAGTTTAAAAGCACAATAATCAAAACTTAATTCAAAACTATTCAAAACTAAACACATAAATGTTTGAAGATGTTACTAGAAGTGTTTATTCATTTTGTATCTCCCAACTTGCCTAGAGCAATGATCTTGAGCAGATTACAAATACTCCCTTCAGCATGTTGTCACACTACACTGTGCCAATGAAGGTTATGTGACACACTGCGAATCGCATTTGAGACTGGTATGTCTCACAAACTATAGTATTTTGCTGTACATACTGAGCTTTCCACTCATAAGAATGTAATGGTTCTTTTATGAAAACTAAGATTTTAACATATTTTTTTAGTCTATGACAACAAAATTAGCATATTGTAAATTTTTTGTGTTTTGTTATTTTTGTTATTTTTTGTGTATTTACTTGTTTGTTTATTTTACATCCCAACTTGACTGCAATTTCTCCTCTCCTTTTCCCAGTCCCTCCCCTGACCTCCTTTTGCCACCCCCTTTCCACGCCTCCTCCATTTCTATTGAGAAAAGGGCTGGTCTCCCATACACATAAACAAAGCATGGCATATTAAGTTGCAGTAAGATTAATCACATCACAGTAAAAAACATTTTGAGTTGGTGGCCTGTGCTTTCAAAAAGTTTTGATTACTAGAATTTTGAGCAATTTCTAGAATTAGTCTGAACATACTTCCTCTATATTCTGCTACATGATTTTACAAACCCTTCCTCTAAACACTGATGATTAAAAAACCAGGATACAGTTCAACTCTGAAAAATATTGAAGGTGCTCTGTGTCATGTAGTCCCACATATTGAGCCAAGATTTAAATTTTTATATAAAAAGGAGGCACATTTATATTATTACTATATTTCTATTTAATAAATTGTTTTAAATTTATTTTATTGTAATTAAAAGTAAATGATTGATTTGTATGTCTCTTTCATATACCTATAAACCTGGAGTTATGCAAAAAGAAAAATAAATCAGGGAGAAAGTAATCATGAACAGCCAAGGTTTAAGCACTCTGTTCTAGACAGTTACAAATACAGTCAAGACCCCAAATAACAATCTAAGCAATAGTGGAGAGGCTATCTCAAATCCCTCCTCTGATAATAAGATTAATGACTGCCTTATATGCTATCCTAGAGCCTTCATCTAATAGCTGATGAAAGCAGAAAAAAATACCCACAGCGAATCACTAGCCAAACTCCTGGAAGCCAGTTAAAGACAGGGTGGAGTGATGAGTCAAGGGATCAAGGTCAGGCTGTAGAAACCCACAGATACTGCTGAACTGAACAGGGGGGAGCTCACGAACTGTAGTCTGATAGCTGGGAAATCATCATAGGACCGACCCAGAACCTCTGTATGTGGGTTTTAGTTAGAAGGCCTAGGTAGTCTATGGGGTGTCTGGTAGTGAATCAGAATTTATCCCTAGTATACGAATGGAATTTTGGAGACCATTCCACATAGAGGGATACTCTCTCAACCTATACACATGGGGGAGGGCCTAGGCCCTGCCCCAAATGATATGACAGACTTTGATGACTACCCATGGAAGGCCTTACCCTCCCTGGGGAGCAAAATGAGATGGGATGGTGTTTGGTAAGGGGGAACAGGGGAGGAGAGGAGGGTGAAACACTGGGATTGACATGTAAAACTATTTTGTTTCAAAATTAAATAAAAAACAAAAAAATGAAGATTTACCTTCATTTCATCAGTTGAGTACAGAATATTTCATTGGAAATTCTATTTCACACATCAAGTGCTTTAGAATGTTGTGATTTTTTTTTTATCATAGACTGGGTTCATTGGTGAGATAACAGGAAACAAAGAAAGCCCAGGGATGCAGTCATGCTTTGCCCTTGCTTCCTGGCTACTGCAAGTTGAACAAGCCTGCTCTTCCATCTCCTCCTCTCCTGCTGTGATAGATTAAAGCCTCTGTCTCTATGACCTCAAATAACTTTTATTTAATTGGTTTTGATCAGCTGTTTTGTTACAGTAACAGAAAAGTTTAAATTAGACACATGTGTACTACATGTCACAGAACCTATACACTATTACAACACAGTAAGGATTTATACTGTGGGTTAATTGTCCTTTCTACATACAGTTCCTGACAAAGTAATAACCGTGTCTTGTAAAAATCCACATCTCAAATACACAATAAAGAAATGAGATAAATTTCCCCCTAAGCTAATAAAGTTGAATGTGGTTAAAGTTATTTTATATGTTTTCAATATGATTTGGAATACAATAATGTAATGACCCTTAGAGAGCCAATTTTTTGTCAATTGAAAAACTTTTAATTTTGTTGCAATGAAGCAAAAAAATTAGTAAAAAATAGTTCAACTTGTTTAAAAAAAAGAAAGAAAGAAAGAAAAGTTAACTTTAAAAAATTTAATGTGTTTAAACCAATATCTATATGGTAAACATACCTTAAAATACATGAAACATGAATCAGCTGAATTTTAAATTACTTTTCTAAGTAAAATAAAATAAAAATTGACTACTACCAGGAACTTAAACTATATTACAAGAAACAGTTTTACCTCCTAATGTAAAATTGGCAACTTTAGTGATTCATTGTTCATGTAACAGCTTGAGATCAGATTTAAAGTGTTGATTATTTGGTTGTAATAGTTTAAACCTTTAAAACTACTTCAAATGTTTTATTATAAGTACAATGGAAAGGAGAAAAATGACCTTAAGTGAATGTTTGACAGAGCTGTAACACCTTATACATTATGTTATAGAAATGACCAATAATTTGTAAGAAGCAATTGAGTTGGTTGCATATTTTGAATTCATTTAAGTATTTTAAATTCTATCAGCTCATAGAACTATTATTTTTGAAATGACATTAAAAGTAAACTGTTAACTTATAATAGCACTTGCTCAAGATGAAATATATTTGAAGCAGTTTAAAGAATTTATGTATGTCAGATTATTAAAGAGTAAATTATGCAATTATAGTGCAAATATTTGCAGGTATCTGGGACACAAGTTCAGTTTAACAAACACAAGTGATATAGGGAAAAGAGGTCAAATGGACCGGTACATTTCAGTGGGTAGAAGGATGGGAGGTTAGATCAGAGGGCATTGAGGTAAGAAGAACTAGATGAAAGGATATTAGAAAAAATTATGAAAACTTACTATTTTTATAAGCTTCATATAAGCAAATATACTCAGCTCATACATAGGTATCATATGTACAGCCCTGTGCAGATGTAGGATACCACCCCTTGTTGCACAGAGATGCCCCAGAGGTCTCAAAAAAATTACAGGCTATTGCCAATGCTTTTGATTGATGGCAGCACCTCATTACTGAATATTCCATACACACTGGTCGTAGACTATGGGGAAATCAAGTTGGTACCAGTTAGGAGACTTCCTCTCTATTGGTTAGCTTTCATCATACTAGAAGGTGCTATGAATTCTGCTGGGACAGAAAAGTCATAAGTATCTTACTAAAGGATGAACTTACTAAAGGATGTGAACATCAGTAATGGTCACTTTAGTAAAATAAGAACATAGGCACAAAAGTATTGTTGGGGTAGCCATTGGCTATCTGATTGGACTTGAGGTTCATTTCACTGGAAGAAATACATGACTAGTACTATAAATTTGGCAAGAACCAATAGTAGTGAAGCATACAAGCTGAAGGGGTGGACTTATGTCAAAATGACTTCTAAATTCCTATCTGTAAATTACTGTTGTTCTTAGAGTACATCATGGTTTTGCTTAGTTGAGTAGGTAATGGTTAATACAGAGACAACTAGCAAATGTAGAGTGTAGAATGTGGAGTACTTTGCCACAAATGGGGCAGCTATATCACACTACCACCCCAAGATTCAAGAACCATGAAGAATGAAGAGGCAGAAATTTTTTAAGAGCTGTAATATGAATGAAGTGAAACTGCTTCTTTCCATTCTTCTGACCATGAAAGGCACATTTGTTCCTCTTCCTATGAAATATTGCAGGAAGGCATCATCTTGGAAGTAGAGACCACCCTATCAACAGACTGAATTGATAACACATCACTTTTAGAATTCCAGTCTCCAACACTGGGAGAAATAATTTTCTGTTGTTCATATATTATTCATTAAACATATTTTGTTATGTGAAGAGGATGAGACTATGATAAATATATGAAGTTTCCTTCTATTTGTAATTGTGTTTTTGTAAGAACAGATGGTCCATTTTGTCAAATACTATTTCTATGTTGATACAAACCCATTGTCATGTTCTTAATTAATTTTACTATTCTGATATCTGTTGAATTTTTAAATATCAAAACAGCATTTTATTTGTGGCTTAAAACACTTCACCCTGGTTAATAGTTTCGTAGAATTTATTTTGTAATTTTCTATTTATATTTATTAACCATAGTGATGTGTATTTTCAATGCCACATCTTTAGTGTTGTTAATAGAGTCAAAATATCCCTAGAACAAAATGCACTTTCTTATTTTTAAAATACTCTACAAATACTGAGTATTATTTAAATTATTTAAATGTATCATACTAATATTTAAGTAAATCAATATTTAAATACTTGGTAACCTTCCTTCACTGGTAAATACATGTGAACTTGGATTCTTTTAGTTGTTTTTGTTTCAAGATTCAATCCTTTTTAAGCCTGAGCTATTGACCAAGCATTTGTAATACGTACTAAGCCTCTGTCTTTTAATATTTACTCATTTTTATGATCCTTACAGAAGATTCATTTTTTGTCTTTTGGTTTGTTTTTTTGCTTTTTGGTTTATCTTTTCTTTGGTGTGTGTTCAGGGCGCCGGTTTCATTTGTCTTATACTTCTATTTCTCTATTCATCATCAAATGAGGTTAGAACAGAATCTCAAATGCATGGACCCCAGTCTGATAGCTGGGGAAACAGCATAGGACTGACCCTTATCTTGGGTGTTAGTTAGTGCCACTTTCATGAATTCAATTATCACAGTATATTTCATAAAAATGTATGATTAAAATAAAGAAAGAAGAACAGTAAACACTGACCCCTTCCCAACCCCAAAAACATTCCATTTCATACATTGACAGAGAAACTGCCTGAATTATGACCTACACTTTCTGTGGCAAATAAAATTTATTTGAAAATTGATTTTTTAAACTGAGGAGATGTCTATGCAGAGTTTAATAAGAACAGCTAATAAATAATTATAATTATTGTCAGCTGTACTGCCAATTATCTTTGAAGACAACTGAAATACTTGATAGCTGAAATACTTGAATATTTCCAGGGCATTTCAGCACTGAGATTTATTCTTATCACATTCTTTCTGGCTACTTTCCTTAGACTGCTATGTGACTTTCTATTTGTATATCTCTCTTTCAGCTGCTACAATCAGGTTGCCTTTCTTGCAATCTGTAATTTTTCCTTTAGTTCTACGACCAAAGTGATGTGAGCCTTTAGATAATTTACTGGGGTAGAAATTGAGAAACTAGGTTAATCTGTGGTTTAACTCCACCATATTGGATGAAAATCACCTTTGACTATTGTAACAAAATTCTTCATTTTAGCATTCTAATTGTTCCCTTTTTCCTGAACAGATTTTTCTTTCATATATTTGGCCTAAATTTTCAAAATGAATGAATCTCTCATTTTTTAGGCTTCATATTAAAATATATCTGTTTCAAATATGCAGTTTGTTTAGACAGTATGTATAAATTGTATAGGAATATATACCAAGTGAATGACATGTTGTGAATTGAAACTCAATCCTGATGGTAATCTTGCCTGTATCAGTACACATGATTTCAGTTCATGTAGCTTTCCATGTAAACGTGTGATGCTTTACATTTTAAAATAATAGATATTTTTGTATAATTAGTATTTTTTAAACTATGAGTAGCTCTAATAGTAACTTCAGGATGTAGTCATTTTTTTATATCTATAATTGTTGTATTTGAAAAACTCACTAGTTAAAAACAGATTCCTTAATGATTACTTCTGTCTAAATCCTGTAATGAACCAACTAGAACATTTGTAAAGAAATTATGTGAGTAAAATAAATGATTGAGAGTATATAATTAGTTCATATACATCATAATTACTTACGCTTTCTTACATCTTTAGAGAGAAGTAACAAAGGAGAAGACATATGGGTGTGTGTAAAATGCAAATTACTTATATAAATTCTACAGGATAGTCTTCCGAAGGTAGTTTGCCTGAGGATGAGCTGACAATGGGGGAGACATGATGTTGCTATCAAATATTTGAAGAATTGTCATCAGAAAATTTTATTGAAATGTTATTTTAAGGTTCATTACATTTGTTTATGCTGTGGAACATTTGTTTTAATAATTCAAAGATACATTCCATTCTTTTATATTGATTCTTTAACTCTGTGAAGCTGTACTACCTGTCTAAACTACATGATGGTCTAATAAAGAGCTGATCAGACAATAGCAAGGCAGGAGAAAAGATAGATGGGGTTTGCAGCAAAGAGAATAAATAGAAGGAGAAATCTGAGAGGAGAAGAAATGAAGGAGAGAAGAAGGAGGAGCGCATCAGCGGAAAGCCAATCAGCCATCCAGCTTATATATCCACATAGGCAGATATATAATAAAAAAAGAAATATTTACAGAAAACACATAGATAAAGGTAGAAGCCCAGAGGCAAAATATAGATGGGGTAATTTAAGAAAAGTTGGCTAGAAGCAGAACAAGCTAAGACTGGGCATTTATAAGAAATAATAAACTTTCATATTGTTTATTTGGGAGCTGAGTGGTGGGCCACCCAAAAGAACAAAGAGAAAATATATACAACAACAAGCTACAGAAAACAGAAATACTTTCATTTAGGTCCAGAGGCTTTGACTTATGTTAAGTGGTGAAAGATACAGGGTAAAATATTTTTATTCAATCTGAGGAATAATGCATTAACAGTGCATATAATTAAAATATCTTTGAAGTGTTATATTATTTATAATTTGTTAAAGGTTGCCTGAGGATTCAGAATTCAAAGTCAGACATTTTAAAGGTAGAGCTGTTGGTGTCTTTGGAAGATTAGCAGCAGTTGCATCCTGTTCTTGTACCTCCTGAATAGTTGGTGATTTTATAATAGCTTCTTATAAATTTTTTAGAACAACATGTTAGTGTATGTTTGGTTTCTAATTTGGGGGAATATTTATCTGAGTATTCCATTGCTGTAATAAACTAAGTCCCAACAAATTCATTGCAATGTTAGAAATAAAAGGATTTAATATCCCTCTCTTTCCTTATGGCCCTATATATTCAAGCCATCTCAAATCCTGTTATACCTGTGATGAAGTTACAATCCCTAGGAGTTGAACATTTACCTACTTAAGAGGCCAATAAGGATGTCAAGATTCTTGTTATATAACATCATTTATTTGTACTTTTAATTTTGGTCTCTGCTCATTTGTAGAAGTTTGCCAATATACTTGTTTTGTGATCTTTTTTCTAACTTCTTTGTTCTTTCTTTTATAGCTCTTCTGCCATTTATAGCAGTATGTTTTCTTACAATAGTTATTAGGCTCTTTATTGGGGACGTGGTTTCCAGGGTGACAGAAAAGAACTAAACTGAATTTGGCATAGGATTTTCCATAGAGACCTACAGGGAGTTTCCTGACAACTAAAAATTACCTTGATAATCTCTGTTCAACCTATACTTATTGTCCAATGCCTGCCTTTATTACATCTTTTTCATAATTTATAAGGGAAGGGCATTCTGTTTGGATTATATTTATAAAAAGAATTGTTTCTAGAAACACCCTGTTTACAATCTCTTCAGGTGACCTTGTCTGCTACAATTAAAACATTTGACATTTCCATTTTTCTTTAAACCTTTTGAAATCACCTCTTCTATCCATGTATCATCATCATGGTCCTGAGTTTCAATGTTAATTGCATCTCAGATCGAGTCCTCCAAAGGGATGATCTTATTTTAAAGGTCTAATTGTAATTTTGCATTGGGCATTAGCAGTTTCAAATGCCATTGTTTCAATTATTTTTCTAGTATGTGACTCTGATGACAGTCTTTGTATTAAGGCTGTGAATGCTTCCTTTGTGCCCTGTATGCTTTTGTAAATGATTCAATTTTCTTTAAGTCATTTTCTTATTAATCCTCCAATTCTGTACCAAGGATTAAAAGCAGCTGCACAGATTAAACCCATGAGGTTACCATCATAATGGCATTGCCTTTCTAAAGTAGCATAATCTCCTTCTCCAAGAATTTAATGTTTGGCATTATCTACACCTCTAGCTTTAGACTTTTGTTCAATATTATTAGCTTCTTCTCTGAACCAGGAAGTCCACTGTTTTGTGGTCCAAGCTCTAGGACAGCTTTAACCAAATGCATCCAATCTACAAGAATAACACTATTGCAAACAGACCATGTGCTTATCATCTGCTTCATAAATGATGAATGGATGCAATATGAGACTAAAGCTTCCTTGATTTTCCCTAAATCTAACATTGTCACAAGCTGAAGAGATCAAAGATGCCAGCCCAAACTGCTTTTCTCAGCAAAACTAACAATCATGATAAAAAAGAAAGAAAAACATCTCATGAAAACAAAAGTAAACTTAAATAATTTCTATATACAAATCCATATATACCAAATGTAATAGATAGAAAATTTGTGTCTGAAGAGGAAACCCACACCTAAGGAGACAGAAGGAAAAAATAATCATAAAACAGTAAATAAAATGTAGGAAGATATGTCCTAACAACAAAATGACAGGAATCAAAAATGTAATGTTCATTGCTAACTCACATTAATCTCTCATTTTTCAAATAAAAAGACAGAGATGAACAGATTAGAAATAAAAATCCATCTCTTTGCTTCTTAAAAGAAATAAACAAATAAATATGCTCTATCATCAGGGATAGATATTACCCCAGAGTAAAATGACAAAATTATAAAGACAAATGGATGCAAGAAGAAAGCTACTATACACATTTTAATAATTAGAAAATATACTTCAAACAAAAACTAACTATAGGAAAGGCTACTAAATACTAATCAAAGGGAAAATCCATGATGATGATATTGCAGTTCTAAACACATAAAATAAACACTACTACAGCTAAAGTTACATATTGACACACACATATAGTGGTAGAGGTAGCTTCAATAGCCAACAATTGTCAATTGACAAGTCATGTAGACGAATCTTGGATAAAAATGCTGGAGATAAATAATTTAATAAATCAAAAAACCTAGAAGGCATCTAAAGAACATTTTATTGAACACAAAAGAATAAGGAATTTGACTACATACTTGGAAACAAAGTAAATTTCAACACATAGAAGACGATTAAAATAATGCCCTGCATACTATCTGACAACTGGATAAAGTTTAGAATTAACAACAACAGAAATTATAGAAACTCAAGGAAACTGAACAGCTTACTGCTGAACAAAAATGGATCAGGATATAAATTAAGAAAGTAATAAAAATACTTTTATAATTCAATAACAGTAGTAACAAATAATATCCAAATTAGGTGTACAGCACTAAATGTCTACATTAAAAACCTGGAGAGATCTTATATTACTAACTTAGTCACACACCCAAGTGTTCTGAAGCAAAAATAAGAAATAATAACCCCAAAGAATACACAGCAAGAAATAATTTAATTCAAGGCTAAAGTAAGTGAAATAGAAGTGAGTAAAATATTCAGAATCAATTAAATGAAGTTAGTTGGTCTTTGAAAATTTTAATAAAACTGACAATCACTTAGACAAATTAACAACAAAAAATTGTGAGAGAAAATGCAAGTTAATATCAGAGATGAAAAGGAGGACCCAACACTGAGGAAAGGAAGGGAATCATAAGAACATATTTTAAAGAGCTGTACTCCCTCAACCTTTAAATAAAAGTCAAAAACTTGGATAAATTTCTTAATATATATGAAATATCAAATATGTGACTTTAACAGACACATAATCCCTAGTAATATAGAATAAGTGCTTTAAAATCTCCCAACATAGAAGAGCACATGAGCAGATGGCTACAGTGCATAATTCCACCAAAATTTAAAGAACGAATTATAGGTCTATATTTATTTTGAACATAGTTGATAATTTTTCAATAAAATAATTGTAAACAAATCCAAGACCTCACCAGAAATATGCATTTTGATCAAATTGGCTTCCTCAGAATTATTTAGGTATGGTTTAGCATGTGTAACTCAATAAACACAATCCACTACGTAAACAAACTGAAAGAGGAAACACTCATAATAATCTCAATAGAGATAGAAAATCCCTGTGAAAAATTCAACAATGTCTTCATGACAAAAGTCATACAGAAATAGAGGACATCCCCTTTACTATAAAGGCAAGTTATAGTAATTTCTTGGCCAATATGAACCTAAATGAAGAGAAACTTAAAACATTTTAGTAAAATTAGGAAAAACAAAATTATGCCCATTCTTTCCATATATATTCAATAGAGATGAATCTTAGTCAAAGCAATAAGTTAACTTAAAAAAAGCAAGTTGATACAAATGGGAAGAAGTCAAGCTATCTCTATTTGCAGATATAATTTATGCTTCAATGAATCTAAAGACTCCTACAGCTTATAAAAATTTTCAGTAAATTTTCGGAATAATCACAAACACTACTAGCCTTCCTATACACAAATGACAAACAAAGAGAAAAGTAATGAAATAATAACTTTCAAAACAGCATAAAAACTTGGGAAAACTCTAGCTAAGCAAGAGAAACACCATATAATAAAATATTTAAAATATTGAAAACTACAAGAGAAAATGGAAAGATATCACATGCTAATGGCTGGTATTGGTACTATTTTATAAATGGCCACCTTACCAAAAGGAATCTATAGATTCAATACAATCTCCATAAAAATTATAGCACAATTTTCACATAAATTATAAAAAGTACAAAAACAAAAAACAGTTTTTTTTTTTCATATGGAAACACAAAACCCAGGACAGCAAAGGCATCCTGAATAGTAAAAGATTTGCTGGAGTACTAGCATTCCATATTTCAGAACTACAATAATCTTTAAAAAATGAGAGGTAATGGTATAGAAACAGACATTCTAATCAGAGGAAACAAAATGAATACCCAGATAAAATTCCTTAACACCTATTGACATAGATTTTTGTAAAGGTAGCTAAAAATACACTCCTAAGAAAGTTAATATCCTTAACAAATTGTAGTGGTAAAATTGGATGGCTGCATATAAAACATGCAAACAAATCCATATTTATCACCCTGCTAAATCAAATCTAAACATCAAAAGGATCAAGGGCCTTACCATAAGACAAGACACCCTAAATATTAGCGCAAGAAAATAATTTTTGAACAAGAACCAGTAATATAGGTACTTAAATCAATAATTAATAAGTGAGACGTCATACAACTAAAATGTTCCTCTATGTTGCCAGCAATCCTACATGGACACCCCTTGGAAGAGGGGATGAGAAGATGAAGAGACAATTACACAGACTCCTAGAATCAAGTCAGTTGCATAGTGTGCTGCCAAATCATTTATTGTGATTTACTACAGAAATCAGGCTTGCTTTTATATCACCCTGACAACACATTTGTCCGTTAGGCCTCTAGAGGTGTGTTGCCCTTTCTCTATTGGCTATGATGACCATGTGTCTCTATGTCAGCGGTCTCTAGGCACTGTGGCAGACTCCAGGATGGTCCAAGGGGTAGGATAGTATATCTTATGCACAATGGAGCTTAAATGGCTATGGCTCAGTTGGACTTTTTGGCTGTCATTCTCTTAGACCTGTCCAGCATGTGACAAGATCATTCAGTCAAAGGCAGCCCACAGAATGGTTAAATAAAAACATTTTACAAATCATATATCTGATAGAGGATTAGTATCTAAAACATATAAATCCAAAAAAAACTGAACACCAGGAAACCTAATAAATTTATAAAAAAAGAAAAAAAAGGTTACTGAAATAAACAGAAGACAAAAAAGATGAACACAAATGTCTGAAAAACACATTGAAAAGTATTCAGTATCCTTAGCTAGCAGGGAAATAAAAATTAAATCTACTCTGATATTTCATCTTAACTCAGTCAGAATGTCCAAAATAAATAAAACAAATGACATCATATGCTAAAAAAGACAGAAAAATGGAATACATGGGAATGCAAAACTTGTATAACCACTATGGAAACCTCAGGAAGCTAGGAATAGATCTACCCCAAGATCCAACTCATAACAAACTTGGGCATATATACCTAAGGAACTGAACATCCTACTGCAGAGATAACTGCTCATCTATTTTTATTCCTGACCTGCTTTCGACAGCCAGAAATTAGAAAAAGGATGAACTAATAAAGAGAATGTGATGCACTTACACAGTGGAATATTATTTTGATATTTGATATTAAGAAAAATGAAATTCATGTAAATAGATTTAGCTTGAAAAAAATATCCTGAGTGAGGTATTCCAAACTTCAAAAGACAAATATGTTTTCTCTTATATGTGAAAGTTAGTATGCCACAGTCAAAATTACAACCATCTTTAGCTATGTAATAAAGGACTAGGAAGGAAGGAGAGGATTTCTCAAGGAAGGAAAGATAAGGGATAATGTTATGAAGAAACAAGTGAGAAACCAAGCTAGGAGAAACAAATAGAGAGGGCAATGGAATAGAAGGCTAAAGAGGAATATGGGAGGGGACAACTAACACAAAGTGTCATTTATTTTGAAGCAACCAGTTTGTGGTATATGTTTATGAAGATACCTTTTTGCATTCATCTGAATATGTATATATTTTTTCTTATTTTATATGTCAATCCCAGTTCCCTCTCACTTCCATCCTTTCATGTGCCTGAAGGCCTTCCATGAGAGTTCATCAAAGTCTGTCAAGTCATTTGGGGTAGGGCCCAGGCCCTCCACCATGTCTCTAGGCTAAGAGTGTATCTCCCAGTAAGGGATGTGCTTCCAAAGTCCTATCATGCAATAGAGATACATCCTGGTTCCACTGTCAGAGGTCCCATACACTGCTCAAGCCTCCTAGCTGACACCAACATTCAGGGAACTAGTTTGATCCTGTGTTGGTTCCCTGGATGTCTGACTGTGGTCCATGAGTTCCCACTTTCTCAGGTCAGCTGTTTCTGTGAGTTTTCCCAGAGTAGTGGCCTTGATCAATTTGATCATCACTCATCCATCTCTGAAACTGGATTCCAGTAGTTTGGTTCAGCGCTTAGCTTCTGCTTCCACCAGATTATGGATGAAGGCTCTAAGATAGCAAATAAGGTAGTCAACATTCTCAATATATGGGAAGGGCATTTAAAGTAGCCTCTCTACTATTGCTTAGATTGTTAGTAGGGGTCATTCTTGTGGATCTCTCTTCAATTCCCTAGTGTCAGATTTCTCTTTAAACCTATAATTGCTCCCTCTATTGATGGGTCTCTTTTCCGGCTTTCTTCTATTCATTTCCCATTCAATCTTCCTGATCCCTAATGTTTTACTCACCCTGCTCTTCTCTTCTCCTGTTTCTCCTACTTCCCTCTCTACCTACCACACGGTCTGAATTTGTTTAGGGTTTTTTGTCCCTTTTCCCTTCACCAGGGGAACGTGGAACATGCATGTCTCTTCCATAGTCCTCTTGCTTCCCAGCTTTTCTGGAGGTATGGATTTTATTCTGGAAAACCTTTACTCTGAGTGAGTATTTACCATGTTTGTCATTCTCTGACTGGGATACTTCACTTAGGATGGTCTCTTGTAGTTCCATCCATTTGTTTATGAATTTCAAGATTCTATTTTTTCCAATGAGTAGTACTCCATTGTGTAAATTTATCACATTTTCTGCATTTATTCTTCAGTTGAGGGGCATCTATGTTGTTTCCAGGTTCTGGCTATTACATATGGTGCTCTTTTGAACATAGTTGAGCAGATGTCCTTGTTATATGAATGTGAATCCTTTGGATATATGCCTAAGAGTAGATTTGCTGAATCATGAGGAAGACTGGTCCTATACTTACTTCCAAACTGGCTGTACGAGTTTGTACTCCCACCAGCAATGGATGAGTGTACCCCTTTCTCTGCATGATCTCCAGCATAAACTGTCATATGCGTTTTTCCTTTTAGCCATTCTAAGAGATATAAGATAAATCTGAGAATTTTTTTTTGATTTGTATTTCCCTTATGGCTAAGGATGTTGAGTAATTTCTTAAGAGTCAGCCATTTTAGATTCTTCTACTGAGAATTCTGTTTGGTTTTATACCTCACTTTTTAATTGTACTGTTTGGTGTTTTGGTGACTAGCTTCTTGAGTTTGTTGTATATTTCTATTTTCTATTTTTTTCTTTAATGACTCAAAGTGTAATTAAATATGTGTAAGCCAATGTAGAAGTTTCCTAAATTGTATATGAAAAGAATCCATCAATAATAGGGGAAATAATTGCCTAACTGTACATTTTATTCCACCAAGGAAAACCTCCAGTCCCATGAATGGGATAAATCTTGTTGAATCATTGACCAAAAAGTGCCCTGGGGAAACCCCCAATCCTCACAGACTATTGGTTACTCTCCAAAAAATTATGATAAATACATATTGCTGAAGACAACACTTACATATCTCATTGAACACAGAGAAGTCAAGCTGGTGTCAAACTAGAAGCTTCATATACTGACTTGTGATAGGAGATTTCATTCTTTAAATATGTATCTCTTATTGTTTAATGAATAAAGCCCTGTTGGCCAATAGTAAGGCAAGGTAGGTGGGACTAGGAGACAAGGATGATTCTGGGAGTTGTAGTAGGAGATTCAAGATACAGAGACTGGAAGGAAGAGATCTGGACCCTCTTTCCGGTAAGATAAAACCACATGGAAACACTTAGGTTAATATAAATAGGTTAATATTTAAGACAGAGCTAGCCAATAAGAAAAGCTAGTAACAGGCCAACAGCTTTGTATCTAATACAGCATGTCTGTGTGTTTATCGGAGCTAACGCAGCTCTGGGACAAGGCTGGCGGGAAAACTGCTCATAAGAGTTCATGGTGCTAGAAAATACACTGTCAGAAGTGAAGGGTAATCATCAACCCAGCTATAAATGTAGCAACCTACAACAGTGATATACCTGCAAGGTACACTGCTGCAATAGTGGCACACACATTATTTGAGCAACCAACCACATTCCAGTGAGATTAAAGCCCAATTCATTAGAGGGAACCCATACGAGACTAAACATGAGCATATTAAATGATTGCAGCCATTTGTGGTTCTTGAATTTATGTAGACATACAAATTCATGTGTGTTTATAAAACATGAGAAAGGAAGCAATACTGTATAGGGACTATTGAAAGGGGAGGCAAATGAAAACCAAGGCTATGAGTATGGCATAATTTTAATCAATATTTATTATATACCTGTATAAAATATTCTTGTGTAAAATGGAGACATATACACATATACAATACATATACAATAATTATATAATAATTGAAATTCGCATATCAAAGTTAAAAAATCTCAAAAATTTCACTTTATTCATTCTCTTAGAAGTGGGGAAAAATAGAAAAGCTCCTTTTATAAAATTGGAAGTTGGATTCTAAGCCTACATTTACCTAAGTGGAGACAGTAATGAATAACATATGCAGATAGAATTTCTAGAAAGTAACATCTTTCTGCTCAATTTTTGGCAAGTTAGAAGACTGTTCAAGTGTGGGCTTTCTTGGCAACATTAGAAACAGCTGTCATGCTAAGGGGTGACTTAAAGAGGTTTTTCTCCCTGCCTTCAGCACAGGCACAAAATAAGTAAAGATGGTACATAGTAATATAAGACAAATTATTTAGTTATCCTATCTGATTCTTACTTAAATTCCCATCCTGAGCTTAAACAGGTATTTTGGAACAACTTTGGTGGGCAAAGAGTTGAAAGGAGATGCATATGCTCCAATACTAAACTATAGAATAAAATATCTATATACGTAATGTTGTAAGTATTTCAGAGCCCATTTTTCATTTGACCAGTAAAGACATTCCAGCAAAAAGAAAGAAAGAAAAAAAATGATTTCTAAAATCAAAGCCACTGACATAAATCAAAAACAATAGAAGAAATTTATTCAATAAATTCATCACTTAAATTGTAAGTACTGTTTACCTTCTGGTATAAAAATTGATTGACTCAGATTCATTATGTTAGTATTCAATATTTTCTTTTATAAATAAGAAAATGTTATGACCCTAAGTAAATTAAATTGAGAACAAATCTATATTTTTTAAATCAATAAAAGTACTATTTCAGAAGTTATTAAAAGTGTAAAGCCAATAAACTTTTCCAGGATTATTTTCCATTGAGTAGGAAATAACAGTATGAATCAGTTTTAGTCCTGATTTTTAAATTTTTATTTAAGAAGGCACTTGAGATAACCATGTCAAATTTGTAAGTCAAAGTACTACTGATGTGAGAATTTTTAGATAAATCCTTTGTTTCATTGTTAAATATTTGCAGCTAATAATAAGCCTGAACACATTTTAATTGGCCTCTGAATATTTTGTGCTGATAAGTTTGAAAACAGCTTTAGTTTAAAGATGTGTTGTGATTTCACCAGAGCCCATGGGGTGATCAAAAATTTGTCTGTGGAACACCATGATGCAATTAAAATAGTTTGCCAAAACATGAATCTAAATCACTTAGACTAAACAAAAGTTTCTCAAGAAAATTTTCTGTGAAGTCATACCCTATTTTCTTGTTAAGCTACAAACACACACACACATACACACTCACACTCACACACACACACACACACACACACACACACACACACACACACACACCTTCTTTGTTTTTTATAGTAGCATTCTAAATCATGAAGACTCTGAATCATGTGTACCACAATGATAATCTCATAAGGTAAAACTTCGTATGGCAATGAATGTGCTAACTTTAACAGATATTAACTACATATATGACAAGTAACTATATTGCACTCATTTTTGTTTTAGGATATTAATACCTTGAATAGCTTTCATATTTTATAGGAAATCTTATGGGGAATATAAGACCTTTTAATTCCCATTTCTTCTCTCATTGTAAATAACCCTTTTCTCTCTTGTTATTTGGAATTATTCCAATGACTATTCTTTTTATTAAAAATTGTATTATGACATCTAGTATTGAGAGATTTAAAAATTTTAAAACAAGGTGATACAAATCTAATTTCAAGCCTCACCTCTGTTGCTAATTACCTACACGACCCAAAAAATACTTCTTCAATTCTGTACTTTTTCTGTGTATATGATGATAATATAATTAGGTGTACTTCAACAGCCCATGTAGTAACCTAAATTTCTGTAATTTTCTATAGAGTACTTCATTCTTAGAGCCTAATCTGAGTTTTTAAATTCAATCCTGTTTTCTCTGTGGAATATTGAATCATTGTCTTCTAACTCTGATGACTATCAGATGTTAGATGTCAGATAGATGATTTTGCCCTTTGCCTAATTCATAGAGTAACACAGACAGATAGATAATATTTGTTTCAGTGATAATAGTGTCTTTACAGATAGATACTGTAGTAGTTTGAGTCTAATTTCCTCAACAAACTCATAGAAAACGACCCTATTGGGAAATATAGCTTTGTTGGAGTGGGTTTGGCATTGTTGGAGGAAGTGTGTCACTGTGAGGGCCAGGTTTTAAGATTTCCTATGCTCTGTATAATGCCAAGTGTCTTAGTTCACCTTCTGTTGCCTGCAAAATGTAGGACTCTCAGCTACTACTTCAGCACCACATATTCCAGCATGCCTCTATGCTCCGCACTATGGTTATAATGGACCAAACCTCAGAAACTCTAAATGAGCCAACATAACTGAATATTTTTCTAATAATAGTTAAGTTGCCATTGTCATGGTGTCACTACACAGCAACAGAAACCCTAAGACAGATACCATGATATGTTATAGTGAAATTCAAGATAGTTAGAAACCACATACTAAAATTCCACTTATAGTTGGCTAAGATATCTCTAAATCAAGTTTTCTTTTAGAAAAATTAAAGGTGGCTCTTTCTTGTAAAGTTATTAAAATGATTAAATGAGATAATGCAAATTCATGTTACACTTATAAATTTATTTTGTATGGTCATGACTGGTATAAAGATGCCAAACACAAGGTATTTGATTAATTTGTTAATGAGCCATCTCAAATGTGTAATGGAGTCTAAAAATAAGATCAAAGTGTTACTTAGTTGACAACAAATTTTGATTTGTTGCATATACTAAAGTTTAATGAGAGTCTATTATTATCATTTACCAGTGCCTAACAATCCTCCTAGAAACTACAAATAAGTGATAAACCTATAAAATTATCACAAAGGAAAGCTAATAGGAATCCTAAGGCGGTAATCATTGGGAACAGTAGGAAGTCTTTAAAAATCTGTGATTTCTGGTTCTAATCCATTTGCATTATGATTCAATGGGTAGAAGATTGTATGTATGTATGAACAATCATGACTCTTTTCAACTTTAATTGATTCTTTGTGGATTTCACATCATGTATTCTAATCCCACTTATCTCCCCAACACTTCATATCTTTCCTTTGCCCTTGAAATCTCCCCCCAAAACAAAATATTTACAAGAAAACTCAAAACTCAAACAAAATAAACAAAGAAGTACAAAAGAAGCTGTAGTATAGCTAATTGAGTGACACAAATTACCCTTTATTTGATACATCTTTACTTGTAAACTTTTACTACCATTCAATGCATCTTTGTTTGTTAGTGTTTATTGCTATGAGTCGTTGGTCTTGGTCAAGGATCCTGGTTTCTGCTACATTATTAATCATGGGATCTCATTGAGACTCTTCTTAGATATCCTGTTGCTGTTGTGTGTCTTGGATATACTGAAGTTTGGATCTGTAGGTTCATTCCTTTCACATGCTTCAGTAATATGTAGATGAGGTAGATGATGGGGTGGGATAACTCAGCCCTAGTTTTGGGCTTGGGAACTAGCTGGCTTCATCAGCCTGCCAGCTTTCCCTCATTGTCACTACCCAGTGAGCTCTCCAGCACTGCCCAAAGAAGCTTGCCCACCATCCTGCTCTCAGGCTCTTGGGTCTGGCTCACCCACACTGATATCACCAGGGCCAGCTGATGGGAGATGTTATTCTGTATATATGTTTCTCATACTGGTTAATAAAGCTCTGTGGCCAATGAGATAGCAAGATAGGTGGGGCTAGGAGACAAGGAGGAAAGAGGAAGTGGGGAGGAGGAGTCGAGATATAGCCCAGGGAAGAGGCAGGACGCCTGCCGCGCGGCTCCCCGATAAGATGACCACGTGGAAATACTTAGATAAGTAGAAATGGGTTAATAATTAAGGCAGAGCTAGCCCATAAACAATAATGGTAACTGGCCAACAGGATTGTATCAAATACAGAGTCTCTGAGTGTTATTTGCGGCTGGCGAGGCTGTGGGCCGAGACTGGCGGGCTGGCAGAAACATACACGCTACAGCCAGCTCTTCTGTTTTGCTCAGGTGAGGTTCAGGTCCTCAACAATTGCTGTATGAGACATCTTACGGGGGCGATGGTGTCAGATCTCCTGCTCTCATGACCTCAGGACCAGCTCACCTGAGTCATTGCCATCATGATCAGCTCTAGTTTGCTGCCCCAATGGGGTTCACAACTTGCTATTCTATGTGCTGCAGCTATGTGCTGCAGACCCACTTTCTCACTTGCTGCAAGTAGCAAAAATTGAGGAGTGAGAGCATCTTTCCTTTACCTGTGTCAGAAAAGATGTGGCGATGTCAGCTCTCCTTCTCTCATGCCCTCAGGACTTTCTCATGCACCCTTGTCAATCAGGTGAACCCTACTGGGCTTGCCAGGAGAGGTTCAGGATTTGCTTTCCCAATTGTAGCCGGTGAGGGCAGGATCATCTCTTAATCTTATGACCTAGGGACCAGCTTTTACTGCCTGCAGTAGGTGATAAGGGGCAAGGAACAGGTGCTATCTCTTCCTTGCTCTCACCACTATATGACAGACAGTGGTGCTGTAGAAAAATCATTCTGAATGTATTACTCTCATTGACTGACCATAAAGATAAGTTGGCCTATAGCCAGACAGAATAAGGCTAGTTGGGAAAACCAAACTGAAAATACAGAGAGAAAGAGGGATAGAGTCAAGAGAGATACAAATAGCATGCTGGAAAAACAAGATATCAGAGGACAGGTAAAGCCACCAGCTATGTGACAAAAATAGATTAATAGAAATGGGTTAATGTAAGTTGTAGGTGCTAGCTAGTAATAAGCCTAAGGTATACCCCAAAAATTCTGTAATTAATATAATTTTTTGTGTTTATTTGAGACCTGGCAGTAGGGACCAAAGAAAAGCTCAGCCTCTGTTTACACAGTGGGGTATGCTCTCCATCATTCAGGCCTTCAGGGCCAGCTTACCCACGGTCCTGCAAACATAGGCTCTTTACTGTGTTACCCAGGTGAGGTGCAAAGATAGGTCGCTCTAGGGCTGCAGCCAGTGAAGGGAGTAGCCAACTCTGCAACTCTATCCTCCCTGACTTTAGTGGTAACAATAGTCATAGACATCAATATATACCATGGCTCCAGCATGCCAGGGGATGAGAATATGTCACTGGGTGACAGTACAAGCATGAATGACACCATGGATATGGGGAGCAGTGCAGATCCCAGACACTGGTTTGGCCTTTGATGATAACAGAAGTTATGGTGTCAACATATATCTTGACTGTGTAAGGGCCATGAACCCAGACATGGCCCTCAGCCAAAGTGTAAGTCAAGGTGACACCATTGCTGTGGGTGGGAACACAGAATATCCAGTTCTGATGGTGCCAGCAGCAGCCTGACTCTCAAATAGTAACATCCTAAAGTATCAGCCCAGACTACAGGCCTCTGCAGAGTCCACAGTGACAGTAGGAACTATAGATACCATGACAGGCTCCCCCAGATTGTTCAGGGCCTCCATCTAAGACATGGCCTTTGACAACTGCCCAGACCTGGACATATCTTGGCCCTGGATGGCAAGCCAGATATTCACCTTGGCCTCTCTTCCTGGGCGATGAACCATTCTACCATTCTGTCTCCTATTTATCTACCCTGCACTCATTCACCATAATGGTGCCCAACATCCATGCCACCACCAGAAGCATCAGGCATGCTTGATTTCTACCTGCCAAAGCCAAAAGGCATGGAGCAGGGATGTGGTTGTCTTCTTCTCATGAGATTGAGTATGACTGATAACTTTAAAAACAATAAACTCTTGATTTTACACACAAACACACACACCACCACCACCACATAATATATTATAAAGAACATAATATATTAAAGCAAACACTTCAAGTTCTAGGTAAATAATTTTTTATTCTTGATACCATATATTAGAGCAAGAGAAAACTACTCAAATGATTACTCCAAATTTGGCCATCTGGGTGGGACTCACATATGAGATGTCAGGGATATAGTATTATCATTTGGGTCATTAACAATAAAAACCGTTTTCCAGAAATAAAATTACATAGTGACACTTTGCCCAGTCTTCATACTGTAAACTCATTTGAATTACATCATCACTTCAAAATGAGCATGCTAACAAAACTTGATAGAGATATAAAAACAAGTAAGAGATATGAAGCGGTGGTCTGAAGTCCTTTGCTAATAGTCTTGGTATTCATATTTTGATCTTATTTTTCCAGGTATGAAAAAATTACACTGACCTGCTTGTTGATACAGGTGCTAGAATTAAATCAGCAATTTATTTTCTAAAGAAAAAAATGATGTTCAAATGAATAAATCGAGATGACTATTATACATGCAAATATAGATTATTTCTTGAACAAAAAAATAATGCTTGGTGTTATTTCTACTTAAAGCCCTCCTGTAGAAATTGTTTCTACTTTATAACTTTGAAGTTTTCCCATATAGCATCAATTAAGCTGATGTTTAATTTTAAAAATTCAACATGCCAGGAGAGTATGGAAATTTGAAGAATGAACTTCTAACCTTAACTTTAGCACAAATCAATTTCAGGACCTTGCCAGAGTCTATTATCTCCTAATGGTTATCAGTGTACTCTGGAAATGCCACATGAGTCAGTGACTTGAGAAAGGTGCAGACAGAGATGAAAATAAGAATCAGAGTGAAACAGGTAGTGGTAGAATAAAACTTGGCCTGATGCTGATCAATTTATGGGAATAGCTATAGTAGCATGCTTTCATTCCTAGATCTTGTTCTCCTTTTTCATCTAATTACCTTTCCCATTGTATCCCTGCTTTTTTATGCTATATCCTCATCCTAGCTATATTCTAGAACCATTAATTTTTTTAAAATTCACAGATTACAAAGGAACAAAAGAAAGTATTGTTTACAGTAAACCAATAATCACTGAGTATGAGTCCATGTGCACAGATTGGTAGCAAAAGGAACTTCTACTCACAGCAATTTTGATATCATATATGAATTTTATTAATTGAAATGACATATCATACTAATTTGACCTTACATGTTCTTTTGTTTAATTCTTTCTTGAGAATTTTGTTACAACTTCACTGTTCACAATCTTATTTTTAATTTTTCTGTCCAAAACTTTAGAAATATTACTAATGGGTGACTGGTAAGGTGGTAAAATAGAGAATGAAAAACATTATTGCCTCCTTTCTAATTAAAATTCCTATGAAATTTTGAGAGCATTCACTAGGAGACCAAAAACAAATAACAACAAAATAAACAACAAAACAATTTAGGAATTCTGATACATCTTCCCTGTTTCATTAAAACATTGTTTTAATTACAAGCATTTGAGACATCACTCAGTGCTTTTCAAGCATGATTGAATTCATTTGCAATTTTTTAAATCATCATTTGAAAAAACATATAAAAGTCAAAGTACTAAAATATAAGAGAGAATCATATTAACAGGTTATTTTAACAATAGTAGTCCTAAATGAACTATAGAACAAAAGAAGTCTTTACTCTTTGCACATTTGTTCACCCATCTTTTATCACCTACCTGTTCAAATTTACTATTGTGCTTACAGGTCAAGAGTTATTTTAGCAAGAAAGGATGAGGTATTTTTTTTTTAACATGTTCTCTCCACTTGAAATACTGTCTTCCATTTCTAGCCATTTTCTTCACATGAAAGCATTTAATTTGTGTATATGGCTGAAAATATATGCATATATTTTTGTGTGCCTATACATGTGTATATTCATATATATACATATATATGTGATATATATTTGTATATGCATCACATTTTCTTTTTCTAGTCACATTTTGATGGATTTACAGCTTGATTTTACACCTTAGCTGAAATGAATACTGATAAAATAGACATATTATGCAGGTATCTGTTTCCATTCTGATTTTAATTCTTTTTGAGTACAAACTCAGAAGTGGGTAATACTGTACTAATATTCTGTATATCCTATATATGTATAAGGATATGCTTATAAAAATAAATAAAAGACCCAGAAACTGATATTGGGTTTCAAACTTGAAGTTGGATATCAGAAAAGCAAAGCAGCTGGCCACAAGTTTCCCTACCTTTACCTCAGGCTGTATGGGCTGATTCTGTCTTCATGAGCTCTCACCAAGCCTCAGACTGTAACCTCTCCTAAGTGTGGCTGAAAAATGAATGAATGACTCTTACTGACTACTTGCTCCTGTCTTTTATAACCCTCGAGTCCTGTGATTAAAGGTGTAAACTATAATTCTCTTTTAGACTGATTCACTCATGTGTGCATCTGGATGGCTTTGGACTCACAGAGATTCATCTACTTCGTAATCCCAAATCCTAGGATAAAAAGTAAGTACTACTACCTCCTATCTTCTGGCTGCTGAGATAAAAGGTGTGCATCGCTACTGCCAGATCTCTGTAGTTTGAGGCTGACTCTTCTTTGCTGAATCCTCAGTCTACCTTTCATAATTTATGAATAATATATTAGTATAGTTTTGAATGGTTGTTATAATCTTTCTGAAACAACCTCAGTAACTTGAGAAATATCTTTACATACAGATTAACCTGAGTGTTTGGAATAGAAAACAGGACACTTTATATTTGGGCATTCATTGTCACATATGAGCAGATAAACAAAACAACTTTGTCATCAGTGACAATAAGATAAAGTAAGAAGCAACTCAGATAGAGATCTTCTTAGTGTGTGACAGCAAAGGGCCCACTTTCTTAAGCACTGTTTGATACCAATTCCAACCCTGTAATTGCACAGTCTAAACTGTCTTACAGTTACTTTATTTTCTAATGATGAATTTCTTAGATTTGGCCTTACAACGTCAGTGAAGATGTAACTCAGGTTTATTTAAACCCATCAGGCTTGATCTCATTAAAAGAGGCAAGAAAGTTTTTTCTTGAGACTTCTTTCAGTAATTATTTAAAGCTGAACATTTAGAGAAGTTTATGGTGAACTAATTTCCCTTTTATCCCCAGTGATTCTCTCATTTGAAACTTTTTGGTATGTTCTTCACCTTGTTGGATGGTCCTTGTTTCCCTAGTGTCAGAATGTTCCAAAATATTTTTTCCTTTTGTCAGCCCTAGAGACTTTTCTACTACAGCTTGCTACCCAGAAGCAATTTGCAAATGCCCTTTCTTTCTTAAGAAAACATTCTTGTGACATTTATTTTTATATTACCACTGATTTTTCAAGAAGACCTCTCTCATAAAAGCCTATAAATAAAAGTTTTTGTAACTTATACTTTATTTGACTTACATTACCATGCAAAAATTACAATAACTAACCTATCTTGTATTTTTGTTGTTAGCCTAGCCTTTAAAAGCTAGGCCATCTCTCCAGCCCTAATTTACCTATCTTACAAGCATCATTTAACAGTATATCTAAGTCCTAAACACTGAGAATCTTTTAATTTATATTCTTTGTGTATTTATGCATCACATAGATAAAATATTTAATGCCTGCAATCCGACTTGACATGTGCTATGTGAACAAGTGAAAATGTTTATCTACTTACTTTTATATTGGAAGTATATTATTTTGTTAGTCAGATACCAACAATTTAAGAAGTTTGTATGAAATCTTGGTGTTCATTGTCATGGCCTATATAATATATAATAAATTTAGTCTTTAATAGTTGATTAATTAGTTAGTGTTATAGATAGAAAATACATTTGACATAATAAAAGCCATCTTATCTATGTCTTTGATTTCTTTAATTTTCTGCTTATTCATTTATTACATATTAAAATGGCCTAAAAGTAAGCATTTTTTAATTTATTGAAAATAAGAAACAAGTAATTCCACTAACTTTTTCCACATTCTGGCATGAGATTCATTTATTTATTTATTTATTTTTTGTTGATATAGCAAAAATAGCCCAGGACTTAGTGCATTTAAGATGTTACGTGCCATCTAACCTCATTCCAAGATGGTAATATAAATATGCATACTACAATGCTCTGGAGTAAGAAACAACAGCAAACTCCCCAATGAACTGTCTTCTTCAAGTCTTTAGGTTCCTATGTTTGAATTTGTATAAAGTTGTTTCAGACTAAAATGAAACCAATTTGCTCTACCTTTACGTTTTCAAGTCAGCATTAACCATGGATAAATGCACATTTTCTCTATCCCTTTTGTATATTAATCAGGGTTCTCTAGGGTCACAGAACTTATAGAATAACCTCTCCTCTCTCTCTCTCTCTCTCTCTCTCTCTCTATATATATATATATATATATATATATATATATACATATATATATGTATATATATATGAGAATTTATTGGAATGATTTACAGACTGCAATTCAATATTGGCTAGCTGTGAATGTAAGGTCCAATTGCTTTATCCCATGAGGGTGAGTGTCTCAGCTGGTCTTCTGCATTTGCTAGAATCCCAAAGAAGTAGACTCCAGTGCCAGTGATGGAAATGGATATTCTGAGAAGAGAGCAGGCAACAAAATAAACACATGCCTTTCCTGTTCATTGACCTTATATGAGTTTCTAACAGAAGGTGTGGCCTAGTATAAAGGTGTGTCTTCTAGCCTTAAGGTCTAGATTAAAGGTAAAGTCTATGTCATCCAGCCTCAAGGTCCAGATCAAAGTCATGTAGTCTTTTTATCTGAATCACAAATGTATCCACCAATTATGAATTATAGTAATTCCATATATATAGTACATCTGACAAGCAAGAATAGCCATTATACTTTCTTACAGATTAAATTCATATTTCCAAATGTATAAACACTTTCTATGCAATGTCCCCACCTTGGTTGACTATATCCTCAAATCACAAGCTGTAAGTCTTACTTTAAGATTCTCTTGTTAGGCTGTCACCAGCAGTTTTCTGCCTGCCTGGTCCAATAGACGCATCAGCCCCAAATAACACACGGAGATGCTGTATTAGCTTTAAAGCTGTTGGCCTGTTACTAGTGTTTCCTATTGCCTAGCTCTTTCTTAAATATTAACCCATTTATATTAATCTAAGTGTTTCCACTGGTCTTATCCTAACAGAGAGAAAGTCCAGATCTCTGATATCTCAAGTCTCTACATACTGAATCTTCTTATACCTCTCCCTGAATCCTCCTTGTTTCCTAATCCTGCCTATCTTGCTTTCCTAGTGGCCAATAGGGCTTTATTCATTAACCAATAAGAGAAACATATTAACAGAATGTTATCTGCCATAATCTCCTCTTTTCTGTCTAAAATAAAAAGAAAAGTTTTAACATTAACATAGTAAAATTACATATAACAAAACAGTTATCAAATAATAACTATTATCAACAGTATTTAGTCCATCAACATTTAGCAAGATTTGAAGAAATTATTTTATCATCTATCTTATCTAAATTCCCATATGTAACTTATCTTTAATTCTAACTATGGAAAACTATAACCACAGCTATCTGTCTTTAACTCCTACATGGACCACAGAAGCATAATATATAAACCCAAGAAATGACAGAGACATCTTGCTACCTACTCAATAATCTGAAATTCTGTAATGTTCCATCTTCAGCCTATAGACCATAGTGTGTCTGGAAGACTCCTCAGCAAAGTAGGAAACTTTCAACTGTCCTACTATATTGGCAGTTTGTCAGTCACTTTTTTCTGGGTCCTGTAGACTGTTTGGCAGACTCTTTCATGAAGCAGACATCATGTAGCAATCAATATCCATCTTGAACCAGCAGTCATGTTCCTATGAATCCTGCATGTCAAGTTTACATAGCATAAAGTCAAACAGTACCCAAAAGCAGTATCTTGCCCAAATGGCTAATCTTGCTATACTGAAAGTAAACTCCACAACAAGTTTCTTTAATATCCATCTTCCTTTTATATGCAGGTGATGTTTCCAGGAGCAGTTGTGCCTCAATGTTAAGAAGCACCCTAAACCATTTTAAATGCCATATTCTGTAGGTCTTTGAAAGGTCTGAAGAATGCCTATTCATCTCATATACATCTCTGCATATCTGAAAATGTAACTCACCTAACTATAAGTTTTGACTATTATTGGTAACTATCTATCATCTGTACTTAACTATACATTACATTATTAAATGAACTATTTAAACACAGTACCTAAATAAGAGGAGAAATATATATCACAAAATTGACCTTCATTTGTATCAATCCAAAACAAAGTATTCATTTATAGACCATAATCCCCTTTTATCTTTAAAAAGAGATTGATTGTGGTCATTAACCATTTATAACTAGCCACACTTAATTGCAAACAAATATTTATAGACATTATTTGAGAATTTGTTTGCCGTTCATCCCCAAATGCTTCCTGCTGGTAAGAGGCACTGTCTTGAGGAATCCCAAGAAGATGCAGAAATTCTGGCTGTAGTGGTCTACAAGGCTGCCATGCCACAGCTGTTTTTTTTTTTTTGAATGTTGGATCATTTGGGGCACTGCTTCAGGGGGTCTTGCTTGATCAAACCATGTTAGTCTGGAAGGAATCCACAGCTTTTTATTTTCTGTAGAAACAAAAATAGAAATTCTTTTTCTCAGTAACCTGTCCTTATACTTAAATTTTGAAATCAAAGCATTTTTAAAATACATAAATTGGATTAACTAAGGAACATTGATGATCAAGTTTATTGTATCAATTATTTCTTCCTTAGTAACTGAGCAATTGAAATAAAACACAATAGCATACAGTATCCATACTCTCTGTGTATATTCCATTTTTATGTGGCTTCATTTGTTATGGCAGGTTTTTCCCGACAGCTGCCATGGTCCCACCGCCACGTGAGCCCCAAATAACACGCAGAGACTCTGTGTTTGATATAATCCTGTTGGCCAATTACCATTATTGTTTATGGGCCAGCTCTGTCTTAATTGTTAACCCATCTCTACTTATCTAAGTATTTCCACGTGGCCCATCTTATTGGGGAGCAGTGGCCAGAGCATTCCTTCCTCCTTGGTCTACATCTTGACCCCTCCTAACCACTTCCTCTTTCCTCCTTGTCTCCTTGCCCCACCTATCTTGCTTTTCCATTGGCTCAACAATGCTTTATTGTTTAACCAGTATGAGAAACATATTTACAGAATAACATCTCCCATCATTCATTATTACTTTATTTCTTCCATATTTAATCATTTATTTATGTATTTGTTTATTTGAGATAGGGTTTTTAAGTGGACATTCTTAGTATCCACATTGGGTATAATTTTGTTACCTTCAGTTTTCCACAACCACAGTTGTGCCAGCCCCAAATAACACACAGAGATATTATATTAGATATAAAGCTGTTGGCTTGTTACTAGTGTTTCTTATTGGCTAGATCTGTTTTAAAGATTAACCTATTTCTATTAATCTAAGAGTTTCTACATGGTATTATCTTAACAGAGAGAGTGTCTGGACCTCTGCTCTCACAAGTCTCCACATGTTGAAAGTTTTTCTACCTCTTTCCAAATCCTCCTTGTTTCCTTGTCCTGCCTATCTTGATTTCCTATTGGTCAATGGGGCTTCATTCATTAACCAATATGAGAAACATTTACAGAATGACATCTCCCATCATCATGCATTTTGTAACTATTATGAGAAATAAAACCAAAACTCTCAGGAAAATTTATTAATTTAATGTGAATTATTTAAGTAATATATTCCTATATATTTTGGATCTTTTGCATAATTTATTACATATTTTTTGCCAGTTTAATGTTTGAATGCCATGAAATGCTCTCTCTTAATCTCCTCCCCCTTTTGAGCCTATTCTTTACAACTAATTCCTAGCATACATTGATGTCTTACTTATTTATGCAGGTTTGGTGTGGATAATCATAATTTTTAGTACTGCTTGTACTCTTAAATACTGTGTATTCTTCATATTCAACCCCGGGTTACCTAAGTGTTATATACACTTCACATGGGTTTTTCTTTGTTATTTGCTTTATTTGGTTTGTCATATCCCTTTATTTCTCAATTATTCTTAGGTAAATACATATTTTTCCACTAAATTTGGCTCCTATAAATTAATTTATAAATTTTTCTCATCGATGTAAGTATGATAAAAATATTTGCTACAATGTTTTCCATATCCTTGAGTTATTGAATAATTTAGAAAATTAAAAACATATTACAAAGCTTGAAAATTAATGAATATAAAAATTTAAAACTTTGAAAAGGTATTTTGAGAAAATATACTAAAACAAATTAGATTAAAAACATACAGTAGATTAGAATTATCTTCTCAGACACACTCTCAGTCATATATATTGTATCTAAGCATCTGATAGTATAGATTTTCTGTCTATAATTTTTTGATGTATGATAGTCTTTGTTTACAACTTTATTACAAAAGATAGAGAATATTTAAACCTCCTAATACTGGGAACTGTAGTTGATCTTGTTAGATTTTTTTTATATCCCATTTTAAGTCTCCATCTAATTGTCTGAAGATGTATAATATTGAAACTACACATGTATTTCTCTCTACCAAGTAGATCTCCCATTCCAAGTTTTAGACAGTCTTTCCAACATATAAACAAAGGAAAATAAATGCCACGTTAAAACTACAATCAAGTTAAAATATTTTAATAGGAGTTTGTTGCTCCTGGTAAGAATTCCTTCTATACCACCCCCACAAAAAACCACAAAGTTGTAGGAACAGTTATCCTTCTTACAAGAGTGGACAGTTAGAGCAATCAATTTTCTGTAATTAAAATTTACAAACTTTTATAAGCTATTCTTAACTTACTATGGCATGTAGTCAAAATCCTTAGAGAAAACATAAGGAGTCTATTCCTTTATAGTAGTAGAGAATTACTGTGGAATGATAATGGGAAATAAACATCCTGTTGACTCTAAGTGAGTAAAATACTTATATAGTGAATTTCAGTTCATATTGAGCTGGTTTAACTTTTTTTCTCTCATCTTGTTTGGTGTTTTTCTCTAATTGAGTATGATTAATTCTTTTAGTTCTTTTAGATCTTCTATAATCAACAGATTTTCATCAACAGAAACAATATCAATGGGTTCATCTTCCTATACCTTACCTTCAATATCTTCTACCAAATCACTCCTTTAGCCAATTAAAACTTGACTCAAGCATCATTCTACTAATTCTTTTCATCTTTACCAAAGAAATTTGAGTTTAATGTTTTTTTATTCTTTTTCTGCTTCACTGTAGATTTTTTCACTACTTCTTCCAAATTGGCCTCATGCTTATTATGCATAATATCTTTTTGAAGTTCTTAATGTTTTGAATCAATACAAAAATTTCATTTTTATATTTTTCACTCTTAATTCATCACGCCATTTATATGTTTGAGGTTTAGTATGGTGGCTTTGGGTTTGTAATTTTAATTTGGTGTGTGTGTATGTATATGTATGTATGTATTACAGGTTTAAACAATATGTTCAGCTCTTGCAATTCATTGATCTTCCAGTCTTCCATTTCTTCTTAGTTTTACTTTGTGCTTCCTCATTTGGGTTTTGTTGATAAAATTTAACTTAATTAGTGTCTGTCTTAATAAATTTCCATTGCCTTCATCCTTTCTTACTCTATAAACAAAATATTTTCTATAAGTGATCTGTCATTACTCTAACTTCTTGCTGTCCCAAACCTAAGCATCTTTCTTAGAGGATAATATAGAAGCAGTAAATGCCAAGCACACTGTGTGTGGGGGGGGGTGAGGAGGGGGTAATTTCTGTCTCCGCATTGTTCAGTACTGTAGAGGGGCATGCACAGCTATCTCCAACATATAAAGGGCCTAGTTCAGTTCCCTGGAGTCTCTACAATTGTACGTCTAGAGTTCATGAATTTCCACAAACTTGGTTCAGCTGTCTCTATGTATTACTTGTTTTTCTTATTTGATATAACAATCCCAGTTCCCTCTCACTCACATTCTCCCATGTCCCCCTCCCTCCCTCTGATCCCATCCCACTCCACAACCACACCATAGGGAGGGTGAGGCCTTCCAGGAGGGATTATCAAAATCTGTCCAGTCATTTGGAGTAAGACCTAGGCCCTCCCTCCTGTTTCTAGGTTAAGGGAGTATCCCTTCATGGGGGAATGAGCTTCCAAAGTCTATTCCTGCACCAATTGAGTCTGGGTTGGTCCAATGCTGGATTCCCAGCTATTATTCTGGGGTCCATGAGCTTCTCCTTGTTAAGGTCAGCTGTTTCTGTGGGTTTCTGTATCCTGGTCTTGACCCCTTTGCTCTTCATTCTACCTCTCTGCAATGGGATTCCAGGAGTGTGGCTCAGTGATTAGCTATGGGTGTCTGCTTCTGTTTCTATAAGCTACTAAATGAGGGCTCTATGATGGCAAATAAGTTACTTATCAATCTCATTATTAGGGAAAGGCATTTAAGGTAGCCTCTCCACTCTTGCTCAGATTGTTAGTTGGGGTCATCTTTGGAGGTCTTTAGTCATTTCTCTAGTGTCAGTTTTCTCTCCAAACCTATAGAGACTCCCTCTAGTATTGTATCACTTTTCTTGTTCTTGTCTATCCCTGCCCCCCTCATCTTCCTGGTACCTCATGTTCTCCTCTCCCTCCCTTTTCTTTCTCCTAACTTCCTCTCCATTCATTGCTTCCACCCCTTCACCTGTCCCAAAATGTTCATGAGATCTTGGCCCTTTCCCGTTCTGTGGAGACCTTCTATGACTATGATACAAGGTCTGTCCTAGTTTCTCTGGAGGTATGAATTGTAGGCTGATGATCATTTGTTCTAGGTATAAAATCCATATATGAGTGGGTACATACCATGTTCCTCTTTTTGTGATTAGGTAACTTCAATCAGGATGGTTTCTTCAAGTTCCATCCATTTGCCTGCGAATTTCAAGATTTCATTGTATTTTGTTTGTTTGTTTGTTTGTTTTTCCTGCTGAGTAGTATCACACTTTATCTATTTTTCAATTAAGGGACATCTCGGTTGCTTCAAAGTTCTGGCTATTACAAATAATGCACTTTGAACATAGTTGAACATAGTCCTTGCATGAATATATATCTTTTGGGCATATGCCTAAGATTAGAGGTAGACTGATTCCAGTTTTCCTGAGGAACCACCATACTGATGTCCAAAATGCTTGTACAAGATTGTACTCCCACCTGCAATGGAGGAGTGTACCCCTCTCTCCATATTCTCTCCAGCATAAAATGTTACTGGTGTTCTGATTTTAGCCATTCTGACAGGAGTAAGATGGTATCGCATAGTTCCTGTGATTTGCATTTCACTGATAGCTAAGGATGTTGAGCACATTCTTAAGTGTTGTTTAGCCATTTTTGATTCCTATATTGAGAATTCTGTACTCAGTTCTGTACCCCACTATTTAATTGGATTATTTGGTGTTTTGGTGACTAGTTTCTTGAGTTCTTTGTATATTTTGGAGATGAGTCCTATCTCAGAAGTGGCATTCGTGAAGATCTTTTCCTACTCTGTGGGCTGCCATTTTGTCTTGTTGACTGTGTTCTTTGCCTTACCTATGCTTCCCAGTTTCAGGAGGTTCCATTTATTAATTGTTGATTTCTGTTTCTGTGGTAGTAGTATTATGTTCAGGAAGTTCAGGAAGTGGTCTCCTGTACCAATTCATTCAAGGGTATCTCCCACTTTGTCTTCTAAGAGGTTCAGGGTAGTTGGATTTATGTTGAAGTCTTTGATCCATTTGGACTTATGTTTTATACATGGTGATAGACATTAGTCTATCTGCAATCTTCTACACACCATCATCCAGTTATACCACCACAGTTTTTTGAAGTGTTTTTCTTCTTCCATTGTATAGTTTTAGCTGTTTTGTCAAAAATGAGGTGTTTGTAAGTGTGTGGGTTACTATCAGGATTTTTGATTTAATTCCATTCTTCTACCTGTCTATTTTTGTGCAATTAACAAAGCTGTTTTCAGGACTATGGCTCTATAATAGAGCTTGAAGTCAGGGATGGAGATGCCTCCTGAAGTTCATCTATTGTACAGGGTTTTTTTGCTATCCTGGGTCTTTTTTTCCATATAAAATTGAGAGCTGTCCTTTCAAGAACTTTGAAGAATTGTGCTTAAATTTTGACTGGGATTGCATTGAATTAGTCATTTGCTTTTGCGAAGATTGCCATTTTTATTATGTTTATCCTACCTATCCAAGAGCATGGGAGATCTTTTAATTTTCTTGTATCTTCTTTAATTTCTTTCTTTAAAGTCACAAAGTACTTGCTGTATATGTCTTTCACTTGTTTGGTTAGCATTACCTCAAAATATTTTATGTTGTATGTGGCTATTATAAAGTGTGATATTTCTCTGATTTCTTTCTGAGCCCCTTTATCATCTGTACATAGTAGGGCTAGATACTGATTTTTTTGAGTTAATATTGTATTTTGTTAATTTGCTGAAGGTGTTCATCAGCTGTAGAAGTTCCCTAATAGATTTTTTTTTCTCGTCACTTATTTTAACTATCATATAATCTGCAAATAGTAAAAGTTGGACTTCTTTTCAATTTGTATCCCCCTTGCTCTCATTTTGTTCTCTTATTTCTCTAGCTAGAACTTCAAATACAATATTGAAGAGATATTGAGAGAGTAGGCAACCCTGTTTTTTTCTTGATTTTAGAGGAATAACATTGTTTCTTTTCATTTAGTTTGTTGTTGGCTCTTGATTTACTTTATATTGATTTTATCATGTTTAGGTATGTTCCTGTTATGCCTGATGTCTCAATGTCCTTTATCATAAAAGGGTGTTAGATTTTTCCAAAGGCTTTTACTGCATCTTGTGAGATGATCATGATTTTTCTTTTACAGTTTGTTTATATAGTGGATTACATTGATGGATTTTCACATTTTGAACCATCCCTGAGTTCCTGGGACAGAGCCTACTTTATCATGGTGGATGATTTCTCTGATGTATTCTTGGATTCATCTCTGTATGTTTTTTTTTAATCAAGCTCTTGGCCACCTTTGCTCATATGTTCCCTCCTCTGTCTTTTTGTCTGAATTCCCAGAGCACAGCCTGGATCTTGGTTGTGGATCTCTGCATGTGGTTCCATCAATTACTGGATGAGGGCTCTACAATAAGAGTTGGGGTATTCATTAATCTGATTACAAGGATAGGCTAGTTCAGGTCCCCTCTCTACTATTGCTAGGAGTCTTGGTTGGGTATACTCCTTGTAGATTGAGTGTGGGGAGAGCAGTCAGGAGAAGGGGAATGTGAGACTAGAACAGGACCAAACAAGATGTCCTAAGAGGGGAGGGATATATTGGAAGAACAATGAAAAATATATCTTAATAGAGAGACTCACTATGGGCTTAGGAAGAAACCTGGTGCTAGGACACAAACTGATCTTAAAGCATTAATTTAAAAAAAGGGGACAGAAAGCTGGATGAATAGTGAAGGATGCAAGAGTTGAAGAAGAGGATGACTATTATCAAAGCACTATATTTTATGAAACTTGAAACTCTCAGAGAATTAATGAATCATCTATGCTGTCTCATTTCGGTATACATACATACATACATACATACATATATACATATATATGTACAATGCTTAAATAAAAATTAACATAAGAAAATTTAATTTTATTCAGGTGAAGGTTAAGATTGTAAAAGTGAAACAAATAAGAATTAAGCAACAGTGTTTTTAAATAAAATTCTTTACCTAATATCCTTAACAATAAAATTTTAATACATGAATACAATCACATACACTCATGAAATTACAAAATGTTTTGGCTTGTGTAGAGTGTTGAGATTTTAGCTCTTGTAATGATGTTATAAGTATTGAATGTAGTATTAGTAGTGACTTGGTTGACAGAACCCCATTGTGACCTTGAAGCTTTGTTGTGACACTTGTCATCGGGACACATTTTCCAAAGTTTTACTGTGTTCATACATGGAAGAAAAACCATGAGGTGAGACACTGGAACCTTTGACCCTATGCCTGAAAAACTGGTGGTGTCTAACCATGACACTTACAGAGTTCCTGACACACCATCATGATTCTGTATCATAAAAGGACAAATTTGTACATGTACAATTAAATGGCATTTTTCCCTGGCCACAGATAAATGTAATATAAATTCACACAAAAACAGTAAATTCTCATCAGGCAATTAAAATTATTCTTATTGAGAACTGTAGTTGGTACCCCCAAAATGGGGCTACTCACTATGGAGGAATCAGAATTAGAAGTCATGAAGACATTTAAGATTATAGCTTAGCTCTAAGAGATTTTGATCAGTCATAATTTTTTTTGCTGATGATTAAGCAAACAAAGTATGACAGAAAAATACCAGAAAAGTATTATAATACAAATGTACAAAAATATCTAGAATGTACTGAGAAAGGTTGTTTGGATTTCAGATTCCCATGAATACAATTTATTTCCATCTATTTTCCTTATTGTACTTCTTAGAAATTGATACATATGTTTGTGGTATGTATCATAATATGTTAATAAATTTTAAGTAGATTTCTTTTCCATTCAATAACATTTGCTTAGAGAGAATAGTCATTTAATTAGTATTTAATAATCATTCAATGTGAACTAAGACTAATGGAAGCACTTCATAGATACAAAATGAATAAAGTTGATTTATGCCTACAGGAAAACTAATGATGGAGAAAAAGTATCATTATGAACGTATGCTCTTAGTACTTAACTAGAGGTATTGGCTAGCCACTACAGATTCAGTTGATAAGGATAAAATTTTAGTTAATACTATAAAATAAGTTTAGAAAATTCTGGCAATCAGAATTGAGTACTAAAATTTTGTTTTTCATAATGAATGAGAAAATATTTACAAGGTTAAATGGAAAATGCATAGATAAAAAAGAGAAATAATCTATCCAGTGTACCATAAGAACTATCAAATTTTAACGATTAAATAAATAGGACAAACTGTCAAATAAATAGAATAGAAAAAGCAAAATGGATAAAAGATTCTATGTCAATGAGAAAGTTATTAGACAAAGCATCACTGAGCCTTTGAAAATACACCTTCTGAATATTCATACTACATTGTTAACATTAGACCATTGCAATAATTAAAGGGCTGGGATATAATACTTTAGTTGACAGTTGGCTTGCCTAGAATGCAAAAATCCCTGGGCTTAATAGCCAGTACTATGTTGTACCAGATGTGGTGGCACATTTTGTGTTTTGTTTTGCTTTGTCTTTTTGAGACAAGGTTTTTCTGTGTGTCCCTGGCTATCGTAGAACTTGCTGTGTAGACCATGTTGGCCTCACTTTCACAGAGATCTGCCTGCCTCTGCCTCCTGAGTACTAGTAATAAAGGCTTATGCCACTACTCCTTGTAGTGGTTCATATTTTTACCCCCAGCCTTTTGGTGGCAGAGGCAGTAGAATCAGAAATTCTAAGTTATCTTTTGCTGCATAGCAAATTTAAGGGCAGTCTGTATTCAGGAATCTCTCTCTCTCTCTCTCTCTCTCTCTCTCTCTTTCTCTCTCACATATGTATATATATAAAATTTCAGTACAGTAATGGGAGGAACATTCAATTGCAATGTCTTGCCAGTTCAGCACATAGGTCGGGAAAAAAAACAGAAATAAGAGTGTAAAATATATTTTTAAATTACTTTTAAAATCAATAGTGTAATACAAAATGTGAAACACAGAAGCTGAAAATTCATAAGTACATCAAAATAAGTATAACTGAAATACTTTATATTTATACATAGAGATGTATAATTTTATATTCACATTTCTAACAAAGGAAAATATTTAAATGTTCCTAAGTGTTCCAAAATTAATCATTGATACCATGAATATTATTTTACATAGCATTTTTGTTGAATTATTATAAATAATGTATTGAGAATATATGACATTAATGATAAGTATTACCACAATTCCCATATTGTCAAATGTACTCCAAGTGTAGAAGAAGAATCTAGTGAAATAAATGGAGCCACGGTGCTTACTAAGGATTTTATTTTTCTTTTCTAAAATAATAAATGTGCTACTTTTAAAATTAGTAAAGTAATATTAGAAATTAAATGAATTGAAAATGTTATATATTTCTCATAAGGACATACTATCATGTGTTTTATCTATTCTATTAGTTTATCTCTAGTAGTGTACCCTTCATCATCAATATCTTTCTTTTATGTACAATTTTACCAGTGAATGTGATCCTCTGGGCTTCCAAAGAGCATTTCTGCAGTGTGTGCGTGTGTGTCTGTGTTTGTTTGTGTGTGTGTGTGTGTGTGTGTGTGTGTGTGTTGTTCATCTGTTTGCTTATAATTTCTAGGTGATGAGACAAAACACATATTTTAAAAGCTAGATATGCTGGTGCATGCCTTTAATCTCTCAACAAGATAAATAGTTCACTTAAAAAGAATAAAAGGTGTTTTATATTCTGAAGTCAAACAGTGTGACTCCCAAAAACACAGACTTAATTTTCACCCAATACTATGTTCTAATCATACAGAAATTTCATATGATTTATATAGAAAAGAACAAAATCCTATAATAAGATATATTTTAGGTATAGTGTTTTTTAAAAAAAGATGAACTTGGTACAGCAAAGCAGGGGAACCCAATTTTAGTTAAAGGCCTTAGTTACTATCTTATGACATTCGTAGTTTTTGAGTTAATTGAAGCTAGTGGTCTGCTAAGTTAATAGATTGTAAGAGTTTTCACTTCATAATCACAAGTTAGGGCAGACACAGAGGTGGGAATGCAATAGCTAATAAAGAGGATAAAGATAGCTCAAGATAAATTTTAATTAGTCTCAGGACATGCAACATTTCAACTTATTCCACAATCTTTGAAGTTCCAGTCAGTTAATCACCCTTGCAGAAGTTTAAAAATTCATGATACTAAGACATTATTTTCTTGATGTAGTTTCAAAGTCTTCTGGTTCCTTCCTTGTAGAAATAATTGAGATGAAATTTTGCAGTATTAACAATGTAATGAGAGTAATGAGCTGTCTTGCCTTCCTATTGTCTATAGGACTTTTATTTAACTTGTAGCCTTCTGTGGGTACTATTTATAACACATGCTATGTCCTGTATAGAGAATTCATCCATTACTATGCAGACTTTGAGTTCAAGACAAGTAGTGACTATTAGCATAGATTATTATTGCTTACATCTTTCTTAAAAAACCCAGATTGCAATATATAGTAGACAATTCTCATGTTGAACAAAGTGTTGATGTGATAAAATTCTTTATCTCTGCACAGGGTTAGTAACAACTCAGCTGTTCTTTTTCTGTAACATCAAAAGGACAGAGTAGGAGCCTTATATTTGGATAAACTTCCGTGAAAATGATTAACACTAGCTACTAATTTATTGCAGTTTTAACTCAGTAATTTAATAGGGGACTTGGAATAATTAGATTGCAGTATCAACAAGTCCATAGAAGACTTATTGAGTAAATATTGATAGTTGGTACAGAAATCAAATAATTGAACTCCAGTTCTTTGAAAGACTCTTCTAAAACATGACCATTCTTTTGTCATGTGGAGGAAAGCCAGAGAAACAAAAGTAACAAAACCCAGTATAAAAATTAGTAATTTAAGTCATTACAAAGGCATGATCCATATCATAGAAAAATGTTCTTAATTAGGCTCTTACAGTCTAGGCACATGGTAGTTATGGATAAAATGTCATAAAAGAAAACATAGCAATTTAATTCAATATTAACTAGCTGTGGTTCAAAGAAAAATAATTATAAATAAACCAATAACCCTGGCACTAAAACCATTTTCAGATGAGATATCTTAGAGTTTCTGATACCAGGAATTATGGGTTATCTATTAAGGAAAAACTACCAGAGGAAAGCATGCTGCTGAAAATAAGATCCAAAGTTGTCACTTCCAACTTTTATATCTAGGAAAATATTGAGATTATGAAATTTTAAGAAAATTCACAGCACAGAGAATCAAAAGTAAATAGATAAGATCTTATGATAAATGAATACAAACACATGAAAGAAACACTTGAGTCTTTGTGATATTTGGAGTATTGCAGTGATACAACAAACATGGACAAGAAAGAGGCTATAAGTGAGAGATTTGTAAAAATGTGTTTGTGGGTGTGTGTGCTTCAGAAAGAGGGAAGGAAAGTGAGGAAGAGTAATAGGAATACAATTTATTAAAATAAACCTATACATTAAAAATCTAAAATATTTTCAGAGTATCAATTTTTGTTCTGTTATGTTTAATTCATCTGATGTTAATTTTTTGTATCCGCTTAGAGAAAAAGGCTCTAATTTCACTTTTCTGCATGTTTTTCCAGATCCATTTCCTTAAGATGAAGCAATTTTTCTACTGTATATTTTTGTCATACTTCTAAAAATAATCTGTAGCTGTGATAGTATGGACTCATATCTGGGCCCTCAAATCTATTCAGTTGATCAATGTGTTTGTCCATGTTGTTTTTGTTACTCCAGTTCTAGTGTATTCAACACCCTCTTTTCACTTCCATGAGCACTGTAGGCATGATGTACACAAAGAAGATAAAAACACCCATTCACATAAAATAAAAATAAAGCTTGAAAGGTTAAAAAAATAAAATTAGAGAAAACAGAGATAAACCAGTTAAAGTTTGGCTAATATGGCAAATATAGAGATATAAGAGGAATGTGTTAATTGAGGGATCTTCAATGGAAGTTTTCAGTATGAACAGGTTCAATACTCAAATCTAGATTTATAAACTGCAGTAGGAGTCTTAATCTTTCTCTAACCATCAATCAAATAATGTGGCAAAACAGACTGTGAGATAATTATGGGTCAAAAATTTCATGTTACTTTACAATTACCTCTCTCCAATGTCTCTAGAAATAAATGAATTGTCAGGAAGGTGACAGCAATCCAGAAGTCCTGGAAGAGGTACAAAGAAAATAACGTAATTTAATTTTGAACAACTTTTTTTCTATTCGTATAGTGGTGACATTGATGGCGCACCTATTTTTCACAAATATATTAGGTGAAAGTCATATTAGAAAATGAGGGAAGTTAACATTGGTATAACATATCAAATGGTTTTGAATTATATGTATGAATTATTTAATATTCATCCTTAGAGAGAAAAAGGTGAATTCACTTTATGTAAAGACTGAATTTAATGATTATTTTTCAGTAAAGAGAATTTTGTAGAAAGAAGAATAGTGTGATTTCTAGCATTTGAAAATAGTCTTAGACCTTTTCCTTTCTCTAGCTATTCACTCAAATGCCCTTTCTTCCTCTTTCCATATTCTTATAGTACTGTTCCCATAGTATCTCAAAACCTGTTTCTATTTCTTTTCCTGTTTCCTATTTCTTATTAATTCTTCCCTCTTTTTCAAGGACTTAGTGAGAAACCGAGGTTACCTACATTGATTTATACATGGATCTTTTAGGCATAGTAAAGTCTGCAGATAATCAAAGTTCAGACAAACAGCTTGACTTGACACCTCCTACTTAAGAGACACTGATCAAGAACATGCAGTGAAGTTAGTCACTTCTGGATTTCTGATTAATAGAAAATATGAAATAACAAATTGTGCTTTTCAGCTTCTAAAATGTGCATGATTTCTTACATCTGAATACATTTCTAGTATTTGTATGGTATTCTGTCTTATGATGAATAATCTGAAATTCCAAACATTCGCTGAACTTGAAACTATAAATTGTTATAGGTTGAATTAAACACTAAGTATTTGACTCTTAGTTCATTAGTCTATTGTTACTCCAAACTGTCATTTGTGGGAAAACATTATTTCTTTTATATTATTTTTATGGTTCTCATCTTTAATTAGTTCTTTGAGAATTTTGCACAACTCATTGTAATTATATTCACCTCTCCTCAGATTTTTCCCAGATACACCACACTGCACATCTCTACACACCTTATGATGTGTCCCGTTTTTAACAAAAAAATAACACATTATGTACAATTTGTGCTATCAATATATTCTTGTATGAGTGTGTGTGTGCCTACCTACCAGGGACCAGACACTTAAAGAAAACTTACTGCCTTTCTCATAAGCTAAAATTTGCCAATAGCTCGTTAATATTGTAGTGGTGGTATTTCTCAGATTTCTAGACTCAAAATATAATTTCAGAATCACTAGTAAATTTAGATAGGTGTTCAAGGTTTTAATAATCATTCTAGTTATAATAGTGAAATATCTTTTGAGTAAAAACTCAAAAATCTAATACATAAAATGAAAGGGCAGCGTTGAGTTTATTTAGGGCAATATGGCTAAGAGCTTCACTACCTAAACAGAGTTTCACTGCCTAAATGGAGAATTTTGGAGGTCTGAAAGAGAAAATGATAGGCTAACCTGATAGCCCTAGAATCAAACACGGAACAAGGACTCAACTTCGTCTCAACTATGTAAAGAAACATTTTCTAAATTTTGATGTTAATGCTGTCAATTCTTCACAATTTCCCAGAGCTGAGGTTTTGCACGATGTGTCTCTTACCCAATATCTTTATAGATTAGTAATGGTCTTGGTTCATTCTGCAAAAATCTAATTAATGCTCTGAGAGACAATAAAAACTCATAGGTAATAGCCCCTATTGTACACGTTTGCATCCACCTATTGAGTCGCATGTTCAACAATTACATGTGTCTTTAAATATATCCAAGTCAATTTTCCTATTACAATAATTTTATTCAGTTGATTGTTGCATAATCTATTTATACATGAAATTAAACATGAGAGAATTTCTTTCCGTGAAATTCACATGATTGGGAAAGACTTGACAAAAGCAGAATGATAATTTTTTTTAAAAATTACATGTCTGGGAAAGATTGGAAAAGATAAACAGAAGTCTTGCAATATTCTATCATTTCATCACTTCCTATATGTCTTAAAATGTATGTGAGAACTCAAGGTAAGCAGAACTTCAGGCTATAGATGATAGCATACCATTTTGTTAAGGTAGTAATGATCATGATAATGTAGCCAAAAGATGCATACTCAAATAAAAACCTTGGAGAAAAATGTGCAGAGAAAGAGAATGATATAGTTCTATTTATATTATTGTAACGTGAGGCAACTAGTCTTAGCTAAATATTTGTCATTCACAAATGATTGCTAAATTCAGTCAATGTGCTTAATAGTAAGATAATATTCTTGTATTTTCATCAGACAGACATGTTTTTGTTGATGTATATTTTAGAAGATGGTTCATGAATTAGTGAATGGAAAACCAGATGAAATAGGTAAAAGAAAACATCTTGTACACTAAAAATAACTTTCAGTCCATTTGTAAATTTGTCAACATTCATTTAATTTAGAACTAAATTTCAACTGTTTTTGATCATTGTGTAATTAGAGAATAAACTAAAACAACGTATAACCAAATCTCTCTTGTTTAATATTTTTGGCAGAGTACATTTTGTTATGTTGGTGTCTTGTCAAAGTTCTCCTTGGTAGTTCTAGTTAAAGGCCTTCCATGTTAGTTAAGAGTTTGAGCTGGGGTCATCTTTGTAAATTCATAAAGAGTTTGTATGCACATAGTTTTACATTCTCATCCTTGATGTGATGGTAGTTTCTGACAAAGGTCTTGGAATATCTGAAAGCACAAGAAATTTTTTTCAAGTCAGTGACTGTGGTAGTTAATTGCTATTGGATTTTTATGCTTGAAATAGATTATAAAATAGACTGTGTTTGTATTTGGAATCATTTATAAACCCAAAGTTCTTACTTGATTTGAGGTTTTGTTTGTATTGACTAATTTTTAGGTTTAAAATACAATTGCACTTTATCAGCCAAAACTTGATTTCTATACTTATTTTTATAAATTAAAGACATATAGTAGTAGAAAATATTATGTATATTTTGAAAAATTTCTTTAGGATAAATTATCTGCCAATTTCTACACATAATTATCTTTGAATATTAACATATGAGCATAAATCTACTTACCTCTGCAGTTTTTTTATTTTTTATTTGCCTATTTAACATTAATTACCTACATTTAAAATTACATCTCTATCCTTTAGCCACCCTTATTATTTTGCCTTTTTTTTTAATGAACTAACACAAATGTTCAGTATATAGTGATACACGTTAATTCTTTATCTCTACTATTCTCTATGTAACATCACATTATATACTCTTTTGTTAACACATGTCTTAATTCTAAAATATTGTTGATAATCATTATTAAACAGCATAATTCTTCCTTTCTAGTTCCTTAATTACAATATTGCTTTGTACTCCTTGAAAGTAATGAGGAAAACCTTGAAATGTATGAAAAAAATGAACATAAGTCTCATTTAGCAAAGTTTTTGATGCCTTGTACAGTTAATGGCTCACACTTGAACAAATATAATCACTAGATTAATGGGTGAAAGGACATGGTTATGTATTTATATCTCCATACACCTTTCTCTCTTTTATACCATCTGCCTATAAGGTTCTATCTTACCATTATATTCATTATCTACCAGGCTGTTTCTGATGCACTCCACGTGACACATCAACTATTTAACTATACATTTTTATCCCTAAGCCTCTCTATCGTTATTGGGTGAACTATCTATTATTTTGTCTGTTCAATCTTGCATCAGTTCTTTCCTGTTTCTTCTAATGTTCATTAATATATCATTCTCTATCATGTCTTACTACCTAAATTACATTATGTGTCATTTTGACATTAAGTAAAAGGTGGGCTGAATTTAAGTAAAGAATATAAAGTAAGGAAAACAGTATTTGCACATTTCACTTATTACTTTATATAAATTAATACATTTGCTCAACAATAAATAAAAGCTAACAAGATTAACATAAAATTTATGAAATTTCTGTCACTCTAGTATAATGGATATGTAATTCCTCTAATACTAAGGATATAATAAATAAATTATAAATTTTAAAACTAGTATTATTCAGGCAACAGAATATTTTTATTCTTTTATTCTTTTCTCTCTATCTCATAAAATTATTCATTATTATTTTACATATTGGTAGTAAATACTATAAATTGTACTTTAAAATAATCACATTTTAATGACACCCAAAAGAATTAAACAATTTGTACAAGACAGGTAAGATTTTTATACTTAAAATATTTTTCAAAATTTCTGAAAAATGTTTAGAATAAAATCTAAATGAATACAAAAATACTTTGTTTTTATGCATTTGGAGAATTTAACTTTGTTCAATACAATCCATATCAAAATTCTAATATAGTTGAGAGAATAATGAATATCTCAATTTAAGCTCATATCAGAATTACAGGGATCCTAAATATTTGAACAATATCTAAAAGAAAGAATTTACATGTGTCAATTATAAAAGTGACTAAAAAGCTCAGAAACTCAAAGTTATGCAGTGCTGGATGAGGATATGCATATAAAGCAATGGAAACCTATGGAGGTTTGACTCCTGATGGCACCCACAGATTCATATGCATGAATGTTTTGATTTTAGATGGTGAAACTTTTTGAGGATTAGGAGGTTTGGCCTTGTGCAGAAAGGTGTGGTGTGGCCTTATTGGAGAAAGTATGTAGCTAGATTGGACTGTATATTTTCAAAAACCTGTGCCAGGTCCACTGTCCTTTCCTCTGCCTGCTACAAAGGATTAGTATATAAAGCTCTTACTGCTCCAACACCATGCCTTTTTGGTGCCTTTACGATGATCATTGATTAACCCAATAAAAGTGTAAGCAGACCCCCAATTAAACAGTTTTTGTTTTCTATAAGAGTTGTGTTGTCATGGTTACTCTTCACAGCAATAATAGCAAGTAAGAAACTTGAGGCAAGCTAAAGTCATCAGAGAGAGAGGAACCAATTGAGAAAATGCTTCCCTAAGATCTACCTGTAAAGCATCTTAATTAGTGATTGATGGGGAAAGGCCCATTTCCCTGTGGGTGGTGCCATCCCTGAGCTGATTGTCCTGGGTGATATAAGAAAGCAAGATGAGTGAGGCAGTGGAAGCATGCTAGTAAGAAGCACCTTTCCAAGGCCTCTGCATCAGATCCTGTTTCTAGGTTCCTGCCCATTTGAGTTCCTGTCCTGACTTTTTTTAGTGATGAACCATGATGTGGAAACATAAAACAGATAAACTCATTCCTCCCCAACTTGCTTTGGTCATGGTGTTTCATTGTAGCAATTGTAACCATGACTAGGACAAACAATATCAATAATCCTTAGGAAACTTCAAATCACATCCATATTAATTCTAATTACTAGAATGGCTTAAAACTTTTAAAAATTAAAAAGCAAAAGTATTGTTTAGGAGTACAGAAAAGATACAGGCAAAATATTCTTAACATTCAAGCCACAGATTTGTTTGATTTTCATTTTTTTGTTTGGGGAGGGTGTATACTGAAACACAAAGTCAGTAATGTTTATCAATTGTGAAAGAAAAATAGTTTTATTATATTTACTATGAATCAGGAATTTTTTATTACTAAAAGGATGTCAAATTGAACTTTGCCTACTGACAACTTAGGCCTATTGGTGACATTTAGAAATGAAACCTCCTAATATTTGAAAAGAAATAAATATACTATCATTCTTAAAGGAATTTGATGAAATAAAAGTGATATATGTGAAATCCTTAGTCTAGACTATTATTATTGTCATTGTTTTTGGTTTTCTGAGATATGAAATAGGGTTTCTCTGTGTAACTTTGGAGCCTGTCCAGGCTGGCCTCAAACTCACAGAGATCCACCTGCCTCTGCCTCCCAAGTGCTGGGATTAAAGGTGTGTGCCAGCACTGCCCAGCTAATTATTTTCTTTTTTAAACAAAGTTACTCTAACTCAGTTATAACACTGACAATTTTTTATTTCCATCCTTTCAGCATGCTTGTCCTATGTCACCTGAAGCTTTAAGAAACATCAAACTATTTTTCTTAGATTTTCATATTTTTCTGCATGGCCCTCCACAGGCAGATGAGTGCTTTAGCCCCCTTTTTAATTTTGTCCTTTACTTTTCCTCTTTCTAATTTTAATCAACTATAAGTTTATCTTCACTTTCTCCAAGTTTGACAATAGATTCAATGTATTCTGTACCTTTTATTAACCTTTAGTGGTTTGTCTAAAGAGATAATTACTATTATATATTCCTGATTTTATAGTCCTAGAGTATACTCAAAAGCATATAACATGCCACAGTCATAGTAACCTAGCCACTTATGAGAGAATGTCCCTTAAATCCATTTCATATATATGGACTTTTCTGTATGCCATAAATGATTTTTGTGTAACTTCAAGTATACCTAAGAAAAAGAATTTGATTAAGGCCAGGATGTGTTGGCTCATGTCTTTAATACGAGCATTTTGAAGGCAGAGGCAGAAGTATTTCTGTGAGTTTGAGACCAGCCTGGTGAATGGAGCGAGTTTCAGGAAAGGCTCTAATGCAACACAGAGAAATCCTGTCTTGAAATGCCACCTCCTCCCCCCAAAAAACAACAGAATTTGATAAAATCTGTTGGTTCTATATCTCAGTGATTTCCATCATGAATCCCCTCATCTTGCAAATATAGCTGGACTATAGGCTCTGTGCAATTCCTGCATGATGATAAATTAATCCCAGTTAATCCTAGCATTTCCCTCAACTGTTTAAGGGACTCTGTGTCTTCAACATCTGGATTTCCCTATTTACTGGAAAAAATTCTTGAATAATATCTTACAATAAACAAGATGAAAACTTTTAAATCATTTTTAGCTACTAGGCTCAGTGTTCTGCCTTTATGTTTCATACTTAAAGTGATTTTAAAACTTCTCACATATATATATATATATATATATATATATATATATATATATATGTCTGAATTATTTGAATCACTTCTTTTGGATTTCCAGTGCTCATCATTACTCAAAATATATAATGTAAACTTTACACTTACCCTTTGTATATTATTGAAAATTCATCCAACAATACTTCTTTCAGCTTTGGAATTTTAACATATTCTTTACATTTCTTTTGCATTTGTTATTTTTTTTAGAATTATATTCATCGATTTTTTTCTATGCTTACTTTTATTCCTGCTTTCAATTTGAATTCCTATGTACTTTTGCATTGTGAAATTCTCCTCTATTAAATATGGGGTATTTTCCATGCATGGTTTCTCTATTATCTTCATTTTTTTCTGTATTGTTTAATTTTTTCTTCACATTCTTTTTATTTATTCTTTTCTCTTTCACATCCTGCATCTCAATCCCATTCATCTTCCAGTCAGTATCTTCACATGTACATCTGTCTTTGCAAACCTTCCCCCCAATAATAATAAGTAAAACTTAAGAGAAAAGAAATATCATGTCATGGAAGCTACAGTGTGGCATACAGTAAACCCAATTGTCAATATATCTTTATTTGCAAATGTTTAGTGCAATGAGTTATTAATCTGGTTAGAGATCAGTTATAAGCTATTTGACCTATGTCTCAGGCTTATAATTGGCTAAAAGTCTCTTAATTATTATCCCATTTCTATTAATCTGTTTATCTCCACCCTTGGCTTGCCAGAGAATTCTCGGGTGTCCTATTTTCCAGGAAGCTACATGGCATCTCTCTCAAGATTCATTCTCTATATTCCTCTTCCAAGAATTCTCCTAGTCTGGTATGCTTACCTATACTTCCTGCCTGGCTACATCCTGCCTGTCCATTGGCCTAAACACATTTATTCATCAACCAATAAGAGAAACAGATTCACAGCATATAGAAGGACATCAACCATCATATTGGAATGTGTAGGATTGAATAAACGTGTGTATATATATGTGTGTGCATGCACTCACATGCATATATATGTATATGCACACATATATATGAATACACACTTGCACACACATGTATGTATGGAAAAGTTCAGCTGTAGATTTAAACTCACTGAATATTAATTCAATTTGAATTTAGATTCAAAGGCATTATACATATTGAACAAAGTGAAAATGAAAAGAATGAAAAACAAACTCTAAAATCTGAAGATATAATTAAGCAAACCATTATTCATTGTTATTGTTATTTTTATGTGCTATCTCAGTGAAGCTGTGTAAATGGAGTTCTTAATTCATCTAGACAATAAAAATGCAGAGTCAGATATAGAGGGAAATGCTGAGATAACAGAGAGAAGAAGGAAGAAGCTACCACCACATAGTACCTCCTTAGTATCTCAGCAAAAAAGGAGATCAAGTTCCTGTTTCTCCCTGATTATATCCTGTTTCTGCCCATAAATCTGACTTCCTGTCTGTCTGTACAGAACTCCATACCTCTATTGTTAGCTAGGGTAAGCTCCATTCTATGACCTTCAGATACAGGCTTTGTTTGTACAAGCAAGATACCATCACAAAGCTATATTACTAATCCATCAATGTGAATATGATCAAATTAATTCTGCGCATATAGTGTACAAATGTGATTAATATAGCAGAAGTCAAGCTACCCTGTTCATGTATTGGGATGAATAGAAATTGTGAGGACACACAGGCTTACTAAAATCATATCAAGTAAGCCAGGCCCAAAAACTGATCAGATAGATAGTCCAGACCAAGGAAAGGGTAGAACCACATAATGCTATTGACATTTAACACAAATGTCAGGATCTCACATAAACCTATCTTTGCGTACTTTACATGTGTATCAAAGACTGACAAACATAGAATTCCCTAACTATCCCTATGACTTTGGCTTTTTTGGTATCCTGCTGTTAATCTGGCTTATTCAACTGACTGCCTGTCTATTTGATTATCTGTTGGGATTTGGACTTGAACCCACTATTTTCTACTCTCAGACTTTCCTTAGTTCAGAATTTAGCCTTAGAGTTGAGGACTCTAACACTTCCAGAATCAGCTCTCTCCATGCTCTGGTCAAATTCCTTGCCATTACAGACATTTCTCAATCTACTTCTTAACCCTCTTGTACTCTGCTTTAGCCCTGATAGCTTGTGCCCATTTTCTAAGCCATATATATGCATGTAGATATATTGCTGTGCACTGTGTGGTATGAGAGACAATACTAATAATTACAATTGGAGTAAAAGAACATGCCTTTACCTCATCTAAGGTAGGTAGGACTGTATGATAAATTACTGTCAATGAAACCACTAAATTTTGGGAATATATTGCTAACCAGAAAATCTTGATATTGTACAAAGACATAGTGTGTTTATCCATGTTTCTGGCACTATGTTCATGATGTTTGTTCTAAACGATTTCACTATTACTTTAACGTAATCTATGTGATTTCTTTAAAAAGATATTCAGCTTCTAAAGTACAACATCAGCTCTTGATTAAGAGTTTCTAGCTTACTGGTATACCCTAAGATGTTGACATGCTGCCACTCTCTGTTTCATGAGGAAATACAGATTGATTCATAGATATAATGTGGTGTCAAAAAGAGAAATGTTTGAAAAACAATATTTGAATAAACAATGGGCAAATCTGTATAAATGTCGAGGAGGAAAATAATTTGCATATTAACAAAATTCAAAGAAGTCCAAGTAGAATAAATACAAAAACTACACAGAACATGGTTAAACTTGAGAAAAAAAAAGAGAAAATGATTAAAGCAATCAGAAAACAAATACTGAGCCAATACAGCATAACAACATTTAAATAATAGCTGATTTTTTTCTTAAAAGAAATAATGAAGGGAAAAAGAAAGTAGATTAGCATATTGAAAGTGCTCAAAGAAAACTCTTATGTAAGAATCTTTTATCAAATAATGTTGTTTTTGAAGCATGAAGACAAAGTAAGGACAGCCCCATATGAGAGACAAAGAAAAACTGAATTGACATTTTTGTTCACATGTCTCATAATGAATACAAAACACCGTTCTATAGAAGGGAAATAAGTAATTCCATAGAGCAATTACATTTTATATGGACAAAAATTATCATCATTGGAGGTAATTGTATAATCTTAAAGGATTTTAAATGTATTTATTTGGTTTTTTCTTCTCTTAATTGATCATAAAATTATTGACACAATTGGGAAATACAAGCAAATCCACACTTAGAAAATTTTTAACTATAAACCCTACATTCAAAAGGAAAAATTTAAATTAATTTTGTAATTTTCTTCTTTCAAGAACTGTGAAAAAGTATTAAAGAAAGCATACAGCAATAAAAATTGATAACTGATTTAAGAAACAAATGAACACTATGTAAGAAGGTCTGTTCTTATTTTCAAACCCTAATTTTCAGGCGCATACACAAAAATATATCACTGTTTCCTCATATTCCTACATTAAAATGTATAGCAAATTTTACATAGTCAGATTTTGTCATTAAATGTTGATATACAGCAAAGTCTGCTATTCTATAGTTTCCTTGACTTTTTTTTTATCATTCCATCACCTACTTACAATTTGTCATAGTCTTCTACTCTGGCAAATATATTAAAATAATACAGGTGGCTGACTGTCAAATACCAGAAAAATATTTCATGTTGTGGCTATAAGTTCAAACCAAAGGAACAATGAACTTAGCATTTAATGAGTTTCTACTTCTTTATAAATTGAAAGCAGCTCCTTGCCTTTGGGTGTATAATTGAGCTTAGGGTAAGCACTTTTATCACTTATCTGTATCCCCAGCCTTATTTATACTTTTTATTTTGAAATTGGATCTCATTAAATTTCTCAGGCTGCCCTTAAATCACTCTTTACCTCCAACTGGCTTTGAGCTTTGATTATCTTGCCTCAGCCTACTGTGTAGCTAGAATTATGTTATATGCTTTTAACATTTGAAAGTCTTAGTGTTTTATTATTATGTGATGGCAGAAATAAAGGTTTCTTTAAGGCTCCTTTGGAGAGGACATTAATCCTATTTATAAGACATCCAATTTCATGAGTTAAATACAACATGAGGCCAAACTGGCTAATAACCATTACATTTGTAGGAAAGTTTAAATACATGAATTTGGGGATACAAAACCAGTTTAGAAAACCATAATCCATACATGTGTTTAAATACATTTTAATATACATTATCATGATTTTCTACTTATTTTGTTGCTATGGGATTTGAATATATTGTTTTGAGAATTTTGTTCATTATATGGATCTTGATCATATTATGTTCTCTTCCCTAACTCCCTCCAAATCCTCTCCAACATGTTTTCCATATTTAGTGATTTAATGAGAGGTTGAGGAAATGTATATAGTTGTCCTTGTGAATTTAAGGACATCACATGACCAATTATATATTATGTAACTACAATACCAACTTCATGAGAGTAAATAATTCTTATTTTAAGTAAGAACATACCTTTGGTTTGTGACCTGGTTGTACTAGCAAGCAGGATGTGTTGAATTCAAATATATCAGTAAGTGAGGGTCATATTTACTGAATTTTGAATTTGGTTGTATTAAAATGTGTGTGATGAAGAATGTATTCAATTTTATTTGCTTTGAAATTTTTGATATATCGATTTTACCTTTGAAAGTAACATATTCTGAATTAAGGCATTATAAGTAAGCTGAGACCATGCCGCTGTTGGTAAAGTACCTGCCTTTCAAAAGAAAGAATCTATGGTGTGATCCCCAATGCCCATGTTTAAAATCAGGTGTGATCAAATGTGTTATGGGGGTCTTATGAAGTAAGTTGGACATAATCAAGATACTATGAATGCAGGTAAATCTTTTCAAAAAAATAAATAAAAACATTATTTTTAAAATGCCACTGTGATGGAGCACATGTGTAGTTCAAGTTCTGGGCAGGCAGATATAGGCAAAGTTCTGAAGCTCGCTAGCAAGTCCCAGGAGAGAGAAACTGAATCAAAGAAACATGTGGATAATTCCTGTAGACTGAGACTTGAGGTTGTCCTAGCAGCTACATCTCACACAATCATGTGAACATGCATCTTCTTAACATGTGTAGATGTACACATATATAAAATTATAAAAACAAAAATGCTACTGTAGAGCTAGATTTTTGGTGTTAAAATAAATATATTCATACTTTTGTGTAAATGTGTCATAGCATATTTTAACAAAAACTAAATTTAAACAAGAACAAATACATTTACTTTTGACACTCAAATTATCTATCTGAAGTTTGAATGGTCAAAAGACTTTCAGAGAACAGGTATAATATTCCTGTATTTCTAGTTCCAGACATACAGATTAATTACAGAGACTAAGGATATGATTTCCCCTGCTCTAAAAATTATTCACCAAAATGTAAATCTGTGTTTGAAATGTTAAGAAGATGGAATACTCACACTATTTATCATTAGGGTTCACATTTCGTGAATAATCAGTTTCACTTCCAATTCTGCCTCAAACTGAAATGACCTACATTTGGCATTTGCTTAATTCATTTAACTTTACTTGTCTGAATTTCTGATTTTTGCTATATATAAAATGTAATAGTTTGGCTCATTAACTAAAAGATACTTTGGAATGTTGGCCAAGATACCCATATGGAAAATGTTTTAGAAAATAAATTATTTTAAGTTGGACAATTTAGAAACTGTATTATATATACATAGTAGTGTGGGGGGGGAGGGGTGATTTCAGAGAGAGACTTAATATTGGAAAGGGTATGCTTCCATTATCACACTTCTTGTTGAACTGAAGTGTGAGAAACAAAATTCAACCAAAATAATCTAGTCATTACTGGAAGAAGATGTCTAATAAAAATATTATATCTTATTCTCAACACTACCTTTATCACTGAAGATAGGATCTCCAGGCCAGAAATGTAGAATTACATGGATAATCAATCAATGTTCTAAAGATGGGAAGAGAGTTGAGTTCTTTCTATAGTCAAAATTTGCTAGGTAGGACTAGATCGCAGCTTTGCCTTGGTTTTTCATTTATACTTAACATTTCCTTCATCTTTAAGATAGGAATAATTACTAATTTGCACATAAACTATTGTGGGTAATATATGAACTATTGCTCTAAACCTTGCCCTGTTCTTCAAAATCAGGGCTTCCAATGCTGTTCCCTAAATTACCTTCTGTGAGTGACCAGATCTTAGGAAGCTTGGAAAAGCCCAGTGTTGCTATACTCATAAGAAAGGTGCTGCGGGATATTATTTTTACAGGACGGAAAATTTTACTTTAACTCTCAGCAATTAACCAAATAGACAAAATTTAAATTCTTTTTCCTTGGAATAATTTCAAACCTTCTGCCATCTTAGTGATTCTAGCTTTTTGCATCGTGTTTGTTCTGTGACTCTCAGATAATTGTGTAACTCTAATTGTTACCTCAGACCATGCTGGCTTAAAAATATACACTTACATGCTAGTTTAGATTTTGTAACTAGACCTTCACTTTGTTATTTTCCAACTTGCTGATGCTCTGGTTTCCTGAAGACATATCTTTCAGTTCGATTTTCAGCATTCCCTCATTCCTCTGCCCATCTTTCTGCTAGTGGAATTAACTTATACTTAGCTGAACTTCAATCTTTCTTATGGAGTATAATTACATATGGATGTAATTTTATTTGTTGCTTTTTATTAATAGTCATTCCCACACATGGTTCCTAAATCAGGATGTCTGCCAGATATCACATGTAGAAATGTCTTTGTGTGCTGAAGGCCTTGGCAGGGAAGATGGCAGGCAGGAAGGCGGGAGAACAGAAGCTGGAGAAGCTGCAGCAAGCCAGAGCAGCCAGAAGACCTGAAGAAGAAACAAAAAAAACCTGTGAAAACTGTTTCTTGCAGTAATGACGGGGAAAATTCCAGTTGCAGCGCTGAAAAGCGATCAGCTGACAGAGAAGGTGTGAACCTCCCAACAAAGCCTACAAAGATCTCCAAGGGTGGATTTGCCATAGGTAGTCAGACAACAAAGAAAGAGCATCAGCCATATCCATCATACTTGAATCAAGTAAGCCTAAGGAAATGGTTCCAACCCTTGCTCCAAAACCCTTTAAGTAGCAGCAGGTCTCAATGAAGACAAAGATAGTGAACCAGAAGCAATGCCTCCAGAAACTACCATGAAGATTAAATATATTGAAAGAGACATACCAACATTAGCTGGACAAAACTTCTTTAATAAAGGAAAGCATGGCTTTTCTGATAATCAGAAACTGAGGGAGCAAAATATAAAGTCTCATCTTGGAAATGTACATGACCAAGACAATTAAATGAAGTGTTTTGAGATTGGGTATGGGTGGGTGCAGTTAGAAGGAACCTTTTGTAAAGAATGGTGCAAGACTAGCTTTGGAGCTGGTTTTTCTTTTTCCGTTTTTCTTTCTTTGTCTTTTCCTATTTTTAAATATTGAGTGGTACACTAATAAGTGATAGTTGGAAATTAGAGGTAATTTTTATTTTATACACAGATTTCAAGACATTTGCTAATTTTGTTGTTTCTTGTGATTAGTTTTCAAAGGTTACAGATAGTAAAGAAATCAGAAGTAGTACCTTTCTAAGAATTGCATATTTTTTTTAGACACAACTATTAGCACATTAAGAGGGAAGCCAAAAGTTACTGTCTACTTAAAACTGTGAGCAGTTCCTTCCCTGATCCGACTCCCTTACTGCCTCAACTGTCTGCTTTCTCACGGGCAGCCTTGTAGAGAGGGAGTATTGGATTGAGAAGACAGTGTTACTGGACTATCTACTGAAAGTAAATTTAGGTAAAAGTAAAATAAAACTTTTCCTATGGGCATTTCATTTTGTTTAAGGTTATCATATACTAGTATTGCATCGCTATCAGTGGGTATAGGTGTTTTTCTCATTTAAAACAATTTTCTTTTGTCAAAAGTTCTTGTGTGAAGTATTATTAAAAATAGACAAATTCAATTTCATGGAGGTTGTCTCCATTCAGAAGTCTTCAAAGAATACTGTTTGATACCAAAGTAAATCAGTATTTTCAATGTGGTTCTCTCTTTATCTTTTTCATTTTTTGTTCATATAAGCATTTCCACCAGAACGTGAGGCAATCATAAGGAAGCTGTTTCTTTTAAAGTAAAATCCCCCACCAAAAATATAAATGTACATACTGCTTTAATTATTTGGCTGATTTTTATTTTTAAAAGGTTTAAATACCAAAAAAATCTTAACATATATTGTTTGAAGACAGATAAGGCAGTGTACTTTCTGTGATTTTGAAGTATTTAAGTTACTAACGTATTAGATCCTATTTGAATTGAGCTAACAGGTGTATGAGTACAACTCCCTGCTTTTAAGTATATACATGTTGACCAGTGATTTCCAAAGTACACTCTAATGACTGAAATATGACAGAAAATGCTTCTTCAAATACATTTTTATTATGAAGTCTCAACACATATACTCTTAGATTTGTGTATTGCAGGGTGTTTATTATTTTTGTATTACATATGGACTTTTTTAATGTGACAATTAATGCATCTTTAATAGTCACAGGCAAAACAAATGATAAGATTTCCTTGAAAATTTCAATGTTAAATTTGGAGGTAGCTTCTGTGAGTTTCGTTGGTGGTAATTATTCACTAGGCATTTTTTAACATAATAACTTCCAAGAAGCAGCCTTTGGATATTCCTAACATTTTGTTCACTATATTTAGGTTTATTAAGAAGCCTCCAGTAAAACAATGGAAATGACATTTACTTACATTTACATGACTTAAGTATATCAAGTTCTTACATGACTTAAGTATATCAAGATACATAAATTTAACTTTTATGTAGGCAAACTGTCCATTTGTCCATTTTACTGGTTCTTGAAATAACATCTCTTCTACATATTCTTCACTTGACTCAAATGACAAATTAAACTGAGGTCAAGATGAGGCAAGAGAGACGACTGAGCTGATTTTCTTTACTAAAACTACAATAAATTTCGTTAAACTTGGAAAAAAAAGAAATGCCTTCGTGTAGTTAATATTTGTTTGTTCATTTGATTTGTTAATGTTTGAATATAATTTGCCACATACAAATAATGCACCATAATGGAATCACTGTGATTGAAATCTCAAGACTGCATATTGAAGCATATCCCCTAGTGTCTTTCATACCACCAGTCTAGCGTCATGTACTCACTTATTTTGGAGTAAACCAACATAAGTAACATTTCTAATACTGTTTTATAATAGGATGAAGAGAGTAACAACACGAGAAAGGAAATTCTCAGCTCTGAATTCTGATCATTATATATAGTGTATACTTTGTTACAGCAGGTTCTTCCTGCCTGCTGCAGCGGGTCCTGCCGTCATGGTCCCACCACCACGTATGCCCCAAATAACATTCAGAGACTCTGTATATGATACAATCCTGTTGGCCAATTACCATTACTGTTTATGGGCTAGCTCTGTCTTAATTATTAACCCATTTCTACTTATCTAAATATTTCCACGTGGTCGTCTTATCCGGGAGCCGCAGCCTGCATCTTCCTTCCTCCCCGGGCTACATCTGGACCCCTCCCTACTACTTCCTCTTTCCTCCTCCTGGTCTCCTATCCCCGCCTATCTTGTTTCCTATTGGCCACAGAGCTTTATTAACCAGTATGAGAAACATATAAGCAGAATAACATCTACCATCATCTCCTCTTTTTTGTCTAAAGTAAAAGAAGGGGTTTAACCTTAACACAGCAAAATATAACATACAATAGTTATCAAATAAGAATCACAGTTAACAATATTTAGTCCATAAACATTTTGTAAGAATTAAAGAAAATATCATCTATCATATCTTTGTGAGTCTAAAGTCCTATATGTAACTTATCTTTAATGCTAACTAAGGAAAACTGTAACCATAACTATCTGTCTTCAACTCCGTCAAAGACCACAGAAGGACAATATATAAACTCTAGAAATGACAGAGACAATGCATTGCCTGGTCAGTCACCCAAAGTTCTTCTGTAATGTTCCATCTTCAGCCCATAGGCCATAGTGTGTCTCCAGACTCCTCAACAAAGCAGGAAACTTTAAACTGTCCACCTGTAATGGCAGTTTGTCAGTCATCTTTCTTTGTGTCCTGTAGACTGTCTGGCAGGCAGCCTCTTCCATGAAGCAGGAATCCTGTAGCAATGTCCATCTTGCATCAGCAGCTACCTTTTTGTGCGTCCTGCATGTCCAGTTTCTACAGCATAAAGTCAAACAGTTCAGAAAAGCAGTACCTTGCCCAAATGGCTAGTCTTGCCATATTAGAAGCAAACTCCATAACGCATTTCTTCAATGTCCATCTTTCTTTCTGATGTAGGTGGTGATACCAGGAACAGTTGTGCCTCACTGTCAAGAAAATCCCTAAACCATTTTAAATGCCATATTCTGTAGGTCTTAGAAAGGTTTGAAGAATGCCTATTCATCTCGAATACATCTCTGCATATCTAGAAATACTAACTAACTTAACTCCAAGTATTGACTATCATAGGTAACTCTTTAATCTATACTAAATTATACATTTTCCAATGAGCTATATAAACATAATACCTAAACAAGAGGAGAAATATACATATCACAAAATTAACGTTAAATTATATCAATAAAAGAAAATCCATTTCAAAGCAAAGTATTCATATCTATACCATAATTCCCTTTTTACCTTTTAAAGGATTGCTTGTGGTCATTAACCATTTATAAACAACCCCGTTTAAATGAAAACAAACATTTATAAACAATATTTGGGAATTTGGGCGTTGTTCTTTCCAAACTACTTCCTGCTGGAAGAGGGCTCTGTCATGGGGATCCAAAGAAGATGCACAAATCTTGGCAGTAGTCTGCAAGGCTTTGTCTCAATTGCTTTGAATGTTGGACCACCTGGGGAGCTGTTTCAGGGGGTCTGGCTTGATCAAACCATATAAGTCTGGAAAGAATCCATAGCTTTTCTTTTTCTGTGGAAACAAAAATATTAATCCTTTTCCCCAGTAACTTGTCCTTAGGCTTAAATTTTTGAGTCAAAGCATTTTTAAAATATATAAATTGAATTAATCCAGCAGCATTTCTTTTGTCAGTTGTTATTTTCTCAGCAATCAACAGACAACAGAAGCGCGTATAGTATCCAAAATTTCTCTGTTTTCCATTTTACATGGCTTTTTTATTACTCTATTTATTCTACTTCTATTTTTATATATTTTGAGACAGGGTTTCTCTGTGTAACTTTTATCTGCCCTGGAATTCACTGCTTACCAGGTTTGCCCTGAAATCACAGAGATCTGCTTGCCTCTGTCTGCCGAGTGCTGGGATTAATGGCGTGAGCCACCACAGCCACCCATTTTTTTTCTTTTTTCTTTTTTAAACCATTGTATCATGTTTCTTTTTCTCTCCCAAGCCAGTGTGTTTTTTAAAACACAGTGTAAACCTTCATTGCAGCTCTATACACACCATTGAATTGTTAGCAGAGCTCTTTTTAAAATCAAGACGCTTTTTTGCTGCTTATGCTAATTTTGGAAACCTCCCTTAAAGGAGCCGTGCAAATCTCTGTCTACAGCAAAACAAATCCAACCAAGAAAATGCTGCTACCAAGAAGTCTTTTTAGTCTCTGTTCCCTTGTTTCTAAAAACTATTTTTTAAGCTTTTGTTAAGTTTAAAGTGAAAGTTCTCAATCCCGCTTCTGACACCATTATGTTATGGCAGGTTGTTCCCGCCGGCTGCAGCGGGTCCTGCTGCCATGGTCCCACCACCATGTGTGCCCCAAATAACATTCAGAGACTCTGTATATGATGCATATATGATGCAATCCTGTTGGCCAATTACCATTACTGTTTATGGTCTAGCTCTGTCTTAATTATTAACCCATTTCTACTTATCTAAGTATTTCCACGTGGTCGTCTTATCCGGGAGCCGCAGCCGGCATTTTCCTTCCTCCCCGTTCTACATCTCGACCCCCCCTACTACTTCCTCTTTCCTTCTTATCTCCTATCCCCACCTATCTTGTTTCCTATTGGCCACAGAGTTTTATTAACCAGTATGAGAAACATATATACAGAATAACATCTCCCATCAATACTTTAGCTGATTTCTTTTGAAAATATCAGAATAAAAATAAATGAGCTAATCAATGCAGTGTTTGTGCAATTGTAGAGGGGCAACAATAAGTTAACACACAAGGGGATGACTGCCAAGTGGTTATATAACATGTGCATTTGTTGTGAAATTTTCAGGACCTCATTAACTAAAGGAGCTAGAGCTTTTCACACCTCAGCTTCATTTAAAAATCTCAGAAACCTACTATCACTTAGCATTCTAACAAAAAATAAGACATGTATTTAACCCAGTAACCCAGAGAGAAATGAAGTGTTCACACTTCACATCAGTTCCATTGTGGTTAACATATAGTTACTTAGGCATATGATTTTATTATCAGAATTTTGAGTTTGATTTTTGTGGGAGTTCTTTGGGGCTAGCAAAACTTCATAAAATTATTTGGGTGATCAAAAAGTATGCATAATGGGCTGGAGAGATGGCTCAGAAGTTTAGAGCACTGACTGCTCTTCCAGAGGTCCTGAGTTCAATTCCCAGCAACCACATGGTGGCTCACAACCATCTGTAATGAGATCTGGTGCCCTCTTCTGGCACGGAGAACACTGTATATATAATAAATAAAAGAATAAATCTTTAAAATAAGTATGCATGATATCTAAAATGAAACTTAGATACGAGTCATGTCATAACTACTGTAATTGTACTACACAATTATTTAAACCTGCACACATCTTCTAAACTATATCAAGTTGGGCTGATAGCTGGTGTGACATCAGCATCATCTCTATTTTATTTAACCACATTAAGAAATGACAGCATAGATTTAAAATCTTATTAACAACATTACAGTTAGTTTCACAGGCCTCATGATCAGTGTCAACTGTATTGAGTGTATAAACAATGAACCTGATTTAAATAATATAATTTTAGGACTCTTAAGATGGATCAATGGGTAAGACATTTGCAATGCCAGCATGAAGACTTAAGTTTGGAACCTTAGCACCCATATAAAAACTCACAGAGGTAAAGGTGCATCAAGAAACAGATTTTTGGAGGCCTTTGCCCATTCATGTAACCATATCGGTGAGCTTCAGGTTAAATGAGAGGCCATGGTTCAAAATATAGTGGAATGTTGCTCAAGAAGAAAACATATATCTACTTGTGGCATCCACCAGAACATGCTGAAGAAAGCATACCTGCACAGATGCATTTGTGCACATGCATTAAATACACCACACAATTTAATAAAAACAATTTAATAAAGCTTTAGCTGAAACCTATTGTTTTTAAGCTAAATAATGAGTTTAGTTTTTATTTGTTGCCACATGAGAAAACAGAATTTTCCATCAGAAGTCTTTTAAATACAGTTATATGTGTTTTCCTTCAATAGGTTTTAGTTATTACTTTTTTCCACATATTATCTGCTTTCTATATCTGTTAGCAGTGTAATAAGATCAAAAGGGTCCATCTTTCTCAGCACACAGTTAGTGTTCTGTTCTGTTTATATAAATATATTTGTATTAGGCTAAGCAAGATGTCAAGTATAAACACCATTTCTTCCTATTTTTTATTATTAAATATTTTTTCTTATTTCATATATCAATTCCAGTTTCCACTCCCTCCCATCTTCCCATGCTCCCCACTGACACCCCATCCCATCCTGTATACACTCCCCAGGGAGGATGAGGCCTTCCTCAATGGATCATCAAAATGTTTCAAGTCACTTAGGATAGAACCTAGGCCCTCACCCTTGACTCTAAGCTAAGAGAGTATCCCTCCATTGGGAATGAGTTCCCAAAATCTACACATGCACTAAAGATACATCCTGCCTCCACTACCAAGTTTCCCATAGACTGCCTAGGCCTCCTAACTGATTCCCACTTTCAGGAAATGTATGTTGGTCCTTTGCTGGGTTTCCAGCAGGTCAGCTATTTCTGTGGGTTTCTACAGCAAGATTTATACCCATTTGCTCATCACTTCTCCATCTCTGCAACGGGATTCCAGAAGTTTGGCTCTGTGTTTGGCTGTGAGTGTCTGCTTCTGCTTCTATCTGCTACTGGACAAAGGCTCTAGGATGGCATATATGGTAGCGATCAATGTCATTATCAGGGAAGGGCATTTAAGTTAGTCTCTCCACTAATGCTTAGATTGTTAGTTAGGGTCATCCTAGTAGAACTCTGGATATTTCCTAGTGCCAGATTTCTCTTTAAACCTATAATGGCTCCCTCTATTATGGCATCTCTTTTCTTGCTTTACTCTATTCTCCCCCCAACTCAATTTCCTTTCTCTTCAGAATTATTAAATTGACATCTCCAAATGGTACATGAATTTTTGACAATATCCTCTACAAATGATTGTTCCAAACACACTCTTAACATATCTTTCTGGTGCTGCATACTCATAAGAATCATTTTCAACATCATGAGGATAAAGGTGGAGTAGCTTCATAGATTAGATAACATATAAATGATCATTGAATAACTAGTTTTCATCACATCTGTGTTGTGTGTATGTGTATTTGCTTGCATGTGTATATGTGTGATTTCAACACTTTGCTTTTATTTTCTAAACCACCACTTAAGTTCATTTAAAACATTACAACCATCATATCCAGTTTTTAACCCTGTATGGGATCATAAGGCATAGTTTAAGGCACTAGACTCTGAACTGATCATGCAAAATGAGATTGCTTTCTAATTTAAATACATTTTCCCTCATTTGGTCTCATGTTCCAAATCTCAAGTTCTCAAGTCCAGTGTCACAGTTCTATGTTTGATAATTTTTACCTGCTTCTGCAAACTCAAGGTGCTGAAGTAAGCACACTTAAATGTTCTTTCTCCAAATTATCCCTTTGTTATGTCTATACAGGATAATGTAGATTATCCTCAAGACAAGAACTAATAGTAAGGAGAGATGAAGAAAAGAATTATGCTCAATTTTACACTTAAGTACTTCAAGATAGTCTTTCTTTTTCAATGACTACTCAAAGCATAGATATCCTAAAAACCAAGTGTAGGTAAAATACAATGGGAAATATATTCTGGTATTTTTTAAACTATTCTTCTTACAAGTATGCTTAATATCATATGCATTGAAAAGGGGGATAGTGATACCATTCTGCAAGAATGTTTCTTATTGAAATAACTGTGTAAATCATTAATGGGCCTCAAATTTATAGGAGACAAGTTATTAGAAAACTGATCATATAAAATTCCTCTCTCTTTCTATATCCATGTACTTGTGTTTATGAATACTCATTGCTGAATTTGTGGATCAGTGTGAGAAAAACAATAATAAGGTAGAAGAAAAAAATCAGTCATGAAAATTGCGAAAAAGTTGTTACAAAAATAATCATGCTCTTGAGTGGGTAAATTTTACTAGGTATATAAGGAAAGATTATCAAAGATCTAGCCATATTATTTTTATATATTTGGAATTATAGATGGACTTGGTAAATTTTTGTATGCATACTGCACAGGATTTATTTGTTGATTATGGAACCATGAAAATCACTGGATAAATGGAAATCCTATCAGATTATAGTTCATTCCTATTTAAAAGGGGCTGTGCATGCTATGCATTCTATGCCACATACTTTGTTTTTTTTTTGTGGAAGGAAGAGATAGTTTAGGACTTTAATCCATAAAATACTTATAATCTCTGTATAAGATAGTTCAAAATTGGTGTGTACTTGGAGGAAAGCAGGAAATTAAAGTATTTTATTATACTTTAGGAAACAGAGTGTGAATAGGAAACCAAATGAGTTGGAGTGATAATTTCTTTACTAACCACTCTTTGACATGTCCTTATATCTTGATTCTTCATATCTTCCCTCAAATCATCTTGATTGGCATTCACATGCACTAGTTTCTGAGGTTGGTTTGTTTGTTTGTTTTTACAACTAGGCAAATCTAATCAGTTTTTTTGCTTACATATGACCTGAACAGCAAACTTGCATTCAGAACAAAAGAAAGATTTGTCTAATCAGATGTCTGATTTAACTACATTCAGTTGACTCCCACCTATTTGGAGGTGAAAAGATAAAACACTTCTTCATCAATGTCAAATGTGAAGACTGTCATGTTTCTAATGACAATCAATTTGCTATCAATCTGAATTAGCAAGCTACATAGGTTGCTCCTTTCTATGTGTTCTACAACTGTTGGACAAAACTCCTTATTATATTTAGGTAGATCCTGATTATCAATATTTCCCATATGAAAGGGCATGTCAGAGTTTTGATTGTACTAAATAATAAATGGTGCTTAATGCTTAATGAATTTAAATTTTATTCTCATCCCTTAACTGAGCACAATCCTTTCTGAGAATGTTGGTTATTTTTAGCAACTTAGCTTCTTTATGCCTGTTACAAGTTACTACTCCAAAAGATGCCAGTGTCCATGTGTTATTCTTAAAGGCTTTGACCTTGCTCATTTAGTTCTCGGCTTATCTAATGGTAATTGTTTAAATTATTACTGTAGCACAGAAAATAAAAGAGCCAGATATAGATATTGAGGTTCAAGCTTCAAACTGAAGATCAGAGAAGCAAAGCAGCCAAGCCAGTAAATCTTGCTTCTACCCAGCTGAAATGGCTTGCAGTTCTGTCCTCACAAATCCTGGGGGGGCAAGCGTTTCTGAATCCCTGTGTCCTTGTCCTTATATTCCTTTCTCTGCCCAGTCATGTCCACCTACTTCCACCTCTCTAGTGCTGGGATTAAGGGCCTGCAATATCAACTGCTTAGATAACCTTTATGTGAGCTGTTTCTTTTAGGACTGTATCAATTCTTTCATTTAGTGTAGCCTTGAACTAACAGAGATCCATCTACCTCTTAATCCTGAGTCCTGGGATTAAAGGTGTATACTACCACTTCCTGATATCTATAGCATGGGGCTGGTTTTGCTTTATGAAACCTCAGGCAAGATTCATGAAATTTTAAATAATCTATCACCACAATTACTCAATTATTTTATTTATGATAGGACATAGATGTGATCCTAAAAAAAAATCTGTAGCTCTTAAACCCAAATGTCAACGTATATAAAGAAAGAGAATGTTATATAATACCAACATTGCAAAGAATAATGTAGTTTGTATTCTTGGGGATTCATCTAGAAATCTGAGAAAAGATATTTTTGTTATCGAATATCTTCATTCTTTTCCATCTGCCCTATGTTTTATGATTTTTTTATCTTGCTTCGTATTTTTATCTCTGTCTTTTCCCATCAAATATTTCAGGTATACTTTAATAAACAAAGTGTCACAAACATGTCTGCCATGCACTCAGTCTCTTGAATGTCATTATTCATGTAAACAAAAATAATTTATTCTCTTTTAAGGTTTTTAACATTTTAAGATATAACATTTCCCCATACATTGAGTTTGTGATGGTAATTATTATAATTTGCAATGAGCACTGGAAAGATCTACAATGAGAGGGATTGTGGGAACCTTGAAGTATTCTAGGAAGCATAGTAGCTTACTAAATAATTCTTTGAAGTACTCAACAAATATTTGTTGAATCATAAGTATTGCAGTGCTTACAGCTGATTTAACAGATGACAAAATGCCACACTAAAACATACTGAGAGAGTCCATTATCTTGATGCTCAATGAGAGACCTCAGTTCTCAAAGCATTACTTACTCTTTATGGACTTTTTACTTAAATACATTAAAGGAAGCAATAAGTCAGCAAATTCTGTATTATACAAAGAGGATTTGAATGCGAGAATAGAACTGTTTAAGCTATCCTAATGTACATCCTAGATGAAAGGCTAAGCAATCCTTGGAAGAAAAGAAGTTTTGAAAAAGTAAGATCAAATAATCCTAAAGGTCTAGTGTCTGTAGAAACCAGCTGAATGGATGATAATGAAGGTGCATTCACTGTGTGTTTGTTGCGCACTGTGAAGTTTTAAATACTTGATTTAATTTCATTCTCTTAAACCTCATTTAAAATACTTTTATGAAGAAATAGATTTGGTTTTCATCATCAGTGTGGACAGAGAATTTGGAATCAGGTCATGGATGTTCAGAATTCAAGTCCAGTCAGTCTTCTCAGCAGCAGTTCTTTTTACATTGCTTCAAGGTTATAACTGGCTTTTTATTTCATAGTGGTTGAATGGTTCAAAGTTCCAATCTTTTACATCTTTTGAAGAAATAGTTTGATTTTAATGTTGCAGATATTTGTAGTTTTCCAATAAGGCTCCCTATGTTATGTTTCAAAACTATAGAATATTAAAAGATTCTGCCAAATGAGTTCTATAATGTTTGGAAGCAATGTTCTGTATTGCTGTGATGTTGGCATAATTTTATACTCAAGATTTCTTAGTAAAATGACTAGCACATATATGTCTAACATTATCTTAGGACTTGTTTTTGTTCCAATCACTTTGCCAAGAGCTGTGAGTGCATGAAGGTAAGTAAGAGATAGCCCTCCCCCTAGTTTATTTAGAATTTAATCTATGAGGCATAAAAGTAAAAACTTCTAATATTTCACAAATAACAGGCAATGTAAAATATGGTTTTCAAGATAAATATAAGCACACTAGACTGGAAATACATTAAGCAGTAGATTTTTTTTTTTCAGTGTGGAAAGGTAAAAGGTGAGATAAATTAGTAACACAGGGCAAATGAAATAATACATATTGCTAAAATGCAAACATCACTGTACTAATTATTATATAGTGAAATTAGTCTGGGAGACAAACATTGATAACTGTATAGTAATGTTAGTTCTGAATTAACATAGAGGCTTAAAATCACATTTGGATTTTGATTATTTTTCTGATGTCACCTCATGAAAAAATGTGTATGAGTTCTTTTTTCCTTCAAATTAGTAAATCTGAATTATGAACATCATTTTTTTTAAACATAATCACAGCACTCCAGAGGTATAAAACCCAGAGACATGCCTGAATAGTGTATGTGATGAGAAAAATACAAATAGAAAATGTAGAAAATTTAAATTGCAGTCATTAAAATAATTGAGATTCTATTTCTGTTTATCTAAATATAAGACAAAGAATCACTCTGGGTTGAGACATGAAGTGCTTTAGTAAATAAAATGAATGTTGGGTCTAGAATGTTTTCTGTACAAAAAGATAATTTATGTAGCTTATTTATAGAATATTATCAGACTTTACCATTTAGTGGCAATGCTTTCTTTTCTTGAAAAGGAAGATATGCTTAGGTATTTATATCTTCTCTGAAACTGCTTCTTTCCACTGTGGTAGCCTTTCCCTACTCTGCACATTACAAAGAATATTGATTCATCTTCTCAGTTCAAAGAACCCATCTTACAATAGATACTGAAACTTTGCAAGCACTGCATAACAAAAATGACAGTCATTATACCTGCTAAAAGCTATTGAATTTAAGCCATGAAAATGAGTTTGAATAGCCGAAGACTGCACAAACCTCTCTTTGTTTTCTTTCTTTAAAGTGATATTCAAAAATTTAGCTATGTATATTTTGGGTAGTGATTATTAAATTGGAGAAATATTTCAACTATTCACTAAACAACTTTAGCATGTAATAGATGACCAATAAATAGTTTTGGACTAAATGGAGTTAAGGGGAGGGAAATATACCATGATTATCTTCATGGGTAATAGCTTATAAAAATGGTTATTCTCAGAATATGTAACCACTTCATAAATCAATCTGCATTAACATTTTATAACCATATCATTAAATATGAATGTGTACATCAAAGACTTTATCTATTTCCAATAGAAAAGATACCTGGGACAAGAGTAAGTCTTCAGCTTTATCAATGTTGCCAAATTCACTAATTCATCTTCTTGATAATTCATTTAAACACTCATATTTTGAGCTCAGAGCACTGAGATATTAGGAAAATGGATACCAATATCCCACATCTACTACTGTAAATAAAATTCAGCTTGCATGATGAACCACAATTAACAATATGATTTCAGTATATCCTATATGCCAGAGTACCATGGATCCAATTATTTGGATTGTGAAAAGACAGGAAAGGAGTGCCTATACTATGTTTAACTGAAGGGAACACTTTAGGAAAATCATACTTTAAAAGTAACCTGTGAGTTTCTAGAAAAGTCTTCAGTTATTAACATGTCATAGCTTCTCACCAATTCTTCTTGCCACTCTGTTTTCACCCCCCTGTGTTTGTTTTAACATTCTGATGAAAAAACATCAAATCATCCATATCATTGTGTTGGATAACTTGCTTTGGAATATATCTTTAGCTAGTCAATGATAGGTTATATTTGTTTATGCTGCATTTGTTTAACTATATAAAAATGTGTTGCATTTGCATTAATTAAATATAATTAATTGGGCTCAGAGAGGCAAGGTGTAGCATGCCTACCTTGACCAGCAAGGAAGACACAACTCTGGGAAGATCTTCTTCATGCAGTTTATTCAGGGTCATTGAACAAACTTTTGCCCCCGGGGGAAATGCCTGCAAAGTCTTAAATACCCCTGTGCCTACCAACCCCAGTGAGCCACTTGAACCCTGCAAATAGGCTACTCAGATGCAGAAGCAAACAGGCTGAACAGCCTTAACCAAATAAGGACTTGTTTACACCAGAGAGCCCTCATCAATGGGAATGGGGAAGGCGGAAGCCAGCACCATCTTTAAGGCACTGCATTTTGCAGCTCTCTACAGCAGGGTTATCAACTAGTTGACAGGAAGTAGCAGAGAGCCACACGGCCTACATTGTTTAGTTAGGGTAGTGCATGTGGAAGAGGAGAGGCTTCAGGGATTCCAACAAAGAGAGAAAGTTAGCCAGTTGCTACTCTAACTCTCTGAGCTTCTAGGTTTTCTCTCTAGCCTTTGAATCTGCAGCTTTATTAGAATGATAGGGATTTAGTTAAAGCTGTCTTTAAAATCAACAACAGAGACCTTGTCTGGGGGAACAGAATTTCCTGCAGACTCCGCATCCTGAAGGCATGCATTTCACATCAGACATGGCAAGTTCAAGAAAGAAACATTGAAATTGGGTAAGATGTTTTGGCAAATCAGAACAAAATGTGCATTGCATCATGAAGTTCTAAAATTATCTCATTTCATTCAGTGTCCCTATAGTTTTAATGGACACAGCTTTCACTAACACTCTTGGAGATTATAAGAGCTGCAGATATTCTAGCCTGGATTTTTATAGAAGTAGTTTGTATGTGTGTATGTAGAAGTGAACTGTACCTTCATGGATTCACTTGGGATGGTCCCTGCAGTTCATTCTCCTTATTGCCTTCCTCAGTTCATTTCTCTGTTCCAAAAACATACTATGGAATATTTTGATATCCAAGCTGAAAGGAACACACACATATGGAGCTTTGCTCAGTACAGTATTAATCATGTTGGTACCAACTAGTTTCTCAACTGAGAAACCAGTCTCTGATATAGCAGAGAAACTCAGCCTTAGAGTGAGGAGGAAATCCTGCAGTGTGAAATAGTTACAGCACTTGTAAATCATTTTAACAGTTGTAACTCTTTTTTGTCCCCATGATAGAACACTCTGGATTTATGACAGGAGGAGTGGCTCCTTATTGAATTTTGTTATTCCTTTATGGTCTTAGACAATTGCTCCTGTCTTCAAAATAGGCAAGATACTAATATTCGCAACTTTATGTTGGCTAGAAGTTGCTTTATGCTTCTTTTTAGCTGCTGGTCCACATTAATGTAGTCACCAAATGGTTTCTCTTTAACAGTATTTCTCCAATCTGTACAAAAGTCCTTAAAGGCTGCTTCCCTTTTAAGTAATGGCATTGTCTTTAAGCTTTCTCCTTTTAGTTACACTTTACAAGAGGTGTTTAAAATGACATATCTTTAACACTTTGCTTACAAATTTCCTCAAACAAATGTATAACTTCAAGAATGATAAGATCCCCTTCAACAAAATGCTAGTACAAAAACAAAATTCATGGTACTTATAATAAAAACCTTATTCTTTATTGTCCAATAATTTATTCCTTATTTTGATCTGATATTTATTTCATAAGATGGCCAAAATATTTGTTGCCTACAGGATTACTATCTCTTTTGTTATTCTAGGAGATTAAAGCTTCTCTTTGCTTTTGTCCTTCTGAGTCCTCACTATAATAATTCTTTGTTGTCAGTTTATGGGTTTGGGGAGATGAGTTGGTGGTTAAGACCACTGTCTGCTCATCCAGAGGTATTTTGAGTTCAATTCCTAACACACAAGAAGTAGCTCACAAATTTTGATACCTGTAGTCTCATGCAGACAAAACATTCATATACATAAAACACATAAATAAATCTTTAAAACAAAGTCAGTTCATAGAAAATTAGCATTTTTGAGGTACACACTTAAAAATTATTGTGTTTTATTACAAATTACCCAATTTCAATTTTGCTCTAAAATTTATGTGTCAAAGGAGCATGTCAATATTTAGTTATTAATTTTCTTTTTAATCAGTTAAAGCTGCATTCATAAACAATATGAATTGCTTACTGTGTTATTCAAGGTTCTCTAAATGAACAAAATGAAATGAGTACCAAAATTGATTTATTAGATTAGCTTACTAGAGGTATTTAGGGTTGTCTATAAATGGATGTCTCATATCACACTGAAGAATTTGAGACATATATAATAACAGTTGTTATATATTTTATTACTATCCTTATTATTTATATCAACACCTACTTATATTTGTTGGTGTGATCTATGAGTCTCCTACATGTGTCTGATATGAGTTGAAGCATTTTAAAACTAGCCAAAATTATAAACCCTATTATTTTTTAACATAGTCCCAAATATCAGTATCACTCAAAACATGATATTTTTCATTCTTTCTTTGAATGTTTTAATCCTTTTCTTTTCCTGGTATTACTTTCTAATTTTCAGCAACTGATTCAATACTATATTATCAACTAAATGATAATCAAACTATCTATTTGGTTCCTTTTTGCATTCCATTGAATTTTTACTAATTGATTAATTTCATAAGTCTTCAGAAAATTGCACCAGATTTTGTCAGTTTGTAAGTTGCAATGCTGATCTGCATTTCACCTAGGTTGCATGACCCTCTCAGTGATCACTTATTATGATGGCAATGAATATTACAAATTCATGAGAAGTGTAAGAACAATGAAGATTTCAATAATTTGAACAATGAAATAGAGGCTACAAAAGGAAACACAGTCAGAGGGAAAGCTAGAATTAGAAAAGCTGGGTAAACATCCAGGAACTACAGATTCAGACATAGCCAACAGAACACAAGAGATAGAAGAGAGAATCTCAGGCATTCAAGATACACTAGTAGAGATAGATTCATCAACCAAAGAAAATTTTAAGTTCAACAAATCCCTAACACAAAACATCCAGGGAATATGGAATACTGTGAAAAGGCTAAACCTAAAAATAATAGGCATAAAAGAAGGTGAAGAAAACCAACTCAAATGTGGAAAAAAATTATTCAACAAAATCATAGAAGAAAACGTTACCAACTTAAAGAATGAAATACCAGTGAAAGTACAAGAAGCTTACAGAACACCAACTAGAGTGGCCCACAAAAGAAAGTTCCATTGAGACATAATCAAATCACCAAATATACCGAAAACAGAAAAAATATTAAGAGCAAAAAATCCAAGTAACATATAAAGGCAAATCTATCAGAATTAGACACCTGACTTGTCCATGGAAACTTGGAAAGCCAGAAGGTCCTAGATAGGTGTTCTACAAACACTAAGAGACCATGGATGCCAGCCCAGATTAATATATCCAGCAAAGCTTTCAATCACTATAGATTGAGAACCCAAGATATTTCATGACAAAACAAGATTGAAACAATACTTATCAAGTAATCCATCCCTACAGAAAGTTCTGGAAGGAAAATATCAACCCAAGGAAGTCAACTACATCCCAAAACACATAGGCAACAGATAATTCCACTTTAACAACAACCAAAAGAAAAGTGAGGGGAAATATGAACATAATACCACAACAACAACAAATCCAAAACAAACAAGAACTAACAATAAGACTATTATTAATGGTCTTAACTTGCTTATAAGAAGACAAAGGCAAACTGGGTGGATAAGAAGACAGAATCCAATCTTCTGCTGCATACAAGAAACATACCTCAAATTCAAAGGCAGACTCTACTTCAGAGTAAAGGGTTTGGAAAAAGATCTTCCATTCAAATGGACACAAGTAACAAGCTGGTGTACCTATCCTAATATCTAACAAATTAGACTTCAAACTAAAATCAATTGAAAGAGATGATGAAGGATATTTCATATTCCTCACAAGAAAAATCTATCAGAATAAAGTCTCAATTCTGAACAACTATGCCCTGAATACAAAGGCACCATGTTTGTAAAAGAAACATTACTAAAACTCAAATGTCATATAAAACCTCACCCACTAGAACACCCCACTCTCAAAACAGGACAGGACTACCAGACGGAAACTTAACAAAGAAACTAAAGAACTAATAGAAATTATGACACAATTGGGTTTAACAGACCCTTATAGAACATTCCATCCAAACACTAAAGAATATAACTTCTTCTCACCTTCACAGGGAATCTTCTCTAAAATCAACCACATACTCAGCAACATAGAAAATTCAACAGTTATTTTTTAAAAAAATGGAATAAACCTTTTATCTTATCGGACCACCATGCTTTAAAGTTAGAATTCAACAGCAACACAAATGGCAGAAATCTTAAAATCTCATGGAAACTGAACAATTGCACTATTCCTGGTTCAAGGAAGAAATAAGTAAAGAAATTAAAAGACTTCCTAGTATTCATTGAGAACAAAGGCACAGCATAACCAAACTTATGGAACACTTAGAAAGCAATACTAAGAGGAAAAGTCATAGCACTAAGTGCCCACATGATGGTCATATTAGAGAATTAACAGCAAAACTGAAAGATCTAGAATAAAAAGAAACAACTCACCCCAGAGTAGGAGATGGCACAAAAAAATAAAACTTAGGGCAGACATCAATAAAACAGAAACAAAGAAAACAATTCAAAGAATCATAAGAAAAGAGTTGGTTCTGAATATAGGTTAGTTTTATTCATGGAGAAGTCACTTATATAAGAAACCAATGACCCACAAGTTCCTGCTTGTGGGATACATACCCAGGCTACTCTCCATGAACTGACTTGAACCAAGAGAGCACAAACTTGGGTCACAGACCTAGTCATCCCCACTCCTCAAATGGGCATGATCAGTGGAACAGGTATGGGCTGAGTGGATATCTCACTACATGGGTCTAATTCAGTCTCGGTACTTAGATTAGTTTCTGATATCAAATTCATCCTTCTTGCTTTACCTATCATCTAATGTGCTAAAGAAATTTTCTTCTTTTATTTTATTTCTTATTTTACATATTGATCCCAGTTCTCTCACCCTTCCTTCCTTGAATGTCGCCTCTGACCACCCCCCTTCCCATTACCCATCTACTCCCCAGGGTGTGTGAGAGTTTCCTCGAGGGGTCATCAAAATCTGACAAGTCATTTGGAGTAAAACCTAGGCCCTTCTTCACATCTCTAGACTAACGGAGTATACTAAGGGGTTCTGAGTCGGTCCAATGCTGGTTTCCCAGCTATCAATCTGGGGCCCATTAGCTCCCACTTGTTCAGGTGAGCTGTCTCTGTGGGTTTTTGTAGTCTGGTCCTGTCCCCATTTTCTTATCACCCAACTGTGGTTATCTTATAATTTGACAGGAATCAAAACAAAACAAATGACCATCATGTAACATCTGCTTAAAATAAACAGAAAATTAGACTAAGGACATAAAAGTAGAGTGATTATCTAGCATGTGAAAGATTCTGTGTTAGATCCTTCTGTTGGCTAAAAAACAAAGCAAATAAGAAGAAAACAAAATAAAATGGAGAGAGTGTGTGAGAGACACAGAATAAAAAAGTCAAGGAAGTGTCAACACAACAATCACAGCTCCCACCTCAAAGGGCCTAAGGTAGTTTATTCTATGGTCAAATTGGAATGGCCATGACTCAAGAAGACATATTTAGTTTCTAAGATTCTATGTTCCAGCTGGAAGCAGTTTCATAATATTTATAGTAACAGAACAAAAAAAGTCAAGGTCTATAAAGTGATTCATATAAAATTATACACACACACACACACACACACACACACACACACACACACATATATATATATATATATATATATATATATATATACAAATTATTTTTCAAGGGGTGATTTTTTTTTTGTCAGAAATGAGAACATGGATGGCCCTGAAACCTAGAGTAGAACACAACCAGATTGGCCAAAATAAATAAAAAAAATAGATTAACTAATTCTTAATGATATTATGCTATTCTCATAGAGACCAGGAAACCCTGTAGAAGACAGGGAGGAAGGCTTTTAGGAACCAAAGGGGTCCCAGGATACCACGAGTACATTGTCCAACAAAATCAACCAAGTGAGGCTCATGGATCACAGAGAATGAAGCCACAATCACTGAGCCTACATAGGTCTGTGCTAGGTCCTTTGTATATACACTGTTGTGATTTAGCTTGGTATTATTCTGAGACTCCAAACCATGGGAGCAGAGGGTGCATCTGACTCATTCCTACTGGGAGGCCTGCTCTTTCTTGAAGGGAAATAAATGAGGGAGCAACAGCCCTGGAGGAGAGAGGAGATGGGAAAGGGAGAGACATAAAGAAAAATCATTAAGTGCATCTATATAACACGCTAATAAAATCAGTGTAACCCTTGGTTGTCATATGATGACTTAAGCCTTTGTTTGGTAGGAAATCAGGGTTTTGCATAGCAAACATATTCTAGAATGTTTAACTACATTTAGGATGTTAGGGCTGGCTAATATAGATTTAGTTTGGGAATTCTCATTCAGGAAAGAAGGAAGGGAGGAAGGGAGGAAGGGAAGAAGGAGACAAGAAAAAAATAAGGAAGGAAGGGTAAAATATATATGAGGAATATTTATGTGTTACCACAGAGAGGGAAGTAGTTCAATATGAAAAGCTGAGGAAACCAAGAATTCATCCTGGGTGGTATTTCATTTTTTTGATTCATCCAGTGGGAAATTTCAACTCATTAATAGTAAGTAGGGGCTGGAGAGATGGCTCAGCAGTTAAGGGCACTGACTGCTCTTTCAGAGCACCTGGGTTCAATTCCCAGCATCCAAACAGAAGCTGGCTGATGGAAGATGTGACTCTGTATATATGTTTCTCATACTGGTTAATAAAGCCCTGTGGCCAATAGAAAACTAGATAGGCAGGGCTAGGAGACTAGGAGGAGGAAGAGGAAGTAGTAGGGAGGAGTCGAGATGTAGCCCGGGAAGAAGCAGGAAGCCTGCCGCGCGGCTCCCCGATAAGACGACCATGTGGAAATACTTAGATAAGTAGAAATGGGTTAATGATTAAGACAGAGCTAGCCCATTAACAATAATGGTAACTGGCCAACAGGATTGTATCAAATACAGAGTCTCTGAGTGTTATTTGGGGCACACGTGGTTGCAGGACAATGGCGGCAGAACCAGCGGCAGCCGGCGGGGAAACCTGCTGTAACAGCTGGCAATTGTCTGTAGCTCCAAGATCTGACACCCTCACACAGACACGCATGCAGGCAAAACAGCAATGTATGTAATATAAGAATGAATAATTTTTTATGAAAATGCAGCAGGCAGAAGTGTTTACTGAAAACTTTCCACACCCGGGCAAACCTCTGCCCACACAACAATCCAAATAGACCAATTCAAACCAAATTAGAAAAAGCCCACATTTAATGAATACAATGATCCCTGGTGGCCTTCCAGCCCCCCAGAGAGGAGACAGGAAAGACAGACTGGAAAAACCGCTAGTCTGTTCTCTGGGAGGCAATTTAAATACCCTGTGGGTGTGGTCATGAGTATCTCTGGAGGGACTGGGCATCTTTTGGTGGGCTTTTTGAAATGCAGCAGGATTTTGGAAAGAGTTGGTGGAGGCGACTTGGGTGAAACTTCCACCATAACATTTAACAATAGCCTTTGCTTATTTTCTTTGGAGCAACAGAGTTCTTTAAGCCTCTAGATTATCTACTTTTTAGTCTAATTAATTAATTATATTTAATTATGTTAGTTATAATTAGTTAATTTAAGTCAAGAATGAAAACCACTTCATAAGATTATCTGCTCTCATCCAACTGTCATTATTAAATGAAAAACAAAAGAGAAATGAAATAAGGGTTTCATGCTCCTAAGTGTGGGTGGAGAAAAAGGTTTACTGTAAATATAAGGAAGAGCATAGCTAGGGATATCTGGAAGGGTCCAGACTGAACTGAGCCATGAGAAGAAAGGAAGGGAGAGGAACCTAGAGCCAAGAGACCTGTTTAGCCAAAACAGAAATCAGAGAGGCTTGATGAAAGGGCTCAGTCACTGGGCTGGATAGCTTAGGGTAGAAGGCTGGGCATGCCAGCCAGGATGACACTGTGACAGGTAGCTGCAGAGAATCTGTCAGGCAGAGTCCACTTTGATATGTTAAATAGTCACCTCAGTTATCCATATGTCCTGAGTTTGAGACCTAGCAATTATCAATTTTTAAAAGTAGGTGAAACAGAAGTAATGATCATCTACATGCCAAGTATACTGATGCTTTATTTAAAAAATGTACAATCAAATCTTTCAGACAAATCATTGTTCAAGGAGCAAGTCTGTTTTAGAAACATGAACATAATCTGCTGCTCTCCATTGTAGTAGATGATGCCCTACTAAGAATACAGCAGCATATTGTAACTATGGCCCTGGCAGGTCAGGAGACATTGGAAAGGGAAATATGTGTTTCTCTGCCCTTTAGCTGTCAGAGGATTACAGAAGACCTCAAAGAACTAAATATTTCCTCAGAAATCCATGTCAGGGGAAGAAAATAACCCCATTGTCACCCTGAGGAGGAAGTTTCCTCATAGGAAGAGACTTCATACAGATACATTAACATATGTATAGTTCCTGGCTTTTGTTTAATCTCTTTTATAAAATTGCAGTGCTTCTCCAGACAAGAGAAACCAGGAAACTTTTTTCTCTCCAATTTGGCTAAACTTATACACATCCTTATATAAGCTTGTGTTGTGGAATATTCATTTATATGATGTGAAGATATGACAGGATTTTCAGGACAAAAAGAAAATTGAGAAAATAAGGCTAGAGAAGCCAGATGTACATGAAGTGAGTTGTACACACAAAATTGGCAGAGATAAAACTATGTGATAAAACATAGATCAATAACAATGTGAGTTAATTTAAGTTATAAGAGCTAGTTAGGAATAAGCTGAGCTTTAATAATTAATTAAAAATTCTTTGTGTGGATATTTTTGGAGCAGACTTGTAGGACAGAAAAGTCTGCCTACAAAGTTGTTTCCCCATTTGTTTTTGATATGATGAATTAATGAATAGAAGTTTCCTGGTAACAAGTTCTCTTATCTTTTATCTAGAACCTTTTGTCCAGTGAGGCATGTACATATATCCACATAGTTGCATATTTTTGATTGACTATGTATAAGAATGACTAAACATGGAATACTGCACTGCACCAAAGCTATAGAAAGCCACTTGTCCAGGCACACCAGTGTGGGTGGTCCAGGAATCTTCAGGAGAGAGAATAGTTTGACTAACACTTGATACAGACAAAGAGAATTTCTGGAAGATTACTGATAGGGGGCATATGTATAGAGATGTAATGATGAGCAGTTAGTCTTTTATTGCTGATTTTGACACAAGATTCATAATTGGGATTAACTGAAGATTCATAATTGGGATTAACTGAGGCCTCTTGCCTCTCCTGTTACAGGATACTATCCATTTTCCATTAGCTGTTTCATAATCAGTGTGTAAGAAGACATCACTATGAATGCCAAGCCAAAGGACATCAGAATGGAAGGAAAATATGTAAAAGACAAAGTGGCAGGTGAAAGAAAAACACACTAGCAGTGAGGATTCAAATTATATTTCTATACAGTTCTTATTAAACTCTCTTCAAAGTTGTCATTGTGACAGCGGCATGTGTTCAAACACAGCCTCCTTTAAATTGAACTTTCTCTACCTAGTGAACACACTGTTTTCTCCAATGTTATTACAAAGCCTGTGTAGCAGTACTTTTATATTTATAAAAGCCCCAGGTTTTTCATTTGTGCTCCATTTTTTTTTCTGTAGCAGTCCATGACACACATGTAAAAAGCCTGTGCAATAATTCTCCAATGAATTGGACTTAGAGGAGTATTTTTCCATGAAAGTATTACCACATCAAGGGGCTAGAAAAGCTGTTGGAATTCCCTTTGAATCTTAGCAGAACCAATAATTTTCAATATTGGACTTTTCATATACTCGTCTTCAGCTTTTTATCACTGAAAAAAAAGCCAGACCCCTAAAATATAAAAAGGCAAAGTGAAATGGATGCCATACTCTTTCTAGCAGAGGGAACAAAGCTAGAGACCGTGCCTTTGGAATGGACTCTGTGGTGCCTGGGAGCTGCTCTTTGTTTACTGAATGAGAAATGGAACCAATGTGAAGTATCTAGCCCTGCAGCTGTCCTGTTGACAGTTTTGTTGGTTCTATTGCTGTGTGTTTGTCTGGATTTGGCATTGATCACCTCTATACTTTCAGCAGGAACATGACACAAGGAAGAGTCAATAAGGAAGAAAAGGAATAAAAATTAATGGTGTGCTTAGTTCAGTGCTGTCAAAATTCACGTGTAAATTGACATTCTGAAAATGCTTCATTCACAATGAGGTGCAGTCTGGCATCAAGTAAATATAACAAAATAGGTACACACTCCAACAAGTTTTCTACTTCTGAATTTTGGGTTGTCATGAAAATGTGTTAATTTCTGTTAATCACCTAATATCATTGCTATTGCAATTTAACTTTTCTGTGCTTCAGTTCGTATGTTGACATTCTCCTGTGTTTACTTGCCATGTTAATGAAAGGGTGACAATGTACATACTCCATTAAAAGTCTAATATGTAAACACAGTGTAGCCTTTTCTCCTAACAGCCAATGTAGAAGGACAAAACTATATTATGAGACTATATAAGTCTTTAAAAATTGTCTTCTCTGTGTTCCCTTTACCTGTCTTCCAAGCCCCAGCTCCCTCTCCGTTCAGTAGAAGCTAACATCAAATATGCACTTATCATCCATAAGGAGGCCATGTTTAACTTTTATGGAACATAAATGGGTTTCAGTAAACAATACTCTAGCAATACACTAAAATCTTTGTGTATACTGCATAACTATTTACTGTTCTCACCAACGAACAGACACATGCCCGTGCATGCACACACACACGCACGCACGCACGCACGCACGCACGCATGCACATGGATGTGGAGATGGTTAAAGGATTAAAAAAAATATATTCCACCAACCCTATCTCTATCTTTTCAGGTATTTTCAAGTGGCCACATGTCTTTGGTGGAAGAAATACCCACATTAGTCATAAATAGGATTCTATGAAAATCAGTAACTGAGCAATGATGTTACTGCCCCCTTCAGCTGAAGGGTAGCAATAAATAGTATAGGTGACCTTTGGGGAAAAGATAAAGGTAGTTCCTGGAGAATTATGAGAGGTTCCAGGTGAACAGAAACCCCTTAAGATCAGCCTTACTAGTAAACAGAAACCCTCATTTAGGCTTGTTTACATGATAGCAATCCTTCTGCTTACTAGTCCAGAGTTTTATTAAGGACAATGACACCAGAACTGCCATTTTGTGGAAAGAAGTTGGTGTTTTGGTCCTGACACTGAGTAACTGAACTGCCAAGACCAGAACCTCACCCTATGTTTCTTTTCTGGTACTTAGTTAACTGAGATACTTGGAAGGAGAGAAATGTTTCTAGGACTATGATGCCAACATTGGAAGCAAATTTATTTTGTGCATGCAAATCATTATTCATCTTATCTACACACAAATGAGTTAATGATATTTCATGTTCTGTCAAATAAGAACTAGCTCTTTCTAAAAAGAGAAACAAGGCTTTTAGTTATGGAACTGACTAGTCTATAGCATGGGAACAGCTTCTCTTATCAAAATGAAGATCCTATTAAAGAAGCAAATGAGTTTCAGAGTTCAAAAGCTAAAGTACATTATATAAGCTAACAGCAAAATAGAAATTTAGAATGCTGTTTCTTCCAGAATAAATTGTGAGTCTTAGAATCACGGGGGACAGGGCGCTAAGGCTGAAGAAGGACTACACCCTTGTATCATAGGGTGTAGTCTCACAGTGGATAGAGAAGAAAAAGTTTGAGGATATCATGAAGGGATTTGGAAGGTACTCATATGATGATGCTGGAGTAACTTCAAATTGTCAAAATAATTAGAGCTCTCAAAAATCCTACAGTGAGACTCCAATTCAGCATAGTGTGGTGATGTCTTCAGTGTCAAATAAAGCCTGTCTGAAGACCAGAGAGTAGAGCTTGCCACTCGCTAACCATAGAAGTCTAGATTTGAGTATAGACAGACAGGAAGGGGATTGATTGGCAGTGAGAGGATATAAGTAGAAAGAAACAGGAACTTGCTTTCTTGTCTGCTGAGATACTAGGAGATAAAATGTGACTGTGACTTTATCACCACAGAAAAGGTTCTAAGTTTTAAGAAGTATTCCAAGTAAATAAAACTTTATTCATCACATATAATACAAATCTCTGCCCAGTATACAAATTAAGAATTGAGGACACCCTAAATCCTATTCAATATCCCTGAGCATGTGATCTCATCATCCTTACTCTCAAGTTAGTTCCCCTTCCCAAAGTACTTGAATGATTGTGTGTGTGTGTGTGTGTGTGTGTGTGTGTGTGTGTGTGTGTGTTGCTTTAACCTGTCACCTAGGCTATCACATATTCATTATATTTATGTATAATAGCAAACACTATATAATATCAATTTTCCTGATTTTATGTTTTATATAGCAGGAAGTGTATTTGTATCATTCTGTATTTTTTAAATTTATAGTTTCATTATGGAATTATAATTATAGTTATAATTCCAGCACTACTGCAGTGGAGGCAAAAGTGATATGGTTGGACAGCGAGAGGAACATAAGGAAGAAGGAGACAGGAACTCAAGAATTTCAGTCTGGTGTTTGGTGGAAGCATTGCACTCTGATGTTTTGTGGAGACCAGGTCATCCATTTCAGTCTAAAGTAGAGGTAAGAGCTGGTGGCTAGCTGCTTTGATTTTCTGATCTTCAGCTGCTTTGTTAGATCATAAAGAATATATCAAAACAGACAGTTTTGAACTGTCATGTGGATGCTGGGAATTGAACATGGGTCTTTTGGGGGAGTAGCTAGTACAATTGGTTGCTGCAATATCTCTCTAGACCCTTATATTTATTTTGGAACTAATCTTATTTGAATAACTGTGTTCATTTATTAACAATAATTTTTACTTCAAGAATGAATCATAAATATAAGATATATGTATGTTCAAATATAAATGTATACATATATGCATACATGCTTTTGTAGATACGTACACACTGTATATATAGCTGAAGCAGTCAAATAGCTTATATTATGTTTTTGTGACAGACAACTTTGAAGACTAAAGGTAAGTATTCAAGTAATTGCAGTAAGCATAAAATGGAGAACACTTGAAACTACAGTCTTTACAGATGATCTAAAACATGAATAATTGATTAGAATTCACATTAGCTGCCCCTTCCTCTAATCTATTAATTGACATGATGAGATTGACTTGCAGGAGGAGCTGGGAATAATTGATCAAAACATATACAATAAACCATGAGATAGAGAAGGGAAGAGTGAATGACAGATTTTGGAAGAGTGAATGGCAGATTTTGGAAGAGTATATAAGCTTAGTGCTACTCTTTCTAAAGAACACAAACAAGTAAAGAAACTTAAAGCCTCCAATATAATTCTGTTTTAAAAAGCACACATATGATGTGTTGCATAGCACAGAGAACTAGAGCATCTAGAGGGAGAATATTTTGATAATTTTGCTTCATTTTAATGTTATAATGTTAATAAATGAACAATGATCCTTTCTGATTTACTTCTGTTTTATCTCAAATTCTCTCAACATTGAGATAGGAGTAATGGAAATAATTATCTTTACATTTTCTTTCACAGTTGAAGGACATAGTGAAGGGCTTACAATATAAAATTGAAAGATAAATACCTAGCCTCTTGCCTTGCCACTTGAGTACTCCTTGAGATCATGACTTGGAAAGGGAAAAAAAAAATAAATTTTTTTTAGGAGGATTTGTATTTTCCCTTTCAGTTTTGATTGATATGTAATGAAGAATTGCATTGTCTTTGATAAGATGATATTATAGTAATATCGAAGGAAGAAAAAATGTCAAGCTTGGATTATGTGAGGCATTATTATTTGTTGCCTGAACAAAGTGACATAGAAACTCTTTATGGGGAATTTTAATGTCATTATGATGCAATGAGTAGAAATAAATTTCCTCACTTAGGTATCCAGAAAGTTCAGTAACTATTACAATGGGCAAAATTGTACAATATATATAATATGTACAATTCCAAATAATATGTACAGTACATATAATTTCAAATATTTGAAAAATAGATCCAAACAAAAGGAAAATGGTTTACCCAATAAATAAATTACAAATAATGGGAGTACCTAAAAAATATAAATAATGAGTAAGAGTCTATAATTAATATCAATTTATCATCTATTATTAGAAACAGACTTTAGGAATTAGTTTCTTTTTGTTTCAGAAAAGCCAATTAAGTACTTATTTAATTATTCATTATATTTTAATTTTATATTTTTCTCTCTCTTTGTAAATTCTTGTGCTCAGAGAAAATAATTATACCACACTAGTAGATGATCTTTTACTCATAAGTTTTACTCATTTTTCTATGCATGTTTTATCTCAGAAAATTCTAATTTACTTAGTTTGCTCTCTTCAGTCTTGTCTTTCTTTCATTCTCATTCTATCAGGAAGAAAACCATATTTCCATGATCTTATAAAATAATAAATAAATAATTGTCTATAAGACAAAATTAATAAATGACCAAGAGACGGTTACTGGGGTTCAAGCTTCAATCTGAATATCAGAGAAGCAAGCAGCTGACCACAAACTTTCACCTCTAGCTCAGGCTGAAAGGGGAGAACCACACATGAACTCTTCATGAAGTCTCAAACTGCTGCTTCTTCTCAGTGTGACTGGGGAATGAATGCTTCTCTCTTCAGTGTCGCTAGAGAAAGAATGCCTCTACTGAAACCTTGTTTCTGTTTTTTATACTTCCCTAATGTTGGAATTAAAGTTGTGAGCTATAATTCTCTTTTAGACTGATTCAAACTTGTGTAGATCTTAGAATCCTTGGACTCACAGAGATCTGTCTACCTCCTAATTCTAAGTCCTAGGATTAAAGGTGTGTACAACCGCCTCTTAATTTCTGACAGCTGGGATTAAAGATGTATGCCTGGATTCTATGGCTTGTGGCTGACTTTGCTTTCTGGATCCTCAGGCAAGCTTTAATAAATAACATATCACAACAATTTGGAGATCAGCCCTCTGTCAGATGTGGGTTTGGTGGAGATCCTTTCTCATTCTGTAGGTTATCATTTTGTATCATTGAACATGTCCTTTGTCTTACATAAGATTCTCCATTTCAGGAGGGCTCATTTATTAATTTTGTTCTTAATGTCTGTGATACTGGTGTTGTATTTAGGGAGTAGTCTCTGATGCTAATGTATTCAGAGCTACTTTCCACTTTCTGTCATGTGAGGCTCAGTGTATCTTGATTTATGTTGACATCTCTGATGCATCTGGAGTTGAGTTTTGTGTATGGTGATAGACAGAGATCTATTTGCATTCTTCAACATGTTGCCATCCAATTGTGCCAGCACCAATTTTTGAAGATGCTTTTCTTTATACATTGTGTAATTTTAGCTTCTTTGTCAAAATTCAGGTGTTCATAATTGTGCAGATTGATATTGGGTGTCTTCAATTTGATTCCATTGATCAACCTATCCGTTTTTGTGCCAATATTCAGCTGGGTCTTTGGCTTTTCTATATAAAGATGAATATTGTTCTGTCAAGGTCTGTGACTATTTGTGTTGGAATTTTGATGGGGATTGCATTTAATCTGTATATTTATTAAGATGGCCATTTTTAATATGTTGATCCTACCTATTCAAGAACATGAGAGAGATCTTTCCATTTTCTGATATCTTCTTTTATTTCTTTCTTTATAGACACACAGTTCTTGCTATATAGGTATTTCACTTAATGGTAAGCATTATCCTAAAATACTTTATGTTGTTTGTGGCTATTGTGAAGAGTTGTTTCTGATTTCTCTCTCAGCACTTTTTTCGTCTGCATATAGGAGGGCTACTTATTTTTTTTTTTGAGATAATCTTGTATTCTGACACTTACTGAAGGTGTTTATCAGCTATAGGAGTTACCTGGCAGAATTTTTCATTGGGTCACTCATATATACTATCAAACCATTTGCAAATACTGAAATTTTTTTATTTGACTTATACCTTTCCAATTTGTGTCCACTGAATCCCCTTTTGTTGTCTTATTGCTCTTGCTGGAACTAAGACTACTATATTGAATATATATGAAGATAATATACAGCATTGCCTTGTTCCTGATTTTAGTGAAATTGTTTTGAATTTCTCTCCATTTAGTTTGATGTTGGCTGCTAGCTTGCTGTATCTTGCGTTTATTATGTTTAGGTATGTTCCTTGTATCTCTGATCTCCCCAACACCTTTATTATGAACAAATGTTGGATTTTGTGGGAAGCCATCTCAGCATAAAATGAGATGATCATTATTTTTTTCTTATCCTGTCAGTTTGTTTATATGGTAGATTACATTGATGGACATCCATATGTGGCACCAACCCTGCATCCCTGGTATAAAGCCTACATGATCCTGGTGGATGATTTTTCTGATGTGTTCTTAGATTCAGTTTGCCAGTATTTATTGAGCACTATTGCATCAATGTTCATAAGAGAGATTTATTTGTTGTGTCTTTGTGTGGTTTGTATCAGTCTGTGGAAACAACAATCTCTTATACAACTGCAGATAAGTGTTACACATGGCAATCCTGAGCTTGCCAGAATTTTTGGCACTGCTTATCCTATCAATAACTATCAGGGACTTGAACTTCTTTTCTGTTTATTAATGATCCTGATGCAATATTGTTGTGTTCTTAATACAATGTGAAAATACATGCCATGTTACACCCTCTGTGAAATTTTCTTGTGTAATTTATGTGTTGAACCAGAATTTTTGAACTGCTACTACATAATAGAAACTGCAAGGTGCTAAGAATGGAAATTGCTTGCAATGAGCAAACAGAATTGACTGTAGTATACTTTAAAATACATGCTTTGTGATGGGGGAAAAGTGGCATATTTACAATTGAAAAGGACTTTCAACACTCCTTAGAAGAAAGTTTATGATTATTACTGTGGATTGAAAATCTGCTACAACCTGGCTCCTTTATACTTTTGTAGACTCATGAACTGGCATCTTATGATTCAGCCACACCAATTTATTATCCTCCTTAACTAGCTGTTTCCTAGCTTTATTTTATCACTTTTATATGCATTGGGTTAACAAATTCCATCTATGGATGAAACACCTACATTAAGCATCATTGACTAGTTACTATGTCCGTAGTGCCTTCTCAAAATTTCCTAACCTTTAGAACTTTATACTTCATGCTGAGTCTTCTACTATTTGTATACCAACCATTATGTTAATACCTTATTAACAAAAATGACTGAATAATATGGCTTCATAATATTAGAAGTACAGAAAAGAAAGTTAAATCAACCTGTTTCTAAAATACTGAGGATAAGAGACTTGGAAACATGTGTGTTTGTGGTAGGTAGATAAAGGAGATAAGATTTACTCAGTACCTCCTGAATCTCTGTGTAGAAATATCACACAGAGCCTCAATGACATACATGATATATATTAGTTGACATACATGATACATATTAGTTAATATATTTTAAAAGAAAATGAGTCATAGTCATTTAAACATTCTCAAAGTTTCATCTACCATTGGGTAAGGTAACTATGATATTTAATGTTCCTTATGGCAAAACCATTGCCACAGCTACTGTTTTATAAATTATTCTTTGAAGCAGGTAGGGGCTGAAAGCCTCATTTCATTTTGCAGACCAGAAACCAATACTTAATGCAATTTTAGTTACTAAAATTATTTTATACATTCAGTAAATGGGCAAGGCAGTTCTAGAAACAATTTCTGCCATCTAATTTAGTGTTCTGACTGCCATGTCATACTAATGTCTATCACATAAATGGTTATGTTTCTTTCATAACACTATATGTATTTCAGAGCAAATTGTTCACTCCTGTGACAAAATGACAGGTCCAATATGTAAAGCAACTAATCAGTCCAAATTCATTTGTTCCAGGACAGAGGACTATTTCTTTGGAAACCAAACCTAGCCAATTTTCTCAAAAATCAAAAAGAACAAATAGATGTCATATTTAGTTAGCAAAAGCTATTCAGTAAGGAAGCTGAAATTATTCACTAAGTTATAAAAAGAAAACCTTCTATTTAGCCAGCACATTAAAAGCTGTGACTACTACACAATGCTCAAACTTGCCTATATTCTGTTATAAACCCTCCTTTCTAAGGAGAAATAGTTTTAAGTAGAAAAGAATTAAATATTGAATTTTAATAATGTTCAGGAAATGTCAAGGGAAGGTACTGTTTTCTAAGTAAATGAATAATGTGACTATTATCTTAAAATAAAACTTTACCTTTGCCTTAGTCTCTCAATAAAAAAAATCTACCTTGGGTTTAGCACTGGGCCAGAGTATGGGTTAAACAACCCTCCATGTTTGGGAAACTTCCTGGGTCTGCTCTGGGCACACTGGACCCGCCTATCCATGCAGGACTACCCTGAGTCTCTGACTGCATGACTTTTGACAACCATCACCAGGCCTCTGCCAGAGGAATGACCACCTAGAGAGATTAGACCACCCAGAGCTATAGACATCGAACTCTTGACCCACCTACACCCACCAGGAGAGTAGGGCAGAGAGAGAGAGAGGCTCCACATGCACCCACTGGAAGAAGCCATGTGAAGATCAGAATACAATACAAGAAAATACAATACAAGAAAACACCCAACAATTGAATGACAAGCATGACACAACCAGAATCTAGGGACACTACACCAACTAGACCTGAACATACCAAAGCAGATGAAGCAGAAGAGAAAGACTTAAAAAAAACTTTATAATAATGATATAGGCCCTCAAAGATGATATGAGAAAATCTCTTAAAGAAATGGAAAAAAGCAAACAAAAATTTGGAAGAAATGAACAAATCTATTAAAGAAAGTAAGGAAATACAAGAAAAATAATCAAACAAATGAAGGAAACAATTCAAGCAGTTCAAGACTTGAGAACTGAAATAGAGACAATAAAGAAAACGCAAACTGAGAGAATACTGAAAATAGAAAAACTGGGTCAACAATCAGGAACTACTGATGCAAGCATAGCCAACAGAATACAAGAGATAGAAAAGAGAATCTCAGGTGCTGAAGACTGAAAGACCTACAGAGTGTGGACCCTCACGCTCCCACTCAGGAAAGGCAACAACCCAAATAACTCATGAGAAGCGGTCTTGATGTAAAAGCATGAGGTCTTTTATATTCCAAGTGTACTGGGGCCCACAGTCATAAGCCACCCAGGGGTAGAGGACTGAGGACCCTGAGTAAAGAATTGAGACAGGTTTTATAGGGTTACAACAAAGCCTGTGCATCTTAAACCAATTACCTCATAGCATCCAGAGCCTGCACGGTGCAGACCAATCAATTTAAACCATCCAAGCCGTGCTTTATAGACCAATCAGTTTTCTATATCCTCGGAGGTCTGCATTTGCACGGGCTCCTGGGTGGGTTGACAAAGCTCATTTCCTGTGCTCAGGTACTCACAGGTTTTGTTGTAAACAACCCTGTCGTAAACAGCAAAGAATGTGACCTTTTGCCTACTTACTGCCAGAGGAAATGGTCTGGAATTTAAGGAATTTAGTATTTTTAAACTTCTAGCTTCCTGGGGGTCAGTGGAGAGTTAGGCTAAATTTTTTCATCCCTACAAAGACAAACTAGAGGAAATAGATTCATCGACAAAAGAAAATCTTAAATTCAACAAATTCTTAACACAAAACATCCAGGAAATTTGGGATACTCTGAAAAGGCCAAACCTAAGAATAATAGGTATAAAAGCTAGGCAAAGAAACCTAGCTCAAAGGTGCAGAAAACATATTCAACAAAATCTTAGAAGAAAACATTCCCAATTTGAAGAAGGACATGCCTATGAAAGTACAAGAAGCATACCAACCACCAAATAGACTGAACAAATAAATAAATAAATAAATAAATAAATAAATAAATAAAGACCCCTTGCCACATAATAATCAAAATACCTAACATAAGGAAAGAATATTAAGAGCAGCGAAGGAAAAAGGCCAGGTACCATATAAAAGCAGACCTATCAAAATTATAGCTGACATTTCCATGGAAACTCTCAAGTCAGAAGGTTCTGGATATATGTTCTACAATCATGGATGCAAGCCCAGGCTACTATACCCAGCAAAACTCTCAATCACTATTGATGGAGAAAAAGAGATATTCAATAACAAATCTAGATTTTCACAATATGTGCAAATCCATCCCTAAAGAAAGTACTGAAAGGAAAGCTCCAACCCCAGGAAGTTAACTACACTCATAAAGACATAGGTAATAGATAATTCCACTTCACCAGAACCCCCCCAAAAAAGCAGGGCAAATATACTGATAATACCACCACCAACAACAAATCTAAAACAAACTAGAATTAACAATCAATGGTCCTTAATTTCCCTCAACATTAATGGTCTTAACTCACCTATAAAAAGGCACAGGCTAACAGAATGGATACGAAGACAGAATCTATCCTTCTGCTGCATATAATAAAGACATCTAAGCTTCAAAGACATACATTAACTCAGAGTAAAGGGTTGTCAAAAGATTGTCCAATGAAATGGACCCAAGAAGCAAGCAGGTATAGCTATACTAATATCTAACAAGTTACACTTCACACCAAAATCAATCAAAAGAATTGAAGAAGGTCATTTCATATTCATCACAGGAGAAATCCATAAGTGCAAAGTCTAAATTCTGAACATCTATGCCCCAAATACAAAGGCACCCAATTTCATAAAAGAAATGCTACTAAAACTCAAACCTCACATAAAACCTCACACACTCACTGAATACGCTGAACTGTTTATTCATAAGATGGACTAGCAAAAGGCCATCAGCTCATACAATAGACTGCCTATCTTGTTAAAAGAAGAGCCTTATCATTTGGGAATGGGTTTGATACAAAATATCCCTTGAGGAATGGGATTTGTTAGAAGAAAGGTCTTTGTATTTCTGTTTAAGCTTTGAGTTGAGAAAGTGTTAGAAAGAAACAATAATGCATTAAAAGCCACTTAGCAGGTCCTTAAAGTGGAAGGGAGACTTACCACTAAAAACCTCAAGAGAGCCTTCAATAAGATGTCAGATATGGCATTTCATACCTATAATACCTGAACTCAGAAGACAGAGGCAAGCCTGATGTACATAGTAAGTTCCAAGTCAACCAGGGCATGTAATGAGGCCATGTCTCAAACAAAAATACAACAAAAAGTGAAACCTAGAAGGTTAGCTTAAAGTGAGAGCCTCGGAAAGACAGGCATTACTGTAAAAAGGACAAATGCACCTTCAGTTTAGAAAACCCTACAAGAAAGGATCTGTCTGACATTTGTAAGTTTTCTGGGGCTGCTGAGAAGTTATACATCATGCAATTTAGTCTGGGATAGCCTATGTGCAAAGAAAATGGAGGACTCAGGCATCAGTTAGAAACACAAAATTGGAGCTAAACCCAGTAAGTAAAGGGTGCTGTGGAAAACCTAATCATGTGACATGGGGTTTCCTTCATCACTGTAATAGGAACATTGCCTGTCCATGAGATTATTGAAGGAAGACTTTTGAGAGAAGATTGTTTAACAGAATGAATCATCACGGGCACAAATAGGAAACCAAAGGTTCTTGAAATGGTTAAAAGCTTGGACTTAAAATGCAGATCTCAATGGGATGATTGGACTTCCCAAATTCGACCTGCAGAAACTATGGTCACATATGCACAGGAGCGATCTGACAAGGGCACCATGAAAAAGAACAGGATGTGGAGCCTAGAAACACTTACCCAGAGGAAGCTCTACAGTTGGCTAGCAAAGTTTCTTCTTGTACTTCCTTGCTTCTGGAATTGGAATGTCTGTAACTAAGATTGCATGTCTCTTCTACCAATTCATTTCAGAAGACTACATCTTGCTCATGGGTATAGAACAACTTTGCTTGACTTATTCCCAAAGGGCTCACATGTGATGGAGGCTTTAAAAGCAATAAAGAAGTGAGATTTTAAATACAAAAAAAAAACCCTTCACACACTTCAACACACCACTGCTACCACTACTCACAACCAATTGGGTTTATAGACTACTACAGAACATTCCATCCAAAGACAAAAGAATTTAACTTCTTCACAGCTCCACATGGAATCTTCTCTAAAATTGACCACATACTAGGCAACATAACAAACCTCAACAGATACAAATACAAAAATAATGGAATATTCCCCTGTATCTTATAAAACTACCATGCTTTAAAGTTGGAATTCAACAACAATACAAATGACAGAATTCCTAAAAACTCATGGAAACTGAACAATTCACAATTGCACAATTCCTGGTGCAAAGAAGAAATAAAGAAATTAAATACTTCCTAGAATTTAAGGAGAATAAAAATACTACATACTCAAGCTTATGGGACACTTTGAAAGCAGTGCTACAAGGGAAGTTCATTGCACTAAGTGCCCATATGAAGAAAACAGAGGATAGTCACATTAGAGAATTAACAGCATAACTGAAAACCAAGAACAAAAAAAGCAAACTCACCCCAGAGGAGTAGATGCCAGGAAATAATCAATTTGAGGGCTGAAACCAATAAAGTAGAATCCAGGAAAACAATTCAAAAAATTCAATGCAACAAAGAGTTGTTTTTTTTTTTTTTGTGAAAATCAACATGATAAACAAATCTTTATCCAAAGAAACCAAACAAAGCAGAGAGAGAACATGGAAATAAACAAAATTAGAAATGAAAAGAGGGACGTAACAGTGCACACTGAGGAAATCCAGATGATTTTCATATCATTCATAATTTGAAAACCTGTCATCCACAAGATTCGAAAATTCAAAGGAAATGGACATTTTTCTGGATAACTATCACTTACTATAATTAAATCAAGAAAAGATAAGCAACTTAAATATAAGCCCTAATGAAATAGAAGCAGTCATCAAAAGCCTCCCAATCAAAAAAAGCTCACGGTCAAATGGCTTCAGTGCCAAATTCTACCAGAAATTCAAAGAAGAGCTAATACCAATACTCCTCAAATTGTTTCACCTAATAGAAGCAGAAGATTCATTACCAAACTCTTTTTATGAGTCCACAATTACCTTGGTACCCAAGCACCACAAGGACACAACTAAGAAAGAGAACTATACATGAATATCCCTCATGAACATTGATGTAAAAATACTCAATACAATAATGGCTAATGGAAACCAAGAAAACATCAGAGAAATCATCCACTATGACCAAGTAGGCTTCATCCCTGGGTTGCAGGGTTGGTTCATCACATGAAATTCTATCAATGTGATCCACCATATAAACAAACTGAAAAGGAAAAACCACATGATCATCTCACTAGGTACTGAAAAATCCTTTGACAAAATTCAACACCCTTTCATGATAAAGGACTTGGAGCAATCAGGGATAACAGGAACATACCTAAGCATAATAAAAGTAATATACAGTAAACCAACAGCCAACATCAAACTGAATGGAGAGAAATTTAAGGAAATTCCTCTAAAATCAGGAAAGAACAGTCTGCCAACTCTCTCTATATCTCTTCAATATTGTTCTTGAAGTTCTAGCTAAAGAAATAAGACAACAAAAAGAGATCAAAGGGATACAAATTGGAAAGGAAGAAGGCAAAATGTCATTATTTGCAGAGGATATGAAAGTGTAAATAAGTGACACTAAACACTCTACCAGGGAACTTCTCAAGCTGATAGATATCATCAGCAAATTAGTAGTATACAAATTTAACTAAAAAAAAAATCAGTAGTCTTACACCCTTTATAATAGGCACAAACAACATAGAGTATCTTGGGGTAAAGCTTACCAAACAATTGAAAGACCAATACAACAAGATCTTTCTGTCTTTAAAAACAGAAATTAAAGAAGTTATCAGGAAATGGAAAGATCTCTCATGCTCTTGAATAGATAGGATCAACATATTAAAAATGGCAGTCTTGCCAAAAGCAATGTACACATTCAATACAATTCCCATCAAAATCCCAGCACAATTCTTCACTGACCTTGAAAGGATAATAATTAACTTTATATGGAAAGACAAAAGACCCAGGATAGCACAAACAAATCTGTACAATAAAGGAACTTCTGGAGGCAGCACCATCACTGCCTTCAAGCTCTACTGTGGAGCTATAGTCCTGAAAACAACTTGGTATTGGCACAAAGATAGACATATAGACCAATGGAATACAATTAAAAATAGAGATATTAACCATACACCAACGACCACCTGATGTTTGACAAAAAAGCCAAAAGTATGCAATGGGAGGAGGAAAAACATCTTCAAGAAATAGTGCTGGCACCACTGGATGATAGTGTGGAGAAGATTGCAGACAGACCCATGTCTATCACCATGCACAAAACTCATGTCTAAATGGATCAAAGACCTCACCATAAATCCAGCCATACTCTTAGAAGAGAAAGTGAGAACTACCCTTTAACAGGATACCACTTCCTGAACATAACTCCAGTAGCACAGACACTGAGATCAACAATTCATAAATGGGACCTCCTCAAACTTTGAAGCTTGGATAAGGCAAAGGACACATTTGACAAGACCAAATGGTAGCCCACAGACTGGGAAAAGATCTTCACCAACCCCACACTCTGACAGAAGGATAATCTTCAAAATATACAAAGAAATTAAAAAACTAGTTATCAAAACACCAATTAAACCTATTAAAATATGGGGCACAGAACTGTAGAAAGAATTCTCAATAGGGCAAATCAAAAAGGCAGAAAGACACTTAATGTGTTTAACGGCCTTAGCTATCAGGGAAATGCAAATCAAAACAACTCTGAGATACCATCTTAATCATGCCATAATGGCTCAAATTAGAAACAGCAATGGCACATTTTGCTGGAGAGGATGTGGAGAAAGGAAACCCTCCTCCACTGCTTGTGGGAGTGCAAATTTTTACAACCATTATTGAGATTAGTATGGCAGTTGGTTCCTCAGGAAAATGGAAATCAGTCTACCACAGGATGCAGAAATTCTGCTCTTAGGCATATACCAACATGATCCATATTCATGCAACAAGGATATCTATTCAACTAGATTCATAGTAGCATTGCTGGTAATAGTAAGAACCTGAAAGCAACCTAGATGCCCCACCACTGAAGAATGGATAAAGAAGATGTGGCACATTTACACAGTGGAAAAAAAATCCTCAGGGGGGTGGGAACAACAATGGAATCATGAAATTTAAGAAGTAAATGGATGGAACTTGAAGAAACCAATCTGAGTGAGATAACCCAGTCATAACAAGGGGAACATGGTACGTACTCACTTACATATGGATTTTAGACATAGAGAAAGGATCGCCAGCCTATAATTCACATCTCCAGAGAAACTAGGATACGAGGAGTAACCTAACATTTTCATACAAGGTCTCTCACAGAAGGGGAAAGGCACAAGATCTTTTGAGCATGTTGTGAGGAAGGATAATGAGTGGAGAGGGAGCTAGGAGAAAGAGAAAGGGAGGAGAGGAAAGCACTAGGGACTAGGAAGATTGAGTCAGGGGAGGAATAGCTGAGAGCAAAAAATAAATAAATAAATAAATAGAGATATTATAAAAGTGGGAGCCATCATAGCTTTGAAGAGAAAACTGACTGCAGAGAAATTTACAGAAACCTACAAGGATGACCCCAACTACCCAACTAACAAACTAAGCAACAGTGGAAAGACTACCTTAAATGCCCTTCCTTTATAATGAGATTGACTACTAACTTACCTGCCATAATAGGTCCCTTATCTTGTAGCTGATGAAAATACAGGGACTCATAGCTAAACACTAAGCCAAACTTGAATACAGATGCAGAGAGGAAGGAGTGATAAGAAAATGGGGAAAAGACCAGGCTACAGAAACCCACAGAGACTGCTGACCTGAACAAGCGGGAGCTAATGGACCCCCAGAATAATAGCTGGGAGACCAGCATTGGACTGAATCAGACCCCCTGAATGTGGGACTCAGTTAGATGGACTGGACAGTCTAAGAGACCTCTGACAGTGGAACCAGGCAGGATGTATCATTGGTTCACAAAAGGACTTTGGGAGCACATTCCCCATGGAGGGATAGTCCCTTAACCTAGAGGCAGGAGAGAGAGCCTAGTCCCTACTCCAAATGACTAGACAAATTTTTTTAAACTATTTATTTTATGCTGGACATAATTATACTCACTTAACCTAGAGGCTGTAGGGAGGGCCTAGTCCCTATTCCAAATGACTTGACAGATTTTGTTGATCTTTCCTAGAAGGCATCACCCCTCCTTCTGGAGTGTGGGGAGAATAGGATGGATGGTTAATGGGGGCATGGAATGAAGTGAGGGAGAAGTGGGAAGAGGACACTGGGATTGATATGTAAAATAAGAAAAAAAATTTAAAAACTAAAAATAGTCTACTTCATGGTACAGAAGTTGGCCTGTGTAAGAATAACAATTTAGTGCTCCAAGAGTTAAATTTAATTACAAAATTTAAATTAAAACAAAAATAAATCTGTGCTCTATTGATCATAGTGCCCCCCTCTGTTCTCTCTCTCTCTCTCTCTCTCTCTCTCTCTCTCTCTCTCTCTCTCTCTCTCTCTCTCTCTGTCTCTCTGTCTCTCTCTCTCTCACACACACACAAACATACATGTTCACACACAGACAAACACACACAACTGTATGTGATGTGTTGAAGAGTGAAAGAAAAATTTCCCCATCTCTCTGTCAAATATATTTAAAACATATGTAACAGGAGGCATGGTTCAGAAGGGAAAAAATGTTCACAGCTTCCAAATAAGCCTCTTTTCCGTTGATCACAAAGGTAATCCATCCTTATTGTCACCCAGATTCTTGTTATCTAAGAGTAACCTAGAAATTATTGTAATCTGTTAACCACAATTTATATATGTATATACACATATGTGCATACCTACCTATCACATACATACATACAAACAAAAGCCCTACTTGGTGATTAGCAGCAGATGTTTTTCTTTATTTTTATAATTTCTTCTGTGGGGTAATCTCAGACATATTTTTTTTAGCTTAGATCAGTATTTACTGAACATTTAAATCAAATCCAAAAGTGTGGCAAAATATTGGACCTGAAATCGGGGACTTTACAATTATTATTTCTTTATACTTCTTATTCCATGGGGATAGGGAGAATATGGAAAATAAGTTGTATCCTGCTACATATGCAATAAAACCTCCAAATCACAGTGTCATCATATAGATATATTTATAATAAGAAAGAGCTACAGAGATGCTGCTGCTCACATCTTGGCACTTGGGGTTACACTGTGAGTGGATATACACATAGTACTTAGGGAAATAGAAGCAGGTGGATTGAAATTCAAAACACTCAGATGTGTAGCCTTCTCTTTCTCCCTCCTGCTAACTCTCCCGTCCTGCTATTTCACTCTGCTTCACACACACACACATACACACACACACACACACACACACACACACACACACACACATACACACACACACACACACACAAACACACAAGAGAGAGAGAGAGAGAGAGAGAGAGAGAGAAAGAGAGAGAGAGAGAGAGACAAATGCTAAAGGGTTAATGCCTATATTAAGTGTCTTCCATGGCAATCACTTGATATTTTAATGTTAAAACATAAATAAAAGAAAATATAGAGGTAGCAATGATTGAATCCAGTATTATTCATCAGGGAAAATTATCAGAACTCCTGCTATTAATCAGGAACTATGTTGTCTAAGTGCTTTAATCTATTTCATTTTGTAACATGCAGAAATACAGCCAATCAGCTTATATGCTTTTGCTTTTATAGCCATCATTTTTTTTCTTAGTTGTGAATTAAGCTGATTTGCCATTTAATATCTGCCAGCATCCTGCTATTTTTCTTGATCTTCTGCCTGAATGCATATTGCTTCCTTGATTTCAGTCTATACTGAACTTCTCTAAACAAGGACTATAATTCTGACTCATTCTTATTGTGTTAGCTGTATTTAAATGTTTAGAAATTTCTACTATATGAATCATGGTTCTGATAGCAGATATAATTTAAAGTAGATAACTTGTACTCTCCAAAACAGAAACTGGCTTTTAAAGTCTTGATTTTTGTCAGATTGCTGGCACATACCTATGATGGGAACTGTCCTTCTGTATGTGTTTATCTTATTGGTTGATGAATAAAACACTGTGGTTAATAGGGCAACAAGAAAGGCAGGTCTAGGAGATGTGGAGAATTCTGGAAAAAGTAGGTGGGAGCCAGCCAGAGTTGTGATGCTTTGGGAAAAGTGACAGAATACTGGGAATTACCTAGTAATCCAGAGTCTCTTGGCAATACATAGATTGATAGAATTGGATTGATAATTAATAGAGAGCTAGCCAATAAGAAGCCCTAGTCACATAATTGATAGAAGTCTCTGAATGTTCATTTGAGTATGACACGGCTTTGGGGCCAGGCCGGCAGGAAATAATGCTTTTAGCACACCTACAAATTCCAGCAATTGAGCGTACAAAAGAGAAAAATTCCATTGCTCCAAAGGGCAAAATCTCTGAGTACTACTATACATTGTGAGTTGAAGACAAATTTGCACATATTGAGACCCTGCCTCAGAAAAAAATGCCAAGTAATGAACCAAACAATATTGTCTTGATTTTATAAAGAGAAGATTAGAATGGTGAATCAAATTTTTGTAGTCAATGTTTCATTGCTGTACCCATAAGAAAGTTGATAGTTTGAAGTCTCTGATTTTATGCAAACTATCATTTGCTAATTGTTTGTGCCATAAGGACTAGGACACTTTATATTCCATTATTATAACTTTTATAACTTTTTATTTATTTATTTATTTTTATATTCCATTATTATAACTTTTTATTTAATTATTATAAATTATAACTTTTATGTTATAATTTTATTTTTGTTTAAAAAAGAATTTATTTATCTAACATATATGGATGTTTTGCCCACATACTTGTCTGTTCATCATGTGTGAGCCTGGTGAAAACAGAGGCTGGAAGCTGAAGTCAGATCTAAAAGTGCAGGTTTACAGATAGTTGTGAGCAGCCATATGGATGATGGGAATTGACCCTGGAACTTATGAAACTGCAGCTGTTTCTCTAAACTGCTGAGCTATCTTTCTATTCCCATAATAGTTTGTTACAGCAGGTCTCCCCGCCGGCCTCCTGGTCCTGCCGCCACGTGGGCCCACAGCCGCGCCAGCCCCAAATAACACTCAGAGACTCTGTATTTGATACAATCCTGTTGGCCAATTACCATTACTGTTTATGGGCTAGCTCTGCCTTAATTATTAACCCATTTCTACTTATCTAAGTATTTCCACGTGGTCGTCTTATCGGCGAGCCGCGCGGCAGGCTTCCTGCTCCTTCCCCGGCTACATCTTGACTCCACCTACCACTTCCTCTTCCTCCTCCTAGTCTCCTAGCCCCACCTATCTAGTTTTCTATTGGCCACAGGGCTTTATTAACAGTATGAGAAACATATATACAGAATCACATCTCCCATCATCTCCTCTTTTCTGTCTAAAGTAAAAGAAGGGGTTTAACCTTAACATAGCAAAATATAACATACAACAATTATCAAATAACAATCACAGTTAACAATATTTAGTCCATTAACATTTTGTAAGACTTAAAGAAAATATCATCTATCCTATCTTTGTCAGTCTAAAGACCTATATGTAACTTATTTTTAATCCTAACTAAGAAAAACTATAATCATAACTGTCTTCAACTCCTTCAAAGACCACAGAAGGATAATATATAAACTCTAGAAATGACAGAGACAATGCATTGCCTGGTCAGTCACCCAAAGTTCTTCTGTAATGTTCCACCTTCAGCCCATAGGCCATAATGTGTCTCCAGACTCCTCAACAAAGTATAAAACTTTTCTCTGTGTCCTGTAGACTGTCTGGCTGTCTGGCAGCCTCTTCCATGAAGCAGGAACCCTGTAGCAATGTCTATCTTGCATCAGCAGTCATCTTTTTGTGGGTCCTGCATGTCCAGTTTCTACAACATAAAGTCAAACAGTTCAGAAGAGCAGTACCTTGCCCAAATGGCTAGTCTTGCCATATTAGAAGCAAACTCCATAATGTGTTTCTTCGATGTCCATCTTCCTTTCTTCTGTAGGTGGTGTTACCAGGAGCAGTTGTGCCTCACTGTCAAGAAAAACCCTAAACCATTTTAAATGCCATATTCTGTAGGTCTTTGAAAGGTTTGAAGAATGCCTACTCATCTCAAATACATCTCTGCATATCTAGAAATCCTAATTAACTTAATGCTAAGTTTTGACTATCATAGGTAACTCTCTAATCTGTACTAAATTATACATTACATTTTCTAATGAGCTATATAAACACAATACCTAAAGAAGAGGAGAAATATACATATTACAGAATTGACCTTAAATTGTATCAATAAAAGAAAATCCATTCCAAAGCAAAGTATTCATATCTATACCATAATTCCCTTTTTACCTTTAAAAAGATTGCTTGTGGTCATTAACCATGTATAACCAAGCCAATTTAAATGAAAACAAACATTTATAAACAATATTTGGGAATTTGGGCGTCGTTCTTTCCAAACTACTTCCTGCTGGTAGAGGGCGCTGTCATGGGGGTCCAAAGAAGATGCAGAAATCTTGGCAGTAGTCTGCAAGGCTTTGTCTCAATTGCTTTGAATGTTGGATCACCTGGGGAGCTGTTTCAGGGGGTCTGGCTTGATCAAACCATGTAAGTCTGCAAAGAATCCATAGCTTTTCATTTTCTGTGGAAACAAAAATAGAAATCTTTTTCCCCAGTAACTTGTCCTTAGGCTCAAATTTTGGAGTCAAAGCATTTTTAAAATATATAAATTGAATTAATCCAGCAGCATTTGTTTTATCAGTAGTTATTTTCTCAGCAATCAAATAATTTAAAGACAACAGAAGCGCGTATAGTATCCAAAATTTCTCTGTGTTTTCCATCTTTACGTGGCTTTTTTATTACTCTATTTATTCTACTTCTATTTTTACATATTTTGAGACAGGGTTTCTCTGTGTAACTTTTATCTATCCTGGAATTCAGTGCATACCAGGATTACTTTGAAATCACAGAGATCTACTTGCCTCTGTCTTCGGAGTGCTGGGATTAATGGCATGCCCCATTATATCCATTCATTCTACTTTCTTTTTTCTTTTTTAAACCATTGTATCCCCTTTCTTTTTCTCTCCCAAGCCAGCGTATTTTTTAAAACACAGTGTAAACCTTCATTGCAGCTCTTGTACACACTAATGAATTGTTAGCAGAGCTCTTTAAAAGCAAGGTGGCTTTTTTGCCGCTTATGCTAATTTTGGAAACCTCCCTTAAAGGAGCTGAGCAAATCTCTGTCTACAACAAAACAAATCCAACCTAGAGAATGCTGCTACTAAGAAGTCTTGCTAGTCTCTGTTCCCTTGTTTCTAAAAACTTTTTAAGTTTTTTAAGCTTTTGTTAAGTTTTAAGCGAAAGTTCTCAATCCCAGTTCTGACACCATTATGTTACAGCAGGTCTCCCCGCCGGCCTCCTGGTCCTGCCGCCACGTGGGCCCACAGCCGCGCCAGCCCCAAATAACACTCAGAGACTCTGTATTTGATACAATCCTGTTGGCCAATTACCATTACTGTTTATGGGCTAGCTCTGCCTTAATTATTAACCCATTTCTACTTATCTAAGTATTTCCACGTGGTCGTCTTATCGGCGAGCCGCGCGGCAGGCTTCCTGCTCCTTCCCCGGCTACATCTTGACTCCACCTACCACTTCCTCTTCCTCCTCCTAGTCTCCTAGCCCCACCTATCTAGTTTTCTATTGGCCACAGGGCTTTATTAACAGTATGAGAAACATATATACAGAATCACATCTCCCATCAATAGTTGTTCTTGGAAACCATTTTGCTTTCTTGCTTAAAACGCCTTTATAATATGTCTTAGGCAGTGTTCCATTGTTTTGAAAAGACACCAGGCTGATGGCAATGTTAATAAAGAAAAGCATTTAATTGGGGCTGACTCACAGTTTTAGAGGTTTAATCCATTATCCTTATGTCAGGGAGCATGGTGGCATGCAGGCAGACATGGTGCTGGAGTAGTTGAGAGTTCTATATGTGGAATTGAAGGCAGTAGGAAGAGAGTATTACAACGAGCCTTGCTTGAGTATCTGAAATCTCAAAACCCACCCCCACTGACATACTTCTTGCAATTAAGACCCCTTACCAAACAAGGCCATGCCCAGGTGAACAAGTTTCAAATCTATGGAGGATATTGTCATTTAAAGAGACACAATTTTTAAATTTTAATATTTTTGAGACCATAATGATTTATAATCAAAACAAAATAAATCCTTTCTTACTTAAATTGCTTTTATTCTGGTGATTCATTATAGCAATAGTAAGCCTAACTAAATCAGTATTTCAATATCAAAAAAGTAGGTGGCAGTACTTTAATAATATGTATGCTGTTGTGCTCAGGTTGTTCTTGGGATAAGAAGTATTTAACTTAATATTTGGTTTTCTGTAGAGAGCTGCGAAGTGCTGCACCTTAAAGATGGTGCTGGCTTCTGCCTTCTACCTCCCCAAGGGTCAGTGCTCTCTGGCGTAAACAAGCTCTTATTTGGTTAAGTCTGTTCAGCCTGTCTGCTTCTGCGCATTAGAGTAGCCTATCTGCAGGGTCCATGTAGCTCACTGGGGTTGGTTAGTGCAAGGGGATTTAAGCCTGTGCAGGGGTTCCCCGTGTCCCGCGGGTAAAAAGAAACATGTTCAAGGATCCTGATTAAAACTGCATGAAGAAGATCTTCCCGGAGTCGTGTCTTCCTTGCTGGCAGGTGTAGGTGCATACAGTTTTCAGAAGCCCACAGATGAGACAGCATGTACCTTTTAGGATGTTAAAAAAGATAACTTTAAAAGTATTAAGGATTTTAATATTCTTAAAATATTAAATAAATAAATAGAGGAAAAGAATGATGGCTAACACTAAGTTATTCCAGTGAGGTGCCACTGGTGAATATAAACAACCTAGTGTGAAGATGGGGGAACTCAGGAGGCTCCTTCCATAACTAAGAAGCTATTAGCAATTGATGACTCCTAGGGAAGAGAGGGTCCGTTTTCTTTTTCAGTTTGTTTTATGGAATATGTTTTAATGATGCAAAGATATGTTGAATTCTTTTATGTTGCATTTGTTTGACTCTGTAAAGCTGTGTTACTGTGCCTGTCTAAAACACCCAATTTGTCTAATATAAGAACTGAGCTGTGAAGGACAGAGAAATAGGGTCATGGCATGCAGAAGAATAAATATAAGGAAAGAAAAAGAAGGATCAAAAGAAAAGGGGAGATGAGAAGGGGAGGATGCTAGGGGCCAGTCACCCAGCCACACAGCCAAACACAGAATAAATAAGAAGTAAGTAAAAGATACACAGAAATAGAAAAAGGAAAATGCCCAGAGGCAAACGGTATAGTGGATAATTTAAGAAAATACAGCTATAAATAAGCCAAGCTAAGGCCTGACATTCAAAAGAAGGTGTAAGTCTCTCTATACTTTATTTGGGAGCTGGGTGGCAGGCCTCTCAAAGAGTAAAGGGTGAAAAACAAAACAAGTATTACACCTGGTAGGTTGATCAAGATCCAGTGGATTGTCTTACACCCGTTTGTACGTAAGCAGCACAATATGAAACTGATAGCTTACTAAAACGAGGATAAAAAACTGGGAGGAGGATAGAATGCCCCATGTCCCCTATGCTCCATCACAAATTCATGACTTCTTGTTCAATCATTGTTACATATATGCACACATGTTCCCTGGTAAGTCCATTTAGAGTTGCTCATTTCTAAATGGGTTTAAAATTCTCAAACATTTTGTAAGTAGTTTATCAGTATTTACCATATCAATTTCAAGGAGTTTCTGTTCCCACTCATTTATGTTTAAAATATCTGCTTCCATTTTGTGGTAACTCTGTTTAGCTTTCCTTGCTAATACATGTATTTTAAATTTTAAACAAAAAGTTATACTTATTAATAGGATTCTCCAGAAAGTTTCCATATATTGATCATTTTCAACCACCCTTAAATCTCATCTCTCCTCAGACTCCTCACTCATTAGCAATCACTTTTCTTCATTTGTTTTTATCTTTCAAGCTATGAAAGCTCATATACTTCAAAACCTGTATCTGGATCATTTAATTATTATAATATGACCATATTTTTATGAAAATAATACCTTTTCATTTTGTATTATATGTGATATTTTCTTTATTCTGTTGCTGATAGATATCTACATTAATTTCATATTTCAGTTGTTATTAATAGATCCATAATGAACACAGGCATGTATGTATATATATATTTCTTATCATGAGCAGGATAGAAGTGTTTCTGGTGGTTCTACTTTTAATTATTAAATGAAATGTTATATTTTCCATATTGAATATATTAATTTTTATACTTACTGAGTATGTATACAAATTTCTTTGTAACATCCACATTCGATATGATTTCAATTATTTGCATAGATAGAATTAGGTCTTATTCCACTACTGCTCTACTATTCTTGTCTTCCTTTAAACAGTATCCCATTAGTATTCCTCCTTTCCCCTTTCACGTTGTTTATTTTGTCCTCCTTCCCACATTTGGACACATAGTTCATGTCTTCCAATGTATTCTATCATGTTTACATTGTAGAAAATGAATATATTACTTTCTTGTTTGTTCCTTCAGAAATATCCTGTTGTGTTAAAGATTAGGAGTTGTCTGATTTACATGTTTCTGGTATCAGGTTGTTAAACAAAAATATAACTTTTACTTAAGGTTTATCTTTTATATTTTGGTATTCTATGATACACACACAAATACATCTGTACATTTAGATTTATACTACTTTATCTTCCTTGATACTAAATTATGACGAGTGATGTTATCCATAAATTCCAGAAAATATACAGAAATATTATCTTTAATTATCTAAATATTCTCTTTACAGCTATGGTTCTAACAATGTTTATGTTCTTCCCTTTACCTTTTCCTATTGTGGCTCTATATACAAACACATTTTAACAATTTAAATTCACATATTATATATATATATGTATATATATATATATATACATGTAGCAAATCAAATTATTCAATGTAAGAAATGTTAAATTTATCAGGCTATCATGCAGTGGTGGCACACTCCTTTAATCCCAACACTGAGGAGGCAGAAGCTGGCAAATTTTTGAGATCAATGCCAGTCAAGTGTGCAGAGGGAGTGCAGGTAGTGCCTCCAATGCTATACAAATAAATTCTGTCTCAAAAATGAAAGAAATAAAAGAAATATTGATATTGTCTTTTAATTTCAAATATGATTACAAATCATTTAGAGACATATCATTAGTAATTCAATGAATTTCAGCTGATAGAATGTAAGTTTGGAAAGAATTTATATCTCACATTAATATTTATCTCTTAAAATAAATGATAAACTTCCATTAAGAAATCTTCATCAACATTCTTTCTTAATTTTTGTAAATATTGATAGTTCAAAGAGACATTATTTTAAATTTATAACCAAGTAATATTCTTATAAAATTATCCACTAGATTCATCTGTTATGGTTTGTGAAAAAATATTGTTTATATATAATAGTGGATGAAACTTATAGTTTATAATAGTTGGAAGTGCTAAGAGAGATGGCTTCATTTAAAATATTTGTATTAATTCAATCATATTTTTATACAATATGTATATTTTTATTAATTTTTCTACTTCTTCCATGATTGTTTCCTCCTCTGAAATTCACAACCTCCTTGTTTTTAAGCATTCTTAGTATAAATCTATATAACACTATCAACATATAATACAACTGGCAAAGTCTGTTCAGTGTTGTCTGCAAGTATGTATATTTCTATATCTTGCCCCTCAATGTTTTCATCATTATCCTGCTACTCTTCCACCCCACCTGACTTCTAACTTCAGGTACTTTGTTTTTTAGAATACTTCATTGCATCCTGTCTGTGATACCCATACACTTATGAGTCTGTGGCTGTCCACTGGAACATGATTGATTTACCGCAAGTGCACCATTAAAGAAAATTACTCTCCTTCTCTCAATAGTTATTTATTGCCAACTTCTCTTCATTTTGACCACCTCTTCCCCCATGCTAAAACATAAGTTAGCTTCATACTATGCAAATCTTGTGCATGCCAATTCAACCACGGTAAATTTGTTTGTGCAACTGTACTGCTATGTCTAGCAAATACTGTGTTGCTACAGATATCTGCTCTCCCCAACTCTTAAAAAATTTTTGTACCCTGCTACTATGCTGATTCCTGAGCCTTGGATAGAGAAAAATGATAAAGTCTTAATTATGCCTAAGGCCTCCATATTATTTATCCTCTATAATATGTCCAGGTGCCAATTTTGTTTCAAAAAGCTAAACTATGTTATTATTTTCCCCACAAAAAGTTCATAATTATAAGAAATCACTACCTTTAGCAAGCCCTCCACATACTCTCTGGAAACTCCTGATTTACATTTAATTTCTATAGACATACATTTTGTATTCTTGGTTTTAATGCAAATGAAGGTATGTTTTCTTTTGTTACTGAAATCCTTCACTTGCAATGTTTTTATGATTAATCCATGATGTAAGATATACAAGAGTTTTGTTCTTTTATTAGAAATAATATTGTAGATACACACGCACACACTGTATATATATATATATATATATATATATATATATATATATAAATCTGGATATGATTTGGATATGAAGTGTCTCCAAAGAGCTATATGTGTCAGAGTATTGGCTGCCATGTAATAGGTTACTTGAAAGTGAATTGACCATATACTCACTGATCTTAACAATTACATAATGCGATGACATTGTTCAGAGGTGTTGGGATATTCAGGTCTTACTGGTGTGGAGTCCTTAGACTCTGGGTGTGTCATATTGATCTTTCTGTTGTTGAATGTATTCTTATACTGTCATCTTCCCATCTCTTCTTCCAGTGAGTATCAGTGTAGTCTCTCCTTCCTCTGGTGGGTAATGGTCAAAGATTTTCTTCCAGTAGGTACAATCAAGGCCAATACTCTGATGGCTCTCCTCTTCCCATGGGTGCAGGCAGAACTAGCACTATAAAGTCAGCAGAATCTGGATGGCCCGGTTGGCTGGGATGGTTCCCCCATAAACAATTCTGAGGCCTCAGCAGGGCACCAGAAACCTAGTTTAGGAATTCTTAATTGCACATGTGTATTGATTGATATATTATTGCAGCATATTGTTGAACAGGGTTATAAATTTCTACAGAATTGCTCAGTTGATATGTTCAAAACAGGTTTTTTTTATATAAAATAAATTTTTTCTTTCTAACCCCTGCCAAATTAAACTGTCTTAAAAAGCAGTATAATACCATAGTTGTTAGTTCATATTTCTTTATTTCTTTAAATAAAATCAAGGAAAGATGTAAATACAGTTTTATAAAGTTTATTCTCTGAACCTGTTTATTTCAAGAACTGTTTCAAGTTTTAGTCATGTGTTCCTCTAGATTCCAGTTACTATCTGGTGGAATTCTATGTTCTTACAGCTTGTTTCCCTACTAATTTTTATGTGTTGAATTATCATTGTTGTGTTTCTTATATTTATTCTTCTTACAGCCAATACAGTAAAATTATATATAATTTTGGTTTATTTACTTGCTTTTTATTTTGATTAAGAGAAGAAAAATATGCAATTCTCCCATTTCTTGTATTTTTTCTTTATTACCTTTATTGATAGTATTTTTCTATACAGTAGATTCAAATTATTGATTGATTCCACTTTGCTTTCCCAAACCATATTCATTAGTAGTTCTTAGGTAAAGAGTCTGCTAGCAATAGTTGTCTCAAATTTTGTTTATCTTGGAAGAAAAGTATTTTTCAACTCTTCAAAAGTGATTTTCCTGGATAAAAGACTCTTGTAAAACAGTAATTACTCTACTCAGTAGTTTAAATATGTGTCATTGCCAAGTTGATATTTTTGTTTTATGATTTCAATGTTCTTTGCTATTTTTGTTTTTTTAATTCACTTTTTTTATAATTTATTCTGATCATGGCTATCTGTTACATGACTCCTTCCAGATCTTTCCCAACTTGCACCCATCCAACTTCATGCAATTTCTTTCTTTTTTCTCTTTGGAAAGAAAACAAAACAAAGAAAAAAATCAGAATAGAAAACAAAGAAAAACACTAGAAACACATAAGCAAAAAAAAAACCCATAAAAACACAAATTTGGAAAGCATAATATACAAGTAAATGACATAAAGAAAAAAATACCTCAAAAAAGCAATATGAGACATGAAGTCAACAAAATCATTGGGTTTGTTTTATGTTGGCCATCTATTGCTTGTTATGGAGCCTCCCTTAAGAGTGTACTCAGTGAAAATCCATTGGCGAAAACTAATTTTTTTCTTTGTAATCAGTTGTCAGTCAGACATAGGTTTTTGCTGAGGGATGTAATACATGTTCATCTCCCCTTCTCTGTGCTGCAACCCCATGTGACTTTAACATGTGCAAGCACTGTACATACTTCTGTAGTCTCTCTGTGAGCTCATGTGTTCAAGAAAACATTCACCTAGGTGTGAATAATTGTTGGATATATTAATGTATATAATCTCAGCAAATATTTGGTGAATTTACCAGACATCACACACACACACACACACACACACACACACACACACACACACACCTATTAGTATTAATTTAACTATTTCTTAATTATATCTTACTTATATTTAGAAATAATTTTCACAGAAGAAGCCAACTTCATTATAATTATCTTGAATATGTTTTCATGAACACTGGTATTTATGCAAGACAATGAGTAAGATAATGTAATTATTTAATATTTTGGGAGTCTTGGAACTTATTACTATCACCTTTGATGATATTTGCCCAACTTGTAGTGTTTCATGTGATGCTTAATTTTTAATATCAAGAAGAAAATTTTGATTTTCATTGATACAAAAACATTTGTACAACATTAACTATATGTTAATTATGATCTACCAAAAATGTCTTTGCAGGCCTGTGCTCTGTTTTGGGATTGCTAGTACCATCCATGTTGTAAATGCTATAAATAAACATATGTAGAGTTTAATAAATCCTCACAAATTTTCTTGATTTTCTGGCAAACTTTAGAGTTTATAGGAAAGTCAGATGAACAGATGACAACAATATATATATATATATATACATATATATATCAACACATTTTAAAATGGGAGAGTAATTTAAACCTCAAATATATTAGTAGAGACAGATATTTTAATGAGATACAGATATAGCTACATACATACGTAACCTGTGTAATTTCTTCAGAAATATACCAAGGAGATAAAACTTTGGTAAGAACATGTCTGTATTCCTACTGAGATCATTCACAAATCATAAGGTATACTTTGTCATGTGGATCTATAACTATGATACATTTATTGACTAGTGATACAAGTAGACTTACTACTGTAAAGAATAGTATACTTGTTTTCAAATGTAGTATACTGTGCAAAATAATATCTCAGATTGTCCTCCACATATTATAACAAAATACTGGGCAAGTTTAAAGGAAGCTGAGAATTAAAATAAGAACATGCAAGTGGGTATTATAGAATTGCTATAAATCAGAATTTTTAAACTCTGGGTCATAAAGTTGAATTTCATTGTATTCTGGAATTAATTGAAGTTCAATTTGAAAGACACAGTAAGATCTCAAAACTACTGTGGTAACATTTCATGATAGTTTTTTTTCAACTCTGTTGGATTTCATAACAGCATCAGAATCGTGATGCAAAGCAAGAAAAAATCCAGTGTTGGTTGGTATTAATTAGGATTTGGGTGATTATTGCATTTTATTCAACATAAAACAATGGACTTTTTATTTCATTTCAGTTGAAGTTTTTCTGTGTAGCTTTGTAGACTATGCTGGCCTTGAACTCATAGAAATCAGTCTCCCTCTGCCTCCTGAATGCTGGGACTAAAGGCAAGCACCACCACCACTAAGTGACATGGTCTCTATTTTGATATGGACATTATTCTATTATTTTTTGAAAGTATCTATTTTCCTTACATAATATATCCTGATTATAATTTCATGTTCCTGTACTCCTCTCAGTTCCTTCCTATACAACAGTCCCCAGAAGCCCAGACAGGATCTACCTCTTTAGAAAACAAACAGTCTTTATGAGGATAATAATAAAATAAAATATTATAAAATAAAGCAAAAAATTAATATATTAAATTGGCCAAAAAAGGAAAAATAAAGAAAAACAGAAGTAAAAGAACTCAAAAAAAAGCAAAAGAAACAGATATAGAGGCAGAGACTCACTTATGCACAAACTCAGGAATCCCATAAAATAACTAACCAGAAGCCATAATATACACACAAAGAACAAGTAATATATAAAGAGAGAGAATGACTTAAAAGTAAAAACTAAAGTAACATTAAAAATAAAAAACCCTGACATAATATTATGAGACAAGGAACCTCCAAAGGTACTGTTGAGTTAATTTTATGTGGACTGTCAAGTATTATACCTTTCTGAGTGGCCTTGTCTAGCCTTAATATGAGAAGAGGTCTTCGTGTGACTTCATTTGACATTTCTCTTGAAACCATGAGAGATCTGCCCTCTTCTGAATAGAAATGGATGAGGGTAGGAGGGGAAAGGACAGGTGGGGCAAGGGACTGGGAGGAGAGGAGAGAGGGGAAACTAAGGTTGAGATGTAAAACAAATAAGTAAAGAGTAGTTTGTTTTCCCAGTGATACTCTGTTGGAGAAAACTGAATTTTTTGATAGCAGATTATCAATTGGAGTTTGCATTCGGGTTTGGGATTGGGGCCTGGTTCTCCATTTCCTTTCAGCTCTAGGATTGCATGTGCTATAGACTTGTGTTACCTTTGTGCATGCTGCCTCAGTCATTGTTTCATCTGTGCTTCAGTTATGTTTATTAGAAGGGCCATATTTTTGTATGTCTTCCATTCTTTCTGGTTCTTACACTTTTTCTGCCCATGTGGTCTGACAGAAAGGATTAGATATAGCCATTCCATTTAGGGCTGAGTATTCCAGTCTTTCACTCTTGGTATCATGCCTAGATTTAAGTCTCTGTATTTGTTTCTGTCCTTTGCAAGAGGAAGTTTCTCTGATGGTGGCTGAGTCTTGCTCTATGAGTATAGCATAATGTCATTTGGCGTATGTGGAGCTTTTTGAAATGCCCAGCACTCTCACAGTTGCATATAAAATAATATTTGTTAGGCTTAGTATTAGTTACAAATATTTAGCCAGTGACTCGCCTCATTAGCTAGAACTTACAAATAAATCAAACCATTTGTATTAACCTATACATTGCCATGTGACTCATAGCTTTTACCTGTCTGTAGGCATGTTGTTCCTTGGGCAGCTGGACGACATTTCTCTTACTCTGCCTTCTTTTTTCACTTATTTTTTGCTTGGATTTTCCCCTGGCTCTATTCTACTGGGTTATTGGCCAATTCAGCTTTTTCATTAACCAATGATAATAAAATATATACAGAACACACAAAAGGGTTCATCCCATATCTTTTAGAACTAAATTTATTGCTACTATTTTTTCTTTAAGAAAATACAGTACTGTTTAGTTTTACTCTAGGTCCCTGTGCCATCTACTCCCAAGTGTTGTATATGGGTTTATCTAGTGGAGTAAGTTGGAAGATATTGGTTGGTTACTCCCACACACATTTTGCCACTGTGCCACATGCCTACCCCTGCCAGCAAAGAAGACACGACTCCAGGAAGATCTTCTTCATGCAGTTTTAATCTGGATCCTTGAAACATGTTCTTCTGACCCTAGAGAGCCCGGGGGACCCCTGCACAGGCTTAAATCCCCTTGTGCTAACCAACTCCAGTGAGCTACATTGACCCTGCAGATAGGCTACTCTAAAGCAGAAGCAGACAGGCTGAACAGACTTAATCAAATAAGGGCTTGTTTATGCCAGAGAGTACTCACCCTTGGGGAGATGGAAGGTGGAAGCCAGCGCCATGTTTAAGGCGCAGCACTTTGCAGCTCTCTACATGCCACCACTGCCCTATATTATCTTTGAGTCAGGACACCATTGTAAATCAAAGGGCTTGTGGTTGGGTTGCTACTTACATTTCTTCTTTTTTATATACAGGGTACCTTACTGTGTATTTATATATTAAAAATGTGAAATGGGAGAAAGCACAAGAAGAATGGAAAGTGAAACTTTATTTGAGAAAATGAAAGAGAGAGTAATTTGAGCAGATATGGCTAAAATGGCTTTCATTTCCCCTGATACTTCATACTAGGACAGAACCAAGGTTGTTTTGCGGGCAGGTTTGTCCACATCAGACTTAAATTGATTCCCAAACATATGTTTGTGACGGTTTTACCCCCACTGAGCCTACCAGCAAAAGTAAGTGCAGAAAGTAAAACATGCACCATTCACAAATGATTTGTGACTCAATATCTGCATTAAAATTTCGCCTGCATAACCTCTTAACCTTTTATGGTTAGTTATCCAATCTTTAAAGGAAAAACAAACTTCTAAATCCAACTGCCTCTACTTTTCAGTGTCTATGCTTCAATGGGATTCATCATGGCACATTGCATTCTTCACACAGTTGGAGTTTGGTTTTGTTTTGATCTGATTGTGGCTTCAATCTGGGTCTTTGCCCTTGAAGTAGGAAATTGTTTAACTTAATATTGATTTTATTGGATCTCACAGTTGAGAGATTTGACCTTTCAAAGGAAATTTTGGGTTTATAAAGAAAGTGGATATTTTAAAGAGATTGAACTTTTAATGTGTTCTAAGTTGTAAAGACTATGGGTCTTTTATAGCTATTTATGCACTTTATTGTGAAATTAAGATTAATACACCATCCTGAGGATAAATGAGAAAGTATTTTAATTGAAATGTGATGATTTTGTGTATTAAGTTTATAAGGACTCATCTGCAATACACATAAGCAAGAGTTATCTGAATGGAGGCAACTCTGTAAAACTTGGATGTAGGAAAGCCTTCAAGGCAATTTGTGAATTTGTGTTTGATGGGATATGGCCAAGCCCATTGTGTGTAGTGCCATCTCTGAGATGATGGTCCTAGGTTTTGAAAGAGAGCATACTAAACAAGCCAAGAGAAGCAAGCCAGTAAGCAGCACCCCATCAGCAGCTCCTGCATTAGCAGCTCCTGCTGCCAGGATGCTGCACTGTTTTCTCTGCCCTCACTGCTTTTGAGGATGGACTGTTACATGGAACTGGGAGTAAAATAAACTTTTCATCCCAAAGTCTCTTTTGGTAAAGGTGTTTTATTCCAGCAAGAGTAACCCTAATACAAGGTAGATGCTGGTTGTGATAAAATGTTATTTGTGATGAATTTCAAAGAAAAACAAAATCTGGGATCTTGCTTCTTATCAAGATGATGTCTTATTTTTTAAGCACCACACATTTATATTGACAAATGCAGAGTAAGCATACTAGGTAGCTACCCAAATCAGCTAAATTTAGATTATTTCTGTTTTGAGTGTTTCCACAATACTTTTCTCAACCACATTTCTTTAAATTTCCTCTTATACGACTTTTCCCTTCTGCCATATTCACTGGATCCATGATGGAATCAGGGCTTCATACTCTTCCTAACCCTCTGTTCTAATGTCAAGAGTCTCTGGCTTTCTCCACTTATCTTTCACCCCAAATAATCAACTTCAATGCCTCCCCGCAGACGCACACCTCACTGACAAGCTATTTTCTTGCCTTTTATGTGCATACTACTGACAAGCAAGGAGTTGTTACTTGTTTCCAATCTTCCAACTTTGATGCTCCAAATATTTTCTGTTTACAAAAACATAGTCTTACTGAATGAGGGCCCTTGTAAATTTTCATTTTCTATTTGAACATATCTTCATAAATACTATTTGCAAAATATCTGTATTCATTGACACTGGGTATCAGATCTATACAATATTTCAGAGATATATAAATATATACAAAGTAAAAAGACAATAAAATTTTGGAATTTGTGCACATAGTGAAGTATTCTGTATCTAAATCTCAGAAAAAAAGCAGTACCGGCCTGCAACTATGCTCTGAAAACAGAATTATTACCTACATTTGACTTGTTTCACATTTCCCAAACCATTTGTTACACTTAAAGGAGTTTCATAAGTGCAAAAAATATGCAATTATATATAGTATTAATGTGTGTGCTTTGTATTCCTCTGAAAATTGGAAAGTTTTAATTGAGATTAAATCATTATTCAATAAAATTCAAATTAAATATTACTTTTATAAGAATAGTAATTTTATAGAGATAAAAATTGCATTTAATTTACTACCTAGCTAAGTAAAAAAATGAAATTTACATTTTTCTTTCTAGAAAAAAGGCTAACTGGGAATCTGCCTGTGAGTATTCTACATATCAAAAGATACTCAATGAATTTCATGAAGATATTTGGTTATGAAATTCCAGTGCTAAGTATTCTTATTAGTGCATATGGTTGACAAAGTTGTAATATTAATCACATCTCTTTTCAGCACCCATTTTAAACAGAATATATCTTAGGGAATATTATGCTATAAGATTTGATGGGTTCAGAGGTAAACATTTTTTCAGCTGGACTAAAATTAATTATTAATTACTATTAGCTTAAACATGGTTACATGAATAATTTATCTCCAAAGGGGATAGTTCTATCCAATTAGGTAAGAGTGGTATATTTATTTTGCATTGATGAAATCTGGGTTTGCATGCTTTTCTTCTTTCTTTCTTGCCATTTTTCCTCTGTTTCATCCTACCACCTGCCACTTTATGCTAGATTCTTTACATGTATATATCTGTAAATTCCCCAAATTGTGAAGTGATTAAATCTAAAGGGAATTACTTTCCCTTTGCATATCCAATGCTTAAATGTAATATCCTGATGAAAAGCAAACCAGATATTGTTACCTACTTCCAGCCATTTCCATTCCACTCAAGAGGATAATCTCCTTAGAACTTAATGAGCTTCCAAAATTTGGACTACTTTACAATATTACATTAGGAAATAATTAAAAATGTACTTTAGAGGATAAGAAAATATTCAAAACATTGAAGGTAATACTTCAGACAGCAAAGTTTGGCATCATAGTTAGTACTTTTTCCTTTGTTGTTGTTTCTTTTCTACATATTTATACTGAAATATTTTTTCCTTTCATCTCTCTCAAAAGATTATAAATCCCATTGTGAAGATGTTTTATAATAATTTTTTCTCAGCATGTAGCAGACACTCTGATTGGATATATGCTGTTAAGAGCTTTTGAATGCAAAAATTTAAAAGACAGGAGCTTTCAATCCTTATGCAGACACTATATTGGTTATATTAATGACATATTAGTTTATTTGTTATTGTTAACATATTCATAGTACCTAAGTATATTCAATTTTATGTGCTTGGCATCAATCAACATTAACCTTTTATCTATAAAATGTAGGCAGAGTTTTCTTTTCCCACAGCCACTCTCACCTAAACACACTTAGGCTTATAATATTTATAAGCATTTGGCTGATAGCTCAGGCTTATTACTAACTAGCTCTCACATTTTAAACTAACACATATTTCTTATTTATACTCTGCCATGTGGTGGTACATTTATTAACATGCACATTCATCTCCTGCTTTCTCTGCATATGACTGGCAACTCCTGATCCCTTCCTTCTTCCTCCCAGCATTATCTTAGTCTGGCTTTCCTGCCTAACATTTTTCTCTTTAGCTATTGGCCAATCATCTTCTTCACTACACCAATCACAGTGACATACATTCACAGAGTGTAAAGTAATATTCCACAGCAATCTAAAAGTTTTGTGGCAATAATTTGTTTATAATCTTACAATAAAACTTGCCTGAAGAGCAGAGTAGAAAGCTAGCCACACTAGTCAGCCATAGAGGTAAGACAGTGGTAACACACACCTTTAATCCTGGCAGCCACACTAGTTAGCCATAGAAGCTGGACTCTAGTGGTGCATGTGTTTAATTCCATCACTAGAGACGAATATAAGCTGGGTTGCTGGATATTCAGTCTCCAGCCACACTTAGGACAGGATTGCTCCTTTTGGACTGAGCTTTGGTAGAGGTATGAACTCTCTAGTGGCTGCTTTGCTTCTCTGACCTTATCAGCTTTCTCCCCTAATATCAATCTCTGGACTTTTATTATTCATGCTATACAGTTTTATCATTGTAAAATAAGCAACCAAATCATGGGCATTTCCCAAAGTCTAGAGAAGTTTTCTTAAAAGTTTGTGATTTTATAATTGAAAAGCAGAGTGATGAGTAGAATAACAATGCTGACATATTAACAGCAAAGGTAGTGTTAAAGTCCAGTAATAATTCTGTAATATCAGGTTGCAGTCTTCAATGTTTGCTAAACATAAGCTAGAATGTATCAAACATTTGAAAAAAATTTCCTTGCAGAGTATGCCTGAAGAATGCAAGTATCTCTGCTGTGATGTAGGGACTTTCCAATGTTTCAATACCATTGTTTCATTTATTTTTTGAGACAAGCACTAAATGACAGCACAGATAAAAACAGCAGTATCAGTAGCATCTACTAAAATGATCTCATATACTGTGGTGAATGTCTATATAGTTTGCTTATATCATCAAAGCTAACTTTTTACACTAATCTTCTAGTTTAAATAGTTTTGTTCCATTTATGTTTATATAGTTATGCTTTTGTGTATGCTCCTGCGTATGTAGATGCCAGAAGAGGGTTTTGATTAGCCTTAGAGATGTACCTACACATAATTCTGAGCTCTTGATTGTGTACGCTGAGAACTGAACCCTGATCTATTGGAAGATCAGCAAGGAAACACGAGACCTCTCTTCAGCACCTAAATTGAATTTTTAAATTGAGGAAACTAAGGTGTTCAATTCATTTTATTTTGTAAATTTGCAAGTAAATAATGGAACTGTTATATCCTCCAGTCTATTGATGTTTGAACATAATATCATTATATCATTATAGATGTCAATGACTCAATTTGAGAAAAAGTGTTGATTTCCAAAATTAATTTCAGAAATAAAGTTTGCAGCTTTAATTTTAATTTAAAAACTTAATTTAGTTTTTTGTTTAGTTTTGTTTGTTTGTTTAGTTTTTTTTTGAGATTTTTTTTTCTGTGGCTTTGGAGGCTATCCTGGAACTAACTCTTGTAGATTAGACTGGCCTTAAGCTCATAGAGATCTGTCTGCCTCTGCCTCCCAAGTGCAGGGATTAGAGACATGCACCATCACAGTCAAAATTAATTCTGTTTTTAAATGGACAGAATATTAGTAATTTGGCAAGATAAGAAAAGTTAAGATTGACAAAGCCATGGTGTATTGATATGTAGAATAAAACAGAGCTGATATTAAGGGAGGGGCAAGATCACCAGAAAGGATGGTACATTATACAACACAAACCATAGAAATATTTAAGAGTCAGTTATTAACAGATTGTATGTGTGGGGGAACATAGTGGAAAGAATAATTAACAATGGCTCAAGTAAATACTCAAAATAATGAAGGCAAATTTAAGAAGGGAAGGTCTTGGATAGAACATAAGATTACAGGATAGTTATTAATATTTACAGTTTGTTGACTCATGTACTAACAATCTGTGCTACCAACATTTTAATCTATCAGTGCCTAGTGCCATGTCCTACAAAAGGCCTAGGCAGTCTAAGGGACCTCTGACAGGGGAACCAGGATGTATCTCTGGTGCAAAAAAGAAATTCAGGAACACATTCCCAATGGAGAGATATTCCCTTAACCTGAAGGCAGTAGGGAGGACCTAATCCCTACTCCAAATGACTTGACAGATTTTTATGATCCCTCATGGAAAGCATCCCCCTCCCTGTGGAATGGGTGGGGAATGGGATGGGAGCAGGGGTTGGGGGGGCATGGGAGGGAGAAAGGGAGCAGCAACTGGGATCAATATGTAAAATAAGAAAAAATTATATATATATATATATATATATATATATATATATATATATATACATACATACAACCTGGTTGTTTTTAAATTGATTTTTTTATTTCTTATTCTATTTTACACATCGATCCCACTTCCCTCTCTCTCTCCCTTCCTCTTTCCCTGTCTCCCACCTTCCCATGCCTCCCAACCACACTGCCCCCACTCCACATGTAGGGTGAGGGTGATGCCTACATCTTAACTTGTTTCCAGATTACTCTGATGTTTGTTCCCAGTGTTGTAGCCATAGTTTATTTTTTCCTTTTCCTCAAAAACTATCGTGACAGAATAGTCTGGATTGTCATCATGACTATACCTGGAATTGAATAAAATACAAGTCCGTGAAAACTTCTGTGAGAGACCTCTCTAATCAGGTTATCTGGGCTCTCTAATCAGGTTATCTGGGTGGCAATTTCTGATAGCATCTAGAAATTTTGGTTTTTGAAATCTTGCCTTCAATTATGATGGCAAGTTGTGTCAGCATTTCTTCATTAATAACAGAAGTGTGTTCAGGGTCAAAGAGATTTCCTGGAATCTGCTAGGCATGCAGAACCAGATTATGACTACTGAGACATCCAACCTTGTGTATTGAAAAAACTACAAGATTTTTGGCCTTTCCAGTTTGAGAAAGCCATTTTTTTTGGACTAGACCACATCCTATTAACCAGTTTAAGAAATCCAATATACATGGGGTTATGAACATATAGACATTCACTCAGTTATGTTCCTTTAGAGACCCTTGAATAATACACATATCAAATATTTTCTAACTTAAAAACCATTGTAACTTATCTTTCTTTCCCCCAATATATGTTATTTGAGATATATTGATCTACTTTACAGTTAATTCAAACTCATCAATCCTTTTGTGTGCTGGGATTTATAACTCAGATCTATTAGTTAACACAAAATAAGAAACAATAATGAGTATATCAATACCTTGTACACAATCAATGTAGAAATGATGAAATGCTATGAGTTGGACAACATTATTATGGTCTTCCAAATAATTCATGTCTTCCATTTTCCTACTCAAACATTGTTGATTTTGGCATTCCAATTTTCTTCTATAAAAACTCTACATGTATAAGTTTAAATACTCCCTTTAAGAAGACACATTGCATATAATTAGGCCCCACTAAACACTGTTGCACTTCCTCTTGATCTGTATCATCCCCATATTGCTTATACATGAAAAATATACTAATCTACCTAATTTTAGAACAAACCTGTCTGTTCATATTCTCACATTGTCATGAAAGAGTTTGCCTAGTAGACAAAATTTCATGTGGATTTGTCAAACCTCTCCCCTAAAAAAAAGGTAATATCCTTTTTGAGTGGTTCTCATTAATGCAGTTAACAAAAATAAGATTGTCTCATTATATGTTTGCATCTAAGTAATAGTGAAACAATTATGCTTAGAATTTGTAAAGACTTATAAAAGATCATTAAGTAAAAACTTGAATAAATGAAAAGCCATATCACTGTGTAATCAATGAGAGTCATAGTTCATCATATTAAACTACAGAATCTAAATCTTATGTTTTTATTTTTATTCTTTAAACATTAATTTATTTTTTATTTTTAATTAACATATTAATCCCAGTTCTCTCTCCCTCCCTTTCTCCCTCTTCCCCACTATGCACGCCAGCCACCCTCCACTCATATGCCCCCCTCCACATGTAGGGTGATGCCTTCCAGGAAGGGTCATCTAAACCTGTCAAGTCATTTGGAGTATGGACAAGGATGTTAAACTATCCCTGCAACCCAGGGATGAAGCCTACTATGTCATGTTGGATGAGTTCTCTGATTTATTCTTGGATTCAGTTTGCCAATATTTAATTGAGTATTTTTTTATCAATATTCATGAGGGATATTGTTCTGTAGTTTTCTTTCTTAGTTGTATCTTTGTGTGGCTTGGGTACCGAGGTGATTGTGGCCTCATAAAAAGATTTTGGTAATGAACCTTCTGTTTCTATTGTGTGGAACAATTTGAGGAGTATTGGTATTAGCTATTCCTAGAATTTCTGGTACAATTCTGCATTGAGGCCATTTGGCCTGGGATTTTTTTGGTTGGAAGGTTTTGATGACTGCTTACATTTTGTTAGGGGTTATAGGTCTATTTATGTTGTTTGTCTGTTCTTTATTTAATTTTGGTAAGTGATAGTTATCCAGAAATTTGATCATTTCCTTTGAATTTTCAAATTTTGTGGTGGATAAGTTTTCAAAGGATGACCTGAAATTTGCCTGGATTTGCTTTGTGTCTGTTGTTATGTTCTCCTTTTCATTTCTGATTTTGTTAATTTGCATGTTCTCTCTCTGCTCTTTTGTTAGTTTGGATAAAGGTTTGTCTACCTTGTTGATTTTTCTTGAAAAACCAACTTTTTGTTGCATTGATTCTTTGTTTGTTTTCCTGGTTTCTACTTTATTGATATCTGCCTTCAAATTGTTTATTTCCTGCTGTCTATTCCTCCGGGGTGAGTTTGCTTCTTTTTCTTCTAAGGCTTTCAGTTGTACTATTAATTCCCTAATGTTATTATCCTCCATTTTCTTCATATGGGCACCTAATGTAATGAAATTCCCCCATAGCTGATGGGAGATGTTATTCTGTAAATACGTTTCTCATACTGGTTAATTAATAAAGCCTGTGGCCAATAGGAAACAAGATAGGTGGGGCTAGGAGACCAGGAGGAGGAAAGAGGTAGAAGTTGAGTAGAGTCAAGATGTAGACCAGGGATGAAGGAAGACACCAGCCGTGGCTCCTGGATAAGATGAGCCACGTGGAAATAATTAGATAAGTAGAAATGTGTTAATACTTAACACAGAACTACCCCATAAACAATAATGGTAACTGGCCAACAGAATTGTGTCAAATACAGAGTCTCTGAATGTTATTTGGGGCTGGTGCGGCTGTGGGACCAGACCGGCAGCAGGCAGGCTGGTGGGCTTGTGGGCTAGAGGCCGGCAGAAAAAACCTGCTGTAACATAATGGTGTCAGAAGTGGAACTGAGAACTTTCACTTAAAACTTAACAAAAGCTTATAAAATAGTTTTTAGAAACAAGGGAACAGAGACTAGCAAGACTTCTTGGTTGCAGCATTTTCTCGGTTGGATTTGTTTTGCTGTAGACAGAGATTTGTGTGGCTCCTTAAAGAGAGTTTCCAAAATTAGCATAAGTGACAAAAAGCCTCCTTGCTTTTAAAGAGCTCTGCTAACAATTCATTGGTGTGTACAAGAGCTGCAATGAAGGTTTACACTGTATTTTAAAAAATACGCTGGCTTGGGAGAGAAAAAGAAACAGGATACAATGGTTTAAAAAAGAAAAAAAGTAAGTAGAATGGCTGGGTGTGATGGTGCACACTTTTAATCCCAGCACTCAGGAGACAGAGGCAAGCAGATCTCTGTGATTTCAAAATAAACCTGGTATGCAGTGATTTCCAGGACAGATAAAACTTACACAGAGAAACCCTGTCTCAAAATATGTAAAAATAGAAGTAGAAGAAATAAAGTAATAAAAAAGCCACATAAAGATGGAAAGCACAGAGAAATGTCGGATACTATATGCAATTCTGTTGTCTTTAAATTATTTGATTGTTGAGAAAATAACAACTACTAATGAAAGAAATGCTGCTGGATTAATTCATTTTATATATTTTAAAAATGCCTTGATTCAAAAATTTAAGCCTAAGGACAAGTTACTGGGGAAAAGGATTTCTATTTTTGTTTCCACAGAAAATGAAAAGCTGTGGATTCTTTCCAGACTTATGTGGTTTGATCAAGACAGACCCCCTGTAAAAGTGCCCCAGATGGTCCAACATTCAAAGCCGTTGAGACAAAGCCTTGTAGACTACAGCCAAGATTTCTGCATCTTCTTTGGACCCCCATGACAGTGCCCTCTACCATCAGGAAGTAGTTTGGAAAGAACGACGCCCAAATTCCCAAATATTGTTTATAAATGTTTGTTTTCATTTAAATGGGCTTGGTTATAAATGGTTAATGACCACAACCAATCTTTTTAAAGGTAAAAAGGGAATTATGGTATAGATATGAATACTTTGCTTTGAAATGGATTTTCTTTTATTGATACAATTTAAGGTCAATTTTGTGATATGTATATTTCTCCTCTTGTTTAGGTATTATGTTTATATAGCTCATTGAAAAATGTAATGTATAATTTAGTACAGATTATACAAAGTTACCTATGATAGTTAAAATTTGGAGTTAAGTTAGTTAGGATTTCTAGATATGCAGAGATGTATTTGAGATGAATAGGCATTCTTCAAACCTTTCAAAGACCTACAGAATATGGCATTTAAAATGGTTTAGGGATTTTCTTGACAGGGAGGCACAACTGCTCCTGGTAACATCATCTGTGTCAGAAAGGAAGATGGATATCGAAGAAACGTGTTATGGAGTTTGCTTCTAATATGGCAAGACTAGCCATTTGGGCAAGATACTGCTCTTCTGGACTGTTTGACTTTATGCTGTAGAAACTGGACATGCAGGACCCACAAAAAGTAGACTGCTGATGCAAGATGGACATTGCTACATGATTCCTGCTTCATGGAAGAAGCAGACATACTGCAGGGCACAGAGAAAAATGACTGACAAACTGCCAATACAGGTGGACAGTTTAAAGTTTCCTGCTTTGCTGAAAGTCTGCCAGACACATTATGGCCTATGGGCTGAAGATGGAACATTACAGAATAACTTCAGTTGACTGTCTAGGCAATGAGTTGTCTTTGTCATTTCTAGAGTTTATATATTATCCTTCTATTGTCTTTCAAGGAGTTGAAGGCAGATAGTTTTGGTTATAGCTTTCCTTAGTTAGGATTAAAGATAAGTTACATATAGGACATTAGACTCACAAAGATAGGTGATATTTTCTTTAAGTCTTACAAAAAGTTAATGGACTAAATATTGTTAACTGTGATTCTTATTTGATAACTGTTGTATGATATGTCAAGGTTAAAACCCTTCTTTTTATTTTAGATAGAAAAGAGGAGATGATGGGAGATGTTATTCTGTAAATATGTTTCTCATACTGGTTAATTAATAAATCGTGTGGCCAATAGGAAACAAGATAGGTGGGGCTAGGAGACCAGGAGGAGGAAAGAGGAAGTAGTTGGGAGGAGTCAAGATATAGACCAGGGATGAAGGAAAAAGCCAGCCATGGCTCCTGGATAAGATGAGCCACGTGGAAATAATTAGATAAGTAGAAATGGGTTAATAATTAACACAGAGTTAGTGCATAAACAATAATGGTAACTGGCCAACAGGATTGTATCAAATACAGATTCTCTGAATGTTATTTGGGGCTCACGTGGCAGCAGGACAGGGAGGCCAGCAGGGAAGAACAAAGGAAAAACCTGTCCATAACACATAGCACTGTTTTCATGGTGTCCCATAAGTTCCGGTATGTTGCGTCCTCATTCTCATTGAATTTTAGGAAGTCCTTACTTTCTTCTTCTTTGACCCAGGTATAGTGCTATTGGTCATTGTTCAGTTTCCATGAGTTTGTAGGGTTTCTGTGATTCATGTTGTTGTTGCATTTCAACTTTAAAGCATGGTGGTCTGATAAGATACATGGGACTATTCCAATTTTTTTTTTGTATCTGTTGAGGTTTGTATGTCTCCTAGTAAGTGATCGATTTTAGAGAAGGTTTCATGTGAAGCAGAGAACAAGGTATATTTTCTTGTGTTTGGATGGAATGTTCTATAAATGTCTGTTAAATCCAATTGAGACATAACTTCGGTTAGTTCTTTTCTTTCTTTGTTAAGTTTCTGACTCTTGGTCTTGTCTAGTGGTGAGAGTAGAGTTTGGAAGTCTCCCACTACAAGTGCTTGAGGTTTTATGTGAGCTTTGAATTTTAGTAGCGTTTATTTTATGAATGTGTGTGCCTTCGTATTTGGGTCATAGATGTTCAGATTTGAGACTATGTGCTAATTGATTTCTCCTGTGCTGAATACAAAATGACCGTCTTCATCTCTTTTGATTAATTTTGTTTGAAGTCTAACTTGTTAGATATTAGGATAGCTACACCTGCTTGCTTCTTGGGTACATTTGATTGGAAGATCTTTTCCCAGCCCTTTATCCTGAGGTAATGTCTATCTTTGAAGCTTAGATGCATTTCTTGTATGCTACATAAGGATGAATTCTGTCTTTCTATCCACTCTGTTAGTCTGTGTCTTTTCATAGGCAAGTTAAGACCATTGATTTTGAGGGAGAGTAAGGACCATTAATTGTTAATGTTTGTTTGTTTTAGTTTTGTTGTTCGTGGTGGTATTGTTCCCTGCTTTAACTTTGGGTTCTGGCAAAGTGAGATAATCCATTCCTTGTGTCTGTTTGAGCATAGTTAACTTCCTTGGGTTGGAGTTATCCTTCCAGAACTTTCTGTATGGCTGGATTTGTAGCTATTGTGAAAATCTGGCTTTGTCATTAAATATCTTGTTTTTTCCATCTATAGTGATTGCAAGTTTTGCTGGGTATTGTAGCCTGGGTTGGCCTCCATGGAATTTTAATACTTGTAGAACATCTATCCAGGACCTCTGTCTTTGAGAGTTGAGAGTTTCCATAAAGGAATCAGGTGTAATTTGGATAAGTCTGCCTATATATGTTACCTGGCCTTTCACCTTCTCTGTTCTTAATATTCATTCTTTATTCTTTATGTTAGGTGTGTCTAGGGGTCTTTTTTCTTTGGTCTGGTCTATTTGGTTTTGGTATGCTTGTCATGTGCATGTCCTTCTTCAGATTGGGAAAGATTTCTTCAATGATTTTGTTGAATATTATTCTACATCTTTAAGCTGAAATTCTTTGCTTTCTTCTATGCCTATTATTCTTAGGTTTGGCCTTTTCACAGTGTCCCACATTTGCTGGATGTTTTGTGTTAAGAATTTGTTGGATTTAAGCTTTTCTTTGGTCAATGAATGTATTTGCTCTAGTTTATCTTCAAGACCTGAGATTCTCTCTTCCATCTCTTGTATTCTGTTGGTTATGCTTGTGTCTGTAGTTTTTGAATTAATTTTTATTCTTGTAATATTGCTTTTGACAAAATAATTCCACTGATCATGTGAGAAAACAGAACCTATAATGGCCAAAGTAATTCCCGTAAAAGAATTGGAATAAGAAATTCTTACTTGTAAGTGATACCATTATTTACTTTACACTATGAATTATGTCATCCATGCAATATAGATGTAAGTATATCCAGACACCCACAAGGATGACCCCAACTAACAATCTGAGCAAAAGTGGAACTGCTAACTTAAATGCTCTTCCCTGATAATAAGATTGATAACTAACTTATTTGCCATCATAGAGCCCTCATCTAGTAGCTGATGGAAACAAGCAGACACTGAAAACTAAACAATTAGCTGACCTCCTGTAATCCAGTTGCAGAGAAGGAAGTGTGATAAGAAAATGGAGGCAAGTACAGGCTACAGAAACCCACAGAGACAGCTGACTTCAACAAGTCAGAGCTAGTGGACCCCCAGACTTATAGCTGGGAAACCAGCATTGGACTGACTCAGACCCCTTGAACATAGGTCTCAGTTAGGAGGCCTGGGCAGTCTAAGGGACCTCTGACATTTGAACCAGGTTGTATCCCTGGTGCAGGAAAGGACTTTGGGTGCACATTCCTTATGGAGGGGTATTCCCTTAACCTAGAGGCAGGATGGAGGGCCTAGTCCCTACTCAAAATGATTGGGCAGATGTTGATAATCCCTCCTGGAAAACATAAACCTCCCTGTGGAGTGTGGGAGTAAAATGGGATGGGAGGGGTTTTGGCGGGCATGGGAGGGAGAGGAAACTGGGACTGATATGTAAAATAAGAAAAAAATAACTATATAACTATATATATATATATATATATATATATATATATATATATATAGATCCTGCCTATACATATGTATTTATTTCTAATGGAATAGCAATTTCATAACGATATTATGGAAAAGTCTCTTTAAACAACTATAATTGATTTTTTCGTTTTATCACCAACAACTCACATATTAAGATACAGAGACTCAGTTTAATTATGAATGCTCAGCCTTAGCTTAGGTTTTTACTACTAACTGTTTTAACTTAATTTAACCTGTTTCTATTCATCTACATATTTACTTGGGTACTTTTAACTTTATGACTTACTTTCCTGCTTTCTCAACGTTTGTCTGTCTGGTCCCTGGAGTCTACCTGATATCTATTTCTTTCTTCTGTTTGAGCCTGAATTTCTTCTTCTACTTTCTTTCCCTATACTGAAGTACCACCTCTTCCTCCACCCCTCAATGGGTGTGGTTAGTGCCACTGTAGCAGACACAGTGAATATCCCACTATAGGAGTCATTCAGAAGCTTTTTATTAAGCCAATAAAGTGCCTTATGCAGGCAAGGTAAAACTGCAACACATCTTTATATAGTCAAAAAAATATTCTGCAACATAAACAAATGGAACACATCTTCACATAGTTAAACAAATGCAGCACATCTTTGCATAGTTAAACAAATATTCCACAGCAAACAACCAATAGCTTACAGAAGACTAGGTACTCAAAGAGACTAGCATTGTCAAATATATTTTTTAAAATACATAGAGATTCAGCATTAGACTCATAAATATGATTGTATTTGAAATATATCTTTGCAACCATAATTGTTGTGACTTCTAATATTTATTATTTAAGTATAAAATGAGAATTTAAATATACATAGACAGAATTCTGCATGTTTGGGAAAGGGGAAGATTGGAGTGATCCACTTATGATGAAAGTATGGTTAAATACCAGAAATGGGGAAACAAGCACAAAAAATAATTCTTGTACTCAGTCCTCAGAAGGAGCCAATTTGTCAACACACTGATCATGTATATTTCATCTCTGAAACTGGAATAAAACATTTCTGTTTGTTAAATCACACAGTGTCCAGTATGTTGTTGCAGTTTCCCTATTGGTAGGATTCACATGAACTTTAGAACATATTAAAAGAAGCTTAACAGCCAGGGGGCATGGGAATCTTGAAATATGCAGGAAAATGGATGGAAATAAAAGAAATTATCCTGAGTGATGTAAGCCAGACACGGAAAGACAAACATGGTATGTACTCATTCATATATAGATATTAGACATAGATCAAAGATTACCAGCCTACAATCCACACCTCCAGAAAAGCTAGGAAAGAAGGAGGACTCTAAAGGAGACATACATATTCCCTCAGAGAATGGGAACGGGAAAAGATCTCCTGAGCAAATTGGGAGCAGATGGGGGTTGAGGAGAAGATGTTAGTAGAAAGATAAGGGGAGAAGAAAATATGAGGGACCAGGAAGACTGAATTGGGGGAATAGCAAGAAAATTGATACCTTAATAAAAGGAGTCTATTGTGGTTCAATAAGGGTCAGGATAAATAAATAGGTCAAATAGATGTTTATTAAGGGAGAAACAACTCACAACACAGACAGATGAACACAGCAGTTAAAACTGGATGTTCCTTTCTCCGTGTCCCACCAGAAAAGGGGCCATTCTCCGCCTCCTTCCGAGACCAAGCCTCACAGGTCACTTCCGCCGCTGGCTCCACCCCTCAATGGGTGTGGTTAGTGCCACTGTAGCAGACACAGTGAATATCCCACTATAGGAGTCATTGTATATTTAAAGATAAATCTGTCAATAGGGAAATGTCCAGAGATTTACTAGGATGACCCCACCTAAGAATCTAAGCAATAAGGGAGAGGCTATCTTAAATGCCCTTCTTCTATAATGAGACTGATGACTACTTTATATGCCATCCTAGAACTTTCTTGCAGTAGCTGAAGGAAACAGAAGCAGAGGCTCACAGCTAAGCAATGAGCTTAATTCTTCGATTCCAGCTGTACAGAGGGAGGAATGATGAGTGAAGGAGTCAAGATTTTGCTGGGGAAATCCACAGAAACAGTTGACCTGAACAAGGGGGAGCTCATGGAGCATAGTATGACAGCATGGAAATTAGCATAGGATAGAACCAGGCCCCATGCATGTGGGTGTCAGTTAGGGGGGCTGGAGATTCTATGGGTCCCTGGTAATTGAACAGCATTTATGCCTAGTGTAAGAATGAACATTGGAAACTCATTTGCAATAGAAGGACACTCTCTCAACCTAGACACATGGTGGAGGGTCTAGGCCCTTCACCTAATGATATGACAGACTTTGATGTTTCTCCATAGAAGGCCTTACCCTTTCTATGGAGCAGAAGAGGCATAGGATGGGGGTTAGATTGGGGCATTGGAGGATGGGAGGGTCACGGAACTGGGATTGTTTCTAATTTAAAGAAAAGAGAAGCTGAACAAATTCTGTAATTCTTAGGGCATATATGCAACACTCTAGAGAGACAAAGAAATTATGCTGGAAAACATAAATCACTTTCCTGGGGATTTGTACTAATAGAAAAGGAGAATAAATAATTCCTTACTCATATTAGTGATGGGGTTTTACAAAAAGCACTCACAGAAATTGGCAGTGTCCTCTGCCAGTTTAAGGCATAATAGAAAAATGGACAATAGAAAATGAAGACATTTAGTCATTTTGATTTCTTTAGCCAGTGGTTCTTAAAATATAATATATTGACCAGTACAATATTACCACCAGAGAACAAGTTAAGTGCTAATTACTGAATTTCACTCCTTAACTACTGACTGAAAACTTCTCAAGGAATAGCAACATTTCTATTTAAATAACTATTCTGGTGATTCTGTGATCCATACTGACTTTTGTGTATCAAGACATATACATTAGTTCCCTATGCCCATTTTAAATAGGATCTATAACAACTGGAATGGGCTTAGAAGTTGACATGTCCTGACAGTTGTTACTATCTTTTATTAATAAGAAAACCCTTTTTCTTTTTTTCCCTGTGGTAACAGGTAATATAGTGTAAATTTCGAAGACTGGTCATCTTGTATAGTATCAAAACTCTAAAAATACACCTATTGATGGTACTTAGATTTAGAACATTAGTTATAAGTGTGCTAATATAATATTGTTTCCTAAACTTGGACAAAACTAATTAAATAGGAGGCATACTCATTTTGTGCTTATCATGTTATATAAGGAATAGGCATGAATATGTATTATATAAATTTAATACTTTATCACTGGAACAGTGATATCATTTGCTGGCAATATTACACATTTTAACATGTGTTGATGTCTAATGGCTGATAAAACATGCTAAACAACATTTTTCTTGGTGCTTATTTTCCATGGAAATTTTTCTTCTAACTTTACCTTCTCCATCACAAAAATACTCAGCCTCATTTAATTAAGACAAATAAAAGTTGATAATTTTTCCAGTAATTCAAGTTAATTAACTAGTAATTGTTAGACATTTAGTCAATTAAATCACCCCCACATAAACTGTAAAAGTATTGATTATTACTTCAATGAATAATCCTACATATATTTAATGTTCTGAAATGTTATGGTTGATGAATTTTGTAAACTTTGTGCAATGAAAATTTTATTATGAAATCTGCACAATCAAATAGAAGAGATGTTGTGGAAATATTAAGAAGATAATATATGTGCTGAGTGTATGCATATTGGAACAGAAAGAAAGACAGCTTCCCTTTTTGGTGGTAGTCTTTTCATATAGAAAGTAATGTTTCCAGGATATTCTATGAGAATGTCTACAAAACAAAGTCATTAACTTTACTAGAAGATATATTTTAAACTGTAACAAATTAGTATTTTTAATATTATGACACCAGTTAAACTATATGACTTAATAACTATACTTAAGGAAATTTTTATTTTCCTATAACTGTTTAAACTAATATTTTAGTTGGTTTTTAATGCTTTATCATTTTAAATTTAACATTTAAAATTTCAAATTTTAACGTGTTAACATCTTGCTTCATATCTTTCAGTCTTGAAAGACTTCAAGTGTGTTTCCTTATTGAACTAAAAATTTTAAATATACAATCCATCAAGTAAAACCACTTGCAATCAAATTTAAAGACTTAATACATGTGATCACTATAACATACATGATAAAAGACATTAGAATAGTAATTAGAATTAAGGTTTGTAGGTTTGACCTCCTCTTCATCTGGATTGTAAGTTGAACTAGTGTTGTTTGTTCAACAGAGGACGCTTTGAGTATTTCCATGATTTACATACATATGTAATGATTTACCTTAGCAAGTCCTCCAAGTTCTCTTTCTTACACATTAGAAATAATAGCATTGGGAATCACCCATGACTGGGGTGTGCTCACCAGATTCCTATTATATAGGTGCCAAATGTATACTAGAGGTGAGTTAGTTTGTGTTCATGTACAGTGTTTTGAGAGAAGCGGTGTAGAAAGCTCCTGTACTGGCTCCTATTGTTTGTGAACGTTCTTAATTTTTCTAGAATTATTTCTACCACACCATTAGATTCCATAATTTTATTTGGGGGGTTACTGATATACTGTCCTCTAATTTATTGTCCATTTATCTTTCTTATGGCATTATTTCCCAAAATACCAGAAACTTCTTAAGTGCTCACTCTTCTCTTTAAGTCAATTTCCTTAGCACATTTTCTCAAGAGAGACGTGGATATATGTATATTTTAATCTCTTTCTCAACACTTTCTAAAGTCCAGTTGATGACCTTTATTGGTATTATGTATAATAAAGTATTTTGGATATTTATTAGCAATTCTTCATACCTGCTTGTATTTATGCCTGAAAGCTGAATTTGAAGTTTACTATGTATCAATTCTGTGTTGTTCCTTAAATTTTAATTGTCATGTTATGTGATAGCTAGTTATGCTGAATCAAAAGTAATTTTCTTATCTTTTATGTCATTGTTGTGCTTTGAACTTGAGGTGATGTGCTGGAATACTTGGTTCCGAGATTGTAGCAATTTCAAGTTGTTATGTAATCTTTGATACATAGGGCCTAATTTTAATACAGACCAATAGGGGAATGCCATAAGGATTGTAGTCTAGTTTCCTGGGATCATAAAATGTAAAAAAAAAAACCCTTGTTACAAGTTTCTTTACTACTGAAACAGTGAAAGGAAAAACAAACATCTCTTTCTTTAAGGTATTTCTATCAGTTATTTTATGACAGCAATTAGAGAAGTTACATAATCACTGGTAATTTTTTTTTCAAACAACATTTGAAACTTTTGAAATGTTTCAAACAATTTTGAAACATGTCTCCTTTAGACATACTTTTTAAATCAATAGGATGGTGGAGGACCAATGAAAAAAACTTCATAAACCACAATATTCAACAATACAGGCTTAAATAGCAATGCAGATCAGAGAACCTAGTATGCAGAGTATGTTAATTATAATTAAATGAGATCATGAAATCAAAAGGATTTATTGGAATTAACTATGAGCTCTATTCAACCACAGGGACTCTCACAAGATTTGATAGTGCATTGCAGTTAAACTATATAGAATTCTGTTCCTGCTAGTTTAACATTTTCTCACTGTGAGCCATTTAGACTAATGATGGTGTTTATCATAAATTAACTGGACTGAACAAAGATGATTGACAAATTACTAAAAGTGGCATTCAACAATAGGCATATTGTACTGCTACCGTGATACATCTATTAAAATATGAAAAATATTTTTCCATTCATGAGTTATGAGAAGTACATCAAGTACTATGTTTCTAGTGCAATTTTGAATTCTATTGGATATTTTTCATCTGTCCCCTCTTACAGGCAACTTGAAATATGGAAGTGTGAAATTAAGTTGATGGCCCAAAACCACAAGAGTTTCAGAATACAGTACAAGTCTCGGCTAAAGGAATGCTTGTGATCCAATCTATGTATAGCAATTGGGACTATTACAGCTCTTTACTATGTGTGATCATCAATACAGTGCACACAAATCTCAGCCCCAGAAGCAGAACACCAATACCACCTTTCTACTAACAAATAGAAAAACTCCACATTTTAGGGGCTAAAATACATTAATAATAAGTTTTTACCTAGTTTGTGTTAGTCTTCTTAAACACATTCCATTCACTATCCCCTGATGGGAGATGTTATTCTTTAAATATGTTTCTCTAATGATTAACTAATAAAGAATGTGGCAATAGGAAACAAGATAGGTGGGGCTAGGAGACCAGGAGGAGGAAAGAGGAAGTGGTAAGGAGGGATCAAGATGTAGACTTGGAGGAAGGAAGACCCCAGCCACGGCTCCCCATATGATGACCATGTGGAAATACTTAGATAAGTAGAAATGAGTTAATAATTAAGGCAGAGCTAGCCCATAGACAATAATGGTAATTGGCCAACAGGATTGTATCAAATACAGAGTCTCAGAGTGTTATTTGGGGCTGGTGCCGCTGTGGGCCAAGACTGGCAAGCAGGCGGGATGGCGAGCAAACGGGAAAAACCTGCCTGTAACAATCCCCATTAGCTCTGATTTTTTTTTAATTTTTTATGTGATCCCTAGTGTAAAGACATATGAGCTAGACAAACAAATCAAGCATGTACTCATAATAAAGATATTTCTTTTAAAACAAATCTTTAACATACATATAATTTACTATTTGTGAAAGAAGGAAATTGTATACTAATGAGGTATATATAGCCTTACATTTTTATATAAACAATAAAAAGTAGAAATATTTGATACTATAACACATAATCTAAGATATTTCAGAGTTGATTAATATTTTCATTTCTGTAAACAACAATTGAGAGAATGTCACTTCAAGGAAATCCATAATAGAAAGAAGCTTCCATGATAGTTGAAAATTCTACACTAATCCCAAATTTCAGTGAGTGATATACCTAAACAGCAATATTTAAAATAAAGCATTATGATACAATATAATGGAAAAAAATTGGTTCAGTATTTGCATTTTAAAATTAATAAAGTTGTCAGTTTGAGAAGCTGAAATGTATTAAATTTGCTTACTTGTTAGGTTCTAGCTAGTCTCATCAGTAACTAAATTTTGGAATATTAAAATGGTAAGTCTTTATTTTGTATGATGATTTCTCTCCTGATAATGTTTTGTTTTCATTTGATTTCCTATAATGACCTTTTATAAATTAATTTTATTTGCCTATGATATATTAATGTGTATTATTCTTTTATACTTTTATAACTTTCTTTATTTAATTGATATATAAAATTAAAAAACAATATGCAAAGTATGTGGAATAAAAAGTCATTTTCTGTGTGACTACATTTTACTTACTCATTCATGTTACAGAAAAATCAACATCCTCATACTCATCTAATAAGATTACAGTTCCTTTGCTCTTAAATATGTTTCTTGAAGCTCTCCTCTGCCCAGTGTTTAAAATAAGCATGTAGGGCATCTTTTAGTTGAGGCTCATCCTATACACAGATATTTCTCATTTCCAGAGCCACATAGTCTTAACTCTTTGTTCTATTCTTTAGAGAGTGTTGATTTTTATTGTCACAAACATTTTCACTTGTGCATAATACTGGACTAATAATCCCTAACAATGTCAGTGTTAACTGGTCTCTATATTATCTATATTATATGTTAGTAGAATGTAGTACAGGAATAAAATCCAGCTAGTTATTTGATTAGGAAAATAAGTTTTACTGAAAAACAGTAGTTTTCATTATTTACTCATTATCTTTTGGCATTTTGCCATAACAGTGTCAGAAATGCTTAGGTTTCAAAGTGGCATATGGTCAAGAAATTTGAAAATACTAATATATGGGCATTTATGAAAGATTTGATGAACATTGATTGAAATACACAACTTATAGTATTAAATCAGCACGCAAAATTGAAGTGAACATGCACTCTAGTTGATTTTAAATTTTTCCATGAAAATATTCTAAGAATATCTGATGTGGAGCAGATGAGATGATGCAGTCAATATGCATGTTTGCTACTCAAACATGAGGTCCTAAGTTTAGATCCTCAACAATCACATAAAAAACTGTTCAATCCTTGCCTCAAAGAAACAGAAAAAAAAATAGGATTCCTAGTGCAGGCTGACCAGCATTTCTAGTCATGCTCCAACCTCAATTAGAGACCCTGTCTCCACAAATCTTGTATAGAAATGATTGAGGAAGTTACTTGATACAGAACTCAGACCTCTGTATGCACACATATACTCATGCCTCATCATACATGCATACATGCATACATATGCAGCCCTCAAACACAGCTTTTGAAAATAATCCACAATGAAATTTGATTAGTACACACAGTGCTGCTGCTGATTATTGTGTTGAGAATTTTCATGTAGGGAGCCTGACATCCAAAAGGCTGAAGCAAGGTGCGTTTCATTAATTATTTCTCTAGCAAGCTAATTTTCCCCTCTCAGTATATACATGAACCACTTTCTTCATGTGCTGTTCTGTTTAGACCATTGCTGAGAACTTGCAGGCTCACCTAATCAATAATGGTGTCTTTTATACACAGTGAAGCAGTGATTATCACTAGCAAAGAATTGTTGTACCACACATTGTGATAAGAGAGGATATTATATTGATGTGAGAAATAGCTTTTACTAAAAGTGTACACAGACTTTGAATAAATCCACTGAGCCATAGAACAGTCTGGATCATAAATCTGGCTGCATATTCGTATCACCTGATGGCTTGTTAAACTTATTTTTAAAAAAGGCATTTATAATTATGTCCAGCGTAAAATAAATAAATTTTTAATAAAAAAAGAAAAACAAAAATAATAATAATAAATAAATGAAAAATAAATAAAGATAAAACCAAGTGTTTCAGTGCACACCTATAAAAAAATTAATGACAGGAAGCTTCTATGAACCATTCCATTTAAAACATCTCTAGGGATGGGTCTTTGTATAGTTACTTTAGTCATATTTACCTTGATTTAGAGAAAAAATTGAGACAAAATGTGATTCATGAAATTATTTCTCACTTAGTACATTCCCCAAAACAAAAATTTAGAGCTTATATTTTAATAGAAAAGACCAAGTAAAATGTCATAAACTCATATTATCCATCTATCTATCTGTCTGTCTGACCATGCATCTATTTAGCTATTCATCCATCTATTTATAATTGATCTATCATCAATCTATTTATCATCTATCTATTATCTATCCTCTGTCTGAGTAATCCCATCAGAATATAAACTACACATGCATAGATGACTCATTGCAAACACCAATGTAGACTATTCTCTTAATATTTCTATTTAGAATAAATTAACCCATTTAGGCATGCTCAAATTCTTGTAAACATTTGTGAAATCCATATTGCTATTTTTTAATTCAAACAAACAATATTAGACGAACAATTTCTCTGCATTTACTATAGCATTAAATATTCTACATACATATATTGTTTTATAGATAATGGAACTGAATTTGATAGCTTTTATTTTTATATTTTATAATAAAATTTTTACATATTGAATAATAAAATAACCAACTATCATTAATGTTCTAGCTCAATTTCACTCAAATGAATGCAGACAATATAAGTCTAAATTTAAGAACATGAGGTTTCAAAGCAGCGTGATTCTCACCACTTCTTGCTACTAGAGATCTTCACAATTGCTCTTGCCTACCCTCTTCAAAAAGAATAACTTATTTTAGCCTTTTGAAAAGGAAATCTTCCTTCAAAAGTTATTGACAGAGTCTCTGACTATGAGTCCTTAAAGAACTCCTTTTCTCTTAGGCTTACTGTCTGTATATTTTCCAATATCTACTAAAATAAATTTCATATGATTAAAGGAAAGTGGGAAACACAGGTAGGAGAGAAGGAGAGAAGGCAATAACATCATAATGACCAATGTTTCATAAGGATGAATTATTTTATTGGCATCTTTCCATCAATTCATCATAGAAAATACATTTAATGAAATGGCTATTAATGCTCACAAGATTTTCATTCATCAAACTTAATAGATACAAAATATCATGAGATGTATACTACTATCATTTAACTCTCTCAACAAATCTTCAGGGGAGTTATTCTTAATATCCTCAGTTTAAAAGGATTCCAAGACACAAAATACTATAGTAACATATCTTGATATCATGGGGGTATGGGCTGGCTAATATAGCCATCAAAGAGGATTAGAAACAAATAAAAGAATTATGTTTTAAGTCACTATTTTATAGCAATCTGTCAAAGTACAGAATCTTCTTTGTTTATGAAAACAACACTCCAGAATTCTGCCTGTTCCTTCATTGCTTCAGTAAGTATGCACAAAGTTTCAATAGCATAATGTTGTTAAACTCCATTACCATTTATCAAAATGCCTGCAAATAACTAGTTTCAGGAGACATCCAGAGTATAAGGCTACTTCCTCAAATGAATCTGTGCTGTAATATACACCAAATCTACACAAATAGCAAATCATGAAAAAAAATGCTAAGACAGAAATAGATATTATTACACACAGCTAAAAATATGTTCACACAAAGTTTGACATCAGAATTTTAAAACTTATTTAGCCCTAAAAGTTTATTACCTACCTCTATTAGAATTTCATAGAACTGCTGAATTAAAACAAGATATGCTTAATCATATCATTCAACTATTTACGTGATTTAATTTTATTTCTTAATTTTAAAATTGTTCTTGAATTCCATACATGCATATGATGTGTCTTGTTTAAATATACTATGAATTCTCTCTCCTTCAATTCCTCCCCTATGCCGCCCCATAATTTTCCGTCCAAAAATATGTAATAATTTCTCAAACCCTCTTTGTCCATATAGTGCTGCCTGTAAGTGCATTGGTGGAGAAACATGAAAAACTGGATTCTTTATCCACAAGCAAACATAATCCTTCTCTCTCTATTTTTTAGTGATCCTTGAGTTTCTTGTAGTAACATGTTTAAAACATAGATGAAAACCTACTACCATGTATGTGATATTACATAATATGAAATAATGCAATGAAGTAAAACTGCAATTACTTAAGCATATAGCAATTACAAAAGACATTTTCTATTTATTTGTTTATGGGAATCTTGTGACCTCCTTGCTTATTTCATACTTTTAAATAATTTTTAATTTATTTTCTATATTTATGTAATGTATTTCAGTCATGTGTATCTATCATGTGCCTTGATCTCTCCTTAGTGCTTCCAAGCACATATTCTTCATTTATTTTTATTATTGATAACTCAATTAGTATTTTCTATTTTCATTATAAAAATTTCTATTATAAACTTAGATGTGGCCCATCTACTGAGTCATTGTAAAACTACTAGCAACTGAAACCCTGAAGGAGTCTCTCTCTCTCTCTCTCTGCCTGTCTCTGAGTGTGTGTGTGTCTGTCTTTATCTCTCTCTCTCTCTCTCTCTCTCTCTCTCTGAGTGTCTCTCTCTCTCACACACACACAGAGACAGAGGGAGAGAGAGAGAGAGAGAGAGAGAGAGAGAGAGAGAGAGAGAGAGAGAGTATTCATTGTCTTCTCTAAGGGAGAACCTCTGGAGTTCCTGCCTATTCATATTGTGCAGATCTATTGCTAAAGGCACCATTTATTGTCAATGCAGGACACAAAAATTAACCATGACTGACCAATAACCATGACTTTCCTTACTATACACAACAGTTGCTTATATAGTCTAAGGTTGATTTTGTGTGCCATGATGCCAAACTGTTGTGTTCAGCTATAGGATCTTATTGCCAACAACCAAGTTAATGGCAATAGCCTATCTTGTTTGGGTGCCTCTGGGATCTCCATAACCAGATCCTGTCTGTCACTGAGATTTTCATTTAATAAAGCTTTCTTGTAGATTCATTGTATATGCATGTAGGTTGCTTCTTTTTAAACTCTTTGTAAGAATTACACTTTATTTAACTTAAAAATATAGGATTTTCATAAGCAATCCTCATCTATACTTCCTCAATTTTTGTTAAACGACTTCATTACCCTATTTTAATTTAAGTGCTAGTAGTAAATAAATCTAAAGAAAAAAAAACTATAGTGAACTAGGGAATTTGAATTCAGACAAAAATATTTAATGTAAGACAATAACTCTATAATATTTGTAATGATTAAATGTAAGAAAAAACACATCCATTTAATTCTGAAGATTAAGAATAAGATGAAATAAATTTATGAAAAATGTGAGATTTTTGCTTGTTAGTTTTAGGTAACTAGACACAAACTAGGGACATTTGGGAAGAGAGAACATCTTTTCAAATCATCACAATCAGATTGACCTGTAGAAGTCTATAAGGAATTTCCATGATTAATAATTAATGAAAGTCCTAGACATTTGTAAACAATGTTTTCCCAGGGCAGGTGTGTCTGGGCTATATAAGAAAAGTAGCTGTGCAACCCATGAGAAGATGCCAGTAAGAAGAATTCCTTTTGGGTTTCTGCTTCTGTTCTTGCTTGAGTTCCTGTCCTGATTTCCCACAATGCTGGACTGTGATGGAGATGTATAAATCAAATCAACATTTTGCTTATTCAATCCTTTTTGGTCATGGGTTCTATCATTCAAATGAAAAGTAAATAGAGACTGGAGGCTTAGAAAAGAGGGAAATACAGAAGCAAGGAAGTGAGAATTAAGGGAAAATAATAATGCAGTTTCCCAAATGTCAAGTGTATCTGCTGAGTTAGTACATAGGAAATCAGGAAAGAGTAATGGCAAGAGGAATATATTTTTATCTTAAATTTGTCCTTGAAACATAAATTGGAATTGACAATACTTAGATTGCAACAGCCAGTAGCAGCTTCAGAAAAGTCACACACAATTTATCAAACCAGCTAGGACAAATTTAAATAAAACTAAGTGTTATTATACATACCTGTAAACTCAGAATATGGAAGTTTAAAGCAGAAGGACCCTAGTTTCAGGCCACTTGGGGATTTATATGGAGACTGTTTATAAAACAAACAAGAAACAAAATAAAACATGAGAACACTTGAATAATAGAGTTCTTTGTGGGTCTTTAATACACTTTCTGTGTGTGTCCACCTTTTGTTTTTTTACTGGAGATGGAAATAATATTGATGTTAAATACCAATAGAAGGCAGTAAGAGTCCTAGTAACTTAACTGGTATCCTAAGCCTAGGAAATGACAAGATATATTGATGTGGGAATAAACACTTTGATAGTTTTTTTAATTGATTGGTTTATACTTCTTCCAACGCTGTAAGTAATTTTATATCTATCACACTGCACATCATTGAGGGTTTAAACTGTGGATGGAGAATGTAGATAGAGGATATAGAAAAAGGTGATGGCTATTCAGCAATAAATAGATTTCATCCTAAACACTCAGATAATATTTTTGCTTGTTCTATGTTACTATTTTTCAATGTACATGCTTTAGTTTAATCATTAGAAAAAAAATTCTTGAATTTGTTTGAGTTCTCACCTCACAATGAAATAGCAAAATCAAGAAGTACCTGTTTATAAAGCTCAGGAATAACAATCCTACAGACCTCTAAATGAGCAACATGTACACAAGGAACAGATGAGGATAAATCGGATTTGAATGTCAAGTTCCAGTAGTACAAAGAACACATCAGTCCAACTTTCTACTTAAGAGGGTGATTTTTATATTGCAGTTTCATATTATTTTCAAGTGCAAGTGACAGCACAGATCCTCTAAGTTTATATCAGCTTGAAAAGATAAAAATAAAACCTGTCCTGACAAAATGTGGATACCTATAATTTTATATTTGTTGCAAATATGAACTCAAAATATGTAAAGCAGGGCTGCCAAATTCAGCAAATTTTAAAATAAGATGAGAAGATTCTAAAAAGAAATAAAGACATATTGCTGTAAGTCTTATTGCACAGAGCCAGGAGAAAATTTCTCTTCTAAAATATATAGCCTACTCCAAAAGGCAAAAATTCCCAATGAATGAGAATATGTATATATGTATATATGTATATGTATATGTATGTATGTATGTATGTATGTATGTATGTGTGTGTGTGTTGGAATGGATTTACTTGTTAATATCAGAAACAACCAAAAATGATTGAATATTTTTCATATTGTCTATCCCTCCTAACCACTCTCCCCCAACTCATTATCCCAGCCCCCAAACTCCAGCAGGTACTCCCTGGGAACTCACAAGCTACTGCTGCAAAGGAAGCAGATAGGTTAACTGAAGATCTTTACATCTCTTTCCATTTCTCTAAGTCTAATCCACATCTGTTCCCAACATCAGTAACATAATACCGTCAACAGCCTCCTCCCGCCTCATCTCTAGGGCATCCCACAGGTCTTCCTCCTCCTAACAACTTTTTCTCCACTCTTTCCTTTATCCCATTGCTCAACTCCCTGTGAACACATATATATTGTTAATGATACAAAAAATTTAAAAGACACAACTTAGAAAATTCATTCTATATATAATAGAGCAAATGCTAAATTGTATAGATCAAATTGAATTACCATGTCCAAAAAAATATCGTTACCTAATAACTTTGCTCTAAGAATCAGTATTTCACTTCTCATTTCTTATAAAGTCTGAGGCAATTAAATACTATAGATGTTTTAGCTATTCTCATAAAAAATGGGAGGATACTCTCAGTGTTGAAAATTTGGTGTAAATGATTCAAAGTATCCTCTATATATTCTTTGGAGTTTGACCTTTTATTCTATATAGGACCATTTCAGTTATTGCTACTGTTTTGAGAAGTAGAGAAGTAATTTCTGTATATTTGTATTTTAGCAAGTCTGAAAGAAATGCAAAGGAACCCAGTACAATGTTTTTTAGACAAATTGACACATAGGAACACAAATTGTTTTCTACATATGTTCATTATAACCAGTTCTATAGTCTGAAGACTCCCAGGTTTCTTCAAATAAAGTGAAAGGGGAGGCAGGCTATAGATACTGAGGTATGTTCTTACTTCAGTCATAATTCCATATTTCTAAGTAATAATTGACAGCTTTGAAAAGGATTTTATTTTAATAAATGATTCTACTGATAAAACAAAGTTAAAATCTATAATATTGGAAAAAGGTCTGTATACTGGGTGTTAGGGGAGGACAGTGGTTAAGAGACAAAATAATTTTGTGCTATAGTATAATTTACTAACAGTTCGAATAGGTTATCTCATATAATACATGAAAATGAAATGCTAAAGAAATTTTCATGTTATCCTCATTTCACAAATGATGGAATATAGATTCTACTTAAAATGACTAGATTGAGGCAGAGTCAGTTCGTGACAAAGTAGAATTAAAACTTGCTTATTATAATTGAATAAATTACTTTTCAAGAAATGACTGCTACTTACTATCTTACTATCTTTTTTTCACACACACACATACACACACAAATATATATATATATACACATATATATATATATATATTCTGATTATTATCTCTCCCATTTATCAAGACATATTTTCCCTACCTGTCCTTTTCTCAAATTCATGACATTGGGTTTTGTTTCATAAAATCATTTAGCTTAACTAAGACCACATGTGTTATATATTTCTGGAACATTTAATAACATTTACTAGTATTTCATAGCTACATACCTTACCATAAAACTCAACTGAAGATACAATATTTCAAGCAAACACCATTATATACATGTATAAGCATGTGAATCTCAGATGAATATGAACCTAGTTTCTATGCAAATAAAATTCATCTTAATTCATTATGATACATTAAATAAATATGACAATATTGAGGTTTTAAAACATTAATAAATCTTAACCCTCTTCTCCAGAGGTTAGTTTTCTAGGAAATAATAAAAGACAAAATATACAAATTTATAAAATGGAACTATAATATTTAAAAGTAGGACAAGCTTTTTCTCAGTGATACAAGACAGACATAGGAGTAATTGGGAATGGTTGACTAACACACAAATACTCTGAAGGATTTATCATTTAGTGGAGAAACTGGAAGCATTTTTTACCCTCCTCCAAGGGTGAAAGACAGATACTGTCCAAGTTTGGTTCTATGCAAACTGAGAAACAGATTTCTTCAATGGGTTTGGATTTCCTACTATAAAATAATATTAGCTTTAATGATGAGCAAGGGAAGTAAAATAAAAAAAAAGTGGTGCTGTAAAGAGCAAAACAAAACACTGAAACAAAACAAAGAGACAGATAAAACCAGATCAAGGAACCAACCTGTTAGTACATCACATTAGCACTGAAAAACAGAACATCACTTTTAAACGATTTTACTGGTGTACATTTCTTGTAAACAGCAATGGGATTCACAATGACATTTTTGTCCAGGCATATTACTAAATTCCAAGATGGAATTCACTCTTCTTTACATTATCCTGTCCTGCTGACCTCTTTGTGCTAATCCTTTTCACTTCAAAATATTCATCCTTCTATTTCTCTTGCCCCATACTCTTTGTCTCTCTGTCTCTCTGTGTCTCCCTCCCATACACACAGACACTCACAAATACAACCAAACACATGTCCACATAAAAAGTCACATATGGTCTACATTCCAAATATACTAGAAAATGTGGTATTTATTTTTCTCAATTTTCTTGATACTAATATATCCATTTTTCATCGCATAAAATTTCATTCTTGTGACTGGATAAAACTCTACTCTGTCTACATACTACATTTCATTAATCCAATAATCTGTGGATGGACATCGAGGTTAATTATCTGATTCACTATTGTGAATAGTACAATAAATGTGAATGATCTAATGTTGTTGCAGGCTGCCAATTTAGATGCCTTGGTATAAGTACCCAAGAATTTTAAACTGGGTCTTTTACATATTCAAAAATTTTAAGAAGCTATGATTTATCTACTAAAATTTTTTACAATGAACTTTCACATTTACTGCCATACTTGCTGAAATAGTTTATAGTCCACCAACAATATATTGGGTTTCCTTATGTTCCTACCCTCACCCGTACCTGTTGCTTTCCTTTTTTCATCTTCTTTTTAGTTATTTGTTGATTTAAAAAAATGTACAGTGCATCTGTAATGTCACTCTTCCACTGTAACTCCTTCTCAACATCAAAATTTTCTCACCAATTTTGTCTTCTAGTTATTTTTTCCCTCCCACTAAATCCAAAATTAGTTCTACTTAAATGTACATGATAGTGAAACCCTACAATAGAGCATGTTCATACTGTTGACAAAATCTGAGACTTTGTTACTCAGTAGACATCATTTTCCAAAAACTCCTTAGTTTGGAGTGGGGCTTCATTATAACCACTTACTTATCCATACTGGACCATTTATCAGCCTGATCTTGGTCAGGTCTATAGAAAGCAACTAACTATATGTTATGAACATAAATCCAAGGCCCTATCATGTCCAAAACAATATTTTACGGTAGTTCTGAGTTCTGACTCTTAAAGTATTTCCTTCCACTCTTCTGCCCTGTTTCTTGAGAATTGTGTAGAAAGATGTGTGGTAAACATGAACCAGTTAAGACTGAACCCTCCATAGTCACTTATTCTTCCATACTTTGACTGGTTGTCAGTCTATGTATTGAACTGCTATAAAGAAGTTCTTCTGGTGAGTGAGAGGAGGTGCACTAATCTTGTGTCATAAGAATGAGGGTTTAGAAACAAATTTGATGTTGTGTTCATTGAGCAGAATAAGAATGATAGGTTCTCTACTATGGTCTATTACCTCCCAAGTCATGGGTTCTTGGCAAGGGTTATGGTACCAGACATGGGTTTCCTCTGATAAACAATATTTTAAGTTAGATTAGAAAGTTGTTTCTTATACCCATAACCTTAGTACCACTAGTCTGCTAATAGGTATATTTTGCTAGTAAGATAATTACTGTAGTTTTCAGAGTTTAAAACTGGGTAATAGTGTTGCTTTTTCTTCCCCAGCATCCTGAACATCATATTTCAACACCTTGAAAGCTAGAAACCAAAGGGAAATCTCTTAGTTCAATACAAGGTTAAGTCATCCTAGTCCTATGATCAAATAGTGGTATGTCTATGTGACTACTGACAGATGTGAAGGGACCCAGAGAACTGTAATGGTACATCCCCAGGCAAGTGGGCCTAATCTGTACAAAAAGACGAGCTAAGCAAATCAGGGAAGCGATCCAGTAAGAAGCATTCCTTTGTGGTCTCTGGTTTAGTTCCTCCTTTGCATCCATTAATGATATACTGAAATCTATAAGAAAAATAAGCAATCTCTTCCCCAAACAATTTTGTTCCCAATGTTTATCACAGCAAAGGGAAAACAAAATATGATAGCTATGTTAATCATATTTATTCTGAACAACAATGAACATGGTGAAGGTTCTTCATTTTCTAGTGATGTCTTCAATTAATTCTCTGTTTTAGTGTTAAAATTTTCATTATAGAAGTCATTCGTCTCTTTCTTAAAACTTACTCCTAGATAGTTTTGGAAAATTGTGATTGAGCTCATTTCCCTGATTTATTTAACAATGTGTTCATTATTGGAATATTGTGTAACTACTGATTTTTATGTGCTGATTTTGTATGAAAGTACTGCTTATATAATTGAAGATATGGGTACATTTTGTGACACATTGCCAGAATGACTGCCAGATGACACTGAAAACTACAAATGATAAAGTGCTTCAGATATGAAGAAAACCAATTAAGAAAGGCTCTGTGTATCTGATCCTAGACATCATGCGGAATGCCAATATAACCACATCATCTGGCAAAAACGGTATAGTGGATGATCCCCAGCAACCTCTCCAAGTGGCATGTTAAATAATAACAATTGTTTTAAAGAAGAAAACAGATACCTTCCATGTCAAGATAAGGTAAAGGATTTCTGTGAATCTATCTCCTCCATTAAAGATGAAACCCTGTACTAAAATATAGAGAAAACCAGGCTAGACTAACCCTTACATACAAGGACATTGTAATCATAACCACATTTCTATGAAATGTGTGATTTTAAACTTCCTCAAACCAATCCCATCATTTGTTGCAGTCCCTAACACAGTTTTGTATTGAGACTATCTACTTTTTTTAACTCACAAAACTTACCATTTCCTTTTCCCCTTCCTTCCTTTTCCCTTCTCCCAGCAGCTACCCATACCTAAAGGTTGTGTTGATTCTCTAAGTCCAACAGATTGTCTTCAGGTTCCTTTCTGTGTCTGCTTTGAAGTTCCTTTCTCTCTGAGACCTTGAAAAAAGATTCTGTTTTCTTCTCGGGGTTACTAGGATAGTACTTGTTGAACTTGACATGATAGCAAATTTGTAGTCAAAAAATAAAATCAGTTTAGTTGTAAGCAGACTCAGCAATGGAAATGAACACATTAAAGATTCTGAAATTAGACATAATAATGGATTTATAAGAGTGTTTGTGTCTACTCATGTTGTCAATAATGCTTAACCTCCTTAATGACTATTGAAACTGTAATAGCATATTGGAGATCATATTATGATTCCATCATAATGGAATCAGTGAAATAGCAGATCTTTAATGCCTTTATGTTTTGTTTTACTTTTTTTCCTTTGTCTCTACAGTATACATTTTATTATTTTAGTGAACAAAACAACTGGTTCAGAAAACTAAGTTATTAGCATAATAAAGCTTATATTTAAAACAAAAGATACACTGTAATATATTTTCACACACACACACACATATGTCAAAGCTTTGAAATTTATTCATGGGGTACCTTTTGCCATATCTGCCTGTATTGATGTATTATGTATGATTTATTAAAACTTGACTGAGGATTCAGAAAAGCAAGGTCAAGCTATGGCTATAAAGCAGTAATGATACACATCTTTAATCCCAGGAGCCAGAAGCTAAGAGGTGGTGGTACACACCTTTAATCCTAGGACTCGGGATTGAGAGATGGATGGATCCCTCTGAGTCCAAGGTCAACAAGATCTACTCACCTTTAATCCTAATACTAAAGGGGTATAAAAGACAGGAGTAAGTGCTCAGTATGACCTATTCATTATCCAGCCACACTAAAGAGAGGCAGTGGTGTGAGACTTGGTAAAGAGTTTGTGGTTAAAACAGCTCTTTCAACCTGAGCTATAGTTGAGAGCTAGTGGCCAGGTGCTTTGCTTCCATGATCTTTAGTTTGAACCCTAAAAATCTTTCTTTTGGTTTTCTATTAATGTTAAATCAGTACATGTCAAGAATTGATATCTTCTTGACTTTCAATGTGTTCTTATATAGCCTCCAATTGCTTATTTCACTTGGGATACTTTGAGCTAATTAAATATAATTTGTTGAGAAATAGAAAAGATTTGAAAATTGAAGTTTTATTGACAAAAATGTGGTAAGAGATCATGTTAATGAATTTTGTAGCACCTTCCCGGGCTACATCTTGACCCCCTTCTACTTCCTCTTTCCTCCTCCTAGTCTCCTAGCCCCGCCTATCTAGTTTTCTATTGGCCACAGGGCTTTATTAACCAGTATGAGAAACATATATACAGAATCACATCTCCCATCAGAATTTCACAATTAATCTTCTTAATTTTCAGATGATAACTGTCTACTTTCTCAATGTATTATTTTGAAAAGAAGTTTTATAATGAATAAAATCTTGCACCAGGTACTCAGAGAAAAAAAGGATGAGCATTCTATTATATACTAGCAGAGCATTGAGAATCCAATGAAGTACTGTATAGAAAGGTAAATTGATGAATAATCACTCACATTATTAGAATCTCTGGAACACTTCAGATGGAAACCATAACAGTTCCCTACTTTTTTATTGATTCTTTCTGAATTTAACATCTTTCATCCTGATCCCACTCATCTTCCTGTTCCCTCTCTTCTGCCTGCTGCCCTTGCACATCTGGAAAACAAAATGTTAAAGTAAAACAATAACTAACTAATTAAATCACAGCATGGAAGCTGTAGTGTAGGCTAGGGAGTTACAAAGTATACCTTGTAGTCTATACATTATTCCTTGCAAGTTTCTTTGCAATGAGTCATTGGTCATGTTTGAGACCTCTGGCTTTTGCTACACTATTGATACTGGAACCTCACTGGGACGCCTCTTCAATATCCTATTGTTGCCCTGTGCCATGGAGATACTGTGGCTTTGATCTGCATGTTCATCTCCTTCAAGTTCTCTAGCCACTCATAGATATGGTGGCTGTTTGGGTAGTAGTCATGTTTCTGTGCCTGGGTGATAGCTGGGTTGGTCAGCCTGCCACATTTCTGTTACAGTCAACACCAGGGTGAACTTTCCATCACTGCCCAGCCTAGCTCACTCAATGTATCAGACAGCAAGGAATATGGAACTGTTCCTTTCTTAAACAACATTAAAGTATATAATTTTCCTAATGATCATTAAAGATAGGAATTTTTGTCTCCATCAAGGAATTTAAGACACTCTGTGAACAGGCATCAACCAACAGAACCTAATCTTTTGAAAATGACATAACTACTTTTGACAGTATTATTATTTCTCCAGAAGCTATCCTAGCTCCTCAAAGAATACTATGGAGAAGATTTAGGATATGTTCAGTTGTATACAGAGTTCATTCAAGCTCTCCTTTCTCCCTTTCAAAATCTTTTTCTTTTCAGATTCTATTATTTAGAATCTGTTCAGTATTTCATATTTCCAATTTTGTAACCATACACCTTAATTAAGTGCTATGTTATTCTAAATCTTTAAGCAAAAAACATGTTAAAACAAACTTGAATTATATTGGGAAGTATATGCTTATATATTTTGCTTATGACCATCTTCTCTAAGTAATAGATAAATTGCAACTACTTATACATCTTTGTACTTAAGCAACAGATATAATTCTCATTTAAGATATTATCAATATTCTTATTATCCAAAACCAATGTAGTCTTAATCCTAAGCCCAATGTCTTTACAATTTCTCATTTTCTCTAAGATTCATTTTATTGTCTAAGTATCAATGTTTTGCCTGCAATGATGTCTATATGTGTATAGATATACACAGTGTGTATAGACATACACAGTGCAATGATATACCATATGTGTGCCTGGTGTCTGTAGAGCTCAAAAGAAGGAACAGGAGGCCCTGGAACTGGAGATGCAGACAGATGTGAGCCACCATATGGGGTAAATTGAATCAAACCAAGTATAGGCATTGTACTTCACTGATGAGCCATCTCTGAAGTTTTTTTTCTAATATTTTTATAGTTTTAAGGTACAAGTATAAATCTTTTATCTGAGTTGATTTTATGAATGGTAGATAGATGTCAATTTTATGTTTTTGTCCCTGGTATTACTCAGCTGTCATAGGTCTATTCATGGGAAAGATATTTTTCTTCTACTTTGCCCTCTTGGGTTACTGATGAAGATGAATTAATGATATAGGCTCAGATGAAGTTCTATGCTTTCTATTTTAAACTACACATCTCACAAGGATACAACCACTACACCAACTGAGAACCTTGATCACATATCTGTTGTAACATTCACTACATTGTGGTGGATATCTTAATAGGATGTTTTATATATGAAAATAATGCTTAAGACATAGTTGCTGATAACTAGATGAGTAATGTATCTCAACAATGTTTCTTTTATGGGTTCTGTTGGCCCTATATAGAAAGTGAATCACATCTGAGTTTAGGGATATGAAGGAGAGTAATGTATGAAAAGACACTTCATTGTATATGAAAGTTGGAAAAACACTGAAATAAATGTTGATAGGAGATACATAAATTTTAATTAATACTTCATACAAGACCAGGCATATAACTAGATAGCCGATTATGTGTAATTGTTTTTGATCAAAGTTTTCCTCAGACTATGTTTGAAATAAGGAACTTTGCATACTCTAAAACAAATTTATATAAAACAACTCTACTCTCTAATTGAAGTCACTTATCGGTTAATATGTTTAATGACTAGTTTTGACTTTTGAAAATGAGATATAATTTGGACAAATGAAGTATTAAATTAATATAATAATATTTTAAAAAATTATCACTAAATAAATTAAACTCCATGACAACACTGTAGCATAAAAATCCAAATATCCTTCACACTGCCAAAAATCTTAATAATATAATTTGTTACCTTTATTGAATTAGATGAAGTAATAGTAGTCAAAGCTGTATTATCTAAATTCCATGAGTTCAAAAGAAAACGACTGCATCCAGTAAGAGTTATTAAAGACATACAGTTTTTGTGTCAATGTTAGGAATAGAACTAATAAACCATTTTTTTACTAACAGAGGTGCTGATTTGGGGAGAGCAGGCTGGAAGGGAGTTCATGTAATCACTGAAAAACTGTGTCACTCATGACCTAAAAAGATTATGGCTCAACTCTGACTGAATATATCTAGCTTTTGACGAGTCCAAAATGAGTTAAATACTTTATTTTGGAAATATGTTTATTTATTTTTTAATATTTTCCAATGAATTGCATAAATAATCACTCCTCAGTGGTAGGTCTAGTGACAACTCTTAAAGATTTAATTTTTTTTTTTTTTTTAATCTGACCAGTATTTCTGAAAGGCAGGCCTGGAGACATTGGGATATTATTCTAAATGAACCCAGATAGTACTAGAAATTCTTTCAAACAAGGTTTCAGATTTCTCTTAATTATGGTGGATGAAGGCAATGAAACTTAATTAACATTTTGTATGTATATATAAGTATACATTTATGTAATTTATAAATTATTTAACATGGAATAATGTACTTGTTATACCATAATATGTTTTATATAATTGAAATATATTATAAGTACGTGCAAGTGTATGTTGACCACTATATCATATATATATATATATATATATATATATATGATCATTATATATATATGATTATGTATCACTCCTCCCTCTCTGCATATAGATTACAGGTATTTGGTTTGTCTCACTGTTTAGCTGTGTATGTCTGCTTCTATTTCCATCAGCTACTACATGAGGGCTCTATGATGGCATATAAGTTAGTTATCAATCTCATTATCAAGGATGGACGTTTAAGGTAGCCTTGTTGGTCTCTGGACATGTCTCTAGAGTCAGTTTTCTGTTAGGCAGGATTTTCCTGCTGGCCTCCAGCCCGCCAGCCCGCCAGCCCGCCAGCCCGCCAGCCCGCCAGTCCACCAGTCTGGGCCTACAGCCGCACCAGCCCCAAATAACAATCAGAGACTCTGTATTTGATACAATCCTGTTGGCCAATGACTATCATTGTTGATGGGCTAGCTCTGCCTTAATTATTAACCCATTTCTACTTAGCTAAGTATTTCCACGTGGTTGTCTTATCAGGGAGCCTCGGCAGGTGTCTTATTTCTTTCAGGTCTACATCTCGACTCCTCCCTCCTACTTCCTCTTTCCTCCTTGTCTCCTAGCCCCGCCTATCTTGCTATCTCATTGGCCCAATGGTGCTTTATTAATTAACAAGTATGAGAAACATATTTACAGGATAATATCTCCCATCAGTTTTCTCTTCAAATCTTCAAACATATAATGGCTCCCTCTATTATGGTATTTTTTTGCTCTTGTCTATTCATCCCCAGACTCAATCTTCCCACATGATCTGCTCTTCTGCCCTTTTATTTCTCCTAACTCCCTCTCCACTCACTACCCACCACCAACTCCCAATATGCTCAGGAGGTCTTGTTTCTTTCCCCTTCTGTGAGGGAACTTGCATGAATCTCTTAGGCTCCTCCTTCTATCGTAGTTTCTCTGGTGGTGTGAATTATAGGCTGGTGATCCTTTGCTCTATGTCTACTAGCTCATACATGAGTGAGCACATATTATGTTCCTCTTTTTGTGACTTGGTTACATCACTCAGGATGGTTTCTTCAATTTTTATCCATTTCATTGAGAATATCAAGATCAACTCCAATGATGAGTCTACCGGAGGGGAAAACAAAGCTCTGAGGAAGAATACAGAAAAGACTATGATAAATATGCAGTTAAATGAGATTATTCTTATTCTATTTTAGAAGATGGAACCTAGTGTCAGTGATTTTGCATTTCTGATTGTTGTTTAGTATGAAATGGAACCTAGAAGATGCAGTTGCCAATCACTTGTTCATGAAATTTCACATTATTGTGGAAGAAAGCTACCTCATGTTCTGACTTCCTATAGGTATAATTATCTCTGACTGGTCCACAGCAAGACTAAGCAGTATTTGTATTTGATAGCAGTCAAAGAAAACTTCCATGTTACATAGACTTTGACAAGCAATAAAAGTGTAAGCTCCTTTCCTTGTATAGTCACTGAGAAAAATTTAACTTAACTTAATATACTGAATATATCTCTGGAATATTATCTACTAGATCTAATGACTTTTAAGGCAATGCTTTTTAAAAGAAATCAATGATTAGAAATAATATAATTCTAGTGGCATACTATTATAACTAGTAGTGTACTTGAATATTTGTAGTGAGTATATCTGCAGGAAAAGTGAGGCAGGAAGAGGGAAGAGATAAAATATAGCAAAATATAGCATCATTTTATAAATATTTTGAAAATGAAACCAAATATCTAACTTAAAAGTGATGGTATATAGTAAGTCTTCCTGGCATCAGTTACCAACAATGCATTAGTGTTTCTCAAAAATTGATGAGAGTAAAGTGAAAAGGACACCCATATATATATGACAGAAAAATCATGGTATATGATAGGAAATGCATACATCATCTACCAATAGTATATCAATATTGCTGAAGAACTGATAAGGGTGAGGTAAATAGAAACATAGTTTAGAGAGGGTTCTGGATGGAGATTGAATAGGATCTTGTAGTCTACTGTAATGACATGAGATTTCCCTAAAAGAAGAATGTCGATTAAAATATTTTTAGTGAAGGAGTGACACAAAGTCACATTTTAGCAGGACCTTTGTACTCTTCCTGTATTTCTGAGACTCACAATAGAAAGCTGTGCCTGGAGAATGCAACTAAAATTTGGGTGAGTTTCAAGAAAAAGTCAAATCAGCCATCCTATCCCACATATTTTTGGTCTACAATTTCAAGAAACTTCAGAAATGACTATTGTATAAAACAAAGTGAGAAGATACTGACTGTATTTGCAACTGTATGAGAATTCTCACTAAACCTTATTGTTGTTTATGTAACAGGTGTTTCAGTACGTTTATCTTGAAGAATTTCATAATGTATACTCTACAAGAAATTTATCATTAATGTTTCATACTGCGCAATATTCACACATCCTATTTTAATGATATAGCCTTCCTTCTAGGATTTATTTTAGCCACAAAATTCTGTTTTCTTAGCTTAAAATTTTATTTTACTGCTGTTATTGTATTATTATTTTAATGTGAAATAACCTGTATTAATACAAGAGAACCCAGAGTCTCATCTATTATATTTTTTTCCAGAATCTACCCTCACTTTTCTTCAAGCGAACACATTTGAATTGTCAAGGCAATGACAATTTGTAAACAAAAACTATGAATCAGACAAGTATTTAATGTGATTCTCTTAGTGAGGTTTCAGGTATACACAAGAGTTTCCCCAAATATGAATATAATAAAATAATATGTATAGTATTTATTAGTGTTAATAGTATTATTATTAGTACTAAAAATCCATATATTCATATCTATATCATAACACAAAGTACAAGTTGAAATAGCCATTATACTCCAATATTTGATCAATCTTAGTCCAAGGTTGGAATTTAGACCCATGGAGAGCTAAGGAATGCAGGTAAGAAAGGTTTAAGAAATGGGTAAAAGCATAGAATGGGTAAAGTGGTCAATGTAGAGTGGCTGATTTGACTCTCAGTTAAATTTTCACCAGATTTTCAGTTAAGACCCTGTGTGGAAGAAGTAACAGACCAAGAGAACAATTGTTGTGAGAACAATAGAGGCAAAATAAAGTGGTTAAAGTATTTAAGCATAAGTTTTTCAAAGTTCAACAAAGAAGCCAAGGGAACAACAGAAGAAAGAATAAGGGAGGAAAGGATGGTTATGAAATCCCTATGAAATCTTCCCTATTGCCTATTACCAAGAGTATTGAGAATGCACTGGAATGAGATGGAAGACATTAGAGCATCTTGAGCAGAGGAGTTACATGATCTTAATAATACCATAACCCCACCTGCTGTGTTAGAAAATAGAATGAAAGAGAATAAGTAGCCAGGAACTGAATGATGTTGCAATAGCATGATGCTGGCTAAACGTGACAATTATTGTCTAGGAGGATGTCATTTGAAGTGGTAAAAATTGGAGAGGTTTGAATTGTAACTCAATAATGGAACTGAAGTCCAATAATCCTTGTTAATCTATGTTACTAGTTTTTCCCCAAAGTATTTAGAAAAGGAATCTATTTTCTTTCTTAAGTCTGTGTACACAATATACTACCAAAGTGAAAAGAGAATCTCTAATAAAAATCACTATTTTCATACAATTTTTTTCTCAGACGAGAGAATTATTTTTCTAGTGGTGACCATTGGCTGTCAATTTTAGGGTTCAAAGTCTATCATCAGAGACTAGAAAATATTTTACCACATAGTGGTAAATATAATTGATATTTCAGACTCATGTGGTGGCACATGAAAATAATTTACCACATAGTAATCAAATATAATTGATAGTTTAGTCTCATGTCGTGGAACATGACTTTAATCACAATACTCAGTAGGGAAAGGCTGATGAATGTCTGTGAGTTCAAGGCCAGCCTGGTTTATGCAATGAATTCCAGGGCTATGTAGAGAAATCTTGTTTCAACAAAAGATTATAAAAGATATTTAAAAAGAAAATAAAAGAATAATTGGTAGCTTATCAGAAAGCATTTTATTGGTAGCACATTCTAAATTCTCTATAACATTAATTTATTTTGTTAATATCTACTTCTAAAAGAAAATGAAGGGATTTGATATTTTCACAAATAACTGTCTTTTGGTATTCAAAACTTTAAGAAAGGACCAAAATAATGAAATGCTCCATGAATGGTTTAAAAAAAAAAAGAAAAAAATCACTCAGTGGAATGTTCTAAACTATTTTGTCTAAATGTGACTACTGTTTTCAAAAGCATTTTCTCTGTACAATACAATTTCCTAATTGTGTTTGCCTGCTAATAAACTCACACCTAAGGCTTGCATGTGTTGGCAGGAAAGTCCATACCCTGGAGTGTGTTATTGCTTGCATAATTAGCCATCAATTATCACCAGTTACATTTGCACCTGTTCCATTTGCAGATTCTTTGAATTTCAAGCTTGGCCAATTGGCATATTCCAAACTTTCTCCTACTTCTGAGAAAAGTGGTAAACTAGTCCTTTTTTAGGATATTCTATTTAAACAGGGTATCCACCAACACCATCTGAAAAGGAAGTGTTTTCATTAAGGGATTTTAAAGATAATGCAAAAATGCAAGAATCATCCAAAATGATAATGCAATTTTTAGTCAAACACTTTAAATTTTAAATCTCATCAGAGACAACTTCTTTCAGCAATGGAGACAATAAGAATTGAAATGTGAAAGTGACTTTCTTTTCTGAAGTCACATATAACCACATTAGATACATAGTCTGTGACTGAGCTGAAGTGTACCTAGCACAGGTTTGCATTCTGAGATATGCTTAAAATTCTTTTTCACATATTGGCTTATTTTGGGATTATGTAGTTAAGCATGTCAAGCCATATCTTTTTCCTCCTCACTTAAGTTTCATCAAGTGCTGATTCTAGAAGGCTTAATTATAGTTTCTCTTCTGTAACCATTTCTGTTCAATTGTAGTTACACTGAACACACTGACACATATTTATCTGTATTTGTTATGTAATTTGGAAAATGGCTTCTTTGTGGAATTCCATTATAAGGTATGAATGCTTCAAGTTATGGTAATCCAAATAATAGTTATACAAAGTGACCTTGTTTATCTAAAAGCTAGACATTTTAATATAATTTTTGAAATAAATAGTATTGAATAAATGTTAAAAAGAACTTTTACTTTTTACCATTGTGTATATTGGTAACAAAATTAGCTTGCTATATCATTAAATTATAGATTTCAGTCCCTGTTAAATTGTATGAATCTCTAAGAGCTAAGCTATTTGAACATAATTTTACCTAGTTCGAAATTATCCACCATCTCAACAGAAAACCTGTATTTAATCAACTGAGGGAAAAAGGTGTGATTGGTGTCATAGGAATTTTAAATTATTAAATTTGACTGTATTGACCAAGAGTTTTATTTTTTACAACACTTTTATTACTTAGCTGAGGATATATTATGATCCATTTATTAAATTTTGAATGGAAGGTGAAATTTTTTTCTTTATATTTTGTATAGCTTTTTGGATGATTCCCAGATACATAAAGTTGACTTAGTATTCCTGGACCTGATGCCTCCACCTTACAAATAATGAGATTACAGACAGGAGCCATGACTGGTTTATATCTCAGTAAGCAGATAGTTAAACTTTGGGTAAAATCACTTCAGAACTATATATATTCACAGGAAACAATTCTTGATGGAACTTTCAAGATGGTTCTATGGGAAAATTTCTGGCCCCCAATCCAGAACTTAGATTTCTTGATATCATTCTCTGAAAAACTACATGGTAGAAAATGAGAACTTACTCCTACAGCTTTCTTCAAACCTCTTCTTTTGCACCATGGTATATGTAAACACCAATATGTGCACTTACATGCTCAGAAATATCAATGAAAATGTATAAAAAAAACATTCTCTGTCCCAGTCTACAATTTATTGAATCTGTGGGAAACATCTGTCAGAAATACTGTTAAGAACATGTATTGTAATTTAAGAAAAGCATCACGCAAGGGTAAGATGCCGTAAGATAAGGTTCAATCAGAGGGAATTTTTTTAATTACAGAAAGAGTTCATAAAAAGGGGAAAGGTGGTTGGAGCCTTCTGAGGCCTGGGAAATGCCCGTGGGGGAACCCATCCCTGTGGACCAGCACACCAAGAGCCTGCCAACATCTTGCCTCCACCCAAGGGAAGAGGAGAGTCATCAGACCAGCTTGCACCCCCCCAGAAGAGACTTTGTTTCCATGCCCACCAGGAGAGTGTGAGACCCCACCAGTACCTAGTGGAAAAGAATAGGAAAGATGACAGATTAGAACACAATTAACAACAGAATGATCAATATTATGTCACCAGAGTATGGGAAATACATTCCAGCAGGAGCTGGACATCCCAACACAGACAAAGCAAAAGACAACTACCCTAAAAGCAACCTTATGAAGATGATACTGACCCTCAAAGAGGTAATGAGAAAATCCCTTAAAGAAATGGAAGAATAAGAAAACAAAATATTCAAGGAATGGAGGGGGGGGGAAACACCAAAATTGTAAGAAACAATTCCAATAGCTCAAGGTTTGAAAACTGAAATAGGTGCAAAAGCAAAACAGAAACAAACAAAGAAACATAAAAACATAGTCTGATGGAATGCTAGAAATACAAAAGCTAGGTAAATGATCAGTAACTACAGATGCACGTGTAACCAATAGAATGCAAGTGATGGAAGAGAGAATCTTAGGCATTGAAGATACACTAGGATAAATAGATTCATTGAACCAAAGAAAAATGTAAGTCCAAAAATTCCTAACACAAAATATCCAGGAAATATGGGACACCATAGAAAGACCAAACTGAAGAGAAATAGGTGTAGACTCATAGAAGAAAACTTTTCCAACCTAAATAATGACATGCCAATGAAAGTATAAGAAACTTATAGAACACCAAGTAGACTCTACAGCACCACAAAAAATTTCTTGCCACCTAATAACCAAAACATCAAACCTTCTGAATAAAGAAAGAATATTAACAGCAGCAAAGGAAAAGTGCCTAGTAACATAGGCAGGCAAACCTATCAGAATTACACCTAACTTCTCAATGGAAACTCTGAAAGCCAGAAGGTCCTGGATAGATATTATACCAACACTAAGAGACTATGATGCCAGTACAAAATACTATATACAAAAAAGGTTTCAATCACTATAGATGGAGAAACCAAGATATTCCATGACAAAGCCAGATTTAAACAATACATACCCACTAATCCATCCCTACAGAAAGTTTTGGAAGGATAACTCCAAGCCAAGAAAATTAACTATACCCACAGAACCATAGGCAATAGGTAATCCCACTTTACCAACAGAAAAAAAGTGGAAGGGGGAATCCACATACAATAACACCACCACGAACAAATCCAAAACAAACAAGAATTAACAATTAATGGACATAAATATAATACCCCTCAATATTAGTGGTCTTAACTAGCCTATAAAAAGATACAAGTTAACAGAATGGATATAAAGACAGAATCCATCGCTTTGCAGCATGCAAGAAACATACTTCAACTTCTAAGAAAAACATTACCTAAGAGTTAAGGGTTGGAAAATGATTTTCTAATCAAGGGAACCCAAGAAACAAGCAGATGTAGCATTTCTAATATCTAACAAATTAAACTTTAAACTAAAGTCAATCAAAGAGATAAAGAATGTAATTTCATATTCATCACAGTAAATGCATCAAAATTAAGCCTTAATTCTGAACATGCTATACCCATAAATACAAAGGCATCCACATAGGTATTTAAAAAATTACTAAAACTCAAAACTCAAAGCACATAAATCCCCATACATTTATATTGGGATACTTCAGCACCCCACTCTCAAAAGTAGATGGGACTACCAGACAGAAACTTAACAAAAAAATAAAAGGACTAACAGATATTATGAGTAAATTGGGTTTAACAGACAACTATAGAACTTTCCATCCAAGCCTCAAAGAACATACATTTTTCTCAGTCTCATATGGAACATTCTACAAAATTGACCACATACTTGGCAATATAGCAAACCTCAATAAGTAAAAACAAAAATGAAATAACCCCTATATCTTATCAGACAAGCATGCTTCAAAGTTAGAAGTCAACAATACCACAAACTTCAGAAAACCTACAAACTCATGGAAATTAAACAATGAGCAATTGCTCCATTCTTGGATCAAGAAAAAAATTTAAAAAAAAAATAATCCTCACAAAAAGGGGAAAGGACAAGTTCTCCAGAGCACATGGGGAGTGGAGGGGGCAGTGAGTGGAAAGGGAACTAGGAGAAAGAGAAGGGGTGGAAAGGAAAGCATGAGGGACTAGGAAGATTGAGTCAGGGGAGGAATAGAAGATAGAAGAGAGAGAGAGAGAGAGAGAGAGAGAGAGAGAGAGAGAGAGAGAGAGAGAGAGAGAGCATAAAAAGGGAGCCATTATAGGACTGAAGAGAAAATTGAACCTAAAGAAATGTCCAAATGCCTACAAGACTGACTCCAACTAACAATTTGAACAACAGTGGGAAGGCTACCATAAATGCCCTTCACTGGTAATGAGATAACTGACTAACTTATCCACCATCATGGAGCCCTCATCTAGTACCTGCAGGAAACAGAAGCAAACACCCACAACTAAACACTGAGTCGAACTGGAATCCAGTTGCAGAGAGAGAGGACAAGACCAGGCTACAGGAACACATAAAGACAGATGACCTGAACATGGAGGAGCTAATGGACCCTCAGACTGATAGCTGGGAATCCAGCATGATATTGACTCAGAACTCCTGAACGTGGGTCTCAGCTAGGAGGTCTGAGCAGTCTAAGGGACCTCAGACAGTGGAACCAGGATATATCCCTGGTGCACAAAAGGACTTTGAGGGCACATCCCCCATGGAGGGATACTCTCTTCACCTAGAGACAGGAGAAAAGGCCTAGTCCCTACTCCAAATGACCGGACAGATATAGATGTCTCCTCCTGGATGGCATCACCCTACATGTTGGGGGGTGGGATGGGAGGGTGGTAGGGGGCATGAGATACTGGGAGAGAGAGAAAGAGGAGGGAGAGAAAACTTGGATCAATATGTAAAATAACAATAAAAATAAATTAATTAAAAAGCCACAAGATCATCTCACTAGATACTGAAAAATCTTTTGACAAAATTCAACACCAATTCATGATTCAGGTATTGGAGAAATCAGGGACAAAAGGAACAAACTTAAACACAATGAAAGAAATATACAGCAAATAGCAACATCAAACTAAATGTTGAGAAACCCAATGTTATTCCTCTAAACTCCAGAACAAGCCAAGCTGTCCACTCTCTCCATATTTCTTCAATATTGTACTTGAAGTTCAAGCTAGAGCAATATGAAAACAAAAGGAGATCAAGGGGATACAAATTGGAAAGGAACAAGTCAAACTTTCACTATTTGCAGATATGATAGTTTATATAAGTAACCCAAGAAACTGTGCCAGAGAACTACTACTGTTGATAATCACACTCAGGAAATTGGCAGTACAAAGAACAACTCAAAAAAAAATTAATATCCCTACTATATAAAGATGATAAATACACTGAGAATAGAATCAGAGAAACATTACCCTTTACAATTTATAAGATCAACATAAACTATCTTGGGGTAACACTAGCCAAACAAGTGAAAGACTTATATAAATTAATGAAGATATCAGAAAATGGAAAGATCTTCCATGATCTAGTATTGCAATTTAATAAGGATCAGGATAAACAATTAAGGCCAAATAGATGTTTATTAAGGGAGAAGTAACTCACAACATACGCAGATGAAAGCAGCGGGTTCCACTGGATCCTAAGCCTTCCAGCGTCCACCACCCAAAGGGGTGGCCTGACCCTTTCCCAACCTTTTCTCCCAGCTCCCATCCGGCCCTGTCTCCGCCCCAATGGGCATGGCCTAAGCCACAGGTGCAGACAAGGTGAATATCTCGCTACAATTCCCCTTTTAGTCTAAAGAAAATATTTGGGCTTGATACAAAACTATATACAAAACAGTGAATAACAAGTGTGCTCTAAGAAAAGGAAAATCGAGAGCAAAACGACCTACATATCTAGTCCTAAGGTGAAGACATAATGGAGTTTACAATAGAGTTATCCTAAGCTAGAAAGCTTAAGCCTAGTACCTAATCTATCTAACTAGGAAGAGAGAATAATAGGTGTGATAGTTTAATCTACAACCTCATCAAGACCTGATAAGGAAAATAGCAATACGAGGGTAGACAGGAAGTGCAGATGAGCAACTACCAAAAGATGCCTCGGAGACAGAAACAGCAAGCTACCTGGACAGTCACCCAAGGTCTCAGAGCAATGTTCATAAAGTCAGTTTTGGCTAAGGCCAAGAGTACCAGACAGATCACAACAAAATCAGGGAGGAAGAAAGGCTGTCTTACCCTGACTTGGCAAGGTTCAGCAGTCTTCTGTTTGTCTCCTGCAAGCACATAGGACCACATGTCCAGATCAGTTGTCAGGGTAGGGGCAGTTCCTTGCCCAAAGTGAGGCCGAAGTGAGGGTGAACTCCAGAAGGAGCAACAACAGTGTCCAACATACTTTCAGGAAAGTGCATGGTGCTGTCAGGGGCAACAGTGTCTCATGTCAACGGAGTACTAATATTAAAACATTTAAATGCCGTGTTCTGCAGGTCTATGAAGTGATTGGAGATTAAGCATCTATGTCTGACTAATCTCATAGGTAAAGGAAACATGGGTGTGGGTAATCTGTAATACTCAGGAACTTAGCTAAAAACCTGATTAAAACTTCCTTGAGTAAAGCAAGGATACACACCTAAACAATATAATTATGCACATGTAAATTCCTAAAGTAGAGGTAGAGTAGAAATGTCTAGACAAGAGGTAGCTCTAAAGGGCAGCAAGATAAATATCCCAAATCATATCAATATACAAAATGTCTTGAGCGCAAACAAAGTATACATACATAGAATATAGTGAGAATAATGTGCATAAAACATAAATGGAAAGATTTCACACAATATGACAAAATATACAATTCTTCCAGTACATAGGTTACCACAGATAAGAATCTATAACAATGTAAGCTGAAATACTAATATCTCACTCTTACTAAACAGTTTATAAGAAGGTAGGCCAATCTACCTATATCATTCTGAACCATACCTTTCCCAACCATACCCTATTCCTGTCTAAAAGAGAACCGAGTCTAAATATCATCTTCCATACCCAATGGCCTATGGACTGAAGATGGAACATTACAGAAGAACTTCAAGGTGACTGACCAGGCAATGAGTTGTCTCTGTCATTTCTAGAGTTTATATATTATCCTTCTATGGTCTTTGAAGGAGTTGAAGACAGATAGTTATGGTTATAGTTTTCCTTAGTTAGGATTAAAGATAAGTTACATATAGGACTTTAGACACACAAAGATAGGATAGATGATATTTTCTTTAAGTCTTACAAAATGTTAATGGACTAAATATTGTTAACTGTGATTCTTAGTTAATAACTGTTGTATGATATATTTTGCTATGTTAAGGTTAAACCCTTCTTTTTATTTTATACAGAAAAGAGGAGATGATGGGAGATGTGCTGTAAATATATTTCTCATACTGGTTAATTCATAAAGCCCTGTTGGCCAATAGAAAACTAGATAGGCAGGGATAGGAGACTAGGAGGAGGAAAGAGGAAGTAGAAGGAGGATTCAAGATGTAGAGCATGGAGGAAGGAAGATGCCCTCCACGGCTCCCGGATAAGATGAGCCTCGTGGAAATAATTAGATAAGTAGAAATGGGTTAATAATTAAGACAGAGATAGCCCGATGATGGGAGATGTGATTCTGTATATATGTTTCTCATACTGTTAATAAAGCCCTGTGGCCAATAGAAAACTAGATAGGTGGGGCTAGGAGACTAGGAGGAGGAAGAGGAAGTAGTAGGTGGAGTCAGGATGTAGCCCGGGGAAGGAGCAGGAAGCCTGCCGCGCGGCTCCCCATAAGACGACCACGTGGAAATACTTAGATAAGTAAAAATGGGTTAATAATTAAGACAGAGCTAGCCCATAAACAATAATGGTAACTGGCCAACAGGATTGTATCAAATACAGAGTCTCTGAGTGTTATTTGGGGCTGGCGCAGCTGTGGGCCCAGACTGGCGGGCTGGCGGAAACTTACATGCTACAGCCCATAAACCGTAATGGTAATTGGCCAACAGGATTGTATCAAATACAGAGTCTCTGAGTGTTATTTGGGGCTCATGTGGCAGCGGGACCATGGCGGCAGGACCTGGAGGCCGGCGGGTAGGAAAAACCTGCAGTAACAATCTAGGAGAGGTAAGATCAACATAGTGAAAATAGCAATTTTGCCAAAAGCAATATACAGATTCTATGCAATTCCCCATCAAAGTCCTGGAAAAATTCTTCACAGACCTTGAAAAATAACACTCGATTTTATATGGAAAAACAAAACGAAACAAAACAAAAAACCCAGGATAGCTCAAAAACCCTGCACAATGAAGGAACTTCTGGAAGCTTCAACATCCCAGATTCCAGGTACTTTTATAGAGCTATAGTACTGAAAAGACTTTGGTATTTGCACAAAAAATAGACAGGTAGACCACAGGGAGTGAATTAAAATTCCTGATATTATCTCACATACCTACAAACACCTGATTTTTGACAAAGTAGCTTAAATTATATAATGAAAAAAGAAAGTATCTTCACCAAATGGTGCTGGCATAACTGGATGCTGGTGTGAAGACTGCAAATAGATCTATATCTATCACCATGCACAATACTCAAATCCAAATGGATCAATGACCTCAATATAAATCCAAGCACACTGAATCTTAGAAGAGATACTTTGATGTACCATGGAATTAATTGGTACAGGAGACTACTTCCTGAACATGAAACCAATAGCACAGACACTGAGATCAACAATTAACAGATGGTACCTTTTGAAACTGAGATGCTTTTTAAGGCGAAGGATACAATTAACAAGATAAATCAGCTGCCCACATAGTGAGAAAAGATCTTTACCAACCCCACAAATTACAGAGGGCTAATTTCTAAAATATACAAAGACATCAAGAAGATAGTTACCAAAGCACCAAATAATCCAATTAAAATGTAGAGTACAGAACTAAGAAAATTCTTTGTTTAGAAATATAAAATGGCTGAAAGACACTAAAGTGTGTAACATCCTTAGCCATCAGGGAAATACAAATCAAAACTACTCTGAGAAACCACCTTACTCCTCTCAGAATGGCTAAAATAAAAAATACCAAAGACAATTTATGCTGGAGAGAATGTGGAGAATGATTCCTCCACTGCTGATGATAGTATAAACTCATACAGCCATTTTGGAAATCAGTATGGTGGCTCCCCAGTAAAATGGGAATCAGTCTACCACAAGTTCCAGCAATTCTCCTCTTAGGCATATACCCAAAAGATGCATATCCATGCAACAAGGACATGTCTTCAACTATGTTCATTGCAGCATTATTTGAAATAGCCAGAACATGGAAGCAGCTTAAATGCCTCTTAAATGACGAATGGAAAAAGAAATTGTTGTACATTTAAACAATGGAGTACTACTCAGTGGGGAAAAATACAATGGATCCTTTGAAGGTAAATAAATGGATGTAACTAGAAAAAGCCATCCTGAGGGAGGTAACAGGTAATAGTAAGTCTTTCCCACTGCGAGTCTGGTCCCACCACCATGCCAGCCCCCAATAACATGCAGAGAATCTGTATTTGATATAATTTTGTTGGCCAGTTCCTAATTCCTTATCAGCTAGCTCTGTGTTCATGATTAAACCATTTCTACTAATTTAAGTATTTCCATGTTGTCATCTTATCTGACAGCCGGCCAGCATGCTGTTCTCTTTCAGCTCTCCATGCTGACTCCTCCTTCCTCTTTACTCCTTGTCTCCTAACCCCGCTATCTTGTTTTCTACTGGCCAACAGTGCTTTATTCATTTACCAATATGAGAAACATATTTACAGAATAACATCTCCCATCAGGTAACCCAGTCACAAAAAGAAAAGCATGGTATGTGTGCACTCATATATGAATTTTAGATATAGAACAAAGGGTTACCAGCCTACAATCCACACTGCCAGAAAAGCTAAGAAACTAGGAGGACCCAAAGTCAGACATACATAGTCCCCCAGAGAAGGTGAAGGGACAAGATCTAATGAGCAAATTGGCAGCATTGGGAAAGTGTGGAGGAGTCAGGCCAAATAGAAGAAGAGAAGAGGAAAGGAAAGGAGTATATGCGCAAGCAGGATGATTGAGTTGGGTAAGAATAAAGGAGAGCAAGAAAAGAGATACCATAATAGAGGGAGCCATTATATGTTTAAAGAGAAATCTGGTGTTAGGGAAATGTCCAGAGATCTACAAGAATGACCCCAACTAACAATTTAAACAATAGTGGAGAGGCTATTTTAAATAGCATTCTCCAATAATGACATTGATGACTACCTTCTATGCCATCCTAGAGCTTTCATCCTGTAGCTGAAAGAAGCAGAAGCAGACACCAACAGCTAAATACTCAGCTGAAACCCAGGTATCCAGTTGCAGAGAAGGACCATCTGGGAAATCTCAGCTGACCTGAACAAGGGAGAGCTCATGAACACCAGTCTGACCTTTTGGAAACCAGCATAGTACTGACCCAGAACCCCTGTATGTGGGTGTCTTGTCCCTAGTATTGAATCAATATTTTTCTCGAGTATACAAATGAAACTTTGGAAGCCCATTCCACATAGATGCATAGTCTCTCAGCCTAGACACATTGGGGAGGACCTAGGCTCTACTCCAAATGATATGACAGAGTTTGAAGATCCCCATGGAATGTCTCACCTTCCCTGGGGAGCAGAAAGTGGTTGTGATGGGGGAGTAGGTGAGGGAAAGGGGAGGAGTTGAGGGAGAGGGAACTGAAATTGACATCTAAAGCAAGCTTGTTTCTAATTCAAATATTAAAAAAAATGGAAAAAAGGGGCATGGGAGGAAATCATGGGGCAAACTGGCCTCCAGAGACAGGAGTGAGAAAAGAAATTAATTTATTTTATGTAATCTGATTACAGTTTCTCCTTCCCCTTTCTTCCTCCTTATCCATTTGTCATCCTTTCTCTTTAGCAAAGGGAAGGTCTCTCATATATATCAGCCAGCCATGTCATATAAAGTTTTTTGTTTTTTTTTTTAAGTCTAGGTACCTTCTATTGAGGCCGGATGAGGCAACCCAGTAGAAGAAAATTGTCCCAAAAGTAGTTAACACTCAGACCCACACCATTAGGGGTCCCATTGGAGCACACAAAGCTACACATCTGTAACATATATGTAGAGGGCCTAGGTCAGTACCATGTAGGATCCCTGTTTGTAGAAAGTTCTGTGTCTGTGAGCTCCTAGGTACTAATGTTAATTGATTCTGGGGTTTTCTTATGATGTCTTTAGACCCTCTGGATCCTACAATTTTTTCTCCCTCTCTTCAGCAAGATTTCATCTTCCACAGTGAGCATTTTTTTTTAATTTTCCAATTAGCTTGTTAAATTAAAATGAATAAAAATGCAAAGACTAATCCAAAGCATTGCCTTGTGCTATTTCACTGTTTTAAACAAAGGAAAGTGGACTGATTATCAGGACAGAAAGTGCTCATAGCCAAGCTTTAAAAAAAATCATATACATCTGATAATATATACAGTTAAACATTTTTCAAGAAACAATCCTTTGGAAATTTTTCTTTTTTTCACATTTTTATGTGATTATTTATTTTCTGGTGTTTTAAATTTAGGACAAGACTAGTAATTGTATCAGAAAATGATACTCATCCCAAAAACTGTGAATGACATTAGCAATAGAGTTAAGAGTATATAATAAAAAGATTTGAAGCAATTTCCCCATCTCTTACTGTCCTTGTGATAGTTTAGAAAATGAACCATGTAACTTTCCTGTTTTCTTATCCTTTAAATGAGGATGTATTAATGAGTTGAACTTATAATGCACACATGAAATGATAGCAATTTTGAAATACATACCACAGTGTTGTTTTATTGTTATAATTTTAATATTGCTTCTGTGGAGGAGAATTCCTGAAAGAAGCTGTGTCTACAGAGATTGATAGATTGAACTTCAATGACTTTGGAGAGTTTAGAATGTGGAAGAATCAGGACCTAATTGTAGCACAAATAATAACCTGCAGAGAGATATTGGGGTTTAAGCTGAAGATCAGAGAATCAATGTAGCCAGCCACTAAGTGGCAATCCACTGTACCTCAGATTACCTTCCCAGACTACATTGCTATAAACCAAGCTTCAGAATCATAGACTGCTCTCTGATTTTGAACAGAGCTTCTTATATACTCTCTAGTTCTTGGATTACAGGCATAAACTCCATTTCTCTTTGAGACTGTTTCACTCTAATGTAGCCCTGGGTGACCTTAAACTCTCAGAGATCCATCTGCCTCTAACTCCCGAGTCCAGGGATTAAAAATGTGTGCTCCCATTGCCCAGCTTCTATGGCTGTGGCTACCTTTGCATTCTGAGCTTCAGTGGCATTATTAGATCATAATCAATATATCACCAAACCTAATTAATTATTAGATATCTTTCAATATCATTTTGTTTCAATTACAGTTTGAGGAAACATTTTCTTTTACTTTCTATTGTCTTTAAATATGATTTTCTTCAATTTGATATCACAAGACACATGATTTTTACTTGGTACACTTTAAAATATACTGAAGTTCTTGCTGGACATAATGGCATCTGTCTTTAATCTCAGCACATGGGAGGAAGAGAGAGGCATATCACTGAGTTCTAGGCTACTATGGTCTACAGAGTTAGTTCCAGCAAAGCCAGGATTATACAGAGAAACCCCATCCAAAACAATCAATAAAGAAGGAAACAAAGAAAATATAGTGAAATAGCCTTTTGTTATAGGAGATTATATTTACTAGCAATAGAGATGTCATCATCCATGTTGGTGATAACTTTGTGGTGCAGTGGTTTTAGAATCAGTCTTGCTAGCAATCTTCATCCTTATACATGTATTAGTTTCCTAGAATGAACTTTTGTGGAATTGTACTTAGTTATGTCATTGGGGTCTCATGTAGTCTGAAAATATACCAAAACCAGAGATGAGCCTGGAGAATACAATGTTATTCTTCCCACTATGGATGACAAGACAATCTGAAGAAGCTACAATGTTTGAAGGTTGAGTGTCCACAAACAGAATACAGACATGGCTGTCTGTTCCAATGTGGTGTGTGGTAGTATAACTCTTGAGTGTGATAATAGTGATAAGGACCATGCAAAGTGGAATCACCTAATATTTGGGCATCTGTAGAAAGACATAAAATTCTATGGAAGTAATCTTTTGTGTGATCTAGACTGGTACTTCTACTTGACAAGTGGTGTTTACTGGGTAAATATGGAGATGTGTTGAACTCAGCAAAAGGTTTTGAGTTATATTATACTTCCATAGACTGGCAAACCAGTAACAAAGATATTTGCAATCAGTAGTAAAGAGTGCCTAAATACTGCTATGTGTAAAAAGAAATGTACCTGAGACCAAGATGGCTTCCAGTGGAGACTTTGTGTGTATAAGGGAGAAAACATCTGGGTTTCCACCAACAGTTGATTGAATAAAAACTGTAGAGTTTAAGGATTGCCAGAAGGTTCAGGGCCAAAAGGCCCTACCACATAGGCCTGAAGTCTTAGGTAAATCTCTGTATTTTCCAAAATGGAAAGAGAAACCTGATAGGAGATGTTATTCTGTAAATATGTTTCTCATACTGGTTAATGAATAAAGCACTGTGACCAATAGGAAAGCAAGATAGGTGGGGCTAGGAGACAAGGAGGAAAGAAGAAGTAGTAAGGAGGCATCAGCATGTAGAGCCTGGAGAAAGCAAGATGCCAGCCTGCCGCTCTCTGATTAGATGGCCACGTGGAAATGCTTAGATAAGTAGAAATGGGTTAATCATTAAAACAAAGCTAGCCGATAAACAATGGTAATAAGTAGCCAACAGCTTGTATCAAATACAGAGTCTCTGCATGTCATTGGGGTGCTTGTGGCAGCGGGACCAGGTGGCCGGTGGGGAGGAACAAAGAATGAGACCAGGCGGGCTGACAGAAAACATACATGCTACAGAAACCTGTCTCCCAGAAATTATCATCTCACTTCTGCATTCCTATGCTAAAACACATTTAAGGAAAGCAAACATAATACATAAATAATAAATAAATAAGTTGAATAAAGAAGTTATATTTAGCCATAAAGAAAGAAATTCTATGAAATATTTTTTTTATTTTAAATGTTTTTTATTTAAAATTGAAACAAGCTTGTTTTACATGTCAATACTAGTTCCCAACCACCCTGTCCTGTCCTGTTCACCCCACCAACCCACATCCTATCCCCTTTCTGCTTCCCAAGGAGGGTGAGGCCTTCCAAGGGGAGTCTTCAAAGTCTGTCATATCATTTGGAGCAGGGGCCAGGCCCAACCCTGTGTGTCTAGGCTGAGAGAGTATCCCTCTATGTGGAATGGGCTTCTAAAATTCATTCACATACTAGGAATACATACTGATTCATTTCCACATGCCCCATAGACTGCCTAGTCTTCCCAACTAAACCTAACATTCAGGGGGTCTGGATGATCCAATGCTGGTTTCCCAGCTATCAGGCTGGAGCCCATGAGCTCCCCTTGTTCAGGTCAGGAGTTTCTGTGGGTTTCTCTAGCTTGGTCTTGACCTCTTTGCTCATCACACCTTTCTGTCTGAAGCTGGATTCCAGGAGCTCAGCCCAGTGTTGACATGTGGGTATCTGCTTCTACTTCCATCAGCAACTAGGTGAAGGCTCAGAAATAGAGCACAGCATTCTGCTTTCTCCATCCTCTATGTTGAATCTCTTTCTCTCTCTTCCAGAAACCTGCTTGTCTCCTAGTCCTGCCTATCTTGCTTTCCTATTGGCAAAGAGTGCTTATTCATTAACCAAACAGAGAAACATATTTACAGAATGACATCTCTGATCATCTCTTTTCTGTCTAAAATAGAGAGAAGGGTTTTAACCTTAACATAGCAAAGTATATAACAAAATAGCTATCAAATAAGAACCATAGTTAACAATATTTAGTCCATTAACATTTAGCAAGGTTTAAAGAAAATATTGTATCATCTACCCTATCTTTGTGAGTTTAAAGTTCTATATGCAACTTATCTTTAATCCTAACTGTGAAAAATCTATAACCATAACATTTGTCTTCAACTCCATCAAAGACCACAGAAGGATAATGATGGGAGATGTCATTCTGTATATATGTTTCTCATATTGGTTAATGAATAAAGCACTGTTGACCAATAGGAAAGCTAGATAGGAGAGACTAGGAGACTAGAAGGAAAGAGGAAGTAGTTGGAAGGAGGCAACATGGAAAGCCTAAAGATAAGAGCATGAGGGGTCACTGCTCTCCAGAATGATGAGCCACGTGGAAATACTTAGAATAGTAGAAATGGGTTAATCATTAGGACAGAGCTAGCCGATAAGAAACAAGTGACTGGCCAACAGCATTGTATCAAATACAGAATCTCAGTGGGTTATTTGGGGCTGGTGCAGTGGCAGTGGGACCAGGCAGCCAGCGGGGTAAACATACTCGTTATAGGATAATATATAATTCCAGAAATGACAGAGATATCTTGCCTGGTCAGTCACCCAAAGTTCTTCAGTAATGTTCCATCTCTGTCCTACAGGTCATAGAGTGTCTGTGAAACTCCTCTTCAAACCAGGAAACTTTAAACTATCCATTTGTATTGGCAGTTTGTCAGTCACTTTGCTCTGTCTCCTGCAAAATGTCTGGCAGATTATTCCATGAAGCAGGAACTCTATAGCAATGTCCATCTTGTTTCAGCAGTCATTTTTTCTGTGGGACCATCATGTGAATGACCACTTTATACAGCATAAAGTCAAACAGTCCAGACAAGAGCAATATCTTGTCCAAATGGCTAGTTTTGCCATACTGGAAGTAAACTCCACAACATGTTTCTTCGATATCCAAATTCATTTCTGACACAGGTGGTGTTGCCAGGAGCAGTTATATCTCACTGTCAAGAGAAACCCTAAACCATTTTAAATGCCATATTCTGTAGGTCTTTGAAAGGTTTGAAGAATATCTATTCATCTCAAATACAACTCTGTATATCTAGAAATCCTAACTAACTTTAAGTTTTGACATTTATAGATAACTATCTAAATCTGTTCTAAATTATATACTGCATTTCTAAATGAACTATATAAACACAACACCTAAACAAGTGGAGAAATATACATATTACAAAATCTAACTTAAATTTGTATCAATAAATGAAAACCCATTTCAAAACAAAGTATACATTTTTATAACATAATCCCTTTTTTTAACCTTTAAAAACAGATTATTTGTGGTCACTAACCATTTATAACCAACCCCATTTAGATGAAAAACAAACATTTATAAACAATATTTGGGAATTTTGGCATTGCTCTTTCTAAAATGCTTCCTGCTGGTAGGGGACACTATCATGGGTTTGCCTTGCCCCAGTTGTTTTTAAGGTTGAATCACCTGGAACACTGTTTCAGGAGGTCTTGCTTGATGAAATCATGTTAGTGTGGAAGGAATCCATAGCTTTTTATTTTCTGTGCAAACAAAAATAGAAATCATTTTCCCCAGTTACCTGTCCTTAAACATAAATTTTGAAGTCAATGCATTTCTCAAATATATAAATTGGTTTAATCTAGCAGCATTTCATTTAGCAGATGTTTTTATTTCCTCAGCAGTCAAATAATATAAAGACAATAGAACAGCATACAGTATCAAAAGTCTCTCTGGGCTTTCCATCTTATTTTTTATCTGCCAAGTTTTGATTGTTTTACTTTTTATTTTTATTTAACACATCAATCCCAGTTCCTTCTCCCTCCCTCCCTCAATTACTCCCTCTCTTCCACCCTGCCCCCTATCCCAGCTCACTCCTCATGTAAGGAGATGCTTTCAAGAAGGAGTCATCTAAATCTGTCTAGTCATTTGGAGTAGGGACTAGGACTTCTCTCATGTATCTAGGTTAAGAGAGTATCCCTCCATGGGGAATGTGATCCCAAAGTCTTTTTGTGCACCAGGAATACATCCTGGTACCACTCTCTGAGGTCCATTAGACTGCCCAGGCATTCGAACTGAGACCCATGTTCATGGGATCTATGTCAGTCCTATGCTGGATTCCCAGTAATCATTCTGGGGGCCTATTAGCTTCTCCTTGTTCAGGTCAACTGTCTGTAAGGGTTTCTGTAGCCTGGTCTTGTCCTCCCTCTCTGCATTAGGATTGCAGTTTGGCTCAGTTTTAGCTATGGGTGTCTCTTTCTGTTTCCATTAGCTACTAGATAAAGACTCCATGATGGTGGATAAGTTAGTGATCAATGTAATTATCGGGGAAGGGCATTTATGGTAGCCTTTGCACTGTTTCTCAAATTATTAGTTAAGGTCAGTCTTGAACGTCCATGGACTTTCTCTTGGTTCAGTTTGCTCTTCAAACCTATAATGGCTTCTTCCCCTGTTATGCCTCCCCCCTCCTCTCTCTCCTATCATCTACTGCTATCCCTGACTCAATCTTCCTAGTTCCACATGCTTTCCTCTCTCCCCTTCTCTTTCTTCAAGTTACCTCTCTAGTCACCCACCTCCACTCCCCATATGCTCAGGAGATCTTTCACCTTTCCCCTTCTGTGAGGGACTTTATATGAATCTCTTAGAATCCTACTTTTTCCTAGTTTCTCTAGTTGTGTGAATTATAGGCTGATAATCCTTTGTTCTAGGTCTAAAATCCATATATGAGTGACTACATACCATATTGTTCATTTTGTGACTGGGTTACCACATTCAGAATGGTTTCTTCAAGTTTCATCCATTTGCCTGCAAATTTCATTTTCCATTGTGTAAATGTGCCTTCATCTTCAGTGGAGGGGCATGTAGTTTGCTTCCATGTACATTGCAAATAATGCTGCTACGAACAAAGTTGAACAGATGTCTTTGTTGCATGGATTTGGAACATTTGGGTATATACCTAAGAATAGGATTTCTGAGTCCTGTGGTAGACTGATTCCCATTTTCCTGAGGAAATGCCATACTGATCTCCAAAATGGCTGTACAAGATTGCACTCCCACCAGCAGTGGAGGAGTGTTCCTTTTTTCCTCTTCCTCTCCAGCTTAAGTTGTCATTGGTGATTCTAATATTAGTCATTCTGGCAGGAGTAAGATGGTATCTCAGAGTTGTTCTGATTTGCATTTCCCTGATAGATAAGGATGTTGAGAACTTTCTTAAGTGTCTTTCAGCCTTTTGATTCCCTCTATTGAGAATTCTCTATTCAGATCTGTACCCCATTTTTCATAGGGTTAGTTGGTGTATTGTTGACTAGTTTCTTGAGTAATTTGTATATTTTGGAGATCAGCACTCTGCTAGATGAAGGAATGTTGAAGATCATGTCCCAGTCTGTGGGCTGCTGATGGTCTTGTCAACTGTGTCTTTTGCCTTTTAGAAGCTTCTCAGTTTGAGGAGGTCCCCTTTATTAATTGTGGATCTCAGTGTCTGTGCTCCTGGAGTTATGTTCTGGAATCAGGATCCTGTAAGAATTTGTTCAAAGCTACCTCCTACTTTCTCTTCTAAGAGGTTCTGTATGGCTGGATTTATGTTGAGCTCTTTGATCCATTTGGACTTGAGTTTTATGCATGGTGATAGATATGAGTCTATATGCGGTATTCTACAAACCATCATCCAACTGTGCCAGCACCATTTGTTGAAGATGATTTTATCCCTCCTATTGTATACTTTTAGCTGTTTTGTCAAACAATCAGGTGTTCATAGGTGTGTGGGTTAATATTAGGATTTTAGATTTGATTCCATTGGTCTACTTGTCTATTTTTTGCCAATACCAGGCCATTTATAGGACTATAGCTCTGTAGTAGAGCTTAAAGTTGGGGATGGTGATGCCTCCTGAAGTTCCTTTAGTGTACAGTGTTGTTTTGTCTATCCTGGGTCTTTTGGTTTTTTTCCATATAAAGTTGATTATTTTCCTTTCAACGTCAGTGAAGAATTATGCTGGGATTTTGATGGGGATTGCATTGAATCTGTAGATTACTTTTGGGAAGGTTGCAATTTTTACTATATTTATCCTACATATGCAAGGGCATGGGAGATCTTTCAATTTTCTGGTATCTTCTTATTTTTTTCTTTAAAGATATAGTGTTGTTATTGTATAGGTCTTTCACTTGTTTGGCAAGTATTATCCCAAGATACTTTATGTTGTTTGTGGTTATTGTAAAGGGTGATGTTTCTCTGATTTATTTCTCAGCTCCTTTGTTGTCTGTATATAGTAGGACTACTGATTTTTTTTTTAGTTTATCTTATATCCTGCTAGTTTGCTGAATGTGTTTATCAGCTGTAGAAGTTCCCTGGTAGAGTTTTTTTGGGTCTCTTATGTAAACTTAATATGAACCACAAATAGTGAAAGTTTGACTTCTTCCTTTCCAATTTGTAACCCTTGATCTCTTTTTGTTGTCTTATTGCTTTACCTAGAACTTTAAGTACAATATTAAAGAGATATGGAGAGAGAGGGCAGCCTTGTCTTGTTCATGACATAGAGGAATCTCCTTATCTTCTCTCCATTCAGTTTGATGTTGGTTTACTGTATATTGCTTTTATTATGTTTAGGTATGTTCTTGTTATCCCTGATCTCTCTAAAACCTTTATCATGAAAGGGTGTTGAATTTAGTAGAAAGCTTTTTTCAGCATCTAGGGAGATGATCATGTGTTTTTTCTCTTTTAGTTTGTTTATATGGTGGATTATTTTGATATATTTTCATATGTTAAACCATCCCTGCAAGCCAGGGATGAAGCCTACTTGCTTCTTGGTGGATAATTTCTCTGATGTGTTCTTGAATTCAGTTTGCCAGTATTTTATATAGTATTTTTGCATCAATGTTCATGAGTCATATTGGTCTATAGTTCTCCTTCTTAGTTGTGTCTTTGTGTGGCTTGTGTACCAAGGTTATTGTGGCCTCATAAAAAGATTTTGGTAATAAACCTTCTGTCTCTATTGTGTGGAACCATTTGAGTAGTATTGGTATTGGCTGTTCCTTGAATTTCTGGTAGAATTCTGCAATGAAGCCATTTGACCCTGGGATTTTTTTTTTTTTTTTTTTTTGTTGAGAGGCTTTTGGTGATTGCTTCTATTTCATTAGTGGTTATAGGTTTTTAAAAATTATTTAACTGTTCTTGATTTATTTTTGGTACTTAATAGTTATCCAGAAATTGGCCCATTTCCTTTGAATTTTCAAATTTTGTGGAGTACAAGTTTTCAAAGTATTACATAAAAATTGTCTGGATTTCCTCAGTGACCATTGTTTTGTCCCCTTTTTTGTTTCTGGTTTTGTTAATTTGCTTGTTCTCTCTCTGCTTTTTTGTTAGTTTGGATAAAGCTTTGTCTATCTTGTTGATTTTTTTCAATAAAACAAATCTATGTTGCATTGATTTTTTTGTATTATTTTCCTGGTTTCTACTTTATTGATTTCAGCCCTCAAACTATCATTTTCTGGCATCTATCCTCCAGGTGAGTTTGCTTCTTTTTGTTCTAAGCCTTTCAGTTGTTCTGTTAATTCTCTAATGTGACTATCCTCTGTTTTCTTCATATGGGTGCTTAGGGCAATGAACTTCCCTTGTTGCACTGCATTCAGTGTGTTCCATAAGTTTGGGTATGTTGTGTCCTCATCCTCGTTGAATTTTTAGGAAGTCCTTAATTTTTTTCTTTATTTCTTCTTTGATCCAAGTATGGTGCAATTGTGCATTGTGCAGTTTCCATGAGTTTGCTGGGTTCTGTAATTTGTGTTATTGTGAATTCCAACTTTAAAGCATGGTGATTTAATAAGATATAGGGGACTATTACAGTTTCTTTTTATCTGGTGAGGTATGTTATGTTGCCTAGTATGTGGTTGATTTTAGAGAAGGTTCCATTTGGAGCAGAGAAGAATGTATATTCTATGTTTGTATGGAATGTCCTATAGATATCTGTTAAACCCAATGTAGATGAAACTTCTGTTGGTTCTTTTGCTCTTTGTTAAGTTTCTGACTGGTGGGACAGTTTAGCAGTGTGAGTGGGGTGTTTTAATCTCCCACTATGAGTGTGTGAGTTTTGAGTTTTAGTAGCATTTCTTTTATGAATTTGGGTGCATTTGTATTTCTTGCATGGATGCTCAGAATTGAGCCTTTGTGCTGATAGATTTCTCCTGTGATGAATGCAAAATGACTGCCTTCATTTCTTTTGATTGACTTTAATTTGCTTACTTCTTAGGTCCATTTTATTGGAAGATACTATCCCAACCTCTTACCCTGAGGTAATGTCAGTCTTTGACGTTTAGCTGTGTTTCTTGTATGCAATAGAAGGCTGGATTCTGTCTTTGTATACATTTTGTTAGCTTGTGCCTTTTTATAGGTGAGTTAAGACCATTAATAATGAAGAAAAGTAAGAACCATTGATTGTTAATGCTTGTTTGTTTTAGATTTGTTGTTGGCTGTAGTATATTTGCCCTGCTTTACCCTGTTGGTTATGCTTGTGTCTGTAGTTCCCGATCATTTGCCCAGTTTTCCTATTTCGAGCATCCTTCAGTTTGTGTTTTCTTTATATCCTCTACTTCAGTTTTCAAGTCTTGAATTGTTCTCTTCACACTTTTAATTATGTTTTCTCAGTTTTCTTTACTTTCTTGGAGAGATTTGTTCATTTCTTCCAAATTTTATTTGTTTTTTCTTCCATTTCTTTAAGGGATTTTCTCACAAAGTCTTTGAAGGTCTCTATCATTTTTTCAAGGTATTTTTAAGTCGTTCTCTTCTGCTTAATCTGCTTTGGGGTGTTCAGGTCTACTTGGTATAGAGTCTCTAGGTTCCGGTGGTGTCATGCTTTTATTCTATTGTTAGGTGTTTTCTTGTATTACTGTTTTCCCATCGCTTCTTCCAGTGGGTGCTGTTGGGGTTTCTCTCTATATGCTACTCCTCTAGTGGGTCAGAAGTTCAATGTCTTTAGCTGTAGGTGGTTCAAGCTCTCTTGGAGGTCTCTCCTCAGACAGGGTCCCAGTGATGGGGATCAAAGACTAGGCTCCAGCAGAGGCCTCCAACAGAGGCCTGGTGATGGTGTCAGAGATAAGCCAGGCGGGGACTCAGGGTGGTCCCTCGTGGATAAGTTGGTCTAATGTGCTCAGAGCAGCTCCAGGAAGTTCCAAGAAAGTGGATGGATTGTTGGATCTCCCCTCTGTTCCAGTGCTCAACCAGAGCAATGGGACAGAGTGCAGGGTATGGCTCAGGGTAGGGGAACAGCAGGCTCTTCTTGGGGTGGGGTTTTATCAGAGCAGCAGGAGTGCTCTTGCTGGGGGAAGGACACTGGGGGAGCAAGACTGGGGGCCAATCCAGGGAGTTACCCTGGAAGGGTGTGTGGGGGGGATTCAACTCGAACTGGTCCCAGACTTACCTTCAGTAGAGGTCTGGAGATAGGGGTCAAAGATTTGGCAGGCAGGGACTCGAAATACAATATTTAATAACCTTACACATCCCTTACTGATTATCAAATTGTCTCTCTCAAATTATGTATATAAAAATTTCTTATTTTTGATAAATATAAACACATACATAGCCACTCAAATAATGTTTTATAGATATAGTTAATTATGCCAACAAATTTTAAAATTTTACATAAAATGTTCACCAAATGTATGATTTTTTTATGCTACTAAATAATTTCTCATTGAAATTTTCCCTGTCACATACATTTAATTTGTAAATTTCTGACATGTTAATGTTTAATGTTTTTACACTGTACAAGCCACTTGAAATATTGACACCTAATTAGCACTGATATTATCTAGTAATTAATATTGGCTTTTTATACTATTTCTATTTCAGATAAGACATCACCTTTTTCTTGATGATTTTATAAGTAGTAGTAAGATTTTTAGTTTGAATTACCTGAGTTATGTAGCCTAATTGATGGACATTTCAAAAAATTTATTTATTTAATATCCCAACTGCATTTACCCTTTCCTGTTCTATTCCAAGTCCTTCTACCATACCTTTTCTTCCCCTCTCCCATAATCCACTTCTCATCTGTTTCTCCTTAGGAAAGGGCAGGTTTTTCATGACTATCACCAAAATATGACACATCAAGTTGTAGTAAGACTAAAAGCATCCCCATGATTTGAGGTTTGGCTAATTAAATCATTGTGAGGATCAGGTTTCTAAAACCAATAAAGCATTATGTACTGTCCCTGCCCTCAGTGTTAGGTGTACCAAAAGAAGACCTGCAACACAATTGTTACATATATGCAGATTGTCTCAACCAGTCCTGGTCAGTCTCCCTGGTTGTCAATACAGTTTCTTTGAGCCCTTATAAGCCCAGGTTAGTTGATTCTATGAATTTTATTCTGATGTCCTGAACCCCTTTGGCTCCTACAATCCTTTCTTCACCTCTTCTACAGGATTCCTGGCAACCTAGCTAATGTCTGGTTGTGGGTCTGTTTCTGTTTTCATCAATTGGTAGATGACAATTGGGCTGTCTCCAATCTGTTCACAGGGGATGGCCAATGCATGCAATATGTCCGTTATTGCTATGAATCTTAGCTGAGGTTAACTTGTAGATACCTTGGAAATTCCCTTGACCCAGGCTTTTGCCTGAAACTGAAATGTCCTGCGTCTTTTCATCCCACCTGCCATCTGTCCACTCAAGAAACCTCTTCTATTACTCCTTACATAGAGATCCAGGTGTCTCACTATGAACCCTCCTACTAGTTAGCTACTCGGGGTCTGTGCATAGTTATCTTTTATTTTACAACTATAGGTATTTCATTTTTAACATGAAATATTCTTAGACATTTGCTGTCATATTATGTAAATTACCTTATATCTTTTAACTATTACAACATTCTTGTTGATGATAAATGTAACTCTGTAGTGAAAATGGAAGCCTTACATAAATACAACATACAAAAGATGCATTTACAATTCTCTTTAAATTATAAATGAGCAAGTTTCATTGCTTTTTGTTAGGTCTGACACAACTTATTCATTCAAGAGCAACAAGTGTGAACATCTGTATATTTGCATACTAAAAATAGTTGTTCCCAAAACAAAGGGTTGCTTAGAATACATAAGCTCTTACTTGTTTAAATTATATGTTTCTGAGTGGAGTATTATGATCTTGTTTTCAAGTACATGTATGTGACTACCTAATTACAAAGCAGCCATTTTAAACATAGTGTTTATTTCAAAGCATTGTATCTCAGAATAAAAGTGTATTATATGCAACACTCAGGAGGTAAGGGAGGCAGACCTGTTTGGAGGATTGAACAATAAGATATGAATGCTGCATTCTGAAGAAATTTTGTTGTTACCAAAATTAATACCATTTGAACAAAATGCAGCTCTTTGGTTATGAATATGAATAAGGATTCATGACATAGCATCTTTTCTGAACCTTAGTTTAACTGAAAATGTTGAACATGACAGTAAATGGTAGTAAGAAAATACTGTCATGGTGTTTCTTTTATTAACATTTGGTCAGCTTTATCAAGGTGAAAATAAGTTCCAGTGACATGGCTTGCCAGTGAGAAGGAAAGAAAGGAGGGAATTTAATGGTATTGACCAAATTAACCAAGAATAGAATTTGAAACAAAGAAGCAATGCCATTGTAATGTATGCAAAGGTGAGCTAAATGTGAGGGTTTTTTAAATGTTTTTTGTTGTTTTTTGAGCAAGCATTGTATTTTCAATATTTTCCTGAAAGTGTTATTGTGGCTTTGGATGTTTTAAAGAAAAGTCCTGTTTACTGTCTATGTAATGGGTAGTCCATATAGAAAAGAGTCAAAAAAGACTTGTAAGATATACTCTAGTGACTAGGTGTTGCTTGAACATGCCTTTAGTCCCAGCACTTGGATGGCAGAGGCAGGCAGATATCTGTGAGTTTGAGGCCAGCCTTGCCTAAAGAGCTAGTTCCAGGACAGGCTCCAAAAATATGAAGGAAAAGACCAACCATTATAGAACATACATTGACATTAGTGGTTGTGTTTGCAGACACCTAAACTGAAACTCAAGTTTAGACCTAGACACAACATTGTATAGTTTTTTGTTTCTCCTTTGAAATTCTTGCTTTATTTAGGATTGTATTAGAAAGAAGATGAGAGTGTATGTGTTGGACAGAGCATCAGGTCCTCTTGTTGTAAGGAACTGCAGAAGCAGAGAATGACAGAAACCTAAGTTGCTCAGTACATGCCTCTAGGCTAAAGGCCATACTTCTAGAATAAAGATTGATAAAGTCATGTATAAAATCTAAGTCAGTTCTGTTTTTTTTTTACACAGGAAACTTGGAAAGCAAATTAAGGATGGACTATCTCATGGTGTTCTAAGTTAGTTATCTGTTGATGTCTTTAAGTCCATGCTGTGCTTAATACAGCCTATGATCCTGAGAAAAGCATGACCTAACCTCAAAATCAGATGTCAGAAAAGTAATTCACATGACTTTTAAAAATAAATAATGGCAAATACATATAAAGTCAGCTTAATATGCCACAATGCATAATATATGACATAATCAAGTAAGTGATATTTATATATCACTTCATTTATTTTCATTGGTATAGTGTAACAATGTTCCCTAAGGACACAGTTTATATCTACCCACTCAAGTTTTTAGTGTCATTTTTAAACAAAAATCTATAATATGAACTCTCTTTCAAAATTTTATTCAAATTTATTCTTTATTCTAAATCTTTTTGCAATTATAATTGGCCATGCTATTAAAACTTTTTAATTACAATACATTTTATCATTTACCCTCCCCATTCTTGCAACACTTCCCATATCCTCCATCAAAGCCTTTCCATTTCCCACAACCCTCACTTAATCTCAAATTGATGGCATATATTCCAGCCACCATTGAAAAGCACCACTGGAAATAATGCAGAAATCAATAGATTGTATAGATTCCAGCCAAATGAACACACCAAACAATGCAACATTTTTTAATATGTGTCAGAAAAAAATTGTATGGGTCACAGGACTAGGAAGTCTGATATGAAATTGTGTCTACTAGAAATGACGGCTATGAAGTCTTATCAATATGATTGTCTAAATGTGACCTGATTGAAGACAACATCAATAGAAATGCTAATGTGGAAGGGGTAAATCTCATGGGTTCTTGCCCCTACACAAAGAATAAGAAGAAATTAATGACAAAAAGGAAATGGAGAATTTGGCTTTCCAGGGATGAGTCCCCTAATTTGTCATTTAACTCTACTTCAATTTTGAACAATTTTGTTTAATTAGCATTCATGCTTATAAAACCTTTTGTGTCTAACATTTTTCAAAAAGATATTAGGATTAAACAATAGTGTTATCATGGCATACATTTGTGGTTTTTAGCTCATGTGGACAAAAAGCCTGTAAGTTCCCAGGAATCACTTTGACAGTGCAGATGCTTGTTTTAAGTATATCTGTTATACAATACATCCTACAAAACATTGTAACTTATAATATGGCCACTATTAGAGGAGCGAACTAGGGTTGTCAGAAAACATACTTGCTACAGATGGCACACAATGTGGCTATAAGAACTTTCACTTAAAACTAATAAAAGCTTTTAGAAACAAAGGAACAGAAACTAGGAAGACTTGGTAGCAGCATTTTCTCGGTTGGATTTGTTTTGCTGTAGACAGAGATTTGTGCAGCTCCTTTAAGGGAGGTTTCCAAAATTAGCATAAGCAGCAAAGAACCACCTTGCTTTTAAAGAGCTCTGCTAACAATTCATTGGTGTGTACAAGAGCTGCAATGAAGGTTTACAGTGTGTTTTAAAAAACACGCTGGCTTGGGAGAGAAAAAGAAACAGGATACAATTGTTTAAAAAATAAAAAAGGAAGTAGAATGGATGGGTGTGGTGGCACACACCATTAATCCCAGCACTTGGGAGGTAGAGGCAAATAGATCTCTGTGATTTCAAAGTAAAGCTGGTATACAGAGGGAATTCCAGGACAGATAAAAGTTACACAGAGACACCCTGTCTCAAAATATGTAAAAATAGAAGTAGAAGATATAGAGTAATAAAAAAGCCACATAAAGATGGAAAGCACAGAGAAATTTTGGATACTATATGTGATTCTGTTGTCTTTAAATTATTTGATTGCTAAGAAAATAACAACTACTGATAAAAGAAATGCTGCTGGATTAATTCAATTTTAAAAAATCTTTGACTCCAAAATTTAAACCTAAGGACAAGTTACTGGGGAAAAGGATTTCTATTTTTGTTTCCACAGAAAAGCTGTGAATTCGTTCCAGACTAATGTGGTTTGATAAAGCCAGACCCCATGAAACAGCGCCCTAGGTGATCCAACATTCAAAACAGTTGGGACAAGCTAGGCTTGCAGAGTACAGCCAAGATTTCTGCATCTTCTTTTGACCTCCATGACAGCGCCCTCTACTAGCAGGTAGTAGTTTGGAAAGAATGATGCCAAAATTCCAAAATATTGTTTATAAATGTTTGTTTCCATTTAATGGGCTTGGTTATAAATGGCTATAACCACATGCAATCTTTTTAAAGGTAAAAAGGGAATTATGGTATAGATATGAATGCTTTGGAATGGATTTTCATTTATTAATACAATTTAACGTCAATTTTGTGATATGTATATTTCTCCTCTTATTTAGGTATTGTGTTTATATAGCTCATTGGAAAATGTAATGTATAATTTAGTACAGATTATAGAGAGTTACCTATGATAGTTAAAACTTGAAGTTAAGAAAGTTAGGATTTGTAGATATGCAGAGATGTATTTGAGATGAATAGGCATTCTTCAAACCTTTCAAAGACCTATAGAATATGGCATTTAAAATGGTTTAGGGTTTTTCTTGACAATGAGGCACAACTGCTCCTGGTAACACCACCTGCATCAGAAAGGAAGATGGACATCGAAGAAACACATTATGGAGTTTGCTTCTAACATGGCAATACTAGCCCTTTGGTCAAGGTACTGCTATTCTGGACTGTTTGACTTTAAGTTGTAGAAACTAGACATGCAGCACCCACAAAAAGGTGACTGCTGATGCAAGATGGACATTGCTACAGGGTTCCTGCTTCATCGAAGAGGCTGCCTGCCAGACATTCTACAGGACACAAAGAAAAATGACTGACAAACTGCCAATACAGGTGGACAGTTTAAAGTTTCCTGCTTTGTTGAGAAGTCTGGAGACACACTATGGCCTATGGGCTGAAGATGGAACATTACAGAAGAACTTCGGGTGACTGACCAGGCAATAAGTTGTCTTTGTCATTTCTAGAGTTTATATATTATCTTTCTGTGGTCTTTGAAGCAGTTTAAGACAGATAGTTATGGTTATAGTTTTCCTTAGTTAGGATTAAAGATATGTTACATATAGGACTTTAGACTCACAAAGATAGGATAGATGATATTTCCTTTAAGTCTTACAAAAAGTTAATGGACTAAATATTGTTAACTGTGATTCTTAGTTGATAACTGTTTTATGATATATTTTGCTATGTCATGATTTAAACCATTCTTTTTTATTTTAGACAGAAAAGAGGAGATGATGGGAGATGTTATTCTGTGAATATGTTTCTCATACTGGTTAATTAATAAAGCCCTGTTGGACAATAGGAAACTAGATAGGCGGGGCTAGGAGACTAGGAGGAGGAAAGAGGAAAAGTTAGGAGAGGTCAGCATGTAGAGATAGAGGAAGCATAATGGTAACTGGCCAACAGGATTGTATCAAATACAGAGTCTCAAAGTGTTATTTGGGGCCAGCGCGCCAGACTAGCAGCAGGTGGGCTGGTGGAAAACAACAAGCTACACACTGTATGTCTAATGTCTAGAATAAAAAGGGTATTGAAATGTGTGTGGATCAAATTCAAGATTTAGTAAATGACCTTTGTAAAGGTGGTTAGTACATAAAAAACAATAGAGTAAAAGTGACATAGAAATCAGTTACCTGGTACCTTGTGTAAATGTACAGTGGTTACTGCTCAATCCATTAAAAAAAATAAAACAATTTTATGGCTGGTGGGACCAGTATGCATATGTTTAATAATTTTTTGTAATCTTTCAAATTTCTTTGGATGAAGAATCTTGTTTCATTGTTATGATATAGTTCATTTGACTGAAGATGAGTCTTCTTTTTCCTAGAAAAATGTTGAATATCTTTGAAATTTGAATACCAAGGAACTCAGTGACCAATAAACTGCAATATTCACCTTCACTATAAAAGTCAAATAATTTTGTTGTTTAGTCATATAATTTGTTAATAACAATTTATAAAGAAGGATGGACTAAGCCACTAGGAAGAGGTCATTATACACCTTACATTATAATACAGTGAGTATTCATTTACAACGATTTAATCAAAGGACAAGAGAAACTGTTATCAAATCAAATAAAATACATCTGCTTCCCACACCTACATTCATTCCCCAGAAAATCAATAAACAAAATGAGCAAATAGAATAAATTTCTCTGGAGTGGACACACATTAAATGATATCTGCAAGTGACAGTTTACTTTGATTCATGTTCAGATAGCAATTTGGTCTGTAATTCAAATTCTTATGGTAGTTATGGCCATCCATATCCCCCAGCAACTTCAGTTATGTAAAGGGAGTAATCAATATGCATGGCATTTCTCCCATTTGCTTGAAATTACAGATGATGACTCCAGATCTAATATTATTTTTTTTTTGTTTTTTGTTTTTTTTCTTGAGATAGGACATTGACTAATATATGAACATCATGGAGCTCTTGATGTTCCATAATTTTATACTATGCAACAATTAGCTCTGCTTGTATGAGTATAGCCTGATGAGTCTCAAAACAATTATTTCTGAAAATACTGAGTATAGTCAGTATATAACTTTGAAACAAAGTCATTAGTGTTCTATAAGACATAAAAATAAATATCAAAAGACAAGGTTTCTATACCTGCATAAGATGACTATGCAGTATGACCTTTTTTGTAGATATTTCAGATATAATTCTGTTGGCCTGCTATTAGCATTTCTTATTGGTTAGCTCTGTTAATATAAGTATTTCTATTAATCTAAGTATTTCCATGTAGCCTTATCTTACTGAAAAGAAGGGCCAGAATTCTGCTCTCTATGTCCTACACCTTGAATCTCCTACTACTTCTTCCTCTCTCATCCAAGTCTCCTAGTCCCACATATCTTCTTTCCTATTGGACAACAGGACTTTATACATTAACCAATCAGATAATCATATTTACAGAATGACATCTCCCATAATATCTTATTTTCTGCCTGAAATAAAAAAGGATTTTTACTTTAACATAGTACAATATATATCAAAACAGTTATAAAATGAGAACTATTGTTAACAATATTTAGTCCATTAAGATTTAGCAAGATTTAAAGAAAATATTTTATCAAATAACTTATTTTGTGAGTCTAAAGTCCTATATGTAACTTATCTTTAATCCTAACTAAGGAAAACTATAACAATAACTCTCTGTCTTCAACTCTACCAAAGACCACAGAAGGATAATATATAAACTCTAGAACTGACAGAGACAACTTGCCTGGTCAGGCACCTGAAGTTCTTCTGTAATGTTTCATTTTCAGCTGGTAGGCCATAGTGTGTCTGGAAGACTCCTCGGCAAAGCAGAAATCTTTAAACTGTCCATCTTATTGGCAGTTTGTGAGTCACTTTTCTCTGTGCACTCTAGACTATCTGGTAGAGATTTTCATTAAGCAGGAACCCTGTAGCAATATTCAAATTGTATGAGCACTCACTTTTCTGTGGGTCCTGCAAGTTTAGCTTCAACAGCATGAAGTTAAACTGTCCAGACAAGAGCAGTATCTTGTCCAAATGTTAGTCTTGAAATATTAAAAACAAACTCCAAAATATGTTTCTTCAAGGTCCATCTTCCTTTCTGACATGGGTAGTGTTGCCAGGAGCAGTTATGCCTAACTGTTAAGAAAAAGGCTAAACCATTTTAAATGCCATATTCTATAGGTCTTTGAAAAGTTTGAAGAATGTCTATCCAACTCAAATACATCTCAAATAAATCTTTAAATCTATCTAACTTAAATATAAGTTTTAACTACCATAGGTAATTATCTATGATCTGTGTTAAATTATAGATTAGATTTCTAAATGAGCTATATAAACATAATTCCTAAACAAGAGGAGAAATATACACATCACAAAATTGACCTTATATTTGTATCAGTAAATGAAAATCCATTTCAAAATAAAGTATTCATATCTTTATCATAATCTTCTTCATACATTTAAAGATTTTTGACAAAAGAGCTAAAAGTATACAATATAGGGAGAAAAGCATCTTAAACAAAGGTTTGGCACAATTGGATGATGGTTTGTAGAAGACTGCAGACAGACTCATGTCTATCACCACATACAAAACTTAAGTCCAAATGGATCAAAGACCTCAACATAAATCCAGCCATACTGAACTTCTTAGAAGAGAAAGTAGAAGGTACCCTTGAACAAATTGGTATAAGAGACTGCTTCCTGAATATAAATCCAGTAGCAAAGACACTGAGTTCAACAATTAATAAATGAGACCTCCTCAAACTTAGAAGCTTCTGTAAGACAAAGGACACAGTGGACGAGAACAAACAGCAGCCCACAGACTGGGAAAAGATTTTTACCAATCCTACATCTGACAAAGGGTTGATCAACAAAATATACAAAGAATTCAAGATAATAGTCAACAAAGAACAAAATGACCCCATTAAAAATGGGGTACAGAACTGAAGAGCGAATTGTCAACAGATAAAATGCAAAAGGCTGACAGACACTTAAGAAAGTGCTCAACATCCTTATCTATCAGGGAAATGCAAATCAAAACAACTCTGAGATATTACTCCTGCCAGAATGGCTAAAATTAGAAACACCAATGAAAACTTAAGCTGGAGAGGAAGAGGAAAAATGGAAGACTCCTCCACTGTCGGTGGGAGTGCAATCTTGTACAGCCATTTTGGAGATCAGTGTGGCGCTTCCTCAGAAAAATGGAAATTAGTTTACCACAGGACCCGGCCATCCCCCTCTTAGGCATATATCCAAATGATCCTCATCCATACAACAAAGACATGAGCTCAACTATGTTCGTAGCAACATTGTTTGTAATAGCAAGAACCTGGAAGCAACCTGGATGCCCCTCAGCTGAAGATTGGGTAAAGAAGATGTGGCACATTTACACAATGGAATACCTACTCTGAGGAAAAAAAATAAAGGAATCTTGAAATTATCAGGCAAGTAGATGGAACTTGAATAAACTATTCTGAATGAGGTAACTCAGTCACAAAAAGAGGAACATGGTAGGTACTCGCTCATATATGGATTTTAGACCTAGAGCAAATGATCACCAGCCTATAATTCACACCGCCAGAGGAACTAGGATACAATGAGTATTCTAAGAGAGTCATATAAGATCCCTCAAAGAAGAGGGAAGGGACAAGTTCCCCAGAGCACATGGGAAGTGGGGGGGGGCAGTGAGTGGAGAGGGAACTAGAAGAAAGAGAACTGAAGGAAAGGAAAACACATGGGACTAGGAAGATTGAGTCAGGGTAGGAATAGAAGAGAGAGAGAGAGACAGAGACACAGACAGAGACAGAGAGACAGAGAGAAGCAGAGAGAGACAGAGAGAGACAGAGAGAGACAGAGAGAGAGAGTCAGAGAGAGAGACTAATTTATCTACCATCATGGAGCCCTCATCTACTACCTGTTGGAAACAGAAGCAAACACCCATAACTAAACACTGTGCTGAACTAGAATCCAGATGCAGATAGAGGACAAACCAGGTTGCAGAAACACATAGAGACAGCTTACCTGAACAAGGAGGAGCTAATGGACCCCAAAGACTGATAAATTGACTGATAGCTGGGAATCCAGCATGGGACTGATTCAGACCCCCTGAATATGGGTCTCAGCTAGAAGGCTTGAGCAGTCCAAGGGACCTCAGACAGTGGAACCAGGATGCATTCCTGGTGCACAAAAGGACCTTGCATACACATCCCCCATGGAGGGATACTCCCTTAACCTAGAGATAGGAGAGAAGTCCTAGTCCCTACTTCAAATGACTTCTCAGATTTTCATGATGCTTCCTGGATGTCATAGCTCTACATGAGGAGTGGAGGCGATGGGAAGTGAGGCTGGTCAGGATGTGGAGGGAGGAGAGAGACTAAGTGGGAGAAAGAAGTGAGAGAGAGGGAACTGTGATCAACATTTAAAATAAAAATAAATAAATTAATTAAAACAAAGAAGTGAGATGGGAATATGTACAGACACATATGGGAGAAATAGAGTATCTTTCTAAGTATGTAAGATCCCAATTCTCAGTTTTCTGCAGATATTTGATTTCAACAAAATATATTGGTTGCTGATATTCAGACTATAATTTGTTTAAAAGGCCACATGACTAGGTGAATTCAAGTTTAATCCAAGACTCATAATTTATAGATATAGGAAGAGCATTACTTTAATCATATCAATGCTAATCACATATACAAAAGAAAATTTTCAATTAAAAATTTTATGAGATTTTAATCCTATATAAATATCAGTATGTTAATGTAATTCAGGAATTAGTCTTATCATATTCTGGGAGGTTTGTTGTAGAATATTCTATGTGCTTTATATGCATTGCATATTTTTAAACATTATAAATATATTTATGACATATTATTATAACATAAACCTGAATATAATGTAATGTCTGTGGCATTCATGATAATCATAATTGGGAATTTAGAAATGGGTCTGCTATATATTTCCTACTTTTTCTCAACTTATAACTACCAAATGATTATAAACTGGGATTCAGCCATTTGAAGGTCTAACTGAAGTGGTCTTTCAAAATGGTTTCTCACATCTATGGTATAGATGCCAATTTAGACTATGAATCCAGATGAGACCAGCCAACTAGTTACGTATATGACCACATTTACCTCTAGGACAATGTTCCAAGAGAACCTATCTAACATTTTACAGCCTTTTACGTTCTAGCTTCGTAAATCCCATAATTCCTGCTGCTCTAAAATGTTCTAAGCAGACTAACAACCATGTTAGAGTAGAAAAATAGAGCCCAGGGTATTGATAACAGGATTGTGAAAGCTATATTATAAAAGAGAATTTGGAATGAGAGATTGTTTTAATCACAACTAAAAAAAATATATAATATGCCACAACTGATATTTCTATGCCACTTTTTAGAGGAGAAACGTGAGAGTCACTGTGTTTAAGTAACTAGAAATGTGGATAGCTCAGACTTTGCTTTGTCTTCCTCTAAAACCTCTTGCTACTGTGATGTACTACCTCATAAAACACACTATTCTGTTTAAGTATGCTTTTAAAAATAAAATAAAAGTAATTGAAATTAATATAGAAAATCTTTTAGTTAAAGGACAGAAAAACTCAGGAGATGTTGTTCCTTTCCCCTTCTGTGAGGGAACTTGTATGAATCTCTTAGGTTCCTATTTGTACCCTAGTTTCTTTGGAGGTATGAATTATACACTGGTAATCCTTTGCTCTATTTCTAAAATCCATATATGAATGATTACATACTGCACGCTCCTATCCCTGCCAGCAAGAAAGATGCAACTCCAGGAAGATCTTTTCCATGCAGTTTTAAGAAGGATCCTTGAACATGTTCTTCTGACCTGCAGGGCCCCGGGGGATCCTTGCACAGGCTTAAATCCCCTTGCACTAACCAACCCCAGTGAGCTACATGGACACTGCAGATAGGCTACAAACTGGCTGAACAGAATTAACCAAATAAGGGCTTGTTTACACCAGAGAGCTCTCACCAACAGGGAAGGTGGAAGGCGGAAGCCAGCACCATCTTTAAGGCACAGCACTTAGCGGCTCTCTACAGTTCCCCCCTTTTCTTTTAATAATGCAACAGGCAAGGGTAGTGGTCTGGTCTCCAGTAAAGCAGTGGACATTGTAATGACCCTGAATCCTAGTAGTCAGCCAAGTCAGGTCCACACCTGTCTGGTATCTTTTTCCTGGAGGTGGAGCCTCGGACACCAACCCACATGCAATCAAACTTGCCCTTCTTGGAGTTGCTCACTTCCAGAGCTAACTCGGAGTGCAGTGCTAAGCCATACAACCTGAGTGTGAAGGATCAATACTTGTTCATGACTGCGAGCCATGCTTGGGGAGACTGCCTGCCCCAATGGCTGTAAATGCCTGGACAACCATAGCTGCATGACGCTTCTGAGAAAACCTCATCTTGCAAAAGCACCACTGGCCCACGAAGGAGATAAGCAACAAGAGGACAGCCATGGCTCCCATTCCCGCTCATTCTTTTAGATGCTCCATGGCAAAGGGAACCATGATGACAATCCGGCAGCTAGTCCTGGATCCACATGTGTTGAATTTACAGTGACGATGGCCACTTGCAGTTGTACCATTAAGTCATCAAAGTCAGCAGACCAATTTCTTAAAAGATAGCTAGACAACTGTCGTGACAAATTAGCAGCACATGTAAAGTTCTCATACTGAATGCTGGTAACACACAAACCTGGATATTTCATTTCACATCCCAATTGGGCCAGTTGCCACAAGGTATCTGCTCCTGCACCAGATCAATTCTTTGGTTTACAATCATTAAACATCCTTTTAGTTGAGCATCAATTGTGGATTGGGCATTTAAGGTGGTAACCACATTCTTGGACAACTCATTTAGCTTAGAGGCTGTCTGCACTGATGTGTTCATAGCCATGGCAGCCGTGACAGAATCCACAACTGCAAAAGAGATAGCTGCAACTATGGCTGCTGTAATGCCAAAATCTCACCTCGTATCCTCTACCAAACAGGCCATAAAATATGAAAATGGCTCTATTGGGCCTTGTAGTACCTTAGTGTGGTTACCTCTTACCTCTCCCTTAGTAAGTAATGACTTCCGTGCTTTTATGTCAATCCGATTTACTTGTTCAAAAACTTGTATTGGGTATTCTGTCTGTTGATTGCCAAAGCATCCCTGTCCCATGCTGTGTTTCCGGCTGCCAGATTAACTGCAGCCTGTTCATTGACATACTCACTTAAAAAGGCTTTTCAATCCAGATATTGTCCGGGGCTTAGACATGTTCGAGCCAGCGCACCCCAATCACTAGGAGTCATGTTATACCTATTTAGGGCTTCAACTTGAGCTACAATAAAAGAAGCTGAAATTCTATATGTTCTCACGGACTCAGCCAAAGCCTTGATGACCTTAAGTCTAAAGGCTCCTCATATCTATTGCCTTGGGCATCCTGGAAAACTGGATATGCCAGGCTTAAGTCATTTTTTACAGCTTTCCAGAACTCAGGGCAAAAGGTACGCCCTGTACATCGGCCCCGCCCTTCCTCACTCTGATCAGGAGAAGGTGCTGAAGGCATTGTTCCAGGAGGGTCCCTCCCCTCCCCACATTGCCATTTTTCCTTCTCCCTTCCCCCTCTGTCCCTTAAGGGATTGTTTTTGAACCTTATCTACAAGAGCTTGTAATTCTCCCTCAGAATCTGTTTCATCCATACCTGACTCTCCTGTGCTCTCAACCTCTTCTGATCTTTGTTCTTGTAACATTAATAGCACAGCTTTCCCTTTTTCCATTACCTCTTTACAGTACCTCTGGTCTTCGATACAGCTACACACTAACTTCCAAACTGGTCAGACTCTGGACCTTAGCGTCCCTTGTTCCCAAGCAAAATCAAGATTCCTGCCTAACTTGTCCCAATGTGCTACCATGAGATCTCCTGAAACTGCAAACCAAGGTGCAATGGCATCACATTCACTCAGGAATCTTTCTAGTGTGTTTTTCTTTATTTTAAGTTTTTTTTTGTGTGTGTGACAAAAGTAGCTCGTGAGGAGCCAGAAAAATTGGATGAGACTGAGAAGTCCCCATTTTGAAAATTTTACTTTTGGTTTATTACAACCTCTCGCTCAATGCCTTAGATGTCGCAGTTCTCTACAACATACCATGTTCCTCTTTCTATGTTTGGCTTACTTCACTCAGAATGGTTTCTTCAAGTCCCACCTGTTTATGAGTGAATTTCAAGATTCCACTGTTCTTTTTTTTTTGTTTTGTTTTGTTTTTCCGCAGAGTAGTAATCCATTGTGGAAATGTGTCACATCCTCTTTATCTATTCTTCACCTGAGGGGAATCTAGGTTGCTTCCAGTTTCTTGCTATTACAAATAATGCTGCTATGAACATTGTTGAACAGATGTCCTTGTTGTATGGATGTGTATCATTTGGGTATGTGCCTAAGAGAGGAATTGCTGAGTCCTGTGGTAGACTGATTCCCATATTCCTGAGGAACCTCCATACTGATCTCCAAAATGGCTGTACATGTTTGCATTTCTACCCGCACTGGAGGTCTGTTCCCCTTTCTGCACATCCTCTCTAGCATAAGTTTTTATTGGTGTTTCTAATTTTAGATATTCTGGCAACATATTTGGAGAGGGGGGTCAGTGAGTGAAGAGGGAGTTAGGAGAAAGAGAAAGGGAGGAGAGTAAAGCATGTGGGTCTAGGAAGATTGAGTCAGGTGAGGAAAATACAATAGTAAAAAAAAGGATACCACAATAGAGGGGGCGATTATAGGTTTGAAGAGAAAACTGACTATGGAGACATATCCAGAGACATACAAGGATAACCCCCAACTAAAAATCTGAGCAACAATGAAAAGGCTACCTTAAATGCCCTTCCCTGATAATGAGATTGATGACTAACTTATCTGCCATCATAGATCCCTCATCTAGTAGCTGATGGAAAGAGAAGCAAACATCTCCATCTGAACACTGAACCAAACTCCTGGAATCCCGTTGCAGAGAGGGAGGAGTAATAAGAAAATGGGGAAGAGAACAGGCTACAGGAACCCACAAAGACAGCTGACCTGAAGAAGGGGGAGCTAATGGACCCCCAAAGTGAGACTGATAGTTAGGAAACCAGCATTGGACTGACTCAGACCCCATGAACATGGTTCTCACTTAGAAGGCATGTGCAGTCTAAGGGAACTATGACAATGGAACTAGGAGGTATCCTTGATGGACAAAAGGACTTTGGAAGCACGTTCCTGTGAAGGGATATTTCTTTAACCTAGAGGCATGAGGGAGCAACTAGTCCCTACTCCAAATGACTTGACAGATTTTGTTGATCCCTCCAGGAAGACATCACCCTCCCTGTGGAACTGGGGAGAGAATGGGATGGGAGGGTTGTTGGGGGTCATGGGAGGGAGTGAGTGAGAGGGAGCTGGGATTGATATTTAAAATAATAAAATCATTTAAAAGAGTAAAGTGAGACACAGATATAAACAATAAAAAAGACAGAAAATGAACTGTGTTTCTGTTGTTTTAGTTCTTGAAATTAAGTTGTGTCTCTTTGTGATTCCATGCATGAACATGTTATGCCCATATCTCCTGCCACTTGTTACATGGGGTAGTTATTATTCATACCTAAAATAAAAAAATATGAAATGGAGAATTGAGCTGTTTAACAATTCTCAATAATAAGATTATAAAGAATATTTATTACAATTCTAAATTGTCTAAATTTGCCTAATGATCACTTCTTGTGGTGCTCATTATCCTCTAAGGTACGTGGCAAGTGATTTAATAAGCTGTTCAATTTTGTCTCTCTTTAGTGAATATTTCTTCTTATATTCAGTCACATATCCTGAATCAAGAGGCCCAAAAAGGCATATGGAAAGCTTATGGATTTTTATGGATTCATTTGAGTTACTACCTAAGATGGAATGAACTATCAGGGGTTTGAATAGAAGTTGAAGTAAAATAGAATTATATTTCTTTAGGCACAGAATTATAATTGTTTTTTTGGTATTGAAATATTTACTATTGAAAAAATATTCTTATAATTTGCTTACTGAATAATTGTCTTATACAATAATGTTAATGATCAGATAAATTGCCTGAAAACATCTAAGTATGTCTTCAATACTGCTTTGTACATATAATAGAGTCTAGTACTTTGTTCTTATATTATTCTAGGCATTTAATTACTTGCAATCTCACAAAATCACAGACTCAGAGCAGTAGGGGATTGGAACTATGGATTTTGATTTTTCTCCAAATTTTGCTCAGCAAAATATTTTTTCAGACAAAATTAAATGGGAGGATTTTACATTGCATTAACCTAACTTTAGCTATGTTCTTTGAAGTCCAGTTGAGACCTTAGACTTTCTCTATTCATTGCATCCTCCCATACCTTACCTCTCCATGTACTATTTCCCTGTCTTACTACAGCCTTCCAGTTATGTGAAAGTAGCTTTGGAAACTGTAGTTGTAATTTTTTCTCTCCTGTCAGTTGCCACAGCCACTTATCAAATAATCACTCAGAGGCTAATATTAAATATAATTGTTTGGTCAGTGTCTCTGACATATTACTGTCTAGCTTGATCTTATAAATTAAGCCATTTCTATTAATCTGTTTATGGCCATGAGGCAGTGGCTTACCAATGATTCTCTGGCATGTTATTCCTTTGATGGCTACATGGTGTCTACCTGACTCTACCTACTTTTTCTCTGTATGTTTGTATTTCCAACTGAGTTATATTCTCTCTGGCCATTGGCTGAAACAGTTTCATTCATCAACCAATAAAAGCAACACATAATAGCATACAGAACTACATCCCATATCAGATACCCTGAAGAATATGGCTGAAAACTCACTTATCTAGTCTATAGTTATCTATATTAAATTCAACGTACATTTGTCAAGCTGTACTTGTACTAAAGAGAACTAAGGCTGCCACAGTAGAGTTCTTGACCTAGCCGAGAATCAAAAACAAAGCAATTTAACGCTAAGTTTTCTGTGCTAATTGAGGTGCATTGGAGTGGTCAATAGTGTGATATGGATGCTATGTGCAAGTATGACTTCATGAACCCAAGAGATAATATAAGCATGTGAATAATAGTTACTGGTTAGATATTTAAAGTGGAAAGATGGAATGGAAATGTTCCAGGAAGACTGAGAAAGAAGTATAAATACTGAAAAACTGAAGATATTTGCTGTGAGTAAAAGTAGAAAGGGAGCCAGAATTTAAACATAATGTTTGGATCTTACGTATTCCTAATTCTCATGTGTTAAAGGCATGGTTTGCAGCAAATAGTATCATTGGGCATTGCATTATACAAAATAATATGACCATTTCTTCCTTTGTTTCCTGGTGACAGAAAGGGAAACAAAGTTTCTCAACACAGAGTCTCCAACACTAAGTTCTGTCTTACTATATCCAGTAAGAAATTGGAGACAATTGATTATGCATTGAAATTCCTAAAAATAATGAGGCCAAACAAATTTCTGTACATTTAAATTTATTTTCTCAATTAGTTTTTTCACAGCAAGAGGAACCTGATTAACACAATAATAAATTTAAGATGCTTGGAGAGTAGAACATACCAGTGTCTGATGAAAGCTCAATCTCTGCTTCATAGATGGCACCTTGTTGCTGTTTCTTTGCATAATAAATGTGATACAACCCCAGGCTATTTATAAGGGTACTAATTCAATTCCAAAAACTTAGTCAACATGCATCTAAATTTGTCAAAATATGTAAAGATATATACAAGTAAAAAAATGAGTTTTTGAGATAGCTTTTCCCTTTAACCAGGATAATCTTGAACTCACTATACACCCAAGGATGACAGTGTACTTCTATTCTGCCTGTCTCCATCTTTAGAGTACTGGAATTATAGGAATGCATCCCCATACTCAGATATGTTATACAATGTGAAAGAGTGGACCCAGAGTTTTTTTATGCTAGGAAAACACTCTACCAACTAAGTTACATTCCCAACTCCATATTCAACAAATCCAATATATTTTTCTAGAATATTTTTTTTAGTCCTAGAGTGGATATATTCTAAACTGGAGTTCTTTCAAGACGAATTAAGTATTTATTTAAATAATACTAGTACAATATGTTTCAAATAGAATGGCTTAGAGAAGTATGAGGGTTATGATTGCCTCATATATTTCCCTCACAATAGCTAATTGTACCTATGATTTTTACATTAAGTTAGTATATAGAAAGTGTTCTCTCCACATTCCAAGCATCTTCAATGTTCTCCTATGAGATATCATTTAATGAATCTTTCACCAATACTGAGTGTTCACTTCATGTGGAAGTCTTTTTGTTTTTTAAATTTCTTATTTCTTTGAGTTTTTTTAATAGTGATAATTTGATATTTTATTTTTGATATTTTATTTTTATTTTTTCTTATTTTACATATTGATCCCAGTTCCCTCTCCATCTCTCCCTCTCTCCCTCCCTCCCATGCATCCTGACCACCCTCCCATCCCATCCCCACAACTCCACAGGGAGGATGATACCTTCCTAGTGGGATCAACAAAATCTGTCAAGTCATTTGGAGTAGGGTCTAGGCCTTCCCCCCTTCCTCTAGGCTAAGGTACTATCCCTCCATGGGGAATGCACTCCAAAAGGCCTTTTGTGCAACAGGAATACATCCTGGTTCCACTGTCTGTCTGAGTTCTCTTAGACTGCCCAGGCCTTCTAACAGATCCATGCTCATAGGGTCTGAGTTGGTCCATTGCTGAATTCCCAGCTATCAATCTGGGAGTTCATTAGCTCCCACTTGTTCAGGTCAGCTGTGTCCGTGGGTTTTTGTAGCCTGGTCTTGTCCCCATTTTCTTATTACTCCTCTCTTTCTGCAACTGGATTCCAGGGGGTTGGCTCAGTGTTTAGCTGGGAGTATCTGCTTCTATTTCCATCAGCTATTAGATGAGTTGAACTTTATATTCAGTTAATTGGACAAGCTGTGTTCCTTTTTTCTACACTGAAGGCAAAAACTAAGTTTTTTCTCCATAAGTAAGCATGCTGCTTTGTCACCTACTTATGATATGAGGGGCAAGTTCTGTGACATTGTTCAATATTTTTTCTGGGTAAGAAACATTATTACCATTTTCACAACTTTTATCACTTAGGGATGATCAGGTAAGAAACATGGGCACTTGTACTGGAAAAGCGGAATAAATTGGAGTATGTGTGAGGATAAAAAATGAATGAATCTATTGCACTCCTGCGTGAAGTCAAATGGATTATGTGTAAATTCATAAGAAACAAGAAATATGTTGGCAGAATAATGTGAAAGGTCAATAGCAGCCCGTACTTACACATACCAAGTGAGGCTCAAATTGAATTAGCAAAAGGACACAGTTCTGTGTAATCAGCAATTTTATTAATAATCATTAATTTATTAGAAACAGTGTCCCAGTTTTTTCTCCATCAACACACATGTTCCCTATAATTTTTTTTACTAACTAATGATACTATCTCTATTCTTCATGTGACAAAATTAGGATGTCCAAATGTGCTTAGGGTAAGCTGAGAACATGATATTTGTAAAAAGACTTTCATTTCCATAAACTAAGTTCTTGATTTCTATGATGTGCTCCATATTTATGTCTGAAATTCATGCAATAATGTTGCTCCAATTGCTTGAGACACAATTTAAAAGAGCTAAGTACAAAGACAGATGTAGAGACAAGCTCTTGGTTTGTGCTATAGAGAAAAGTCAACTGGGGGTGGAGATAATGGCTTTCCTTTTAAGAGCGCTTAGTGCTCTTCTTTAGGACTGAGTTCAGTTCCTAGGACTCATGTTGGGCATCACACATGCACTTTTAATGCCAGTTTCCATGGCTTCATCACAAAATTCTGACCTCTTTGACATCTTCCTGCACTCTCTCTCTCTCTCTCTCTCTCTCTCTCTCTCTCTCTCTCTCTCTGTCTGTCTGTCTGTCTCTGTCTCTTCTCTCTCTCACATGTGCATAAATGTTTGCTGAGCTAGATGGAAAATAAAGAAACTCAAAAGTCCAGCAATAATGATAAATGGATATAACAGTGGATGGTACAATAGGAAAAGCTTGTGATTCAAATCTCATACAGATATAGCTATGTGCTTTTCCAAAATGCATCACCAAATAATGGAATACATGTATTAGTAGTCTTATAAAATTATTATAGAGCTGAAAAATTGTTTTCATTGGTACATCATGGTACTTTACATTTTTTGTCATTTAATACACAATTACCATTAGTTCTAAATTCTATAATAATGTGCTATATATGCTCAAAACTTAGAAGCAATGGCTATATCACAAGCTTAGCTACTCAGTAAATTTATGATCTTGGTTTGTATAAATATATCCCATAATGCTTATACAATATGTAAGTCATGTAACAGATTGTTTATTAAAATTTTTGTTCATTCTGGACAGTGGTGGTTCATGTCTTTAATTCCAGATCCCAGCACTCAGAAGGCAGAGGCAGGCAGATCTCTGTGAGTTCAAGGCCAGTTTGGAACTACAAAGTGAATTAGAGGACAGACATAGATGTTATACAGAGAAACCATGTCTTGAATAAACAACAAAACAAATTCTCTTTGTTAATTGACTCATAATTGCATAGCAACTTGAAATACATCACATACAATGACTTTAGGAAAGGAACTCAATGTGAGGCTTTTTCTTCATACATATAATTCTAGACCTGACAAGAATTAACTATAACAAGTGGGGTAGTGTTGTGATCCTGGTGTGGAAATTAGAGGTGATAACTCTAGCTCTAGTGATTGAGAAAGAAGTGACTGACTACAAGCTTAATGTGTTCATGAACTTTCTTGCTGAACATTCTTTAATGTTTCCAATTGAGAATAAAGAGTAGTATTTCATGTATAAAAATTGTATCCAGGCAAAGGAGCCCTTACATCAAAAGATCTTGTTGAATTTATTAGAGAAAAATAGGTTTAATTCACTTACATTGTATAATTATATTTAATATGATCTTAGAATTTGAAATACTTAATGAAACCAAATTGAGAAAATGCTTTTTGACATCTGTTTCAATATTTTGGCTGTTTTCCTGACAAGTAGATTTTCAAAGATAATTTAATGGAATATCACTTATCATGAAATGGAAATAAGCTAAAAAGACAATGAATGAGGCATTGAAGCATCCTTTGGGACATGTAGCAAATAACTTCCTCTGAAGAGAAAAGTCAAAGAGAAATCAGATGAGTACAAAAGGAACGATTTTTTAAACAAAATTTTAAAATGAATATATTCTCTCTTCTCACTCAAGGGAAACCAAGAAAAGCTAAAATTCACTGACAAAAGTTTTGATTTTATTTTAGCAATGACATGTGCTGCTATGTCTAATCATTTGAGATATGGATAGTAATTGGTTCAGTAGTCTGGAGAGATAGGTAAGGAATGCATTTGATCATAATATAGATTGATATCTAAAGCCAGGAAGTCAGATCAACTTTATTTACTCATTGTCAAGGCTAGTTATTTAAACCATAATTAGATGTGTGTAATTAAAAGTCATATAAATGAAGATTAGTAAAACAAAACAATTCAGTGAGAGGTGGTTGGCATGAGGTAATGGCAATTTACAATGAATTTCATGAACCATTTGACTGTATCCTCACAACAATTTATTATCCATTTTTTCCAGCATTCACTGTGGTAGTTATAGCCATCTCTAAGATGGAAAATGCTTCAGACTTGTAATGGTAATTGTGTGTTATAAGACAAAAGAAGTACCATGAAGTACCAATGAAAACATTTTTTCAACTCTATAATTTTATGAGACTACTAATACATGTATTCCATTGTTGGCTGACACATTGTGGAAAAGCACATAGCTGTATCTGTATGGGATTTGAATCATAAGTTTTTCCAATTGTACCTTCCACTCTTATATCCATTTATCATTGTTAATGGACTTCTGAGTTTCTTTATTTTCCATCTAGCTCATCAAACATTTACTTTAAAATAAAAAGACTTGTCTAAGGTTGATACACTATAAGCTTTCTTTCTTTTACTTTCATCTGTCTCTTTTTGTTATCTTTGTTTGTCCCAGATTTAGGGAGTCATGTTGATGAGACCTTGTCAAAGTTGTTTCTGATATTTCCAGTAGACAAAATTCTCACATATACTCATTATTTCTCTGGTTCTTAAAATCTTCATTCCCTTATTTCCACAGTAATTCCAAAGTATAGGTGCAAAAGTTGCCTTATATCAACATCAACACTATATTTTAATCAGATTATTTTTGTTATGGTCTTTACCTGTTTCAAGGATGAGTTTCTATAATAAGGGGTGAGAAATATACTTATCAGTGGGTAGAAAGATACATATTTGTAATGTGGTTTAGAATTAGGCTGGTTTAGTAAAGTGATATATATATATATATATATATATATATATATATATATATATATATATCCCGACAGGTGCTCCTATAACATCACATTAAGACTTATTAGACTTATTATTAATTATAAATGCTTGGCCAATAGCTCAGGCTTGTTATTAGATAACTATCACATTTTAAATTAACTCATAATTCGTATCTGTACTTTTCACGTGGCTTGGTACCTTTTCTTAGTATGGCAAACTCATCTCATTCTCTCTGTGTCTACTTGGGATACTGAGACTCCACCTCTTTTTTGTGCTTTCATTTTGTCTGCAAATCTAGTCAAACCTCGACTTATCCAACAATTGACAAGTCAGCTTCATTATTAACCCAACAACATTACCATATATTTCCACAATGTAAAGGAATATTCCACAGTGCTATTGTAAATTCCACAAGTTCCATGACTTCAGTAGCCCCAAATAGCTGCCTAGGTTTTCATTTCTAGGAAATGAGTTTCAGGTGCAATTAAAGAGATTCTGATTACCTCCAAGGTATTAATATTACTACAGCACCTTAAGATTGTCATGCCTTGCTGGTCATTGTTGTTACTCATAGGCATCATAGCTCAATAGGGCTGTTTGTTGCTTCCTATCCTTGGCTTTCATCATGGTTTCTGGGACATTAGAATGCATTCTTCATGAAAGAAGTTTTCAAATCAGATCAAGGTCAGTTCCTTTTGACCCTGTTTCTCAAGTACATAGTGTCTTCAGCAATAGAAACTTAGCTTTTAATTTTATCTTTTAGTGTTCTTCAAAATTATGTTTATAATTTTACCACTTACACTATTCTTATTAATCATTTATGAATCAATTCAAGTAGAACACAATCAATGAATAATGTCTTAATTTACAAGTCAGACACGGCAAAAATCTTTTGTCAATTTTTCTGTTTTGTAAGATTCTTGTATAGTATCTTATAAGTATTACAAATCTGTTCAAATACCTGCAACCCATTTCCAAATCATCAAATTTTTATCTTCCTAAGTAAGCATCTATATCACAGTGAATCTCAAATAATATTATTGAATAAAATTTAGTATATGAGCACCTAGAAATCTTATATTAGAAACTAGGCATTTTACTTATAAAGAGACTTCTTGGTGGAAATTTTTAGATGGAGCAGTCACCTTAAAATTTCAAATCTTGTTCATATTCCAGTTACTTTAATAAAACTTTAGCTCTGAATTAGGAACAAGTAAGATTTTTATCTATATACATTATGAAAGCAAAAAAGAAAACTGCAGGACTACTGTCTCCTCAAGAGATATTGATTTAATGGCAATGCACAGTTTGCAATAACTCTGAGTATTCCACAAAGAGTTAAGAAATGTAACACAGTGCCTGCATTGCAGAGGACAGAGATGGCTCCCTCTCTCAGATTCCCTGTTCTGGCAGACATAATCAACCAGGAGCCTGGAAAGTCACCCTCATACTAACTCCATGGTTTCTAGACTTGCGGATTCACATAAGAGATGGAAAGCTGTATCTTGATTTAAAACCTTATGGCTGTAGCAGGCAAGGCTCAACAAAATACCACCTGTGTCTCAACCAGGAGCCTATCACACATCAAGCAAATATTATGGTGAGTGAACAAAGTGGATAAATGGAAGAGAAAGTAGAAGAATGGTTCATTGGCTAGGGAAAGAGGTGGGTCTGAAGAGGTGATGGAGGCAAAAAACAGGCTGACATGAGTGGCCTACTTGCCACCGTAGTCCAAGGTTATGTCCAAATCTACACAGTTGCCAAGGACCAAGTCTTGGTTTGAGGTCCTGAAACAGCTAAAGGGCCTGTTTTGATGATTATGAAACTTGTCACACTGATGGCTACATAGAGGCCTATGGTCTGGGTTGCGCCTGGGGTCATGATGGCTTCTGAGGACCATGATCCAGTAGGGACATTAATGATCTGAATGGCCTGAGCTGCTACCTGGGTCCATGGTGACATTGGCCTGGCCTGATTCCTAGTAACATGAATAGGTCCATGGTCCTAAAATAGCCAGGTCTGTGTTGATTTCTGGTGGCATATATTTCCATCAAACACCACACAGATGTCCAGGGTCTAGGTCATAGCATGTGACCATGGTTGTGTCCAGGTGCTTTGCTGTAACTAGGGTAAAGCACATTTGACTTCAAAACTGACAACTGGGGCCATGGTGTCTTCTTGGCCAAAGCTGCTGTCAGGGGCTATTTCTGGGTTCATGACCTGGCTGCAATCAGGATCTTTTTGGTGTCTGTGTCTCCTATTGCTGCTGAGTGCCCTGCAAATGCCCAGGGTCTGGGCAAACCCTTGGGGACAGGAGAGTATCTGAGGGTCATGGTAAAGTAGAGGACATACATGAGACCTTGCAATGCCAGAGGTCTGGACCACCACCAGGGGCCATATTGGTGTCTGAGAGCCATGGCGCTATCAGGGCCATACTGATATGCATAGCCTAAGCTGCCACCTGGCGACATGGTATAATGTGGGCCCAGGATGATGCCTAGGACATTGTCAGAGTCTGTGGTCCTACCACAGCTGAGGTCTGTGTTTATATCTGTTGCCATGTTGTCAACAGTAACCGTACAGAAACAGATATTTTTTTTAAGTAATTAAAACATTTTTTTTAGTGAAAAGTATTCTATTGAACTAAAAAAAATATTGGGAGGCTAAAAGGGACTTGGTTCAGTGGGACATATAATCAACAAACATGAAACTAAGACCTTCAAATTTGTTCTGGCCAAAAAACAATAAAAAAGAATGTGGATTAATGAAGTTCTATCAAGAAAAGAAAGATATAAACTATGGTAATTATAGAAAGACATAAAAAGTAGAGGCATTATTTGAAGAAATAATATGTTCTCAATTGAAAAGTTTCTGAAGCTAAGGGATATGTATGTATGTATGTTTTTATGTATGCATATATGTATATATTTACGTGCTTTAAGAAGCTTAGAGAATTCTAAGAGAATAAATTGAGCAGTAACCAGTAATCATACTAAAGTATATTGCCATCAAAATGTCTACACTCAAAATCAGTAAGAAAGTCTTGAAGAATAACAAGGCAAAGGTATACTTGAAGCACTGAAATAAAGAAAAACAAAACATGAAAATGCTGTCTGGTAACTCTATACTTTAAAAATATGGTTAAAATCAAACTTTTCCAAGATTTTCAAAAAAAATACTAAATGAATATGTTATCATATTTGGTCCACCAAAAATTAAACCTGGAAAGAAAACAGAGAAGGAACAAAGACAAGTCTTCTGGAAATATTTTTTTTTTCTGGCAAAAGTTTTGAGATGGCAAAATGTTATGTGCATACTTGTAATTTGAGTGCACTCATTTGAATAACCAAAAAGGACACAGTTGACAAGACAAAACGGCAGCCCACAGACTGGGAATAGATCTTCACAAACCCCACATCTGACAGAGGGCAGATCTCCAAAATATACAAAGAATCCAAGACACTAGTCACTAAGACACCAAATAACCCTATTACAAAGTGGGGTACAGTACTGCATAGAGAATTCTCAAGAGAGAAATCAAAAATGGGTGATAAGAAAGTGCTCAACATCCTTACCATCAGGGAAATGCAAATCAAAACATCTCTGATATACCATGTTACCTCTGTCAGAATGGCTAAATTAGAAACTACAATGGTAACTTATGCTGGAGAGGGTGTGGAGAAAGGGGAACACTCCTTCACTGCTGGTTGGAGTGCAAATATGTACAGCCATTTTGGAGATGAGTATAGTGGTTCTTCAGGAAAATGGGAATCAGTCTACCACAGGAACTGGCATGTCTACTTTTAGGCATATACCCAAATGATCCACATCCATGCAACAAGGACATCTGTTCAGCTACACTCATAGCAGCATTATTTGTAAAAGCAAGAACCAGCAAGCAACTTAGATGCCCCTCACCTGAAGATGTGGCACATTTACACAATGGAATACTACTGAGTAGAAAAAAACAAACAAACAATGAAATATTGAAATTCACCGGCAAATGGATGGAATACATCTTTAGCGAGGTAACCCAGTTTTAAAAAAAAAAGAGGAAAATGGTATATACTCATTCATATATGGATTTTAGACAAAGAGCAAATAATCACAAGGGAAACTAGGATACAAAGAGCATCCTAAGAGTTTTATACAAGGTCCCTCACAGAAGGGGAAAGGGATAAGAGCTTCTGAGCATATTGGGAGTTGGGTGCAACAGTCAGGGGAGCAGGAGTTTGGAGAAAGTGAAAGAGAGAAGAGAACATGTGGGACCAGGAAGATTGAGTCGGGAATAGCAAGAGGAAAATACAAAATGAGTTACCACAATAGAGGGAACCATTATAGGTTTGAAGATAAAACTGACTCTAGAGAAATGTCCAGAGACCTATAAGGATGACCCCAGCTAACAATCTGAGAAACTGTGCAACAGCTATCTTAAATTTCCTTCCCTGATAATGAGATTGGAAACCAACTTATGTGCCATCATAGAGCCCTCATCTAGTAGCTGATGGAAACAGAAGCAGACACCACAACTAAACACTGAGCCGAACTTCTGGAATCCAGTTACAGAGAAGGAGGAGTGATAACAAATGGGGTCAAGACCAGGCTACAGAAACCCAAGGAGATGGATGACCTAAACAAGGGGGAGCTCATGGATCCCCAGACTGATATTTGGGAAACCAGCATTATACTGACTCAGACCCTGGACCCTGGAACGTAGGTCTCAATAAGAAGGCCTGGGCAGACTAAGGGACCTCTGAAAGTGGAACCCAGGAGTATTCCAGGTGTATGAAATGACTTTTGGAGCACATTCTCCATGGAGCAATAAATACTACCTTAGCCTGGAGGCAGGGAGGAGGCCCAAGAACCTACTCCAAATCACTCTCCCTATTCCCTGTGCAGTGTGTGTGTGTGTGTGTGTGTGTGTGTGTGTGTGTGTGTGTGTGTGTGGTGATAGGAGGGAGGGTCGGGAGGCATAGGAGGTAGAAGGAATTGGGATTGATATGTAAAATAAGAAAAATAATAAAAATAAATAAATAAGTGTAATTATTGCATAGTGTACAAAGATGCTATTAGTTGTTTCAGTGCCACAATGTGGCAGGAACTGTAACTCACATAACAGTTTTACACAACTACAATTAATTTGTGATACATTTTATAAAGAACATTTTTAAATTTTACTTGTATTCTGTACAAATTCTGTGCTTTTTTAAATCATGATTGCTAAATCAATGGGAATGATGCATTTCTAGGAAATTAATAAAGAACACTCTTTGGTATGTCTGTAAGGACATTTGTGGAGAAGAATGGCATTTTTGAAAGCATCCTCCCTGAACAGACCTTCCCTGAACATGTAATAATGGTAGAAAGAAAAAGTTGTCAACCAAGACTACCCAACTCTGCTCTTTGAGATAGCACATCTGCTAGTGCTCTCTTCACTTGTACACTTGTGCACATACTCCCCTTTTTTTTACCTTTTCAATGTGAACTTAGGCAGTCAAATCTCTGAAGAGCTTCTAAATTTAAACTTCTGGCAGTTTCTTCATTATTGGTCTCCCTTGCTCTGAAATGTCCTGCTTCATATATTGTATATTTGCCAAATTCCTAGACTCTTCAGCTTGATGATAGCCACTGACAGACTTCCTAACTTCCAACTGTATAAGTCAATCTAGAAACTTCTTTATAACCTTAGAAAAATGTACTGTGAGTATTTTGGTCATTTATAGTGCCCTAACAATGTTAGCTTCTAATTTATAATTACTTGACTTAAGTTTTTTATAATTATGCAAATAATTTTATAATTATAATTTTTTATAATTATGCAAATGATACATTGTAGAGGTTATAGTGCAAACTTTGAAATTTGGCATTTTCTTGATATACCTATAAGTGATATAGTAGTCGTGCTATGACTACTACATTGTTCAGTTTGGTAATCACACAATCATTATTTAAAAAAAACAGTTATATAGTATACTATGTCAATTAGCTGCACTGCCTTACACAAGGTGTATTTGATGTATTTTACCTGACATTTTCAATTTGTGTTGCATTTATCAAGGTATAATGCCATTGGTATGCACAAAATGCCTGCAGAGTATACATACACCACAAGAATCAACACAAGTCGTGGAGAAGAAAAGAAGGAAAAGTAAATCTAGACAGACATCTTATTTCTTGACATTCAGTTGTCAATCTGACAATTCATATTTAAATATTTGTTAAAAGAGTAATCTATTACAGGGTCCCAACTTCTGTATCTAAGGGCTATGTTATGCAATGATTGTAAAGAGCTCAGGCATATTTGATAAAGCAAGTCCAGTGTGAATATTCTGGATGAGGTGCTTCTTGTCCTGGTTATGAAACAAGGATTCAGGGGTCTTTAACTGCTTCAATCATGAAAATGTAAGCTCTTTGTTTTGTTTTTGTTTCTTCTTTAAAGTATTTTCACATGGAAAGCAGAAAAGGGAAATTTAGTTGATGTGGCCACATTGGGAACAGAAATAAAGAAACCTAGGAAATGCCCCTCACCCCTATCCTAACCTACCCCTACTTAATCCACTTTCAACTTCAAGATCCAGAAATAAAACTACAATTAAAATAGACTGCCAAGGACATGCACATCTAAGCATTGCCAGTCAAGGTGTGGTCTTGCCAAAAACTGACCATCATAGATTGGGCTTCAGACTCAGTCTGTAAGATTGTTTGACAAATATGAAATCACTTTTATAGAGATGTTTCCCCTTTGATTTCTTTTCCTTCTGCCAATATGAGATTCCGAGGGAAATTACCATTTCATTTAGGTTCATTGTTTAATTTGTATGTTAGTATGATTTAGAGGCACAAATATCTATTTTAAATATCTTCAATTCTTCCAGTAAAGTTACAATATCCGTTTGCTGTTTCAACAACTCAGTAATGAGGCTGAAATGTGTCTAGGTGTGAAAAAATATTCACAGGTCTAATAGGGACTATGCTTAAAACATGTACAGTTAATGCCAGATAGTCATGCATACTAACTATTTTTTATAACCTCTGAATTTTAGTGACTTTTAACAAGGCTAAAACAAGTGACTCCATCGCATTGGTTTGATAAAGGGTCTTGTCATGAAGCCTAGGTTGGCCTCAAACTAAATACCCTCCTGTTTACACTTTGTTGGGATTACAGGGATACCCTGGTCTGTGTGACTTTATGTCAGTTCTGACAACCTCCCCCTTATCCACATAGTTAATAAACAATATCCTTAGAGAAAAATATTGTGTTGATGTTTTACCTGTCATACTGATTAATGTTTTGTATTCTTTTATTCTATGCTTACTTCTTGAATTCTATTTTATTTATTAAACAAAATGCTGTCAGTGTGTTGTTCAACATATGTTTTAGGTATACATCCAGTATTCATTTTGATGGCTGGTTTTAGTAGCAACATAAATACATGTACTTGCTTAATCATACTCAATAACTTTAACATTGACCTCTCATGTGACCACATTTGCTAAAATGAGTAACATACATTACTAATAAATCATTTTGTGACAATTTGTCATTACTCACTATAAAATTTTATATTCATATTTTGGTTGCACAGAAGTCTTGTACATCATATGTTTTCTCAAGGATTTAAACAAATCTTTACATCCTATTCCCACAATATAGTCAATCAGCCTAAGTCTGTATTTCAACTAGTTTCAGTGTTGACAGAGGGTCTTTTAATCTAGAAGCAACTCATTTTGAGTCATTTGCTTTATTTTCTCAAGTAACTAGCACAACTCCTCAAATTCTGAAAATTTGTAGAGTGAAGTTTGCTTATGAAAATTATGAATGTGGAACACTTTCAAAGAAAATGTTACAGTTGTTGATGTTTTTGCTTCCTATGTGTGCTGGTTTTATATGTATGTAATTTCTGTCTGTCTGACTCTCTTTTTCTCTGTCTCTCTGTATCTCTCTCTCTGCCTTTCTCTTGATCTCTCTTTCACACAAACACACACACACACACACACACACACACACATATACGCATACACACATATACACACATAATTTCCTCCCAGCCTTCTGTGGAAATATTTATGAAATGTTTAGCTAAAAATTAAATGAAGTGAATTTGATCACTTCTCATTAATCTGTTTTTATTTTGAACTGCTGATAGCAAACTCTAACATAAAAATCTAAAACATAAAGTTTATAGTGCACATTACAAACTTTCATCAGTTTTGACTACTTTTCTGCTGAGGAATCTTACATTTAAGATCTAATTGATTTCATTAATTTGATTGATGAATTCAATATTTACTCCAGATTCTTGTGTTCATATCATATTTAATTTAGATTTTAGTGATATGTTCAGTATACATTTTTTATATCATTACACTCTTTTAACTACTTCATTCTTTAAACTCTTGACAAAATTTAACAGACAATTATAATTCAATGATATGGCACTGATAATTGAATCTAGTTATATTTTCCTTTATTCAAAATTGTTCTTAATTTTATATTTTCCCAGTGTCAGTACCTATTATTAGTCAATAATTTTCATATCACTTGAATTTTGATTATATACCATATCTATTTTAATTTGAGCTTTTATTACTTCAGATACTTCTGCTTATGCATATTATAGAATATTACAGAAAAATTATTAGATATATACTTGTGTCTGATTCAAATTCTGTACAAAACTGTTAATAATATAATTTTGAAATTTATCATGTTATTATATAATATGGACTCATTTTAAGTATGTAAATTATCCCATTTTAACAATATTAAATAATTTATTTCTATTTTTCAGAGGTTGAAATGGTACTATAATTTAGTTATTTTAATAGTGTGTAACATGCTTGTCTGTGCTACATTTCTTGCTACTGTGATAAAATGCTGTGATAAAAGCAACTTCAGGCAGAAAGTATTTATTTTTAATCAAAGTTCTAGGATACAATCCATTATGTTAATGGAGAAATCATTACACCATGGATATGAGACAGCTAGTCACAATTAATTCACTGTTAGGAAGACTGTGTTTTTGTTTTTGTGCTCGGTTACCTTTATACTTTGTATGCATTTCAACATGTAATCAGCGAAAATTATAGTCAATACTAGGAATTGTCCTCACACCTATATCAACCCAATAAATATTATTCCTTACAGGGATGGAATGGATGGATGCTTAGCACTTCATAGTGATTGCTTTCTCACACAGGACATGCATTTGGCTCCAAATACCCAACTGAGGATTTACAATTTACAGCAACTACCTCCATGTCTTTGTTTAACTTCTTGCATCTCCAGTATGTATATGGTATATATAACACACCGAAGCACACACACATACAATAATAAAAGACAGTTTCTCATAGATGTGTTCAGAAGCGAATTGAATCTAAATAATCCCTCAAACGAGAGCATAGTGGATATTTTGTGGATGTAATTTGTTCAGGTTGGATTAAATATTTCACTGGGAAAAGGCTTTTGGAATTCATATCTTGTACTCACTTCCAGATTATTCTTTCTTACTTTATGTTTGCTCTTGAAGATGTGATCCTTTGACTTCCTGCTTTAATTCCCATGCCACCAAGAACATCATCCTCTACAACTGTAGCAAACAAGGCTATTATTTTGTAAGCTGCATTAGTCATATTGTCTTATAACAAAAAGAGAAAAAAATAACTGATATAGAGATTTGTACCAGAGAATGAGAAGTTGTTGTGAAGAATGTGGTCATGCTACATTTTGGAAGAATGTGGAAGACCTTAAAACTTTAGACTAGAAAAGCGATTTAATCCAGTTAAACTGAGATAAAAGGGCTTTTATATGAGGATCTTGGAACACAGTAGTTCTCAGACCAATCCAGACTTTACAGACTTAACCCAAGAGGTTGGGGGGGTGGAATATTATCAAAAGCCTAGGGATATTTCTTGTGATAGTTTGGCAAAGAATTTAGCTATTTTCTTCCCAGATCCTGAGAACTTGCCTAAGACTAAATGGATTAATTTTCTTTGTGGTAAAACACTTTCCAAATAGCATCATGCTAACAAATGTTACTTTTATTGAAGTCTGAAAGGGGATAAAAAATATAAAATGTAGTTTGGTGAGATAAAGAGCAATAGGATGCTTAGTGTTACAGATAGGCTTATATTGAGAGAGAGAGACTGTAATTCTTAAAGAGAGTCACAGAATTATGAAAACTGCCCTAAAGTAGAAAATAAAGAAGATTCTCCACACAGTTAAGCTTTGAATTGTGAAATAAAAGGGCCTAATGAATTTGCTGTTCCTGGAAAGCAATTGCCTACAAAAGCTACTGCAAAAGTAACTCACATAGTCACAGCTCCATGCCAAACTGTCATATTAACTTGGCAGTGTCTTCTATAAGGAAATGGTTTTAAAAGCATGAAAGATGCAAAAGTGATTGTGTCCCGAATATTTGTCCATGCTTTCAAAGTCTCACTGAAGCCAGGCAATGTGTTGCAGGGAAGTTCACAATTGAAGATCCTCAGAGGATAAAAGGTTGTAAAATGACTTTGCATCATGCTGTGAAAGTGGATACACCAAGCTATTGAAGATGTTGGAGCTCTGAAATAGCCACCAAGAAATGCTACCTAGAGGTTATGAAAAAAGTCTAGGAGAGAGATGTATTTTGAAGCAATTGATGGATCTCGGAGGATCTGGGGGAACAAGACAAATTTAATAAAAATATATTGTATTGAATTCTGAAAAAAAATAAAAGACAAATATTATTAACCAGTTAAATTGCCAAAACATTACATTTTTATTGTGCAAAATGTATTTTTCAGTTATATGAATAATTTAACACCAAAAATTATTAGAACTCTGTAATTGTGTAAATTTTGACTATTGTCTGAATCTGATCCATGTAATGGAATAAAACAACTTCTCATCCCAAGTTCACCTATTGAAGGTTTGATGCCAATTATTGTTCTGGCTGCTCCTATACCCTAAAGTGATAGAAGCAGCAGATCATGTATTAGAACATATTAAACAATAGGCTACAACTAATCTTCCTTTCTGCAAATTTATTTTCTCAGTTTTTCATCAAAATGGCAGAAATATGATTACCATAGACTATCTTAGATTTTAAATTTATGGCCATTGACATAATCATAATATGTTATTACTATCACTTTAATCTCCATGGGATCAGTGCTTGTACAATATCTTTCATTTCTAATGCTAAATTTTGTGCTTTCTTTTCTCCAATCTATGAATAGCATGGGCAATTATGTATCAATTTTATTAATCTATACAGCACTTCAGATTTAATTGTTTTCCTTGTCAATTTTAAAAGCTTTGTATGTCCTTGTTTTCTCCTATAATTTGAATTATTTATTTCACCTGCTTTAGCCTCTAATTTTTCATTTTTAATTATCAAAGGTAAAAATTGAAATCATTGATTTCAGATTACTTGACTTTTCTAGCATATTTACAAAATATATGCTATGTTTACATCAAACTTCACTAGTTACTGTACATTTTAATGAGTTGTCATTTACCTGGTTCAAAACAATTTTAAAAGTATCCTAAAATAAGCTATAATTTTTATTATTTTGAAATCTTCTCTTCATGTCCATATCCTGTGAATTTTTAGATGTCTTTCTTTGTTGATACAAGCTTTAATAACACTGCTAGTAGAAAAAACTACTGTTTTGTATTTCTATTTGTGTTCTTATATCATCATGGCACTACTTGTTGAAACAATAATGGCTCTCTTACGACTTATTGAGAATGGGTACGAAAATAAATTGTATGCAGCCACTGCTGCATGTAGCATTGTGTAAAGTTAATTAGGCATTATAGATTGATAGAAATGTTCTGGTAAATTATGCCCTTTATGACATTTTGCCTGCCTAATTTGTCAATAATAAAAAGGGGAAATGTGAAATTATCCACTTGCAGTATTGTTTTTTGTCATATATATTATATTTTTTAGGGTTACAGATTTTATCAATTATTACATATTTCTAAGAAATGGACCCATTACGGTGATACAATATTTCACATCATAGTTTTAAATTGTCTTTGTTCTGAATAAGGTTTTATTAATAGTCAAAATTATTATTATTAAAATTTTCTTTAAATTGATGGCAATGTTCACAAACATTTGCAATATTACGTTTATATCAAATGTAGTTATGTAAAAATTAGGTTATAATTAAGCAATATAATTTATAATCAAATATGAGAGCCAAAATCATTAATAGGTATTTGTAGAAAATTAGGATATTTAAAAGTTTTCATGGAGCTTGGATAATACTCACCTTTTGACATTCATAATTTTTGCATATATATATATATATATATATATATATATATACACACACACACACACACACACATGCATTTTTATATGTGTTTAGTGTAGTGTCATGTGGTTGTAAAGATGTGTTTGTGGGAATATGCACCCATGTATGAATGTGTGGAACCAAAGATGCCAAAGTGTTGTTTTTTTCCACTTTGTAATTTTTCATGGATACATGATCACACATTGAACTTGATGGCTTTGATTCCAGTCAACCTATAAAAGTGATCTTCCTGTCTCAGTAACACACAGTATTTGAGTTACAAACAGATACACAGTATTTTTATAAAGATGCTGGAAGTGAAACAAATGTTTTGAAGCACTTACAGTAGACAAACTTACAATCTAATCCAAATTGAGGCTCTAATATTAATTTTCTTTTAATATTAGAATTCAATTTATGATAAGTCAGTATTTATTATCACTGGCAAATTAATAGTCACAATTTCCCTGTTTTAAAACTTCTGTCATTATTCCCTAAATTGTAGTAAATATTTTACAGTATTTAAATATTCATTTCAGTAGATTCTATTTTATTTTATTTTCTCTATTTTTACCTTTGTATATAAATTATGGCTTCAAGTTATGTGTTTTTATGGGAATTCTGAGTATGTAAATAAGTGAGTCTCCATATCTATATTTGTTTCTTGTTCCTTTCTTGGGCTCTTTTTATTTCTTTTATATGCTTTGTCTTGTTTAGAAATGTTTTTGTTTTTCATTTCATTTCATTTTATTATTATCCCTTATAAGCTTGTTTGTTTTCTAATGAGAGACAAAAGTGATTGGTTACAGCTGGGAGGGCGTTGGGGAGTAACTGGGAGAAGTAAATGGATATATTCTGTGAGAAAGAAATATACTTTCAATAGAAAAATAGATATCTGTGTTTAATAAAGACTTTATCCTTCTACTCTTCAATCACACTAATTGGCTTTACTTAAACTGCAGACACCTTGTAATAGATTTACATTAACTCCCTTTCTTCTGTGTTTTCATTAACCAATGCTATAATCATGAAACAAGATACTAGCACTGTTATTTGAATATTTATTAATTATAACAATTACAAAAAAGTAATAAATTCATTTTCTCCTTTACTTATTTTTCTAAGTTTCCCCATATTTAGATATGTAAGTGCTATATATTTTTTCCAAAAACAATGGCTTTATTTCAAAACAATTTCCCAAGCTCACATGCCTTGAAAATTGGGGAAAGAACTGGAAAAATGTGCAAGAATGGTCTTAGTTTTCCTTCGTTTCAGTGTATTTTTGATAATTGATAACATTGTTCTTGCCAAAAGTCTGCTGTCATTTCCCCTTTGTATTTATTGGTAAGACAATTTTTCCCATTACTATTTCTTCTTTCATGGCTTATATATTTTTCTTTATGAGTATGATGTGACTTGAAATAACTTATGTATATTTAGTCATTTTATATTTTCTGTCTGAATATACTTCAAGTATCTGGCATTATTTTTGTAAAACTCCTTGGGTATTATTTCAGTTAATATTGCATCTTATTATTTTTCATTTTTTTATCTTGCCATAGTCCAGTGATTAAATATCTGTCTTTAAAAAAGCTGTCAGTGATACTTGTAATTTTGAATTTAGGGATATGGAACAAAAAGTAAGATTTCTCGTAGTTGTTCAAGTATTAGATCCTGAGTTCAAACTCCTAAGACACATATAAAAAGCTTTGCAAAGTTATAGGCTTATCATTATCACCATAATAGAAGAAGTACCAAGGTAGGAGAATATTTTTGCCAGTCTAACTTCAATGTGCTTAAACACATAAATATGTGCATATACCACAAAACACATATACCTTGTTCACATATCAAAGCCCCTAAACATTAAATATTCTGAAAATTTGATCTTTTTTTAATTTTTTTCAGAAATTTTCCTTGAAATATTGTCAGATAAACCAACTCTTTCCTTGGCTGTCTATGACTTCAAATGTATTCTTTGTTAATATTGTAGTAATTAGATTCCTTGAAATTTCCTTAAACTACTACAAATTTTATGTTTTCAAATTTGTCTATATCACAGATGCATTCTTATATACTAATATTTCCATATTGATATTTTATTTTAATTTTATAATATTCACAATTACTTTTAAACTTCTGCATAAACTAAGTCTTAGTTGGGTTCTATGGATGACCATGTCTAATTGAAGTAGATTTTCATTCAGCATGTCTCATAAAATTTTTTGTAAGGAAAGCCAGATATTATGAATCAACTACTACAGCATGAAGTAAATATGCTTCTATGTTACCTGGGAGAAGATTGGTATTTTTTTAGCTTTTATGTAATCTTAAACAGCTCTATTAATTCATTAAAAAAAACAAACAATTTTAAAAGGCTAAGCCTTCCAATTTTATTTTGCTGCTTTCAGACTGAAGCCCATTTGATTTGGTGGTGAGGTGTGAAAGAGAGCATGGTACTTTGAAAAGGTATGACCCCTACAGAATCATGTGTTTGAATGATTGGCCTATATATAGAGAATGGCATGAGTAGGTGATGTGGCCTTGTTAGAGTAAGTGTAGGCTTGTTTGAGGAAGTGTATCAATATTGGGGCAGACCTGGAAGTCTCATATGATTGAGCTATGCCCAGTGTGGAACACAGCTCACTACCTGTTTCCTGCAGATCAAAATCAATAGCTTGCATCCTAATATGATGATAATGGACTGAATCTCTGAAATTGAGCTGGGTGTTGGTGGCACATGACTTTAATCTCAGCATTTAAGAGGCAGAGGCAGGCAGACCTTGGTGAGTTTGGTCAGCGTAGTCTACAAAGTAAGTTCCAAAAAAGGCTCCAAAGTAATACAGAGAAACCCTGTCTCAAAAAACCAAATACAACAAAACAAAACAAAACAATGTATGGCTGTGTGTGTATCTATTTGTTACCAACTGCTAAAGGAGGAAGTTTTCTGATGGTGGTTGAGCAATGCACTGATGTATGAGTATAGCAGAATATCATTTTATTGTTACATTTTTTCTTAAGTAGAGAAGTATTTAGCATTTGGTTTTACCTTTACATTTGGGCTATATAGTTTCCCGTTCTTGGTTACCAAAACTGTTGTAGGTATGAATTCTATCTTGTGAAGTGGGCCTCATAGTCAAGTCAAATATTAATGGATTACTCTCACAAAATTTGTGCCACCATTGCCCTAACATATCTAAAATGCTAGACACCATTGCAAATCAATGGTTTGTGACTGATTTAGTGCTTAAATTTCTCATTAATTAGCATGCAGAGTACCTTCCTCTACTAAACATGCTAGCATATAGGGGTAAAAACTCAACTTTTCTATGTTCAATGAGAGTTATATTAGTTTCATATTCAGAAAAAGGGTATTAACATGAGTTTGTGGAGATCAACTTATAATACTGATAACAGTCTGGGTTGCTTGGGGGTTCCCTTTCCACTCCACTGGCTGATATCTTGTTATGAGCAATTTCCCTGACAGTCTGGTTCTACAGATACATCAGTCCCCAAATAACACACAGATGTACTGTATTATATATAAAGTTGTTGGTCTGTTACTACCATTTCTCATTGGGTAGTTCTCTCTTAAATATTAACCCATTTCTATTTATCAACATGCTTCCACATGGTCTTTTCTTACTGGAGAGAGGGTCTGGACCTCTTCTTTCAAGTCCTTACATCTTGACTCTTCTCCTATGTCTCCCAGAATTCTTCTTGTCTCCTATTCCCACATATCTTCCCTTCCTATTTATAAACAGTGCTTTATTCATTAACCAAATGAAAGAAACATATTTACAGAATGACATCTCCCATCATGTCCTCTTTTCTGTCTAAAAAAACAGGCTTTCGATTTTAACATAGAAAAGTATATAACAAAACAATTATCAATTAAGGACTCTTGTTAACAATATTTAGTCCATTAACATTTAGCAATATTTAAAGAAAATATTCTATCATCTATCTTTGCGAGTCTAAAGTCTTATTTGTAATTTATTTTTAATCCTAAGGAAAACTATAACCATAACTATCTGTCTTCAACTCCCTCAAAGACCAGAGTAGGATAGTATATAAACTGCAAAAATGACAAAGATATCTTGCTACTTGCTCAGTCACCTGAAGTCCTTCTGTAATATTCTATCTTCAGCCTATAGTCCATAGAGTGCATGGCAGAATCCACAGCAAAGCAGGAATAGTTTAAACTGTCCACCTGTATTGATAGTTAGTCACTTTTCTCTGTCTCCTGTAGACTTTCTGGCAGACTCTTCCATGAAGCAGGAACCTTGTAGCACTATCCATCTTGTTTCAACAATCACTTTTCTGTGGGTCCTACATATCCAGCATAAACTCAAACAAGACCAGTTCTTGCCCAAGTAACTAGTCTTGCCATATTGGAAGTAAACTCCAAAACGAGTTTCTTCAATGTCCTTCTTCCTTTCTGACACAGGTGTTGTTGACATGTCTCACCCTCTAGAAAAACCCTAAACCATTTTAAATTCTATATTCTGTAGGTCTTTGAAAGGTTTGAAGAATGCCTATCTATTTGAAATATATCTATGAATATCTAGAAAACCTAAATAACTTAAATATAAGTTTGACTATTATAGGGAACTGTCTAAAATCTAAATTATGCATTACATTTTAAAATGAGGTATATAAGCACAATACCTAAATAAGAAGGAAAATATACTCAAAACAAAATTGACTTTAAATTTGTATCAATAAATATACCCATTCCAAACCAAAGGATTCATTTCTATACCATAATCCCCTTATGACCTTTAAAAAGAGATTGAGGAGGACTATTTTTTGTTAATTTCTTTTTTTTCCTTTTTGTGCATGCACATGGCAGCTTACATTTGCCTATCACTCCATTTTCAGGGGATATGATCCTCTTCTTGCATCTGTGGCAGGCATGCTTAGTGTAGTTACATACATTCAGGTTAAACAATCATGCACATTTTATATATATATATATATATACATATATGTTACAATTTTTATTAAAATGTTATTCATCTTTAACATATTTTTAAAAATGTTCATACAACAAAACATTTTGAAAAGAATATGGTGGTTGAAACATATAAATCTTTGAAAAATATTACTCCAGTCATTCAATTTAAGCAATATATCCATAATTTAATATACACCTTGGTAGTTTTCATAGGACACAAGTCTGCCCTGTGTTTGGCATCTGATCATTAAATCTATCTATCTACATCTCTAATCTCTCTCTCTCTCTTTCTCTCTCTCTCTCTATATATATACATATATATATGGAATAGATTAATAAAAATCACGATAAGCATAAGCTATGCAAAAATGGGACATACATAGAGAGTCTTTATCATGCATTTTATTTTGTTGTCTTTGAATTTTCTGATTGCTGGGGAAGGAATGACAGCTGACAAGATACATTTTATTATGGAACCTGCTGGATTAGACAAACCTGTATATTTTAATATCATCTGGACATCAAAATTTAAATAAAAACATGTGTTACATTCAGGGTGAAAGTATTATGCTTTTTTCCCACAGGAAATAAGAGGCTGGGATTCATTCCCCGTTAAAGAATTCATTCCCTGAAATCCTGACTGCAGACACAAAGAAATCAACCTAATAGATGTAATTTATTTGTGATATATATTTTATCTTCTCAAACACATAACAAAGTCATCTTTGGATGACTTGTGTATAATACACAGCCTATGATTTTGTTAATGGAGATATATGTTTTACCTTTAATGTTCATGTGTTTTTAAACAAAGGGCCCAGACACCAATACAAGTCTATGGCCCAGGTTATCCAACACCCAAAACAGCTTCAAGGCTGCTGGCTGTGTTGACCTTTCCTATTAGTGTCTCTGGGTTAGGTTTTTCCTTGTTCCCAGTCTTTGGGCATAGAGACAGGCTTGGTCCAGGGAGAAAGTACCTGCCTAGAATGCTCATGCAGCCAGGCCTGGACAACTGCAGCTTGGCTACAGTTATTCCCCAAGGAAAATCACAACAACATGTTGTCCTATACCAAGTGTTTAGCCCTAAAAAGTACATAAAAATAACACTGTACACTTGAACTGGTTGTATTTATGTATTTAGCAATATACATATATATATATATATATACACACACACATATACATACACACACATGTGTGTGTGTTTATACATACATATGTGTATATGTGTGTGTGTAACAATGTTTAATTTAAAAATACTAACAATTTGAAAAGGAGCAAAAAGGGACATATGAGAGTATTTGGAGGGAGAAAAGAAAGGAAAGCAGTGACATAATTATAATCTCAAGAAATAAAAATAAAATCATAAAACCAGAATCAATAAGAGAAAAATACACATTTAGAATAAAATTTACTTGTAAAACTGGGTTCTGGAGGTACCATTGTATACTTCAAAAAGATTCTATATGGCCTTGTTAAAGAGATTCAGTGAATTAAAATCCCTATTCTAAACTATGTTAGAGGTGTGGGATGATATAGCCAAGCAATATGGGATTACAAGTTAAAGCATAAACTCAGACTTTTGTTGTATATGTGTCAGCTTTGAGGACTTGAATACTAATATTTTTCTCATTAGGTATTCTTTATTCCCCTTTTTAGTTTTGGAATGGATTATCTATCCATGTGTGCCTGTTCTATGCTTGTATTTAGAAAATATATAACATATCCAATTTTACAAACTCTTAACTAGAAAGTCTGGTTGCTCCACATACAAAACCTATCATAACTTCAACTTGAACTTGTCAGCTTCCTCAGTTGTTAGAAACACATTTAGGATTGTCCTGAACCTCTGCTAGTATACTTGGAGCAGACCAGATTAAGCCTACCCTATTTATTTATACTTTATAGGTAAGAGAAGATAAATACATGATAATAACACCTATAAATGAAGAGCTATTATTAAACTCCATCTTTTGAAGTTCTCCATCTCAATTCTCTCACACTACTCTACCACTCTGAACACAAATAGATGGCTAAGTTTGCTATTTATTTATTTATTTAATTAATTTAGAAACAATCTTATTTTACATACCAATCCCAGTTCCCTCTTCCTCCCATGATCCCACTTTCCCCACCATTTCCCCATCATATCCCCTCATCTACTCCTCTACCATACTTTTTGAGACAGAATGTAAGGGACACATGCAGAATTGGTAGCTTAATTAACACCTAGAAGATTTTAATTTTACCTGACTATCCCTTTTGCCTTTACAGATATGAATATTGTTTTGATCACTTTTCATAGCTGGGAATTTTTTTCTGAAGAAAAGGGTCACAATAAACAATGACATATTTATTTTAATATTTCTAGATTTTGAATGGTCTATGAAAATAAATAAAGTGATTCCTAATGATATTCTGCTATATTTATAGATTGGTGCCTCATCCAATCACATATTCTACCATAGTCATTAATCATGGTTTTGTCAAGTCATCATCAAAGAGACTTCCTCAGAAAGCAGAGGGCAGATGGTACAGAGACCCACAACAAGACATTATGCAGTTAGAGAATCTAAATTAACTAAACAGGGGTCATGTGGGCTCATAGGGCAAACATGGGCTCTGCAAGGGTCTTCACCAGGTTGTCTGTATATACATTATGGTTGTATAGCTTGGTGTCTTTGTTGAACTCAAAATAGTAGAAGCAGGTGTACCTCTGATTCTTGTATCTGTTTATTGATAGTTTTCATCCTATATGGTTGCCTTGTGGTGCCTTGATATGAAGGCTTTTTCCTTGACTTATTGTATCTTCTTTTATCCTGTTTGGTTGTTATCTCTTGGAGACCTGCTCCTTTGTGAAAGGAAAGAAAGAGATGGCAAATGGACCTGGGAAAGAGTGGAGGTTACTTTGGGAGCTGGGAGGAGTGAATGAGTGAAAAATTGTGGTCAGAATGTATATATGAGAGAAGAATCTATTTTTCAATTGTTAAAAAATGATGTGTTTCTTTTAGCCTAGAACATCTGTGGTCCCTTTAATTCCATGTAGTAAAACTTTCTTGGCACACTGAAGTATGTTTTAAACCATTTGCTGTGAGATAAGCTTGCTCATAGTACTTAACAGAAACACAACCTGTGAATTATTTATATTTCCGAAAGACATTGTGCCAATAACTACATTTGTGGGGGAATGGAGTGTTTTTTTTTTTTTTTTTTTTTTTTTTTGAAGAACTCTGGAAGCAAGAAAGTGGTTGCCTGCAGTTCTAATTTTGGCCCTGTTTCCTGAAAACAGAAACAAATTCCTTTTTATGGTTTGAGAAATCAAGCACCACAACCCCCCATCTTGCCATTCATATATATCAGACTACTCCAGGTCACATGTGTTCTTCCTACCCCCCTTTTTAAATTAAAATTTGAAACAAGTTTGTTTTGCATGCCAATCCCAGTTCCTTCTCTCTCCCTTCCTCCCCTGTCCTCCCACCCCAACCCACATCCAATAACCTTTCTGCTCTACAGGGAGGGTGAGGCTTCCATGAGGAATCTTCAATGTCTGTCATATCATTTGGATCAGGGCCTAGACCCAAATCCATTATTCTAGGCTGAGAGAGTATCCCTCTATGTAGAATGGGCTCCCAAAGTACATTTGAATACTAAGGATAAATACTGATCCACTAGCAGAGGCCCCATAGGCTTCCCAGTCCTCCTAACTAACACCTACTTGGAGTCCATGAGTTTTCCCTTGTTGAGGTCAGCTGTTTCTGTGGGTTTCTCCAGCCTGGTTTGACCTTCCCTTTCTCTCTAACTGGACTCCAGGTGTTAGGCTCAGTGTTTACCTGTGGGTCTATGCTTCTTCTTCTGTCAGCTACTGGAAGAAGGCTCTAGGATGGCATATAAAGAAATCATCAAACTCATTGCCAGGGAAAGGCCTTTTAAGGTAGCTTAGATTGTTAGTTGGGTTCATCCTTGTAGATCTCTAGACATTTCCTTAGTGAAAGATTACTATTGAAACATACAATGGCTCCTTCTATTATGGCATCTCATTCCTTGCCCTTCTCTATTTATTATGAGCAGTATTCCTGCCAGTCTTGTCCCACAGCTGCTTCAGACCTAAATAACACACAGAGATGCTGTATTACATATAAAGCTGTTGGCGTGTTACTAGCATTTCTTATTGGCTAGCTCTGCCTTAAATATTAACCCATTTCTATTAATGCAAGTGTTCCTATGTTATCTTATCTTACCAGAAAGAAGGTTTGGTCCACTTTTCACTCAACTCTCTACATCTTGAATCTCTTTACTACATCTCCCGGAATCCTCCTTGTCTCCTAGTCCCACCTATCTTGACCTCCTATTTGCCAACAGTGCTTTATTCATTAACTAACGAGAAAAACATATTTACAGATGACATCTCCCATCATCTCCTCTTTTCTGTCTCAAATACAAAGAAGGTTTTTAACTTTAACATAGTATAACATATAACAAAACAGTTATCAAATAAGAACTTTGGTCAACAATATTTAGTCCATTAACATTTAGCAAGATTTAAAGAAAATATTCCATCATCTATTCTATCTTTGTGAGACTAGAGTCTTATATGTAACTTAACTTTAATCCTAACTAAGGGAAACTATCTGTATTCAGCTCTCTCAAACACCACATAAGGATAATATATAAACTCTAGAAATGACAGAGACAACTCGCTACTTAGCCAGTTACCCAAAGTTCTTCTGTAATGTTCCATCTTCAGCCTATATGCCATAGTGTGTCTGGCCGACTCTTAAGTAAAGCAGGAAACTTTGAACTGCCCACCTGTATTGGCAGCTTGTCAGTCACTTTTCTCTGTGTCCTGCAGACTGTCTGGCAGACTCTTCCATGAAGTAGGAACTCTGTAACACTATCTTGTTTCAACAGTCACTTTTCTGTGGGTCCTGCATGTCCAGTTTATAGAGCATAAAATCAAACAGTCCAGAAGAACAGTCTGTTGCCCAAATGGCTAGTCTTGCCATATTGGGAGTAACTCCATAACAAGTTTCTTCAATGTCCATCTTCCTTTATGATGTGGGTGGTGTTGCCAGGAGCTGTAGTGCCTCACTATTAAGAAAAACTCTAAACCATTTTAAATGTCATATTCTGATTCTGTAGATCTTTGAATGATTTGAAGAATGCCTATCAATATCAAATACATCTCTGCATATCTAGAAAACCCAACTCACCTAACCATAAGTTTTGACTATTATAGGTAAGTATCTAAAATCTATCCTAAATTATACATTACATTTTTAAATGAGCTATGCAAACACAATACCTAAACAAGAGGCAAAATATACTTATCACAAAATTGACTTTTAATTTGTATCAATAAATAAAAATCCACTCCAAGACTAAGTATTCATTTTTATATCATAATCATTTTTTCCTATAAAAAGAGATTGGATCTGATCATTAACCATTCACAACCAACTCCATATAATGTAAACAAATATTGATGAACAATATTTGTGAATTTGGAAGTCTTCTTTGCAAACTGCTCCCTGCTGGTAGGGGGCACTCTCTTGGGGATCCTAAGAAGATGCAGACATCCTCGCTGTAGTGGTCTGCAAGACTGCCTTGTGCAAGCTGTTTTGAATGTCGGATTACCCAGGATGCTACTTTGGGGGTCTTGCTTAATCAAACCATTTTGGTCTCAAAGGAATCCACAACTTTTCATTTTCTGTGGAAACAAAAATAGAAATTCTTTTCCCCTGTAACCTGTAATTAGTCTTAAATTTGGAAGTCAAGGAAATTTTAAAAAATGTATATTTGATTAATCCATCAGCATTTCTTTCAATGGTTGTAAATATTTCCTCAGCAGCCAAACAATAAAAAGACAACACAATAGCATATTCAGACTCTCTGTGTACTTTCCATCTTCGTGTGCCTTTTTTATTACTCTATTTCTTCTAATTTTATTTTTTTTTTCATTTTTTTTGAGAGAGGGTTTCTCTGTGTAACTTTTGGATGTCCTGGAATTAACTCTATATACCAGGTTCACTTTGAAATCACAGAGATTTGCTTGGTTGGCTCTGCCTCCCAAGGGCTGGAATTAAAGGCATGTGGCACCATACACAGCTATTCTCTATTTTTAAAACAATTTTATCCTGTCTTTTTCTCTCCCAAGCCTGTTTACATTTTAAAGTGCATTGTAAACCTTTAGAGGTTTTTCTTCATCTGAATATGTCTTTACTGTAAATTTTTATCCTTTTTCTGACCATGACTCTTTTATCTGGTAAACAACAACTTTGCTAAAATGAAAGCCACAGCTGTTATACCTCTGTCTATGCAAGATGGCACGGGTATGTTTACCACCAACAGTGAGAGCTTTCTTCACTGCCTTGGTCTGTATTGCCATCCAGCAGCATGTTGCTGGCTTGGAGTTTTGGTCACTGCCATTGTCAGGTCTTGTACACACCACTAATTTTTTAGCAGGGCTTGGCACTTATACTGAGTCAGGAAACCTCCCTTAAAGGATGCACACAAATCTCTGCTTGTCCCTAGCAAAACAGAGCCCTACTGAGAAAAATGCTGCTACCAAGAAGACTTGCTTGCCTGTGTTATTTTATTTTTAAAATCCTTTCTTAAGCCTTTGTTAAGTTTAACAGGAAGTTTTAGTACCCATGTTGGTTGACATTTTGTTATGTGCAGTTTTACTGCCAGGCTGGTCCCACAGCCATGCCAGCCCCAAATAACACAAAGAGATGCTGTGTTAGATATAAAGCTGTTGTCCTGTTAATAGCATTTCTTATTGCCTAGCTCTGTCTTAAATATTAACCTGTTTCTATTAATCCAAGTGTTTATTTTACTGGAGAGAGGGTTTGGACCTCTTCTCTCCCAATTCTCTACATCTTGAATCTCCTCTCTACTACATATTCCAGCATCCTCCTTGTCTCATAGTCCCACCTATTTGGTCTTCCTATTTGCCTAAGTCCTTTATTCATTAACCAATGAGAGAAACATATTTACAGAATGACATATCCAATCATCTATTCTTCCCCTGACTCAATCTTCCTGCTACCTTCCTACTACCTCATGTCCTCCTCTCTCCTTTTCTTCTCCCCTTCTCTTTCTCATAACTATCTGTTCCCTTCCTCAGTGTCCACATTTTCTGTAGAGTTCTTGTCCCTTTCCCCTTTTCTCAGGGACCATGTCTGTCTGTCTGTCTTAGGGTCCTGCTTGTTTCCTAGCTTTCCTGGGTGTATGGATTACAGGCTGGTAATCATTTAGTCTATGACTAAAATGCATATATGAGTGAGTATATAGCAGGTTTGTCTTTTTGTAACTGAGTTACCTCACTCAAAATGGTTTCTTCTAGTTTCTTCCATTGGCCTGAGAATTTCAAGATCCCATTCCCCACCCCCAACTAAGTAGTACTCCATTGTATAAATGTACCACATTTTCTCCATCCATTCTTCAATTGAGGAGCATTTAGGTTTTTTCAAGCATCTGGCTTTTACAAATAATGGTGCTATGAATACAGTTGAACAGATGTTCTTATTGTATGATTGTGCACCTTTTGGTTATATGCCTAACAATGGAATTGTTGGATCTTGCTGTAACTGAAAAAGCTTCTGTGAGGCAAAGGACACAGTCAACAAGACAAAACAGCAGATCACAGAATGGGAAAAGATATTCACCAACTCCAAATCTGATAGAGGACTGATTTCCAAAGTGTACATAAAACACCAAGTAATCCAATTAAAACTTGGAGTACAGAAGTAAATAGAGAATTGTCAATAGAGGAATCTAAAGTGTCTGAAAGTTACTTAAAGTGCTCAACATCCTTAACCATCAGGCAAATGCAAATCAAGGCAACTCTCAGATACAATCTTACTCCTGTAAGAATGGCTAAAATAAGACACCAAAGACAATCTTTGCTGGAGGGGATGTGGAGAAAGGGGAACACTCCTCAATTGGAGTACAAACTTGTCTAGCCACTTTGGAAATCAGTATGGTGGTTCCTTGAGAAAATGGGAATAAGTCTACCACGTGTCTACTTCTAAATAAATCAATATGATAAGGGAGGTTTAGTGTTCTTATTTGTGTTAGCAATTACATTCTCTTGCTCTAAAATACCTGTATTCCATTTTCCAATCACATCTCACCAAAAAATGAGGAAGGTAAATCAGAACTTAATAACTTCATAATTTATGACCCAACGCAGACAGAGGCAGTTACCATTATTTCCTTTAACAGATACTTGGGCACACTGCAGGTACAAATGAACCAAACTCCAGAGTCTTTAGAAAGTTTAAATGGTAAATGGCGAAGTGGAGCAGTAGCTATTCAGGTATATTCAGGCATTGATGCAAGATAGGAGAGTTCTATGGGCTATAAAATTCATTTTTGCATTGTTCTGTCTTTTTTTTACTTCATGTCAGTTCATATATGTACCTTTCACAAACCCCACTAGTATATATTTACTTCTGAATTATAGCATTAGACAATTAAGGTATGTAAAGTGTGAGAAATTTATAAACAGAAACAACAAAAGAAAGGAAGAAAGATTAAGAAAATGTTTCTTTTAAGACAAGAGGAATTATCATTTGACTGCATCACTTGCTCTACTTTTCATATACTGGAGTCAAATTTCCTTTATATATGTGAAAAAATTGCTGCTGAGAATTTGTATTACAGACAGCATGGTTTCTAGGTGCTCTTGAAGGATTATTGAAATTGTGTGTCAATAAGGATTTGAAAAATACCAGATGACAAAGTTATAAAAAGGAAAACAATTTAATATAATTATGTATTTGAATCATCTGTTAAAAAAATTTGAAAAAATTTGAAGAGAAAGCATAAGAATAGCTTAACAAAATTCAGTTCTCAGTTTTATCCAGCGTACTTTGAGGGTCTGTGTTGTTAAATAAACCAAAGAAATTTGTGTGGAAAACTGGTGTAATAATCAGAATTTTGTATATGAATTCTGTTTTGTAAGCCAGAGAGAGGGAAACTAAAAGGCATGAAAGCCCTTAATACCCATAATACCTCTGCTCACTTGCCTTGAAAAGAGATTAGAGAAGGCACATTACCATCTTATTCATTTTTTTTCATTCAGAACAAGGCAGATCTCTGAGACTATATTGAGCATTGAACATGACATGGTGTATAACTAAATATTGATTAAATATTACTGCTATTTAAGTAGATATGGGTATGCTTTGAGCATATAGAAACAAATGTACTCAAATGCCTGCCATCAAAACACTCTCAGTTTGAGAAGATACTCTCCTTTCTCAAACTGTAACACAAATAATAAAAACCCAGAAACAGATATTGGGGTTAAAGTGGATGATCAGAAAAGCAAAGCATACAAGCCAGTAGCTCTTACCTTTATCAAGCAGAAATGGCAATCCTGTCTCCACAATTCCTTTGAGACAATCCTCTCCTCAAATCCTTAGAATCAAATGTTCTCCACAAACTCTCCAAGTGCAATGCTTTCCCTGTCTGGAAACTAAATCTCACTTGAGACCCTTTGCTTCTTCCTTTTATACATCCCTAGTACTGGGATTTAAAACATGAGCTCTATCATTATTTTAGGCTGATTCAATCTTGTGTAGTCCTGGGTGGTCGTGAACTTACAAACACCAATCTTCCTGTCTCCTGAGTCCTGGTATTAAAGGTGTGTGCCACCATTGCCTGGCCTCTGTGGCAAGCTAGTGTAAGTGCTGGGATTAAAGGATTGTATCACCACTGCCTTGCTCTATGGCTGTGGCTAGCTTTACATTTTTATCCCAGTGGCATTATTTATATCATAAACAATATACAACCACATCAAATATTTGTATTTTGTAGAATTTCATACAGAACTAGGGCTATAGTCACACTGGTATATTCAAAACCATGGAGCAATCAAAACATGAAGACATGCACAAAAGTTTTTCTTCCTCCAATATTTTAATTATGTTTGTGCTCTTTATTCTTATGATCCATTAGGTCTGACTGCTTAAAGTTATCCACCTCATTTAAATATTCAATTATTTAAAATGTGTAGCTACATGTAAATATTGGTATATTTAAAACTGTAAGAAAAATAGGTAAATCATAGTAGCAGAAATATAATCAGGTCGATATATTTATGTCTTGTATGTAGCTGTAAAGTGAAATGCAGTGCTAATACCAATAGCAAAAAGTTGATGCAAATATTTTGGTAAAACAGAGAAACACTGGAAAACAATACACCCAATACATATTCATGAATGAAATTGAATATGGCAGTAAATGTTTCATTGACAAGAAAATCAAATTTGCAGTTTTTAGTTACCTCATTTATCAACTCTAATACCATAGATTATTACTACAATACCTAATCACCATTAGTAATAAATGAAGAAAATGTTACAAGTGAGATATTTCAAAAATTAAAACCATTATAGTGATAAGGTAGCAGAGTGATGTTTACTTATTTTTTTAAAATAGTATAATTCCAGCATTAATGTAGGTCATAATTCTTAATTTTCCACTTAAGAACTGCCATATGAAATAATAGTGAGATTTTTAAGTCCACTAAAATCAACAAACATTTTTATTTACACAAAATGGAAGTTTTTCAAAAAGTTTCCAAATTCATGAAAAAAATTAATGTAATCTTATGTCATCTAAAATACATTTCCGTGGTTTAATTTCATTTACCCAGAATACAACATTTTTTAGTAGCACTCACATAGCCTTCTTTTATTCACTAGAAAAAATTAAATTGGTTATTAGATAAAAGCTAGTTCCAACATAAAACTGAAACATGATGTCTCATACATGTAATTTTCAAAATTGCAAAGCAATTTTATATCCACTCTTACACTGATTGCCCAAGTCACTTTGCAATTGGCTAGAAAATATAAAGCCCAACTACACTTAATAGCCCATAGTGTATCAAATTTTTCTGGTCCCTTCCTCACTGTTTCAAGCATCTTTATTACTGGAATCTGAATATGCAACAACAGTTTTTTCATATATGTTATCATGAAGCAATAAGATAATTGATTAGACAGACTTAAAATGTGAGTTGTGTTTCAAATATGGAAACACACATGGTTACAATTTTTATTAGATTAATCAAATAACAAAAGTAATTTTCATCAAGTGATATACTAAAGCAATCCTTTCTGTTTTAATGCTAACCACATTACTGCAAATGATTTTTATTAACAAGTATAGAAGGAGTCTTATGAGTAATGCAAACTTGTTATCCACCTTCCTGTGATTCATTGTTCACATGGCTTCTTTCCTACTTAATACAAGTCCATTTTTAATAATAGCCTACTTGTATATATCTTTTCTCTCATGATAAAAATGAATAAATTTAATGAGTTATCTATCACTCTAAAACCACACAGATGCTTATGTCACAAATATGTAAAGATTATAATTCCTTCAAAGCCATCTGATTCTATTCAATATGTCAGGCTTTATCAGCATACTACTGCATAAAATTTCTGTTCTTTTAGGAGCTCCAGATTTACCATATCTTGGGAAGGATTACTATACTTGGTACAAAATTATACATACAATAAAAAGTAAAGGTTTAATATGAAAGAAAATGAATTTAACAGCTTTTGTTTACCTTCTAACTTTCATAAATCAATACTTCCTTGGCATAATACATTAAAAGTTTGACTTAACTGAACAGAAAAACTGTCACCCAAAGCAATCAAGCAAGTTTGAAGTATAAAGGGTGTTAATATTTGTTTTATCTTAAAACCTCTGCCTTGACACAACTTTCCACATCAAATGTTGTGGGTATTTTTTCTTTGTTAGAAATTTATTGTGGTTTCTTAAGACTAATGTAGTTAAGTGCTACAAACTGGATGGTATAAATAACCAAAACTTTTAATTAGCCTTTTGGGGTTCTTGAGTATGGAAACATGCTAACAGGTAGAAGTCAGATTCATGTTTCTGATACAGACTCTAACATATAATTTTTATTTCTTCCAGCTTCTGCTATCCTTAGGTTTTGGCAGTATCCCTCCATCATTGCTTCCATGCTCACATGACATCTTTCCTTTGTCTCTGTGTCCCTGTAACTATGTTCTTCATTTTACAACATTCTTCATTTTAGAATATCAGTCCTACTGATGGATGCCTACTGGTGGAGAAAACTGGTTGGAGAAATATTTCAATGGTATAACAAGTATCTGCTTCAAAAGTAAAATGATTGATAGCTAAGAAATTTGATTTAGGACTGTGATTACAAGCATTTGTATCCATTTTTAAGTTGTGCCATATTTCATGGAGGAATGTACTGTGCAAATGATGAATGTCTTCAATATGTTTTCATGAGCTTTGTAGTGAGCTAAATGGTGATTCCAAAGTATTTTTCAGTGAATTTTAATTTCCTGTTTTTTCATTGAATTATTTTATTTCCAGTAATTATGTACATTAAAATCTTTTAAAACATGAATGGTATTGATATATAAATGTGACATAATACACTTAAATATTTTTTTGAGATAGGGTTTCTCTGTGGTTTTGGAGGCTATAATGGAACTAGCTCTTGTAGTTCAGGCTGGTCTCTAACTCACAGTGATCCTCCTGCCTATGCCTCTAGAGTGTTAGGATTATAGGCATGCACCACCACTGCCAGGCACACGTAAAATTTTTAACCATCATAGAATTGGCAAAGTAAACAAATGAATACACTCACAGTGTTAACTACAATGATACTTGTTCATTTTTGCAATAATATGTTAAATAAAATTCTCCAAACTACATTGAGGTATGCGTTGGAGTATGAAAAAAGTATTATTAACTAACAAAAATTATTTATTTAATGAGTCTTACTAATAATCATGTATGCTTCTACATGATTATTTTGTCTTTTTTTCTGCCTTTATGGTAATTACTTTGTCTTTTTTTCTGACTTTGTGTACAACTTCATATTCAGTTATGAGTTTTTCACCATGGGTACTACTTTGCCTTCATATTTTAGTATTTTCCTGATTGTCTCATATGTTTCATGCTGAATCTCTGTCAAATTAATATATTTGATTTAATGTCTCAGGGGAATTTTTAAATCTCCATGTATTTCCTTAGGTTTGTTGATTACATTTGGATAGTACCTCTTTACAGGGAGATGTCAAGGCCTTTCAGATATTCTTTTCATGTCACTGCAACTGATTCCCATTGAGTTATTTGGAAAATAGATTGATTTGTTTCCTTAGTTTTGTTGATTACATTTGGATAGTACCTCTTTACATGGAGATATCAAGGCTTTTCAGATATTCTTTTCATGTCACTGCAGCCAATATCCAATGAGTTACTTGGACAGTAGACTGAGTCTCTTTCAAGGTGTTTGTAAGAGAAAGAATGGGGAAATTATATTTACTAGAAATTTCTCTCTCAAATTTAGAAATCTACTTCAATAATAAACAATACTCTCCTCAGCATGGATTTCTCTATGTGGAAATCAATCTTGCTTTGCCAAGGAGGCTAAATTAATAAGCAATGTCCAATTCTCAGTATCACAGAAATTATTATTTAGCATAGTTTATATTATTTCACATTAAATGTTTTCTGGAGACATTGAGTGACACTACTAAAATCCAAATTGTGTTTAATTGTCCATATTATTAAACAGAATGCCAGGTGATATATTCTGACTGCCCTTTAACCTATCTTTCATCTTCAGATATGATCTACATGAAATTAAATGTGACAGATTCATTTCTAGACTGCTGTTCCTTTAGAAGAAATGGCTCAGAACTCAGCCTCACATCTTTCTTCAAAAAGACAGAACATAGACTGTATCACTTGAAAACTGGCAATTACTTTTCCCTAATGTTGAGGACCATGGCAATTTTTCTTTCATTAATTTTTGTCTTTAGTAACTGTTGTACTTTTTAAAGACATATTTTATTATTTTAATTGTGGGTGTGTTGAGGCAGAAGGATTGTGAGTGTCAGCACCTATGAAGGCCAAAGGAGTCAGATCTCCCAGGAGGTGGAAATATAGGCAGCTTTGAACTGCTTTAGGTGAGAGTTAGGAATCAAACTCTGATCCTATGAAAAAAATTAACTACTGAGCAGTTTCTTCTCTTTCTTCCTTTCTTCCATTCTTCCTTCTCTTCTTTCTTCCTTCCTTCCTCCCTTCTTTTCTTTTTAAGATTTATCATCAATTTTTTATAATTTTGTTCTTTTTTAAAGATTGATTTTACTTTGTGTGTATGACTGTTTTCTCTGCAAGTATGTATGCATACCATTCTTATTCCCTGCACATGAGGAGGCAATAAAGGATGTTAAACTTCCTTAAACAGAAGTGACAGGCAGACATATGGGTATTCCTGAATCTTTGCAAGAGCAGCAAGTGCTCTTAACTCCTGAGACATCTTTTCAGCCCTTAATGTTAGCTTTTTGTAGCTGCTATCAATGTTACCAAAAACTCCATAGATAATGCATAACACAAATCAATTGTTTTATAGTAATAAAACTCAGAATTCTCTGCTTCTATAATTGCATAGTTGTGTTTCTTTTTCTTTAAATCTTTTTTGGCTCCCCTTTCTAAGGATGGAATATTCACATTTAGGCTAACCTGGATAAAAGTTCCAGCATACATATAATATTCTTTGTGGCTACATATGACAGCACTATCTGTTTCTATCAATGATTACTTAGTTGTTTTTAGGGGTTACTCTTCTTTTCTACAGTAATCAAAATGAGAACTCAGAAGGGCTAGAATAGTACTCTAGTGCCAATATTGTTTTCTTGTCTGGCATAAAAATCTAATTATGATATTTGGAAAATATACATGTAAACATACTATATTCTAAGTTCTTCACAAATATTTCATTTTTCTGCCACAATAAGTTTTTATAGATATGTGAGAAAAAGCAAGTAAAAGTGAGATAATGTGACAAATGCTATGCAATTTATAATTGTAAGACACAAGCATTCATGCTTGATATTTTCAATCCTCAATATATCCGTAATGATAAGTATTGTTATTTTAATAAGATGGATTTGATTTCCTGATTTACTCACATTAGAACAATGGTCTACCAGAAAGCTTGGGAGCCTGCATGGGACCTATCTCTGCATTTGGTTGACAGTTGCGTAGCTTGGTCTTTTGTGGGGCCCCTAGCAGAGGGACCAAGATATGTCCCTGATGCATGTGCTGCCTCTTTGGAACCTCTTCTCTATGGTTGGGTGCCGTGTTCAGCCTTGATACAAGAGCAGGACAATCTCAGTCCTACATCAACTTTACATTCATGCTTTGTTGATTCTCATGGGAGGCTGCAGTGAGATATCCACCCTACCTGCACCTGTTACACTGATCAAACCTTTTGGGGAATGGCGACAGTTGCAGACAAAACCCAGGGACTGTCACTGGTCTATACTTGGTTTTCTCTGAAATCCTAATTTCCCTCATATTCATTTTCATCCTTACAGTTGCCTTTCCCAATAAACATACCTATAAAAGTTGAAAATTCTGTGTTGATACTAATTAATGTTTAAGTTTTTCACAAAGAACAATAACAATTCCTAACAAACAATCTTTGAACTATCTGGAAAGAAGATGGAGCCCCATTTCATCAATTCCACTTGATTAAACCTGATGACGCATCTGGATTATAAATATTGCCCTAAACCAGTTTGTGAGGATAACACTGGAGCTAATAAATGTTGTACCTTCTTATCTGACCAGAGTTTCAGATAAGAACTTCAGTCAAGCATTTCCTCCCATACAGAGACTAGCTACAAATGATAGTGCTAGTCCCCTCAAGAAATTTTGTTGCCTTAATTGTTTTCCTAAAGGATCTCAAGGAGTCATCATCATTCCACTTCACCAGGAAATAATTCTAAGAAAACATCACCCCCTTTCCCTACTGTTGGCATTAAGGGATAATATTCACCTGCATAGGGTTGGTTTTTAGTTGCTTAGGGTTGGGTATGGAAAGTGTTGTTCAGACTCAGGTATCTCTTTTAGATAAGTATAGGGTATGTTTGGGAAGGGTATGATTAGGATTGAATATAAGTAGATTAACATATTTCATGGTGAATTACCATAGTAAAATTAGTTATATACAACTTACATTGTTATAGATTTTTATATGTTGTAACTTATATCAAATTAAATTTGTATTTCTTTCTTGGATTATTTGTATATTTTATTTTGTCATGTAGTATAATTTCTTTTTGTTTATGGTATTTTGCGCACAAATACCTTTATCATATTATATGTATGTATACTTTTAAAGATGTTCAAGTTATTTTGTGTACTGATAAAATTTGGGATAATGTTCATCATGTTGCACTATACAATTCTACCTCTGGTCAAGATATTTCAATTTTATCTGATATATTTATGTATGTATACATGTGGGTATAGTTGTATTGCTGAAATCATTGTCCTTTATAAATTATTTTGGGAAGTTTCAGCCATTGGTGCAGCCATGTTCTAAAGTACTATGGATTATCATCACCCATGTTTCTTATACCTTTGAGATTAGTCAGATGTTTGTTCTTCAAAAACTTAAGAAGCCTGCAGAACATGGCATTTAAATGTTTTAATATTAGTATTCTGTTGACATGAGATACTATTCCTCCTAAGAGCACCACACTATTCCTGAGAGTATGTTGGGCACTGATGTCATTCCTTCTGGAGTCCATCCTCTCCTTGGCTAATGGCCACTTGGGCCAAGAACTGGCCCCATCTTGACAAATGACTTTGGACATGCTGTTCTACTATGCTTTCAGGAGACATACATAAGACTCCTGAACCTTTCCAAGTCAGAGTAAGACAGCCTTTCTACCTCCCTGCTTCTGTCTTGGTCTCTAAGATACTCTAGGCCTTAGCCAAAGCGGGTTGCCCCAACATGCTGTGTGACTTTAAGTGACTGTTCTGGTAACTTGCTATTTCTGTCTTCACTGCACCTTTTGGAAGCTGTTCACCTGCACTTCCTGCCAACCCTAGTATTATTATCTTCCTTCTCAGGTCTTTGATGAGGTTGAAGATTAGACTGTCACAATTATTGTTTCATCTTTCTAGTTAGAAATATTAGGTACAAGACTTAAACTTTCCAGCTTAGAACAACTATATACTAATCTATAGGACTGGATATGTAGTTCATGCCATTTGCTCTTGTTATCTCACTGGCAATAGGTCTTAAGTGTGTATGTTCTTATTTTCCTTGTTACATACCTGCCAGCCTGGTCCCAGAGCTGTGTCAGCCCCAAATATCACAGAGACACAGTACTAGATATAAAGATGTTGGCCTGTTAATAGTGTTCCTCATTGGATAGCACTGCCTTAAATATTAACCCAGTTCTACTAATCTAACTGTTTCCATGTGATCTTATCTTACTAGAGTGTCTTGACCTTATTCTCTCAATTTCCTACATTTTGACTATCCCATTACAACTCCCAGAATTCTCCTTGTCTCCTATTTCCACCTATCTTGCCTTCCCATTTGCCAACAATGTTTTATTCATTAACCAATGAGAGAAACATATTTACAGAATGATTTCTCCCACAATAAACATCAATCAGCCTATGTTTCATCCCAGAATCTTATTTCCCACACAATAGGTATTAAGCTATCTGAATGGAGATGGAGAAAAAATGGATATGGGGAGCTTAGAAGGGAGGGGGCAGAATGGGAGGAGAGAAGGGATGAAGAAAATGTGGTGGTATGTAAAATAATAAAACAATTTATGGAAAAAAAGTACAAAGGTCAACAGTATTCAGTAGCACCAGAGATATCCATAAAAATATTTTCCATATTAACTAAATTTTTTATTATAATCTTTACTTATTTAAATAGTCATTTGAAAGATAATAATTTATCCTGTGCATTGAAACACAAGAAAAATACAAAGGATTAGTAGTATTTGATTTATAATGCTCCTTCAAAGAATTCAATAACCTACTGACTTTAGGAATATATGTTTAAATTTTTTCTACCTTTCACTTTTTTGTAAAATAGATAAATAGAATCTGTGATTTTGGTCTTATTGGCAGAATTAAGCAAAATATGTCACCAAGTATAGTGCTTTCTGTTGGGCTGAATTCTCCAGTTGTGTCCCACTCCTCCTTCTCCAAACCTTGTCCTCTCAGAAAGACCACCAAAATTTAAGTTTTGCATTCCTGAAGATTGCAGAAGCTCCTTCTTTAAGACTGCAAGCTCCCTAAGTTCCTGCCTTCAAGATCTGAGGTCTGCTCTAGTGCTGTGCCTGTCTACTACCATGCTCCCAAACAGGAACATCTCAGATTCCTTTTGTGGAACTGAAATCAAGTCCCCAATTAAGTACTTTATTTTGTAAGTTTCATTGTTCACAGTGTCTCTTCACAGCAATGGAAAAGTAACCGAAACCAATGTTGGTACCATGGGTTGGTCATTGCTGTGACAAGCCTGGCAATGTTGTTTCTTTGAAGTGTGTAAGACTTTGGAACTTTAGACTAGAAAATCAGATTAAGAATATAAGTGGAGCTTAATGAGCACTCCTCATTAAGAACATGTCAGACATTAGTTTCTGCTTGGAGCTAAACTGAACAGTTTTGGACTAATATTATTGCCAGAGGAGATTTCAAGTTAAGTATTAACGGTATGGTGTAGTTGTTAGTAATTAACCTTCAGCAGATATACAATGAATAGGAAAAAGTGGGACAAAAAATACAACATGTACAGTCTGTAGAGAAAAGAATAATCAATAAATGTAATGTTGAAGATAAATCTCGTTCTCAAGAATATTCAAAGTTTGAAGACAGCTCTGATTCAAAATGGAATAAATGGAGCAATACTCCCAGGATAACACCTCAACCAGACCGGTCTAAAACTTGAAAAAAAGGCAATGCCTAAGAAATCTTCCCCTAAAGCAAAGAAAACCCTAATTCAGTAAAGAAAAGTAGCAATAAATCAAATTGCATACGAATGCAATTCAAGAAGGGGTGCAGATTCCATCCAAAACTAGCAGGATTTCACATCATTGGTAATGTGGTTCTGGATGAGGAGTCATGAAGGATACAGGAGGAAAAAGTTTGTGGAATCTTTTTGCTGTGGTAAGGAAAGCTACCAAGGCCAGTTGTGTTGCATGGAAGTCCTTGCATGGAGAACCTGAGATGCCAATGTGTGAAATATGAAAATGAAGTCTATATTCCCTTGAAGACTCCAAGATGTTGGAGATACCATGGTCCTGGAATATCTGCAAAAGCAGGCTTCAAACAGGGATTTAAATAATCTCAAGTGAGGTGAATGTACTGCAATCAATAAGCATGAGAGGAGTAGAGGATTCAAAGATGTACCTAAGCACTTTAGTATGAGATATAGGGCTATGGATTTGGAGTTTGCCTTACTAAACTTATGTCTTGTTTTGCTCCAGTATTTTCTCTCTTTTGGAATGGTGATGTATATTCTGTTGCAGTGTATGTTGCATATAATTTGTTTCTTGGTTTTTATCAAGGCGTCCAATTGCAAGATTGCCTTAAGACTCAGAAGAAATTTTGGACTTCAGACTTTTAAAAGGAGTTCAGACTGGAAAGACTCTGGGAACTTGTGAAGTCAATCCAGATGCATTTTATATTATGATATAGCCATAAAGTAGTAGGGACCAGAGAGTGGTATGTGGTGGTGTAAATGAGACTGTTACCCATAATCTCACATATCTAAATGCTTGGCCCTACTTGGTGGATCTGTTTGACAAGGATTATGATTTGTGGCCCTGTTGGAGGAGGTGTGTCACTGGGAGTGGGCTTTGAGATTTCAAAGTCCAAGCCAGGCCCACAGTCTCTTTCTCTCTGCCTTCAACTTGCTTAAAATGTTGTAAATTCTTAGCTAGTATTCTAGTGTCATGCCTGCCTGCCTGCTGTCATGTTCACCATTATGATGATCATGGTCTCATCCTCTGAGCCAGTAAGCGAGACCCAAAATAGTTGCTTTATTTTGTAAAATACCTTGGTAAATATGGTGGTGAGCAGCTGAATTTAGTTGCCCCTCTATTAGAAAAATACATGTTAAGTGTTGTTTAGGAAGGAAGGAAGGAAGGAAGGAAGGAAGGAAGGAAGGAAGGAAGGAAGGATTATATGAAAACCATTCTGAACAGTAGATTCTCAATAACTTTTCTAAAAGTAGTTGATATTATAAATGGAGACAAGATTAATGCCACATACAGAATGTTCATATGTTTTCTAATCCCAGTAGTCATAATTAAACAATATTTTGGAGAATCACTTTTTTAAAGTCTGGGTTTCTAAAGTCTTTCACAGGGGCTCAAGTCATTTCTTATATTTTACATTAAATTGAGAACAGTCCTTTCTTCACAAAGCAAACTTTGTTAGCTAAATGATCTGACACATTTTTTTAAAAGTCATGTGGGTAGAGAATGGAGTAGATAGGCTCTCATATGGTTGAACTGGCATTTTCTATGTAGCACAGGTTAATTAGAACTTGCATCCTACAGATTCTTGTGCAAAAGTTACAGTTGTTTGCCACCATGCTTAATTGTCATTTTCTTCTTTTGTGTGTGTGTGTAAAATAATTATTCATTTTCTGTTTTTTTAAAAAAAAATTTTGTCTTCTTTGCTATTACATCTAGACTTTCTAATCAGTGGGAACAAGTTATACCTAAAAAACAGTTAAAGTTGGCTTTCAGAAATGATGAAACCACATACTTGATATCAATATTTATATAACAAACGAATCATGTCCATCTAAAATGAACACATTCAAGATATGCAGTTTCCGACATGAAATAAGAGTTTTCCCACAAGTACTTTGTTGTTAAATAAAGAAGAAAAATACAAACAACTTCTATTATAGTGTCTGCTTTTCCACAGATTGTTCTGACATTCAAGTTGATGCTGATATAATTGATTGTTAAATGTATAAAAGTGAAAATCATATTTCAACTGTTTTATTTTTTCATGACCTAACATGTATGTATGTGTGCATATATATATATATATATATATATATATACATATATATATATATATTGCAATTTTGAATGAACTACAATGATACATTATTTCTCTAATTTTGTAAGTTATTTGATCAGTATATTTGTTATGTTTTCAAGGCCTACCCATTCTCAACTATTGTAAGGTGAACCTTAGTAAATGAATGAATTACTTTAAATAAATGAGGAACTGTTTATATTATAAAATAGAATCCACTAGAAAGATAAAAAAGGGTGGTAGTATATGCAATAATGTGAAATAATATACTAGACAGTTGAAAGAAAGTGAATGAAATAACTAAAGAAGAGAGAGAATGTTCATTAATCTTAAATACATATATAATACACATGCATATTTACATTAATCTTATTCTCTCAACATTGTGAGAGACTATGATACCATGCAGAATTACATAGACTGAGAAATAAAACTTGCATATATTATAATATATGTTGAGAGAATAAGTTGTCACAGTATTTTGTCCATATTTAAAGAGTTATATATTCTACACATAATAAAAATTCAAATTCTAGAAACAAATTTAGGAAAGAGTCAAAAGACAACAAACTAGGGGTTAAGCTTATTCCTGAGGAAAGAGAACACTGATTCTAATAGATAGACTGCAGACATTTGATGGGAGATGTTATTCTGTAAATATGATTCTCATATTGTTTAATTAATAAAGCCCCATTGGCCAATAGGAAACTAGTTAGGCGGGGCTAGGAGACAAGGAGGAAAGAGGAAGTGGGAAGGAGGAGTAGAGAAGTAGACCTGAAGGAAAGAAGACACTGGCTGCAGTTCCCGGATAAGATAACCACGTGGAAATACTTAGATAAGTAGAAATGGGTTATTAATTAAGACAGAGCTAGGCCATAAACAATATTGGTAATTGGCCAACAGGACTGTATCAGATACAGAGTCTCTGAGTGTTGTTTGGGGCTCATGTGGCAGCAGGACCATAGCGGCAGAACCTGCAGCAGCTGGCGGGGGGAAAAACCTGCCTTAACATAATGGTGTTAGAAGTGGGATGGAGAACTTTCACTTAAAACTTAACAGCAGCTTAAAAAGTAGTGTTTAGAAACAAGGGAACAGAGACTAGCAAGACTTCTTGATAGCAGCATTTTCTCGGTTGGATTTGTTTTGCTGTAGACAGAGAGTTGCACAGCTCCTTTAAGGGAGGTTTCCAAAATTAGCATAAGCGGCAAAAAACCGCCTTGCTTTTAAAGATCTCTGCTAACAATTCATTGGTGTGTACGAGAGCTACAATGGAGGTTTACACTATGTTTTAAAAAAATATGCTGGCTTGGGAGAGAAAAAGAAATAGGATACAATGGTTTAAAAAAAAAAAAAAGGAAGTAGAATGGATGGCTATGGTGGCACATGCCATTAATCCCAGCACTTGGCAGATAGAGGCAAGCAGATCTCTGTGATTTCAAAGGAAACCTGGTATGCAGTGAATTCCAGGACAGATAAAAGTTACACAGAGAAACCTGTCTCAAAATATGTAAAAATAGAAGTAGAATAAATAGAATAAAAAAGCCACGTAAAAATGGAAAACACACAGAAATTTTGGATACTATACATGATTCTGTTGTCTTTAAATTGTTTGACTGCTGAGAAAATAACAACAACTGATAAAAGAAATGCTACTGGATTAATTCAATATATATATTTTAAAAATGCTTTGACTCCAAAATTTAAGCCTAAGGACAAGTTACTGGGGAAAAGGATTTCTAATTTTGTTTCCACAGAAAATGAAAAGCTATGGATTCTTTCCAGACTTATGTGGTTTGAACAAGCCAGACCCCCTGAAACAATGCCCCAGATGATCCAACATTAAAAGCAGTTGAGACAAAGCCTTGCAGACGACAGCCAAGATTTCTGTGTCTTCTTTGGACCCCCATGACAGCGCCCTCTTCCAGCAGGAAGTAGTTTGTAAAGAACGATGCCCAAATTCCTAAATATTGTTTATAAATATTTGTTTTCATTTAAATTGGCTTGTTTATAAATGGTTAATGACCACAAGCAATCTTTTAAAAGGTAAAAAGGCAATTATGGTATAGATATGAATACTTTGCTTTGGAATGGATTTTCTTTTATTGATACAATTTAAGGTCAATTTTATAATATGTATATTTCTCCTCTTGTTTAGGTATTGTGTTTATATAGCTCATTGAAAAATGTAATGCATAATTTAGTACAGATTAGAAAATTACCTACGATAGTCAAAACTTGGAGTTAATTTAGTTAGGACTTCTAGATATACAGAGATGTATTTGAGATGAATAGGCATTCTTCAAACCTTTCAAAGACCTACAGAATATGGCATTTAAAATGGTTTAGGGTTTTTCTTGATAATGAGGCACAACTGCTCCTGGTAATACCACCTGCATCAGAAAGGAAGATGGACATCAAAGAAACGTGTTATGGAGTTGCTTCTAGTATGCCAAGACTAGCCATTTAGGCAAGGTACTAATCTTCTGGTCTGTTTGACTTTATGTTGTAGAAACTGGACATGCAGGACCCACAGAAAGATGACTGCTGATGCAAGATGGACATTGCTACAGGATTCCTGCTTCATGGAAGAGGCTGCCAGACAGCCAGACAGTCTACAGGACACAGAGAAAAATGACTGACAAACTGCCATTACAGATGGACAGTTTAAAGTTTCCTGCCTTTTTGATGAGTCTGGACACACCCTATGGCCTATGGGCTGAAGATGGAACATTACAGAAGGACTTCGGGTGAATGACCATGCAATGAGTTGTCTCTGTCATTTCTAGAGTTTATATATTATCATTCTGTGGTCTTTGAAGGAGTTGAAGACAGATAATTATGGTTATAGTTTTCCTTAGTAAGAATTAAAGATAAGTTGCATATAGGACTTTAGACTCACAAAGATAGGATAGATGATATTTTCTTTAAGTTTACAAAATGTTAATGGACTAAATATTATTTACTGTGATTCTTATTTGATAACTGTTATATGATATATTTTGCTATGTTAAGGTTAAACTCCTTTTTATTTTAGACAGAAAAGAGGAGATGATGGGAGATGTTATTCTGTAAATATATTTCTCATACTGTTTAATTAATAAAGCCCCATTGGCCAATAGGAAACTAGATAGGCAGGGCTATGAGACAAGGAGGAAAGAGGAAGTGGGAAGGAGGAGTCAAGATGTAGACCTGAAGGAAAGAAGACCCTGGCTGCGGCTCCCTTATAAGATAACCACGTGGAAATACTTAGATAAGTAGAAATGAGTTATTAATTAAGACAGAGCTAGCACATAAACAATAATGGTAATATGCCAACAGGATTGTATCAAATACAGAGTCTTGGGTGTTATTTGGGGCCTAGATGGCAGCGGGATCATAGCTGCAGAAACGGCGGCAGCCGGTGGGGAAAAACCTGACATAACATTTTCAGATAATAAGACTGTCTAGTTTTCATTATTATTTTTTTTCTAGGAGGGAGACTATGCAATGCAATATATATATATATATGCGTGTGTGTGTATGTGTGTGTGTTAATGTGTGTAATATATTTAGATATATTAGATATCATATATAAGCAAATATATTAAATATATGTGTAATATATCTATATCTATTTATCTATATGTGTACATATATATATTTAGATCAACCCTTTGGTGAAATAATCGGTATTTAATCTTTTTTCTTATATTTTTCATTTTTCAATGGAAATAGACTCCTTTCTCAGGTAATACATTCCAACTGCATTTCACCTCCCTCCATTTTTCCCAGGTCTCTCCAATTCATCTATCCCATTTACTCCCCATTAGTTTTCCTTCAGAAATGAGCAGATATCCAAGAGACAACAACCAAACACAACAAAACAAAATAACAAGACAGGGCAAAAAGCCTTCCTAAAGCAAAAATGGAAGAACCCACACACCAGGCCTGGAAAAGGCAACCCAACAGGAGGAAATGAGTCCCAAGATCAGAGACACACTGGATCTCACAGTCAGGAGTCCAACAAAAACACCAAGATAATAGTCACAATACATACAGATGACATGGTGCAGACCCTTACAGCCCCTGTGATGGTTACTTCTGTCTCTATGAGTTCAAATGAGCCCTGCTTATTTTATTCAATGGCCCATGTTCTGAAGGTGTCTTCCATGTCCTTTGACTCCTACAAACTTTCCTTTCTTGCTTTTCTTTGGCATGGTTCCCTAAGCTTCAAAGAGGTCTTCACGTTAAACTCTGACCAAAGAGTGTCTAGCTGTGAGTGTCTGCACACATTCCCATCTGAAGCTAGAAGAGGCCTCACTGACAAAGATGGGATAAGGTATCAATCTATGAGTAAAGCAGATTATCATTAAAAATATCATTAAACAATATTGTGTTATACTCATAGATTGCTACCTAGCCCAATTGTCATCAGAGCGGCTTCCTTTGGCAGCAGATGGTAGCAAATGGAGAGACATACAGAAAGACATTAGAGAGGGCCCCTAGGAACCCCTCAAAAGAAAGGAAGAAAGATTGCAGAAGTCAGAGGGAGAGGGCATGGAGTACACAAGGAAAACATTGCACACAGAACCAACTATGTAGACTAAGCATGTCTCATAGGGGCTCACAGGACAAAAGCAACAATCCCTGACCTTGTATGGGTCTGAGTTAGGTCCTCTGTATATATACTATGGTTGTATAGCTTGTGGGAATACTAACAGTAGGAGTATGTCTCTGACTCTTCTGCCTGCTCGTGGTACTCTTTTCCTCCTATTGGGTTGCCCTCCCAGCTTTGATATGATAGTTTGTGCCTTGTGTTGGTGTAATTTGTTGCATGAGTTTGGTTGATACTACTTAAAGAACTGCTCTTTTCTGAAGGAAAGTGAAGGAGGAGTGAATCTAGGGGAGAGGAAGGGTGTTAGTCGGGAAGTAGAAGGAGTGGAGGGAGGGAAACTGAAGTCAGGATGTAATGTAGGAGACAAGAATTTTAACAAATATTTTTATTGACTATTATTTGCTAGATATATTTTGTTCTACCCTAGGACTCTGGGCTATCTAGTCTCTGGTTCCTGACTATCCAAACAGTATAGAGCATGCAAACCCTGTTTAGCATGGGCCTCACGTTAAACCAGACATTAATTGCTCACTCCCACAAATTCTGTGCCACCTTGTCTCTGGGACATGTTGCAGGTTGGACACATTATAGGTAGAGAGTTTTATGGCTGGATTGATGTCCTGGTTTCTCTTGTCATAGCCTGCAGTGTACCCTCCAACACAATAGAGACTATAAGGTAGGGTTGAAAGTTACATGCAGGCATAAGCCCTCCTCTCTATGTAGTGATATATGATTTATGATTTATTAAAGCTTGGCTGGGGGTTCAGAAAAGCAAAGTTAGCCACAAGCCTTAGAATCCAGGCACAGACCTTTAATTCCAGCAGCCAGAAGCTAGGAAGTGGTGATACACACATTTATTCATAAGATTAGGAGATAGGCAGAATTCTGTGAGTTTAAGGACACATAGGATAGGCCTACACAAGATTGATCTAGTCTAAAACAGAATTCTATCTCACACTTCCCAACACTAGGGAAGTATATAAAACAGAAGCAAGGTCAGAGATACATTTCATTTTCCAGCCACAATGAAGAAACATTACAGACTGAGGCTTGATGAGAGCTCCTGGAGACAGGACAAACCCATTCAGACTGAGGTAGAGGTAAGAATCTAGTTGCCAGCTGCTTTGCTTTTCTGATAATCAGCTTAAAATTTTAACCCCAATAGTCTCTGGGTCATTTATAAATTCGTGTTATACCTCTATATTATTTTTTTCAAAATCCCATAAAAAACAGTGATGATGAACTCCATGTGTTTTTTTTAATCAAAGAAATATAAAAAATTCTTGTAAATGACTGTGTTAAATGTCAAAAATATGACTAAACTGTCATTACAAATAATAATTACCATATGCTACAAAGGAATGAAATAATTTATAAATCATTCAAGAATCTTCAGGGAAAGTAGGAATAGCTTCAGATAGCATAGGGATAGAGAAAAATATGCTAGTGAATCTTCTGTTTTATTTAACCATTGTAGTAGTAGCTTCTTGTAAATGTTGTAAGATAAAAGTACCATGTTCTTTATTAAAACACTGGTGAAAATTTCATACATCTATTCATATTTTCAAAGAGTTTAAAGGCTTGGCAAACAATGAACTACATGATACATAAACCAGATACTCATCATTTCTCTTCCACTAATTCTTCCCTATAGTAGAAATTGGCATTAAGCATTTCAAAGAGGTAAATTAGTTTTATAATAATACTTAGGGAAATACTTTTATGCAAGAAATATTGTCTATCATAGGATGCAGATCTCTACAGTAAGAGCAATTTAAGCTAGATGTAAATGACAGGAGTTAGCGAGATAAAGAGTGGTCACTGAGGTGATAAAGAAACTTAAATATTATTAATAATGTTACTACTCTAATTGATCTCGTTCTTAAGTGTGCCATTATCCCAATCCGCTTATGTCTGTTCAAGACCACAAGTTCCTTTAGACTTGTGATTTTCAATCATATATATAATATGTTCTGGCTCGTTGATTTCTGTTTTTTATCAGATATGATATCCTTGACAATATTCACAAAACCCTTTAAGTTTTTAAATATTATTCTCAAACTGCTCCAGATATATGAGTAAGTTGAAAATCCTTAGGGAGATTTTGCCTTGAGAACAATTTGAAATATCATTTTTCTATGAGTTTCAGGAACAATTTTACAGATTTCACTTCTCTGTCTTTTTATGACTCTAAATTTTAGTTTTGTACTGAAGGGAACTTAGCTATCCTGCTGCAAGTACCTGCTATTTGAAATACATTTCTCTCAGAACTTGGGGTAAAAAGAAATGCATTGATGCTTTCAGTGAAAACAAACATGCGTGTGCATCCATAAAGAAACAAGCACACACACACACACACACACACACACACACACACACACAGGGAGAGAGAGAGAGAGAGAGAGAGAGAGAGAGAGAGAGAGAGAGACAGAGAGAGAGACAGAGAGAGAGAGAGAGACAGAGAGAGAGAGAGAGAGAGAGAGAGAGAGAGAGAGAGGTCATCTGTTTACACCTTGCTCTTGAGCATACTAGCTTCTAGAATTGTAATGTCTAATGGTTTTTAATCATACTGTGTGGGATATTTTGGTATAACAATGCTGCTAGGCTAGGAAGTTTTCCTAATCTATGAGTCTATATAAAGTCTCACCAATTCTTAGGTTTAGAGTAATATCTACCCTCCTATAATTATAACTCATCACACTATATTGTAAATGATACTCCAATGTGAGCCTTTAATGTCAGACTGTAAATGAATGAAGTAATGAAGGAATAAATATTAAAAGGTTAATGCAAAGAAATTAAGTTCTAATTGTGAAGGCTTTGGTACTTTAAAGTGTTTTCTAAGGCTTCTCTCTTGGTTTAATACCATATTTTATTTTATTTGTTAAATTTCTAAATCCTCTGGCTTACCAGCAAATTTGTTTTCTAAAAGGTTCATAACATACTGCAGGATGACTGAATGCCTGTTCATAATGTTATCAATTTGTTAAATCTTGCTACACTGTGCCAGAAATTCTGGCAGCACAGTGTTAAAAATGATAATGTAGTGATACATCCAGTATACCTGGGTACTAGGGAAGGACAAAGGGTTTAGACTCTAACACATCCATCTAATGAAATCTATTCATTAAGCATAGATACACCTGAAGCTAATAATAGACATTAAGACATTTAGACCATTAGGTCATCATACTTTCCATTTAATAAGTTTGTCATCTGGCTATGAAGAAAGAATGTTTGCTCTTATTTTATAGAAAAAATAAATATGCCTCTGTCTTTGGATCTATCAACAAACTTGTTACTTTAAGTAAAATGTTCTCAAAATCTAATGTCACAACCTTTGAAACTTACTTCAATTGTTCGAATATATAAACTTTTGGTAGCAACTATTCTAAGAATAATGTCAAACTTAATAATACACTGAAATAAAACCATTAAAATACCAAGAAAAAACATCATCAACTCCTTTTTAAACATTTCAGTTTCCATAACTATGTGCACTTCATGAGATTTGAAGGCAAATGAATGGAACTAGAAAAAAAAAGAATCGTACTGAATGAGGTAACCCAGACCCAGCAAGACAAATATGACATTTACTCATAAATAAGCAGATATTAGTTGTAAAATAAAGAATAACTATGCTATGCTACAATGAGAGACAAGGTAACAAGGAGGGCTCAAGGGAGATACTTGGATCTCCCTGAGAAGAGGAAATAGAAGAAATATTGTGAGTGGATTTCCTTTGGGATGGCAATATGAATATGAATGATCAGGATGGTGATGGTGGGGAGGTGAGTACTGAAAAAAGACTACTGGAGTGGAAACAGGGGACATTTCGGGGTTCAGATAAAAGCCTGGCACAAAGTATTCTCTGAGGAATCTACAAGTATTACAGGATCTAAGACTCCTAGCAATGCATAGCCTGACCTTCTCCTGGGACCAGCCATGACTTCAAGAGAACGGAGTAGAAAACAACAAAAACTGCACAGATTCAACCTACAGTCTGTGCTGCTGGGGGATATGCTACGGGTAAGCGTGGCCTAGAAATTGAGGGAGCTGGCCACCTAATGACTACTCTATCCTAAAATCCATGCCAGGCGAGTAACCCAATCCTTGACACTGCCTGGAGCACAAGGACCTCAGATTGATTGAGCCAGAGACCTAGAATGGGAGCAAACATGACTGGAGGGAAAAATATCAATGTAATGATGCTTAATGATATTCTGCTATGCTCATAGATTGTTGCCAAGCCCAATTGTCACCAAGGAGGCTTTATCCAGGAAGTGATGAAAACAGATATGGACCCACTGCATTAAGCTAGCATGGGGAATCTTGCAGAAGAAGGAACAAAAAGGATTGTGGGAGACAGAGGAAACAAAGTGTCAAATAATCCGGACTCACAGTGGCTCACAGAGACTGAACCAACAACCAGGAGCCAGCATGGGACTGACCTAGGCCCTCTGAATATGCTACAGTTCTATAGCTTGGTTTTCTTATGAGACTCGTAACAGTCGGAGTAGGGGCTATCTCTGACACTTTTACTAGGGTTTGAGACCCTACTCCTCATATTGGGTCACATAGCCCAGCCTTAATGCAAGGGGAGGTGTCTAGTCTTACTGTAATTTGATATGCCCCATTTTGTTGGTATTTATGGAAGGCTTGCCATTTTCTGAATAGAAATGGAGGAGTTGTGTAATAGAGGTAGGAACAGAGAGGGTTGGGAGGACTGTGAGGAGAGGAGGGAGGGAAAACTGTGGTCAGGATATTTTATAAATAAATAAACACAGAAATAAATAAAGTACATTTCTTTATTTTCTTGCTTTTGTATATCTTGACTGTTGGGTAGGGTCAAAGTAAGTGATGTTGTTCAAGATCATTGAGCTGTGATAAACATGCAAAGATTTCTCCTACACTTCTCTGTCTGTTGGTAAGATAGAATGTTAATGGAATTTTTTTGATTTGTTTCCCAAGAAATTCATAATCCCTAATATAATTTTCAAGGCAATGGGGAATCTAAATTATGTGATTAAAAAACAACAGAGAAAATTAAGGAAAATCTTAGCCCAAAAAATGTTTTTTAATTTTCTGTATTTAAAGAAAATTTAATTCAAATTTATGCATGATCAATTATTTAAAAATATATACTTCAACACAAATAAATGTTTAATGGCAGTATCATGCCTATAAATGAAAGTTCACAAAACAATCTCAACTTATTGATTTAAAATGGTTTCAACATCCAACAAATACCAAATTTCTAAAAAAAGCATTATAACAATGTAACATGACAAATTTACCACATATATTTTTAAATGTCAATCTTATGTGGAGGTCATAAAAGCCTGTATATCTGTGAGAACAAACATGTGATGGGAGATATGATTCTGTATGTATGTTTCTCATATTGGTTAATTAATAAAGCACTGTTGGCCAATAGGAAAGTAAGATAGGTGGGACTAGTTGACAAGGAAGGTAGAAGAAATATTAGGGAGGAGATTCAAGATGTAGGATAGGGAAAGCAGTATTCCAGCCCCGCTTTCCTGTAAGATAAGACCATGTGGAAATACTTAGATTAATAGAATGGGTTAATATTTAAGACAGAGGTAGCCAATAAGTAATGCCAGTAATTGTCTAACAAGTTTATATCTAATATAGTGTCTCTGTGTTTTATTTGGGGCTGGTGCTGCACTGGAACCACGCTGGCAGGAAATCCTGCTCATAACAAATATATGTGCATATTTATACTTATATATATCTAGGAAATTGTGCTATTATGTCAAGTTTGTTTAATTGGAAAGTTTATTTTAAATGCCTAGATATGATATAGTTTTAAAAATTATACATCAGAATACATTGATGTATATATTAATGTTGACAAACACATATACTATTATTGTTTGAGTTTCATAGAACAGAATAAATTATAATTATACTTTTACCATCATATCATCACTTCAACCCATTCACCACCAAAATATACTGAGAGTGATTTGGACATCAGTATATTTTTGTTAGAAAACAATAGTTCTAATAGTAAAATATGACCAAATGTTTTTTAACTTCAGCATAAGAACTACCTTGCCGTAGGGTGGCACTGATTAAATGAAATTACTGCATCTTGTAAGCCTTCTGTACATTAAAAGAAGTCTGTCACATTCTGGGAAAAGATTGACATTTAATTCTTTTTGTTTCAACATTTATTTATTTTATGCTGGACATAATCATACATGCCTTTTTTTAAATGAAAGCAAACATTTATAAACAATATTTGGGAATTTGGGTGTCATTCATTCCAAGCTGCTTCCTGCTGGTAGGGGGCGCTGTCATGGGGGAATCCTAAGAAGACTCAGAAATCCTGCCTGTAGTGGTCTGCAAGGCTGCATTGTCCCATTGACGTTGCTTCAGGGGGTCTTGCTCAATCAAACCACATTAGTCTGGAAGGAATCCACAGCTTTTCATTTTCTGTGGAAACAAAATTAGAAATCCTTTTCCCCAGTAACTTGTCCTTAGGCTTAAATTTTGAAGTCAAAGCATTTTAAATATATATAGAGAATTAATCAGGCAGCATTTTTCCTTCTTTTTATTAATAATATAATTTAAAAATTTTACATGTGGATCCCAGTTGACATTTTATTCTTAAAAATATTTATATATATATATATATATTTGTGATGTATATGTAATTTAGCAGATATTTGATAAACATGTCTGTATATGATAGTATTTTTGTAATATTATACTTGCCCAAGAAAAAAATGTTTTAGAACTACTAAAGGTCACTTTAATAACTATATACATCATAAAATTTTCTATTACTTTACAGTATAGACTCCTTCATTTTGCATATGAAACTTAATTTTCTTATCAAATCAGAATACTATAATAGGACAAAAGTCACGATATTTAAAATAGACAAAATCTAGGTTCAAATTACTACTCTGGCATAACTTTTGCTTAATAGCAATTGTAAAATGGGATCAAAGGGCTCAGTGATTAAAACGTATCTATCATATGGAAGTTTCTATCTACAACTGATGATAAGCCTTGCAAGAAATAAAAGGGAGACAGTTATGATTCTAGAGAATAAGTTGTAAAATTATAACAACACACAACTTTATTTAGGTTGATTATATTGAAATATAATTACCTACAAAATACTCATTGCTCAACTTGAGATTTGAGACTATCCTGTCCCTTTTAATGGCTTACCCATACTTTGATATTCCAACATTACACCTCTCAGAATGACTAAGTTCAATAACACAGGTGACAGTTCATGCTATCAAGAATGTGGAGCAAGTAAAACACACAATTGTATAGCCACTATGGAAGCCAATTTCTCAGAATGTTGGGAATAAATCTGTCTCAAGATCCTGCTATGCCACTCATGGGAATATATGCAATGGACCCTACACCCTACCAAAAGGTTCTTGTTCAACCATGTTAATTGGTTGATTTATAACAGTCAGAGTCTGAAAACAACCTTAGATGACCCTCACCTGTAGAATGGATACAGAAAGTGCTATATACTTACACAGTGGCGTATTACTCAGTTTTTTTAAAAATATATTACATCATGAAATTTGCAGGCAAATAAATACAAAAAGTCATCCTTAGTTAGGTAATCCAGACTCAGAAAAACAAATATAGCATGCATTTATTGATAGGTGGATATTACCTGTTAAGTAAATGATAGCCAAGTTGCAAGTCATAGACCCAGAGAGGTTAGTAGGATGTGGATGGCAGCAGTGGAATCAGGTTTAGGGGGATGTTATAAAGGAAGAAAGTATGGAGGGAAATACTTGTAATTGGGGACCATTTGAGGGACTGTGTAGAAACATGATGCAGTGGAAACACACATGAATTTATGAAGGTGATCCTAATGAGGACTCCTAAAAATTGGAGATATAGTCTGAATTTGTCATTTCTTGTATGTGAGGCTTCCAGTGGCAGGAATTGGTTTCTACTAATTAAGTTGTTGGCCAAGGTGCACCCATGGAAATCTACAAACAAGCCAGGCTGTTCCTAAGACAAATGGTTGCTCTCCAAAAACAGAGAGCAGACACCCATTGTCAAGACCAACATCCACAAAAGTCATTGAACATGGCAAATTTGAACTCCTGCTGACATGGAATCTTCACCATTTCTTTCTAAACTCGTTGGTGTGGGAAGATACTCTGTAGGCTACTGAAAGAGAAACATGAACACCAGTCCAGCCACAAACAGCAGTGACCTTCAATCTGTTCTGTCTACATAATATTATAGGGCAATGGTGGCATAGAATTTGTGAGAACAGCTAACCAATGTCTTATTTGCCTTAAGGCCAACACTGTAAGTAGAAAGCTATAATCACCACTGCATAATTAACTAAGAACCACACACTAGATAGTTCAGAGACCTTGTGTAAAACCATGTAGTTGCAAACAGAGAGGAGGGATGGGCAAAGGGGGCAAGACCAGGCTGGAGAAACCCATAGAAACTGCTGACCTGACCAAGGCGCCGCTTATGGACTCCAGTCTGATAGCTGGCAAACCAGCATAGGACCGACCCAGCTTCCCTGAAGGTGGTGTTAGTTGGAAGGACTGGGCAGTTTATTGGGCCCCTGGTAGTGGATCAGTATTTATCCCTAGTATACGAATGGATTTTGGCAGCCCATTCCACATAGAGGTCTCCATCAAATTCCTCATCTCAATGCCCAGAGAATCTAGTGGAAAAGGAAACTAAAAGAATGTAAGAATCAGAAGGGAGTACTAACGGAGAACAAGGCCCTCTGAATAAGCTAATCAGTGCTTATGAACTCACATAGACTGAGGGAGATATCACAACACCTACATAGATCTGCATCAGGTCCTCTGTGCATTCATTATAATTATTACCTTAGTATTTTCCTGGGACTTCTGGCTATGAGTACAAGTGTGTCTCTGACTCTTGTGCTTGAACGCAGGACTCTTTACCTCCCATTAGTTTGCTGTGTCCAAATTCAGCATGATAGATTTGCTTCATCATGCTGTATTTTATTTTGTCATATTTGGTTATCATGTCTTAGAAGCCTTTTCTTTTTAAATGATAGACAGAATAAGAATAAGGCTGGGGGAGAAGGGAGGTAGGACAGAACTTGGAGAAAGAGGGAAGGGAAACTAGAATCAGGATGTTATATGAGAAAATAATCTCTTTTCAATAAAAGACAAATGTAAAAATATCTACAATTAAAATAAACAAATCTTGAAATTTGGCCATCTCAAAGGTATGTCAAGGATTGGCTCAAGTACACATTTCTTCTTATATTGAATTTTCTTCCATAACATTAACTAAAACATATTAGTAAGGTATGTAAGCATCATCCAAGGGAAGAACACTTTATGTCTCCCAGTGTTTTCTATTAATGAAATGATGGTCTCAGGAGCTTTCTAAGCAGGCAGACAAGTCTCCTTGTTTCATTAGCTAGAATGGGATTAAATGGGATTCCAGGCATGTATTGAAAGTGTACTACAATTAACCTGACAGCCTTAGAAAGGATCTATTTCTAGTGGGCTTGACAAATTTCCACCATGTCATATGAGGTATGAGACACACATGAACAAAGAGGATGTTTTATAAAAGACTGAAATTAATTGAAGAAGGTATCTTCATTACTTTCTCTTTTGCTGTAATAAAATACCCTAACAAAAACAACTTAAAAGTAGAGAGGGCATATTATGCTTTGCAGTTAAAAGTTACAGTTTATCATTGTGGGGAAATCAAAAAACTTTAGCTTAAGGCCATTGGTCACTTATATGTATGTAGGCTGACAGTGATGGATGCTTGCTCTGTTCATTATCTTCTTTTTATATTGTTTTGGATCCCTTACTAGGGAATGACACCACCTATAATAGGCACCTAGGTGTTCTCTTCTCAGTTAAGCTAACAAAGATAATTTCCTGTGGCGTACCACATAAAAAGCTGACTGTAGTACTCTCCATGCCTATGCTTGGAAAATGGAGAAAAGATTGTTTCTGAGGTTTGCTATTAGCTGGTCATAGCAAATGGGTGAGCTACAGGTTTACTAAGAAACCTTGTGTTCAAAAGTATGTAGAGTTTTGGTGGGATAGTTCAGCTGTTTAGAGCATTTATTGATCTTGAAGACCACTTGAATTTTTATCCTAGAATTCACATGGTGGCTTATAAACTTCCAGAACTCTGGCACCAGAGGACTTGTCCTCTTCTGACCTGTGCAATAACTAGTATCATACATGGTACAGATACATATATACAGGGAAACATAAAATGAAATGAAGTTTTAAAATAGACAAAAAATAAAAGGGACACTAATATTGAAAACATCAGATATTGTTCTCTTGTTCTCAGGTCTCCTTAAGTATACCACATACACACACACACACAAACAGGAGAGAGAGAGAGAGAGAGAGAGAGAGAGAGAGAGAGAGAGAGAGAGAGAGAGAGAGAGAGAGAGAGAGAGAGAGAGGAACCCAGGAGCATATACATGTGCACAAAAACACAATGGTGAATACCTTCTTAATTCCTTAATTCCAGTCAGTTTGGCAATCTCATTGTTAAAGCTTAGTTCTTCCACCTGTAAAATGGGCACAGTAATATTGGCTTTTATGGAGTATTACAGGAAGACTTTGAACTTTATACATGCACACTATAAACAGGATTGAAACATAACTGGCACTCAGTAAATATTTATAATGCAATCTATTATTATTGATTTTAACGTACACCAGAAATGCACTCAACTGGAAAGCTTTTTCAGAGATAAAGCATTCATAGTCGTACACTGAGTACGTGATAAACTAAAGGAGTATAACAAATTAAACAACTAAAACACAAATAAGGAAAGTGTGACAGTTTTAGCTGGTAGGTTTGGATTATCCTCAGTCTAGTATTTGGTGACTTTCACCGCTAATTAGTTATTTGACATGATTGTGCTTCAGTTTCATTATCTTCTAAATATAAATACTAATAACACCTACCTCAAAGGATTGATCTGAGTATTAAATAAAAGTATACATGTCAAGGCTGACACATGATAGGGCTCAACAAATGATAGTTGTTATTATTTCTCACTGCCTTTTCACTTTTATTAAATGCATATGAAGTTATGTCTACAAAATAACTATTGAATTAGTTTGTAGAAAATACTACTATGATTACCTTGTCATGACTGTTATTTTGACTAGTTAATTAAGTCTAAAGTGTTATTAAGTCTAAAGTGTTGATCCAATAGCTCTGTGTATACTTGTAGTTGATTATGATTTCTTTACATTATGTACTGCCTTTCTTAGTATATCTTTCAGGAAATTGATTTGATTTTAATTATTCATTTTAAGATTTATGGCCAGGGGGTCCTAAACTTTAATTTAGCTTCATTGCTGGGATAATTGGGCATTACTACTCTAGCTAGCCTGACAGTAGATTTCACACATTCGTCTAAGTAATCTGTTATGCAGACTAATTTTAGGCAAATTTTCAACCTATGGTTAAATTGCACCCAAGTCAAGGATAAGAGAGAGAAAGAGAAAGAGAGAGAGAGAGAGAGAGAGAGAGAGAGAGAGAGAGAGAGAGAGAGAGAGAGAGAGAGAAAGAAAAAAAGAAAGAGAGACAGAGACAGAGATAGAGAGAGGGGATAGAGAATTTTTAAAGAGAATGAAAGTAAACATTTATAATCGTGAGTGCCTTGTAATGATCAAATTTTCAGCATTAGGATTCAGACTAACATTTCAGTAATTCCTACTATGCAGCAAAATTAGTTGGAGAAACTGAAATACAAAGGGCTGAATTACCCTTTTCCAAGTTACAATGGTTACACAGTTATAAAATAAGTAAATATATGGAGAAAAGAGTGAGCCATCTGACCTGCTAGACTCATTAACCACTCAATATCTGTGTTGTAGTATATGGTAATTAACTGAGAAATGGATTTGAGCATCTCCAATAAGAAAGGAATCAGAGAAAAAGAGCTTAATTTTCCTGTTTAAATGAAAATGCATGACAATGTCACTGCCGTAGATCTACCCAGCAGCTAACCACTATGACCAGATTCTAGACTGTGGAATTCAGCCATCCGAAGATGAGATCCCCAAAGGAGGTCACACTGGCCAGGAGGCTCCAGGACTATGTCTCTAGGCTCAGATCTGCTAAGCTCTTAAGAATAGCTGGCATTTATCATACAACTTATATTAGCATTTTAAGCTGAAAACAGTATTGTCTTGTGGAGTTTAGGTTCCCAAGGTCAGGGACCATGTCTCTCTTACTATATGTTACATCATATATCTCTAAAGTGACTTTGGTGCATATTGAATATTAAACAAACATGTGTTGGAGGAATAATAACTTGAAATCAAGAGCAACACTTGAGGTTTAAGCCCCTGACCATAGATATATCTTTCAAGGGGAAGTTGGATTCTATGGTCTCCAGAAGTAAGGCATCCTGCCTACAAACTCATTGCACTATTGAAAACTGTGATATTCTACATATTGAAGGACTTATGCTCTTACTGTTGGACTAGAAACGCAGCCTTCAGTGGTCATAGGTGCTCAATACTCTTGTTTCCGCAAAGGCATGTTAAAAATAATTGTAATTCTACATATATAATGTGTCATGTTTACCACATTTAAAAGAAATAGTCTTTATATAAAGTTTAGCAAATGTTCAATTAATTTCCTTCTTCATGAAGTTTGTGATTTTCCCTGTGGTTTTTTAACATGGTGCTGTATAAATGAAGAATGAAGTGTAGCCTGAATCAAAACCACAGGTTAACTTCCAAAGATGTGCTGTGAATAAGGGACACTCTGATTCTAACTAGTCTAACTCCAAGTATCATGGCTTGTTAATTAATTTCAATGCCATCTCTACTTAAATTACCTGGCTTACAGAGCTACTAGAACATACAGTGTTACACTATACTAATAATTTTGAAGTATTATTTCATAGTGTTTTACCTCCCCCCTTTGTTTCTAATCTCATCTCCTGATAATCCCACTAGTATCTTTTCTTTTCATATCATATATTGATATTTTTATGTACTCTTCATTTTTTATATTTGTATAACTCTATTATATATTACATTTGAATGAAAAAACTTAGATAACTGCAGATATTCTTGACATTTTTTGTTTTCAATAATCAAATGCATAATTGTTTGAAATTTCCAGGACATTTGCTTTCAGATTATCTTGTTTTTCTGAATCAGAAAGGTTTGAACAGTATCCATATGGTTTTGCTTAATTCTAATATCATACTCTACCCAGATACTTGTCTGATGAGCTTAAACACCCCATAAAGCCTACAATACTTCACTTTCCTGAGCTGAGCTCAGCATGCATTTTAGAGAGAAAATTCTTGAAATCTTGACCAAAATTATTTTAAAAGTCAAAGAATCAATAAAAAGTCATAAAACTTCTAATGATGAAATTAAGATTAAAAGCTAATAGAAACAATTTCTCTAGTATATTCCTAATTAGGTTCACTGTCATCTTGAGCAATACAATGTCTAGAGCTATGTTCTCATTTCAAATATGTGAATGTTAGGGTTAATTATGAAATAGACATGATCCAGCATAACCTGTGAGGTGGACATCTGGGCATGACTATGGGGGAGCATCATGATTACATAAATTGATGTAAAATAATCTCTCATATGTGGGCAAGATCATTCCCTGGGCTTTGGTGGGTCCTGTACTTCATATAAAAGAAAAAGCTAATTAAACACAAACAATCATTAGTCTCTATTCTCTGTATGTGAATATGAATATGACCAGATACTGGCTTGAATTCCTCTCCAGGATGGGATGTACCTTGAACTGTAAGGTAAAATAAATGCTTTATCCCTTATGTTATGATGGGAGATGTTATTCTGTATATATGTTTCTCATACTAATTAATAAAGCCCTGCTGGCCAATAGAAAACTATATAGGCGGGGCTAGGAGACAAGGAGGAAAGAGGAAGTGGGTAGGAGGAGTCTAGATGTAGCCCAGGGAAGAAGCAGGACGCCTGCTGCGGCTCCCTTATAAGATGACCACGTGGAAATACTTAGATAAGTAGAAATGGGTTAATAATTAAGACAGAGCTAGCCCATAAACAGTAATGGTAACTGGCCAACAAGATTGTATCAAATACAGAGTCTCTGAATGTTATTTGGGGCTGGTGCGATGAGGGCCCAGACTGGCAGGCTGGCAGCCTGGCGGGCTGGCGGCGGGCAGGAAAAACCGGCTGTAACAGTGTTACATATGTTGGAATATTTGCACAAGAGCAACAAGAAGGAAAATTAAGGAACCAGAAATGTGCATTTTCTTGGGTTTATATTTGCATTGTTTTTTGCATACAGATATAATCTATAACACTCATTTCTGTATACATTCATAAAAACCAATCAGATAGAATTTCCTTTATTGACATACTGATTTTGTTGCTTTTCTTTGTTTCTTCTATAGTTTCTTTACATTACTTAAATGATTAATTAGTCTAGTATATTCAATACTAAATTATGTTGTTTTCCATGTAGATTATGAAGTAATCAGGAAGACTGCTCCATTCATCCAGTGACCACTAGCTCTTAGCATGTTGCCTGTACCAATCACTATATAAACAAAATAACAATGAGAAGATAAGGTAACTATTGTTACCTAAAAACCTCATGAAAGTTTTTTTTAATGAGAAATAGCATTTTAACTAGTAGTACACTTTGTACATAACAGCAAAAACAATGGTAAAATCAAAGACTAGTATTAGACTATAAAAATTTAAAATTCTTAATGAATCATTGCATGTCAATAGGAAGGTGGTCCTTGCATGGACCGATTGTCTCTTCTATGTGATCTGTGGATGTCCTTTCCCAAAAGCACAAAGAACTATCATAGGTGATTTACTCTGTCTGGGAAATGTTTGACTTCCGCTATTCTGTACTTTGTTTGCACTGTTTTTCTTGTTATATTTTTGGATTGTATACAGTCTAGAAATTGAAACACTAATAACTTAAGGCATCATATTGGAGACATTTACAAACTGTGTCTTGATGTTCCCTTGAGTTCTAGTGCAGGATCTCTCAAATTATGTATTTGGTATTATATACCTGTACCAGATATTTTCTTTTGGGGCACCAAGCAGTTCCCAAATCATTGCAAGGAAATATATTATTTGTTTTGAATACTCATTTCTGTTTAGCTCTTTAAACTTAAATTGTCCCGTTTCTCTTTATCTACCTTTTGCATTTATCTTTATCTACATTTTACTCTTCTTTATTTTTGTATATTTTACTTTATTTCTTCCCTCTTTGTACTGGATTGAAACTGCCAGGCTGGCCCCAGGCATCTCCATCATTTTCTCCTCTCTTGTTCTTCTCTTCTTCTCTGGCATAGATTTCTCCTCCTGTTTATTCTCTCTGCCTATTCCTCTCTTGTCTAACTATGTGTTATTCAAAATTTTATTAGACCAATCAGGTGCCTTAGGCAGGGAAGGTTAAACAAGTGCAACACATCATTTCATAATTAAACAGAGATAGCTTTAAAAAGTGTAACACATCTTTATGTCATTAAATAAATGCAGCATAAGCAAATGTAATACACCTTTACACAATTAAAACAATATTCCACAGAATAAGCAAATATAACACATCTTTTCCTAGTTGAAGTATATTCCACAACACATACCGCTCTTACTGCTCACCACAATCCTACTACACTTTTTGCAAAGGATACTTTCCCAAATCTCAAAGTATACCTTAAAAGGTGGTGTTTCCCTAAATTTACAGGAGCATGATATAAGCACTATGTAACTATATACCATAAGTTAATACTATATATTCAATCTCTATTGCTTCTGTGATTCAAGTGAGCATATCCAATATGCTTTGTTCTCAAAAGTGGTAGTATTGAGAAACTAGATTCTTAACAGTTGCTTGATTTGGTATTTTGAAACATTTTCTCAGAGATGATGATGATGATGATAATGATGATGATATATCATTTCTGATTGCTACCTCAAATTTTGCTTCTTTGTTTCTTGAACATTTTGAGCAAATGGAGCTCACTAGTCTTCTGATTCTCTGTTGTAACTGTTTTGAAAGAATGAAGACATAGGGGTTGAGCAGATGATGATCTCTATGATTACTGGCTCAAAATGTGATTCTGTGTTTCTTGCTGTGGTCTCAAACTAATATGTAATGTCTCACCCTTGACAGAATCCTAAACCCATGAGGCTCACTTAATACTCTGTCTAATATTATAATATCTTACTTACAAGACAAAAATCTCACTATGTAGCTCTTGCTGGCCTCAAATTATTGATCAGCTTCCCTCTTGTGTGTTGAAATAACTAGGATTATAAGCATGTACCACCAAACTCATCTGCCTTAAGTTTTATCACTATACAACTGAGAGAACTTTCATTACTCACACAGTAGCTAAGAATAAATGACATGTAGTGTTTATTAACCAGCTCTTAGAATGCATGGGTACAAGCTGACAGCAAAATCAACTAACAATTGGCTCCAAAATGTTTTGGTGCTAAGCACATTAAGTTTTAATTACAATCACTTTGAAATATTCACGGTTATTGAACTTCCTTATGCCCATGAAGAAACAAGATAAAAGTTGTTTTGAAATCTGATGACAGAAAACACTTGATGCTGACAATACACAGTTGTATAATGTGTAATTAATTACCCACAGGAAATAAGCACTTTGTCATGGGTTAGTTATTATGCTCAATGCCACAGAACAAACAAAATTGTCCTCTACCTTGAATATTTTTTTAAGTGAGTTTGTCAACATGTATGAAAACAACATTGATTACTATAGTAATTATTGTAGGTGGCAATATGTCTTGTGCAAGACAATGAAAGCTTTGGAGTTTCTCTACTTTCCAAGTTTATCCATTATTAACATTCCTTGTCTGACATACATCTTACTCTATCAACACTGTACTCCTGAAACTTAACCTCAGAGCCCTAATTCTCCATGCATTTTATTTCTATGTATTCAGTTATTTGTTCATTAAACAAAATTGTATTGAATGCTGACATATGCTATTATGCTCTAGAAAAGATATAGACATTACTAGGAAAAATAAGCTATAATTCTTACTATCAAGGATTTCACAAGTTAGAGGCCAAGATACCCAGGCACACAAGTATGACATAAACTGAAATGAGAGACAAGACAAAAGGTTGAAATATATTTTAAGTAGTTTTGAAACATTCTTTCAGTGCTCAAAAAGTCCATAAAACTATGAAGGCTTTCCTCTGCTAAGAGTCATTCCAATCGAGTGAACCCATTTTACTATAAACCATAGCTTTCTGTGGTGGTCTTGGGTGTCTGTGCTTCCTTATTTGCTAATCGCTATAGTCACTTTTGCTGTCCACTATGACCTCATTTCTGTGTGTCTCATGATCTGCTTTAGCACTGATGACATACAAAGAAAGAGGCACTCAATTCCATCACAAAACTTTATTTTCATAATTGGAGTACAATTGTTTTTCCATGATAGCTTCAGGTAACCTCACAACATAATTTTAAAAAAACATATATACATCATGATACATTCATCCTGTATTCATACAAATGCATATACATATTCACAAAATTGTGTATGCATACAAGCACACACACACACACACACACACACACACACACACACACACAGGAGAGAGAGTTTTTGTTTGTTTGTTATTTTTTGGTTTTTCAAGACAGGGTTTCTCTGTGTAGCTTTGGAGCCTGTCCTGGAACTAGCTCTTGTAACCAGGCTGGTCTCGAACTCAAGAAGATACACTTGCCTCTGCCTCCCAGGCTGGAATTAAAGGCATGTTCCACTGACACCTGGCTCACACAGTTTATTTTTAATTCTCAGTGTGCCAATCAAAAACTACCTACATCACTAAAAAATATTTAAAATTTCACTTTCTCAGTCTTGATTACAGATGTGTTGCTGTTGTAGAGCATAGGCATTTTATCTATATATTCCTGTTAAAATGTAAACTTTGCAAATGTTAATTTGGGAGCTATCTATTATATCAAATCCACTTTATTTCGTGTCTTTGCCTCCTCCTTTGATTTGGACTACAAAAAACTATCTATTCACTCACTTGTGCATAAGGCTGAAAAGACTTCTACGTTCATACATTTATATTCTCCTAGAATTCTAATATTAAATAAATATAAGTTGTAGAATGTATAGTATTAAAATTTTGTTGAACACTTACGACCAGTAAATAACACACATCTCAATGTTTGACTCAAAAATGTCTTACATAATTATGTACCTTTTACCAACAACTAGCTCAATGGGTAGAATACACACAGTACCCTAGAAAGTAACCATATGTCCCTTCTCAGTCACCAATATCTCCTCTATCTATTTACAAAGGCAACCCATACTCTGATTTTATATATACGTGCATGTATATGTATATATATTATGAATTATATGTTGTATTTATTTTATTTTTATATTTATGATTGTTTTTCCAGGTAGATGCAGAGGCCCAGAAGAAGGTAGTAGATGCCCTGGAGCTGAAGTTAACAAATAATTATTAGGCACAATTTGGGTGATGAGAATAAAACTTTGTAGCTCTGAAAGCACAAGATCTATTCCTAATTTCCTAACCATCTCTTCAGTTCTAACAACATTTATTATAATAGCTTTGTTTCTCTTCTTGGCATAGACTTCTGTGTTACATAAATCTACATTTATTTTATCTAACCTTTATATTAGACTTTTTCTTTACAAGTGTCATTCATGATACTCTATGTAGTAATAACTTATTATTTATAATTATAGTATTTCCCTTCACTGATATAAAACACCGTTTATACCTTTCACTGTTGATATACAACTAGAAAATTTCAGTGTGTAGCAATCTGAATAAAAATGTCAAGAAAAATATTTTAAATATGTTGGTTATATCCTTTGGTATACTATATAAATATATAATCATTTCTATTGGACATGTGCTCAGAATATGATTGCTGGGTCACAGGCGATATGTAGGTTTACTGCCAAACTAATTTCCAAAAAGGCTCTACCACTTTGCATAAGCAGCAGGAACATATGGCAATTCTAATCATTCTATATTCTTGCCAACAATTATTATTATTACTTATTTTATTACTTATATTAATTTTAACTATTCAAGTAGGTATATAGCAGTTTCTCGTTGTAGTTTAATTTTGATTTTGATATTAAAAAATAATATGCCTATATACAATAGGCATGTATTGTTTTCATATTCTGTTTTATGGAATGCCTGTTCAAAAATTATCTTCATTGAGCTACTTACTTTCCTTACTTATTTTTATTAATTATTTATACATTTTGTATTTTTTATCTAACATGTGCTTCATATATTCCCTTGTTCCCTTTCCAAGACTTTAGCTTGTCTTTCTACTCTCTTAAATGTAGTTCTAGTTCAATAAATGCTACTAACTTTAATTGAGTCAAATTTTATCAATCTCTTTAATGGTTGGCCCATTTATTGTCCTATTTAGCAAATGTTTGTTATGTGGTTGAACAGATGTCTCAGCTATTAAAGAGTGTTACTGCTCTTGCAGTGAACCAGGGTTTGTTTCTCAGCAACCATATCCAGTGGCTCACAACTTCTATAAGTTCAAAGAAATCCAACGTCCTCTTTAACTTCCTTGGGTACCTATATGCATGGGGTGCATATAAACTCACACAGGCATGCACACAGATACCAAAGTAAACATGCTTTCTTGTTAGCATTTAGATAGTTTTTCAGGAGTTCACACATGAATAGAGGAAGATAAGGCCTAAGAGAGTGAGAGATGAGCCAACCTGGAGTCTGTCAGCTGCTGTCAATTACCCTGGTAGTTCCTAGCAAATGAGGAGCTACCATGACATGCTGCCTGAAGCCTAACAACAGGCACTGTCAGAGGTCCTGTTCATGCCTAGCCAATGAGGAATGACCACATCATGTCAACAGATCACAATACCTCGGTGCTGGGAGGGTATATAACATTCTCACCATTGCTAAATAAACAAGTCTGCTGTTTTTCCTTTCACCTACTCTTCAATGTAACATGAAAAAGTGAAAGACCCAGAGACAGTGCTGTTGATGCTGTGCCTTCTCATCCACACCTCCGAGGGAGCCATTAGAATGCAACAACACATGAACACTTTATGTCATTTCTAACCCTGCACATTCAAATTCCTCCCATGAACCTTCATTATCTCTCAAATTTATGACCTCTCCTTCTTTGTCATTCTAACTATACATACACACACATATGGGCATGAATGTGCATGGATATATATATGTACATATATGTATATATACATATATATATCCTGCAGGGTCCGTTTTGTTTGTATATGTATTTTTAAGGCTGACCCCATGGTATTAGATAACCAATTAGGGAACTCATCCCTGAGGAAGACTATGTGTCCCTCTCTTAGCAGTCATTAATTACCAGTATCTCTTCAGCTAGAAGTTAGACACTGTGAGGTTTATCCTATCCACATTTACATGCCAACTGGTTCCATTATTCTGGCCTTGTTTAGCCATACATATGGTTCATGAGTATAGTTTTACTAGAATATATGTAGATGGTTATCTTGCAACAGATGTCCTGGTTATCTGACTTTTATAATTTTTTCGTTCTGTCTTCCATCATGTTGTTTCTTGAACTTTTATATTATAGATGTAAAAATTAGGGGTTGGAACACTGTAGTCAGTTTTTCTCTGCATTTCAACCAGTTGTTTCTGTAATGGTCATCATCTACTGAAATAAGAAGCTTCCCAATGAGGGCTAAGAACTATACTTATGTGTGCATATTAGGCTAGGCATTTAAAATATAGGTAAAAATTGTATTAGTTTTAGAAAATGGCAGTAGCAGGTCCTGTTCTAGGGTCCATGACCTCACTATCCACGGGCAGTTGTCAAAATTTAAACTGCTAGCCATGAATACCTTCCTACATACCAGTCTCTAAATCCAACTGTAGCATTGTTGGTTACTCCAAAATTTAAATGACACCATTTTACACTTGTGGTTATCATGTGAAATTACTGAGCCTTTAAACATGGGTAGGGATTAAAATTTTTAGTTGCTTGATTCTAATCTGCTTCAATCTACTTTTGCTATTCTGAATTTTTCTAGAATACCAAAAAAGTTTAAAAGTCATGAATCTTATTTAGTCTCAGTTTCTTATCTTTCTTGCTAGCCATGAATTTCAGAGGCTTAGTTCATTATTACCATCGTGGCAGGGAACATGGTGGGAGGCATGGCAGACATGTTGTTGTAGATGTAGCTGAAGGCTGTATCTTTATCCACATGCAGAAAGGCACAAAGAAAGACAGAAAGAGAAAGAGAGAGACAGAGAGAGACACAGACAGAGAGAGATTGGAGACAGCCTGGCATGGACTTTTAAAATTTAAAAGCCTACTGCTAGTTATATACTTCTTCAAATAAGATGACACCTGTTCCAACAATGCCAGGCTGCCTAATCATTCTCAAGCAGTGCCATTACCTGATGATTAAGCATTCAAATATATGAGCTCATTGGGGGCATTATTATGGAAACCAATTCATGTATGTGCATCATTTTTCTATGAATTTCACAGTCCATTCAATAATAATTTTATGTACCTAATTTCTCTCTTGAATGAGTTGTGTATGCCAGTGGCTTATCATCCTTGACATCTACCATTTACCAAATTAATTCTGTTATTCACAAATTACTGCAATATTTCTTTTTCTTATTAATAATATAATTTAAAATTTTTACATGTCTATCCCAGTTTCCTCTCCTTCCTTCGCTCCCTCACTCCCTCGCTCCCTCCCTCCCTCTCTCTTACCCTCTTTCCCCCATCACATGCATCCTGACTACCCTCCCCTCCCATCCCCCCACCCATTTCCTCAGACAGTGGAACCAGGATATATTCCTGGTGCACAAAACAACCTTGTAGACACATCCACCATGAAGGGATACTCCCTTAACCTAGAGACAGGAGAGAAGTCCTAGTCCCTACTTCAAATGACTTGACAGATTTACATGACCCCACCTGGATAGCATAGCCCTACTGCAATATTTCTTAAAACATCTTTATAACAATTATGTTTTATATTACTAATTTTATTTTTCACATCCCTTTGTTATTCAAAAATACTTTAGTAAGTTTATTTCATACTCATTCTTGTCTTTTGATTTATTTGCCACCATACTGTCTTAATATCACTAATATACAGTACTCATGATTGTGTTGTTCCTTAGAGGTCTGCAGTATTGATATGCTTCCTGGGTGGTGTTATGAAGCCTACAGTTTTTATTATAAAAATATTCTTATCCCTTCATCTCAGTCTCCAATATAAATCTTGTTTCTAGTCTCCAGCCTCATACAAATATTCCCAATTATTTGTGTGTGTTTTCCTGCCATATTTTCACAGGCTCCAAACTGAATATATGAAATAAAATATTCTTTCTGTTAAAAGAAACTTTCTATGTATTCTATATTACTAATAATGCTAAAAGGCAAAAAAAACCCTTGTAACATTAAAAGAGACTGATATTGGGGTTCAGTCTTCAAGCTGAAAATAAAGAAGCAAAGCATCCAAGCCACTAGATATTGCCTCTACCTAGCTGAAATGGTAATCCTGTCTTAAGGAATCCTCAGAGGCAAGGTTCTCAGTGCCTTTTTCCTGACTTTTATTCCTTTCTCTGCCCAGCCATATCACTCCTGTTTCAACCTCCCTAGTGCTGGAATTAAATGTGTGTGATCCCAATTGCTGAAATCTACTTTTTAGAGCTGTTTCTTTTAGGACTTGATCAATTTCATGTACTAAGTGTGACCTTGAACTAACACTGATTAGTCTATCACTTAATCCTGAGTCTTGGGATTAAAGTGTGTCCCTCCACCTCCTAGCTGTATGGTTACTGAGATTGAAGGTGTGTATCACCACTGCCTGATCTCTGTAGCTTGTGGCTGATTTTGTTTTCTGAATCCTCAGGCAAGCTTCAATAAATCAATGTAATATATCACCAAACATTTTGTAACGGTTATGAATAAAACATTTATTTCTGTCCTTATATTTCATTTCATGTTCATTCCACCCAATAGATTTACAATACATCATACCAGTCTACACATTTGACCTTAAGTCAGTATTAAATCTGAATGTCTCCTACAAGACTCTTCTCCAATAATTGTAACTAATTTTTGCAACTCACATCGAACATTTTTTTCTGTATTCTTTTTTTCCTTGTTACATTTGTGCATGGTATTCTTCATGACATTTAAAGAAATCGGTTCTGATTATTTATTTTTCTTTTTGCAAGGTAAATAACACTCATTTGACATTTGTGCTCTACAAAATGTAGTTATTTTACCATGACATCTATATCTAAATTATCAACAGACCACTACATGGATGGTTTTCTTTCTTGTTCATTATGCATTTAAAATTAGAAAATACTAGCCCAAATTATAGGGTGCTAGTAATAGTGGCAGTATTTGATGGCTCTTTCAGATGGTTTGTGATATTAAGATGAAATGGGGACCCAAAATAATGGAGAGATGTCTCAATAAAAACTATTATCAGTGAATCATTAGATGTGAAGTTGACAAGCACGTTACACTCAACAGCTGGTAGGTTGGATATTTCAACTTGAAAACTGTCAGAGATAGATTCCAATTCTAATCTTTGCTTTCATTAAGCTCTGAAAAATATTCTACACATTCAATTCCAGCATTTAAATGTGGGTTTTAACTGAGCCTAATGATATGCCATTGGTTTCTTTCTTTTACAAATGAAGATCTTTAGATATTGGAAAAGAGCCAAGTTCTTGGCAGTCCTTCTGAAAGCCATTTGTTCTTAAGATGTTTTGGTAGTTTATCTACAGTATTATAAATCATCATGCTCTGTCCATAAAATTATAGGTTTAAGCTGTTCAAGGTACTGAATATAACAGTCTACTGTTATCAAGACAAGAGTAAAACTCCTACATGCATATTTCCCATTAGGAGTGAGTACATTTCACCATGAAAAAGGTTTTTATTTTCTTTTAACCTTTTCTGTAGACTGAATGTAAAAATGGGCAATCAGTAGTCACTTTTTTGTTTCATAAATTTAGTTCATTATGCTCATTGTCTACAAGTCAGTAAGATAGTATATAAAATGATGATTGTAATGTTTAAATGTGAATTGTTCCACATAAAAATTGTGCCCCACCAGCAATCCTCTAAATGAAGATTTTGTAGTCTTAATATTTGGGGGTCAGTGAAAATTAGCAAAGAACACAAAATTTTCATCTGCAGGATAGATTTTTAGCTGTAAACAAACAAGTGTATAGTTTCAAGTTTCATATATATATATATATGTATATATATATATATATATATATACATATATATATATATATATATATATATATATAGAGAGAGAGAGAGAGAGAGAGCACATAAAGGTAGAAGGATATTTCATACTTTATATATCAGTAGTGAAAATTTGAAACAAAATGTTTGGTCACATTTGATGTTTGATCTGCCAGTTTGAGTGTAATTGAATATTTTATTTTGCTTATCAAATTTTACTGGGTTTCATTAATTTGTTTAGTTTATTGTTTTTCATTAAAAGATCAAGGATTAACTAATATAGACTTTAACATTTTGTCATTAACTTATCTTGTAAAACTATTTCCTGTAGAAATTAAAGTAGTATATTTCTATTTTATCATTCTCAATGCTATAATCACATGCTTCAGGCTATTTTTTAGAACTATAATTTTTTTCAGGTTTTGATTTAGTTCTCAGACTAAAATTTTTGATAAAATAGTATTTTGTCTTCATTTTTAGGGGATGTATTTATCCCAACATACTCTCCTTTCAATACTAATTTGGTAGCATATTATAAATTTTGTCTAAGTTTAAGGTTTGTTACAAATATTTTTAAATTTGGTGTTTTGTTGACTAATTTCTTGAGTTCTTTGTATATTTTGGAGATCAGCCCTCCGTCAGATGAAAATTGGTGAAGATCTTTCCCCAGTCTGTGGGTTGCCATTTGGTCTTGTCAACTGTGTTCTTTGCCTTAAAGAAACTTCTAAGTTTGAGGAGGTTCCATTTATTAATTCTTGATCTCAGTGTCTGTGCTACTGGATTTATGTTCAGGAAGAAGTTTCCTGTACCAATTTGTTCAAGGGTACCTCTCACTTTCTCTTCTAAGAGGTTTAGTGTGGCTGGATTTATGTTGAGGTCCTTGATCCATTTGGACTTGAGTTTTGTGCATGGTGATAGACATGGGTCTATCTGCAGTCTTCTACACACCATCATCCTGTTGTGCAAGCACCATTTGTTGAAGATTCTTTCCTCCTCCCACTGTATACTTTTAGCTGTTTTCTCAAATCAGGTGTTCATAGGTGTATGGGTTAGTATCAGGATTTGAGATTTGATTCCATTGGTCTACTTATCTATTTTTGTGCCAATACTAGGCTGTTTTCAGGACTCTGTAGTAGAGTTTAAAGTCAGGGTTGTTTTGACTATGGGTCTTTTGTTTTTCCATATAAAGTTGATTTTTATCCTTTCAAGTTCAGTGAAGAATCGTGCAGGGATTTTAATGGGGATTGCATTGAATCTGTAGATTGCTATTGGCAAGATTGCCATTTTTACTATGTTTATCCTACCTATTCAAGAGAATGGGAGATCTTTCCATTTTCTGGTATCTTCTTTACTTTTTTTTAAAAAGACACAAAGTTCTTATTATATAGGTCTTCACTTGTTTGGTAAGTGTTAACCCAAGATACTTTATGTTGTTTGTGGCTACTGTAAGGGTGCTGTTACTCTGATTTCTTTCTAACCCCCTTTGTTTTCTGAATATAGTAGGCCTACTGATTTTTTTTCAGTTTTGCTTTTTGTTTTGTTTTTTTCACACTTTTTAATTTTTTTCTTATTTACATAACAATCCCAGTTCCCTCTCCCTTCCATCCTCCCATGACCCCAAACCTCCCTCCCATCCTTTACCCCATCCCCCACCCATTACCTAGGGAGGGTGAGGCCTTCCAAGAGGGATAAACAAAATCTGTCAAGTCATTTGGAGTAGGGATTAGGCCTTTCCTCCTGCCTCTAGGCTAAAGGAGTCTTCCTCCATGGGAAATGTGCTCCCTAAGTCTTTTCTTGCTCCAGGAATATAGAGGCCCAATAAACTACCTAGGCCTTCTAACTGAGACCCATTTTCAAGGGGTCTGGGTTGTTTTGTTTTTAACATAGATGCTTGGTATTTAAGTGCAGAAATTTGTGTTCCTATGACAGACATTTTACTTACAGCATCAATTTCCCAGCCTTGCTTAGAAGGTAAATGAAAAAGAAACAGCATAAACTTTAATTATGTATTATTATTATTATTATTTTAAAAGTGAAGGAGTAATAATGTGATCATATGTGCTATATGTGTATAACTTTAATTTTATTAAAACATTATTGTAAAAGCCTTGCAAATTATGATGTCAGTTATCCAGACATAAACTCTATATATCTGAATGAATGTATATACAGTTAGAACAGTCATTCTAAATCCATGGAGTTTTACATTGAATTTAAACTTTACTGTCAATTATACTTTGTGTATGCTTTTTCACTATAATATTTATGACAAAGTTGCACCCTTGCAAGAACAAGTTTCACTATGAAATTCAGCTCTATGAGATTCTATAAAAAGAGAAAGTGATTCAGTAGCACATACGCAGGAAAGTAAACCTAGGATTAAATTACTAAATGTGGGCCAGAAAAGAACAGTTTAATTATTTTGTACACAGGTCAGGTCACAGAGCTCTAGCACTAGTAAATGAGGGAATACCTTTGGAAGAATACAAATGTGCCCAGAAGGAAATCTTCAGAAATAAGAGTCATATAGGACCTTTTCTTATTTTTCTACACATTTAGATTAAGTAGGTTTAATTGGAAGATATTTCATGTATTTTTCTTCCTTTCTCCAAAATTTTGAGAGAAGAGGAGAATATATAAGGGGCTGAAATTGAAGAACATAGGAGTGGCTTGAGGAAGGAAAAGAAGGAAGGAAATGAGGCAATTATATTTTAACTAGGATTAAAAATAGTCACATACATAAGAATTTACACATTTCCTTAATTTGTGCGTCCTCAGTTTTCCTCTATTAGTCCATGAAAAATACATTTCCAAACAACTTCCTTCTGTAGAAAATTATCCTCCAACCCAAGAAAGGTATCATTTTGAATGAAAATGATATTCATAGGCTCCTATATTTTGAATGTTTGGTTCCCATTTGGCAGATTCTTTAGGAATATTAGGAGTGATTTTGTTAGAAGAGGCAAATTACTGGGCTCTGAGGTTTAAAATGCCCATGTAAAGCCACAGTGTCTCTGTGTATCAAGCGTATAGATCACAAACATGCTTTCAGCTCCAGCTCTGGCACCATGATTGCCTCACACTTGCTGTTTTCTATTTCACGATGCTCATGAACTTACCCTGTGAAACTCTAACCAAACCTTCAATTAAATGTTTTCTTTTATAAATTATTTAATCAGGGTTTCTCTTCCCATTAAAAGAACAGTAACTGGGATAAGTATATTGGGTAAAATGAACTGTTGTTAGGGTATGAAAATACAAGATAAAATCTAAAGACAGTAAGTCAAATAAAAGTTTTTCATGGGAATTATTTAAAGTAAATGTGATTCACAGATCCATAGACTTGTCTAAATGTTAATATATGTAAAATACTGACATGTTATATGTTAAGAGTTTGTGTTACTAACACACACATGCATGCACCCAGGCATGCACACAGACTCTTATGTGTAATATCAACAGGAACTATTGTGAGAATGTAGAAACTAGACCTTGCCTGACATTGCAACTGCACATCATACTATTGACTTGAGGAAATTCATTAAAGACATATCTCTCAGTGAAGTATCTCTTGGCAAGACTAAAATACCTATCTGCCATAGAAAAAATGGATTTTTCAATGAAGGAGTGGAGACTAACATTTAAGTTGGTAGAGGAATAAATAGGTGTGTGTAATGTCTATGTGGATCATCTTATGAGTAGGTCTGAAAAGAACAACATGGTTTACTTGCCTGGGCCCTGGAAAGGAATATAGTCTGCTCTCAATGTCTTCTCCTTTCTGAGGACAAAAACTGAAGTGCCAGCTTTTCCCAATTCAAGTGTCTAGTTAATATTTCAGATCTTGAGATTTGTCAGTCCTTCAACATCATATAATCCAACTTCTTACAGTAAGCTTTGAATAGTCCTATGCTACTCACCTTTTTTTTTCCTGAAGAGCCCTTGCATACATGTAACATACCACAAATCTTCCCTATTATCCTTTCTTCAAAAAGTAGTGTGTTCTTTGTTTTAATTTTAAAAAAATAGTTTGCATTTTACATACTAACCCCAGAACCCCCTCCATTCCCTTCTTTCACCCCCCACATTCCACATTTCCCACACCCATACACTCCTTGTAGGGGCTAAGGCCTTCTTCAGGGAGTCAATAAAGTCTGGCATACCAAGTTGAGAAAGGACCAAGACACTCTTCCCATATCATGGCTGATCAATGTATCCCACCATAGGAAATGTGCTCCAAAAAGCCAGTTCATGCTCCTGGGATTATTTATTTTATTTCTCCTTCCTGTTTCTTCCCATTTTTTCCTCTTTTAACATTGTCCTTTATATAACTTTCTCTTTTTTTTTTCCTCTGTCAGTTTAACCTTTATATAGCTTTCTCTTTTTTTCTGAGTCAGTTTCACCTTTGGTCTTTAGAAATAGACACAATTTAACTCTGTTGGGGGATGGAAAATCAAACTTAGCTTGTCACTGTTCCTTCTCTGAAGTTCGAAATGACTCCAAGACATCTAATGATTCAATGAATCATGTGAAAATATTGAAGGAGTGTTTACTGAGTCTTCTAGAAATGCTGGAATTCTTGGTGCCCTGAGTCTTGCCCCTGAGCAGATCAATTGTCAGAAGAGAACAAAGCGTGGCAGATTTCTGACATGTTTCCCTTGTTGGACAGATATGTCAGTCAATATTATGGTATAAGTATCAGTAGTTCCTAAATCATAATTTCTGAGTTCTCTTCCTGTTTGAAATGTTCTTTCCATGATGATAGCCAAGGTTGTATCTCCCCCTACCCAACCTCAATTTTCTAATATAAAACAAGGAACTTGTCAGGGAATGAAACTAAGTTTCAATTCCTTTTGCAATTACTTCTAAACTAAAATGGTTTTGAGGTCACAAAGTTCAGAAAGATTCTAAAAATAAACCTCAATGTTGTCAATAATATCACAGGACTTGGTTGTAACTGTATCATGTTATGGTGAGTATGAATAGGCCTTTAAAACACTGGATTTGGAGTCTAAAGTTTCTGGATGCAGTGATCAACTTTGCAACCATCAGCTTTTTAACTAATGTATAGAAGAGTCACATTTTTCCAGAAAAGGAATGCATACTGTATAGGTACCTGTCTCATTGCTGTGACAAAATAGTCACAAAATCAATTTAAAGGGGGAAAGGTTTACTTTACATTTTCAATTTGAGAATACAGTCAACAAAGAAGCAGAGAAAAAGGTACACTTGTGATTAGCTCATCTTCTTTTTAGAAAATGCAGATACCCCACCTATTTAATAATGCCACCCACAGTTAGGATAGGTCTCTTCACCTCAATTAATCTAATATAGCTAGTCAACAAAGATTTGTTTCCTTTGTTATTCAAAATGTCATCAAGTTGACAACCAATAACCATCACACCTACCTTTTTTGGACACAGTAAATAATGTAGTATGTTACAAGCACGTTTTTCACTGCCGCTCTGTTCCCTCCGCCACACCAGCCCCCAATAACATGCTGAGACTCTGTATTTGATAAAGTCCTGTTGGCCAGTCACTATTATTGTTTATGGGCTAGGTCTGTATTAATGATTAACCCACTTCTATTTATCTAAGTATTTCCACGTGGTCATCTATCCGAGCACAGCAGGCCGGCATCTTGCTTCCTCTAGGCTCTTCATGCTGACTCCTCCTAACTACTTCTTTCTTCCTCCTTGTCTCCTAGCCCCATCTATCTTGCTTTCCCATTTGCCCAACAGTGCTTTACTGTTTAACCAGTATGAGAAACATATTTGCAGAATAACATCTCCCATCAGTAGTACTTAATTTCTACATTTCCATTGTCATGTTACCCCAAAGCACATATAGCAACCAAGCTCATAAATATAAACAAAAAAAATTCTGCTATTAGCAGAAGACCTGGAAGAATTCATTTTTATATAATATAATATCATATATCCTGATAATGTTTTCACCTCCCTTCATTTCACCCAGTTTCTCTCCACCTTCCTCTCCATCATGATCCATTAGTCAGTCATTAGAAAGCAAAGACTTCTACAGGACAATGAGATAAGATTTAAAAGGTGCACTGCACTGGAATAGGACAAAACAAACATAACCAAAAGAGTACAATAATGTGCAAAGAAACATATAGACTTAGGGATTCACTTGTTAGCACACTCAGGAATACCATTAAAATACTAATCTGGAAGCCATAATATATGCACAAAGAGCCTGTAAAGTAAAAGAAAAAAATGTAAAATTATAAATAAAAATTAAAAAATAAGATTAAAATTTAAAACAAAAACCATTATGTGACATTATGAGACAAGGAACCTCCAAAGAGGTAAATCTGTTGTCCACCTACTGCTAGACACGCAGTCTAACCTTGAGAATAAATTCTTTACTCAGTAAGACTCTTTCAGAGAAAACTAAATTTTTATTTGCAGGTGGTTATCAATTGGAGATAACTTCTGAGTTAGTGACAGGGATTGTGGCTACTCCTTTCTGCCCTAGTGTGCCATCTGATATAGAATCCTGCAGATTCTGTGCATGTTACATCAGTCTCTGTGAGTTCATATATGTGTTTATCATTTTGTTTTTAGAAGGCATTGTATTCTTGGTGTCCTCCATTTCCTTTTCCTGCCTCCTCTTGCACAGGATTTTAAATAAGTTACTTTTTAAGGCATGTCCAGACCTTGAGTTGTACTACTGTGAATACCAAAACAAGCACAGATTGTATGATTCAGTACATTTTGTGGATATTATATTAAAAGCTAGTGAGATGTTAACAACTTCCCCATTCATAGTTTCTCTTTCTTTTAACTAGCTATGTCTCATTAAACGGTTCACCATATAGTGAAACCAGTGTATTTTACTCCAAATTAATTCATATCAGGTAATTTGTAATAAACTTACTATATCCTGTATATCTAATTAATTTAACATACTGTTGTTTTATTCAAGTTATCACTGAGGTATAAGATAGAGAGTGAAGTTCAGGAAATCATCATGTAATGGCTATAAAGTTAGCATGTACGATAAACAAAACAATTGTCAAAGAGCAACATCCTAGAGCCACAGCAAAGTTTCAAAGGCACCCCAAAGTAGATGAGATGACAGATGGAGGTGGCTTGTAATAATAAAAGACATACTACTTGGGTAGAGAGAAAAAAAACAGAATAGGAAAAACAAATAAGGGGCAGGAGGGGAAAAAAAAGCACAAGAAACACATAAAAATCCAGACAAACAGAAAACACACATACATGCACACATAGAAATCTCATAAAAACACAAAATCAAAAGCCATAATATATAAGCAAAACACTTTATAAGGTTTAAAAAACACACTCAGACAATGTATTATGGAACAAAAAAAATCTTAAAATCTGTATCAGAGTGGGTGTGCAGAAATTTTACAGACATTAGCATTTTGTTTGTGGTCTTTGAGTGAGTTGAAGACACATAGTTATGGTTATAGTTTTCCTTAGTTAGGATTAAAGATAAGTTACATATAGGACTTTAGACTCACAAAGATAGGATAAATGATGTTATCTTTAAGTCTTACAAAATGCTAATGGACTAAATATTGTTAACTGTGATTATTATTTGATAACTGTTATATGGTATATTTTGCTATGTTAAGGTTAAACCCCTTCTCTTTATTTTAGTCAGAAAAGAGGAGATGATGGGCGATGTTATTCTGTAAATATGTTTTTCATACTGGTTAATTAATAAAGCACTGTGGCCAATAGAAAAGAAAGATAGGAGGGACTAAGAAACTAGGAGGAAGGAGGAAGTAGTTGGGAGGAGTCAAGATGTAGACCAGGGAGAAAGGATGACGTGGGCCGTGGATCCCTGATATGATGACCACGTGGAAAAACTTAGATAATTAGAAATGGGTTATTAATTAAGACAGAGCTAGCCCATGAACAATGATAGTCATTAGCCAACAGGATTGTATCAAATTCAGAGTCTCAGAGTGTTACAGCATGTTTTTCCTACCCGCCAGCACCATCCCGCTTGCCTCCAGTCTGGGCCCACAGCCGCGCCAGACCCAAATAACACTCAGAGACTCTGTATTTGATACGATCCTGTTAGCCAGTTACCATTATTGTTTATGGGCTAGCTCTGTCTTAATTATTAACTCATTTCTACTTATCCAAGTATTTCCACGTGGTCGTCTTATCAGGGAGCCGCGGCAGGTGTCTTCGTTCTTTCAGGTCTACATCTCGACTCCTCCCTCCTACTTCCTTTTGCCTCCTTGTCTCCTAGCCCCACCTATCTTACTATCTCATTGGCCACAATGCTTTATTAACCAGTATGAGAAACATATATACAGAATAACATCTCCCATCATCTCCTCTTTTCTGTCTATAGTAAAAGAAGGGGTTTAACCTTAACATAGCAAAATGTACCATACAACAGTTATCAAATAAGAATCACAGTAAACAATATTTAGTCCATTAACATTTTGTAAGACTTAAAGAAAATATCATCTATTCTATCTTTGTGAGTCTAAAGTCCTATATGTAACTTATCTTTTATCCTAATTAAGGAAAACTATAACCATAACTATCTGTCTTCAATTCCTTCAAAGACCACAGAAGGATAATATATAAACTCGAGAAATGACAGAGACAACTCATTGCCTGGTCAGTCACCAGAAGTTCTTCTGTAATGTTCCATCTTCAGCCCATAGGCCATAGTGTGTCTCCAGACTCCTAAGCAAGCAGGAAACTTTAAACTGTCCACCTGTAATGGCAGTTTGTCAGTTACTTTTCTCTGTGTCCTGTAGACTGTCTGGCTGCCTTTTCCATGAAGAAGGAATCCTGTAGCAATGTCCATTGCATCAGCAGTCACCTTTTTTGTGGGTGCATGTCCAGTTTCTACAAAATAAAGTCAAACAGTCTAGGCAAGAGAAGTGCCTTGCTCAAATGGCTAGTCTTGCCATATTAGAAGCAAACTTCATAACAGGTTTCTTCAATGTACATTTTCCTTTCTGATCCAGGTGGTGTTACCAGGAGTTGTGCCTCATTGTCAAGAAAATTCCTAAACCATTTTAAATGCCATGTACTGTAGGTCTTTGAAAGGTTTGAAGTATGTCTATCCATTTCAAATATATCTCTGCATATCTAGAAATCCTAAATAACTTAACTCCAAGTTTTAACTATCATAGGTAACTCTCTATAATCTGTACTAAATTATACATTACATTTTCCAATGAGCTATATAAACACAATACCTTAACAAGAGGAGAAATATACATATCACAAAATTGACCTTAAATTGTATCAATAAAAGAAAATCCATTCCAAAGCAAAGTATTCATATCTATACCATAATTCCCTTTTTACCTTTAAAAAGATTGTTTGTGGTTATAGCCATTTATTACCAAGTTCATTTAAATGAAAACAAACATTTATAAATAATATTTGAGAATTTGGGTGTCGTTCTTTCCAAACTACTTCCTGCTGGTAGGGGGCACTGTCATGGGGAATCCTAAGAAGTCATAGAAATCTTGGCTGTAGTGGTCTGTAAGGTTGCAATGTCCCATTGACGTTGCTTCAGTGGGTCTTGCTTGATCAAACAACGTTAATCTGGAAGAAATCCACTGCTTTTCATTTTCTATGAAAACAAAATTAGAAATCCTTTTCCCCAGTAACTTGTCCTTAGGCTTAAATTTTGGAGTCGACGCATTTTTAAAATATGTAAATTGAATTAATCCAGCAGCATTTCTTTTATTAGTAGTTGTTATTTTCTCAGCAATCAAATAATTTAAAGACAACAGAATCGCATGTAGTATCCAAAATTTCTCTGTGCTTTCCATTTTTACATGGCTTTTTTATTACTCTATTTCACCCATCCATTCTACTTCCTTTTGTCTTTTTTAAACCATTGTATCCTGTTTCTTTTTCTCTCCCAAGCCAGCGTATTTTTTAAAACACAATGTAAACCTTCATTGCAGCTCTCATACACACCAATGAATTGTTAGCAGAGCTCTTTAAAAGCAAGGCGGTTTTTTGCCGCTTATGCTAATTTTGGAAACCTCCCTTAAAGGACCTGCACAAATCTCTGTCTATAGCAAAACAAATCCAACCGAGAAAATGCTGCTACCAAGAAGTCTTGCTAGTCTCTGTTTCCTTGTTTCTAAAAACTATATTTTAAGCTTTTGTTAAGTTTTAAGTGAAAGTTCTCAATCTCATTTCTGACACCATTTTGTTATGGCAGGTTGTTCCTGCTGGCTGCAGTGGGTCCTGCCGCCATGGTCCTGCATCCACGTGAGCCCCAAATAACACTCAGAGACTCTGTATTTGATACAATCCTGTTGGCCAGTTACCATTATTGTTTATGGGCTAGCTCTGTCTTAATTATTAACCCATTTCTACTTAAGTATTTCCACGTGGTCGTCTTATCAGGGAGCTGCAGCAGGCCTCTTCCTTCTTTCAGGTCTACATCTGGACTCCTCCCTCCTACTTCCTCTTTCCTCCTTGTCTCCTAGCCCTGCCTATCTTGCTATCTCATTGGCCACAGTGCTTTATTAACCAGTATGAGAAACATATATACAGAATAACATCTCCCATCATCAGAGTGTTATTTGGGGCTGGTGCGGCTGTGGGCCCAGACTGGTGCCAGGTGGGCTGGCGTGCTGGCAGAAAACAGACATGCTTCAATATTCCAAATTTTGTTCTTAAATATTTTAATTAATAAACAATAATATAATATATTGTTCTTAAATATATCTATTCTTTAGTCAAATAAATAAAATCTGAGATATTGGCTTTTGGTCATTTTTCATGTATGAATATCTTTGTTTATTGCCACATAAAAATTACCTCTTAGTAATTTAAGTTAGTTGTAACTTAAAATTTATCCTCAGAATTAAAATTCCTATGTGTGATGAGCATGTTCCTGCCAGCCTAGTCCTAGAGTTGCATAAGTCCCAAAATCAAACACAGAAACTCTGTTACTTATAAAGCTTTTGGCCAAGGGCTAAAGCTTCTTATTGGCTAGCTCTGTCTTAACTATTAATCCATTTCTATCAATCTAAGGGCTTCCATGTGGCCTTATCTTACCAGAGAAAGGTTCCGGACCATTTCTCTCATGTCCTACATCATGACTTTTCTCTACTACATCTCCCAGAAATCTCCTTGTCTCCTAAACCTCTGTATTTTACTTTCCTACTGGCCAACAGGGCTTTATTCATTAACCAATAAGAGAAACATATATACAGAATGACATCTCCCATCATCTCCTCTTTTCTGTCTAAAATAAAAAGAAGGGTTTTAACTTTAACATAGCAAAATATATAACAAAGCATTTACCAATTAACTATATTTTATATCAAATTACAGTTACATAATAACTATAGTTAACAATATTTAATCCAATAAAATTATCAGGAATTAACATTATCAGGAATTAATAGAAATAATTTGTCATCTATCCCATCTTTGTAAGTCTAAAGTCTTGTACTTAACTTATCTTTAATTTTAACTAAGGAAAATTATGGCCACAACTATCTGTCTTGAATGCTTTTAAAGAACATATCAGGATAATTTATGAACTCTAGAAATGACAGAGACAACTTGCTGCCTGGTCAATCACCCAAAGTTCTGTAATGTTCCATCTTCTGCCCATAGGCCACAGACTCCTCAGCGAAGTAAGAAATTTTAACCTGTCTATCTGTATTGGTAGTTTGCCAGTCACTTTTTTCTGTGTACTACAGAATGTCTGGCAGACACTTACATGAAGCAGGTACCTTGAGGCAATGTCCATCTTGTATTAGCACTCACTTTTCTGTAGGTTCTGCACATCTACTTTATAAAGCATATAGGTAAATAGTCAAGACAAGAGCAATATCTTGTCCAAATGGTTAGTCTTGCAATATTAGAAGCAAACTCCATAATGACCTTCTTTGATTTTCATCTTCCTTTGTGATACAGGTAGTATTGCCAGGAACAGTTATTTCTCAATGTAAAACAAACAAAACAAAACAAAAAAACCCCAAAAACAAAAACAAAAACAAACAAACTAAAAAAAAAAAAACAACCAAACTCTAAACCATTGAAAATGCTTTATTCTGTAGGGTTTTGAAATGGTTGAAGAATATGAACCTCAAATATAACTCTATATATCTAGAAGTCCTAACTAATGTAAGTTTTGACAATTATAGGTAATTATAATCTGTACTGAATTATAAATTGCATTTAAAAATGAGCATTATAAACACAATACCTAAACAAGAAAAAAAATTCATATCACAAAATTGGCTTTAAATTGTATCAACAAATGAAAATCCATTCCAAAACAAAGTCTTCATTTGTAAACCATAATCTCTTTTTTACATTTAAAAAGAGATTGGTTGTGGTCATTAACCATTTATAACCAACCCACCTAAATGAAAACAAACATTTATAGACAATATTTGGGAATTTGGGTGTTGTTCCTTCCAAATTGCTTCCTTCTGCTTGTGAACTCTAATAACATGGGAATCCTAAGTGCCTGCAGAAATCCTGGCTGTAGTGTTCTGTAAAGCTGCCTTGTCCCAACTGTTTTGAATGTTGTGTCACTGGAGACATTGTTTCAGGGGTTTTTGATCAAACCAGGTTATTCTGGAAGGAATCCCCAGCTTTTAATTTTCTGTGCAAACAAAAAATAGAAATCATATTCCCGTGTAACCTGTCCTTAGACTTACATTTTGAAATGAAAGCATTTTTTAAAATATATAAGTTGGATTACTCTAGCAACATTGATAATCAAGTGTATTTTAGCAGTTGTTGTTCCTTCCTTAGCAATTGAGCAATTCAAAGACAACACAATAGCAAACAGTACCCATATTTTCTATGTATTTTCCATCTTTACCTGGCTTTTTATTACTCTATTTCTTTTACTTTTATTTTTTTCATTTTTTTGAGACTGGGTTTCTTTGTGTAACTTTGGCTGCTCTGGAATTCATTCTGTACACCACGCTGGCCTTGATATCACAGAGATCTGCTTGCCTCTGCCTCCTGAATACTGGAATTAAAGACATGTTCCATCACACACAGCTACTCTCTTTCTACATCTTTAAAAATCACTTTATCTTTCTTCTTTTTCTCTCCCAAGCCTATGTATGTTATAAACACACTGTAAACTTTAGAAGTTTTTCTTTATCTTAATCTGTCTTTACTGTAAATCTTTATCTTTTTTGTGGCCACTTTTTTATCTGCTTAACAACAACATTGCTTTCCAATATGGCAGGGGTATATTTACTGCTAACAGTGAGAGCTGTGCTCACCGCCTTGGTGTATCTTGCCATATAGAAGCATGCTGTTGGCTTTGAGATGTGGTCACTGCCACTGCCAACTGCTCATACACACTATTCAGTTTTTAGCTGGGCCCCTTATAAGAGCCTGGAGGCTTTCTCTGCTGATGCTGAGTCAGGAAGATTCTCTTAAAGGAGCTATATAAATCTCTGCTTGTCTCTAGCAAAACAGAGCCCACCCCCTGCCGCAGACTGCTCAGTGGTTAGCAGGTCTGCATGGAGACCAAGATTTGGATTACCAGGTCAGGAGTGGCTTCGGCGTGACAGACAGACACAAACACACTTGAGGAGGTTTGCGAACTGCTGCGAAGTTTACTTCAAAGTATCAGGATTTATGCAGAAAGAACTGATCTTCGGCCACAGTTTAAAGATAAACAAACATTCTATAAAACTGTCAGCAATTCCTTATGAAGCAAGTGCATAACTGAGAGCCTCTGTCTATTTTGGCCTGCTTGTGGTCAGCGTATCAGAGATTTGATTTACTGAGTAAAGAGAAGAATCATTGTCTTTGAACACTAAACTTTTAATAGCAATGATTCCAGGGCCCTAAGATACCAAGTTAGAGTTTTGTAGTAACTCCCACAATAGCTTAGCTGCAGGTAGGCTGATTACAGGCAAGGTCACATTGTGGGCTGCTTCCTCACAGCTTTAGCCCTAACTGTTTATTAGGCCTTGGGCTGACATCTGGCATTGTGGGTTTTATGATTGGGGGCACAGATGTCAACATCCATCCACCGAATGTTGGCCTGTATCTCTTTCAGTTCCTGAAACTATATCTAAGTGTTTTCTAGGCTTCTCTGATTTAACAGTGGAGCTACAGGCTAAAATGCCCATAATTAAAAAGCATTATTGTTATAGCACAAAACACATATAGCACCCATTCCAAGCAGCCATCCAAGCAAGCACCTGAAGGGACCTGGACCACTTTCCCCCAGGAGGCATAACCACATGTGGTGCGAACCTCTGGACAGGTAGCCATTGAGATTTCTCTCAACCATTGCTACACTGCCTCCACTGAGGCTGTTGTGGCACCCCCCCGTCAAAAAAATGCTGCCATCAAGAAGCAAGAAGCTTTGCTTGTCTCTGTTCTTGTTTTTTAAATCTCTTTTTAAGCTTTTGCCAAGATGTAAGTGGAATTTCTTACTACCCATGTTGCAGGTGCCATTTTGTTAGGAGCACTTTCCTGCCAGCCTGGTCCCAGAGTTGCGTCAGATCCAAAATAACACACAGAGACTCTATTATTTATGAAGCTGTTGGCCAAGAACTAGAGCTTTTTATTGGCTAGCTCCATCATAAATAATAATCAATTTTATCAATCTAAGTGTTTCCACATAGTCTTTTCTTACTGGAGAAATTGTCCTGACCTCTCATGTCCTACTTCTTTAATTCTTTCTACTACATCACCCAGAATCCTCCTTGTCTCCTTGAACTGCCTATCTTGTTTTCCTGTTGGACAACCAGGCTTTATTTGTTAACCAATAAGAGAAAAATAAATACAGAATGACATATTCCATCACCTATGTCTAAAAATATGCATATATAAAAAAATGAACATGATTTAGAATAATTTCCATTTTACTTTGTAACTTGGGCTGTGTATTCACCCTCATAAGTGTGTGTGTTCTTTAAAGGCAGAAGGTAGTACAACTGGGAGGTTCTAGTTGTTATCTTTCTTTTTCTTAACACATAAGATTCACTTGACATACAAACTTGTTCTACAAACAGTATTTTCTTTAGTGTTACTAGCAATAACTATTGTTTCATTTGTATGTGATTACATATTTAATTTTGAGCACAACATAAGGGTTTCTGTAATCCATAACCATAGATTATCACATTACTTTACTGTTGAATGTATCAAAAGTCCCCTTTACAACAATATTATTTTTATCTTCATTCTTAAACCATTCTAAATTTTAAGCTAATATTTAGAAACCATGGGAATATTTGACTTTAGAACATAAAAATATGGAAACATCACACACAACATTAGCTTCTCTTTATATATATATATATATGTATATGTATATATATATTTCTGTCATTTGCTTTAAAATATTAGTTCTAAAATCTTGTTCAAAGTCAGTAATATATTCCCTTTCACAATGGAATCTTCCTCTCCTCCTTTTCTAAATCTCCTCTCTTCTTCACCTATTTATTCTCTCTGCCTGCTAGCCCCACCTATCCTGTCTCCTGACTAACTATTGGTCATTCAGACCTTTATTAGACCTATTAGGTGTTTTAGACAGGCAAAGTAAGTCAGCTTAATAGAGTTAAACAAATGCAACATAAAAGAATGCAACATATTTTGTATCATTAAATAAATATCCTATAGCATAAACAAATATATTTCAAACTAATATTCCATGACAACCCTTAGTGTATAAACATGGGAAAAAGTATCTTTATGTACTTTATGTAAAAGCAAGCTGGAAGTAACTGTTGAATCTGATATGATAGTGATAGATATTTTCTAGAAAATCAGTTCACAAAGCCCTTAGAAAGAATGAGAACAGTGTATCTGTAAATAATATCCTTTTAAAATTTCACAGAAAAAAATCACTTTTAAATAAATAAGAGACAAATATAGGGCTAACATTCTATTTGGATTCAGGTTAAAAAATATTTGTCATGTCTTTCAATCTGAAGTGACTTATTCCACCTAAGCAAATGTGAAGTTTTAAACAGAAATGGCACAACTTAAAAATAGGTCAAGAACTACCAAATGCACAGTTCTTATCTCTGACTGAAAAAGCATAAAAGTGAAGCAAATAAAGATAAAAAGAAGCATATAATATCTCAAGAAGAGACCCAACAGAAAATTTCAAGATATAGACTTAGAATTTTGCTTATCTAGAAGATTGAAATATTCATGATTTATTTCGAGAAGCTAAAAATAATTTAATGGAAAACTATTTAGTAAAAATAGCCTTTTCAGAAGAATAGACATTCGAGCCATGCTGCTTATCTTTCATTCAGTACCAGCAGGAATAATGTTTCCTCAGATAGGTTCCTTTTGCTGAGTGTAAGGGGTAATAGAAAATAAAGCACAGTTCAGCCGAAAAGCTATGGGCAAATTTAAAACAATATGGCTTCTTCATTATTAAAATTTTACTTATTTCATGGAAATCTCTTAAACATAATGTCTAAACTAGTTGTTTTCCTCAGATTATTATTTGTAGTCAGTGAAATCATCCTATAGAACTATGTTTAGTGAAATAAGGTTCCTCAATGATTCTTTAAGCATGGCTTACCCCAAGCCCATCTTATTCTAATTAGTGCTTATTTTTTGCCAAATTCTGTTACTATTAGATTGCTCCTGCAGCTATTTTAAGGTACTATCTCTCATACCAAATGGTGAATTGGAAATGAAACCGTAAGGAGGTAACACCACTCTCCAGTAAGATAACTATTAACCCAAACAGCACAAAGTTTTGGTGAGAATGTGAATCAAAGGGATCACCTATACACTAGTTTTTGCATGGTAAATGAGAAAAACAATTAGGTAAATGATATATAGGTACTTCAAAAATGTAAAAACAAATATAATGATTATCTACAACATCATTGTTGGGTATTTGTCCAAAGAAAATCAAATTAGTATATAAGAAATATCTTCACTTCCATGTTTACTGCAGCAATATTTAAAATAAGTAAGAAAAAATTTTTGTCCATCAATTTATTTATAAAGAAAACATTATTCCAATACACAATGGAATACTATTTATCCAATAAAAAAATGGAGTTCTTCCATTTGCAGTAATTTTTTGTGGACATAAGCATTGATATAGATGAATTATGCACAATTTTGTGTGTGGTATGACAGTATTTGAAAGTCAAGCCATGATCATCTAGATTTCAAGGTTATCATTGTATATTCAGATAATCCTGGGCAAGTTGGGCTAGAGAAGCTTGTATTTTAAAAACATAACTAAAATAAAAAAAAATTGTACAGAATAGTGAATATTAAAAAATTATTTTCAGCAATTGTCCAGATATATCACATGCTAGATCTATTTTTAGTATTTTTGAGGATTTATCATATATCTCCCTATTGAAATTGCATTAATTTACAGTCTTACTAACAGTATTAAAATTCCATTTGTTCCATATATTTATTAGAATATTTTGTTTTCCTTATTTTTTAGAATCATCATTTTAAATTTTGTTAAATTATTTTCAGTGATTAAGCTATGCAATCAGCCTTAGTAGATGAATGCATAATGGAAATAAGGTAAAATACATGCAGTGGAATATTTTTAATTCACAAAGACACATGGACTCTCATCACTTATAGCCAAATGGATAAAACTGGCAGAATTTATGTTAAATAAAATGAGTTAGAGAAAGAAGAAATGCTTGTTGTGTCTCATGTGGAAACTATTATAATAGTAATTGTAAATTCATAATAAATGTAAAATTAACAGTTGATAAGGGGGTTAAATAAGGGTGGGTCAGGATTAATATTTGTGTCTTGTGCACATGCATTGCACTCTCATGGTACTTACTGAAATGTATAATTGATAAAGAATTTTTAATCCAGGTTATCACAATTGAACTTTTGGCTGTTATGAAGGGCATTTGAGAGAACACACAGCAATTGAGGAACATTTCATAAGGGCACATGAAGACAAAATATAAAGCTGAACTGTTGGAAATACTGAAGCACTAATTCACAATGATGTCATCAAAGTTACGATTAATATGTAGACATAAGGAGTATAAATAATTTCAAATTATTGAGAACAATAGAATAAAAAACACAGAAAACATATTGAATATTTATATAATATAAAGTAAAGTACTGTTGAGTAGAAAAATGTAAAACAAAAAATAAAGCACAGTAAGAAGGTAGATACAATAAGAGAATGGAACTACAAAAATTAGTAAAGCAATTGCGAATACTCATAGTAGATATATTTAATAGGTTGCTTTCACAAACTCTACTATAACCTAGTTTTAAAACAATAGCCAGAAAAATTATAGTATGACTTTTGTAGACATTCAAATGAGGAAGTACATGCACATAAGATACATAGTAAAATAACCATGAGCGTTCAACAAGAAAGTGAGTCAAATTAATAAAATATGCTCCATTGCAAACATCAACTATAAAGAAAAACATAAGCAACAGTAAGAGAAAACATAGTGTACTGTTTCAGAGTTACACAGAATAAACACATTTGAAGATACATTCAATTCACATATAAACATACAAACACAAACCAAATATTATATTTGTTGTTGGGTGTCAGTACTTTACCACTTAACAACAACATAAGAAAAGTATCTGAAGTAGGGCTTGTTTTGACATATAATTGAAGGAATACAGTCTCTTTTGTCATGGGATATATGGTCACAGGAGCAAATGCAGATGGACATATTGTAATCACAGTAAGGAAGCAGAAAGCAGTGAATTATTGTGTTTGGTTTGCTTTCTCCTTTTTCTCTAATCCCAGACTCCATCTTACTGAATAGTACGACTCACATTTAGGGTGGTTATTTCCATCTTTTAAAATTGAATTCTACTTATTCTTCTTATATATTGCAACTTAATGCTGACTTTCTGAGTCTTTTGGCCCCTCCTAAGCCCTCCTCTTCACCCCCTTTTTGCCATGTTTCTTCTTAAAAGGTAGGGCACACAGAGATATTAACCAAACATGGCATGTCAATCTGCAATAAGACTAAGCACCTCCCATCATACTAAGGCTAGATGAAGCACACAATAGGAGAAAATGGGTCCCCAAACAGACAAAAGACAGCCCTTGCTCCCACTATTAGGAGTCTCACAAGATTGAGTTACACAACTGTAACATTTAAGTATAGGGCCTAGGTCAGTCTCATACCAGTTCTCTGATTTTTGTTCAGTGTTTTTGGGCCCCTATGTGACCAAGGTTAGCTGATTCTAGGGGTTTTCTTGTGGTGCCTTTGACTCCTCTGGTTCTTCTTCCCTCTGGTCTGCAGGATTCTCCAAGCTCCACCTACTGTTTGTGAATTTATGCATGTTTACATCAGTTGCTGGATAAAGCTAATGACAATTGAACTAGGTGATAATTTAGTATAGCAGACTATTATTATGAAATATTACATTGACCTTCTTTCCAGTCTTATTTGGTTCTATCCTTCATTTCTGGGCCATTCAGCCTCTGAATCCTGGGCTCAAGGGCAGTGTTAGGGGTGTGCTCCCTCTAGTGGCATGAGTCTCAAGCTGGACCAGATATTGGTTGGCCATTCCCACAATTTCTGTGCCACCTTCCTCACCCCGGTGAATCTATTATTTTTATTTATTATTGTTTTTGCTGTTCTTATGAGTTTCATCATCATATCCATGCCATAGAAACAAATTGAAAATGCTCCAAATATTTATTTATGGGCTTATTTAAATAATTGCAGTAGCGTGCACAATGAAACACTACAGTGAAAGACAATAATTTTTCCTTGAGTACTGATATAAGAAGTGTTTTCTGAACTGAGGGAATCAAGAAATGACAGTATGTCTTGAATGCTATATCCTGCAGAGGCAAACAGAAGAACTAAACTATTATTGTTTTTCTAAGTATTATGATAAAATATTTTTAAAGAACAAATAATGGACTGGAAAAAGTGAATACCTACCAGGAGAGAGAAAAGCATGATGGGATGGGGGAGTCCTGGTTTTGTTTTAAACTGCATCGATTAAAAAGGAAACGTAACTTTAAAAGTAAAAAATAAATAAATAAATAAATAAATAAATAAAACGCACAAAGGTGATTTCCTTGCTATAGACATGTCCAAGAACTATGAGCCTTCTAGAGTTCCTTGGCATGCAAGCATATTGGGCTAGTTTTTCCAAACACCATATTGATTTCTTAAGTGGCTGTGCAAGTTTGCACTCCCACTGCAATAAAGGAGTGATATAGGCTTAGCATATCTGACAGACTTTTCTTTGAAGCAGGATATTGTGATTGGTTCTCCCTGCTTGTCCTGGCAAGGCTTGGTAGTCACTTTCTTTTGTGTCCTGCTTGACCAATTAGGGCACCATTATGTCAGCAGTCAAAGCAAGGGCACTTTCTTGCCCAGTGGCTAACTTTTGCTACAAAGAACCTAAAATCCGTGTGGAGTTTCTTCAGTGCCTATCATCTTTTCTGAAATAGATTGATACTGTCAAGAGCAGACATGTCTCATTGTTATAAAAAAAAGAGCCTATGTTATTAAAACATCTTAAAGAGGGTATTCTGTAAATCTCTGCAATGTTTGAAGATGACCTGTCTCACTAAAATATAACTATTTTGCCATCAAACCATATTTAATGTTACTACAAGTTTGATTTAATAGGTGACTAATTATGAAATTACATTTTTATTATCTATTAGTTGATAATAACTTTCAAAGATTAGAAATGTGCATTATATTGTTAAATGAGCTATAGAGGTACAATACCTTGAACAAGATTATAAATGTATGTACAGTACATTTAAAAATTAATTTCAAAATTGTATCAATATACAAATTTGTATACAATATACAAAATCCCAATCCAATGTAAAATATTTAAAAATAGTTGTTTTTTAAAAATAGGTTCAATAATCTACTTTTTTATCTTCTCACTCTCCAACATAAGATGTCATTACTCTTTTTTTTTTATCTTAGCCATTCAGACAAGTGTAAGATAGTATCTCAGTGTGGTTTTAATTTGCATTTCCCTAATGGCAAAGGTATTAAACATTTCTGTGAGTGCTTCACCAGCATTTGAGATTTCTCTGTTGAGTATTCATTGTTTAAATCTGTGCTCCATGCTAAAACTCTACTACAGATATATAGTAATGAAAAAACTTCATGGCATTAGCATAAAAACAGACAGGTTGAACAATGGAATTGAATTAAAGATCAGTTGTATATCCATATATCTATGGACACCTGAAATTTAATAAAGGAACCATAATTATACAAAGGAGAAAAGAAAGCATCTTCAACAAATTCTATTCTAACTGGATGTCAGCATGTAGAAGAATGCAAATAGATCCATATCTATCACCCTGCACAATATTCAAGTTCAAGTAGACCAAAACATCAACATAAAACCAAATACACTGAACCTGATGGAAGAGAAAATGGGGAATAGCCTTGAACATATTGCAACAGGAGACAACTTCCTAAACACAGTATCAATTGTGCAGGCTCTAATATGGACAATTAATAAATGGGACCTCATAAAACTGAAAAGCTTCTGAACGGCAAATGATACTGTCAATAGGACAAAATGACAGTCTACAGAATGGGGAAAGATCTTCACCAATCCTATACCTGACAAAGGGCTGATTTCCAAAATATATAAGGAACTCTTGAAATTAGACATCAGAAACTACATAATCCAATTAAAAAAGATCTTTCCCTCTTAATTAGCCTGTTCTTAATAAACAATCACAGACAAGACTATGATGGGAGATGTTATTCTGTAAATATGTTTCTCATACTGGTTAATTAATAAAGCCCTGTTGGCCAATAGGAAACTATATAGGTGGGGCTAGGAGATTAGAAGGAGGAAAGAGGAAGTAGTTAGGAGGAGTCAGGATGTAGAGCACGGAGAAAGAAGATGCTGGCAGCGACTCCCTGATAAGATGACCATGTGGAAATACTTAGATAAGTAGAAATGGGTTAATAATTAAGACTGAGCTACCCCATTAACAATGATAGTCACTGGCCCACAGGATTGTATCAAATACAGAGTCTCAGAGTGTTATTTGGGGCCGGTGCGCCAGACCAGCAGTGGGCGGGCTGGTGGGAAACAACAAGCATCAAGACTAGATATATTTTAATGGTGATTCTAAATTCCATAAAGTTGCCAATCAATATTAGCTCTCATAAGTGCCATGGCTTAGTCTAATTTTCTTTGTGAACTTCAAGTTGTTCTGTGCAGGTATGAAGAACATTAACAGCAAGCTGCTTCTCTCCCCCCTGCTCTGCTCTGACCACCCCAAAGAGTGCAAGAGCAAAAGAGCAAATGATACCCTCTCAGGTGTCAAGCTATCACAAAGGGAGAACAAGACCTAGGGTTTACTGCCTCAAAAGGCATTGACTGAACCCATCAAAATCCCACAATATCTGAGAAGGGCAAAATGAAGGGACTCTCTGTCTCTGTCCCTTTGATGATTTTAGTTAGTATGCTGCTTGATTAAATCTGTGTTCTCTCTTTTACTTTTCAGTTGAGTGTATACACCCCAAACAAGTTAAGTTGGATTGTAATCACAAAGGTCATGAATAGCACTAAAATAATCAGGTTACAAACACACATATGGGAAACCTGAAGTAGCTATTTTCTTTCCCTTTTTAAATAAATTGAGTTGTATGTAGCAATGGATTTTGATTTTCTATGACATATTTCCAAGCATACATTTTACTTGCTATTACAGAGAACAATTTCTTGCAAGTTCAGTCTCATCTTCTGATAGCAGGTTCTAAACTCAAGAACTTCATATATTTCATTTTTACTTTCTTCCCATGACATTAATCAATAGCATGGAAAAATATTTATTCTGTGTGCTAGAAATGTGAGAATTCTGCCCCAAAGATAATCTTTAAATGGTGCCTATTTTTGCCTCTGTCAATCAGGTGGGAAGTTCTTGTAGACATTCTTTGTATTTATCAGGAGATGCCAACAGAACTTTTTCCATGACATTTATAATAGTGATCCAAATTTTACATATTATGTTTATGTATTTATTTTCATCCTCCCTTGTTCTTTCCATTAATTTACTTGTGTTCCTGGATTGACTTTCAAAATACAAGCTTGTCTTGGCTTTGATCTTCATCTTTGGCTCTATTATCTAGAGTACATAAGCTATGGGGTGTGGTAAAGAAATTATTCTCTATTCATTTTAATTCCACAAAAGAAATGAAAATGACATTCTTATGACTCCTGTAAGTAATGTATGGGTTACAGTGACAAAATTCTGACTTGTGGACTATCCACAGAAGTAACACATTTGTGAAAAAGTATAAGAAGTTCAAGTTCAAAGTTCAACACCTTTGTCATAACTGTAGCAGCTTGCTTGTGACTTTTCTTTAGCTCTATGGACATTTTTTTGTAGAATTTTACTTACTCTCATTTTGCCTACTATATTCAACACTAGAATATTAGTTTCTTACATAGAGCTGTTCAGAGCAAGTTTTAGGTATTGATTGTGAATAAATAAATAATGCCTCAGATTTAAGCAGAAAATACGTGAAGTATACCTTTAAGTCATATAAAATATTCTGGAATAACTCCTAGAGTTTTTTATTATGTAGCTCTTTTCTTTTAAAAACAGGCCTTACTTTCTAATGAAATTTATGTTCATGTCTTTCTCTAAAATGAAACATAACCCACCTAATTTTGTTTTACTGTCATTCCTTACTCCATGACATAACCAGAATTTTTAGAGGCTGTTCTTCGTCACTGTATATAACTGTTCACCTACTATTCATGTTTAATTTACTTTATTGTGGATTTCATTTCCTTCATAATGAACTCATCAATTTCCTGGGATATTTTAATCATATTAAAATTTGGGTATGTAAACAGTCCTAATTTACTTTGCTTTTTATTAGTATTCATCATAGTCAAATTCAGAACAATGGTATGCCTACTTTGTTAGTTTCCCACTCTATATCTTATTCCTAGAAGCACTTCATGCTCTGAGCATAGTACATAGAAAAAAATCAACTTGAACCAAGCTGGAAGCTTCTTCCATCTGCTTAATAAATAATATTAAAATATAGTAAGTGGCTTGCTGAAAGTAAATTGCTCAGTCTTACACAACTATGGGCATCCTGTCAAATATTGTGGACTGATGAGGCAATATGGTACAATAGTAGCAAGTCTGTCAAAGGGGTAAGCAGCCACTTTTTTTATATAACAGAAAGTAACTGACATATAGTACTATAATTAACAATGACAATGGAATTGAAAGGTCATAAATAAGTCCTACTAAGGAAGTAATAGTTTATATGTTGTGCCTGTTAAATTACATTCTAAATTATAATGTTCATATTTATAGATTATTACTGCTCTCAACATTTATCATAGACTCTTTTATATGCAGTGAAATTAGAAACAATAGCAACTAACATCTGGTTAAAGTGTTGAGTATTAGTAATTATTAAATCCTCAGTCAGAAATGGGACATCTATACCATATCCTCCAAGACTCAACGGACTCAGCAGAAGAGGGAATGGTAAGGATGCAAGTATGATAAGACAAGTGTCTTTGCATTCTTGAGATCATGAAAACTATGAATTTTCTACATTACCTGCATATGATTTGGCCCTACCACATCCACCTATCAAAGTCTTGGGTGTCATTCTTAGAGATGTACACCATTCTAAGGACATAGACATAATGTTTCCTGCAGGAAAGACAGACATTTCTTCAGAGTTAAGGTGTTCATGCACTTTTAAATAGCCATCATTTTCATGCTCCTCTGAACATTCTTAATGAACCTAATTATAGGATCACCCCCCCAAACACACACACAGAGAGAGAGAGAGAGAGAGAGAGAGAGAGAGAGAGAGAGAGACAGAGACAGAGACAGAGAGAGACAGAGAGAGAGAGCACAAAAGTAAAAGTGGAAGGGTAACTTTTGAAAGAAGATGATCAAGGGGAGTGGAATAGAGTCATGAGAGGTTAATGGGGGTCAATATAGTCAAAATATATTCTACACATGTAAAATGTCATAATGAAACACAATATGTGACAATGTGCAATATATACTAGTAAAATCATGAAACAAATTTAAAAGATATATGTTTTTGTCTGCTAATATCAAACTCAGCCATTGGTACTTACTCTTTCTCATGGACATATCTTGTTTTGTATGTTCTTTGAAATTAGTCATTTTCTAAGTGCTTTCATTTTCATTTGGCCCACTGAATCAATATAGTTCCAAATACCCTGCATATACAAATTATTACCTAGTTTATGTTGCTCTTTCAGATTGCTTTTCCCATTTCCAGGTGTCTATTTCCTCTCTACCTAATGCATACTCTAATCATTCTACTCACTAAATATATAATCTTGAATACTAGTGAATACTTCAAAGTGAGCACACATAGGTTAAAACCTATTTGCATACACTTCTGCTTTAATCTATCACTTTATCTTTTTTAGTTGTCTAAATGACAGGAAAATATCTAGACAACATTTGTAGAAAATTAACAGAAAGTTTTAGGTCTACCTTTCTTTCCTATATCATGTTAATCTTTGCCTACAATCAGGTATCATACACTCCAGATCTATAGATGGCTACATTTTCTTCACCATTCCAGGAAATATCCAAATCTTTGCCATTCATGGGGGCTTATAAATGATTATACTTGGCAACAATGCCTCAATCTTACTATTTTCAATTATTTCTTGAAAGTCTATACTATGCTGAATTCTATGAGATGGTAAGGTACTTCTATACATTTGCAATTTAGAATTAATAAAATGAGTGCTTAAAATATATGAGTTTATGAGCATGATTAAAAAACAAAAATCATTATTTTTCACTTATTCTAATTACTATAACACATGGAAATTTTTATATAAATCTAAGCCACTTTGGCAAATTCTTCCAAGAAGAATCACAGATGATCTAATAAAGACCTGAACAACAGGAATGAGAAGGCAATTTCAAGGTAGTTAGGGGAATCTCAAAACAATATAAGCTATTGTTGTTTTCCCTGGTTGACTACCAGGAGTGTAAAGTAAGTCTCTATTGCTGAAGACACCAGATATGTCAGACACAGAGTTCAGAAGACTTGAGCTTGTTATGACCTGAATGCCTCTTATATGAGGCTAGATTTCATAGCACAAGAAAGTACTATGTAAGATGCCAATGGAGGACACAACCAATAGTCCTAGACAGTTGTGAAGCCTATGAACCACAATGACTTGCAAACAAAGAAATTCCTGAAAGTGCAATCAATAGTGGCAATACCCAAAAACTGTCATCTTAAGACCTTCTTAGAAGAAAAAAGTTTGTGGTACTGGAAACCTAGGCAACTATCTAGTGCTAGTGAGGACATGGATCTTAACGATATCCAGCTACTGCCATTTATTATACCAACATCATTCCTAACTATATTCTAAAACATTCATGTGCCCACAATAAGTTTACTTTCAATCCTCATCAAAGCGTTTTCTTTTTATAGCAAATGGAGACCATTAAAGTAAACCACATTGGCCATAATGTAGAGATCAATTGACCATGCAGATTCTATCCACAATGGATATGTTTACATGAAGAAGAAATGCAGAAAGACTATAATAGCCAGAGGACTACCAATTCTCCTATGAGCTAGATTCTCTTAGAATTATAGGAAAGATTCACCCATAAAACTAACAAAATATGAGTGCTTTAAAAAAAGCAGTGAACAAGAAGAACACAAATAGACATGTTAGTTTGGAAGAGCAAAATTTTACAGAGACCCAACTCTAGACAAGGTATTACAGGAGATTAAGAGATGCTGAGAGTGGGAGAAGTAGTCTTTTCTCTGGAAGAAACTCTCTAATAGGATATATAATGCTAGGTAGTCAGCTCTGAAACTATATTCATGGAGGCAATACAGAAGGGAATCAGAATGTTGCATTTATATATTCTCTCTCTGTCTCTCTTTGTGTGTGTGTGTGTGTGTGTGTGTGTGTATGGGTGCATGCACGTCTGAGCAAGCACACATATGCACACACATGCATACATGCACAAGCAAATTGTTGGTATGCACATGTATATATGCACACACATGCATATGCATGCATGTAACATTTATTACTAAGAGTAGGCCAAAAATTTGAATGGGAAAAATTCATGAGGGAATGGGAGAAGTTAGAGGGGAAAAATGGAGAGAAATATTATAATTGTATTTTAATAAAGACATATGGTTTAATTGGCATATGAAACAACAAATGGATAAAGTTTTATCTATTTTCATGTTACATATATGCATACAGATACATGTTTTTATACATATACTGTGTATAAAGCTTATCTGTCTTTTGCTTAGCAATCTACAATGGAACCATATATTTAAAGAATTATTCAACATACTTATATTCAAAAAATAGATAAAAAATTTATATACCTCAATAGTAAAATGTAAATAATAGAACACTTAAAGTAAAATGAACAAAGAATTTTACATATTTCTAAAAAAGATAAAGAAATAGCAAGTAGTTATATGAAAAGTGCTCAAAATAATTAACTATCCACAAATAAGTAGCCAAATCACAATGAAAGCAAAACACTTGTTAGGATGATGGTTTTTTTGTTTGTTTTAATCAAAAAGAGATAAAAAGGATTAGTGAGAGTCTGAGCAGAATGCAGCCCAAGGAGATGTTATTCATGGGAGAGTATATTGGTACAAGCATTCTGAAAATAGTATTGAGGTTCCTCAGAGAACATTTTAAAATAGTACAATCATAGGATCCAACAAGCCAACTACTACACTACAACACATATATCCCAAATGAAATCTTAATATGCCTGCAGTCCCATGTTTGTATTGTATTAATTGAAATAGACAAGATGTTGTATAATACTAACTAGACAAAGGTGTGTTACATTTCTTTATGCTATAAAATATCATTTTAACTGGGTACAGGTGTGCTACTCTTGTTTTTGTTGCAATTATTTAATTATGCAAAGATTTGCTGCATTCATTTTACCTTGCCTGCCTAAGGTATCTGATTGGACTAATAAAGCACTGAATGACCAATAGCAGGATAGAGAAAGGATAGATGAGGCTAGCAGGTAAAGAGAATAAATAGGAAGAGAAATGTAGGCTCAAAAGAAGAATGGGAAGAATGAGAAAATGAGAACAGCACAAGGGAAAGATGTGGGATAATGCACATATTCACTGTAAAGATTTGTCACTCATATTGGTTTAATAAAATGCAAATTTACCAGTAGCCAGGCTACCAGACAAGGAGAATTCTGGGAAGAAGAAAGTCAGAGACATAGTCTCTAGCCAGATACAGAGGAATCAAGATGAGTATGTGTTACTGAGAAAAAGTACCAAGCCATATGTTTAAACATAGATAAGAATTATGGGTTAATTTAAGTTGTAAGAGTTTGATAGTAACAAGCCTGAACAATAGGCCAAACTGTGTGTGTGTAATTAATATAAGCTTCTTTGGGTTTATTTGGGATTGAACATCTGCACGACCGATGAGACAGAAACTTTCCTCTACAGACACACCCAGGACAAGAAGCCAGGCAGACACTAGACAGACATATATAAAGAAGCAATAAAAATAAGTATAAAGGAGTAAGAATGGTAATATGCTCTAAGGCAAAGTTAAATTAAGAGAAACAGGTTAATTTAAGTTACAAGTGCTAGCCAGAAACATGCTTATACTAGAACAAGTATTCAAAATTGACACTTCTTTGTGTCATGATTTGATGGCAGGTTGGTGGAGTAAAAAAAAAGACTGGTATAACAAGATAAATCTCTGTATTGTCAAGATAGATACTGTGTTCATATGTATACAATGGAATACTATCCTGATCATTTTTGCAATATTTCAATTATTGAAGAATTTTAAACAAAGTTTTGATCATATTCACCCCTCCTGAACTCTTCCACTTGCCACAACTTTTACCCTTCCAATTCTTCCTATCACACTTGAGATTACTTCTTTATTTCTTCTTTCATTACCAAGTCTTATTTACATTTTCCGGCTAGACTTGGGATATTTTTTATTGGAAACAAGACTTACTTTTTTGTATTTAAATTAGAAACATTCTTATGTTATATGCCAATCCTAGTTTCCTCTCCCTCCTATTCTCCAATGCCCCCCACTGACCTCCATCCCATTCCTCTTCTGCTCCATAGAAAGGGTGAGGCCTTACATGGGGGATCATCAAAGTCTGTGTTTTTAAAGAAAGAAGAAGTCCTGTCACTTATGGCAACATCAATGGATTTAAAGATGTTATGGTAATTGAAATAGTTCAGGCACAGAAAAACAATAATGCATTATATCTGTGTTTTTCTTTGGGGTCAATAACCAGAACCCAAATCATGACAAGGAGACTTATTACTAGTTTTGAATACTCTCCCTAGCTTAGACTCATTTCTTACTAGCTCTTTTAATAGTAATTAACCTGTTTTTATTTATCCTTTGCCTCAGAGAATTTTTTCTTTTCTTTCCTTTTTTCTTTCATTCTTCCTTTCTTTTATTCTTTCTTCCTTCCTTCTTTTCTTTCTTCGTGTATGTATGTATGTATGTATGTACATATATATGTATATATGTATATCTTACTTTTACTACTTCCTCCAGTTTCTAGTTGGCTGTTAGCTGCTTGGTTTCTGGCCTTGAGGGTGTCTCTATCTTTTTTCCCTAATTATTTCTTCCTTCTCTCCTGCTGAGCCAAGATTCCTCAATTTATTCTTTCTGCCCGCCAACCTTGCCTATCCTTTCCCTGCTTAGCTATTAGTTAAATTATTTATTAGACCAATAAGGTGACTTAGGCTAGAAGGGTAAAACAAAGCAACACATCTTTACATAATTAAACAAATGCAGCATAAGCAAAAGTGATACACGTTTGTACAGTAAAATAATATTCTGCAGTTCTGGCCTACTTTCTGATGTCCTGCTCAGAGCATCCTGAGGACTGAGAACTGAGGACTGCATGCAGGGGTTCCTGACCTAGTGAACCTACCCATCCAGAGTCTGCCTTTGTCCTGGTCTTGCCTCCAACCAAGGGATGATTCCCTCTACCACGTACTGGAGTAGGAGAATCATCAGAGTATTGGACCTGCTTGCACTCACCAGAAGAGAATCTTGGTCTCATACCCAGCAGAAGAGGAAGAGACCCTACCAGTATGCATTGTAAGCAGAGATGTTTACATGTCACTACAGAAACACATCTAGGGACTCTACACATGCAAGAGAGGAACATCCCAATGCAGATGAAGCAGAAGGAAAGGAAAACTCCAACCCAAGGAAACAAACTATCCCCACAGAAACATAAGCGATAGATAATCCTACTTTACCAACAGCCAGAAGAAAAATGGGGCGAAATCCACACAGAATACCACCACCACCAACAAATCTAAAACAAAAAAGAATTAACAATCAATGGTCATTAATATCCCCCATTATTAATGGTATTAGCTCTCCTATAACAAGACACAGGCTAAAAGAATGCATGTGAAGACAGAATCCATCCTTCTGCTTCTTACAAGGAACACACTTCAACTCCAAAGACATATGTCACCTCAGAATTAAGGGTTGGAAAAGGGCTCAGAATATTTGGACTGCCTATATATAGATAAATGTTTGCATTGAATTCCACTGAAATACACAAGCATCTTTATTTAATATGCTTCCAGTTTAGTCTGTATCATTTTTAACATGGGGTCAAGACTTTTGTTCATGGAATTATTTTTATTATGAATAAGACTCAAATTGAATGAACAAATTTTACTCTTTTCATGTAATTGTTGAGTATATCTCTATTTTGTATATATGAAGATAGCACATACAATATTTCACTGGAATGTTGGCACATTTGACTACTGTAAATTAATATGGTGGCATTATATTTTAGGGGACTCTGTCTTTATGGTTTCATGTCTACTATGATAAGTTTACTCTGTTTAATTTTGTACACACACTCAAGAGTAAATGGTAATGAGAACTGATGATATGGAGGAGTTTTGTGTACTGCCTGAAGTCTACAACTGTATAGTCTATGGGTGGTAGGCTTTCTACAATATTTATATCTAATTCTTATGGGCTCTTATATAAATAACTTGATAGGATTCTTGCCTAGTATGCATGAAATTCTGGGTTCAATCTGTAGCAATGAATAACCTAGGTGTAGCCATGCATGCCAATATTCCAAGTGCTAAAGTGGTGAAGGCAAGAGGGTGAGAATTTCAAAAGCCCATGCTACTTTTGTAGATAACTAGAATTCCATTATCAGCAATGATATCTGGCAGCTCGCAACTGCTGGTACTTCTAGCTGCAGGGAATGCTACTCTTTGCACTTGCATGTGCACAGACCCTACCCAACCCTGAACACACACATGGGTGTATACACACACACACACACACACACACACACACACACACACACACACACCACACCTTCTCCTTTGAAGCACATATACACATCAATTTTTAATAACTTTCTTTAAAGTTGAGTTAAAAAGTTGAAGATTATTTTACTGTAGATATATAAATAGGAAAGCCTTTAAAATTGGGAATGGCAGGAGAGGGAAGAATGCACTGATAAGCCAGATGTCACTGATAGAGGAAACAAGGAGAAAGGTTGTGTGTGTGTGTGTGCATGTGCGTGTGTGTGTGTATGTAATCTAGATCTTGAATGGCTTAATTGTTCATTTAGGAAATTTTTGTATGACATCAGCTATGAACATGGAATTGCTATGCACATAGGAAATAGCACATTCACTCAAAGCCAAAAAAGTGGGAAAAATTTCATAGTGTATGGTCCACAATAGTCTCTTCCTTGTTATATAGTTTTCTGTGGTGTACTGGGGGTGAATTGCAGTAGAAAGGGGGTAATATATGACTACTCTTTGGAAATAGATGTTGTTTCACATTATTGAGGAAGTGGAAAGATTTAGAAGGGACATGAGGGGGAAAAGTAGAGAGTGGTTATAAAGGGTCTAGAAAGCCAGATTTAGGATTTTGTATTTCATTCATTCTTAAACATTTTTGTTATAGATTTTTTTCTATAATGAGTATGTGTGCTTATGTGCTTATGAATGTGGGAGGAGGAGTTGGGGATAATATTCTACAATTCACCTATAGATGTCAGAAAACAACTCACATGAATCCATTCTCACTTTCTACTATGTGTGGACCAAGGATCAAACTCAGATAATAAGGAAGGCTTCATGGCATGTGCTTTTACAATTTGATCTATTTCACAAAAACAGGTTTAATATTTCTAATCATATATATTCCCTGTGGTATGCTGTATAGATTCTAATATATTGATCAAAGTCTATGATTATTTTTCATTAGAATATGTTTTGAATATAAATTCAAGCACAGAAATGCTCATATGCTTGCTTTGGGGTCTACTTCTGAAGGCATGGGTGTAAATATTTAATTTGACCCAAGATAAATGATGAATGGTTATTTATTTGGGAACACTTACACAGATAAATATAAAGAAACACGGGAATGCTTCTCTGCCCTTCCTAATGGATAGCCTGACCCAAGAGAAAGAATTGTATAAAAGAGAAGCCAGCCTCAAGCTTCCCTCTTTCTACTTCTTTCTGCCAGAAGTCCACCCAAAGGAGTGTGGACACCATTACAGGTTCACCAGCAAGACAGCTACATACTTTAACTTATTTACAATACTAATAATGATTCTTTGTGTTTAACATATATTTTATAAGTATACAATCCTGATGCTTTTGTTAGGAATGACTACATTTTAAGGCAAATTTAATCTAAGTAATCAAGATATAGTTATACAAGCAGGAAAACTAATTCTTGCTTTATATTTCTTATGAGAAATTTTGCTTCTCCGATACCTTCCAACTGGTCTAGCTAGGTTTTCATTAAACATGATTTCCATGACAGCAATTTCTTTTTCATGAAACATGTATATAATTGTCAATTGTTTCTAGAAATATGATGTGTGAGTGAAGATAACATATGATTTAGAAGAAATATTTGCTATAAAAATAAATTATTTCTTAAAATAATAAAATTACATGGAGGGGTATATGAAAAAAATAGGAAATCTTTGAAATTTCCCCAGCATCTTCTGAATCTTCTTTCTCCAATGTGATATACTACAGTTCAGATGTGTTTAGGTACAGTTACATTCTCAGCCTGCTATTTGTCACTGCTTATTCAGAATCAGTTTTCATTACTTTGTATTTACATAGTATTGTAATTTATAATATTAATCATTATGCAGGACTCTTTTTATTTAGATAATTCTTTACTAACCCTAAACCCTATGGATTTACTTACCTAGATGAACTCTAGAAATAGTCTTTTAAGTTCTTTCTAAAAACATATTAAGACTTTAAAATGAGCTTTGTGATACAGAGCTGTAATCACTGCTGCTTGGGAAGCTGGGGCACCAAGATTTCAAGTTCTAGTCAAGCCTGAAAATTTTAGTGAGACTCTGTTTAAAAATTATTTGTAAAAACAATAGTAAAGAGTAAAAAAAAAGAATGAGGGATAGAGGGATAGCTCATTAGTTGAACATTTGTATAACATTCAGGAAGCCTCAGGTCAAAGTACACCGTTAAAGACCCTTCCTGATTTGATGGGTATATCTGCAGATATATTAATCAATTTAAACAAAATCTTCATATTTTGAGTGTTGAATTAATTTCTATCAATTCATTTAAACATTTTTAAAACTTCTTAATAATTCTTGGTTCTAGTCCACATTTCTGGTGAAATTAGGCTATAAAGTTTATAGCGGTTGATGTATACAGGATTTCACTTACTTTATTTCTGTCTTGTTAGTTGTAATGCACAGAGAAGGTAAGTACTTATTTTATTGACTTATGCCTTACTTTTTCTTATGCTCAAGATTCTATTATATTTACATTTCTCCTCTCCCTTTCTTCCCTCCAAACCCTTCCAAGTACCTGTCTCTGCTCTCCTTCAAATAGGTGACCTCTTTCTTTTCAATAATTGTTACTGTATTCACAAACTTTAAAACACTTAGTTCTGTTGAAAATATCATGTGAACCAAAGTTTACACACACACACACACACACAAAAACAATCAGCAAGCATGCCTATATGAAATCAGAGTCTACAGGGAAGATTAGCTGATAAGAATTGATTGCAGATTCAGAGCCACATTATCTTTGGCTAACTTTAATCCCCTGAATAAACCTCTATTGCACAACTCTGTGTCAATCCTAGTATAATTGCAACTATCAAACAAGCCCATTTGGAATGTGTTAATTTACCATTTCAGTAAGACATGGGGTGGACACACAGCCTGACATTGGCTTCTATACTGTGCTGAATAATAGTTTTTTCCAGGATATCTCATTAGGGTAAACTGGGATTCTTGACTTTGACAGAGAAAATAATTTTAGGGCTAGGCAGTAGGAAGCAGAGTTGGAGTTTATCAGAAATAGATTTCAATATAAATCTCCAGATGAGCAAAAAAGACAAGCACTGAGGGAAATGATAAGGCACATCGAAATGTGAATGTGGGATGCTCAAGAGAGTCAAAGTTAAGTGTTTTCATGCCAGCCATGCATATGCCTTTCCTGAAAGTTGGAGGGCCACAGTCTATACTACAAACCAGGTACACTCTCTCATCCTCAATAAGACAATTAGAAGAGCCAAGTTAATAGAGAAAAACAGAAAAAGTACATTTATTCTATATAGCCACATTGCAAAGAGGGAAAAAGTGATTCAGCAACACTCTTCAGTTCTTAAATTGATATTAATGTTTAAATTAGAGGCCTAAAGATATGCACATCTAAGTAGTCACAGTCAATGTGGTTCTGCCCTAAACTGACCAATTTTTACTTGAGTTTCAGTCTTATTCTGAATAGTACCTAATAAGTTCTTAAAACTATACACAATAGCTTTCAGGAAGATTATGAGGCCCTGTACATGAATTGAGTTGCTACTGAAGTTACATCAAATCACAGGATAGGTCTAGTGGTGCACTGGATAAGATTACAGCTGACAAGATAAAGCCAAACATCACAAGGCTTACACAAGGGAATTAAGCTATACTTTTTCTGTGAACAAAGTTTATATTCCTATTGTGAGTTTTCCAGATATTTCATGTTTGTTTACATTTAGGAAGAAGTGTCTGCCAGAAGAGAAGACATTCTAAAAAGATAGCTGTGTCTCTCATTGTAACTTTTACACTATTTAAACAATGAACACAAGAAATGGAAAATTTTCCAGGAATCTCCTGCTTGGAGAAGGAAAACAAGCTAGGAAAAGGGAGGAGAGTAGGTTGATGGGAAATGTCATTCTGTAAATATGTTTCTTGTATTGGTTAATGAATAAAGAAAGCACTGTTGGCAGGAGGAGAAAGGAAGTAGTAGCGAGGAGATCCAAGATGGAGGACCTATAGGGTAGATTGCCAGCCTCTCTCTCCAGTAAGATAAGACCAAGTGGAAGAACTTAGATTAATAGAAATAGGTTAATATTTAAGACAGAGCCAGCCGATAACAAACTAGTAACTGGCTAACATAATTATATTTAATACAGTGTCTCTGTGTTATTTGGGGCTGGCATGGCAGTGGGACCCGACTGGCAGGAAAAACTACTCATAACATATTGGCATCCAACGAGGACTAAAGAACTTCCACTTAAAACTTAACAAAAGCTTTTGTACATGACCCAACCTGGATAGCATAGCCCTACAAGTGAAATGGGGGTGGGGGGATGGGATGGGAGGGTGACCAGGTTGCATGTCACAGGGGAAAGAGGGTAGGAGGGAGAGAGGGATAAAGGGAAGGGTTGGAGGGAGGAAGGGAGAGGAAACTGGGATCCACATGTAAAATTTTTTAATTATATTATTAATAAAAATGAAGGAAAAAAATGGTTTTAGAAACCAAAGGACAGAGACAAGCAAGGCTTCTTTCTTGGTAACAGCATTCTTCTAAGTTGGACTCTGTTTTGCTAAAGACAAACAGGGACTTGAGGCTCCTTTATCGGAGGTTTCCTGACTCAGCATAAGTGGCAAAAAAAACCCACATGGCTTTTAAGAAGTGCTGCTAACAATTCACTGGTGAGTATGAGAGCTGCAGGTAATGTCAGTGACCACATCTCCAAACTGGCAACATGAAGCTAGATGCAGCATAGACCAAGGCGGTGAGCACAGCTCTCAGTTCTGGTGGTAAAAGTACCCACTGCCATCTTGGATAGACCATGGCTAATACAGCTGTGGCTTTCGTTTTAGCAATGTTGTTTACCAGATAAAAGACTCGTAGTCACAAAAAGGTAAAGATTTACAGTAAAGACAGATTCAGATTAAGAAAAACCTCTGAGGTTTACAGTGTGTTTTAAAACTTACATAGGCTTTGGAGACAAAAAGAAACAGGCTACAATGGTTTTAAAAAGGCAGAGTTAGCTGGGTGTGGTGGTACATGCCTTTAATTCCAGCAAGTGGGAGACAGAGGCAAGTAGATCTTTTTGATTTCAAAGTAAACCTGGTATGCAGAGTTAATTCCAGGACAGACAAAAGTTACAAAGAGAAACCCTGTCTCAAAAAATGAAAAAACAGAAGTAGAAGAAAGAGTGTAATAAAAAAGCCACATAAAGATGGATAGCACGGAGAAACTTTGGATATTGTACACTGTTCTGTTTTCTTTAAATTGTTTGACTACTGAAGAAAGAACAACTATTAAAACAAATGATACTAGATTAATTCAATTTATATATCTTAAGAATGCTTTGACTCCAAAATTTAAGTCTAAGGACAGGTTACTGGGGAAAATGATTTCTATTTTTGTTTTCACAGAAAATGAAAAGCTGTGGAATCCTTCTAGACTAACATGGTTTTATCAACCAGACACCCTGAAACAGAGTCCCAGATGATCCAACATTCAAAACAGTTTGGACAAGCCAGCCTTGCAGACTACAGCCAGGATTTCTGTGTCTTCTTAGGATCCCTATGACAACACCCCCCTACCAGCAGGAAGCAGTTTGGAAAGAAAATGCCCAAATTCCCAAATATTGTTTATAAATGTTTGTTTTCATTTATATGGGGGTTGGTTATAAATGGTTAATGACCACAACCAATCTTTTTAAAGGTAAAAAGGGGATTATGGTTTGATTCATACATATATTCATATATATATGAATACTTTGTTTTGGAATGGATTTTCATTTAATAATACAAATTTAAGGTCAATTTTGAGATAAGTATATTTCTCCTCATTTTTAGGTATTGTGTTTATATAGCTCATTTAAAATGTAATATATAATTTAGTACAGATTTTAGATAGCTACCTATAATAGTCAAAACTTATAGCTTGGTGAGTTAGTTTTACTAGATATGTAGAGATGAATAGGCATTCTTCAAACATTTCAAATATCTACAGAACATGGCATTTAAAATGGTTTAGGGTTTTTCTTAACAGTGAGACACAATTGCTCCTGGCAGCACCACCTGCATCACAAAGGAAGATGGACATTAAAGAAATATGTTATGGAGTTTGTTTTCAATATGACAAGACTAGCCATTTCAACAAGATACTGCTCTTGTCTAAACTATTTGCCTTTAGGCTGTATAGAGTGGACATGCAGGACTTACAGAAAAGTGACTGCTAATACAAAATGGACATTGATACAGGGTTCCTGATTCATGGAAGAGTCTGCCAGACATTCTGCAGAACACAGAGAAATGTGACTGACAAACTGCCAGTACAGATGGACAGTTTAAAGTTTCCTGCTTTGCTGAAGAGTGTGCCTGATACACTATAGCCTATATGCTGACCATGGAACATTACAAAAGAACTTCTGGTAACTGAACAGGCAGTGAGTTGTCTCTGTCATTTCTAAAGTTTATATACTATCCTTCTGTGGTCTTTGATGGAATTGAAGACAGATAGTTATGGTTATAGTTTTCCTTAGTTAGGATTAAACATAAGTTACATATAGGACTTTAGACTCACAAAGATAGGATTGATGGTGGAATATTTTCTTTAAATCTTGCTAAATATTAATGACTAAACATTGTTAACTGTGATTCTTATTTGATAACTGTTGCTATGCTAAGGTTAAAACCCTTCTTTTATAGACAAAAAAGAGGAGATGGTGGGAGATGTCATTCTGTAAATATGTTTCTCATATTGGTTAATGAATAAAGCACAGTTGTCCAATAGGAAAGCAAGATAGGCATGACTAGGAGACTAGGAGGAGAAAGGAAGTAGTAGGGAGAAGATCCAAGATGGAGTACAGAGAGCAGAATAACAGCCCCTCTCTCTGCTAAGATAAGACCACGTGGAAATACTTAGATTTATAGAAATGGGTTAATATTTAACATGGAGCAAGCTGATAGGAAACTACTCATAACAGTAGGTTGTGTCCATGGTCTATCTCTAGGAGAGACATTTCACACAGTTCAAACAACTTGTCAAGATTACCTTACAGAATGAGACTGAAGTCCAAAAGTGATAGGCCCATGGGGGCATGACCATACCTTAAGTGGGACTGCTTAGCAATGTATGTTCTTGGCCATCTATTTAAACTTTAAATCTTATCTTTGGTCACTCTCCCAATTTAATCAGGAGATCATGTCTATTTCCCCTTCTTGGTGGGTGCATGTATGTCTCTTTTTGGGATCCTCCATAATTTCTTGGACTTTCTGGGGTTGTGGACTGTATACTGGTTATCTTTTATTTTTGGCTGACATCCATTTATGAGGGAGTAAATACCTTGTTTGTTTTTCTTTGTATAGTTTACTACACTCAGGAAGGTTTCTTCTAGTTCAATTCATTTGCCGTCATATTTCATGATGTCATTGTTTTTGTTTTCATTTTTTTTCTTACCACTGATTAGTACTCCATTGTGTAAATGTACCACATTTTCTTTATCCATTCTTCAATTGAAGGAAATCTGGGTTACTTTTAGTTTCTGGCTATTCCAAATAATGCTGCTAAGAACGTGTTTGAACATATGTTTTTGTTACATAGATGTGAAAGTTTGAGTATATACTTAAGAGTGGAATTACTGAATCTTGAGGTAGACTGATTCCCATGTTCCTGGGGAATGGCTGTATTGATTGCCAAAGTGGCTTTACAAGTTTTCAGTACCAGCCACAGTGGACAAGTGTTCTGCTTTCCCACATCCTCTTTAGCAAAAACTTAACTGACTTTGGTGATTTTTAATTTAGCCATTCTGACAGTTGTAAGTTGTAAGATGGTATCTGAGAGTTGTTATGTTTTACACTTCCCTGATGGCTAAGGATATTGAACAATTCCTTAAGAGCTGTTTGGATATTTGGTATTCCTCTTTTAAGAATAATCTGTTTATATCAGTGGCCTATTTTTTAATAGAATTATTTGGTGTTTCGGTATCTAGTTTCTTGAGTTCTTTATATATTTTAGAGATCAGCCCTCTGTCAGTTGTGGCGTTGGTGAATATCTTTTCCCATTCTGTGGGCTGCTGTTTTGTCTCATTGACTATGTCCTTTGCCTTACAGAAGCTTTTCAGTTCCAGGAGGATCCATTTATTAATTGTCAGTCTCAGTGTCTATGGTACTGGTGTTATGTTTAGGACGTAGTCTCTGGTGCCAATGCATTCAAGGTGCTTCCAACAAAATATATTGTTATGTATTCTTCCTGTACCTGTGCTGGTGTTCTTCACCTTCTTCTATCCCTATGATTCTTAGGTTTGAGCAATTCACCCAGATTTCCTGAACATTTTTTGTTAAGAATTTATTGGGTTTAACATTTTCTTTGATCAATGAATCTATTACCTCTAGTGTATCTTCAACACCTTGTATTATTTCTTCCATCCATTGTATTCCATTGTTATGCTTGCATCTATAGTACTTGATTGTTTACCCAGATTTTCCATTTTCACCATTCCCTCAGTTTGTGTTTTCTTTGTTGCCTTTCTTTCAGTTTTAAAATCTTGAACAGTTTGAACCATGATTTCTTTTGTTGTTTGTCTTGTTTTGTCTTTTTTCTTTAAGAGAATTTATCATTTACTCTTTAAGGGCCTCTATCATCTTCATAAAGTTTTTGTTTGTTTGTTTGTTTTCGAGACAGGGTTTCTCTGTGTTGCTTTGGAGCCTGTCCTGGAACTAGCTCTATAGACCAGGCTGGTCTGGTCTCAAACTCAAAAAGATCTGCCTGCCAGTTCCTTTGCCTCCCAAGTGCTGGAATTAAAGGCTTGTGCCACATACCAATGCCTGTCTCATAAAGTTATTTTTAAGATTGTGTTTTGCTTCTTTGTCTGCATAGAATGTTCAGGTTTTGCCAATGCAGAAACTCTAGTTTCTGGTTGTGACACATTGCTCTTTGTGTTGTTGAATGTATTTTTACACTGTTGTCTACCCATCTCTTCCTCTAGTTGGTACAGGTGGGCCTGTACTTCAGGTGGTCTTTCTTCCTTCTTTTGGTGTAGCTGGAGCCTGTAGCTTATCTAGTGACTCTTCCTACAGATGCAGGAAAATCTGCCTCAGATAGATGGTGATACTGCTCTGGTGCTCTTCCATGTATAGGCTGGGTGAAGGTTATGCTCGCCATAGATGCTGTAGTGAGTGGTTTGGGGTTTGGGGATGCTTCTTCCAGTCCTCTGCAGCTTTTATGGGGGTTGGGCTGTAGGATCTGTGTCTGAGGGCTGGACAGAGACCCAGATACTCACCTCACTATTTAAGATTCTTATTTTAAATATCATCACTCTTTTAATATAGCCTATATTCTTCATTATGAATTTTGTTAGTTATGTTAAAATTCAAAATTATGTTATTTCTATACATCTGTCATTTTCCCTTTATTTTTTTCAAATGAACATGTTATTAGGAGATAGGAGGCAATAACCATTCTATTCAGGTAAGGCACCAGTGGCAGATCAACGTATAATTTCATGAATCCCATTTGGGGAACCTCAGTTTACTGGTTTTATGTGTAGAGGGGCAACTTAAAATATCAAGAGTAACTCAAAAGCAGCTGCACGTCAGCATGGATAATGACTTCCTTACAAGTGCTAGATGGAATCCCCCTTTCAGGTAACAATTGACCTTGTATATATTCTAGCATCTACTGAGATCACAAGCAGCTCTCACTACTTCATGTACTAGAAAAATCAATAGCTCTGTTTCTATAGTCCAAGGTACACCTATATTGTTCTGTTCAGCCAGTGGCCATGTCTACCTAGCTGAGGTAATTTCCATTTCAAGATCACCTTAAGCCAAGAAGAAAAGGCCATATTATAACTTACTGTTTCTCTTTTTCTTTTCTTCCTGCCTCCCCCAACATCTTTCTTCCTCCGAGTGTTGTGTAGTCATGAGCAGTAGGTGTAGTTCTCATTAATTGTGTATAGCAGGTTGGTCTCAAACTTGCCTTGGTCCTTCTATCTTCACTTAATCCATCCGTGATGGAATCAGTGCCATTGTCAAATACTTAACTCCTAGACTTCAGGACATTTCAATCAAAATCAGGGGAAGGTGATATTTCACTTTCATTTTCCATTTCCTTGATTATGCATGACTTTATATCCAGCCTACTGTATAATTCTACTTTTCTTATTCCCCCTCTCAATTGCTCTCTGTCTTTTATTTTATTTTTTTCCTGGTACTTTTCTTCCTTCCCTTGCATATTATTCACACACAGTGAGATTATATTAAGAGAAAATAGTGCTGTTTTTCTTTTAGGTGTTTGGTTTAATGATATTCAGTTCCAACCAGTTTCTTGTAAGTGACTTTATTTTTATAGCTGAATAAAACACATCTCTGAATATATACTGCAATTTCTTCAACCATAGCTATACTGATTCATTATATTGACTATTGAGAATAGTGTTGAGATAAACATGGATGTTTTGATACTCATGTGATATGATGACTTAGCATCTTTGGATGAATACAAAAGATTATTATCTCTGGGTCATAATGTTTTTCTTTTGTTTATGTTTCTGAGAAAACATGATATAATAATTCATTTTATTTCAAATAAATATGTGGAGCGATTATTAACTCACATCTCTTTTATATCATGACTATTTTTATTTAGTAATTCTACATATTCCAAGGTTTGGAATTATGACCTATTCTAAGTTTAACTAGAGATAAAATTTTTATTATTGACTTTTATCCTTTGTACTACAATGTGTAGGGTTTTATTGGAGAAAGAAGAATTGACATGTTATGAGCCTGCCATCTTCTATCACACATCTTCTACTAAATCACTGCTTCTTAATGAACTAGTTCCTCCATGAAGAATTTTGGAGTCCTAGATCTGTCATACTCTAGCAGTGAATTTTTCTATAGTAGTTAATCTCTTTGAATGCCGATTTCCTTGTTTATAATTAGATTATAATGAGGGATGTATATTTTTTTCATAATGTTCTATGTCATGACTATTACCTTAATTATTAGTGACTACTATTTTACTTCTACAATTTTATGTTATGGTAAAGAAATTAAGTGGACATTCCAATTTTATTCGCACTATTTGATGGTGTTATCATGATGATAAAACTAGACAACTTTAGTGATTAGTATAGTGCATGGATTATCATTTTTTCCAATGAGTCTTAGTAGCTTTGATTTTTTAGAATCTTCTCCCAGTAAAGATTTTATGCTAGAAAATGTAATTTCCAATGTTCTTCTGTGAGAGGCGCATCCCAGTGTGGCTTTCAAGTCACAAAAATATTACATCTACTGACAGCTTAATGTTTTCCCAGGTGTTTTCTGAGACATAATGTTTGCTGTTTCAGGTTACTAGGAATAAATAATCTACAGTACTCATGTAAAAATAATCCATAAATCTCTCTAAAAGTTGTCACAGTCCCTTTACAAACCTTTCTGCTGCTAAATAAAGATGAATATGCATATACTACTCATGCATAGAAGTAATAATTATGCTTCCTTTCAACTTTTGGAATTCAAGAAATATAGAAAGTTTTTTATTCATATCAAGTACCTATACTTAATTAGCCTTGTTAAGAAGAAATGAGATATTCCAATAACAATAAGCAATTTAAAACTCTTATTCCAACTGGTGAATTTATGAGTGAAGAGGGGGTTGATAGAGAAGAAATTGTTCAGTCACAAAGGTTGTAACTTTTATCTGTTACACTGATTTATTCATTTATTTATGTATTTATTTTAATTTTTGTATTAATAATATAATTTAAAAATTTTACGTGTTGATCACAGTTTCCTCTCCCTCCCTCCCTTTCACACACTTTCCCTCCCTCACATGCACCCTGACCATCCTCCCCTCCCATCCCCCACCCCCATTCTACATGTAAGGCTATGCTATCCAGGAGGGGTCATGTAAATCTGTCAAGTCATTTGAAGTAGGGACTAGGACTTCTCTCCTGTCTCTAGGTTAAGGGAGTATCCTTCCATGGGGGATGTGTCCACAACGTTCTTTTGTGCCATGAATATCATGGTAGGAATGAAAATTACTTCATTTGAAAACTCTGATGAATTTACAATTTAATTTGTATAATAACTTGAGTGTGATAGAATGAAATAAAATTTGGGTTAAATGAGGTATTTATGTTTATGTCAAATATTGTTCTTCAACTACAAAACACAAAAAAAGCTGAAAATCTAGTAATACATTTTAAACTTTTTTATCTTTTCAGTTTCAGAATTTTCAAAACAAACAAATACATCACATTCAATGAAAATATATAATGTCCTTTTATTTTATTGTATTTTTCCTCTAACTGTTGGCTGGTTACTAGCATTTATTATTGACTAGCTCTTTCTTAAATATTAACCAACTTCTATACATCTAAGTGTTCCCATTTGGTCTTATCTTACTGGAAATATGATTCAAATCTCCTCTCTCACATCCTACTTCTTGCCTCCTCTCTACTACATTTCCCAGCATCTTCTTTGTCTCCTAGTCTCACCTATCTTGCCTTCTTATTTGCCAACAGTGTTTATTCATTAACCAATAAGAGAAACATTTACAAAATGACATCTCTGGCCATCTCCTCTTTTCTATCTAAAATAAAAAGAAAGGCTTTAACTTTAACATAGTAAGATTACATATGACAAAAGAGTTATCAAATAAGAACTATAGTTTACAATATTTAGTTCATTAACATTATCAGGAATTAAAGAAAATATTCTATCATCTATCCTATCTTTGTGAATCTAAAGTCTTAACTGTAACTTATCTTTAATACTAAGGAAAACTAAAACCATAACTTTCTGCCTTCAACTCCATCAAAGACCACAGAGGGATAATATATAAACTCTAGGAACTACAGAGGCATCTCGCTACCTAGACAGTCATCCAAATTTCTTCTGTAAATTGGCACATCCATCTTCAGCCCATAGGCCATAGTGTGTCTGGCAGACTCCTCAGCAAAGCAGGGAACTTTCAACTGTCCAACTGTATTGGCAGTTTGTCAGTTACTTTTCTTTGTGTCCTACAGACAGTCTGGCAGACTCTTCTATAATGTAAGAACCCTGTAGGAATGTCTATCTTGTATTAGCTGTCAACCTGATGCTTCCAACTAAGATATCTGAAAAGTTTTCAAAGCCTTTGGTTATATTAGTGGCTTCTGGATGGAAGATTGGACAGTGTGTGTGGGGGGGCATCTGAGAGAGACAGACAGACAGACATGAAGACACAAAGAGATATGCAAATGTTCATACACATGAGGAAACCAGAGGATGCCTCCTGTAGATAGTGTCACTCACTGAGCTTACCGGAATCCAGTGAGCCCCCAAGTGATTCACCTGCCTCTGCTTCTTCACAGAATTTGGGTTATGAGTGTGTACTTGATCACATTCTGATTATTACATGTGTGCTGGGGCTTTGAACTCAGGTCCTCATATTTGTACAACGAGGGATCTAACCTGCTGCACCATCTCTCCAGTCTCAATTTAGTGGTATCTCTGTGCAAATTATGTAGAGTCTAATGTATGGTTGTTGTACCTGTATTTTCTTTTATTTCATAAAGTTTTATTTTTCCAAATGTACAGCTGATTTAACATGTTTATGCACCTTAAACAGCAGCTGGGGCATCTCCACTCTTTATGTTTCTGGTATAAATTCCTTGGGCTCTGTGCTTTGAAACCAGCTTGATACTAAGTCTGTTACTAAGTCCCTTTGTTTTGAAATGGATTTTCATTTGTTGATACAATTTTAACATCAATTTTGTGATATGTATATTTCCCCTCTTGTTAAGTATTGTGTTTATATAGCTTATTTAAAATGTGATGTGTAATTAAGTGCAAATTATAGATAGTTACCCAAATTTTCTCAACTTATTGTTAGGTTTGCTAGATTTTCTAGATATATAGTGATATATTTCAAATGTATAGGCATTATTCCAACCTTTCAAAGACCTACAGAATATGGCATTTAAAATGGTTTAGAGTTTTTCTTGACAGTGAGGCACAACTGCTCCTGGCAACACCACCTGTGTCAGAAGGGAAGAAGGACTAGCCATTTGGGTAAGAAACTGCTCTTGTTTGGACTGTTTTACTTTATACAGTATAAACTGTACTTGCAGAACCCACATAATGTCCTTTTCAATTAAATTTAGTTTTTTACCCTTATGTATTTTAAAAAGTAAACATAAATTTCTATGCTACAGGTTAATGCATGATTATTTCCACTTCCCTCATATTTGATATTTATAGGTAAGTTTATCTTTTCTCCACTTGTTTAATTAGTATTCAAATCAAAATAAAATGTTCAGAATTGAATAAAATATTAATAACTATGATATATCTTCATGAACTTGGAGACAAATTAATCACATCTCCAAGAATATTATGAAAACATAGTGTATAAACCTGATATGATATAATTTTAACATAAATAGAAGAGTAATAATATAACCATTCTTGATATAAGCCATAATTTATGCCAGACCCGTAACCCGTATAAAACTCTAGAAAAAACAATTTTATCTTAATAGAACATATACTAACTCAGAATGAAGAGGCATCAATTCTAAACAAAATTATAATAAAACATATACAAAATATCTATCAGTTAAATGTAGTAATTAAAATTAAAAAAGGACAGGAATAAAAGTCACAGAAAATACTAATATAAAAGACAATTACCTCAGAAAACAAAGAATTACAATTTATAAAATGTGACAAGTAAAAAGTGTCAAATAATTTATTTCTCAAAATTTTCTCCTCTGTGAAAATCAAAGAACTGAAAATCAACCCTTAATACACAAGAAACTGAAACTTTCAATATGTTCAGAGTACTTAATAATCAGCCAGAAACATATGCAGTATCAACATAAAATGAAAACTATCAAAAAAGATAGAATCAGGAATAGTGGTGCAAGAGTTTCAATCTAACAAATGGAAGTAATGGCAAAAAAGGATGTGAACTACAAGGACAGCCTGACCTGTGTTTTGATTTTTATCTTAAAAAAGAAAACAAATATAGTTAAAGTGAAGAAAAATTAATAGAAAAGAAAAGGCATCTATACTATTTTCCATAACAGAATCTAGTCCGAATCCTATGAGTACAACTAACTAATAACTACATAATTTACCTGTAATTTTATATATATATATATATATATATATATATATATATATATATTCATATTAAATAAAGGATGGTGGACTAGTTCATACCAGTGCAATTCCAAAAGTAAAAATCGTAAATCAGGAGCTGGAGAGGTAGCTCAGTGATTAAAAAAAATTGCTTACTTCTCATACAGAGATCCAAATTTATTCCTCAGATTTCACATGGCATAACTCATAACTGCTTTTAAATCCAGCATTAGAGAAGGTAACTCACTCTTTTGGCCTCTATGGGCACTAGTATAGAGACAGACAGACAGACAGACAGACACGTAAATAAACACATTATTTTAAGAATTGGAAACCATTAAATCAGTCAACTATAGAATGACTATATACTATTAATTCACATAAGTTATTGTGAAAACACTTAAAAAGTGAATTTTTAAAATCAAGGAAATAGGAAGAAAGCAAAAGCACTACAAACATCCTTGTAAAGAATGTTTAACAAAGTGAAAAAATTTATCTATGGTGGACAATCTCTTTCTTAGACTTCCCTTGATGAGCCCTTCCCCCTGATGTTGAGTTTATTGTTGTATCAGCCTTTCCCATTGTATATGGACAGAGGCCACAAAATATAGCACAGTGCTATGATATTGCTTCACCGTTTGTGTCAGCAGTCTTGTCAGGAGACAGACTCTTCTTTTCTGTATTTGACTGAGGAGGCTGGCATGCTGTGAGATTTCCCTATGGAGAAAGCCACATGGCAAGGAAGTGAGAGGATTCTCCAGCAGATGGCTAGTGAAAAAAAAAAATTGGCCTCAAGTCTGACATATTGCAAGGAATCAACCCTGCCAAAGACCACTGGAGCTTGAAAGTAAATTTTGCCCTGGTTGAGTCATAGAAATGACCACACTAGTGGTCAGTACCTAGATGCTAATTTTGTAAAACACTGAAATAGATCCCCTTTTGGGTTGCGACCAAATAAAGTATGATCCACAGCAACTTGAAGAACATGAATGTATATTTTGTTTGAAATCACTAAGTCAGTGGTTTATATAAACACTGAATTATAAGAGTGTTTTGTGTTGATAGTTTCAAGGCAGCAGTGGCTGCTGTGACACTCAATTTCTTCTTTTTCCTAACACTGCACATCATTGTCTTTAACAGCTCTTATGTCAAATATGTCCTTGAACATCGTAAATGTTTCATAATATTAATGCTACCATAATATCAAAATAATAATAACTATAAATATGATAATCTTCATGTTTTATAAAAATATTGAAAATGCACATATGTGTAATTTCAGTATCCACATTAACCAATAAATTGAAACACTAACAAAGCCAAGTACAAAACCACACACATACACTCACTCACATACATTTGTGTGTATATATATATATATATATATGTATATATGATATATGTATATATATATATATATGTATATATATTCAGGAAACAATGAGGCTAACACATTTGTACTTTATTTCTTTTCATAAGGACTCCAATAACAAACACTCAGTTTATCAGGTTTATTGGCATAAGCTTAAAATAACATATTTGATCTATTGCTCAAACTTAAATGCCTGATATTTATTACCAAGTATAAATCATTGTTAGTATGATTTAATCAGTAGTTTTAATGACTAAATGATAAAAGTAATAGCAATTATTTCTATAGAAAATCAATTTTGTTAATGCGAACTTCACAGTATGCTTACATTACTTGTCTCACATTTGAAACACTATGGAAGACAGATCCATGCTGAAGTAGTGTTCAATGTTTTCCTAGCACTGCTAACAAGTCATGGCTCACCTTGGATTTCACCAAAAATAACCTAGTTACATGACCTCTAGAACAAACTCAAGTCTAGGACAAATAGGGATTTTGATGAGCTGTTTATAAATACTTTGGCTATGATTACACAAAAGTTTGAATTTGGTTGAAGTCTTCAAACTGCCTCTGCTGATCTTCAAAACTACATTTGTTGCAGTACTGCGTGTTAACTTGCCAGGATTCAGAATCACCTAGTAGTCAAAGCCCTGAATATGTCTGTGAAGAAATGTCTAGATTCATTTTATTGGTATAAAAGTCCACCCTGAATGTGTATGGCATAATTCTGTGTGTTTGTGTCTGGACTGAGTTACAAAGAGAAAGTGACGGGAGCATGAATGTAGCGAGATATTCACCTTTTCTGCACCTGTGGCGTATGCCATGCCCATTGGTGCGGAGACAGGGCCGGATGGGAGCGGGGAGAAAAGGTTGGGAGAGGGCTGGGCTGCCCCTTTTTGGGTGGTGGACGCTGGAAGGCTCAGGATCTGCTGGAACCCGCCAGATACCAGGATCTGCTGGAACCCGCCGGGTACATCTGCCTATGTTGTGAGTTATTTCTCCCTTAATAAACTTCTGTTCGGCCTAATTGTTTATCCTGATCCTTATTAAATCGCAATACATGAACATTCATAATTCTTTGATTCCTAACTGAGGATACAATGTGACCAGCAGCCATACTTTCCTGTTTCCTTGTGTTCCTTACCATGAAGGACTGTACCCTCAAACTGAACCACAATTACTATGGCATTCCTTAAGTTGATTTGGTCGAGTATTTCATCACAACAAGGAGGAAACATGTGAGTATGACTATGAATGTCTCTACGGGTGTGAGGAGGTCAGGGTACAAACTTGGGTGTTGATGTTTGTTTTGTTTTGTCTATCTTATTCAAACAGAATCTTTTGTTCCTTGTTACTATGTTTTCCCAGATGGTTGGCTCGCTAACTTCTGAGAAGTCTCCCATCTCCATCTCCCATCTAGCTGAGTAGTCATTGGAATTGTATACCTGAGTTACCATGCCTTGTTTTATATAGAATCTGGGGATTAGAACTCACATCTTCATGTGTATAATGCACCTTTCCTACCAAGGCAACTCTCTACCTTACCAATTAACTTTTTAAATCATGTGTATTTAATAGATGTTTGAAGTTTTTTATACATACAGAAAAAATCAAGTCCCTATGACATTATGGCCTGAAAAGAAGATGATCTCCAAATAGCAAAAAATCAACTAAAGGTGAATAAAAATTAATCTAAACAGTATGTCCTGCTTTCTAAGAGAGATTTAATTCCTCAAGAGTTCTTCAAATGGGGCTAAAAGGAAGTCAAAAGAAAACAATATTTTTCTACCAAAACAATTCCCAAAGACATCATCTGGATTCTGGAACTCAGACTATTATAGTGTCTCTTATATCATCCTCCACAAATTTAACCATTAAAATAATATTTGTCATAGATTTTTAACATTTCTGAGAACATTTCTTATACTTCAGCTACTTAATTTTTTGTTTCTGATTCCTCCATATCTTTAGGATTTTTAAAATCACATTGGTGCTAGTTTCTGAAATGTGTCTTTAATGTTCTTGCTTTAATGTTTTCTCCTTGCCTAGATGTGTGTAATATTCCACCATGTTCTAACAGATTGTTGAAAGAAGGCCAAGGACACTGGTGGTAGTAGTCATAGCTCGGCATGTGTTCCTTTTCTCTATTCTCTAGCAGAAAGACTGTTAAGTGTTGATTAATTCAATTCCATGAATCTTCTCTTCGGTCTCTCACTGAAATAAGAGGTTATTAAATATTGTTGTTTTGTTATAATTATAAATGAATTATAAGCTGAAACTGAAAAGTATGACTACATTTAATACTTCCATTGAGACATGGATGCAATTAAGTTTTTGCAAGCATTGTAGGATTGCAGTCCCTTTTTCCTGCTTAAAGAGTACTTTCAACTATTAAAAACTTTTCACAGCTCCTTGCTATAGATCTTCACTCACCTGTCATCTACCAATATATTACAGTGAGCAACATGACTATCATATTGAATATAAGCCATGCCTAAAATATCTGTATGGGTATAATACTACTTTAATGGCTAGTGTAATTGTTGGGCCCATTATGATAATTTTCATTTATATATGGCTAATTTACATTAAAGTTTAACTACATAAACCAAATATCATTGTGACTGTACCTTTACTAAGTAATAATTCTATACAAATTTGATATGGGAAGACACATTTAGAATTTTACCCTCCATGATCACACATCAATATTAAAATCAGAAAAAAATATTTAAAAATAGAAAATATATACTTACAAAACTGGGAGTAAGCAGAACACATTTTATTTTGAAATCTGACAATATTGTTTCCAAATAATGGCTTATCCCTGTACATGTGTAATTTGTACAAAGTATTCAATATATAGGTAAAGTAGAAAATAGGGACCTATTTCCTCTTACTGGGTTACCTTTTCCAGCCTTGATATGTGGGTTTGTGCCTAATATTATTTTAACTTGCTATGCATTGTTCAGTTGACATTACTGGGACACCCACTTTTTCTGAATAGAAAGAGAAAATCAGTAGATCTGTGTAAGATAGGAGTAGGGGAGTGTGAAAATTGTAGGGGTTTACTGTGATAAGGACATATTGTATAAGAGAATAACAAATTTAAAAAAAACAAGAAACTAATTCAACTGGTTATTGTAAGGTTTAATAGCAATAAAGTTGGTAATTTACATAGTACAACACTGTACACATGGTTTTCTAACACAGAAAATTTTGCATCAACTAAACTTCCAATATTAAACAAACATGGAAATAAGATATCTATTAGAGGTATTGATTCATAACAGAAGATTATTAGTAGGGAGATAGATGGGTAAATAGATAGATGATATGCAGACAGGTTGAGAGATAGATGATAGATTAGATAGTTATATGAAATATATAGACAGACAATACACTTGACAGATTATGGTAACTTGATATCTACTTATTTTTTCAAGACATACCCATTAAAATCTAAAGAGTGAATCATTTTTTATGTGTCATACAAATGCTGATTTTACTCTTGGCAAGGAAATTGAGTTGAAAAAGGTCATGTGATTTTGTTTTTTTACACAGGCTATTATTTCTTTCTCTTCTCAGTGACTTATAGTACGTGCCAAAACAGGCGATGAGACACCAAGTCTGAAATCAACCCATCTTTTTAATTTTAAAAGGCATTACAAATAGCTGTCATTTCATTTCAAAGACCTCTGTTTCAGTTTTTTTCAAATGAATTTTTCTTGGAATATGTTCAACAATCAATGAAGGAAAGGCACTGAAATGCCAAATCAATGCCTTTGGTACATGATAATCTAATTGACAAGTACAAAGTTAGAAATAAAGAAAAGAGTATAAATGTGTCAATTCCATCTCCTCTAATTATAATGATAATTTTAAACCATCAAAGAGAAATGGTATCACTATGAGTCAGATATATAATAACGTAAATGGGCAGGTCCCTAAAAGGTTAAAATTTAGTGTCATTGTTTTTCTCAATTTGGGAAATTGAGCCATATCTGACATCAAATTACTCTTTTATTTTCATATTAATTGTGTAAAATGGGTACTTTCTTAACCAAAGCACTGTCACGACTTGTTCATTATTTTCCTCATTAAGTCTTCTACTTAAGTAATGTCTGTGTCTAAGCAGTTCACTGCCAACTATATTAGGCACATGACCTAATTTAGGAATTATAGTGACAGAAGATACATGGTTTCTTCTGTACCTCATCACAGTCACATGGATCTCAGGAAGGTTCAAGATGTACTTATTTACTCTAAATTATTCTCTTCTCAATGGTCAGCTTTTCAAGACATGTCAATAAAAAAAGGACTTTATAACTATAGCCTCATCAGGAGGTATCAAGCAGTTCCATAGGAGAAAGTAAATGGGTACTCCAAGTAGAGTAGTTATGTACTAGTAGAAATTATAGTCTGGAATTGTAGGTAAACACCATCTTTTTGAGCTTACAGCAAAAACATGCTGACATTTGGCAGGTTACAAGCTGATGATTTGTATAAGGTGAGACTTTGCCAGAAGACAATTTTCTGGTAAGATTTCCTTCTGGACACGTGCAAGTTACCTAGGGAATCAATCACAACACAGCTACAAATTTTAGATAAATACCTAGAAATAAGTTAAGGAGTATCTTCCATGGAAAGATTTATCTCACATCATACCAAAGAGCCCTATAAAGTCGGTGCCACAGATAATTAGCCTGGTTTTCCTCAATTAAAAAGAATGGAATTGAGAAACAATTCATACCATTATTTCCTCACATAGTGTCTTTTAAATTTCATTGCCCTCTGTTAAATTTCTCTTCTCTTCATCATTAAGTTCTATTTACTATAAGTTTCACATATCTTCACAGACACGGCATGCCATGTTGGAGAAAACCAGAACTATTTTGAAGTCTTGGGAGTGATATAGGATAGCTATTGCCATAATCTACACAAAACTGTAATTGGTTCTAAGGTATAGAAGGTATCACATGGCATGTAGATACTTTCAAAAGAGCACTATATATTCAGGATATTCAGATAAGAGAAGATAATTTTCACTGTACCAAGGGGAGTTAAATCTCAAAAAATAAAAATCTTTATTTGAAGAAATATAAGACATATAAAACTTCCTTTTAATATTTAGGGGAATATCAAGAAATGGTGGCAAACAATTAAGTGGGTGAAAAACTAAAAATCAAACAAGTTTTAGAAATCTACTGATATCTTTTAAATATTTAAAAAGTATTATTAACATCAGACAGACAGAGACTATTCATGCACAACATTATTTTTCTTCTATTGACTGCTCAAGGGAAACAAGGGAGACACTAAGACATAAGTGGGTGACAGTTTGGGTGCTATAGGAATACAGATGGCAATCTATTGTCTATAGGATAGGCAAGAAAGGTATTCTACCACCCAATACCTTTATTCACAAACCAAGCACAAATCATCTACTGAGTAGAAGGAAGGAACAAAAAAAACTCACCTCTTTGGAAGCTGTATTCTATTCAATATTCAATACAGAATGTGGCAGATGCAAGACAGAGATTGAGTTTTCCCATGAAAGAAGGACAATAACCCTAGAATATCCACTTTGGAAGCCAAGAAACCTGAGACTGAATAAACAAGAGACTGAAGATGGAGAGTTCTGAGGACCTACCCTACCCACAAAATGATCCTTTTTCTAACAAGACCACATAAAGCCAACAGTAGAATAAGAGCACACACACACACACACACACACACACACACACACACACACACACACACACACACAGAATGAGGGGGTAGGTTGATTTCAATAATCTTAAGGAACATATCAGTTCTAAAAGGTATATGTGTATGCGCCTGCCCTCGCCAGCAAGGAAGATGCGACTCCGGGTAGATCTTCTTCATGCAGTTTTAATCAGGATCCTTTATACATGTTGCTTCTGGCCCACAGGGAGAGAGAGAGAGAGAGAGAGAGAGAGAGAGAGAGAGAGAGAGAGAGAGAGAGAGGAGAGGGAGAGGGAGAGGGAGAGGGAGAGGAGAGAGAGAGAGAGAGAGAGAGAGAGAGAGAGAGAGAGAGAGAGAGAGAGAGAGAGAGAGAAGACCCCTGCACAGGCTTAAATACCCTTGAGCTAACCAACCCCAGTGAGCTAGGTAGACTCTGCAGATAGGCTACTCTAATGCAGAAGCAGACAGGCTGAACAGACTTAACCAATTAAGGGCTTGTTTACCCAGAGAGTCTTCACCAGCAGGAAGGCAGAAGCCAGCACCACTTTAAGGCGTGGCATTACACGGCTCTCTACAGTTCCCCCTTTTTGTTTTAATAACGCAACAGGCAAGGGTAGTGGTCTGGTCTCCAGTAAAGCAGTGGACATTGTAATGACCCTGAATCCTGGTAGTCAACCAAGTCAGTGCCACACCCGTCCGGCGTCTTTTTCCTGGATGTGGGGCCTCGGACACCAACCCACTTGCAACCATACATGCCCTTCTCAGAGTTGCTCACTTCCAGAGCTAACTCGGAGGGCAGTGCTAAGCCATACAACCTGATCGTGAAGGATCAATACTTGTTCATGACTGTGAGCCATGCTTGGGGAGACTGTCCTGCCTCAATGGCTGTGAATGCCTGGATAACCATAGCTGCATACTGCTTCTGAGCAAACCTCATCTTGCAAAGGCACCATAGGCCCACAAAGAAGATAAGCAACAAGAGTATAGCCATGGCTCCCATTCCCGCCCACTCTTTCAGATGATCCATGGCAACGGGAACCATGATGACAATCTGGCAGCCAGTCTCGCATCCCCAAGTGTCGAATTCACTGCAACGATGGCCACTCGCAGCTGTACCATTAGGTCATCAAAGTCAGCAGACCAATTTCCTAAAAGATAGCTAGACAACTGTCGTGACAAATTAGCAGCATGTGTAAAGTTCTTATACTGAATGTTGGTAACACACAAGCCTGGATATTTCATTTCATATCCCAATTGGGCCAGCTGTCACAAGGTATCTATTTGCTCTTACACCAGATCAATTCTTTGGTTTACAATCATTAAGCCTCCTTTTAGTTGAGCACCAATTGTGGATTGAGCATCCAAGGCCACATTCTTGGACGATTCATTTAGCTTAGAGGCTGTCTGCACCAATGTAATCATAGCCACAGCAGCCTTGACTGAACCCACAACTGCAAAAGAGATAGTTGCAACTATGACTGCTGTAATGCCAAAATCTCTCTCTGTAACCTTTACCAAACAGGCCATAAATTCTGAAAATGGTATTACGGGGCCCTGTAGTATCTTAGTGCGGTTACCATTCACCTCTCCCTTATTTAGTAATGACTTCCATGCTTTTATGGAAATCTGATTTACTTGTTCAAGACTTAAGTCATTTCCTATGGCTTTCCAGACCTCAGGGCTAAAGGAATGCCCTGTACCTGGGCCCTGCCCTTCCTCACTCTGATCAGGAGAAGGCCCGGAAGGCATTGTTCCAGGAGGGTCCCTCCCCTCCCCACATTGCCATTTCTCCTCTCCCTTCCCCCTCTGCCCCTTAGGGGATTGTTTCTGAACTCCTTTTATGAGGGCTTGTAATTCTTCCTCAGCCCAGCATGCTACCTTGAAGTCTCCTGAAACTGCGAACCAAGGTGCAATGGCATTGCATTCCCTCAGGAATCTTTCTAGTGTGCTTTTAAGTTTCTTTGACAAAAGTAGCTCCTGAAGAGCCAGAAAAATTAGACTAGGAAGTCCCCATCTTAAATATATTACTTTTGGTTTGTTACAACCGCTCGCTCAATGCCTGAGACTTCATTTCTGCTTCCCCCCTCCAGGGGTCTTTAACTCAGTCCCAACTTACCTGGGACTTTATAGCTCCTAACCCGAGACCTCATTGCCTCATTACCGAGGGCCATAATTTTGTCCAAATCAGGAACTTTACCACTCCTTACCAGAGACCTTAAATTGCCTCTTTACCGAGGGCCTTAGTTTTGTCCCAACTTACCTTGGGAACCTTCCAGCCCTGCCCTGACTGCAAGCAGTTCTGATCTGAAAAATTCCCCGTACGGGCCGCCATCTGTATGTGCCTGCCCTCGCCAGCAAGGAAGACGCGACTCTGGGTAGATCTTCTTCATGCAGTTTTAATCAGGATCCTTTATACATGTTGCTTTTGGCCCACAGGGAGAGGGAGAGGGAGAGGGAGAGAGGGAGGAGAGGGAGAGGGAGAGGGAGAGGGAGAGGGAGAGGGAGAGGGAGAGGGAGAGGGAGAGGGAGAGGGAGAGGGAGAGGGAGAGGGAGAGGGAGAGGGAGAGGGAGAGGGAGAGGGAGAGGGAGAGGGAGAGGGAGAGGGAGAAGGAGGAGAGGGAGAGGGAGAGGGAGAGGGAGGAGGGGAGGGGAGAGGAGAGAGAGAGAGAGAGAGAGAGAGGGAGAGAGAGAGAGAGAGAGAGAGAGAGAGAGAGAGAGAGAGAGAGAGAGAGAGAGAGAGAGAGAGAGAACCCCTGCACAGGCTTAAATACCCTTGAGCTAAACAACCCCAGTGAGCCACGTGGACTCTGCAGATAGGCTACTCTCATGCAGAAGCAGACAGGCTGAACAGACTTAACCAATTAAGGGCTTGTTTACCCAGAGAGTCTTCACCAGCAGGAAGGCGTAAGGCAGAAGCCAGCACCACTTTAAGGCGTAGCACTACATGGCTCTTTACAATATGAGTAAGATAATTACAGCAGAAACAGCATAGATTGTCCTAACAACCCACTCCTACAGCCTGTCAAAAGAAGTAGAATCTGTATTAATGAGCATTGACACTATTATGTCATTAAGGAAATATAAATCAAAACCATAATTATTTGTTACTACATATAATAAAAAGACATGTGGATGTCACAGGAAAGATAGGTTGGGGAGGGAGAGACAGGAGAGAGTAATGGGTGAGACAACTGAAATAGGTAGCAATTTAGTGGAAAATATGGAAACCTAGTGCAGCAAAAACTTCCTGGAACCTATGAGATTGACTCTAATGAGTACTCCTACTAATAGAGAATGTGGACCCTAAATCAGCCATCTTCTGTAACAATGAAAGGCTCCCAGTAATGGCATGGGACACTCACCCAGCCAAAAAATCTGAACCACAATGTGTCATGCATACAAGATGTTTTGGGGCAATATGGGATCATCCAACTAATGACTTATCTAATTTGAAGTTCACACCAGAAAAGGGAGCCCATGGCAGACACTGCCTGGATTGCCAGGATCAGAAAGCTAGATGGCCCAGGGATCTCAGGTAAAATAAAAACAAGTCTGAAAAAAAGTCAATGAAATGATTCTTAATGATGTTCTGCTATCCTCCTGAGAGAGGCTTCTTCCAGTAGCTAATGAGAACAGATACAGAGATATACAACTGAACATTAGACAGAGCTAGGGGATATTCTCAGAAAAGGAAGGTGAAGGATTGTAAGAACAAGAGGGATTGAGGACATCAGAAAAACACAGCCCACAACTAAGCCCATCAACTAAGCAGGGCTCATAGGGTATTACAGAGACTGAAGCAAAAATCAGGGAACTTGTATGGGTATGTGCTAGGTCCTCTGCATAAATGTTATGGTTGTTTAGCTTGGGGTTTTTGCAGGATAACCTATAGTGGTAGTGGGGTTTGTCTACGGCTCCTGCTCTTGGGAACATTTTCCTCCTATTGGATTGTCTCATTCATCTTTGATATGAGGGTGCATTCCTATTCTTATTGCATCTTTTTACGCTGAGCTCTGTTGATATTACTGGAGGGCCTGCTGTTTTATCAAGTGAAATGGAAGAGTAGAGGATATGAGTGGCAGGGGAGGAGTCAGGGGAGAGGATGCTGCAGTTTGGATGTATTATATGACAGAAGAATAAAAAAATAAAGACATGTGTATGTCACTTGCTGGTGAGGATGTGAGAAGTTACATAGACTACACTTGGGAATGCAGAATAACACAACCTCATTGGAACATCGTCCAGAATTTTGTTATGAAGTTAAGTACATTTGTAAGTTATGAGCCACCAACTATTCTACATCCTGGAGCCTAACATGTTTTTGTATGCATATAGGAAGGAAGAATATTGGTTTCATATTTGTTCAAAATTTGAATTAAGACTCCCTTCTTCTTTTACTCTAGGCTGGGTCAAATTGACAACAATAACAACAGCTAATAATCTTTTTTTTAAATTTAAAATTACTTTTTATTTTTTATGGAGGTTCTGTGGATTCAACTTGGGTTCTCAAGTACTCCCCAGTACCTATGCATGCTTTTCCACCATCCAAAAGTAATTTTGAGGATCCTCGGTCTTGATGTAGGCTCATCTAAAGACAGTTAAAAACAGTGTACAAATGTGGGGGTGGGAGGATGGAGACAGAGTAGCCTCCTGTAGTGACTTGTCAGTAAGTTCGGAGAGGCAAAAACCTCCTGGAGCAATACACTGGAGCTACTGCTATATAACAAAGCACTCCAACCCAGTTTATAATACCTCATTTGTTTCTAGTTAGGGCAAGTAATCCTTTAGGGCCTCCAGCAAAGATCAGAGCATGTGCTGGGAGATCTGTGATCTGCAGAGTCCTCTCCTCCTTGTGACTTAAGCTTCTGGTGACATGGTGGTCATGCTTCCAGAGATTGTGTCCTGATAGAGCAGCCCAGGTAGAAGCCACTTTGTAGTTCATAACTTCATCTCAGGGATTATGCCAGCATCTCTATTTATTGAGGCAGTTACTGAGGCGCATGTAAGTTCAAGGGGGAAAGAAAGGTGCTGGCTGTCAGTGAGAAAGGGGACACAGGGGATGAGATATAGACTAGGGTGCAGACTGCCACAGATATGAAGAAAAGCCACATTCCTTGTGATAAAATGTGATGGTGAGACCCTCAGTAAGATAAGAGAAATCAAGGCAAGTTGCAAAGAGCTGTGAGTTTCCACTTTTAGAGAGTATTATTCTGTCAAGGATGCAAACAGAATGAGGTAGATTAACCCCTGGTGATGGGGATCTAGCATTAGAAAGTTCTGTCTTCAATAATCAGATCCACCTTATGTTGCAAAGCTGACGCAGCTGTCCTGTCTAGAGCGACAAGCTCATGAACCTTTTGTTGGCCTTCTCCTGTCACCTCACTCACTTGTGGATCATTGTCACACCAACAGCACTGCTGTCATAATTCTTGGTCTTTTCATTATCCATACAGGTGGTACTTTGATGTCTTAGCCCCTTAATCACGCTATCTTCAGATGATCCTATCCTTCTTACATGCTCAGTGCTACTTGACTGTTTCCTCCCCTTGCAGCCTTCTGTGACCAGTCTTTAGGATGTCTGTCTTTGAGATCTCATCATTCTTCAGTTCCACAAGAACCTATAGTCCTTTATGTTCTTCTGCTCTCACCCACCCACTCATGACCTCATTTCACCCCTCCCCCACACTAGCTTAGGTGAGGAGCAAATCATTGAAAAGCACCTCTTTACAAATATTCTCCACTTTCTTCCTCTCTCCCTCCCCTTGCAGTCTGCAAGCAAACCCCAAGCTGCTAAATCCGCCCACACTCAACCACAGCTGCATTCCTGCAGCATCAGTTTTAGGCTGTGGTCATGTGAACTGCATCCAAGGGATCCTCACTGCTTTGTGTCCTCAGGCTTTGCTGGAATGAGGAAGCAGGTTCAGTCAAGTCATTCCTGTGCCCTTGAGCTATACGACCACATCTTCAGGACAGAGGTTACCAACTGCCAGGCTTGAGGTTTTGCTTTGTGGTGTCTATTCTTCTGCAGTGTCCATCACTTATGTCCCCTGTATTCAGTTCCACGTTTCAGAGCCCTATGTCGGCACCATCTGTATGTCCTCACGTTGTTGAACCATACATCGTCCATCATTTCTGTTCCCTGTTCTCAGCTCCAAGTTCAGGTGCCATATGTGGGGAGCAGTCTTTGAGGGCGGGGCTGCAATCGGAGCCAGCCGAGCGGCCCTAAGTCCATTCCTGAGTTGGAGAGTGTGGATGGCAGAAAGGGTAGCTATAGATAATAAAGAAAGACAGAGAGACAGAATAAAGGTCAGGAGGGCAGATCAGTCAATACTGAAATCATAGCTCATAATCTTAACAGGGAATATTTCCTTCCCTTCCCCTATTCCTGAGTAATAAAAAAACAAAAGAACATAAAACTCTCTGCAGACCGCTGATTTGCATTTTGAAATTATTCACAACGTCTTATGCACTAATACAAAGGTTTTATTAAACTATCCAATGAAATACTTAATTAAAAAAAACTAAGTTATCAGAAAACTGACTTAAATTATCTCCAAACAATGTATGTATATATATATAAATGTATGTATATATATATATATACATGTATATATATATATACGTATATATATATATATGTATATATATATATATATATACATACATGTTCCTTTTACAGAGCAGAAATTTAAGGCTATTTGGAAAATATTGAATAACTTGCCAATAGTCATAAAAATATGTTTGTATTTGATGCCTTGCCTTACTTATCACTGAAATCTTCTAGGAAGCTAAGAGGGAGAGGGAATTCTCTATGTCATAGCATCATATGCATATAGAAATAAAAGCCACTCTCAGTCTCTAAGTTGAAATTATTCAAACAGACTAAGAGATAAAGTCTGAGTGTGTTAAAAACTTGGATCAAGTTATAGAATTGAAAACCAACTTGCTTAATTTGACACCAGATCTCATAACTCTCTAGCTACCCCTTCTTGCCTCTCTCACTGATCAGATTTAGGATATAAGCTTGATTCTTATCCAGTTACTGATCTATTCCTCTTGTAGAAATGCTAAAAGCTTCTGGCCATCAAGAGGACCATGTAAGAAAGAACAGTTAAGGGCTGGAGAGATGGCTCAGTAATTAAGAGCATATTCACTGGCTGCTGTTCCAGAGGACCCAAGTTTGATTTCCAAAATCTCCATGATAGCTCACAATCATCTTTAACTACAATTCCAGGGCTTACGATGGTCCTTCTGAACTCAATGGGCAGTAAGCACACATGTGGTACACAGTCATATATGCAGGAAAAACACCATACACATAAAAGAAAAATAAATTATTTTTAAACAGGAGAGGAACAGCTAGATAAATTCCTAGAATAAAAAAAAGGGGGGCTTCACTCATACCCTACTGAGCATAGGTCACTGGATCCATTTTTAACTCAACCCTCTCTGTATGTACCTTACATTTATACTGAGTAGAGAATCTTAGCTGGAAGAATCCACGAAGCCCTAACTTGAGTACAGCTTGATGCAAATGATTGCCTTTGTTCTCCCATGTTAATGAACCCCCTTGGGCAACTGCTTATCACAAGTCAGATCATGAAAAAGAATAAAATTTTTTAGAAGAATTAGTGCCATATGCTTTTATATAAGAACAGTGGCTACTTTGAAAATTAAAACAACAGCAAAAATAATAGCTATAGCTTGCATGTGAGGACATCTTATTTTTGTTTTATGGTTTATATATACATACATTGTACATTTATAAACATAAATGAATATCTAAAAACCTATACAAATATTAGTTATTTCATCCTGCTCATGACTATATAAGGCTAATTTCATTATTTTACTAATTCAAAAAATATGATGGAAATCAAAATAAATTAATTTTTAATCTATTTATTTTTCTTATTTTACATATCAATCCCAGTTCCCTCTCTCTCCTTTCCTCCCTCTCTCCCTCTCTCCAAAGCCCATCCCCCAGACCAGTCTCCCATAACATTCCGCCCAACACTCCACAGGGAGTGTGGTACCTTCCAGGAGGGGTCACCAAAATATGTCAAGTCATTTGGAGTAGGGAATAGGCCCTCCAACCTGCCTCTAGGCTAAGAGAGCATCCCTTCATGGGGAATGTGCTCACACATTCCTTTTGTGCACCAAGGATACATCTTGGTTCCACTGTCAGAGGTGCCTTAGACTGCCCAGGCCTTCTAACTGAGACCCATGTTCAGGGGGTCTGAGTTGGTCCACTGGATTCCCAGCTATCAGTCTGGGGATCCATTAGCTCCTCTTGTTCAGGTAAGCTGTCTCTGTGGGTTTCTGTAGCCTGGTCTTGTCCTCCCTCTCTACATCTGGATTCCAGTTCAGCTCAGTGTTTAGCTGTGGGTGTCTGCTTCTGTTTCCATCAGCTACTAGATAAGGGCTCTATGATGATGGATAAATTAGTCATCAATTTCATTATCAGGTAAGGGCATTTATGTTAGCCTTTCCACTTATTGCTCAGATTGTTAGATGGGGTCAGTCTTATAGGTCTCTGAACATTTTTCTAGAGTCAGTTTTCTCTTGAAACCTACAATGGCTCCCTCTCTTATGGTATCTCTCCCTCTCTTTATTTTTCTCCTGGCTATTCCTCCCCAAACTAAATCTTCCTAGTACCATGTGCTTTCCTCTCCTCCCCTTCTCTTCCTCCTCACTTCCTCTCCACTCACTGAGCACCCCCTCTCCAAATATGCTCAGGAGATCTTGATCCTCTCTCTTTCTGTTAGGGAACTTGTATGAAGCTATTAGATTCCTACTTGTATCCTAGTTTCTCTGGCAGTGTGAATTATGACTGGTGATCCTTTGCTCTATGTCTAAAATCTATATATGAGTGAGTACATATCATGTCCCTCTTTTGTGACTGGGTTACCTCATTTAGGATGGTTTCTTCAAATCCCATCCATTTGCCTGAGGATTTCACGATTCCATAATTGTTTGTAGCAGCATTATTTGTCATAGCAAGAACCTGGACGCAACCTAGATGCCCCTCACCTGAAAAATGGATAAAGAAGATGTGACACACTTACACAATGGAATACTACTCTGCAGAAAATAATTAATTTTATACAAATCACACAACCATGTCATATAGCCAGGCTAAGGTTTCCAATTACCCCTTTCTAACCACCACATCAGATCTGAGCCATTCTGCTACAGCTAAAGCATATGTGAAGAGAAATTCAACTGAATTTCAAAATGAGTAGTGTCATTCAAAAAAATATACAATATATCATATATTATATAGTTATGTCACATAGAAATATATTTATAGCATATATGTATTTATATAATATTTATTTACACAATATTCTGTATTTACAGTATGATATTTTAGATATAATATAGATTACCATATGCATGAGACCTATATTTATGCATTTTTATGTATGATATATTATATACATCATATCTAAACCAATAGGTTTATGTATATGCTTTGTTTATGCTTCCAGTTTTTCAGTAGAGTTGGTAGACTGTGGCTTGTGCTATCAGCTTCTAACAGAAAAACTAAAACAAAAAAATAAAAACAAATTTCAGTTTGATTCCTGGACCTGTCATTTACTGATTAGCATGGGCAAGTTACTGAAATTCCCAGTATTCAGCCACAAGATAGCAGAAATTTGTTGATGTTGAAGCATTGATATTGATATATGAATCAGTCACTTTTAGGCCTGAAGTATTAAAGAAAGAGGAAGTACTGGAACTCAAGTAAAATGGTTTTCTCTGTCAGGTGGATACAGCATCCTGAGATGATCTGTAAGGCACAGTTCCATGGATAATGATGGAATGGTATGACCCTACAGGAGAAATTCAGAATAATAAATTACTTTACCTTTTTTCTCCTCCCTTGCTTCATTACTTGCTTATTAAATCCCAAACCTAACCTAATGTGAGCTATAAGCATAGGAATAAAAATTTGGCATCATCTAGATTGGTATCCTGTGATATCTAGTAAAGTTATGATAAGAGGTCATTTGTAGGGCACACTGACTGCTTAGGGAGATGACAAGCATCAGGGCATTAGCAATCACATTTTTTCATTTGCTGGGCACTGGTTGTTTCTATCACTTCACCACTGCACCAGGTATTTCTAGTAATATCTTTTGGCATTTGTAAACATACTAACCCTAGAGCAGTTAGAGGGAGGTTGTAAAAATGTTTATGTGCATTATGGATTGATTATGTAGGACAAGGTTCAACATATGGCCACCACCAAGAGATCATCTGACTTCTGTGTAGCAGTTTCTTTACTATTGGGTAATTACCAGCTCCTCATTGAACCTCCATTCCCCTTTTTATATAAAGTGTGATGAGTACTAATAGTTACTTAATAAAGTTATTTTGAAGACTAATTCAGTATGCATAAACATTTAGCATAGCAACTGGAAGAATATGAGCCTACAGATCAGACTTGCCTATTATTATCTCATATCATTTTGATGTCTTTTATTCAATAGGCCTGTGCTTTGTGTTTGGAAGGCTCCTGCAAAATTAAACTGTGCATGGGATGATGCAAGTTTAAAATATAATTCCCTTGTTTAAGTCACTGTGACTTCTAGGCCCCGAGGAAACTATCAATCATTTCTTAGTCCCCAGTTATTGCAGATCATGTGCTCTATACTTCTAGACAGGTAAAATGTTTCTTTGCTTTTCCTACACATAGTAGTCTGTTAAAAATTTTAAAGTATGTATTTAATTCCAGCACTCAGGAGGCAAAGACAGGTGGATCTTTGTAAATTTGAGGCTAGCCTGGTATTCAGAGTGAGTTCTAGGATAGCCAGAGTTATGCAGAAAAATCCTGTGTTGAGAATGTTAAAAAAGAAAAGTTAAAGAGCTTCAAAGAGAAACTCCATTCGCAAAAGGCACATATAAATATAAATATTTTGTGTATTTACTACCATCATTGTAATTTAATTACACAACATTTTCACTGACCTCAAAAAAAATTTCTCTGTTTTCCTATAGTAACTCTTAAACCCATTTCCTTCAACAACTGACAACCAGAACCCTGTATTTTTCCCTGGAGACTTGTGCACACAAACTGGGAAAGTTTAATAGCGACTCTAATGGGAGATGTTATTCTGTATATATGTTTCTCATACTGGTTAATAAAGCCCTGTGGCCAATAGGAAACAAGATAGGCGGGGTTAGGAGACCTCAGGAGGAGGAAATAGAAAGGAGTAGGGAGGAGTCGAGATGTAGCCTGGGGAAGAAGGAAGACGCCCGCTGCTACTCCCCGATAATAAGACCACGTGGAAATACTTAGATAAGTAGAAATGGGTTAATAATTAAGACAGAGCTAGCCCATTAACAATAATGGTAATTGGCCAACAGGATTGCATCAAATACAGAGTCTCAGAGTGTTACTTAGGGCTGGCATGGCTGTGGGCCCAGACTGGTGGGCTGGCGGAAACATACTTGCTACAGATGGCGCCCAACGTGGCTATAAGAACTTTTACTTAAAATTAATATAAGCTTAAAAAATAATTTTTAGAAACAAGGGAACAGAGACTAGCAAGACTTCTTAGTAGCAGCATTTTCTCAGTTGGATTTTTTTTGCTGTAGACAGAGAATTGTGCAGCTCCTTTAAGGGAGGTTTCAAAAATTAGCATAAGGGGCAAAAAGCCGCCTTGCTTTTAAAGAGCTCTGCTAACAATTCATTGGTGTGTGTAAGAGAGCTGCAATGAAGGTATACACTGTGTTTTAAAAAAAAAATACACTGGCTTGAGAGAGAAAAAGAAACAGGATACAATGGTTTAAAAAAGAAAAAAGGAATTAAATGGATGGCTATGGTGGCGCACACCATTAATCCCAGCACTCGGGAGACAGATGCAAGCAGATCTCTGTGATTTCAAAGCAAACCTGGTATGCACTGAATTCCAGGACAGATAAAAATAGAAGTAGAATAAATAGAGTAATAGAAAAGCCACGTAAAGATGGAAAACACAGAGAGATTTTGGATACTATACGTGCTTCTGTTGTCTTTAAATTATTTGATTGCTGAGAAAATAAATACTGATAAAAGAAATGCTGCTAGATTAATTCAATTTATATATTTTAAAAATGCTTTGACTCCAAAATTTATTCCTAAGGACAAGTTACTGGAGAAAAGGATTTCTATTTTTGTTTCCACAGAAAATGAAAAGCTATGGATTTTTTCCAGACTTATATGGTTTGATCAAGCAAGACCCCCTGAAGCAATGTCTACAGCCAAGATTTCTGCATCTTCTTTGGACCCCCATGACAGCGCCCTCTACCAGCAGGAAGTTGTTTGGAAAGAACGACGCCCAAATTCCCAAATATTGTTTATAAATGTTTGTTTTCATTTAAATTGGCTTGGTTATAAATGGCTATAACCACGAGCAATCTTTTTAAAGGTAAAAAGGGAATTATGGTATAGATATGAATACTTTGCTTTGGAATGGATTTTCTTTTATTGATACAATTTAAGGTCAATTTTGTGATATGTATATTTCTCCTCTTCTTTAGGTATTATGTTTATATAGCTCATTGGAAAATGTAATGTATAATTAAGAGTTACCTATGATAGTCAATACTTGGAGTTAAGTTAGTTAGAATTTCTAGATATACAGAGATGTATTTGAGATGGATAGGCATTCTTCAAACCTTTCAAAGACCTACAGAATATGGCATTTAAAATGGTTTAGGGTTTTTCTTGACAGTGAGGCACAACTGCTCCTGGTAACACCACCTACAGAAGAAAGGACGATGGACATCGAAGAAACACATGAAGTTTGCTTCTAATATGGCAAGACTAGCCATTTGGGCAAGGTACTGCTCTTCTGGACTGTTTGACTTTATGTTGTAGAAACTGGACATGCAGGACCCACAAAAAGGTGACTGCTGGTGCAAGATGGACATTGCTACAGATTCCTGCTTCATGGAAGAGGCTGCCTGACAGCCAGATAGTCTACAGGACACAGAGAAAAGTGACTGACAAACTGCCTTTACAGGTGGACAGTTTAAAGTTTCCTGCTTTGTTGAGGAGTCTGGAGACACACTATGGCCTATGGGCTGAAGATGGAACATTACAGAAGAACTTTGGGTGACTGACCAGGCAATGAGTTGTCTCTGTCATATCTAGAGTTTATATATTATCCTTCTGTTGTCTTTGAAGGAGTTGAAGACAGATAGTTATAGTTATAGTTTCCCTTAGTTAGGATTAAAGATAAGTTACATATAGGACTTTAGACTCACAAAGATAGGATAGATGATATTTTCTTTAAGTCTTACAAAATGTTAATGGACTAAATATTGTTAACTGTGATTCTCATTTGATAACTGTTGTAAGGTATATTTTGCTATGTTAAAGTTAAACCCCTTCTTTTACTTTAGACAGAAAAGAGGAGATAATGGGAGATGTTATTCTGTATATATGTTTCCCATACTGGTTAATAAAGCCCTGTGGTCAATAGGAAACAAGATAGGCGGGGATAGAAGACCAGGAGGAGGAAAGAGGAAGGAGTAGGGAGGAGTTGAGATGTAGCCTGGGGGAAGAAGCAGGACGCCCGCTGAGACTCCCGATAAGACGACCATGTGGAAATACTTAAATAAGTAGAAATGGGTTAATAATTAAGGCAGAGCTAGCCCATAAACCAGAATGATAACTGGCCAACAGGATTGTATCAAATACAGAGTCTCTGAGTGTTACTTGGGGCTGGTCCGGCTCTGGGCCCAGACTGATTGGCTGCCCGGCTGGTGGAAGCATACATGCTGCAGATTGGCGCCAAACCTGCCGTAACAGGACTCTTAACATAATAGTGCACTAGAAGTTGCCTATATATGACCTTGCGAAAAAGAATAATAAGTATAAGCATGGATAAATTATGTATCTACATTCCTATTATTGAAAGATGAAGGCATGGGGTGGGAGGTAGCATTCAAGTTGGTCCTTAGTTACATAGGCAGTTTCATGTTAGTCAAAGTTACAGAAAACTCTCATGACAAGAAAAAAAGATAGAAAACAAGGGGAAGACTATTACAAAAAGAAAGAACTTCATATATTCAAAGGACAGTCATTGAATACCAGAAGGGTGTTGAATAAAAAGTAGGTATTTCTGAAAAGTAGCAAGTCATGGCAAACACAATTTCAGATAAATTGCTTCCTATATGGAGAGGCGAAGAAGAAGCCTCAAACAAAAGGTAAGTCAAGCAACCTTGATGAAAGGAGACCTTGCCCACAGCACTCACATTTCATAAATTCATTTGTAGGTTTTGGGTTAGGCACTGATTCTTCCACTAGATAGGCCAGTAGTGAAGATGACACCATTTTATCAATTATATGACTTAGTGGGTAGTGGCCAAACACTTTTTTGTTAAGGAAATTAATGTTTACAATTGAGTTACCCTTAGGGACTGAGAACAACTCAGGAAACATGGTTTTAAAATCTTCTTAAGAATTTCACACATGCACATGTGTTTCCAACAAATCCACCCATCAGTCTCTCCCCACTAGCCCCTGGGAAACTATCTTCCACCACCTTTCCCCTATACTTCCAGTACTGTTTTTTCAAGTTACAGAGTCTACTTATTGCTGGCAGTACATGTACAAGTGTAAAATATTCCACCGGGAGAGAAGGTATTTAGTGGAGGACTTCATCCCTGAAGAAATCCAATTGTGTCTCCCACAGCATGCAATATCTTGTCAGCTAGGGATGAAATTTCCTGAGGCTCACCCTCTTCCAGGCTTGGATTTTGACTGGTGTGGTCCTGAGCAGTACTTATCCACATAGTTCTAGGCACTGTGAGTGACTAGGAAACACTGTTTTGGAACAGTCCTCTGTAACAGTGGTTCTCAACCTTCATAATTCTGTGACCCTTTGATATAGTTCGCCATGGTTTTTTTGACCACCAACCATAACGTTATATTTGTTGCTACTTCATAACTGCAATTTTTCAACTATTGTGAGTTACAATATAAATATCAGATATGCAGGATATCAAATATGTGACCCTTGTGAAAGGGTCATTCAATTCATAAATTGAGAACCACTGTTTTACAACTTCTGTCTCTTACAATCTTTCTGAATCCTGTTCTGGGACAATGTTAACTGAGCTGTGAGAAAAAGGGAAATAGACAATTAAGCATGAATTTTTTGCTTCAGGCCCAAGGCAAGACACAGAACTGGGATGCAGTTGTACAGAGTGACAGGACCAGACACTGACATGCTGAAATATATAGGCTTCAAGAGATTTGGCTCACAGAGTGAAATTCCTCACCAAAAAAAACTCCACTTTGAATAATTGGGTGTGAATTTTATTGACATATAATAACAATGGATTTTGATTGTACTAATCCTGAGATCTATGGGTGGGTCACTTCTGGAACCACCTATCAGTTGTGTACCATTACAGAGACTGAGAAGTGCATCCCTTCAACCATGTAATAAGCACCTAGGAGATTTTGAAACAAAGGAAAATCATGTGCCTGGAAATATCTCATTTCTGTAATTGTGTTCTACGTACACAGCCAAAGTGGGAGACATCCTTCTTCTAGAATACTAGCCCACCACAGGGAGTGAGGAGTTTTAGGAGGCAATGAACGTAGCTACTAATGTGAAGAAAACTACAGTGAACATTAGACATTTATTCAGTTTGTCCTAACACTGGCATAACACACAGGAAATATAAGAGTCCTGAAATTCAGTTACCATCCTGCATACCGCTGTATGTAGCTAACAGTTTCCAATGTTAAGGTCCCAGAAACAAAATGCTTCATATGCTTCACTCTCTAACTCCATATGCAACCCTAATTTACAGTATTGTTGTTAGTTGCTATCTCCCTTCTCTCTTACTCTCCCTCCCTCCTATTCCTATCACACTCCCTCATTCATCTCCCTATCTCTTTTCTTGTTTATCCTTTTTTCCTTTCCTTTTCTATCTTTAAATTCTGCTTTTCTTTTTTGTCTCATGTTTCACTTTAATACTATATGATGTGGTGATATATTGATTATGATCTAATAAAGCCACTGGAGATCAAAGTGAAAATCCAGCCACACTACTTAGCTGAAGAAGCTAGGCTGTGGTGGCACACACCTTTAATCCCAGCACTTGGGAGACAGAAGAAGATGGATCTCTGTGAGCCCAAGGACAACCTGAGCTATACAAGTGAATAAGTCTAAAAGAGAAACAGAGCACACCTCATTAATTCCAGCACTAAAGATAATGCAAGGAGCTCAATGCAGTGTCAGAGAGCATACAAAGATTCTGGGGCTTTGTACTGGTGGAGAGCAGTACAGTCTAGAGATGCAATTTGAGGTTAAGTGGATTGTCCCTCCTGTCTGAGAATTGGTAGAAGTGAGACCTCTATTTAATCTCTTTCTTTAGAGACTCAAATTTCATATTATATACGTCTTTCACTTGTTTGCTTAGCTTTACCTCAAGATATTTTATGTTGTTTATGGCTATTGTAAAAGGTGATGTTTCCCTGATTTCTTTCTAATCCCCTTTATTGTTTGTATATAATAAAGCCACTGATTTTTTTGAGTTAATGTTGTATCCTGACACTCTGATGAAGATGTTTCTCAGCTGTAAGTGTTCCCTAGAACAGTTTTTCATGTCACTCATGTTAAATATCATATCATTTGCAAATAGTGAAATCTTGACTTTTTCCTTTCCAATTTGTATCCCCTTTATCGCTTTTTGTTGTCTAATTGCTCTATTGCTCTAGCTGGAACTTCAAGAACAATGTTGAAGAGATGGGGTGAAAGTGGACAGCCTTGTCTTGTTCCTTATTTTAGAGGAATCACATTGAGTTTCTATATATTTAGTTTGATGTTGGCTGTTGGTTTGCTCTATATTGTTTTTATTATGATTAGGTATGTTCCTGTTATCCCTGATCTCTCTAATACCTAAATTATAAAGGGGTATTGTATTATGCAAATGGTTTTTTCAGCATCTAGTGAAATGATCATGTTTTTTTTTCCAGTTTGTTTCTATGGTGGATTACATTGACTAATTTTTTGTATGTTAAACCATCCCTGTATCCCTGGGATTTAGTCTACTTTGTCATGGTGGATGATTTCTCTGATGTGTTCTTGAATTCAATTTTACAGCATTTTATTGAGTACTTTTGCATCATGGTTCATGAGAGAAATTAGTCTGTAGTTCTCTTCTTTATTTGTGTCTTTGTGTGGCTTGAATACTAAGGTAATTGTAGCCTTGTAAAAAGAATTTGGAAATGACATTTTTGCTTCTATTGTGTGGAACACTTAGGGGAGTATTGGTATTAGCAGTTCATTGAATTTCTGGAATTTTGCACTGAAACCATCTGGCTCTGGGCTTCTTTATTTGTTGTTGTTGGGAGGCTTTTGAAGACTACTGCTATTTCATTAGGGGTTATAGGTCAATTAAGATTGCGAATCTGTTCTGGATTTAGCAGAAAATGGAAAATCTCCCATGCTCTTGGATAGGTAGGATCAACATAGTAAAATTGGTAATCTTGCCAAAAGCAATCTACAGATTTAATGCAATTCCTATCAAAATCCCAGCACAATTTTTCACAGACATTGAGAGAATAATACTAAACTTTATATGACAACACATACACACGCGCACACACACACACACACACACACACACACACACACACACACACACACACGCACGCACACACACACACACACACACAAACACACACATAGGTTAGCCAAAACATACCTTCACAATAAAGGAACTTCCAGAGGCATCACTAACCATGAAGTCAATCTCTATTATAGAGCTATAGTTGTGAAAACAGCTTGGTATTGGCCAAAAAAAAAATATCAAAAAAAAAAAAAAAACCAGGAAGACCAATGGAATCGAATGGAAAACAATGATATTAACCCACACACCTATGAACACCTGACTTTTCACAAAGAATCTACAATTATACAATGGAAAAAAGAAAGCATTTTCAACAAATGGTGCTGGCATAACTGGATGCTGACTTGTAGAAGACTACAGATAGATTTGTATCATTTGCCATGCACAAAACTTAAGTCAAAATGGATCAAAGACCTCGACAAAATTCCAGCCTCACTGAACCTCTAGGGAGAGAAAGTGTGAGGTACACTTGAATGAATTGGCAGAGGAGACCACTTTTTGAACATAACACCAATAGCACAGAGAAAAACAATTAATAAGTGGTACTATCTAAACCTGAGAAGCTTCTGTAAGGCAAAGGACACAGTCAAAAAACAAAACAGCAGCTCACAGAATGGGAAAAGTTCTTCACCAACCTCACATCTGACAGGGGGCTGCTTTCCAAAATATACAAAGAACTCAAGAAGGTAGTCATTAAAATACCAAATAATCCAATTAAAACGTGGGATACAAAACTAAACGGAAAATTCTTAATAGAGGAATCTAAAACAGCTGAAAGACACTTAAGAAAGTGCTCAACATCCTTGGCCATTAGGGAAATGCAAATCAAAACATCTCTGATATACCTTCCTACACCTGTCAGAATAGCTAAAATCAAAAACACCTAACACAGTTTATGCTGGAGAGGATGTCGAGAAAATGGAACATTCCTCCATTCCTGGTAGGAGTGCAAACTTGTAAAGCCACTTTGGAAATCACTATGGTGCTTCCTCAGGAAAATGGGAATCAGTGTACCTCAAGATCCAGCAATTCCATTCTTAGGTATATACCGAAAATATGCAACAACCTAAATACCCCTCAACTGAAGAATGGATGGAGAAAATGTGGTACATTTACACAATTGAATACTACTCAGTGGAAAAAAGACAATGGAATCTTGAAGCTTGCAGGGAAATGGATGGAACTAGATGAAACAATCCTCAGTGAGGTAACTCAGTTCCAAAATGACAAACACACATGGTATGTTCTCACTCATATATGGTTTTTAGACATAAAGCAAAGGATTACCAGCCTACAAACCACACCACCAGAAAATCTAGGAAACAAGGAGGAACCTAATAGTTACATTCATGGTCCCCTGGAGAAGGGGAAAGATACAAGATATTCCAAGCAAATCAGGAGTATTGGGGGAAGGGAGAAGGATTTGTGAGGAAGAGGAGAGGAGAGGAGAAGTGGGCATGAGGGAACAGGAAGATTGAGTCAGGGAAAGAACAGAGAAGAGCAAGAAATGAGGTACCGTAATAGAGGGAGCCATTGTAGGCTTTAAGAGACACCTGGCACTAGGGAAATGCCCAGAGAGCTACAAGGATGACAACAACTAACAATCTAAGTAATAGTGGAGAGGTTACCTTAAATTCCCTTCTCCAATAATGAGATTGATGACTAACTTGTATGCCATTCTGGAGCCTTCATCCAGTAGCTGATGGAAGCAGAAGCAGACACCCACAGCTAAACACTGAGCCAAACTCCTGGAGTCCAGTTGCAGAGAGGGAGGAGCGGTGAATAAAGGGGTCAGGAGCGGTGAATAAAGGGGTCAAGACCAGGTTGGAGAAACGGACACAGCTGACATGAACAAGTGGGAACTCGAGGACCCAAGTCTCATAGCAGGAAAACCAACATAGGACTGACCCAGACCCCCTGAATGTGGGTGTCAGTTAGGAGGACTGAGCAGTCTATGGGGCCTCTGGTAGTGGATCAGTATTTATGCCTACTATAGAATGGACTTTGGGAGCCCATTCCACATAGAGGGTTCACCCCTTAGCTTAGCACAAGGGGGAGGGCCTAGGCCCTGCTCCAAATGATATGACAGACTTTGAAGACTACACATTGCTGGTCTCCCCCTTCCTGCGGAGCAGAAAGGGGATATGATGGGGGTTGGTGGGGCAACATGGTAGGATGTGACAGTGCAGGAACTGGTATTGACATGTAAAACAAGCTTGTTTCACATTTCAATTAAAGAAAAAAAAGAAGTGAGAACTCTAGTGGTTGGCCCCTTCTCTGATCTTCATCTTGAACTCCAGTATTTGTTTCTGTATTTTTATTATCCATGCTATGATACATTTAGCAGTATTTTGACATATTCATCTTTAAAACTTTTGTCTTTTTTTCATAACATTTTTATCTACTTCATTCTGCTTTCATTAAATTTATTTCCATTTTCTTGCCTCCGTGTGTAGCTGGACTTTCCAGCCTGGTCCCACAGCAGATAAGCTCCAAATAAATACACAAAGACATATTAATTTATAAACTATTGGTCTATGGCTCAGGCTTCTTATTGGGTTGCTCTGTCTTAATTATTAACCCATTTCTATTAATCTATGCATTGATGCAAGGCTGTGATTTATCCATAATACAGTATGTGACTCTTCTGGTACAGGATTTCCTTTGGTCGTGCTTCTCTGCCTCTGTCCCCAGAGTTCTTCTCATCCCCTAGCCCTGCCTATCTTCCTGCCTGTACTGGCCAATCAGTATTTTATTCATCAACCAATAAGAAAAACGATATATAAAAGAACATTCTCCATTATCCCTTCTTCTTTCCTTTATATCATTCATTTGACATTTCCTCACCTATCTTAGATAGTATTACTTCAATTAACAGTATTCTGGAGTACTTTTATATTTTCTGTTTTACAGATAGTGGAATTTAATTTATTTTAGTGTAAGACTATGTTTTGTTTGGTTTGAAATTGTTGCAGTTTTTTTTTTCTTTCCTGAGTAGTAATTGGGCCTGAGCTCTGAAGAAGAAATGTTCTATTAAATGATCACTAGCCCTCCCAAAAATAGAAGACAGACCCTCAAGTCACAATGCAGGAACAGGGAAAATATTAAAATGAAGGAATCATTACTCCTATGAAAGAACAAATTCATCAACTACTGAATTCAAAGTTTTTGAAGAACACTAAATTCTGAAAGATTTAAAAATTCACTTCAAAAATGTTTACTCACCTTAAATTGTATACAGACAGGCTGTTGTTAAAATTATTTCTCTGGGAGAAATACAAGTCAACATCTTCTATTCTCACAAGATCCTATCCCAACAATAGCACAAGGCATGATTGTATGTGCCTACCCTCGCCAGCAAGGAAGATGCGACTCCAGGAAGATCTTCTTCATGCAGTTTTAATCAGGATCCTTGAAATTTGTTCTTCTGACCCGCGGGAGCCTGGGGGACCCTTGCACAGTCTTAAATCCCCTTGCAGTAACTAACCCCAGTGAGCTACATGGACCCTTCAGATAGGCTACTCTAACTCAGAACCAGACAGGCTGAACAGACTTAACCAAACAAGGGCTTGTTTACGCCAGAGAGCGCTCACCCTTGGGGAGGTGGAAGGTGGAAGCCAGCACCATCTTTAAGGTGCAGCACTTCGCAGCTCTCTACATTTGATTACACTAAAATTTCCTCTGGGAATTCAATACATTGGGCTTCTTTCAAAGTATAGCTGAGAGATTATTTATAGAGATGTAGGTACTCCTTTCCAAACCAGCTATACTTTAAAAGTTTTACCCAAAATCAATAAGTGATTCCCTGTGGTCCCACAGATGGAGCCTCCTCTAGTCTTTCCTGACCTCTATGTACTCTACTCCCACCCCAAGGCCATGTGTGCACAGTTACCAGATGGTAGGAAAAGTCACTGACAAATAAATGGATGAGTTCAATACCCCAAATGGCAGGTGAAACTCAATATAATTGAGGGAAAATAAGCAAAATAGATGACAAAATTAGCAATATGAATGAAAAAAGTCATTACTATAAAAGAATATCTCTGCAATTGTAATGAATAATGACAGACACAAATGAAATCCACGGTAGAAAGCATCTTCAACAGACAAGATAAATTGAAAAATTGAATTTCATGTGTGGATGACAAAGTTGAGACAGAAATAATACATATATAAAGAATAATTAAGAAGCTTAACCAAAGCCTCCAAAAAGTCTGTTACACATTCAAGAAGTCAAACCTAAATAGCTATCATCCAGCTGGGAAATAAACAAAATAGATGGAAAATTTCATAAATAAAATTATAGCAGAAAAAATCAAATTGTATAAGGAATGGGTATCCAAGCTCAAGAGATTCTTACTATCACAAATAGGCATGATAAGAGAATAACAGGACACATCACAGTCAAAATGTCAAAAATATAAATCAAAACAATTCTGAAAGTTGAAAGACAAAAACATCTAGTCACACACAAATGCAGATCTTTAGAACAGCATCAGATCATCATCAGTAGTATTCCCAAGAAAGAAAGCATAGGATATTTTATTTAAGTCTTGAAAGTAAATAACTGAAAACTTTGATACCTATATGAGATGGAACTATCTTTGGAAAATGATGGTGAAATAAGGATATTTCAGGATATTCAAAAACTAAGTTCATCTCCATGAATAGCACTAAAGAATATTCACACAGAACTATTATTCATAGAAGGCAGTCTTAACCTTGAGAACAATAAACAAGAATTCATTTCATAAGAATATATGAATGAAAGCCAATTTGTAAGCAATCTGTCATGCCAACAAAATAGCAGCATACAAAATTAACATATAAAATTAATAGCCTATCTCTGTAAAAAAAATAATTACCTAGTTATCATGCAAAATCTGGGGAGAGTGAGGCAGTTAAAGTTAAAAATAACTTAACTAACAACTAACCAAGGAGATAAAGTCCTCTATAATGAAGATATAGATGTAATACTTTTTGGAGACAGTAGAAGTTAGAAAGATAACACCCGTATAATCTTTGTCAATCATATACAAGGCAAAACCTTAAAATTTTGAACATATTAAAATATGTCAAAATTAAACATAAAACAACAAATCATTACATCAATGAATAAATCAGTGAAATTACTGAATAGATATCTCTCCGAAAAACCAAACAAAAATGAGAAAATATTTTTAGAAATGTTAATCATTCTTAGCCACCAAGGAAATACAAATAAAATCTATTTTAGTTTCAATTTCTCTCACCCAAAATGGCCAAAATCAAGAAAACAAATGATAGTTGTTGGCAAGTATATGGTGAAAGATGGACCCTAATTGATTGCTTCTGAGAATATAAAGTGGCCCATTCATCCATTATTGAAATCAGTGTACAGTTTCCTCAAAAATACAAATAAATATAATTACATAGATCCAAGTTGTACCACACTTGTGCATATACCTGAGAGATTCTAAGTCAGCATAACACATAGAAACATGGACATCCATGTTTATTGATTTAATTTTCAAGCTAGCTAAAATCGGTGACCAGCCTAGATGTCTATATACAGATGAAGAGGTAAAATAATTGTCATACATATATATCATGAAGATTTTTCAATATAACAGAAATAAAATCTTAATTGAATTCATGTACAAAACTGATGCAAGATAAATAAAAGACCTAAATAAAAGTGATAAAATTGAAAATAAAACCTCTTAGAAAAAACAGGCATGTATCTGGAGTCAACACAATGACTTCCTTCTGGAGTTTAGAATTACCTTAAAATTTAGTTTGGATTGATTTGGTTCTATTTTTTTTTTTTTTGCTTACTTGCAGGCAAAGAACTGATACTTTTCTAACTGAATCCTCTTTAAGAATATGGCATTGAGAATGAGAGTAAAAGACTCTTTTCTTCCACAGAACTACTCCTATTACCATGATGGCCACAATAACCTGAATATATGATGTTTCATTAATTAGACCATATTATCTCAGCTTGTAATCAATTCTTCCTGACAATGCTATTGCATCTTAACTTATTTATTCACAATATTTTTGCTAAATATACTATTTAGCAAAAAAAAAAAGTGTATATCCAGGAATATTTGTCAAAGTTCTTACTCAAAGCAACAATAGATTTTTGTCTCTCTAGGTGCAACAAGACTTAAGTTGTGGTTCTGAGTTACATTCCACCTCTAAGACTAATCACAAAGGCACAGTTTTGGCAGAGTCTGCAATGTTTATCTATTTAATATTTAGCTAGTCTGTATTTGGCACCACTACAACATGTGATGTTGGCAGGAATAAATGAAATTGCAGTGAAGTAAAAACATAAAAGAAGTAAAAGTGAACAAGTTGTACAGTTTGTCACTGAAGCTATCAAATTCAATGAAAGGAACCAGACCAGGCCTTCATGAATTATAGAAGGGAATGAAAAATAGAACCAAGAACACTAATCATAAGTATTACTGGTGATTTGTCATTTATTAACAGTCTATTCAAGGCATAACTTTTTCCTTAGTTCAGAAATTTTGACTTTCTAAACAAATCAAAAATATGAGCAACATGTAATTAAAAACAAGCAAATAAAAGCAATGAAAACAAACTTGAATTGGAGAGATGGTTGACCACCTAGAAACATTTGACTGTTCTTCAGGAGGACCTAGGTTCAACTCTGAGCACCAACATGGTGCTTCAAATATATTTGTAAATCTCGTCCCAGGGGATCTAACACTCTCTTCAGTCCGCCATGGGCACTGAGTATATGATTCATAGACATACATCCAGGCAAACATGTATACACATAAAATAAAAATAAATAAAAATCTGAAAACAAATTTTAAAATGTATGGCTGCAGGGTAATAGGATGACATTGTAGTTGGTTTTCTTCACTCTTTGCTATTTGAAAGAACAGCACCCAGCTCCCAAATAAATACACAGATACTTATTCTTACTTATAAACATTTGGCCTTATCTTAGCTTGTTGCTAGTCAGCTTTTCTTAAATTAGCCTATCTACCTTTGGCCTCTGGGCATTTACCTTTCTCTATTCTATATACCTCTCTTTCCTTCTTACTCCATAGATGGCTGTGTGGCTGTGTTGCTGAACCCAATTTACTCCTCTCCTTCTCATTTTTTTACTCCTTTCTTCTCTTTTTCTCCTGCTATTGATTCTTTCTGCCCAGCACACACATCTATCTCTCTCCCACTTAGATATTAACTTTTCTAATCTTTATTACACCACTCTGGTATTCTGGACAGAAAAAGTAACACAGCTTTCACAGTGTTAAACAAATACAACACATCTTCAAATCATTAAAAACATATTCCATAGCATAACCAAATGCAACATATCTCCAACTACTATTCTATAACATGAGACCAAACTTTTACCAGTTACAAGGTACTTTTAATTTCTAGAAGATAAACTAAGAATGTATGCATTCACACATCTAAGATAAATTGGTCCAAAGATGATGGCACAGGCTGTTTTACTGATTTCAACATAAATGGTACAATACTTTAGCACAGCATGTTGCCACAGCTGTTCATTAAGTTGAATAAAAGAAAATGCAAATTGTCATACCCATAATGTAAATGTAAGTGTGCTCAAGGTTGCTGACAAAGTGTACAACTGCCGGCTTCCAACAATAAAAAAATAAAAGCAGTAACAATGCCTTCTGCCTTATTGGATGGGGCGATGTAGCTTAAACCATTTGTAGCCAAGGTTTTTGTGTGAGTAAGGCAGTTAAACTATGTACATCAGAAAACATCTGTACAACAATGAATTCTCCAATATCTAAAACAGAATCAAGCATGTAGTTATTAAGTCTACCAATAAGTTAGATAAGGGCATCAGGCAATACATAGCCTTGTCTTGTCTTGGTTTTATCCTCTCATATCCCTTACTCATTTTACAGTGGATTATTTTATTCCACATGGGTGAAAAAATGCTACAGTTTCTCATGACTTAGTCTTATCTCCCTATCTTCTACTTTTCGATCTCTCTAGAACCTTCCATACATGCCAATGGAATCAAATAACATCCATATGCAGTTAATTTCCACATATAGAGTTCCAAATCAGATTTTTTTTTTCTAAATTCAGAGAATGCCTCCATCTGTCCCCTCAATATCCCTTTGTGGATTCTGAAATGCTATTGCAAATTCAGCTTGCACCAAATTATATTCATCATCTTTTCCACCAACCTACCTCTCCAGCAATTTTATCTCAAAAAGTGGCACTACTGCTTATCATTTTAGGCATGCCACAAACTTCATGTTCATCTTTAACATCTTCAGCTCAACAGATCCTTTATTAGGAACAGAAAACTAACTTAAACCAACAGATTGTCATTTAGTCTAGTATTTTTTTTTCATGAGTTCATGGAATAACATGATTTTAAGAGTCTAATAAGCAAAGAATTAATAGATGTAAACTAACCTTCTGTATATTTAGTTACCAGTGTTTGTTCATAATTCATTCCCAAAGGAAAGGGAACATGTACTAAAGTGAAATTGTGAAAACTGGGCTGTATTCCCAGAGAGCTAATTTCAAAATGTTAAGAGATCTTAATTACCTCTCACTTTCAAATGTGAGACAGGAGGATTCCTGTAAATTGAAGGTCTTATTAGTCTACATAGTGATTTCCAGGCCAGCCAGTGAGACTCAATCATAAAAACAAATAAAAGAGCTGAGGAAAATGAGGTATTAACAGTTCTGTTACAAAGTTACCTTACAGAAAGTATGGCTAGACACATCTATAAGATTTCACTGATATTACTGATTTGTAAGGAAGTCTTTCCTGATTCTTCCAGACCCTGCCTTCCTGGTTTGCTTCAGGGGACTAGTGCTATGAGAACAAAGAAATCTGATTCAAAACAATTTCTGCAGTGGAATTGGCTTGTTTGCAGGCTTCATTTAATCAAAATGTACTGTGACTTTGGGTCTGAATCATGTTCTGAGAACCTCTTACTGTGCCAGATGTGCTCCCTCTATTTGTGAATCATGGAGAACATAAGGTCAATAGGCTATGTTGCTGGCTGCAGACAAGCATGAATCCAGGTAGGGAAAGGGTGAAGAATGTCAAGTTCCCAAGAAATAAATTATTTCAGCACTACAACAGTGTTTCTCATTGGAGTGAAAGCATTGATAGCGGAATATCACTTTTCCACACAGAAACATTAAGACTTCTTAATGTCCCTGGCTTTAGGATTCAGAGCATTTTCTCAGTCACTCTAGCAATCAATAATGTTTTCGAAGGCTTTACAAGATGCCTTGGTTGGTAGAGAACAATTCAAAACAAGAATTTCATATTGCCAAAAGTTCATTTACCTATGTAAACAAATGTATCCACTGGGCTCCTGGGCTCCTGTAAAACAAAATCTTTGACCTACAAGGCACCCAAACATTTGATCTCTCTCTCTCTCTCTCTCTCTCTCTCTCTCTCTCTCTCTCTCTCTCTCTCTCTGTGTGTGTGTGTGTGTGTGTGTGTGTGTGTGTGTGTGTCTGGTTTTTCACACAAGGTTCCTCTGTATTGCTTTGGAGGCTGTCCTAGAACTAGCTCTGTAGACCTAGACTCTGGCTTTCAACTCATAGAGATCAGCTTGCCTCTGCCTCACAAGTGCCAGGATTGCAGGACTCTTCCACCTAAGCCAGGCATATTTGATGTCTCCCTTATGACAGTCTTAATGATCAGAAATAAAATATAGAAATTGAAATAACTACCAACAACAACACCAAATACTGAACTACACTGACCAGAACTGTTATCACTCATAAGAATCAAGAAAGGTTCCTTCATATGTCCATTTGTGTCTACCTCCTTCCTACTTCAAAATACCAGAAAAAAGTAGGATATGACGAAGAAGATTAGGAAACTTAGTTCTGTTAGACCCTGATCTGTCTCACAAAAACTCTCTCTAAAGGTAAGGGAAACGGTAGTTCAAGTATAAAATGAGATGGATACTGTAAAATTGACTGGGTTTTAATAAAAGGAAGTGATGAGATACCTATAGAATCTATCCAAGATATCATTAGAGGACAATAAAGGGAGATTCAGTACGTGCAGATAAAGGAAATGACTACACAATGAAGAAAAACTCTTTTGTGTTTATCTCCCACGGAGTTACACTCCAATAAACAGACTGTAATGTACCTTTGTCACTTCATGTGTTTTTATAATATGGTACTTTTCCTTCAGATACCACTACCCATTTAGTGGACTGAAGTCTGAGAGAAGTAACAATTATAGCTTTTGAGAGACTACAAATTTTTCTTTTATCAACATGCTTGGTTTTCTACTTTTCCCCATTTATTAGATAATGTGGATAACAGAAAATAAATACAAACTATTAAAATAACTACACAATAAATCCTGATGTAAATAAGGAATGGAAACGCAGCTAAAAATCAATTGTTATCTCACTTCAAACATGATTTTGTAGTGAATATACAATACAGTAATTATTAGCTATTTTTATATCAGCTCAAAATTTTGTGCATGATAGACAGTTAAGAGACTGACATTTGAAATGTGAATACTATGTACTGTTGTTCTAGATTTACCATATGATATTATATGTAGTGAGAACAAAACGAGCTCTGCTCCCCAGTTCTTCTTTTTTAGCAGTATTCACCCAATCGGCTAAGTTTTGAAAATCCACTTGGCAGTTTTTCTTCTTAAAGATTAAGATTGAAGCACCTCAGCATGAAATTTTCCAACTTAAAAGAAGTAATGAAGAATTACAAGTCATGTGCACTTTTAAATTTTATTTTTTTCAAAGTGTTAGATTATGGACTGTGTTATAGATAAGTTTGGATTTTAAAAGCATTAATACATATAAAACATCAATATGTATGGGAATTGGTGTACCAACTCCAAGATTATCCAATGACTTCAGGTAATTTTGGCAGGCTCTTCTAGACAAATGTTGTACTCTATCATGGCCTGCCAGCTCTCTTTGAGGGACAAGAAGGACTCTTCTCCCCTGGTGGAGATTTTCCTGGTATCTATCTGACCTTATTTGGAGAATTTCTCTTGGCCTAAATGCTGGACTTACCTCTACTGTGACCCTTGACACAGTTCCCTACAAACACTCTTCCCTTGCTTTCCATACGCTTTCCATGCTCAAGCTACTTTGACAGGGCCATGCTGATATATAGATATATGATAGGAGCATACTACTTACCACGAATTAGGTAGTTCCCCAGCTACTTACTGATGTGGGGTATACTTTAAATGTGTTTCTTTTATTGGTTGATGAATAAAACACTGATTAGACAGTAGTCAGGCAGGAAGTATAGGTGGGGCTACCAGACCAGGAAAATTCTGGTCAGAGGAAAGGAAAAGAAGCACTGAGAGAGACTCATGTAGCCAATGAAAGAGTAACATTCTGGAGCATTCTCTGGTAAGCCAAAACTGAATGGAGATACACTGTTTAATAATAGGCTCACAGGTCACACAAGTTCTCTGTTCCACTAATGCCTCTTTGTGCTGGTGGATTAGTGGCCAACAGACCTTAAAGAAAAGGGAAAAACGGGACCCTGTAACTTTTCTTTTTCTTTTTCTTTTTTCTTTTTTTTCTTTTTCTTTTTTTTAAACTCTGACTCTTTGGGGGACTGCCACCCAGCTTCAAAATAAATATATGGAATCTTATTTTTTGAATTCCCTAGCTTAGCTTTTCTAACTGTAATTTTGGCTTTTCTATTCAACTATGATTTGCCTCTAGGCTTTGTACATTTCACACACACACACACACACACACACACACACACACACACACACACACACACACACACACATATATATGTATATATATATATATATATATATATATATACATATATATATATTCTTTCTTTCTTTCTTTCTTTCTTACTCTGTAGCTGGCTGTGTGGCTGAATGGCTTGCTCCTGATTTTCTCCTCTCCTTCTCTAGCTTCTTGCTCTTCTCTTTTCTTTAGCTTTCTCCTCCTGCTTATTCCCTCTTCTTGGCAGTCCCACCTATTTCATTCCTCTGCCTAATAATTGGCTATTAAGCTCTTTTTTTCAAATCAATCAGGTTTTAGACAGACAAAAATAACACAGCTTTATAGAATTTAACAAATGCAACATAAAAGAATGCAACAGATATTTGCTTCATTGAACAAATATTCCACAGCATAAATGATTGTAATATCTTAAACTAGAATTTCACAATAGGCACCCACAAGGCAAGATAAAATGTATCATACAAAGATTGTTTCAGTTTTGTATATTCTTCTTAAAATGTGAAATTCACAGTTCTGTGTGCTCTTTTGTAATGGCTTAAACACTATAAAGAAGTTAATATGGACTTCTAATCGGCCCTATGCATAAAATTAATGTAAAATGAATCAAAGACCTAAATGCAATAGTTAAATCTATGAAACACTTAGAAGATATTATAGTATATGGTAACTTGGATTAGGCAATATTTTCATCACTATGACTACTATATCACAAGCAACAAAAATACCAAATGTAAAAAAGAGCATATATTTGAAAGTTTTTCTGCTTTAAGGAACAGTATCAAGAGAAAAGTTAACCCACAGAATCAGGAAAATCCCAACAAATTGGAGTAGAATTTACAATACATATGTATGTGTATCATATCATTAAATAATAAAATAGAAATTGCAAAAATACATCTTCAAAGATGGTACACAAGTAAGTAATAAGAAAAAATCCCCAACATCTTTTTAAATTTCAATTTGAAACAAGCTTGTTTTACATGTCAATCCAAGTTCCCCCATCCTCCTCTCCTTCCCTGTTGCCCCCACCAACCTTATCCCAACCCCTTTCTGTTCCTCTAGGAGGGTGAGACCTTCCATAGAGAGTGTCCAAAGTCTGTCATATCATTTGGAGCAGGGCCCAGGCCCTGCCCCATGTGTCTTGGCTGAAAGAGTATACCTCTATGTGCAATGGGCTCCCAAAGCCCATTCGCATATTAGGAACAAATACTGATTTACTACCAGAAGCTCCATAGACTTCCCAGTCCTTCGAAATAACACCACATTTAGGGAATTTGGTTTAGTCCTATCCTGGTTCCCCAGCAATCAGACTAGAATATATGAGCTCCCTTTTGTTCAGGTCAACAGTTTCTGACCCAGCCTATTCTTGACCCCTTTGCTCATCACTCCTCCCTGTTTGCAACTGGATTCCAAGAGTTTGTGGATGTCTGCTTCTGCTTCCATCAGCTACTAGATGAATACTTGTCTTTTGACAAAAAGCTAAAATTATACAATGAAAGCATCTTCAACAACAAATTTTTCTGACATAACTGGGTGCTGACTTGTAGAAGATTGCAGATAGATCCATATCTATCTCCATGCCACATCTTGATAAAATTAATATTCAAATGTTATTTTCTATTTATTTTCTTCACAAAAGTTTCTTTCCTATAAGTACACATTGGAATAATGCTTAAACTACAGCCACACTTCAAAATTAATGATATGAGAATGAGCAAACTAAGATGCATACAATGCTTTGCCACTTAAAGAGTTAAATGGTTAAAACTAATCTACGCATTGAAATGAACACACAGTTTTAGCAAATACACACACATACACACACACACACACACACACACACATATTTAATAATTACCCCTTCTTAAAAACAATAAATGCATGAGATGCATAAACAGTATTTTAAGTATGCCATTTCACCTTTGGTTATAGATGATTTGGTGTGTTTAGATATATTAAAATGGTAAATGTCATAATGCAGTATTTTAAAATAACAATATGTATATTCGTAACTTTTAAAAAATATACAAGCTTACATGTGTGAATTTAAAGACTTTTACTTAGAATGAACGATGATATTCAATGAATAGAGGCTAAAGAAACAAAGTCCTGAGGTTACAGGAAGGCCTTAATTTAGTTTGAGGTACTTGGATCATATTTTTTCACAAAAGGCAGGCAGTCAGAACTCTGGAGGAGACACTTTCTGAAGGATTATACCTGTACTGCTTAAATGCAGTTTGAGGTTACACACACTTAACCCAATGGTTGCATTATTTGACTCTGACCCTGGTATACAGACTATGTCCTAAATTCCATCAGAAGTAACAATAAACACTATAATTCTTAGTGTTTTTAACTATAGTGACCCAAGGAATTGATGAGAACTGGAAGAAAGGTCTGCCTTTAAACTAAAAGCTATATATTTAAGTCACCTTCAAGGTAATCTTCTAGGGCAAACTACTATGTGTGCATTTGTATGCAGTTAATGAGTAGTAGAAATCCCTTTGAGGGTTCATAGATACTTTCCATTTGCACGGAGTTAAAATTAAATTGCAGATTAACTTTGAAGGACATTTTTCTGTTATCTTTTTTTTCTAGCACATCCAAGCATGAAGAACAAAGTTCTTTGTCAATATATACTTTAAATTGTTGAACTGACAAATTTATAAAACTGCATTTTCCCAAAAGACTTTGACATGGCTTCTAAACTCTTGAAATATCTCAGAATGTGTCAGTTTAGTAATAGTGTGCTAACCCTAGAATGTGCAGCCAGATACTGTAAAGAAATTTACATTCACAGGAGGAAATACGAAAGTAATTGGTAAATGTTTATTTTAGTTATTAAATTTTAAGTGATACATGTTTCCTAGGTGAATGTTAAGACAATAGATAAACTTTCTTTTCTATTTTATAATTTTAATTTTTATTGAAAATAGATTTTTTTCATATATTATATTCTGATCACGTTTTCTTCTCCCCCAATTACTCCTAGGTCCTCCTAACATGCCCATCCACCCAAATCCACAACTTTCTTTGTCTAAGTCATTAGACAAACAGGAAAAAACAACAATAACAAAACAGAACAGGACAAGCAAAACAAATAAATACATAAAAATCACCAAAGAGAAAGCCCAAGAAACACATATAGATACAGAATACACACGTATAGAGAAAATCTATAACACAAAATCATAGTATTTAAGGAAAAGGTTTGTAAGCTAAAAAGCATGCCAAGACACGCATTATGAGACAAAAGTAAAATTCAAAAATAACATTGAGTTCATTTTGTTTTGTTCATCTTCTGTGGGCTTTGGCCTGTTTTTAAGTGTGGTTTGCATACCCAGTAATGTTCAATTGCAGATATTTAAGTTTTTTCTTTTGTAATAAGTTGTCAATTATGGATTACTTCTGGGTTAGTGATGGGAGGTTTTTACCACTTCCCTTCTAAGTATTGGAACCTCATCTTCCTTAATACAGCAGGTCTGTGCATGCTGCCAGAGTCTCTTCGAGTTCTTGTGTGTGTCAGCCTTCTTGTGGATAGATGGATTTATTTCTTTGCTGTCCTCCATCCCCACTCAATCTTACAATTTTTCAGCCTCCGTTTTGTGCAAAATTTCCTGAGGGGAGGGCTTTGATGGAGTCATCTCATGTAGGTCTGAATGCTCCAAGTTTTCTTACTCTCTGAATACTGTGCAATTGTAGGACTCTGTGTAAATTCCCACCAATAAGGGACTAGTGTTCCCTTTACCTCGCATCCTCATTAGCATGACCTGTTATTTGTTTACTGATATTAGCCATCATGACTGCAATATTATAAAATATCAAAATATTTTTCCCCATTTTATTGATTACTAAGGTTGTTGAACCTTTCTTTAAGGGTTTCTCAGTTACTTGTGTTTTCTATATTGAGAATATTTTATGTCTATAAATAGTTTCTAAACTGGGTTACTTGTCTTCTTGATATCTGGTTTTGTTTTTAGTTCTTCACATATTTTAGATGTTATCCTTCAGTCTGATGTGTAGTTGGTAAAAATATTTTCCCTTTCTGTTGGTAGCTACTTTATATGAATGATGGTGTTCTTTGCTGTAAAGAAGGTTTTCAGTTTCAGAAGGTAAAATTTAATAATTGTTAATCTTTGTGCCTGTGGTATTAGTTCAGATAATATTTTCCTGTGGAAACTAGTTCAAAGTTATTCCCAACATCCTCTTCTATCAGATTCAGGGCATCTGGTTTTATGTAGAGGTCCCTCATGTATTTATATAAGTTTTATATAAGGTGATGGATATGGATCTATTTGCAGCCACCTAGTAAGACCACCACCAAGTTTTGATATTTTTGTCTTTTCTATTTCAGTTTGCATTTCTTGCTTCTTTATCAAAAATGATGTGTCCACAGTGTGTGGACATATGTCTGAGTCTTCAATTCCATTGATCAATGTGTAACAAACTTTCCAAATGTAAATTAGATTTAAGTTGGCTTGCAAAGTTTAATGGATTTGAACACTATATCTAAAAAAATATTAAGGAACAATATGGAGTACACCACTGGTGAGACAACAAACATTGAAGCTTTTATAATCTCTGTCTGTGGAATTAGATCGATGGTTAAGAGAGTGATTGCTACAGAATGTGTGTTTTCAAGCCCACATCTGTCTCATTCATTATCTTCAGTCTCAAAATAAATAAAAGAGTAGTCATAGTTCCTGCTTACACATAACTGCATATGTGATATTTGCTAATAGGATGTTGAAGAAATTCTATCTGTAATTGCTTACTCATTCTTGAATGATCAGCTAAATAGTCAACTACCCTCTGAAGCCTTCCCTGATTCCATGCTTTCCAAATAGATAATGTATCTTCTGTATAATTGTGACACCTTTTTATACCACTAATGTGTCACACAATTCGCTACCACCACTCTCAAATATGGAAAGTGAAAATCTTTCCATGTGCATTTACCTTTTTATATCACATGCACTGTGAAAAGCTGTCCTACATTTTAATTTATTTATGGGTCTGCTTATTAATTACTTATTTTGGGAAAAGAAGGAAAATATAATTAAAAGTATTATCAGAATAAAAATAAAAAGTATTATCAGAAACTGAGAAGAACAAATCCATTCTCATAGAATATGTGAAATAACATTTAAAAAGATCCTAAAGAGATTCTTATGAAAGTTCTTGTCTGCATTTTGCATATATATGACACAATCTATGTCAAGAAAATTGATGCTGTTCTAGGAAGTCTCCTATCTCAAGCCACTAAATGATTTATAGGATAAAAAGGGAAAATGGAAACAGGTAAAATAAATGGCTATCCAATGGTGGAAATGAAACCCACATGTCTGTCTTCAGACTTCTAAATGGCACAATCATTCATTTTGGAAGACTCATTAAATAGTTAAATCAAGTCACACCATGTAGTATGGGTTATGAATATTTGTCATAGTTTAGGGAGGTTGGTTACAAAATATTGCTTGTTATGATCAGGAAGAAAGCTGAAAAATGTATATTGATTCAGGGTTTTTGTTTTGAAAAAAATAAAAGAAGGAATAGAAATGTGGTAGCATAAAAGGGTAGATTATTGAATCTACTCTGAAAAGAAAAGAGAGAGGATATATATGATGAGATTTAATAATATAAGTTCATTTTATGACAATGAAACATGTCTTGCTACCATCAATCAACTTCAGAGAAAATGATGTGCAGAAGAATCTCACATGGAACTTACTTTCTTTGTAGCAAAACTAGCTACTGGGCAGTAAGTTCCCTTGTGTTGATCACTGACAGTATGCTGTCCAAATTGGTCAAGGAGGACACCAAGAAAAGTGACTGAAAACCTATCCAAGACAAGGTGGGACAGTCCTTCAGACTATCCCACTTCAGGGAAATGACAGTCATAGATGCTAAACTTGTAGAACAAAGATGGATGCCCCAATGTTGCAGAGGAATCTTGGGTGACTGTCCAGGCAGCCAGCTGTTTTTATTATTTCTCAAAGTTTTTGGAAGTCAGTTTCTCATACCTTCTGCATGCTCAGCTAGCATCTCTTTCTTGAGTCTGAGGGAGTTTAAGACTAGATAGTTATAGTTTTCCTTGTTACCAGATTCTGAGAAGATAATCACTCAACAAATGTAAAGTAGGTAAGGTTGAGAGACACAAAAAAGATAATTTTGAGTTGGTAGTACAAATTAGAATAGAAAATAAATTAGGTACAAGACTCTGAACTGGCCAAAATAGGATAGATAATGGAGTATTTTTTTCTGAATTTGTCAAATGCAAATGGACTAGACCTTTTCTGCAATTTGTTGTATGCAAATTGACTAGATATTTTATGTAATTATTACATATATATAGTGTATACTTACTGTACTTATTATATATATGTTTTTCTTCTGTTAGTTGTAGCCTTCTCTTTTTGTATTAGACAAAAAGAGAAATTGAATCAGTAGAAGCCAGGCAGTGGTGGCACACACATATTTAATCCCAGGACTCAGGAGACAAAAGCATATGGATCTCTCTGAGTTCAAGGCCACCCAGAGCTACATGAGAATGAATCAGCATAAAAGAGTAACAGAGTACATGGGCTCAATCCCAGGACTCATAAGAGTTATCTAAAACAGGAACTGGGTCTCAGAGCTGGCATTCGTTCTAAAGACACTAAAGATTAGGAAGGTATTGATTCTTCAGCCACACTGAGAAGAGAAGTCTTGGTGAGAGCTAATGGATACAGGATTGTCCTTTTCAGCCTAAGGTAGAGATAAGAGATAGTGGTTTAGCTGCTTTGCTTCTTTGATCTTCAGCTTGAAGCTTGAACCCCAATGTCAGTCCTCTTTTACTAAAACTGTATGGGATACAGGGGAGAAGAGAAAATTTGTTCTTCCTTTTTCTCTTCCTTTTAAGGTAAGGTAGTTGGTTAAACTCTTGTTTCTGAAGAAACCTGTCAGTGTAACAGTTTTATTCAGATGTTAGAAATAAGGCATATACCTGGAAGAGAACTGCAGCCTTTGCACCTGTTAGCAACTCCAATTCCTGTGTGTATATGTTCAAGCCATTTTTTTCAATGCATTTATCCAACTATAATAAAATGAGTTGCTTTGTGCTTGCATCCCCACCAAGTAAAAAGCTTAGATGAGCCAAGAAGCATGTTTTATTTATCTTTATATTTTTAGCACATAGCCATCATTTGTCCTTGTACATATGCACACAATAATTGCTTGTCAAGCTGAATGGAACTGTAGTGATTTTTATCATATTATTTCAGTGCCTTTTTATGTGGCCAATTTTCCTTTTGCAGAGTTTAACTCTGTTGTAAAAAATACTCTGAATCCAAACCTTCCATTTTCAAAATGGAAGGAGGTGTATTTTCAGTATAGTTGGCACCTTCATAACATCTTAAATCAAACTTTGTGACATACTATACTTTCAGTTTGAATTTGCTGCAAACTATTGTTTTCATTTTCTTGAAGAAAATCTCTACTTAACCATAGTTTCCTTTTTGGATTTACTTGAAGCCTGTTTTTTTCCACATCCTTCTTCTAAGATCTCATGTCTTACAACTTTTCCCCCTTATTATTTAATAAAAGAAGATACAGCTTTTTCTCATGTCAGCTCTTCTGCTTTTCTATCCTATGGGTGAAACTTAATTCACAGGTACTAACTACTCACAAGCACATCTGGATATCTTAAGCAGATATAGCAGTTCATTTTAAGCCATTATACAAACTAAATATATTTTCCTATTAGAAAGAGTCAAGAGCAATTAAAACATGCTTTTTATCAGTTTAAAAAGAGTGTATGTTCCTTACAAAAACTGTGTGAATAAGAGAAAAGAAGAGGGACTAGATCATACACACTCTATGTATGATGCATTGTCATTTTGTTGGACAGATTTAAACTTTATGTTCCTCAGTTTTTGGATATTGGATTCAAACATTATCTATCTTCTATTATTGCACTGTAGTTATTCTTAAAATAAGTAATGTATGTTCTGTGAAAGAGGGTCTCACACGCAGTACATTCTCAATAAGCAAATATTTTGCAAATATTTTCAATGTAATTAAAGCATTTTAGTTGTAATAAATTTTAATACTTCCAATTTATTGTAACAGTTAGTAGTGTTATTAAATATTTTATGCAAATATACTATAATTCTTACAAATGTCATGAAATAAACAGAAATGATGTATAAAGTCAGTGAATGTGAATATTATTTGAAATTTTATATAGTATTATAAACATTTGTGAGATGTTTAGACTGGAACAGTCTTTTAAATATTTATCATTAACATATGTAATTTAAATTTTATTTATATTACTTAAAGACCATGTATAAAAAATTTTGTTTAAGTTTTTAAGAAAATCTTAATTTAGCTTTACATCAAATAGTAATCGAATACTGGCATGTGCATGTTTATTAAATTTGAAATGAACATTCACATTTCAAATAATTCATCATATTCACTATAATACTCATACCTTTGTGAAACTCTCAAAATTGTATGTTATTGTTTATTACTTATTAACGCCATCCATGAGGCAATTAACAAGGCCTACACTAGTGTTTATGTTTCATTCTCATACTACTAATTATTCTTTCCTATTTCAGTGATGAGCTACTTAGAGTAATAGTGAATGGAGAGTACTCAATAAAACTATGGCTGTGGAAACATAATAGATAAATATGGCAATTACCTATCTGAAACCACATAAATGAAGAATGTAATCAATAACACCAAAATCCAAAACACAACTTTTATGGGAGATGTCATTCTGTAAATATGCTTCTCTTATTTGTTAATAAATAAAGCACTGTTGGCAAATAGAATGGCAAGATAGGCAGGACTAGGGAAAAAGGAGGATTCTGGTAGATGTAGTAGTGAGAGATTCAAGATGTAGAGAGTTTAGGGAAGAACGTCAGGACCCTCTATCCCATAAGATAAGACCACGGGGAAATACTTAAATTAATAGAAATGGGTTAATATTTAAGACAGAGTTAGCTAATAAAAAACGCTAGTAACTTCCCAACAGCTTTATATATAACACAGTGTCTCTGTGTGTTATTTGGGGCTAGCATGGCTGTGGGACCAGGCTGGCAGGATAACTGCACATCACACAACTTTTCAATTTACTTAAACTTTTGTTTCTCGGAATAAATGTAAATAGTAAATGAACAAGTAAAATTAGGGAAGATTAGTTGATAAAATTGAAGTAAAAAATTACCCATCTATACTTTTTATGCAGTGAGGAAGTAAAAAAGTCAATTACAAAATGAATCACAGTGTTAGAGAAACTATACCATAACCTCTTCAGTGGATAACTTGTTTGCAACTATTAAAATTGTCACAATCACTGCATTTGTTCCAATAACTCCACATATGGAAGGTTTTCTTGAAGAAATAACAAAAAGTATTAAGAAGCATACTAATTAAGAAATATTAAGTAGCTCTCATAATTAATACATACAAGAATAAAATCCACTCTTGGGGAAAATTATTCAATTTATCAGGCACAATAGGATAGAAATGTATTAAAAGAAACCAATGCCAATTTTGAGAAATGAAGTATAAGACTTAAAATATTACAACTCCTAAGTTGTTTTAAAAAAACATTTCCTTCTTTAGGGGGGATAAATAATATTTAAAACATCTGAGAAGATATTTAGTACAATTTTCTCCCAAATTAAAAGAAACAGTTAATCAAATGCCTTTACTTGTTTACATATACATCATTTAGTGAGGATCTTCCTATAAATGCAAATGCAAACTTGCACTGCATTCTGTTTATCAATACTTATTATTTTCAAATATTTTCCTTTCATAATTCCATGACTATGTATAACATTTGACTTTATTTCTTTATAGACTAATTTTAGAATAACCTGCTTTATTTTGTATAAATGGATATTTTACAGGTACATAAATTTGTGTAGTATATGAGTGCCTGATGCCTGGGGAGATCAGAAGGGAGAAATGGATTTCCTGTTAATGGGCTTACAGATGTCTTTAACCCACTGTGTGGATGTTAAGAACTCAATTGATATCCTATGGAAGAGCACCAAGAGATTTCTAACTGTTCAGCCACCTCTCCAACCTCTTGAATTTATTTTAGATGGGTTTTTTTTTGTTTTTTTGTCTTTTTCATTCCACACAGAAATTTTATGCTCCCATCATTTTGTGGAATGTGTAAAAATAAAAAACTCAAAAGGAGGGCCCAATAAAGCTGAATGAAGATGCAGTTAGCTAGTTAGGCTCATTTATTAACACAAGTTTCAATTTACTCCTTGATATTTGTATAAGCTTCGCACAAATGTATTCCTCTATGATAAAATACCCTTTATCATACAAGGTTAACTAAACTTATATAATTCCTAAAATACAGCAAACATTCTTATTGGCAGATATCTTTTTTATTATAATACTGTTCCTTCTCCTAAGCTTTCTCAACCCTAATACAACATAAAATTTTAAAAGTTCAAGTATAACTTACATGAAGAAACATTGCCTTGGGTCTCTTAGAACAGTTAACCCTGGTATCATCCCCAGAATTTAGGACATGAAATTAATACCTATCACAGTTCTGAAGTCCTCTAACTCTCGTAGTAAATGATGGTACTAATAATGATTATCATGCTGGATCAAAACTGGTTCTTTATTCCCTTTCAGCTAAAGTTAAAAGAAACACTTCTTATAAAAGAACCACATGTAGTATGTGGTAAATATAATATATATATTAATATGATTAGAAAGGCTGTTAACCTACATTACATGCACATTTAGACAACACTTCTCGTCTTCCATCCTTCAGATAAAATGTACAACATCCAGCCAACACTGCTCAGTGATATGATAAGATGTAGCATTATATGGTCACCAAGAGGGTGGTAAAGAAAACATGAGAAATTCTCCAATATTAGCAATTTAGAGAGGCACAATAAGATATAGATGTTCAATGAAAACTAGACACAGAAAATCCTGAATCAGAAAATGAACACTACTTGTCTTGCCATGAGTGATATCATATCCCAAAGCAGTTCATGTAGAGTTGATTATAGATAATTGCATAGATTAAAGCAATGTGGTTCTCAATCGTTTTGTTTCTTCATAAGTTTTGGTAGCATAGATGGCAATTTTTCTATCTGAACTCTTCTCATATGACATTGTAATGTTTTATATGTGTTTATTAGAATGCCTGAATTTATTCTTAGAATGTCAGTGCTTTATATGACAGAACAAAAAACAGTTTGTTTTGTATAATCTCATAAAATTTTCATGTATAACACCATAATCATTCACACAAGAGAAAAACATATTATAGAGTATCAACATGTGAGAAGACACTTATCCTGTGATTCGTTTCCCCTTAAAAATCTCTTACAAATGATGTAGGTGAGAAAGTTGATCTCTTATAAGTATTTGACTCTATTTCACTAACGTTCATATAAAGGACCAACTTTTGTCTTTAATGCACTACTATGAAATTCCCAATAACCAGTATTTACACAGAATTTTATGAAATACCAGAAGAGCAATTGGAATATTAGTTTAGAGATATTAGTTCAGAAAATAATAGACACATCATATTCTCAAAGCAGCAAAATCTCATTATATATGTTCAGTTATGCAAAAAGTATTGTTTAGTTATTCAATATTATATCGATTTGCTTTGCCATATGGTTTCATGTAAATTTATAACACTGTTCTTGTGTGAAAATATTGTTGAATGAAATGATCATCCCATTGTTGGTAACATTTGTCCTTTTAGACTGCTCTCATGATATTTAATTTTTTATTTACATTATGAATTTTATAAAATACAGTATTTATAATTTATTTATATGTAGTGGATGATTTGCATGCATCTATGTGTACCAAGTGCATGCAGTGCCTATGGAGACCATAAGAGAGAGACAGGTCCCTTGGATATGGAAGTAAAGTGTCCTTTTAGGTCTTGGGTCTTGGAAATTGAAGCCTGGCTCTCAAAAACAAAACAAAACAATAAAAAAAACAAAAAAATCAAAAACAAAAAAATATCAGCTACTGCTCTTAGGACATTAAACTATGAAAGTAATAAGAACATGGCAATTCAGGGTAGACTGGCACAATTTACTAAACGATTATTATATTATTATGATAGCAGAAACCTAAAAACAACAAAAGTGGGCCTGAAGAGATGGTTTACTCTTTAAGAACACTTGCTCCTTTCTTGGAAAGACAGGAATTCAAATTTCAGCATTCACACAACAAGATGTGTGTAAGTAGCACAGGGACAGGAAAATCACTGTGTCTTTCTTCCTTCCTACCCAAGAAGATGAGAGTCCCAAGTAAAGTGACAGACCCTGACCTCAAAAAATTGGACAGAGGGTGATAGAAGTGGACATGTGACACCCTTTTCTATCCCTCAGTATGTGCACTCACACAGACACAGATACCAAACACAGATAGATGGATAGATAGGTAGACAGACAGACAGACAGATAGACGATAGATAAATATAATGACAAAAGCAGCAAAATTTAAGTCAAGCTTACATAAAAATGAAAGAAAAATAATCTTCAAAATACAATTTTCAATAGACATTGTTCAGCATGAGATAAAGTACTTTAAACCATATATTTGATACTATCAAAAACATCAAATAAATCCAGAAAAATCAATGATTTAAAAAGTAACCTAGTTAAAATATACTTGAGTAGACACTCCAGAAAGATATCATGAAACGCCAGTAAATACATATATCAAAAAATGTTCAACATCATAATCAATAGGAAAGCACTTATCATAACCATACTAAACCATCCTTGGTTAAACTACTATTACTAAAATAATAAAAGAAATAAGTGTTGGTGAAGATGTGGAAGGAAGGAACTCATGAATAGTCTAGAATAAAACAAACTAGAACAAGACCAATCTACAATATGATCTAATGATCCAATTACTATATATACATCCAAAGGAAATGAATAATATGCAGAAATATCTGCATTTGAGTGTTCACTGTACATGACTCACAATAGCCAAAGTGCTGAATCAATTTAACTGTCCATCAGTGAATGAAAAAATTAAAACTGTGAACTATATGAACACTGGAATATTAGCTAACCTTAAATCAGCATTTTTGATATTTATGACAATATAGATTAATGGACATGAAATAAAATATGAAAAGAGAAACATTGTTGTAATTGTATGTAGATTATAAAAATTAAGCTCATAGATACAAACTCATTGATAATAAATAGGATAAAAATTACTAAGGACTAGAGAATGTGAGGTGGTATTGATTAGTCATGTTTTATTCTTGAAACTTCATATGAAATTTATTATATGAACATATATGATACAAAATTATGTTCCTTTATATTTTATATATCAATCCCAGTTTCTTCTCGCTCCCTGCCTCCATTCCTCTTTCTATCCCTCTCTCCCACCCTTACATGCCATCCAACCACCCTCCCATCCCATTCCCCCCCACTCTACATGTAGGGTGATGCCTTCCAGGAGGGGTCAACTAAATCTCTCAAGTCATTTGGAGTAGGGACTAGGCCTTCTCTCCTGCCAATAGGTTAAGGGAGAAACCCTACATGGGGAATGTGCTCCCAAAGTACTTTTGTGCACCAGGAATACATCCTGTTTCTACTATCTGAGGTCCCCAAGACTGCTTAGTCCTTCTAGCTGAGACCTATAGTCAGGAGACCTGAGTCAGTCCCATGGTGGATTCCCAGCTATCAGGCTGGGGGACCATTAGCTCTTCCTTGATCAGGTCAGCTGTTTCTGTGGGTTTCTGTAGCCTGGTCTTGTCCTCCCTCTGTTCATCGAGATTCCAGTTTGGCTCAGTGTTTAGTTGTGGGTTTCTGCATCTGTTTCCATCAGCTATTAGATGAGGGCTAACATCAATCTCATTACCAGGGAAGGACATTTATGTTAGTCTTTCCACTTTTGGTAAAATTGTTAGTTGGGGTCAGTCTTGTGGGTCTCTGGACATTAGAGTCAGTTTTCTCTTCAGACATGTAATGGCTCCCTCTTTTATGCTCTCTCTCTCTCTCTCTTTCTCTCTCTCTCTCTACTCTCATCTATTCCTCCCCTGACTCAATCTTCTTAGTCCCACGTGCTTTCCTCTCCTCCCCTTCTCTCACTCCTAGCTCACTCTCACATCACTACCCCACTCCATTCCCAATATGCTCAGGAGATCTTTTCTCTTTCCCCTTCTGTGAGGGACCTTATATGATTCTCTCAGAATCTTCCTTGTATCCTAGTTTCTCTAGTGGAGTGAATTATAGGCTAGTGATTCTTTGCTCTAGGTCTAAAATCCATACATGAGTGTGTACATACCATATTCCTCTTTTTGTGAATTGGTTACCTCTTTCAGGATGGTTTCTTCAAGTTCCATTCATTTGCTTGTGAATTTCAAGGTTCCATTGACCCCCTGCAGAGTATCATTCCATTCTGTAAATGTGTCACAATTTCTTTATCCATTATTCAGTTGAGGGGCTTCCAGGTTGCTTCCAGGTTCTTGCTATTACAAATAATGCTACTACAAATATAGTTGAACATATGTCTTTCTTGCATGGATGTACATTGTTTCAGTATATACCTAAGAGTGAGATTGGCAGGTCCTGTGGTAGACTGATTCCCATTTTCCAGAAGAACTGCCATACTGATCTGCAAAATGGCCACACAAGATTGCACTCCCACCAGTGCAGAGGGCTCACTGATGTCCAATATATACCAAAAACTCAAGAAACTAGTCAACAAAACACCCAATAACCCTATTAAAAACATGGGGTATAGTATTGAAGAAAGAATTCTCATTAGAAGAAATCAAAGAGGCTGAAAGACACTTAAGAAACTGCTCAACATCCTTAGCTATCAGGGAAATGCAAATCAAAACAACTTTAAGATAACATTTTACTCCTGCCAGAATGGATAAAATTAGAAACACCAATGACAACTTATGCTGGAGAGGATGTGGAGAAAGGGGAACACTCCTCCACTGCTGGTGGGAGTGTAAACTCATACAGCCATTTTGGAAATCAGTATGGTGGTTCCTCAGAAAAATGGGAATTAGTTTACCACAGGACCCAGCAATTCTGCTCTTAGGTATATACCCAAATGATTGACATCCATGCAACAAAGACATATGCCCAACTATGTTCATAGCAGCATTATTTGTAATAGCAAGAACCTGCAAGCAACCTAGATGCCCCTCAACTGAAGAATGGATAAAGAAAATGTGGCACAACTACACTCAGCAGAAAAAAATAACAGAATCTTGAAATTCGAGGGCAAGTGGATGGAATTTGAAGAGATAATCCTGAATAAGTTCACAAAAAGAGGAAGAGTGTATGTACTCACTCATATATGGACTTTAGACCTAGAGCAAAGGATCATCAGCCTATAATTCACACCACCAGAGGAACTAGGATACAAGGTATATTCTAAGAGATTCATACATGGTCCCTCACAAAAGGCAGAAGGGACAAGTCACCCAGAGCACATGGGAAGTGGGGGGGGCAGTGAATCGAGAGAGAACTAGGAGAAAGAGAAGGGGAGGAGAGGAAAGCACATGAGACTAGGTAGATTGAGTCTGGGTAGGAATAGAAGACAGAAGAGAGAGAGAGAGAGCATAAAAGAGGGAGCCATTATTGGTTTGAAGAGAAAACTGAACATAAAGAAAGGTCTAGAGACCTACAAGACTGACTCCCAACTAACAATTTGAGCAACCATGGAAAGGCTACCATAAATGCCCTTCCCTGATAGTGAAATCATCAACTAAATCATCCACCATCATGAAGCCCTCATCTAGTACCTGTTGGAAACAGAAGCAAACACCCATAACTAAACACTGAGTCGAAATAGACTCCAGATGCAGAGAGAGGACAAGACCATGCTACAGAAACCCACAGAGACAGCTGACCTGAACAAGGAGGAGCTAATGGGTCCCCCAGCCTGATAGCTGGGAATCCACCATGGGACTGACTCAGGTCTCCTGACTATAGGTCTCAGCTAGAAGGACTAAGCAGTCTTGGGGACCTCAGATAGTAGAAACAGGATGTATTCCTGGTGCACAAAAAGACATCGAGGACACATTCCCCCATAGAGAGATACCCCCCTTAACCTAGAGACAGGAGAGAAGTCCTAGTCCCTACTTCAAATGACTTGACAGCTTTACATGACCAAATCTGGATAGCATAGCCCTACAAGTGGAATAGGCTTGGGGGGATGGGAGGGGAGGGTGGTCAGGGTGCATGTCACAGGGGAAAGAGTGTAAGAGGGAGGGAGGGAGGAAGGGAAGGAAAATGGGAAGGAGATGGGGGAGAGAAAACTGGGATCAACATGTAAAATTTTTAAATTACATTATTTATAAAAAAAGAAAGAAATTAAAGAAGATACCAGAAAATGGAAAGATCTCCCATGCTCTTGGATAGGTAGGATAAACATAGTAAAAATGGCAATCTTGTTAAAAGCAATCTACAGATTCAATGCAATCCCCATTAAAATCCCAGCACAATTTTCACTGACCTTGAAAGATTATAATCATCTTTATATGGAAAAACAAAGATCCTGGATAGACACAAAACTTCAGGAGGCATCACCATCCCTGACTTTAAGCTCTACTACAGAGCTATAGTCCTGAAAACAGCCTGGTAATGGCACAAAAATAGACAGGTAGACCAATGTAATGGAAGTTAAAACCCTAACATTTATTCACACACTTATGAAACCCTGAGTTTTGACAAAACAGCTAAATGTATACAAATGGAGGAGAAAGGTGTTTTCAACAAATGGTGCTGGCACAACAGTGTGATGATGTGTAGAAGACTCAGATAGACCCATGTCTATCACCATGCATAAAACTCAAGTCCAAATGGATCAAAGACCTCAACATAAATCCCAGCCACAGTGAACTTCTTAGAAGAGACAGTGGGAGGTACCCTTGAATAAATTGGTACAGGAGACAAAATTATGTCCTTAAATGCATAAAAATTAAGACATAATGATGCAATGCATATATTATTTAGTTATTTGTGTCATTATTCAATGTAGCTAAATTATAAATCATGTTTAGTTCTATAAAACTGAAATGCTACTATTCAGTTAATACTAAGTTATAATAAATGGATATTGTTTGGACTTTAAGAGAATAAACATTTCTTAAAATTTCTAAAATTCAGTATATATACATACACACAAACATTGAAGTTCAACCTAAGAAAAGTCCCTTTGATTACTTTCTTCATTGTTATATAAATCTCCTGAATGATAAATAAACAAACAGAAAGGGGACTTGAGTAATTTCTAAAATTCAGTATATATACATACACACAAGCATTGAAATTCAACCTAAGGAAAGTCCCTTTGATTATTTCTTCTTTGTTTTATAAATCTCCTGAATGGTAAATAAACAAACAGAAAAGGGGACTTGAGTATTTTCTTTGAGGTTGAAAGTGGAAAAATGCAAATTATTTAGAAGATGAATGGTTAATGTTGTCATTCCTCCAAAAGAAGGCCCTTTTAGAACACAGAGTTATATGACAAGATCATAAGCCCCTGATTAGATCTTCATTCCCAATGTGATAGTAATGTCAGCTAAAAAATTAAATACATTTAGAAAAATCCACTCTTTTCAAAATATTGCTATGAATCCTTTAATAGAGTAGTTTTTTAAGAAAAATAATTTGTTACTTTTAAATATATGTAACATACAATTTATATATATATATATATATATATTTAAATCATAACATAATATTAATGTTGAAATATCTTACTATGATTTAATATAAAATTATGTTTCAATAATACTTTCAAATTTTTCTAATTTTTTATTATTATAAGGTAAATCTCTCTTTACTTTTTTTTGGTCTCTTACTTGAATAATAGTGGGTGGGTTAATCCTTGATAACTATAGATATAAATTATAAATTCTGTTATAAAGAAACTGGTTTTGCTTCCATGTAATAACGTGAGCTCATTAATGAAATTATTGCTATAAGTAAAGGATGTACAAATTGAAATAATCTTGCTCAAGTGTTTTAAATATTATTCTACTTATAGATGAGTACCTTTTTACATTAAAAATTCTAAGTTTAATAGACATATTCACAAGTATAAATTGATTAGTATGTAGAATTTTATTGATTGAAGTCACTGACAAATCTACTTTATATTTCTGCTAAATATAAAAAATTATGTATTTTTAGGATACATTTCATTATCTATTTTCATTATATATTTTAGCAGTAAAACAGATGCCATCTGCTGGCTGAAAGAAATATAGAACCTAACTGATTTTAAAAATACTTTCTGGAAACAATGTGTTCTCAGTTATTTCTTTCTAATCAATAACAAATAAAATAAATTTTAAAACAAGATACATTACAGTACGAAATTTTACTTATTCAATATTTGAAACTCAAAGGAGACTTGATTAAATAGAAGAAATAACACTTTAAATCTCTATAAAATTGACTTGTATTTTAAAATTTCTTAGCAATGTTATGTTTTAAATGCTACTACACAGGATTCAAATGATGTTCATGTAAAATGGTTTGTTCTCTAGGTGTGTTGGATACCTATAAAATGGAGGAAAATTGATTCTTTCAGCCATTAGAGAAGCAGATGGTTAGGAATTGTGGCTAAAGTTCATTTGTTCCAAAATGTATATTCATATGCTGGATTCAATTTGAGTTAAATTTGTATGTGATATAAAGCAATATTCTATCTCGCTTCACAGCACTACTGTTCACAGAATTTTCTTTACTAGTTTTATTCTGCTTTTTTTATGAAGGCACACAGACCAAACGTAAATTAGAGAGAAAAAAGTTTTATTTGATTTCCACTTGCAAATCATAATCTATTATTGAGAAAAGTCAGGGCAGAAATTCAAGGTAAGAATCACGAGGCAGGATCGAAGGAGTAATGCAGCTTGCTGGCTGCTCCTATTTCATGCTTAGCTAGATTTTGTGTACATTCCTGTATTGGGATGGTATTTCTCTACAGTGGACTGAACACTCCTACATCAAATAATAATCAAGATAATCCCTCACAGATAAGTCAATAGATCTACTAGATAAATAGAGTTACTTAATGAAAGCTTTTCACTCAGATGACATTAGGTTGTGTCATGTTGACAAAGCTAAGTAGAATATGATCTTTTCATCCTTATATACTCTGACATGGTAGTAGGAGATATTTTAAATAAACACATGGGGCTATATATATATATATATATATATAGTCTATCTTCTCTTCCATTATTTCGCATTCTATATACATTTGGTTACTACACACCTGTAATAAGCTTTGAAATTCAGAGTATGAAGTTAGAGAATGTTCTCAACTGTTCTCCTAATAGATCCTGCCCTAAAGTTCCACAATCACTTTAGAATTTTGCTTGCTTGTTTGTTTCTTCAATGTGCTCAGAAAAGTTTCCAGAAAAATCTTAGATTTGATTTGTAGCAATATTTTTCTTAATATCCTGCTACATCTTAGCTGTAGTTGAAAGCTTCTGTTCTGCCTGGCCCCCCACCTGATTAGCCCCAAATAAACACACAAAGACTTAAATTAATTTATTAACTGTTTGGCCAGTAGCTTGGGCTTCTTATTGGCCAGCATTCTCTTAATTATAAACCCATTTCTATTAATGTAAGTAATTTCACTTGGTGTTATCTCACTGGAGAAGGTTTCGGACCCATTATTCCTTCTTTCACTATATGGCATTTCTTGGTGGTCTCCCTCTGTGTATAGAAGGACGTCCTTCATCATCTCCACTTTTCTGTCTAAGTAAAAAGAAAAGTTTTAACTTTAACTATATATATATATATATATATATATATATATATCAAAACAATTATCAAGGAAGAACTATTATCATGGGTAAATAAGAATCTGGGAAAACAAATAGGTTGATGGATCTTTATTCAGGAAAATATCACTTATAGCAGAAACAAATGACCACCAAGGATGATTCTGGATGCTCTCTGTCTCTGACCAGGAAGCAAGAGAGAGTCCTAGGGTCAGGAACTTCAGAGATAGTTTCACCAGGTCACACCTGCACCTGTCCCCACCCCTAAAGGGCATGGTCAGTACAACAGATGCAGTGGACTGGATATCTCACTATAGTTAATAATATTTAGTTCAATAACACTTGGCAAAACTTAAAGAAAATATTCTATCACCTATTCTATCTTTGTGAGTCTAAACTTTTATACATGACTTATTTTTATCACAACTAATAAAACTGTAACAATAACTGTCTGTCTTCAAGTCCATCAGAGGCCTCAGAAGGATAATATATAACCTCTTGAATTGACAGAAACATCTAGCTACCTGGACAGTCACCCAAAGTTTCTCTGTAACAATGGAACATCTATGTGCAGTCCACAGGACATATTATGTCTGGAAGAATTCTCAGTGAAGCTGGATATTTAAAATGGTCATGCCTTTATTGGAAGTTTGTCAGCCATTTTTCTCTGTGCCTTTTAGAAAGTCTGGCAGACTCTTCTATGAATCAGGAACCCTATAAAACTATCCCATCTGATTTTGGCAAATTTAGCAATCACTTTCCAGTGTGTTCTGCATGTCCAGTTTATACAACATATAGTCAAACAATCCAGGCAAGAGCAGTTTCTTGCCCAAATGACTATTTCTGCCATGTTGAAGGCAAACTCCATAATGAGTTTCTTCAATGCTCATCTTCCTCTCTGAAGTAATTGGTTTGCCAGGAACACTTGTGTCTTAATGTCATGAAACACCCCCAATAAAATATTTAAATTTCATATTTTGTATGTCTTTGAAAGATTTGAGTATCTTTTCATTTCATATTATCTCTCTATATCTAGAAAAATAATGTGACTATAAGTTTTGACTATTATAGGTGACTATATATAATCAGGATTTAATTATGCATTACATTTTTAAATGAGGTATATACACACAATACCTAACAAGAATAGAAACATACATATAACACTATTGATCTTAAATTTGTATCAATAAATCAAAACCAATGCCAATTCAAAGTAGTCAATTATATATCATATTCAGATTTTTTCCTTTAGAAAGAAATTGACTATGATCATTAACCATTTCTAACCAACTCCATTTAAATAAAAACAAACAAACAATATTTGGGAATGTGGGCATCATTCTATCGAAACTCCTTCCTGCTATTTGGTGTCACTGTCAATCCCAAGGGCATACTGAGAAAACCCAGAAACCTGGACAACTCCTGGCTGTACTATTCTCATGCTGCATAGTGTCAGCTGTTTTGAATGTTGAGTCATCTGGGCCACTGCTTCAGGGGGTCTTGTTTGATCAAACCATATCAGTCTGAAAGGAATCCATAGCTTTTTATCTTCTGTGAAAACAATAGTAGAACCTCTTTTCCAAAGTAACATGTCACACTTAAATTTTGAACTCAGATAATTTTAAAAATATATATGTTGGATTAATCAAGCAGCATTTGTAATCAAATGTCTGATAGCAGCTATTGCTTTTTCCTCAGCAATCAAATAATTCAAAGACAACACAATAGCATACAGTACCCAGATTCTCTGTGTATTTTCCATTTTTATGTGGCTTATTTTTTATTGCTCTGTTTCTTTTACTTTTATTTTTCATTTTTTGAAAAAGGGTTTCTCTTTGTGACTTTGGCTGCCCTTGATCTCACTCTGTATAGCAGGCTGGCCTTGAACTCACAGAGGTCTGCTTGCTTCTGCCTCCTGACTGCTGGGATTAAAGTTGTGTGCAACCACGCTCAGCTATTATACATTTTTAAAAGGACTTTCTCTATACTATCTTTTCTCTCCTCAAATGTGTGTGTGTGTATATATATATATATATATATATATGTATATACATATACATATATATATGTGTGTGTATATATATATACATATATATATATATATATATATCTGCTTTTTGTGTATATCTCTATCTTTTTCTGACCACGTGCGTTTTATCAGCTAAACAACATGGCTAAATTTTAAACAAACATTTTAGCTGCTGACTTTCCACCATGGCAGGGGTATGCTTACTGCCATCACTGGAAGCTATGTCCATCACATTGACTCTGGTCTATGCCACTACCAAGCAGCTTGTAGCGCACTGTCCATAGGCCTTTTTGTTTATATGAAGAAAAGCTAAATCTGCCATGCAGCATGCTGTGTGGCTTGGAGATGAAGTCACCACTGCCACTAAGAAACATGCTGCCAGCTGCTCATAAACACCACTTACTTGTTTGGTAGCAGGACCTCTTAAAAGAGCCATGCAGTTTTTGCTACTAATGATGAGTCAGGAAGCCTCTTTTAAAGGAGCCAAGAACTGATACTGTCCACAACCCAAAAGAGTGTGAGGTAGCCTCTCTTCTAACTTATAATGGGTGATGTATGCACCTAGGATCATGCCCAAATGTGGCTACCACTACATATTCGCTGACAAGGCAAGATGGCATTGCAACCTACTTTTGTCTAAATGAGAAAGTTTTAAGCCTGATTCAAGAACTATATACACTTAGCAAAGGAAATTAGAAACTTTATATATTGATACAACTGCCTTTAATGCCATTTAAGAATTTATCCTTTAATTCTCATTTCACAAGGATCTTTATCACTACTCATTCATAGCAACTTACCGAATCATCCATTTTTAAGTCATGGGAATTCCCTTTGTAGTGCCTAATACTCATTTTACTTCATTTTTTTTTATTATGGTTAGCCAGGTGTTTTTTTTTTCTACTTACACTGAACATGTTCATTATCTGCTATGTGTCCACTGAATACTTTTGCATGCTAACTAACCAACTAATTTATCACCATAATCCTGATACCAAGAGTATAGGTAAGTATCAGTAAAAATGCATCAAAGTAAGCCTCAAAAAGTATTATGACTAAGGGTGTCACTGTGAACATATACAGTATTTATCTTCAAATATATTCAGCTTAATTGAGAAAACTCTGGTTATTTTCTCACAGGTTGTTCAAGTCTGGGTACGCCTGTTTACAGAATCATCAGGAGAATAACTGAATGTGTTTCTGTTACATTTAGCAGTAAATGTCAAAGAGTATAAGAGTGTGTGCGCACTTAACAGAGATGATAAGGGAAATACTTCTGAATGTGATTAAAGGATTTAGAACATTTGTCATTTTCTGGCTTAAACCAATTCTTGAGTAATAGAAATGGCAAATGTACCAATTTGATATTCTTTGTTTTGTTGTATTCAAACAGCTTAAAGAAATTGGATTAGATAATGTGTTTTAAAATGTAAAGAAGTTGTGGTAATGCCTAGAATTATATAAGATCACTAACTAGTAGATAATATGCTCATTAACAATAAAGAGATGCACAGCTAAAGATCTACATCAAGTATTAACAATGCAAATATAATTTTATTTATTTGTACTAAATAAAAATAAGGTAGAAGAATGTAAATATATGCTAAAGTGATTTTTTAAGAAAAATAATTATAAGTGGTAAAATAAAAATTGATGTTGAGTATACAAATTATTTCAGATACAAGAAAACAATAATGAATTTTAAAGTACAGTGGACTGAGTAATTTACAATTATCATCATTTTTTCAACTATAACAATAAGCTTATGGTAAAGACATTATTATTGCACTTCCTAGGCAAAGCCATTGAATATATCATAGTTAAATTATGTATTTAATTTTGGTATTCAGGTCAACATAACTACAAGTATCTGTCCCTGTACCATATTTCAAACTACATAGCATCATTTTGAAAAACAAGACACTGATACATGCATGTAGAGGTACTCTCTCAACCTAGATACATAGGAGAATTTTGTGTGTGAAGGTCACATTTGAAACTAACATTGAATGTTTTGAACATCTGTGACATGGAACTATGTGATATATATATATATATATATATATATATATATATATATATATATGTGTGTGTGTGTGTGTGTGTGTGTGTGTGTGTGTGTGTATTATATATATATATATAACTTAATGACAACATTAATATTTTGCCTAACTAACTCTATAAGTTAGTTGGTTAGTTAGCATGCAAAAGGATTCAGTAGACACATACCAAATGCACATACATACATACACACAAAGAGAGAAAATGGGGCAGGGATGGAGGGAGTGACACACCATTATGAGTTTATTTAGCTTTTGAAAACAAGATCCATACCTAATCACAGTGTCTTATGTTGAAATGCATATGAGCTATTAAAGCTCTCATGTTTCCCAATAGATTAAAGATAATCAACATATCTGTTTTATTTATACTACCTGACCCAGTTCTCTGACTGAAATTTTCTTAATTATCTTAGGCAAACCATATTCATTGTGGGTACCAGGCATATATATCCATAATCCAAACATTCATGAGGCAGTGGCAAATGCATCTCTTTGAATTCAAGGCCATCCTGATCTACTTAGTGAATTCCAGGCTAGCCACAGATACACATTGAGGCCAAGCCTTAAAAGTCACCGTAAGTAACTTGTCAAGGAAGTTGAATACTAAAATAATTTATTCTCATGAACCTATGGGCAATTTACTCTCATCCTACTATAGGAATCAAACAATCTAACCTCAACTTGTTTATGATTATCATTCATATGAGAAGAACATTTAAGTATCTTTCAATGAATTATCAATGGTAGAAATTTTAATCTTAAGGACTGAGCAGCAGTTAACATACCATATTAGGTATTCTAGAAACCTGTTTTAATACTAATTTGTCAAAGTAAGGAACATATTCCTATTATGCTGTATTACTATTTAGATGAAATTTTATATACAGATGCACAATGTGGAATTGCTACAAATTGCATTTATAAAATGTAGCAGTATATTTAAATATTTCTCATTCACAGGAAACCAGCTGTGATGGAGGAAGCAGTATTTAAATAGTCAAAATTGAAGTTGCCAGCAGAGTTTAAACAGACACATGAAATAGAATTGCATATAAGCTTTGTTTTTCTTCTTAATATGGTTTATCACAACACTGTGAACTGTGGTGTTGGGTCTATTTTAACCACCTATTTACTTTTTAAATTATACCATATTCTGTACTAGTTATATAATCCTGTGTTAATATTCATGGAATACCTTATGTAATTATGCAAGGTACTACTGATATAAATGGACGTGGATTTAATACATACATTGTTCTACTTATTGAGTGTAACATCATCTAACCTATGAATACAATCTTGGCAAGCTTTTCTGAGTGATGAAACAACATAGCTTTGCACTAGTTACATGCCATATATATATATATGTATATATATATATATACATATATAATGCATAGATTATCTATTTGTACAAATGCATATATTTATAATAAATTTGCTTTTACAAGAAAATATACTGTAGATTTTAAATGTATTATAAATTTTCTATTATATGCCTATTAACAAAATTACAATATTCCTAATACACCTATAGACTAGACAATTGAAGGAATCTATGAAGCCTGTTCATTTCTCTTTTATTCATTTCTTTGTTCTTTCATGCATATAATATAGAAACACATCATTTTAGGGCATTAATGTGATGAATGAGAATGTATTGGCAGATAAATATTATTTTGCATTTGTCCACAAGAAGAGAATGTCAAATGCTGAAAATTAACCTTAAACTCAATGTGGAGTTGGGATAATGATGCTGCATCCATATGTATTCTTCAGTTGTAAGAACTGTTCTACTTTATTTATTTATTTATTATCACTGACAGTAGAAGAGTCTATGTATCTTTAAAGAAAGATATATGAGCTATATCTATTACTTCCACAGTCAGTTTTGATGCAAAGCTAAAATTGATTTTGAAATGTATTCCACAATAGAAAATAAATAAAAATAACACAGTAACAGGCCCTAACAGTAGGACAAATATAAATTAAATCAAATCTATTAGGTCATTGATGAAACAAAACTCTTCTGTCCAATGACAAATGTTAAATAAAAGAAGCACAAAGCTGTGCTCATCATTTAGTATTATAGGGTGTCTAATTTTGTAAGGTGTTATACAAAATGAATCACATAGATTGCTTCTTGGAATGTAATAACTTACATTGGATGAAAAAACAGACTTAAAAACCTAAAAATGACATGAATACATGAAAATAATACATATATGGAGTAAAAGGAATACAAAGAAAGCACTATACAGCATCCCAAAAGCAAAATGTTTGATGAGGGAAAATATAAGACTGTGTATAACTAAGTGGGAATAAAAATAAGAAAGTGGTTGACTCTTACTAGGTGAACTGAGGAAACTGCAGATGTTTCAGTAACTTAAGTGCAGTTCTCAGACTACCAGAACATTTCCTATATCAAAGCATAAATCCGAAGGAAACAGAAATAGTACAGAGGGAGATATGACCTGTTGGAAATACAAAAGAGAGTAACTAGTGATTTGTGAAATAAAATATTATTGCAAGAAATGATTTCCTGTAGTTTGTTTTGACTTCACAACTCTACAAAAGAGCAAACATAAATGAATCTATGCCATACAATGAATTACCTAAGTACTCCTCTGTAGTAGGTGACAATAACATGCAAAAATTGGCAGTCAAATAGACAGAACTAGAAAAAAATCCTGAGTGAAGTATCCCAGACACAGAAAGACAAATATAGTATATACTCATTCATAAGTGGATGTTGGCCATAAAGCAAAAAGATACCCCGCTTACAATCCACATTCCCAGAGAAGCTAGAACCTTATTCCAGAAACAGAAGAAAACAGATACAGAAAACCATAACTAATCATTGGGCTGAGCTCCTGGAGTACAATCAAAATAAGGGAGGAATGATAATATGAGCAAAGGAGTCAAGATCATGATGGAGAAATTCACAGAATTAGCTTATCCAAAATAGTGAGAGATCACTGACGCAAGTCTGACAAATGGGGATCCTGCATAAAACGAACTAGACTCCCTTAAAATAGGTAATAATGGTACAGCTGGGGCAATATATGAGGCCACTGGCAATGCGTCTGAGATCTAACTCTAATACACAAGCTGACTCAGTGGAGCATATTCTGTATATAGAGATAATTTTGCTCAGCCTAGACACAGGGGTGCATGGGATGGGAAGTTGCCTTGATCCTATCTCAATGAGATGGGGGATGATGGAATAGACTTAAAAGAATTTCTACGGTAGACGTTACCCTCTTTGATGATCAGTTGGGAGGTGGGATGGGGAATAAGTGGGGGAGAGGGAAGACAAGAAGGAGGCGGAGCTGGGACTGGAATGTAAAAAAAAATAATAAAAAATTGAAAAAAAAATACATGATAAAGCATCTCATAATACATTGAGATGAAACTAAAAACAGCAAGCCAAAAATAAGCTGAATGATACCTTCTACAAACCATAATGACATTTTTAATTGTATAGAAGATTGTATGGTGTTGGGTTATTAAAATTATTTCAAGAAAAGTGATTAAAGTACATTGATATTACTATCAGAAATATACAGGGAATTACAACAGACTTATTTGTTGAGGCAACATAAATCATTAAAATTTTATGTCACTAGTGAACTATCTATCAGAAGTTATCCAGGAAGCAAAGCTTTAATCTGATTTTCAGGGTACCACAATTTGATGTAGCACATAGAAATCTGTAATTACTAGCTGACTGACCATGGGAACAAGAGCAAAACTGAAATGTCACCAGGCACAGGCAAACAAATACAAGGGCATAGAAATTAGCCATTGATTGTAAGTGTGAGCTGTTTAAATGTTAATGCTTCCTAAAAGCTTCACAGAAATATAAAGATGACGGAAGATATGTTTATTTTCTGCCTTGCATTGATTGGCATTGTGTATGTGTTAATAACTAACTTATTGAAATCATATGTATTGAAGAGATTTGGTCTGTGTGTGTGTGTGTGTGTGTGTGTGTGTGTGTGTGTGAAAGAGAGAAAGAGAGAAAGAGAGAGAGAGAGAGAGAGAGAGAGAGAGAGAGAGAGAGAGAGAGAGAGAGATGCATAGACAGAAGCAGGCTTTACAGATTTTGTTTTTTCTCCAGTTATTCTTATATTATGTGAGATTTTGCTCGCACCTAACTTTAAAATTTAGTCAACTGCTGCTCATGAAATGTTTGTCTAAAGTGCATCATGTATTTAACATTTGCTAAAAATTGACACCATAATTATCAGTGTTTTTGTGGTTGTTTTTGTTTCTTGTTTTGTTTTTTGTTTTGTTTTTTTTTTTTTGTTGATGGGGAAGAAGACATCTTCATTTGGAAAACATGGTAAATGTTTATGGGATGATGGACAAGGGTACAAAGTAGTTACAAAACAGGCCATATTGGTTATTTAGCTCTGGTCTCTCAGCTGAAAATATGCTCTATATACTGCTTTGTGATGCTTGTTCTTGGACTTTGCCCATCACTTTTTGCTAGCCATCTTTCTGATTGTTTTTTACAATAGAATGCCTTATCCTCTATCACTTGTGGATCATGTATAATTTCTTTAGCCTTCGAACCAGGAATCTATATTTTTGCTTTAAATCTTGTGTTGCATTCCTGCTTTTCTTTTTTGTTTTACATCCTCAGTTAGGTTTAGTCTAATTTATGTGTTATAAGGTGATTTTAGATCACTTAATCTTCAAGAGGTTTGTATCAACAAGACAGTATCTGTGATGTTTCTTAAGTACAGAAAAGAAATTTTAAATTTGAGCTAAGGTTCAATATGAACAAAGAAACAATTTTCCATATTAAGCCTTTTGGAAAATATACAGGCACCAATCCAGTTGAATGACTAATAAACTGAAAATCAGTCAAATAATAATATAGCAGGAACAGCTGTGCTATTTTTCCTTTCCAAATAATTTATTTAAGAAAAATTCAAACTTCATGTATTTTGAACAGCATCAGGGGATCTCTGTGTAAGAGGCCAAACATCAAATGCCTTGGATTAGCTTTTTGCTTGTTTATTTCCCTTTTATCTCTTCATTTTGGATATGTGATGCAAAGGGGGCAAAGTAGAGCTTTGTTTATGCTGTAAGGCAATGGAATTGAGCAGAAGGGCACAATTTTCTAATGAAATTACTGCTTAAAATGAAATATATTCCACACAAAAATTGGTTATTGGTGATGGGCTGAAGAAATACATAAATAAAATTTCCTCTTAGAAAAATCAGAACAAAAACAAAGGGAGAAGATGTAAAGTGTTTTGACATTCATAAATAACAATGAGAATAACCATAAGGCTGAGGTAGAAATTCCAAGGCTAAAAGGGTAGAAATGAAGCTGTAGGCTTTTGACCTGTGAAGACAAAAGTATAAATGAATTAACTTTTCAATTTTGGTGAAATACATTGACTAGGATCCCTCTCATTTTTGAAATATTTTCTGAATGACTCATTTAAATAGTGTTGCACCTATATGGAAATCAGTGAAAATATAGCAATACGAAATTGCACATGCTTCTACTTAGGATGCTACTGCCAGATGCTCATGTGTTTTGAGACTGAGTTTAATGTTTTTGTTATTGTTAGTTCTCAATTAATAGAAGCACTATGATAATAAATACTAAGTGGGGAAGACAGTTGTATGTTGTTCTTAGCTCCACTTGTCAACCCAAATTCCTAACAGCTGTATAATATTCTGGTAATTCTTATATCCCTCACCCTGAAATTCCCATATGTGGACAACAAATTTGATAAGATTCCATTTGTTTGGTGTCTTCTTTTATTTTCTGTCTTTTGCTTATGTGGGTAATTTTCATTTCTGGCCTTTCCAAGTGATTTGATTTCTTATTTTATAGAACATTTCCTGCTGCTGTCCTTTCCAAATATGCTTGGCACATAGTGAATTGTAGCTCTGTATTCTGGAGGAATGTCAAAGTTTTGGACTGTGTCATCTCCAGAAGGACATACAAGTTACCGACCTTACCATTTAAAAGAAGATAATGTCCTGATTTTCTTCATTTATTTGAAAATGTGCCATGGACACCTACAATTATTTCCTTCTATTCTAGTGTTTCACAACATTTAATAAAAGTAAGATTTTTTACAAAGTTTGAAGGTGAGCATTTAGAACTTTAAGGACATTTGCATTTTATGTATTGTATAATAGTATTTGCTATACTCCAATCCCATTTAATTATTACTAAAATGCTAGATCTTGGAAGATAGGCAGGTCTTTTTACCTTGCTACCCAAAGCCTGATGTGTCATAAATATTCAACATAGACTTAATGACCTAAAATTTCTGGTTGAACAAATAATGTGAATGTAGGCTACCTTGACAAAATTATCTATGTTCTGGAAATTCTGAAAGTTCTTTGAATTGAAACTTAAAGAAAAAATTTGATTTTTAAGGTAGTTTGCATAGAAAATGTTAGCTTGTTTGAAGTGTTCATTTGATTCTTTTAATGGGAAATTATCAAACATTGCTATAGGGTGAGGATAGGAAAGATAAACAGTAATGATTTCATTTTTCATAATTTTGGAGAGTTTATGTGCTTATAACTTACTTCTTAAGAACCAGAGAAATAAACTTTCTTTCTAGAAAAGCTCTGAGTGCTGCTTATTCAGTTCAGAGGTTTCAATGATTGAGAAAGTGGAGAAAATGCTTGGTTAGCAAAAGGTTAATTTCTTGAAATAGGTAATAATTTGAATGAAGACAAACACCTACTTGAAAATTATGTTTAATTTATAAATTGAATATATGAATGTTCTGAAATGTCATCTGTTTCTCCTTTATCCATTCTTCCCCTCTAGGCTAGTCTGTTCTTGCCACTAGACTTAATAAATGATAAAAGCTGAATCTCTAATGAATTGAAAGCATCTTATATAATAATTTCCAATAGTGAGCTGAAAATGGATCTGGATACATTTACCTTTGGTTCAAATTCCAATTAACAATCAAATCTTATAGGTCTGTTGTCACTATGGAAATTATAGAATAGAATTTCCATTATGTTTACCAAATTGAATTTCTTTTCTGATACACTGCTTTCTTTAGTAATTTCTCTTTTCTAAAATATAATAAAGTCTTAAAAACATATTTTTACCAAAGAAAGTATTTATTGTTAGTACACTTGATATCAAGGTTAAACCTTTAGGATACCTAAGAGGTTTTAAGCTGAAAAAATAATAAAACAAAACAAAACACAACACAAAGAGAAGCACTGATATAGTCTATATTTAAATAAACAATTAGATTTGATTCTCCAGCAAGGGTACATGAAAGGAAAATGCAACATATTTCCCAAAGTATACCCAAGAAACAGGGATACCCTATCATGTGTTACATAAGACAGATTTTCAAGGAGAAATTTAGAATGACTATCAGTGAAAATCTTCTGTCAAGGTTCAGGAAACTCATATCTCTTGAGACACAGGCAGATGAAAGGAGTCATCGCTATATGGTTCATTTATATTTTTTTCTCATCGCCCTGAGTACTAGGATCTCATAGTTTTGGCATGCTGAATAGTCCTTCATCCATAAAGATAATAAAAATGAAATTTTATAAAATAGCTTCAGTTATAAATGAAAGTAGGATACTCAAAACCTTTAGCTCTGTGAGCAAAATAAAGTGCTATCTAGAGGTCACCCCCTGAACTATTTAGTTTTTAGCGTAGAATACTTTTAATATAAGATATTTTTTTTAAAAAAGCATCCAGCACAGCACTTCCAACAACAGATGTTCTAAGAATATTTGATTTATTTAATTAACAGTAGTTATAGTAGATAATATATCTGTCTGAATACTTATTGAATGACTGGGACTATTAATTTGCACATAATTTATCACATTAATGTTATCTTAAGTATGACTGCATTACATCTTGCCAGGTTTGACTTTCTTTTTTCTAAAACCAGCATGTGTCCCACTTGTTACACACTATTCTTAGACAGAAAAATATGAGTTAGGTTATTAAGTACTAAAATATAGAGTTGCTATTGTTAAAATAATAATTATTACTTTATTAGTCACAAGTCACTTGGACTTATTTTGCATGTTAACACAATAAAATTATAAATATTTTGCTCAATTTCTCAGTTAATATTTTTCTTTAAAGATATTTAATGATAAGATTCTGAAAAATTATCATTTTTAATAGTGTCTCTAGTGTCATGACAAGAGATTTCTATGAAATATTAGCAATGCTTATTGTCTTGAGCTCTTGAAATATAATCTTCACTATGATCTGTCAAGGCAGATTTTAAAATACTCATTGAGATTATAATACTTAAGCATTCAGAGATATTATTGTTAATTTTTAAAAACTCACAATTAATGAAGTGAAAATAGATAATTAAATAAAGAACAGTAGTAAGAGTTTGTAGATTTATCTGAAAACAATAGTTCTATCATTGAAATAATTTTAAATGCAAAAACACAAACTCTAAAATGAACCACATCTGTATTGTCTACTTGTCATGTTACACTTAAGTAGGAAATGAATTTATAATATATAAGCTTTGCTTTTTGTATATGTAAATTTTATTCTCATTGTGAATAAAGAAAATAAAAATAGCTCTGTAGAAAGCATATGATATTTGGTGTTTGGACAATTTAGTTCAGTTTATCTTCATCAAACTCAGGGAAAATTATTTTCTCATTCCCATTTGACAGATGAGGCATTTCAATCATTGAAGACAACTGTGCTAAATATTATAGACCTATTAAGTAGGGAAGTAAGAATTTAAGTCCTTGTTTATTTGAAGGGAAATTTCACACGCAGTAGGTAGTTCCTAATAAATCCAACTTTATTGCTTTCATTTAAAAAGGCAAAGATTTCAAATTTTCTATAATTAATATTCTGGGATAAGACTGTAGATCCCCTCTCAATGAGCCCTTTGTCTCTGGGTTTCATCAAAACAGTGATTGTTTACATGATGTGTATTTCAAAATTGATTGAGGTAGTGAAAATAGAACTTCATGGTTTCTTTAAGCTCTAAATTTTCATTTAACAATAATGCTGTGTACATTAAAAGTAGCAGTAATTCTCTGTGATGACACATTTTTGCTGTACTATTCATTTGGCATCAAACTGAGGACACTTTTCTTACATTGACCTTATGTGGGTGGACATTATTCAATTTGAGTCAGAATCAGGGAATTAGAAGCTTCAATTTTGAACTGAAAAAAAAAAGTAGTCAATCAAAGATATCTGACACTAGCTTACACAGATGTTCTGTCTTCCTCTGACTCATTCTTTGAAGATCAGAAAGATATAAAATCCTTTTTTATATAGTAATTGGGGTACAGTCATACTATAACTCATATTTCCTATTATATTTTCTGCTTTGTTTCAATGATCGTTGATTTCAACTCAAGATTCAAAACGTCCAAGGAGTTTCAAAAATGAAAGAGGATATGTTAGTAACAGGCTCAATTTTGAAAGAAAGATGTAAATTCATATTTCTAAGGAAAAAATAATACTCTCATAAAATGATTAGGATAAAAAGGATCCTCAAATCCTTTGGAGAAAAAATGATGGTGATAATGTTTTGCTGGCTAGGCATAGCACTCTTGTTCCCTAAACACAGTTGAGAGTGGTAAAACTAAAGGGTTCTCATCAAGTTTCTGGCTCCCTGATAATGCTTTGCTTGGTGTTATGGAACTTGTTGAGTCCATAGGAGTAATTCTCACACACAATTGTTAAGCTCTTAACTTTATGTTCTTTTCATTTCACAATCTTTATTTTCTTAGTGTCACAAATATGTTTTTTTCCCTCTGGTCTGGTCCCACCGCCACGCCAGCCCCAATTAACACACAGATGCTGTATTTTATATAATGCTGTTGGCCAGTTACTAGTTTCTTATCGGCTAGCTCTGTCTTGATTATTAACCCATTTCTATTAATCTAAGTATTTCCACATGATCTGATCTTACTGGAGGGCCCGAACCTCTGTTCTCTCCAGTTTCTCCATGTTGACTCCTCCCAACTACGAGTCTCATAGTCCCTCCTATCTTCCTTTCCTATTGGCCAACAGTGATTTATTCATTATCCAATATGAGAAACATATTTACAGAATGACATCTCCCATTATCTTAGAGTTGTTGAGTGAAGCTCACCTTATTTCTAGGCTAGTGAGAAAGATAATATTTGTCCAAGTTAAAGAATGCACACAAAAATAATAAACAAAACATTGATATTTCTGTATTAGCATCTATGGAAAAAATGAGCAAAATTATTTTAGACTATGTAAGTGCTACTAATGATTCAACTGAAAAAATACTCATTACAAGACAAAATTAGGAATAACCTTCAACACAATACACATTTCTTTCTTTATCTTCTACAAATACTAAACTATGAATGAAGTTCCATGACTGTATCAATGACTAGAATACTCCAACTTTAATATGTTAACCACTCACTACATAGTTTCTGAGTAAGAAAAGTTATAAATAAATCTGGAGGACACAAAAGGTCAAGTTAGTTGATACTTTATATATAAATGATTAACCAGGCCCACATCCTTCAATTCACTCAGTGTCCTAGAGCGGTGCTTTTGTGACTAGCCTGAAATAAAACAAGGTATGAATACCACTCTTTTACATAATTCCTCTTGTCAGTGATAAAAGCAACTGTCCCTAATAAGGGATAACTAAGATATCAATATAGACTGAGGATCACCTCAATATGAATACCAGAAGAGCAGCATTCATACCAAAGCACACTTCTGAAAAAGAGTAAAGATAAGGTTTATTATGACAGTGTCATATATAATTGATACAAACAGATTTTCACACATTTCATTGATTTATTCTTGTACTAAATATTGATACTTTACTGCATGAAGACAATTATGTCTCCAATATTTACTTTTTTATAATCTGCCATGTACTCAAATCTATTTTCAAATATATGGTGCCAAAATCCCTCTACAGCAAAGTACTTTTGGAGCAGTAGAGGGGCCTCCATGATATGGAATCAAATACTATCACTTATTTACTGTGTGGTCCTCAGCAAATTACATAGCTACCCTTATATATTTTTCCAACAAAAAATAATCATTCCCTTGTGCTTTTAATTAAACAATGGCTAATAAAGGCATTCACTAAGTAGTAGCTACCATTATACAATTAAATCATGAACCAAAAGCTTTCTTTCACCTCCTAGATTACATGAAATTTTCACAAATAATTTGTACAAGATTTTCAAAGAATAATGAGTAGATTTAATTGTCAAAGAAGTATTCTACATGATGCATCCCCTTTTCCTCAGTATATAAAAATTCAATTAAAACTAACTAAATATTTTGAGAAAACCTAAATTTTGCCAAAAATTCCCAACGAATTTAATTTTATGAACCAATGATCTTTAAATTTTTGTATCATAAAAGAACCCTTCCCAGATTATTAACTAGAATTTTTATCCTATTCTACTTAAAGACAGAAGGAATGCCAAATTCTTAATTGTTAAAATAACAGATGATAAGTAAGAAATATTCCATATTAACTTTAAGAATAAGTTGTACCTGCATATCAAAATTAAGGCTAAATGGTTATAAAGGTCAAGACAGAATAAACAAGGAGTGCTTTAAAAGTTATAGGACATTGTCTAGGTCCAAGATTTGGGATTATAATCTGTAGGCCTGTTATTGTTTAATAACTGAAACCTTATTTGGAACTCAAGATAGTCAAGATTGCACTGAAATTCCTGGCAATTGTTTGTCCTGAGTGAGAGGATGTACAGCATATCTGAAATTCATCAGACAATGGGAATTGCTCCTGCTGAGACAAGATTATGTTCACTATAATATTTGGAGGAATAAGGGGAGGTAGCTTAAAAACAGTGCATATTTGAATGCATGTAATTTATAAAGTGTACAAACTGCATTTTTCAAATTACTATTAATAGTATTAAAATTTACTTAACATGTCTCATATATATATGTATATATGTATACATATATATATATATATATATATGACACTTTTGTAGACTAAAATTTCTTTCAGTTTGCTATTGTTCTATCTGAATACTATATGAACTCCAAGTCTTAATTTTAAATTTCTTCTTAAGCAAAAGAAACACAGAATACAGATGTTAGTTCTATTTTATGGTTATGTTTAATGTATTTAAGTAGAAAAATATGTTATTTTAAAGGATTCATTTTAGTAAGATAAATACCACTCACCATTCCAGCCAAAGTAGTAATATTAATTGCAATATATCAGTGTTCTAGATGTTTTTCCTTTTAGACTTCTCTCTCCACAGTTGCATAAAACAGAACGTTTCCATTATTATTGCAGTTAAATATAGCTAAGCCTCAGAACAACTTCAAAAGTTGAATAAACTTGAGCATTTAAGTAATTTGATATTTACTGTCCAACTCTGGCCTTTGAGATATCACAGTACTTGAAACAAAAATTGTTCATTCTATTGAATCTTTTTAACATTTATAGCAAAGGACAAACAATTCACCTGCCTTGATAAAATGCATGGTAGCTACCTGAATTCTTTGCATTTAAAATAAAATGCTAACTTGCCTTGTTAGCCATTACCAGTTCTAAATTGCATCTATGAGATGTAATGCAAATTTGAGCTTTTAATTATCAAGATCTGCTTCTTCAAATGCACCACATTGGTGGAATTTTCAACATATTGCAGCTGTTACCTATGGAGGAAACAGATTTTCCATCAGTGAGAGAAGTCTCACCAGTACACATGTTGTTGTGGCCTGATCCTCTTGTTTTTTTAAGAAACAATACTTTATAGTAGGTTTCACAGTGAATATGATACATTTTACCAATACTGCCCACTCAATTTCTGCCTCTAGGTTGTTTACAAGAGAAGAGGATAAAAGAATTGAGGCAATGGAGAACATGGATATAGGGAGAGCTCTTTATGAATGATACATGAAGAAATAAGGTCAGGAAATAAGTCTACATACACATGTCTATTTAAATATGTAAATCCAGCCATGAATCTATGTCAAACATGTGTTTAACTAACATTTGCATTTGCATGAATATTAACTGAAGGCAACTTCATGAAATGACAAAATTGAAAACAGAAAACAGAAATAGATAACTATATAGATAATATAAGAGGTAGGCTATTATGGAAAAATAGTACCATGAATTCTTTGCCCACCATTTGTTTATTTGCCAAAATTTTCTGTCTTAAACATTTTGCTGTAGGAATTCAGGTATACAACATAAGTCTGATTTCAAAGCCATTGCTAGTTTCATCTTAAAGAATTTATCCTTTTTAATCAAAAGCATTTCTGGATACTGGCTATGCTGGATTGTGGCTGGAGCCAATGACATTTGAATAAGTAAACTGAGCATTGCACAGCACTTAAGAAACGGGTCTGAAAGTCTTTGTGGAATTATGGCAAAAATTAGGTTGTTAGAAACTCTGGGACTCTGGGGGAAAGTTTCTCATTTATAATGTGGACTTATTTACCTAAAGCCATTTCCCCCGTAACCCTGTAAACAGAAAGTCAAGAGACACTTTTTTTTTTTTTTAGCTAAGCATCTACAAAACAGCAGTTAGGGGAAGGAAGCAAAATCAAAATTTCTTGTTTGTAAATCGAGCATTTGAAAGGTGTGCTGTTAGCAGAACTAAATCATATCTGCTCCCTCCACACTAGGTCCTTTTTTTTTAACTAAATTATCAATCTGCATGAAACTGGTTTGAGCATTAGCTCTTCCTCAGGACATTCCTACTTTCTTGGGGAAACATTAATCTTTGGATACAAGACATTTAGATTATCTAGGGGTGAGATCTGCCATTTTTCGATTTTGACAGATGCTAAAGTCTCCTTAGTATAGTATAGACAAGTGGGCACTAAAGAAGGGGCTCTTCTTATTCCTTTTCCCTCTTCTATCTCCCTAGTGTATCCCTGCCTCTTCACTCTCCATAGTCCCTTCTGTGCAGCCTAAACCATGTATCCTCCACCCTCTTCCTAAAGACTCCCAGCCACCTTCAGCCACCCCCTAACCAAAGGCCCCTCCTAGTCACCTCCAAAGCCTGGAGAAATGGAATGCACACAATGCCTCCCTTATAGGGCTTGAGCTTGAAACTGGGCATGCTCAGTAGCCAAAGAGGTTTTTTTTTTTTTTTTTCCTCCTGTTTTCTTTGTGTGTGTTTGTTTCTTTTATCTGTCCCCTTTTAGTTTCAAGCACAGCATTTCTCCCTGTCCCACAGCTCTCTTTCCCCTATTCTGATTCTGAACCCTCTATCCCCACCTTCAGCTTCTTAATTCCTATGTAACACCTTTCAGCAGGAGGCCTGTGGAGTTCTTAAATACATAGAATTAAGTCATCTCCTAACCCCCTCTAAATAAGCTTACTTGGGCTAAAGCCTCACACTTTTGCCTTAAAGCTTCTAGCCCCTCACACGCAGACAGGTAGGGGGAGTGCGAATACCGCTGGATCCAGGAAATTGGTCCCAAAAAGGTTTCATCCAGGATCGCCAGCTACTGAAGTATTCCCAAAGCCCTGTTCTGCCTGGTGACAATTAGCCAAAGGTACCATACCCATGATATAAAAACCATGAATGACTGGCGCATTTCAATGCCATTGTTGTTAACTCACCCCTCTACTCTGGAATTACCAATTCCACCATGCAGACTTGAAGACCCTGTGTCCCCGGCCCCAGCCCCCACTCCCATATCCTTGGCCAAGGCTTTCCAAAATTTCTTTTCTGTCCTCCTGAGTTCTTGCTTGTTCCCTCAGAGGAACGCCTCGTGTGTGTATGTGTGTGTCTGTGTGTGTGTGTGTGTGTGTGTGTGTGTGTGTGTGTGTGTGTGTGTGTGTTCGCGAGCGCGTGCACGCGCGCGGTCCCTCTTCTTGTTAGAGTGCTGGAGGAAGAGAAAGGACTCCAGTGTGCATATGTGGTAGGTTGATGGAGGTTAGTGCAACCGGGTTAGGGAACTAGGGTTCCAAAGCCTGAAGATCAGGGTCGCTCCTCCCTAAGGGGGGGGGGTGTTTTAGGCAAAAGAGGAGGTGGATGCCAGAAGGAAAGCATTTTGTCTTTCCCAGTGTGTGGGTAGAAAAGGACTCAAGTGTGGGTGTCTGCTGGAGGGTCAAGGGGCAAAGGGATGAGAGGGGATAAAAGTGGTTGGGTGTCCGGAGGGAGGGTTGCGTGTGAGTCAGGGGGCGGGGGCGGGGGCGGGGATTCGGCGCGTGTATGTAAAGGTGCAACCCGTGTGCGAGGGTCTGGGTGCGCGCGCGGTGTCTGGCCGGGTGCGCGCGCGCGCAGCTGCCCGCTTGCTTGCCTGCTAAAGGCTGTTCGGTGGGTTTGACAGGCGAGCCTGCACCAAGAAGCTAGATCCCAAATAACAGAGAGACTGTCGCGGAAACTGAAGAGTGAGTCGGGACGCCGTGGGACCTCTACAGGACTTGGGAAACCAGAGGTGGGTGAATTTCAAGCCCAGGCTGCGCGAGCTGCAAGGACAGGCGCCTTGCCTCCTCCAGGCTGGGCTTGGCACAGTGCTTGTGTGCGCGCTTGGAGCGAAGCAGGTAGCTTATTATTTTTAGTTGGAGTCGTGTTGTTTTGGGGCCCTTGAGTAGACGAAGTGGACGTGTTGGCTAACCCCCCCATCCCAACACACACACACACACACTCCCACTTGCCTGCCCACTGCGTGATCTCTTGTCCTCGAGCACCAAAAGAATCCGGGTGTCCTTAATATCCCTGTCCCTGGGGCAGCCTGGGCATCAGGGAAAGTGTCCTGGTCTATGTCACCCAGAGCTGTTGGGGCTGCTGCGCTGGACTCGGCTTTGTGCTGTGTGCCTTGCTCTCAGGCACTGTGTGTGGACTTGAATGTGGTTTTCAGGCGGTGGCCAGCCGAGTGCTCAGAGACTGCTGGCACTCAGCAAGACACGCAATATGGGCGAGAGCGTGTGGGTAACTCTGAGAGCCCAACAAAGCTGGGCGAACCTTAGCGCCCACACTTTGCAAGGTTCCTAAATGTTGAGCTGATTTCTGCCTGAGTGAACAGGATCCTATAGCTGGCTTGGGTGGGTGGGGGTTGGGGGGCTATGCCCGGGCCACAGCTCGAGGCAACAGAACTATGGAGTCACTCTGACTGTAGCGAATGGGTCTGTGATGCCTCAGTGTTGTACCCCTCGAGGCCCGAACTAGTCATATCTTCCTCTTGCTCACCCCATTGCGTGTTAGGATCTAGAGAGGCCAAAGAAAACTCCAGCAGCTACCCCTTGTGGGACGGGAGCGCGCGGAGAAATGTGTGCGCAGCGGGACTGAAAGCCCCCGCGACATCGTGAACAGTACCCCGCCCCCGCCCCCGCCAGCCTGCAAGGCTGCTGCTCGGGCCGGGTATCCAGGAGGGGGCTGCGCGAAGGCTCTGGGCACCGGCATGCGGCAAAACATTGCGGTACGCGCCAGCTGCCCCTCCAACCGCGTCGACTCCAGCTCGAGATAGCGCTCAGGGGGCAACAGCAGCAGATCTCCCCACTGCTCTCCCCACCCCACCCCCACCTCGGCCCTCGGGGAGTGGGCAGCTAAGGTTTCGCATGTCTTCTGTTGTGGTGCCATGTCGACTTGTGGACCCCTTTGACCGCGCTGTGCACTCCGCAGGCTCGCTTTCTCCGCTTGGGCATGGAGCGCTAGGAGCAGAACTCTGGTGGATTCTGGGTCTCGGGTAGGGCAAGGTTTGTGCAGTCCTGGGCAGCCTTGGGAGCTGAACGTCTTGCTAGGCACCACCAAGACATGGAAACAAGGAGAGGCAAATTCGACCCTCTTGGTAGCCTGAGAGGTGGTTTGGGCTTCCCAGCCTGTACTTTATAAGGTTTCCTTTATCGGTTTGCATTTTTGCTGTTGTCACGATTTGGGGGATATAATGGTGGTATCTCTTTTCCTTGCAGTTACTTTTTTTTTTTTTCCTAACCTCGTTTATCACAGTTCTCCAGCTCTCAATCTCTATTGCAATTTCGGTGCCTGTTTGTCTTTCCTTGGTGGGCTGACTCTACCTCTGCCTTGCTTGTTTGCTCCAGCTGATTTTGGCTTCCTCTGTTTCTCGGGAACTGCATTTGGGAACTTCCTAGCTAGTCCTTGCGCCTCCCCCAACCCGTTTGCTACTTAAAGTAGAAATTACTAACAAGAGGGCAGCTCTTCATGTATTTTCACATCTGTTGTGCTTCTACTGCTTGTTTTGTGCTGAATGATGGCTATTTGAATTTTGTCCTGTTCTGTTTTGCTTTTTGTGTTTTGTTTGTTTTTAGTTTCGTTGCATTTTTATTTCTTTGTTTTTGGGTGGGGGTGGAACAAGAAATGACTCAACTGAACCAAAATAGCTGTAGAAAGCTACATCAACATAAGGCAAAAAAAGACCAAGGGAAATTTTGATTTTACAATTGAAGTTGTTTTGGGTGATGTCATGTTTAAAAATTATGACTTTTTTTTTTTGCAACGACAGTCATGCTATACCAGTGAATAGAGGAAATGCCCACATATATGACAGCCAAATTGCATCTCAGTGATGCTATGTTCTGAACCAAGATACTTAAAATGCAAACCTTCCTGGGGCTTGGCTAACAGATTTTCTACCTTGAGACACATTTGGTTTTACCACTAGCTGATGCCTTGTGAGAAAAAATAAGGGGGGGGGTTCTGTGTGACACATTTTTTCCTTGCACCGTTTTCTCATTGTTTTTCTAAGTATTTTATTTATTTAATTAATGTCCAGTGATGACCACATGAAAATTGCATGTAGCTTCCTCCCATTCACTACTGGAAAGATTCACAAGCCTAAAATTGCATCAGTAAAATGGATACTGTTTGTGTTCCATTAATTCCTCTCCATGAGGCAAAACATCTCTGTCTCTGTCTCTGTCTCTGTCTCTGTCTTTCTCTCTCTGTCTCCCTCTCATGTGTGTGTATGTGTGTGTCTGTGAGTGTGAGTGTGAGTGTGTGTGTGTGTGTGTGTGTGTGTGTGTGTGTGTGTATGTGTATGTTGAACACAGGTTTTTAAGTGGTTGGCTTCAAAGGGTTAATTTTTTGAGCCATTATACTCTTCCAAGAAGTAATTCTTCATTTGTTTACAGGCAAGGGCATGGAGTTATCTTTTAGGGAGGGTGTTTGGGACTGAAGGCTTTATGTAAAAATGAATATATCTGCTTATGTAGATAAAGCTGCTCCAGGACTCCTCTTCCTGATCAGTGACAGGCAGTAGCCAAAGTGAAGGTGATATGCATTTAAACCAAGGGGTCAGTAGGCACTGGGTTCAAACTGACAAATGAAGAACAGGAGAGGGCCAGACAGGCAGAAAAGTCATTTCTTGTGGGTGGAAATACTGCCTGGAAATCAGCTGAGCACTGCAAGAATAAGCAGGTCCCTTTTCTGCTTCCAGGGACCCAAAGACAAAAGCTTTTTAACCCCATTTTGGAAATGACTGACAGCAAAGAAGGTGTTGGTTATTAATCTGACAGTTTTCTAGAGCCCGATAGGATCACCTGTGCTTTTGAAAACAGATTACAGGAACAAACTGATTCATGGCAACGTGCATACCTAAGTGCCAAAGCTGAAGCGAATTTCTTTACAGGGTACATTCCTTTTAACTGTCTTCTTTAAAGAAACCCAGTCCTCCCACTGCCATCCTTGGCTGAAATCTGAGTTCAATTGTGGTCTCTATTCAGCCTCTATATCTAGCAGAACCCAGAGAATAGATTTCCATCAGTTGTGGTATGTTTGTAGTGTAGAGAACATGAAATAAATGATGTGATAGTTATGTGTATTTAAGTTCAAATAGCAAGCTTAAGGGCAAACTTTGGAGTTTTATGTTAGATTTGAAATCTCCTTTCTTACCCTCCTGTTTGTCATTCAGTTTATACATGTACAATTTATTAGAATTATATATATGAAGAATGTGACATTTTTGTGGTTATTATTGTTCAGTGGAGTGCAAATCTTGCTGCCTTAAAAAGTACAATGCTAGAGATTGTACCCACGGATTCACTATGAGATGATTTATGCACAAATATTTCTTTTCAAAGAATGAACATTTAAAAACTGTTTTCTTTTTATTTTTTAGATTATTTATCTTTATTCAGAAGCATAGAGTTTTTTGCTGATTGCAAGAAGATGTTTCTTTGGCTCTTTCTGATTGTGTCAGCCCTGATTTCTTCAACAAATGCAGATTCTGACATATCAGTGGAAATTTGCAATGTGTGTTCCTGCGTGTCAGTAGAGAATGTGCTCTATGTCAACTGTGAGAAGGTTTCAGTCTACAGGCCAAACCAATTGAAACCACCTTGGTCTAATTTTTATCACCTCAATTTCCAAAACAATTTTTTAAATATCCTCTATCCAAATACATTCGTGAATTTTTCACATGCAGTATCTCTGCACCTGGGAAATAATAAACTGCAGAACATTGAGGGAGGAGCCTTTCTCGGGCTCAGTGCATTAAAGCAGTTGCACTTGAACAACAATGAATTAAAGATTCTCCGAGCTGACACTTTCCTTGGCATAGAGAACTTGGAGTATCTCCAGGCTGACTACAATTTAATCAAGTATATTGAACGAGGAGCCTTCAATAAGCTCCACAAACTGAAAGTTCTCATTCTTAATGACAATCTGATTTCATTCCTTCCTGATAATATTTTTCGATTCGCATCTTTAACCCATCTGGATATACGAGGAAACAGAATCCAGAAACTCCCCTATATTGGAGTTCTGGAACACATTGGCCGGGTTGTTGAATTGCAGCTGGAAGATAACCCTTGGAACTGTAGCTGCGATTTGTTGCCTCTAAAGGCTTGGTTGGAGAACATGCCATATAACATTTACATAGGAGAAGCTATCTGTGAAACTCCCAGTGACTTATATGGAAGGCTTTTAAAGGAAACCAACAAGCAAGAACTGTGTCCCATGGGCACAGGGAGTGATTTTGATGTTCGCATTCTGCCTCCATCTCAACTGGAAAATGGCTATACCACTCCCAATGGTCACACTACTCAAACAACCTTACACAGATTAGTGACCAAACCACCAAAAACAACAAATCCTTCCAAAATCTCTGGAATAGTGGCAGGCAAAGCCCTCTCCAACCGAAATCTCAGTCAAATTGTATCCTATCAAACAAGAGTGCCTCCTCTTACACCATGCCCGGCACCTTGCTTTTGCAAAACACATCCTTCTGATTTGGGACTGAGTGTGAATTGCCAAGAGAAAAATATACAGTCCATGTCTGAACTGATACCGAAACCTTTAAATGCCAAGAAGTTGCATGTCAATGGAAATAACATCAAAGATGTGGACATTTCAGACTTTACTGAGTTTGAAGGACTGGATTTGCTCCATTTAGGTAGCAATCAGATTACAGTAATCAAAGGAGAAGTATTCCACAATCTTACCAATCTACGCAGGCTTTATCTCAATGGCAATCAGATTGAAAGGCTGTACCCTGAAATATTTTCAGGCCTTCATAACCTGCAGTATCTGTATTTGGAATACAATTTGATTAAGGAAATCTTAGCAGGCACCTTTGACTCCATGCCCAATTTGCAGCTACTGTACTTGAACAACAATCTCTTAAAGAGCCTGCCAGTTTACATTTTCTCTGGAGCACCCCTTGCTAGACTGAACCTGAGGAATAACAAATTCATGTACCTACCTGTCAGCGGAGTGCTCGATCAGTTGCAGTCTCTTACACAAATTGATTTGGAGGGCAACCCTTGGGATTGCACTTGTGACTTGGTAGCGTTAAAGCTGTGGCTGGAGAAGTTAAATGATGGGATTGTTATGAAAGAACTGAAATGTGAGACTCCTGTCCAGTTTGCTAACATTGAACTGAAGTCCCTCAAAAATGAAATCTTATGTCCTAAACTTTTAAACAAGCCATCTGTACCGTTCACAAGCCCTGCACCTTCAATTACGTTCACCACTCAATTGGGTCCCATTCGAAGTCCTCCTGGGGGCCCAGTGCCTCTGTCCATTTTAATCTTAAGTATCTTGGTGGTCCTCATTTTAACTGTCTTTGTTGCATTTTGCCTTCTTGTTTTTGTGCTGAGACGCAACAAGAAACCCACAGTGAAGCATGAAGGACTGGGGAATCCTGAGTGTGGATCCATGCAGTTGCAACTAAGAAAGCATGACCACAAAACTAATAAAAAAGATGGACTGAGCACAGAAGCATTTATTCCACAAACCATAGAGCAGATGAGCAAGAGTCACAGCTGTGGCCTGAAAGAGTCTGAAAGTGGATTCATGTTTTCAGAGCCTCCAGGACAGAAGGTCACGTTGAGAAATCCTGCTGAAAAAGACAAAGACTTACTGCATGTAGATACCAGGAAGAGACTCAGCACAATTGATGAGCTGGATGAACTGTTCCCTAGCAGAGATTCCAATGTGTTTCTTCAGAATTTTCTTGAAAGCAAAAAGGAGTATAACAGCATTGGTGTCAGTGGCTTTGAGATCCGCTATCCAGAAAAACAACAAGATAAAAAAAACAAGAAGTCGCTGATAGGTGGTAACCATAGTAAAATTGTTGTGGAACAAAGGAAGAGTGAGTATTTTGAACTGAAGGCAAAACTTCAGAGCTCTCCTGACTACCTGCAGGTCCTTGAGGAGCAAACAGCTTTGAACAAGATATAGGTGATGTAATCCAACTTCATACAGAGGACATTATTTAATGATGAAAGTGCCTTTTGTTGACTTGTAACTTCCAAATACTATATTATCATTAGGCATAGAGACAGGTGTTTCCAAGGGTATCTCATTAACTATAGCTGTAAAGATGTGTCAAGTAGAAAAGAATTTCCTTAATAGATTTTAATACGTAAAACCTATACTGTGGAGTCCAGTGGGGATACTGAAAACTCTATTGCCAAAGGGATGCTTTATAAACAAAATACACTGAATTTAACCTCAAGAGGCAAATCAGTTTTGTACTCTGATACAAAACCTTCGTCTGTTTGTGAATTTGTAAAGCAAATTCAAGAAAACTGGTACCAGTGTTTGTACTTCAGCTGGGTCCTTCCTCTTGCACGTAGATTAAGTTGGTGAAACTGGAATAACCCTTTTGATTTGTGGCATTGTAACACCTCTGTGTAAAGATTACCTGAAAAGTGTAAAAAAACAAATAAGCATGCCAAGAGAGAACATTTGATAGTATTTGTAAATTGGTAAAATTTATGGCCTGCATCTTGAAACTGCTGGATTTGTAATGTTAATTTGTGCAAATACTTGTTTAAAATATACCATGCATTACATATCTATAAAATAAATTTGAACACTTTAAGTATTACCTGTCTATACATAAAAACTTAAAGGAGAAAAAAATATCAATGTGAGTAACTTAGCATTTGTGGTGATCTAGAGAAAAATGTGTTTATCAGAATTAAACATGGCTCAAATTAAACTAGAGTTTGTTCTCAGTTGTGTCAAATACCCACAATCCTTAAAGGTTGTCCCAAATTAGCAAAGTGCTTACCGTGTGAGCGCACCCAAAGCTATTTTTGTAACATAATTCATATTTATGAAGTACTTTGTATACTAAATAGGAAAATATGTACTCCTTAATATGTATTTAATATGCCTGACTTATTTTCCTGATCACAGCAAATTTATCAGTAAGTATAAATTTAGATAAGAAAAAAATACTAAAGTGAAACTGAAGTTAATGTGTACAGAAATATTTTGGACTCTGTGATCAGGTATAATTTAAAAGCAGAAAAAAAATACAAAAAAAAGCCCCACAAAAATTAAAAAAAAATCTGTGCTATTCTTGTGAATTTAGCATATTATCTTCAGATTTGTTATCAACTGTGCATTTTAAAATGGATTCCTTAGTTTTATAGTATTGTGTTTGGGGCAGTTGTTATTTGCCATCAATTGTCTTGCTTTTCAGGATTCTATGAGCTTAATTCAAATAGTTTTAATTACAATATTTAACAAATTAATGACTAAGGCTAATAGTATTGTATATGCATCAGTGTCCTGTTCTTTATCGTTCTGACCACTATCAGATAATCTAGTAGAACTGTAAACATCATGGTAATCTTGGCTATAAAAGCCACAGTGTTAATTGCTTTCACTGGTCTAACATGAATTCATGATCTTCACAACTACAACTGATTTGCCCCTGTGTTTGCATATGCTGTTAAGTTCCAGATCAAAATTGGTCAAGTGAATGAAGTATTTGATAATGAGTTGAGATCTGAGGATATTTAAGATCTCTGATTAGCCTTTTTGGCCACCGGTGTGTGCCTGTGCGTGTGTGTGTGGGGGGGGTGATGAATTACTGTATTATTCAGTAAAGTAGCCAATAAGGCAAACAGACATTCTTCATGAATTTCAAGTGGCAGATATTTTGGTGCAGCTTCCAAAAGGTTATTACAGTTAAAGTTGTAACAGCAATCCCTTTATTAAATACTAATTTCAATATTTTATGTGTTTATTCCAATTTTTTAAAGAAAATTTGACATTACTACAGGAGAGTGTGTGTGGGAGTGTGTGTGTGCATGCATGCGTGTTTGGGCATATATTCACATATATAGAGATAGATGTGGAGATTTTTTAAATAGCAAATAAAATCTCCCTATGTATGTGCTGGTGCTCTTAAAACGTTAATGTGTACTTTTCTGTTTCATGACAATGTCTGTGAAAACTTTATATGAATATAAATATATCCAAACAAATAATTGCTTTCTGATCTTGAAAGAAGTGTGTTCAAATGCTAATTTTCATCTGCAGTTTCATAAGGACATTTTAATATGCTATTACCATGCATGCATGCATCCATGGATTAAAGGGCTCCTAATGCACACTGACAGGATAAACATGCAAAGGCTTCCAACAAAGTGATTTTGTTTATCCCATCATTAAAGTGTGGATTCAGAAATCTTAAATGAAAACTTATAGGAGGAACCAGAAATCACCATGCATAAATTGGGGCTAATAGGTCCTTGGCTAATGGGTCCTTTTTATTCAGTGTGGTAACGTTTGGAAGATGATTCGAGGTTTCTGGAAAATTGTCAGCGGCAAGAGTACCTGCCACCATCTCAAAGCTTGCTGTAGTATATTGGCTATTCACACTTTTCTGCTGAAAGCTATAAATGCTCAAATACTTTAAAGAAAAAAAAGTAATTTAACTGTGTGTGCTTATTTGGTGGTTCTATTTGTAAATGGAAGTAACAAATTCTTGGTTAAGGCTAATATAATTTCCTTAACTAAAGTCATTGTGCCTACATTATACAGTGTATGCTAATTTGCACCTGTCTTTCATTAGTTCTTGTATCTTTTATGATACTGTAGTTAGGTGTATACTCTGAGTTGAGTACAAGAGCAGTTTAAATACTGTATCTGCATTTTGTTGGCTTCAGCTATAATCTTGACGTTAGTTTAACCCCTTGAGATATGATATGTACATGGTTAAACATTTTTTAGTAGACTTTGATTCAAATATTAAAAAGCCAAGAAGTGATTATCTCTAATATGGTATGACACATCATGGCCTTCTTGGCATTATATTCTTGTGTATGGACTGTGTTAGAACAGTTACTGAGAAAACTAGGTCTTATGAAATAAGTAAAGGGGTGAGATAATATATTGTGACAGTGTAATATAAATCAAGTTTTAAATTATTTTTTTATGAAATCAATAAAAATGATTCAATTCTTTAAAAGTAAATCTTTGTGTAATTTTATGAGAAAGCATCTATTAAAGTACAGTGATTCAAATACATAAGGCAATTTATATCTTATACTTAGTTTTTCATTCTAAATAACAGTATGAACAAATTTATTACTTAGAAAATTATTAGGGTCATTACCATTTGTTGCTTTTCAAAAAGTATTTAGTTTTATACGCCATAAGGATGCATAGATATTAAAGGGCATGGCCTCATGAATGATGTCACAGGAATTACAGAAATATCAAAGTCAATCTAGAAATGTATGGCGATAATATTAATCTACAATATCATTTGCATGGCTTACATGGATAATACATGAAATGAGCACAGTGAGATTTTCTTTTATTTTTGTTAGTTTTTTCTTTTTCAGTTTTGTTGTCATCTTTGCATCCAAAGAGTTATGGAGAAAATATATTAAGAATGTATTTATAATCACTATTTTGAAATAAAGTAGATAATATGTATTATATTGTTTTTACCCTGGTTTGATTATTTCTATTTTAGATTAATTAATATAAAACTAAATAATGCTATAAAATCTAATGCAATTCACAGCATACAACAATTCTAATGAATTTTGTTTACTTTGAATTACAAGATATTAGATTTTATTAAATGCCATTTTTCTGGAACCATTAATAAAATTGTTTGGTACAATGTTATTTCTGAAGCCACTGTTTGTTAAATATATTTATCTTTTCATTGTCTTTCAAAAGAAGTAAAAGAGTAACCAAACTGATTATATCACTCAAATTTGAGGGTATTATATATAGCTTTATAATATTGTTTACACTAAACTTTATTGTTAAGCCTCTGTCAAAATATGTTTTCCTTACAAACACAGTTGCAATCCATATTCCTTTGTATTGGCATTCTCTTAGAGAACAGTTGTCAGACAGTATCAAAATCAACATACTTTTATCTTTTTGCATTCTCACCATTTAGAATCCAACATAACTTCAGATAGGCAAACATTAGTATTCAATCTGATCTATTAACTCAGATACATTTACAGAAGCTTCAGAAACTGCATTCTTAATTAATTTCAAGTTGCTTACACTTAATGTGGTAAATGGCTATTTTTAAGTTAGCTTATTTTAAAATAATCAAAAATATCAGTCAACCACTTGATGCATTTTCTGTGGTTGAAAGAATGAACCAATTGCATTTAGTTACATTGAGAGCAGGAAAAAAAATTCAAAATCTGTTTTCCTCATAAGGTGATTTGAAGTCATATATCCATAAGCTACTTGAAGCAAAGAGAGTTCACAGAATTATAAATTAAGTTTTCCGTGGCTTTACAACTATACATAAACTGTGCTGAAAGTTGGCACAATAGAGATAGCAAGCACAAGGCAGTTGTTCTCAGCCACTCCATTATGTAAACAATTTGTATGTAGACAATTTGTATGTAGACAAATCAAGGGCCATACTCATGTTCAATGCTCATTTAATTAGTTACTAGTTAGATTAACTGAACTAAACTATTGGTAGTGTCCCTTACTAGGAATAGTTACAAGTATAGTTCTCAATTATTGTCTCTCAATTGCAATTTTCTAAGGGTTTTGTCTTTTGTTAAATTAAAACCAAGTAGAAGGTCAAATGAACCTAAATAACTTATTTTTATTATAAACACTGGCTGTGGTGTACATTTAGTTTAATTTTACTGTATAGTTTTCTTTATTCTTTTTAGTTTCCAGTGATTTATAGTATTGCATTGGAAAAAGAAAAAGTAAAGAAAGTGATTCTACTGTATCCTGTATGAAATACTATAATTTTTCTAAAAGTTTGTAATTGTTTTTTTAATATTTTGTTCTTATATCTACACAGGGGAAATGTATTGAAGCTCTGAGGCACTTGAATACTTTGAGTCCAGGAAATATGACACTGGGAATATAAAAGATTTGAACTCCACAGTGCTTGGTAATTACAAGTTAGAATGACAGTAGAACCAAGAACCAAGAGATAGCAAGTGAATATTCCACTATAGTTTACTTTTGTAGACTTTGCCTGCTCATAAACAAAAATTGCTTTAAAAATTCATGAATGAAGTTTATAGAGAGCTAATGAGAATATTTAATGAATAAGTATCTACATTTACTTTTAAATTGCCTATAGAGAGACAAGGCACTGTTTTACAGTACCTGTACAGTATATTTCTCTCAGTTGGCAACTCAGAAATAGTAGATCATGTCAGATGCTGTTGATGAACTTCTAAGGAAGCCATGTTGTGCAGTGGATATTAATTATGGAAATGATTAACAATCACATTGAGAATTGTTCTCCCTACTAAGTAATTGCAATGTATATTTCCATCATTGTTTTATTTAAACTGAATCATTGTGCTAAAATTCTGGAGTTGGTATGGAGTAACTTTAATGCTGTTTTCACAAATAAAAGACTTTTCTTATAGGTCATATGTGTAGCCATCAGTGTTTTTATTAGTCTGATATCAACAACACTCAAGTAAAAAGAGAAATTACAATATTTCGCTGTTTACTTGATATTGTTATCTTATTAGTTTACATAAGTAGGGAAGCTCTATCTGTACATATACACATATACACAGAAAGTAATACACACTAACATTGAATGATACACAAATTGTATATCTACTCATTAAATATTGAAATGCTCCTGCCTCAGTTAAAGTTTGCACATGACAGTTATATCATCCCCAATGATAACTTCATCCCAAGTGAGAAACTTGATTTCATGCTAAATTTGAAAATAAACACTGTGTAATATGTAGTAGTAATTGGACTGAGCTGATGCCCTATAACATTCTTCGATTTCAGTCATGTAACTGTCCAGTGATTTGATTTTTGATTTTCTACATTTGTTGAATTTCTCATTTGGCACATCATTTTTGTGCTTACTAAATGCTTATAATGTGCTATTCACAGAAAACCAGTAATGGTGCAAACCAAGCTTGCTACAACCTTGCATAAACATGCTCAGAGAAGCATGTAGTGACTATGTATATATAACCATCTAAATAAAAATAAGGACTCCCATGGTGAGATTTGTGATGAGTAATTACTAGAACATGAAAACCTACTTTAAAAGGACCATTTAGTTGAAACTGGTGACTAGAGAGCTCAAAACCTAATTGCTGAAAATTCTTCACAGTTGTGTGTGCGCGTGCGCGTGCGCGTGCGTGCGTGTGTGTGTGTGTGTGTGTGTGTGTGTGTGTGTGTGTATTTACATTATATGAAATCCATACAGTGCCCACACAGCCATAATAAATAGTTTTTCAGATAAACTGGTTGAATACAACATATTCCTTGACAATAAATTATTTAAAATAAATTTTATTTAAGACAATAATTATTTTGTTGACGTGTGTTATAGATTATTGTTGGAAACTTCTGATTTTATATTATTGGTTAAATAAAGACAAATAATATTTTTGTTTAATAGAATTAGTAGACAAAACATACATATTATACCTAAAATATTTTGGGGGAAAATATATTATTATAAACATTTACATTCAAATGTTGTAGTAAAATGTTGCTTGGTCTTCTGGTTTGTTTTCAGAAATTGTGCTGCAGTAAAAAATAACAAGTGCCTATTTCAGAAACCATTTCCTGCATGAAGCCCCAGGAAATCATGTATCTGCCATGGATCCCTTTGCTCCATAGAAGGATATGCCAGCTTTGCCAAGTCCTCCCAGCTGGAAATTATTCTCTTTTGCTGTTATGAGCAGCCAGCACTATCTATGGCACAGACTAGCTTCAGAGGATTGTTTTTTTCTAGTGGCAATACACATGCCACTACAGGGTTCTGGGACCAAGCATGTATTTACCACCATAAGATTATGATACTTAAAAGCATTTCAGTTTTGCGAATTGTCCACACTGAATCTTTGCTTTTGTTCATTATTTATCCTCCAGCCCACAGGAACTGCTTGTGTTATTCAAAGTGCAAACTACTCTCTGTTCTGGAAAGCTACACTTATTTACAGAGAAAACCCTCACACTTTGCATTACCAGTTTCTTTTTGTAAGTTTTGGAAAAAAAAAGAAAAAAAATAGTGCAATAAGTCTTGATATAAAAAAATAATTTTAAGAAAACAGAGTTATCAGCACAAAAGTCAACTTCTGCAAGATGTTTCTTGTGTTCCGATTTGCATGCAATGTGGTTTTAGGTTGTAAGCCAGAATCTAAACAATCACTTTTTACTATGAAACCCCCTACTCTAAGTACAGAAGTTCGTTATTGCTGACATGTTGGTAAGGTTGCCACAAACATGGCTATTATTTTCTCTTCATACTCAGTACTTCAGAAAATATTCATTTATCTCAGATTTTCTACAGCTGCTGAAATGCTGCTGCAACAATTCTCATCATGAAAATTCACTATTTTCAGTATGTAACTAAGCAGTTACACAGAAATGTGTACTGCAAACTGGATAAAACCATCATGATTAAGAACTAAAGCAAAGGATCCTTAAGAAAGGAAGGCTTTAAGAGACTCAAATGGAAGCATTTAATTAAAATTGCATCCATGTCCACCAATCCCCCCTTTGAACTTGCCAAGTTTGTTTTTTTCCCCATAGACTTCATTGTGTGTATCGTAAAGAAGAAAGGCTTAGCCTATAGGCAGCAATTTCACTCTCTGTTTACTATTTCCAGATGCCTACACCATTCCTCAAAGCCAACTGGATGAGACACTTGATTATTTAATCCAAAATGCATATATGATTTCAGATGGTCCTTTGAAGAGAAATAAGTCTAAAAATCTTAGCCTTTCACATGAATACACTAAACAATCTTTTGATCAGCACAATCTTTATCAGAATAAGGGTAGACCAAGCAAATTTTGGTGTCTAGACACATTTCCTACTTAAGGACTATCAAAGGAAGTTAGAGTAACACATATATGTGTGTTTTTTTTTTTGTGTGTGTGTGTGTGTTTGTGTCCTATCCAAGGTCACATAATCTATCATTTCCACCCTCGACCATGATCTCCTAATACAAAGGATAACACTTTTATTTCACAGTTTTGTTTTATTTGGAAGTTCCAGAAAAGCTAGGAGAATATATGGGTGAGGCTATACAAGACAATTCAGTAAACCACACCTGTAATTTTCATAAGGTTCCAGAGCATCCTGCAACTACAAAGAACCAGCTATTGAACCTGGGCTTCTTTATCCTCTGTGTTGAAGGTGAGAGTTATCCAGAAAAGAAAAATGAAAGTTATTAAATTGCAATTATTCAAATAAAAACATACACTAGATCTTGGAGGACATATCTCTAAGATTTTCCAGAGTGTGCACTGATACAATTCAGGTCAAAATTACCAAGCAAAATTTATCATGAACATTTAAAAACTTGATCTATTTCAGTTCATTAGTAAACAATAACTTTATGTTTGTTAAATGAAGAATTCAATAACCTTTCTGTTGTCAATGGTTTCATTTTGAGTGGCAGTATTTTATAAAGGAAAAACAGCTTCTTTCCACTGCACTCAAATGGCAATATAGTACCAAAAGCCTAGAAAGTGCTGTATTTATCTCAACCCAAAAATTTAATTTTATCAGTACTTTGAGTTGATAAATAAAGCACAAAACTTTGGTAGCATTGTTTTCAGTAATTGCAATTGGGCCAAGATTTTTTTTAATTGACCCTTAATTAGATGTAATTGTAATTTATTCCAGTGAATTATAGTTATTGTAGTTCAGCCTGTAGATCAACACAAAATACTTAGAACATGTGAAAATTGTCTTTACTATATAAAAGATATGCTCAATATTCATTGCTATTTCATTCTACTAAGACAGACAATTATCTTTTAAGAAGAGGAAAAAATAACTGCTTTCAGATCTCAAGGGTTTTGACTCTTTGGTCTTTCTAAGTTTTTAAGCTTTTGGGAGCATACTATGATGGCTGAAAATGCAATTTTGGTTTTATTTTAGTTTCGTACTATAAATGAGAATGTCCCTGGGCCTTTTAATTACAAAACCTATTCCTTCAGGTACTGGTAACTAATTCAAAATCAACAGCTTTATACTTTGTACTCCTGTTTTACTTCTAAATAATCACAGTGCTAAATAAATAAATAAGCTCTGCCTAATTAATTTTGCATTAAACTTAAGAAAAATAGAAAGAAATAAAACATTTCACTTACTCAGCTCTACCATGTTTAAATGTGATGTGGGCAGGATATATTGACCTTTTTTTTACCTTTGATCTCCCCACAAGGCATATAGCCCTCATGCTACTGCCACTTCATCCTGTACTGGGAATCCCACAAGTCTTACTCAAACACCTTCATGTACTCCCACTCATTAAACCTTTTTCTGTTTAAAGTTTTTGTTGCTGTTGTTGTTGTTGTTAGTATGTTTCCTAATTCACAGTCAGACACCAGATTTACAATCATTTTAAAGAGACAATGTCAAGGTAGAAAAGGAGAGGACATTAATCAAACAGATAATAACATTTCAAACATATGACAAACTAGGCCTTTCTTAGTATCCGTTAACATTATCACATGTCAAACTGGTATAGCTCAAATAAGTACTGAGATTGACTTAAGCCTACTCTCAAGAAATCCCACGTAAGATTCTGTTAAGGATTTAATTTAATTCAGTATCAGACAGGAGCTAAGGAGAAGGGTCACATAGTTAAATATCTCCCTTAGAAATGACATTCAACTTAAAATATTAAGAAGTTCTTGTTAGGTTTTGGAGACTATGGTTGGAGAGAGTATACAAGGCTAATGGAACTGTAGAGCTATGGCACCATGTAGTAAGGGAAGCAGAAGCTGCATCACTATTCGTAGACATTTCTGCAAAGTACCAGAGAGCAAATATTGGACATTTTCACCACCCATGTGATCTCTATTACAGGTAACTGACTATGCTCTTATAGGACAAGAAAACAAAGACATACAATAAATAAGCCCATTGATGTTGCTGTGTTTATGATAAAATACTTTTTGACGAGAATAACATGGTGAACAAATGTGGGATCTAGGCTAAGGTCTAAATACCAAGCTAGTGAGGAGCCTAGTATGAGTGGAACTTTGCTGGACATGAGGAAGTCAATGAAAATTTTCAAAAGTAATGGCATCATAAATCTTGTTAAAGACAAACTATTACATGGTATATTACCATGGTAACTATTACATGAAGTACTCAGAGCCCCCTCCCAGAATCTTCTTGCACAATGCTCAATGTATGTGTATGTATTTGTATACAAATGTTGATATATGCATCTAGATAATCGAAGGGAACACAGAGGGGCTAAAAGCCCAGAAAGAAAGGATAAACTGGAAAGATAAGTTAAAAGGAATGAAGAGCAGAGTTTATATGGAGAACAGTAACTCACTCTGTAGACCAATCTGCCCTGGGACTCATGGAGAACCACCTACCTCTGTCTTGTGTGTAAGGGCTGGGACTAAAAGCATGCACTACCATGGCCAGTTGTATATAGACTTTACAGAATTAGTCAATTAACTAATGACAGTGACTTTACATTCCTAAGTTTATTAAGACACTTTGCATTGTGATGTTTATGGAAGAGGCCAATAGAATCTGAAAGCAAATCTTGGAGATTTATTCTTTACTAATTTCTCTTCTGTGTTCCTTCTATATCCAAATCATCTGGGGTACTCAGAGCTCCCTCCCAGAGTCTTCTTGCATAATGCTTAGCATATGTGTATGTGCTTGTATACGAATCTGTATATATGCATCTAGATAATCAAAGGGAACACAAAGGGGCTAAAGAGCCCAGAAAGAAAGGAAAAATTGGGATTTAAAAATGATACAATGGCCAACCGTGTCTTGTTCTGTAGAAAGATAGCTGAGCTATATAGCTAGGCTTTTCTGGTATCACACCTTCTAGAATTCCACACAAAATAGCTGTGGGACTTTAAGTCCTACAGAAAGAGACAGCATTTCAAACAAAATTGCATAGATAAGGGATGGACTGAGAAATGATATACAAGAACCAGTTTCTAGATACTGGGCAAAGCCAAATAAAAGATGAGTACAGAGAAGATATTGGAATTCTTCTAGGAATCATGCAATCAGAATATCCATCAGCAGCAGCAGCAGCAGAGTTATGCCAGGAAGAAGAAGTTAAAGGGAACACCCAAATTCAGTACCTCAAAGCAGCAGAGGTGAGCATCAGGAAAAGCTCACCAAAATCCACTAACTTTTAAAAGGTTCTATACCTTTTCCTGCACTGCCAAGGGCAAGTAACAAACAGGATTTTTTGAGATTCAGTTTTTTGCTGAAAGGATTGAATTATAACACATTTTGTCAGAAAAATTACACACCCATTCTTTTCTTCCAACAACTCTTTTACAGAATGTGCTATTTAAATTCAAGCTAATGCATATTTACTGCCTCCCTACTGTGTGTTTTCTCTGGACTGAATCTGAAGAATGCAGAAGCATTAGCACAAATAGCCAAGTACACAGGACTCAGACTCCAGAAGAAGAGGCAAATATTAATGACTGAATTGCTCAAACAATATATTCTCAATACTGGATAATAAAGGCAATATATTACAAAAATCTGATATTTAGCTAGAAGAAGGAAGGAAGACTTGTTGATAGAGGTGCATGGATGATAATATGGGGTGTCTTATTTGCTTTCTATTGCTGGGATAAATACCATGACCAGAAGCTACCCGTAAAGAAAAGAGTTTGTTTCAGATTACAGTTTATCATGTACGGAAGTCAGAGCATGGACTCAAGGCATGAACCAAGAGGTAGTAAATAAAGCAGAAGCCATGAGCAAACACTGCTTTGATTCCAAGGCTTATTAAGTTACTTTTCTTATATAGCACATGATCATCTCTCCAGGGATGGCACAGATGACAATAGTCTATACCCACCCATTATTTAGGAAAATGCCCCCAGAGGCTTGCATACAGCCCTTGGGATAGAATAGTTCTCTCAATTGAGGTTTCCTCCCCAGACGACACTACTTCATTTCAAGCTAACAAAATACACCTCTAGTACAGGAAGAGAGAGGAATTAATCTATAGCTAATAGCCATTGGGAAAACAGGGAAAGGTAAGTGATCCCAGTCTTCTTAGGGGAATGGCTTACTGTTACCAGGCCATCTACTTCTTGAAGGAGAGCCACTCTATTCACCAGTCATATACATCTGGATAACTTACAAGAATCTCAAACTCAAAGAGTGACCTTACTATTCTATCTTCACACAACTGTATTCCAGTCATTGGCCTCTAGGGGGCCAATTTCTCAACTGTATGGATACTATAACTAGAATCCTTATCAATCATGATCCCTTCTTTGTCCTTCCTACATCAGGAAGATATGGGTATCTGCCCCATGACTTCCTTTCTACCCCATTGACCACATGCTTGGCTGTGATTTAACACGTATTAATCTACCCTGCTGTTCTCCCTGTCCTGACAGTTTATCATTAATTTTCCATGCTATTGCTGTCATCTTTAGCTTCAAGCCTTACTGAAGCCCCTTCAATGGTTTCCAGTTGCCTTCAGAATTAAATTAAAATAGATAAAAATCCATTTTAATTTATCAAGTGCTTATTGCCTGTCACCTTTTGAGGCAATTGGTAAGTCTTAATTTCTGTCAGGTTTCCTTTTGTTTTTGTTTTGAAGTTCACATGGTTGCTTTTGCTTTTTATTTTATTTATTTAAGTGGCACACAACAACATGTCCATGTAGACTGCCATAAGAAAAAAATGCTACAGTGAACATAGAAACTTGTCTCCATGTGTTCTGAATTTATTTACTTTGATTTGTATATCCAACAATATCCAACAGAGAAATTACTTGGCCATGTGGTTAGTTCTAGTTTTCGTACTTTTGAGAACTCTACATACTGTTTTCCATAGCAGTTGTATATGCTTACATTACTACCAACAATATCTAAGGGTTTTCTTTTTTCTGTTGCTCTGCTTTGATAATAACCTCATTGCAGTTTTGATTTTTCTCCCTGATGATGAGTTACAGTAAACTTTTTTTTGCAATATTTGGTCATCTTTATGTTTCTTTGAAAATTTCTTTTCTTGCCTTTGAATCAAGTTATTATTAGCTATAAAATGTATTAGTTCTTATTATTTTTGGCATCATCCCTTTATCAGATATATGATTTCCAGATTGTTTCTACCAATGTTTAGAATAAGGTTTTATTGTACTTTTCATATATAGAAATTTTATAATTTCATGTAGTTACACCTGTATATTTTTGTATAACATCTAAGCATTATGTTGAAGGTTTATTATTACCAACTTTTCTAAAAAAAAAAAAAAAAAAAAAAAGAATTTTGTAGAAGCAACAATCGTCTTCAGTTTACATGTTCTGTAAACTGTGTTCATGGGGACATTTCAGTTGGGAAAGTGTTTCCTTTGCAATCATAAGGCCTGAACTTCAATCCCCAGAATCCACAGTAAAAAGCCAGGTATGTTGATACATACTTGTCACATTCCAGAACTGGGAAAGTTAGAGACCAACAGATATCCAGAACTCACTGGTCAGCCAACCTATTCTGACCAGTTTTCAGTGAGCCAAGGCTCTTAATGATTAATCTTCTCTCAGAAAAGACAAACAAGAGAATGAAAATCAAGATGGAATGCTCTAGATGAACATAACTCAAGGTGCATACTTATATGTACCTGCACACATCTACACACCCACATATATGCATTCACATACAAAAAAGAAAAAAGAAAGAAAAGGAAAAGAAACAAACGGAGAAAAAATGTTCTAAGCAAGTTCCCCAACATATCACTTACTAATGATAGTCAAAATACTAAGTAGCCATTCTAATTTTGCAATCCATAACTTGGCCTCCAATTTTCAGAACGCAATGCATTCTTGCAATTGGATCTTTTTTCTTTTAAAATCCTGTGTAATCTACTGAACTAAATGGCTGGGATTGCATTCAAATGCTATTCTCTTCTGCCATTGGGCTTTTGAAAAGAGAGGTTATATTCTATTTCTCCTCAACCCTTTGTTCTTCTTGGTCACATTCTGTTATATTGTTATATAATGTTCCATTTTCTATACAACTTATTTGGAGGCCTTTTCTTGCCCTTCACTGCTGTATCATTGACTAACTCTGTTTGTACTCATTACACTTATTCTGGCATTTAGTAATTAAATGTTTCTTAAATCAATGAGTATATTAGTGGTTATGATAGGAGAGAAAACCTGAGCGAGGGTCTGGAAACTTTGGATGTCATGCTAAGGTTGTTTGAATGTTTTCTGCAGACAATGCAGTCATTAATGTTTTTTGTGAATAGATATTGTCTAAGCATTTTATTTTAGTAAAATGAGTTGGTACTCTATAAAGATTAAAGAGAAAATTATATAGTTATTATGTTACTAAGATAATTAGAAATTAGACTGTCAGTAAACTTTTATATCCTGAAAAACTGTCTCCAAACTCAGAAGTCCATATCTTCATTCAATTGCTTTGAGCAATGTGTCTGTTAGTCAATTTCATAAGTTCTGCTTCAGAGTATAGGTGTATAATATGGGTGGTCTAGACTGATATAGGCATATGTCTGTCCAAAGTATAGTCTCAAGTCTGTCTTCATTATATGTTTCTTATTCTTTTGTACACAGCTAGCTACCCAAAGGAAGCTATTTTCCTAGAAAGGTCACAAGCACAAGAGGGCAAGCTAAACTACAATAGTTTTTTAGCAAACTTCTGCAGCATCAGGCACTTGACCAAAGCAGGTACAAAAGCAAGCTTAGCATCAATAGGAAAGAGAAAATATTCCTACCATAAATGATAAAGGAGAAAGAGTGATCATTGGTTAATAATAGTGTGATCTGCCTCAGCTCTTGTTACAAATAGAAGTAATATGTCCCTGAAGTTTGGTAGAATAGAATGAAAGACTGATAAATGTTGATTCAGATGATAGATTATATGAGCCTAGAAAATGAATAAGTGGAGCAACACAAATATAAGCAAATGGTTGTATTCAGCGTAAAGAGAAAGATGGTTGTATTCAGCGTAAGGAGAAAGTTTGGTGGCCTGATGTGTGAGAAGCAAGACAATTGATAACACTTTTTTTTTGATGAAGATGAAGTAGGAGGTGAAGAAATTCACTCATTTATGATCTTGATATGATGCGTGTGTCTCTTATCCAGACAAAAACAACATGTGCTTTCTAACCACATGGGTGTTATAATCCAGTGAATAAATGATTTGGTGGTTTTTTTTGTGTGTGTGTGTGTGTGTATAAACAAGCATTAAATATTCTAGAAAGTGTTAAGTGTCACTAAAAAACAAACTGCAAAACTTAAGTCCTTTTTTAACAATACTCTCAAAGTGCACAATAAAGATCATGATTATCACATGCCTAAGTCCTAAAATTTTAGAATGTGTAGCAACATTTATTTAGATGGCAGAGAGGTAGAAAAGTCAGCATAAACAAAACATATAATTATGAGACTCAGGAATGCAGGTGAGGTGAAACGTATGAAATGTTAGTGAGAACGAGTGCTATGTAGGAATTCTTCAGGTCCATCTGATAGAAAGAGACACAAAGCCAATCTGAATTAGCATAGGAAAAGAAAAGGAAATTTCTCGAAAATTGGAAAATGCTCCAAAGACTCATTTAACGTCATCCAAGAGTCAGGGGACATAGTGTATACACACTAACTACAATGCCACAACATACCTATAGCCACAAGATGGACATTACAAAGGAAATTTGCAAATTAATAGCTCACTCTTTCTCTCCTCTTCTTCTTCTGATGCTTTCTTACCAAATCCATCCTCAATCACTCATTGTATCTCTAATATAGATCCAGAATCTTCTCACTTTCCACTAGTCAGTAGCTATCTTCCACCTGTAGAAAAACATTATCTCTTAATTATAAAATTTATAAGGTATGAATGCTAACGCAATGTCTTTAGTCCATATCCGCAATAACTACATGAACTCTTGGCAAAAATTAAGGTCACAATAATTTTGGCTGAAAGAACAAAACTGGCAGCTGACTATTCACAATTGCATGCCACAGAGAACATATTTTGTAGAAGGTCTTCAGGTAGGAGGGATGGGAAAAACTATGGAAGTGTAGTCCTATGGTTAATCTATTCATTCTATGAGGTTTTACCCCAAAGTAATTTTTGTTCTCTTTGATTCCTGTTATTAATTCCAGTTAATGGGACTCATCTCTATATGCTCAACATTCTCTAAGCAATCCTGTACAGATTAATGCATTCATATGTATTTTTGTAATTAATACATTTATTTATTCTCTCCTATCTTACATCCAGACTTCAGTTTCCCTTCCCTCTTTCCACCAACCACCCAGGCCCTCCTCCTGCATTTTCTCTTCCCCTGATTCACTCCTCATTCATTTCCCTTCAGAAAATAGCAGCCCCACAGAGATGTCAACTAAACATGACATAACAAGTTACAATAAGAATAGGCTCAACCCCCCCCCTCATATCAAGGCTAGACAAAGCAACCCAGTATGAGGAAAAGCACCTTACAAGCAGGCAGAAGAGTCAGAGATAGCCCATGCTTCCACTTTTAGGAGAAGCACAAGAATTACAAGCTGCACAACCAAAATCTATATGTGGAGGACCTGGGTCAGACATATATAGGGTCCCTGACAGTGCCTGGAGGTCCAGGATCCAGAGGCTGGGTAGCCCAGAGTCCTAGCATAGAAGCAAACAGAACTGGAAAGAGAAAATGTCAATGTAATGATTCAGATACATTCCTAACTGCTTCTCATGTATGCTAATCTCCTGGTCATGATCTGTTCATGATGATAGTAATTTTACCTCAGTCTTTTGCTCCTGGATAAGAATGACAGTTTGACAATCACTTCTACTTTGGGATGTCCTGAAATAGTATACAGTATAGGAGAAACACATGTGAATATTTCACTGGGTTACACAAGACCCAGCTTGACCCAGACCTTCTCTATTGTAATCTTTGCTTCATAAATGATTAACTAAAGTTTTTGTTCCCACTGACCAACCAGAACACAATTTGAGTGTTTCATTAGTCTTCTCTTCTATCTCAATTTCTTGAACTCTGACCTGCCTGCAGCCTTCCTTGTTGGCTCATTTCCAAAGCGGCCTGGCTTCAGGGCAATGTATTTTCAGATCTTCTCTCTAACTAGCCACCCTATTCCCTCCACTTTTGGCTTTATGATCTCTATTCTTACCCTTGCCTGACTATTTAGCTACTTGCAGACCTTGTATTCAACTCTTCTTATTGCAATAGGACCTCCCTTCATTTAGGAAATTATCTCTACTTAAGTTCAGATTTATTTTTCATTCAGCATTCCTTAATTAATTTTTGGTTTTCTTAAGGAAGTGGCCATGTATGGATTGGTCCTGAACACTCAGTGCCAGCCCTAGGCCTGTCAGAAACAATGCTGTGTGTATTCATTGTATGAAAACAGATGAAGAAATAAATACTCCATGCTGGTTCTGCAGTATTTGCTTAGGAAAGTACTGGTTCCTCCTTTCCAAAGATAAAACACTTCACACAATTCACAACAGTGATGCTTCTTTTAGATTCTGAAGTTTTATATTGTTTAAGCAAAAGCCTCACTTTGCCTCAGTACCATAAAATAGTCTAGCATTTGCTGTCCTGCATTTCTCCCTATTCACTATTAACTTAAATTAGGAAGGACTGAAGTCAAGGTGGTTTCTCAGTCAATTGCAAGAGTTTGTACCTCCTTTCAGATCACCAAGGCCCTTGAGGGAGGAAAAGGGTTATTGGTGGTAAAACCTTGAAACCAGAGATAGCAGAAGTAAATCATATTTCTTTTATTAACTTTTTATTATATAACATTTTTCCTTTCTTTACATATTGATCCCAGTTTTCTCTCCTTCCCACCCTCCCATGCCCCTCACTGACCCCAACATCCCGTCCCCCATCCACTCCAGTATCTCTAAGTTAAGGAAGTGTCCCTCCATGGGGAATGGGCTCCCAAAGTTCGTTCCTCCACTAGGGATACATCCTGGTTCCACTGTAGAAGGTTCCATAGACTGCCCAAGTCTCCTGAGACCCACATTCAGGGGGTCTGGGTCAGTCCTGTGCTGGTTTTCCAGCCATCAATCTGGTTCAACAAATGAAAATCTATCACTGTAATCCACCATATAAACAAACTGAAAAAGAAAAAACACATGATAATCTCACAGATGCTGAAAAAGTGTTTGATAAAATCCAACATCCCCTCTTGATAAAGGTCTTGGAGAGATCAGAGATAACTGGAACATACCTGAACATAATAAAAAGCATTATACAGTAAACCAACAACCATCATCAAACTAAATGGAAACTCAATGTAATTCCTACTTTTATCAGTGGGTGTATGCTGCCAAGCTCAAATGAAACTTTTGCTGTAGGAATTTGTGCTGTTCTGATTCATTGCAGGCATGTTGGGGTTGAAGGAATTAAGCAGAGCAGATTTTCAACAGCTGTTAGCAAGAGAAATTCCCTCCACCTGCTTAGCTGTTTGAACATAGGATTCTTTTGCGCTCCAATTTGACCTAGAGTCTGATTTCAAGGCACGATCTTTATCTTTCTTTTGTCTATCTTTTCAGTTTTGCCTCTTTCTCTGTAATAAGTGCCTGCTTTCATTTTTTATTGTGAAATATCTATTATGCTGTTTGTAAAATAGGGGAACTCAGGGAGCTCACCCCTTTTTGACAACTGTGCTAACATTGAGTGTTGGCTTCAGTTTCATCTTAGGGGCAAAGCAGCAAGGCTAGACAGTATTTTCAGTTGTACATGGCTCTGGAATGAAAGCATTGTGGATCAGATATCAAAAGATGAGAGATAGTGAGCCTACTATAACTGTAGGCTGTGTGTCCTACTCCACTCGGTTCATAGGAAAACTGATGCCCCATTCTCATAGAAAAACACTTGTATCTATCCCTTCTCATAGGGCTTCACATCTGTTGGCAGATATAAATACAACAATGACCTATGGAAAGCAGATTTTGGGAGAGAAGGGAAGCACAAGCAATTCCTTGCCTTACATAGATATGGAAGAGAAAGTTAAATGTCATTTTCCAATGCCCAGTGTTACTGTGTCAGACTAGTTTAGACCTCAGCCTGAAACAAGTGAGAAGAAACCCATGAACCATTTATTAAAGCAACATGCCGTTTCACAATTCTGAAGTTCTATATTTGATATTTCCCTCACTTTATTTGTGAGGAGAGAGTGGAAATAATTGCTATGACTCTTTTTTGATGAACTCAGAGACAGCTACAAACTTTTCAATATTATAATCTTTATATTTTTCCTTTTTTAAACCATCTTTCTTTATTTTACATACCAATCCCAGTTTCCCTCTTTTTCCTCCCCTCACTCCCTCCACCTCCCATCACCCCATCCCCCATCCATTCCTCAGAGAGGGTAAGGCCCCTCATGGGAATCATCAAAGTGGATCACTTCACTTGAGGCACGACCAAGGCCTTCTCCCCTGTATCTAGGCTGAGCAAGGTATTCCTCCATAGGGAATGGGCACCAAAAAGCCAGTTTATACACTAGAGATAAATCCTGATGCCACTGACAGTGGTCCCCAAAACTGCCAAAGCCACAAAACTGTCACCCACATTCAGAGGACCTACTTAGGTCCTATGCAGGCTTTCCAGCTGTCAATCCAGAGTCAGTGTTTGGGTCAGCTGTTTCTGTGTGTTTCCTCACCATGGTTTTGCTCATATAATCCCTCTTCTCATTTTTTGACTGCATTCTGGGAGCTTGGCCCAGTGCTTAGCTGTGGATCTCTGCATCTGCTTCCATCAGTTACTGGATGAAGGTTTTATGATAGCCATTAAGGAGGTCATCAATCTGATTACAGGGGAAGGCCAGTTCAGGCACCCTTTGTCCACTATTGCTACGTCAGTCTTAGCTGGGATCATCTTTGTAGATATCTAGGAATTTCCTTAGTGCCAGGTTTCTTGCTAAACCCATAATGTCCCCCTTTATCAAGATAACTCTTCTCTCTCTCTCTCTCTCTCTCTCTCTCTCTCTCTCTCTCTGTGTGTGTGTGTGTGTGTGTATGTGTGTGTGTGTGTGTGTGTGTGTGTGTGTGTGTGTGTGTGTCTGTGGCTTTGTTTGCCCCAACTGAACCATCCCGTTCCCTGTAGTAAACATGTTTTCCTGTGGTAATATCTTGTTTTATACAGATAAAGCATGTCTGAGAGAGATCAGATAGAACGAGCAAGCCAAAGACACCTTTATCTCACTAGCTTCCTAGCAGAAAAGTGAGTAAGTTCCGGTTTCTTTCTGTCTGTAATAGTCTCTCCACCCAGTCATCTCACTTTCTGTCTTCTGTACAGATCTCCAGACCTCTATGTTTAGCTAGTGGCAAGTTCCACCCTCTGACCTTCAGACAAGCTTTATTTGTACAAACAAGATATCATCATATTCTCCTTCCCCTCCCTCCTCCTCTCCTTCCTCCACTCCTCTTCTCCAATCTCACCCACAGGCTCCGGATGTACTCTAGAGATCTTGTCTATTTCCCCTTAGCAGTGGTATCTATGTATCTCTCTTAGGGTCTTCCTTGTTACCTATCTTCTCTGGGTTTGTAGAATGTAGGCTGGTTATCCATTGCTTTACATCTAATATCAACTTATGAGTGAGAGCATGCTGTGTTTGTCTTTCTGTGTCTGGGTTACCTTACTCAGGATTTTTTTTCCTAGCTCCATTTGCTTATGAATTTCAAGGTGTCATTTTATTTACTAATGAGTAGTAATCCATTGTATAAATATACCAGACTTTCTTAATCTATTCTTCATTTGAGGGGCATCTAGGCTCTACCAGTTTGTAATGACATATTTGGTAATGATTGAATTTCCTCATTTTCTTACATATACAAACTTGTTTATCACTATGATAGAACTCAAAATTATTTTATAGTCATTTTATTCTTTGTGGCAGCTCATAATAAGGCAACTAGTAAATTAAATATTACAAGCATTGTAAGCCACTTTACACAGCAAAAATAAATTATTTTTTAATTTAAATAAAAAACAATCTTATTTTACATATCAATACCATTTTCCTCTCCCTCCCCTCCTCCCATATCTCCCACTGATTTCCCCATACTACTTTTGTTCTGCTTCCAAGGGAGGGTGAAGAATTCACCAAAAGGTGGATAAAAATTTACTTTCTCAGCACTCAGGTGGCATATACAGGCAGATCACTCTGAGTTCAGGTCAACCAGGCCTGCATAGTGAGACTCAGGCCAGAAAGGGTTATATAGTGAGATCTTGGCTCAAAAAGAAGTAATTTGTCAAAAGATTTGGATATAAATAACTTGAATTATACAAAGTAAAAGTACTTTTTACATAAAAATTGAACATTAGAAAAAATCACCTTTTCATACTATTTTTATTAAAAACAGTGAATAGATTTTTCTTCTTTACCATACTTCTGCCTTCCACTTCTACATACACCCTCTAAAAGTTGCTCTGGACTTCCCCGAGACACTAGACACTGTTATATGTTTATTACAGTTTTTGTTTTGGCTTTCATTTTGTGGAACATTGCATTTAGTCAGGCAATATCCTGAGTTGCAGTTATCTACCCAACAGACATGTCCCTATGTGGTCCTAGAAAACAGTAATATAGCAATTGAAAGGTTAAGTATTACTAATACCTTTCTTGATCTGGTGTTAATGAATCTTTCTCTTCCTTCTTGCTGGCTCACAATAGGAATGATTTTGTCTCACAGTTTAGCTTGTCAAAGCTTGAAAACAAACAAACACAATGAAGTCACAACATTAGAGAAGTATAACCTTTATTGATATCTTATGGAACATGTAAAGTTAAGATAACTAGAATTCTACAAATTTATTGGCATTAATAACCAAATTCATTACTTTATTTCGGACAAAACACAACTAATTGATTGACTTAGTTAGACTTCTTTTTGGTTTGCAATGTATAAGCATCTAAGAATCATGAAATTAAGCACCAATTAATACCTGCTATTAGGCAATTTCCTGGAAAAATAAACTCATTATTGTGATCTCACTCCTTATCCTTAGAAATCTTTTCAAATATTGTACCTGTGTTTATAAAAATTCACAGTGTCTAATTTACCATATGATAAAAGCAATGAAGGAAAACAATTTCAATTTTATTTTTATAAAATCAAAAACTTAAATAATTGGACATTATCAGAGCTGTGTTACCTTTAATCACAGGACTCCATTTAATATTTCTATGCATCAGGTGTCAGTTGTCCAACTGGATTCCTGTCACCTGAGTATCTATAGATAGCCATGGTTCATATCAAATAAGATTATTTCTATCTACCCTGTGTTATTAGTGAAAAAGTGGAAAAATGGGTGTTTCTAAGCCATAATCACCATGAATAATATAAGGAACACAGGAATACATCTCTGATGAAGAGCTTTCAATTTGGGGTAAACCTAGAATTTGCATTGAAAATCTGTACAATATTTTTAGTTATTTTTTCAAAAATTGAAATAACAAGTGCATCATTGAATGTTACCACAGGGATTCCAATAATGCCAATCTAGCCAATGTTTTATCTATAAAAGCTATATTAATAAATAATAAAGATTTTCTAGTTTGGATTTGATTTCTGTTTCCTTGTTGGTTTATGGTACTGAGCTTATTTTCATGTACCTGCATGTCTAACTTGAGGAAAGATCAAAACACCTTAAACCATTTTTTAAATGGAATCATAAGCTCTATTTGGCTTTTGTTTACCTTGGATGGGTTGAAGTTGAGCTGTCTGAGATCAATGTATACAAAATTCTAAACAACATTTTTTTTTTATGAAATATATGGCTTGCAAGTATTTTCTCCCATCATTTAGGCTTCCTTTGCAAGCCTGACATTTACTTTTCTGTACAGACAATTAGTCTAGGAATTTTGCAAATTTTACTTCCAGAGACCATTTTATCAAGAAGGCTCTGATACTATCGAAGAACTCATCCCTTGATAAATACATTACATGAAGCTATCATTAGCAGCTATGCAAAGCAAGAGGTAGGGCCTAGAGTAGAAAACTCATCATGGGGTATATCACAGGAGAATCTATCTTTCCCTGATGAATTCCCCTTATGATTCATGGCCAACATTATTTAAGCTATTTCACCATGATTTACCCTTTTAAAATTTAAGTGAAATTGATGTTTTCTTCTTTACACTATTTATATAGTTTGTTTTGGCACAACAATAAGAAATTATATCTGTGTTCTATAAATGCATATATTGCTGATGATTAAATCATCTTACCAGTAGTTTCTACTGAATACAAAGATAAATAATTGTATCTTCTTTAGATATATTCCTCAGTCCAGAAGAAATGTATTCATGCAACATAGCTGTGCTGGCAATAGCATCTTCAATGTCTAATCCACAAAGTTTGCTTCTGTGGCTCTTTATATATCATGTTTCTGTAGACAGTAATATGCTCATATCATATTTTGTCAGTTGGTATTCTAGAAACAATAAATTAAGAAATAAATAAATCAATACATTTTCTATACTAAAATTAAAAATTGTAATTAGAATGCTGCATTTATGTTTAGGAATGGAATAGACACTATTATTTATGTTAACACTAAAATTACTTCTAAGCACTGTCATAAGATTTTAACACACATCATATTTACAGCACAAAACACTGTGATAAATGCAAAGTAATTCTTATCTTTACATGAGATTAAAAATAATGTCAAATAACTCTAAAAACATCCAATTATATAACGAATACCTAGTAAAGTTGAAGTTCAAACACAGACTTCCAACTATAAATTGTACATATGTTTTGCTATGCTAAGTTACCTCTGGAAATAAAGCCTGTGTTCTGAATATACACATTAGAAGAGGCAGAAGACATGTGTTAACAGTAATGGCAAAAAAAGGAAAATTACACATATATACTCATACACACATCTTTATATTTAATTTTTTCCTATTTTACATATCGGTCACAGTTCCCTCTTCCTCCACCCTCCCTTTGTCCCTCCCTCCCATTCCCCCCAACCACCCTTCCCTCCCATTCCCTCCCCACACTCCATAGGGAGGGTGATTCCTTCCAGGAGGGGGTGAACAAAATGAGTCAAGTCATTTGGAATAGGGACTAGGCCCTCCCTCCTGCCTCTAGGTTAAGGGAGTATCCCTCCATGGGGAATGTGCCCCCAAAGTCCTTTTGTGCACCAGGGATACATCCTGGTTCCACTGTCAGAGATCCCTTAGACTGCCCAGGCCTCCTAACTGAGACCCATGTTCAGAGGGTCTGAGTAGGTCCAATGCTGGTTTCCCAGCTATCAGATTGGAGACCCATTAACTACTCCTTGTTCAGGTCAGCTGTCTCTGTGGGATTCTGTAGTTTTGTCCTCCCTCTCTGCATCTGGCTTTCAGTTTGGCTCAGTGTTTAGCTGTGGTTGTCTCTTTTTCCATCAGCTACTAGATGAGGGCTCTATGATGGTGGATAAGTTAGTCATCAATCTCATTATCAGGGAATGGCATTTATGGTAGCCTTTCCACGGTTGTTCAAATTGTTAGTTGGGGTCAGTCTTGTAGGTCTCTGAACATTTCTCTAGAGTCAGTTTTCTCTTCAAACCTATAATGGCCTTCTCTTTTATTATATTTCTTTCTCTTTTTTTCTCTCATCTATTCCACCCCTGACTCAATCTTCTTAGTCCCACATGCTTTCCTCTCCTCCTCTTTTCTTTCTCTTAGCCCTCTCTCTAACTCCCAATATTTTCAGGACTGCAGATAGACCCATGTCTATATCCATGCATAAAACTCAAGTCCAAAGGTATCAAAGACCTCAACATAAATACAGCCACAATTACCGTCTTAGAAGAGAAAGTGGGAGGTACCCTTGAACAAATTGGTGCAGGAGATTGCTTCCTGAACATAACTCGAGTTACACACACACTGAGATAGACAATTAATAAATGTAACCTCCTCAAACTGAGAAGCCTCTATAAGGCAAAGGACACAGTTGACAAGACCAAAGAGCAGACCACAGACTGGGAAAAAATATTACCAACCCCACACCTGACAGGGCTGATCTCCAAAATATACAAAGAACTCAAGAAAGTACTCACCAAAACACCAAATAACCCTATTTTAAAAATGGGGTACAGAACTGAATAGAGAATCCACAACAGGGAAAATCAAAAAGGCTGAAAGACAGTTAAGAAAGTGCTCAAAAACCTTAGCTATCAGGGAAATGCAAATCAAAACAGTTCTGAGGTACCATCTTACTTCTGCCAGAATGGCTAAATTAGGAACACCAATGACAACTTATGCTGGAGAGGATATGGAGAAAGGGGAATACTCCTCCACTGCTTGTGGGAGTGCATTCTTATACAGCCATTTTGGAGATCAGTATGGTGGTTCCTCAGGACAATGGGAATCAGTCTGCCACAGGACCCCACAATCCCCCTCTTAAGCATATACCCAAATGATCCACATTTATGCAACAAAGACATGTGTTCAACTATGTTCATAGCAACATTATTTGTAACAGCAATAACCTGGAAGCAGCCTAGATGTCCCTCAACTGAAGAGTCGATAAAGAAGATGTGGCACATTTACACAATGGAATACCACTCTGCAGAAAACAAAAAAAAAAAAAAACTACAACAACAACAAAAGAAAAAATGGAATCTTGAAATTCACAGGCAAATGAATGTAACTTGAAGAAACCATTCCTGAATGAGGTAATCCAGTCACAAAAGAGGAATATGGCATGCATTCACTTACATATGGATTTTAGACACAGGGCAAAGAATCACCAGCCTATAATTCACACCTCCAGAGAAACTAGGATAAAAGGAGGACTCTAAGAGTTTCAGACAAAGTTCCTCACAGAAGAGGAAAGGGACAAGATCTCCTAAGCACTTTTATAATTTTAATGATTTCACGAAAAAGCCATTAATCTGATTATTAATATCTCTGTTTTTTATGTCTCTGTCTCTGTGTGTTTGTGTATGTGTGTATACATATATGTATGGATGTCAGAGTGCATGTACAATGGCAAATGTGGAAAGGTAAATGGACAGTATTTGAGTGTTGGTTCTCTTTTTCTACTGTGGATTTTTGGAGTTGTGCTTTGAAATTTCTGCACATATATATTGTACTATGTGCATGTAAATACCAGAAACAATATTTCTTATTGACATGTGAGGGGCTATATGAAATTATACTACTATAGAATCTACCTAAAGTATGTACATATCTGAAATAAATTTAATGAAATCACCAAGTAACAGGGGAGACAAAGCCCCCAATTAGACACTTTTGGCCACCATGTGAAAATTCCAGTGCAATGTGAAAATTCCAGTGCCATGGACACCCTCAAATATCTCAGAATATTTTAAGTCTTTTCTTTGTTCTTCATAAACTGAGCCCCATTGCTGAAAACAACACTTCACTATTTCACTGAACATCAAGAAATTGTGCTGAAACCTAATTAGTAACTTCGCCTTTTCTGACTAGTGCTCAGAGTACCTGCAGTCTATATTGGAGAACTTTTATGTGAAATACTTGTACAATCATGGCACAAACTGTGTGTGTAACCAACAACTACCTGGTTGGATTTAAGCCTTACTTCAAATATGGAACCCAGGACTAGAAGAATATCCAAGAACCAGAGATTATATAGACCATAAGCCTAGGAAAAAAATTACATATTATTTTTCTGATAAAGGAACATAGCAATAAAATGATGCCTAATGGCATTCTTCTATACCCGTAGATAAGTGACTCATTCAGTTATCATCAGAGAAATTTCCTCTTTCAGTAGATGGGAACAAAGAGAGATACCTAAGATGGCACAATGTGTAAAAAATGAGGGATTTTGAAACATTCCATTTTAAATTGAATGTATTCTCCAACCCCACTTTGTCAGGGTTCAGGAAACTATGCAGAAAAGACTTCAAGGACCAAGTGATGATGAATGACTCCAGCAAAACAGTGACTTCTGAACACAGCAGGAAAGATGCACACCTAAACCCACAGAAACCTTGGCAGCATGCACAAGTCCTTTATGGTTTGAGCCAGACAGGTCCCAGTGATGTGAGAGAGAAGTTGGCATGGTCTCTACCCATAATGAAGAAATTACCTGCAGCTGGTAATTTCTTGCTAAGGAATGTTAATTTTGTCCAATGATGTCTCACTGGATATATTAACCACATATAAAGGTATGTCCCACACCCTGTAGTAAATGGCCAATACACAATAACCTCAATGTTATTTTTGTTTTATATTTCATATTGCTTTGTTTGGGTAGTTTTGTTTGTTTGTTTTATTGGTCTTTTGTTTGTATATTATTGTTCCAATTTAGTGTTTTGTCTTTGTGTGTGTGTGTGTGTGAGTGTGTGTGTGTGTGTGTGTGTGTGTGTGTGTGTGTGTGTGTGTGTGTAAGAGAAAGGGGATTGGGGGGATATTCTTTAGGTTTGAGGTTGTTTAGTTTTTCTGTTTGTTTGCCTGTTAGTTTTCTAGAGAAAGTGAGAAAGAAAAGACATAGAGCTTGGTAGATGTGGTAGTGGGATCAGAGAGGAGTTAGGGGATGGGAAAATCATGATCACAATATATTGTATGAATTGTTTCAATAATAATAGAATCACTGTATTGTGATTTAATAAGGATCAGGATAAACAATTAGGCCGAATAGATGTTTATTAAGGGAGAAATAACTCACAAAATAGGCAGATGAACGTGTCGGGTTCCACTGGATCCTAAGCCTTCCAGTGTCGAACACCAAAGAGAGCCATCAACCCTTGCCCAGCCTTTTCCCTCAGCTCACATCCGGCCCCGTCTCCACCCCAATGGGCGTTGCCTAAGCCACAGGTGCAGACAAGGTGAGTATCTCGCTACATGGCTGTTTTATGGTTTCCAATTTATTTTCCTTTGCAGTGATTACTTAAGGGTCTTATGTAACAACAAGCACTCTTTGGGGACTATTTGGAGTTTCAAATCCTTTTCAACTTTGAGTATATATGATTGGGCATTTTTGTGAACAGCTATGAAGACAAAAGAGATGAACATTATAGAGATGTCTTTGATGTGCTTCCACATTAAGCTGAGTTGCTTTCAAGGAAATGATGGAAACCTGAAAACACTAAGGAATGAAAACACTCAGTCTCAGAGATGTGAAGGAAATTTCAGTCAGGAAAAGAAAATTATGGCAAAATCAATAGTTGTCATTTGTTTTGTTTTACTTTATGTAATATATGAAATCATTTATTATAAGAATTTATGTGAAATTTTCTGTGCAGTCGAAATTTTCTGTTTTCTTCTTTGAGTAGTAATTGCATTAAGTAGGATTACAGGATCATATGGTAACTGAACATTTAACAAAAGAGAAAATAGCAGACAGCCAGACTTGTCAACTTTAGGATTGCACTCCGAAGGAATACATAAAGGGCAGATGATGGGAGATGTTATTCTGTATACATGCTTCTCATACTGGTTAATAAAGCTCTGTGGCCAATGAGATAGCAAGATAGGCGGGGCTAGGAGACAAGGAGGAAAGAGGAAGTGGGAAGGAGGAGTCGAGATGTAGCCCAGGGAAGAAGCAGGACGCCCACCGCAGCTCCCCATAAGACGACCACGTGGAAATACTTAGATAAGTAGAAATGGGTTAATAATTAAGGCAGAGCTAGCCCATAAACAATAAAGGTAATTGGCCAACAGGATTGTATCCAATACAGAGTCTCTGAGTATTATTTGGGTCCGGCACGCCAGACTGGCGGGCTGGCGGGCTGGCAGAAACATACATGCGACAGATGGCTCCCAACGTGGCTATAAGAACTTTCACTTAAAACTAATAAAAGCTTAAAAAGGGATTTTAGAAACAAGGGAACAGAGACTAGCAAGACTTCTTAGTAGCAGCATTTTCTTGGTTGGATTTGTTTTGCTGTAGACAGAGATTTGCGCGGCTCCTTTAAGGGAGGTTTCCAAAATTAGCATAAGCGGCAAAAAAGCCACCTTGCTTTTAAAGAGCTCTGCTAACAATTCATTGGTGTGTACAAGAGCTGCAATGAAGGTTTACACTGTGTTTTAAAAAATACGCTGGCTTGGGAGAGAAAAAGAAACAGGATACAATGGTTTAAAAAAGAAAAAAGGAAGTAGAATGGATGGCTATGGTGGCACACGCCATTAATCCCAGCACTTGGGAGACAGAGGCAAGCAGATCTCTGTGATTTCAAAGCAAACCTGGTATGCACTGAACTCCAGGACAGACAAAAGTTACACAGAGAAACCCTGTCTCAAAATATGTAAAAATAGAAGTAGAATAAATAGAGTAATAAAAAAGCCACATAAAGATGGAAAACACAGAGAAATTTTGGATACTATACACGCTTCTGTTGTCTTTAAATTATTTGATTGCTGAGAAAATTACTACTGATAAAAGAAATGTTGCTGGATTAATTCAATTTATATATTTTAAAAATGCGTTGACTCAAAAATTTAAGCCTAAGGACAAATTACTGGGGAAAAGGATTTCTATTTTTGTTTAACAGAAAATGAAAAGCTATGGATTCTTTCCAGACTTATGTGGTTTGATCAAGTCAGACCCCCTGAAACAACGTCAATGGGACATTGCAACCTGACAGACCACTGCAGCCAAGATTCCTGCATCTTCTTTGGAACCCCATGACAGCGCCCTCTAGACAGCAGGAAGTAGTTTGGGAAGAACGACTCCCAAATGCCCAAATATTGTTTATAAATGTTTGTTTTCATTTAAATCGACTTGGTTATAAATGGCTATAACCACAAGCAATCTTTTTAAAGGTAAAAAGGGAATTATGGTATAGAAATGAATACTTTGCTTTGGAATGTATTTTCTTTTATTGATACAATTTAAGGTCAATTTGTGATATGTATATTTCTCCTCTTGTTTAGGTATTGTGTTTATATAGCTCATTGGAAAATGTAATGTATAATTTAGTACAGATTATAGAGAGTTACCTATGATAGTTAAAACTTGGAGTTAAGTTAGTTAGGATTTCTAGATATGCAGAGATGTATTTGAGATGAATAGGCATTCTTCAAACCTTTCAAAGGCCTACAGAATATGGCATTTAAAATGGTTTAGGGATTTTCTTGACAGGGAGGCACAACTGCTCCTGGTAACACCACCTGCATCAAAAAGGAAGATGGACATCGAAGAAACACATTATGGAGTTTGCTTCTAATATGGCAAGACTAGCCATTTGGGCAAGGTACTGCTCTTCTGGACTGTTTGACTTTATGTGAAACTAGACATGCAGGACCCACAAAAAGGTGACTGCTGATTCAAGATGGACACTGCTACAGGATTCCTGCTTCATGGAAGAAGCTGCCAGACAGCCAGACATTCTGCAGGACACAGAGAAAAATGACTGACACATTGTCAATACAGGTGGACAGTTTCAAGTTTCCTGCTTTGTTGAGGAGTCTGGAAACACACTATGGCCTATGGGCTGAAGATGGAACATTACAGAAGAACTTCGGGTGGCTGACCAGGCAATGAGTTGTCTCTGTCATTTCTAGAGTTTATATATTATCCTTCTGTGGTCTTTGAAGAAGTTGAAGACAGATAGTTATGGTTATAGTTTTCCTTAATAAGGATTAAAGATAAGTTACATATAGGACTTTAGACTCACAAAGATAGGATAGATGATATTTTCTTAACTGTTGTATGGTACATTTTGCTATGTTAAGGTTAAACCCCTTCTTTTACTTTAGACTGAAAAGAGGAGATGATGGGAGATATTATTCTGTATATATGTTTCTCATACTGGTTAAGAAAGCCCTGTGGCCAATAGGAAACAAGATAGGCGGGACTAGGAGTCCAGGAGGAGGAAAGAGGAAGTAGTAGGGAGGAGTAGAGATGTAGCCCGGGGAAGAAGCAGGACGCCTGCTGAGGCTCCCCGATAAGACGACCACGTGGAAATACTTAGATAAGTAGAAATGGGTTAATATTTAAGACAGAGCCATCCCATAAACAATAATGGTAACTGGCCAACAGGATTGTATCAAATACAGAGTCTCTGAGTGTTATTTGGGGCACACATGGTTTCGAGAACATGGTGGCAGGACCAGGAGGCCAGTGGGGAGGAACCTGCCGTAACAGGCAGACATTTCCTATATCTGTTCTAACAACCAGTAATTTCCATCTTTTTAGTCCTCCCTTTGAATATTAAGAAACTGCTGCTGACTCTGTGTATGTATGTCTCTTTCTAGGTCTTCTATGGTACTTAAAAGCTGTATATCTATATTATACTTTATATCTTTGTGCTTGAAATATGGCTGCTTTAAAAGAACTCTGGAATTGAACTTCCAGTGTATTCCTTTTTATCATTGTATCAGTTACTCTAGTTCCTTTATATATTCAAATACATTTTAAATTCCTATGATTAAGTTATATAAAGGAGCCTATTAAAACTTCTCTGAATTGCTTCAAATGTTTACATTAACTTAGGCAAAGTCAACAACTTTACAGGACTGCAACTTGTAATTATAGAACATTTATTTAACCATTCTTATTGATTTTGATTATTTCTCCTGTATGGCTTAAATGTATTTTGTTATTATTCAATCATCTTATGATGTTGTGTAGATAATATAAGTTATATGAATTACCAGTTTTCGTTAGATAAAAATTAATTAAAATATAATAATTAAGCCTGTAAATTAAAAGACAGTATTTATTATATAGTATAGCATAATCTATAGTGTCAGTTCTACTGTGTATGTTCCTAACTGATCTCAAAGTGATATTTAGTATAAAACTGGTTGGTGGGATAATTGGTCGTCCAGTGTATTAAATAGAAGGATGAAATTCACAACAGTGGTTCTCAATCCTATCAGCACATCAACCCTTACTGGAATCATATTCTCTTATCCATACATACTGTAATTCATATATCCTTTTAATCTCTTCATTAAAATTAGATTGTTAACAGTGCAGACATCTGGGACCAACTCCCAAATATTTTATTTTTGGTCAGAAGTTTCTCAAAACAAATTTTAACCATCACTCCAGGTGCACTGAAGCATATGCTTGCTCCATATGTGAAAGCTAGCTTGAGAAAGTAAAAATCTGTATGCGATGACACACACCTGTAATTCCTACACTGTGGAGGAATTGTCAGGTGAATCTCTATGAGATCAAGGAAAGCCTGGCATGCAAAGAAAGCTGTAGGTCAGCCAACGGCAAATAGAAATGACAACTTGATCATTTTTCTTTTTAAAAGGCAGTGGGCAGGTTGTGTAAAGGGCTGTGATTTAGCTCAGTAGTAGAGCACTTGCACAGCATAAGATGGTCTTGAATTTCAACTCAAGCTCCATGAAAAATAAATAGAACCGTGTCTTCTCCCTAATATTCTCCATATGCCAATTTCTAGATTTTGAATCAAGTATTTGGGAGTGATGCAGCAGATTCTTCAATACTTACCTGGCAGGGAAGACCAAATATTCAAGAAGGCAGTTTCTCTGGGGTCAGACTTACCTACTATACTAAATATGTTGATGCTTGCAACTTCCCTGAATGTGAATGACTTGCACTGCATAATTTGTTTCAGTGAGGGACTGTGCTCATAAATTTCTCTGACACTTAAAACACTTTACAAAATTAAAATAAAATACAAAATAAGTTGATCTGATATGTTGAGTTATAAATATATGAACAGAAACCACTGAATTAAATGACTTCCAGTTCTTTCCAACCATGATATCCTTTAGTTGTTAGAACTTGATTTTCCCAGTGTACTTTACTGCATGAAAAGAACCATAGTGTAGACTGAGGTTTCTTATGGTTCCAGGTATAATTTATGCTGATAAGATGAAATCAGTGACTAGATATGTTCATTGTTTTCAGAAAAGCAAAGACAAGGTAACAGGGAAGGGATTAAGGAGATGAGAACCTTCAAATGCTTGAAATTTTATGGGTGATTGAAGGGACTAAAAGAATTTAGCATAGAGAGAATAAGTATGCATAAACAGAGTTGCCATTTTTAAATATTCAAATGTCTTATCTGTGAATGATGTATTAAGTTTACCTTATAATACACTAGAACACAGGAAGTAAAAGCATAAGGACATGCTAGGCCAGAGATATTTTGAGACATTTTATGAATGCTATCAATGATCATACATACTTATAAATAGATATTATAGAACCATTTAACAATTGAAAAATAGATTTCCACATGGTAATGTAAGCAATATTGAAGTAGTTAAAGCCAGTCATGATTTCTGATTTCTCTTCCTTCTATGAACATGTTAAGATTGAAGTCAGGATTGACCATAGTGGAGTGTCATTTTTAAAGCCATTAAATGGTTCACTATATTTGTTTCCTTTCCAGTGATGATGACACAAACATGCCAAGATGAATCACAGTGCCTATTGACTAACAAAAATAAGAAATGCATTTTCTCATAAACCATGAAGCCCCGCTATGCACATGTAGAGAGCCGCAATGTGCCACGCCTTAAAGATGGCACTGGCTTCCGCCTTCCACCTCCCCACGGGTGAGCATTCTCTGGCGTAAATAAGCCCTTATTTGGTTAAGTCTGTTCAGCCTGTCTGCTTCTGCGTTAGAGTAGCCTATCTGTAGGGTCCACGTGGCTCACTGGGGTTGGTTAGTTCAAGGGTATTTATGCCTGTGCAGGGGTCCCCTGCTCTCTTGCGGGTCAGAGGAAACATGTTTCAAGAATCCTGATTAAAACTGCATGAAGAAAATCTTCCCAGAGTCGCACCTTCCTTGCTGGTGAGGGTCAGGCGCGGTACATGCACATATATGCTTATTTTTTGTTCTTTGTCTTAGCTGCAATTTTTGTGCTGTATACATTATTGTCAAGACCAAGCTAGAGAAACCCACAGAAATAGCTGTCTTGAACAAGGGGAGCTCATGGACTCTAGCCTGATAGCTGGGAAACCAGCATAGGATCATCCAGACCCTCTGAATGTGGATGTTAGTTGGGAGGACTAGGCAGGGTATGGGGCCTCTGGTAGTGGATCAGTATTTATCACTAGTACATAAATGGACTTTGGGAGCCCATTCCGTATAGAGGGATACTCTTTCAGCTTACACACACAGGGGAGGGCCTAGGCCCTGCTCCAAATGATATGACAGACTTTGATGACTCCCCATAGAAGGCTTCACTCTCCCTGGGGATCAAAAAGGGGATAGGATGAGAGTTTATGGGGGGCAGGGGAGGACAGGAGGGTGCTGGAACTGGGACTGACATGTAAAACAAGCTTGTTTCAAATTTAAATAAAAAACATTAAAAATTATTGTCATTGAAATTTTTGAGGGTATTTTTATTTTACCTCAAGATAACACCACACATTTTTACAAATACATTGAAAAGCTATCTTGTTTCTCAAATTCATGTTCCTGTCACTGTAATATTTGCCCTCTCCAAATGATTACTATATGCTCTTCATCAATAAAAAAACATTATACTAGTATATTTATAGAAATATTTGATATCTTGTTGGGACTATTACAAATATGGGCGACAAATTAGCCTATTTAAATTCTGGTATTCTATGATTTCCTGTGACTCTATCAATTTGGAATTTCCAAATACAAAAGTATATGTGTGGAGGGGGGCTGAATATTCATAAACATGTTCTTCCTTTCCATCTGTAATATGCTTATAATGTGATCACTTTGTGAGAACTTCTCCTGGTCATACCTCAATTGATCTTGTTAATCAAAAAATAAAATTACTGTTTTCTACCTAACAGTCATTAAATTTGGCACAAAATCATAGTAATCTTTCAATTATAATACCTTCTAGAGGAATATATATTTCTTTTTCACCTTGTTATTTTCTTGTGTATTCCATCTTCAAATTTATTTATAATTGAGGGGTTGTGGTTGTCAAAACATAGGGAGAGCCAAAACATCACTTCTCTAATTTATATAATAATGAGGCTTTGGAATAATTTATGTCTTGTGATTTCTCATCACTGTAACCACTTTCAAATCATTATTATCACAGATATGGTGGTAGAAGTGACCTCATTAAAACCAAACTATGAAAATAATCAGGAAACATTTTCCCTTTTTATTCTTCTACACTTTAAATGCCTTAGAGCTTAATCTGGATAGCACTCAGAGATAAAAATCATCCAATTGAAGAGATATTTTAAAAAATAAAATCAAAGGGCTGTATTTACCTAAGCTTTACAAAGACCAGAAATCACAAAATTGTGTACCTTATTATTAAGGGTAGTCGTGAAGATAGTTATGAGTACATGGGTAATAGGATGTCTATAAAATCTTTCCATAGATCTTTGGCATCAAATCTGAAAATATTTTACTCTGAAATTGAACATATAACCTATTAGAAAATAACCAACATCTTCACAATAATCTACCATGATGAATAGCATGTATAGTAAGCATTCTTGTGGAAACACCATATCCTGCATCTCTAATAGATATCTGAGTGTCTTTCAGTCTAATAAAACACATACCAGAGAATCATAGGAGTTACGCAGTTACTAAAAGTATGTAAGTTACACTTGTTGGCAATTTACTTCAAAATAAACAAGTTCCAAGTGAAATTGCCAATACATGTTCATGACTCAAAGCTTCAAAGTCTTATTTACCCATTGAAGGCGTTTCAAAGATTTAAGCAACAGACACCTCTTTATGTGTTGGAGGGGCAGAGTTGGCTTATTAATTAAGAGCACTTACTGTTCTTGTAGAAGACCTGGGTTTGGTTACGTGCTGTTCGTGACAGCTCACAACCACCTGTAACTGTGGAGTGATACATTTAACTCCATGGGTATCATGCATGCACATGGTGCACATACATACATGCAGGTAAAACATTCATATAAATAAAATAATATAAATAAATCTAAATGATAAATGAATAACAAAGATTCCTCTTTATTAGTGATGACTGAAAATTCACCATTTTTTCTTTTAGCTAATGAAAGTCTTAATTTTTCCTACATTTGTTAAAATTTAACTCATGGATACATTAAGATAGGATTATATCTATCATCCATTTTTCCCTCTATATACCCCCAACATGACCTCCTATCCCAACTTTATGATTTTTTACAGGAAAATAACCTAAAAAATACATTTGGTGCTTGACAAATTGCATGGGTGTGAAGCCACCAACTAGAGCATGGGAAACCTACCAGTAGCCACATATTAAAAAAAAAATATTTTCCCTCTGCCAGCAAGCATTCATCGACAATTTCTCTTCATTGTGATGTGGAGCCTCGAGATCATGTACTCCATCTGTGCTGGCTTAATATTTTGCAGATAAACATAGCTGCTTTGATTTAATGATTGTGATAGCCATGCAATGTCCAGAATAAAGCATTTTCATAGCACTTCTCTCAATCCTCTGGTGTATATATTTTTTCTGCCCCCTCTTCTGCAGTGTATATTGAGACTTGGTATGGTAGGATTAATGTAGATATCCCATTTGGCTGTAAGATATAGAAAAAAATCAATCTCAAATTAATCTGGAAACTTTTTCCCTGCTGGATAACTTACCTTACATAGTGCCAAAATATGTTATTCAGCCTGTTGGGGAAAAATACATTAGTAGCCTTATCTAGTATTAGGCACTACAGGCTGCCATACTGACCTGCCATGCAAGATCTAGCTGTTGATGCTAGTGGCATGAATGTTATATGATAACTTGCAACTTTTTATGGAATTTGAGATATGCTTTACTAGAGGAAAGTTCATAAATGGTACTGTAATGCTGATCAAAAGCCCAAAGCTGATGAAGTCATACCTTCTATGGTTGAACTTGGTATTGTTATTTTCCTAAATGGTTGTTCTGGAAAATTGGCTTTTCAGCTATTTATTTATATACATACAGACCTAGGCTGCTTTCCTTCTTATTTGAAGAAGTTTCTTTATGCAGGGTATGACAGACAACGGAGAGATTAAGAGGTCAATAGATACTTTTAAATAATGTATTCAATATAGAAACCAATGAAGGAATATATTAAGGAAAAGGCAAGGTCTACATAAATCAAACATTTTTATGAGTGTGAAAAAATGGTAACTTTGGCATAAAAATTGTTTGCTACTTGTATTCTCTAAGAAAATCCTCAATATTTTGCTTTGAAACTCAACTTCTGTTTCTATAAAATGTTAATGAGCATGCAGAGTTTAATAGGAAACTATAACACTTGGGAGGCAATATTTCTTGAAATTAAGCAAATATATTTTAGTTCCACTAACATGGGATTGCAATTCGGTCTCCTTTTCACCTACATGTGTGATGATGTTGGATAAATGCTTTCAGTATTAGTGATAGTAGTTGCAAAAAGGTTTGTTCTAAGTACTAAATATCATTAAAATATTCCATTTGTCATTCTACTAAACTTATTTTAGATTAACAAAATATGTGAATTACCGTGGTTGGTGAGTAAAAAATAGTTAAATCACAATTGGATGATGAAGTCTATATGAAATTTAGAAGCAAAAAATAAATGATGGTAAAGAACACACACAAAAAAGAGAGTCCATGTTTTTCCAGCAACATGGTGAATGGATATTTAACAATATTTTACCTTTTGATAGTGTAGCACCATACATCAAACTGCCATTATACATTAGTTGTGGGGATATTGCTAAAATCTCAGATCTTTACCTTCCAGAGACCTCCACCCACTGAATGACTTTTCCATAAACACTCTTATAGTGGAGAGACACAAATTAGAATTATATACTTTGCAAGATCTCTGTTTCAGTGCCAGTTTCTAAGGTGCTTTAAATTATACTTTTGCAATTGCTTGTTTCTCAAAGACTGAATATGAAAAAGTCCATAGTAGAAGTACTTTATCAAAGTGTGGTTGAAATAAACATCAGGAAGAGTTCAGAAACTAGAGAGATGATAGAGGCAATTATGCCAGGAAAGGGGGGAGGATATAATTATTGTAATTAAGCACTAATTTCAGGTCTAAAGTTATTAGGATCTAATTTTCATTCACTGTTCCATGTTTTCATCATCAAACTTTCACCTTTATAAAACTTAGGGTAATATTAGCCAATTATTCAATTTTGCTTTACAAAGCAATGGATTCAGTCATATAAAGGACAGTGTGTAAATGTTGAAATTCTCCATCTATACTATTCATTTTTCAAAGAAGCCAGTATGCATTTTATTACACAGATGGACATTGTCACATATGTGCATGCGCATATACACATACTTTCTTCTCGTAAATATATCATTGAAGATGATGTCCTCAGTCTGAGATTAATAAACTTGGTTACTTTTAACTGTAATCTCACTTACATTAACTCATTATACATTGTTGTTTTTTTGTCCTACTGAAAACCTGAAAGGGGTGAGAAAAGAAATGTCCCAGATCACATTTTGTCAAGGCCAGTGTACTGTTCTACTTGACTCCAAGTATCTATTAAGATAGTTCACTTTTCAGTTTTCCTGTCATGGTTTCTAAATAAATATTTTCAAACTGATGTATACTACCTAATTAGTAACATATTGATCCCCTGTGTTGATATCTCCTTTTCACCACCTTTTCCCAAATTTTAGAGAGTAGGGAAACACCAAATTCTGCTGTAAAAATATTGTTCCATATATCAAAATCAAAAGAAGAAGGAAAAGAAGAACAAAAACAAGAACAAGAAAAGCAAGCAGAATAAGAATTAGAAGAAGAAGGAGAAGAAGAAGAAGAAGAAGAAGAAGAAGAAGAAGAAGAAGAAGAAGAAGAAGAAGAAGAAAGAAGAAGAAAGATAACAAGAAGAACAAGAAGGAGATACCTCTACATTAACAGTCATATACTTTCCTTTGCATCAATACATGGAAATAAGTATTTGTATTTATTTACTCCTCTTTCTCTATTTTTGTCTTGAACCCATTCTAAATATAATTTTGTCCAAACCATAATTTTCTATTTACAGCTGCTGTCAAGGACAAAAGTGACTTCCTAGTTGCTAAATATAACAAACAATGCCATTTGCAGACAGCTTTTTGAAAAGTTTATCTCTTGTTTGTAATATGCTGATTTAATTGTTTCTAGAATATTTATGATCCTTGATTCTTCTCTCACCTTATGGTCATTTTGCTTTGGTTTGAATATGGTGTTCCCTTCAAAAAATCATAAATTGAAATGCTGATCTCAAGGCATGCAGTTGAACGAGATTTAGGAAAACTTGCCTTCATCTTTCTCTCTTTGTTTCCAGGGTACCATGAGGTAAAAATCTTACATATGCACATCATTTGGAGTAGGAACTGATGAGTGGATGGGAGATGTTATGGGGGATTGGTGGGGGAAATTGGAGCATGAGAGGGAGAGGAACTGAGATTGATATGTAAAATAATATTATTTTAATTTAAATAGAAATTAGAAAATGTTACATATGCAACACACTAGCAACCACATTAGATTGCCCTAGTGGGATATCAAAATAATGAGGTCAACTGACAGTGAACTGAAATTCCTGTCAGAAAATGTGAATTTTTCTTCCCTGGAAATTACTTATCTCACCTTTTTCTTGGCTTCCCACAGCATCAGAATATTATCTAGTGTAAAGCTCTTACTTAGTCTTCTTTCTTTATCTATTACCCACCTTCCTGACTACATATAAGTCTTGGATCTACTTTCTCTTCCATTTATATGCATTTCTTGGGTGATCTTTACCAGTAATATTGCTATAATATTATCTATATGCTGATGAAAAAGTGACTGCTAATACAGGATGGACAGTGCTACAGGATTTCTGCTTCATGTAAGAGTCTGCCAAACAGTCTACAAGACACAGAGAAAAGTGACTGACAAAGTGTCAGTACAGATGGACAGTTTAAAGTTTCCTGCTTTGCTGAGGAGTATATCAGACACACTATGGCCGATGGCCTGAAGATGGAACATTACAGAAGAACTTTGTCTTACTTACCAGGCAGTGAGTTGTCTCTGTCATTTCTAGAGTTTATATATTATCCTTCTGTGGTCTTTGAAGGAGTTGAACACAGATAGTTATGGTTATAGTTTTCCTTAGTTAGGATTAAAGATAAGTTACATATAAGACTTCAGACTCACAAAGATAGGATAGATGATGGAATGTTTTCTTTAAGTCTTACTAAATGTTAATGAACTAAATATTGTTAACTGTGATTCTTATTTGATAAATGTTATGTGATACATTTTGCTATGCTAATGTTAAAACTCTTCTTTTTATTTTAGACAGAAAAGAGGAGATGATGGGTGATGTTATTCTGTAAATATGTTTCTCATACTGGTTAATGAATAAAGCACTGTTGGCCAATAGGAAAGCAAGATAGGCGGGTCTAGGAGACTAGGAGGAAAAGGGGAAGTGGTTAGGAGTTGTCAGCATGGAGAGACCAGAGAAGTAGAACGCCAGCTGCTCTGGCCAGTAAGATGAGACCACGTGGAAATACTTAGATTAGTAAAAATGGGTTAATCATTAAGCCAGAGCTAGCCAGTAAGAAACTATTAACTGGCCAATAGTCTTATATCAAATACAGAGTCTCTGCATGTTATGAGGTGCTGATGCTGCGGCAGGACCAGGTGAGCTGGCGGAAAACAACTAGCTACAATTGCCCACCTTTCTGACTACATATAAGTCTTGGATCTACATTCTCTTCCATTTACATGCTTTTCTTGGGTGATCTTTACAAGTAATATGGCTATAATATTATATATATGCTGATGACATCTGACTAAACTCATTTGAACTACAGATTAATATACCTGCTAATTCTTTATGGGAGTTAAGCATTATTTTAAGTAAGGTTGTCCCATACCAAACAAATAATAAGCCTACCTGAAACAGACTTATCCATCTTAGATAATGGCAGTTTTTACATTGAATTACAGTCAGTATTATTTCCCTTTTCATTGCATACCACAGTACAGTAGAGTAAATCCTACCAGTTCTACCTTAAAAATAAAACAATCAGAAAATACAGTCATATCCCACCAATCTAGTCTCCATTGCTTCTACCCTAATGCAAGGTATAACTTTCAGAGGCTTCTGACTGGTCCACTTGCTTCTTCTTTTGCATCTGACAACTTTCTTTTAAAAACATGCTGTCATGCTGGACAATGGTGGTATACACATTTAATCCCAGCACACAAGAGGCAGAGCAAGCAGATCTTTGTGAATCTGATACCACCATGGTCTCCAGAGCCAGTTCCAGGCCAACTAGGGCAACATATAGAAACAATTTCTTGAAAAGTTACAAAAAGGGAAGAAAAAAAAAACAGAAAATAAAAACATCCAGTCATTCTCTAGCCTCATTATGCTGTTGTATTTTTCAATGACAATTTTACAGGTGACTAAAATTCTATCTGGCCTATGGCAGGTATTCAGTAACTCTAGATCAACACACAGAGTGGGTTTTCTTTACAATCCATATATTCAAATCACTTCAAAAATAAGAATGTATGTCAGTTTTCTTATCTTTCTAATATTTGTTGAGTCTGGCCCTAGGGAAATAATAGTGAAAATAAGCATCTATTATATTCCTGGAGTTTTATTGTTTCCCTACTTTCTTCCTCTCCACTTTCCAACTATCTATTATTTCCATCAATATATGGTCCCCTTTTTGTATAGACCTTAATGCAATTTAAATAGTCATTTTCTATCCATCCAGACCTAATTTTAAAGGATAATTTTGTATCCTCTTCCTTATACTCAAATCTAATAATGTACAATGATCAGGCAATTTTCTCAATGGAATATCTATGATTTATCTTTTCATCACAGTTCTACTGCCAAATAAATTTTACCTTCTCTAGCCTTAGCACCACATTCTCAGAACTCATTATCCTTCATGTAAAAAATGAAATCAATGGATTATCCTGCCATCTTTTCTATTTTCTCCCCCTCTACTCTGTTGTCTAAACTGAAGTCAGAATGATTTTTCTAAAATGCAAATATGACCACATAACTCATCTGCTTAGAACTCTTAGATGGCTCTCCATTCCCCTGAGGACAAAATTTACATATCTTAATGTGTTATTTAAGACCATAAATAATCAGTTCCTTACTTGCCTCCTTGGTATTATACTGTTGTTATTTAAGTTTAGTTTTCATGTCTTTCTTTAAGAGCCTGCTCAGATTTATTGTGCTATTAAGAACAAATATTCCATTTAGACCACCACTCTACCCATATAGCACCATATGACAGTGAGCAGTGTCCAGGAGTTTAACAGTCTCTCTCAAAGACATGTCAGCTATAGATGCTCACCACTGGAATTCAAACACCTCTCTTATTGGAGTTAGTATCTTCTCTCCCCAAATTTGCACTGTGTTTGATCTATCTCTAGTTCAGAATTTCATTTATTACAGTTAGTTCTGCATTGTTGTCACTACTGAAGTATGCTAGCACCTGGAAAGCATGGCTATGTATCTCTTGCTATAATCAGCTATCTACCATATATAATGTTGAATCTGCTTGTTTTTCAATTGTAGACACTCAGAGTTTTTGTTTTGTTTTACTAAGTAAATGCCACTTTTGGGCATTTGCACTTGAATTGTCATCCTTCTGTTTCCTTCCAATTATCTCACCTCATCATTTACAATATACTGTTACCAAATGTTGTTTTGTTTGTTTTGTTGTTGTTGTTAAACAATCACTTGTTGGAGTTCTTCAGATTTGTTCCGGGGTAGTATAAAGATTGCTGTCTCCTTTGTTTACCCTCCTTGCTCAGTTTTCCTAGTGTCATTTCTGTTCCGTTTTGAGACACAGCAACTGTCAGTGGTGCAGTGCTTCTAGGAAGGCCCCATGGGTGAGCTCATAGGAGTTTGAGACCAAAGCAGTCCCCTTGGCAGATTCCTATCAGTTGGAAGAAAAAAATGTTTGAAGCAGATCGCCCAGGAAAGCTCTATTGGTGAGCTGAATACAGAAACAAATGAGAAAGCCCTTGAGGTAGTTTTTGGCAAATATGGATGAATATTGGAAGTGCGTTTGATGAAGGACCGAGAAACCAACAAATGAAGAGGATTTGCTTTTGTCACTTTTGAAAGCCCAGCAGATTCAAAGAACACTTCCCGAGACATGAATGGAAAGTCCTTAGATGGAAAAGCCATCAAGGTGGAGCAAGCCACCAAACCATCATTTGAAATTGGCAGACATGGGCTACTGCCACCTCCAATAAGCAAAGCCCTCCCCTGGCAGAGGTCTTTGAGGAGAAAGAGGAGGAAGTGAAGGGATCAGAGGACCTCCCTCACAAGGAGGACACATGGATGATTGTGGCTATTCCATGAATTTTACCATGAGTTCTTAGAGGGGACATTTTCCAGTAAAAGATGACCACCACCACGAAGTGGGAGTCCTCCTCCTAAAAGATCAGCACCTTCAGGACCAGTTCGTAGAAGCAGTAGAATGGGAGGAAGAGCTCCTGTGTCATATGGAAGAGATAGTTGTGGAGGCCCGGCACGAAGGGAGCCCCTTCCTTCTCGCAGAGATGTTTATGTGTCCCCAAGAGATGAGGGCTATTCCATTAAAGACAGCTATTCAAGCAGAGACTATCCAAGTTCTCTAGATACAAGAGATTATGCACATCCACCAAGAGATTATACTTACCTTGATTATGGCCATTCCAGTTCACATGACGACACCCATCAAGTCAAGAGGCTATAATGATAGGGATGGATATAGCCGGGATCGTGACTATTCAGACCATCCAAGTGGAGGCTCCTACAGAGATTCATATGAGAGTTATGGTAACACATGTAGTGCTCCATCTACACGAGAGCCCCCACCATCTTATCGTGGAAGCAGTCGCTATGATGATTACAACAGCTCACGTGACAGATATGGTGGAAGTCCAGACAGTTATTCAAGCAGCCGAAGTGATCCATACTCAAGTGGTCGTGCTCATGTTGGCAGACAAGAACGAGGGCTTCCTCATTCTATGGATAAAGGGTACCCACCTGCATGTGATTCCAACAGAAGTTCACGCCACGGAGCACCAAGAGGTGGTGGCCGTGGAGGAAGCCGATCTGATAGAGGGGGAGGCAGAAGCAGATCCTACGAACAAACAAAAGTTTGGACCAAAAATCCCCATTCAAAGAAACAAACAAAAATTGAAACTTTCTATCATAAACTACCCATGGACTACTAAAAGGAAAAATTGTGTTACCTTTTTAAATATTTCCTGTTCTACTTAATAATTTTTATGGTCTTGTGAGGGAAAAAGTGAGACATGTTTAATTTTATTTGATATCATGAGTTGCTTTAAACTAGCAAATGTTAAATGTGTAAGCCTTGACTTGTACTAGTGTTGTAATTTTCCAGGTAAAAGTGTCCCTGAAGGCCACTTCCTGATTTTTATCTTCCACAAACTTTCAGCCATATAGATGTCCTTTGGTCTCCATTGAGGGATGAATCACCCTACCTATGCAGACAAGGCAGCTATTAGAGAGGGTTGGTTGGGTGTGCTACTCTTAGTATCTCAGGGTGTCTTCCAACTGAAATCTCAATGTTCACAGTATAAAAAATAACAACAAACGACATCGGGCGCATTCAGGGTGGTAGAGCTGAATTGGGGGGGGGGCAGTGAATGGAGAGAGAACTAGGAGAAAGAGAAGGGGAGGAGAGGAAAACACGTGTGACTAAATAGATTGAGTCAGGGTGAGGAGGGGACATAAAAGAGGGAGCCATTATTGGTTTGAAGAGAAAACTGAACCTAAATAAAGGTCTAGAGAACTACAAGACTGGCTCCTAATAATTCGAGCAACCATGGAAAGGCTACCATAAATACCCTTCCCTGATAGTGAGATCATCAACTAAATTATCCACCATCATCGAGTCCTCATCTAGTACCTGTTGGAGACAGTAGCAAACACCCATAACCAAACAGTCGAACTAGAGTCCAAATGCAGAGAGAGGGGACAAGACCAGGTTGCAGAAACTCACAAAGATAGCTGACCTGAACAAGGAGGAGTTTGGGCCCTCCAGACAGATGGCTAGGAACCCAGCAAGGGACTGACTCAGACCCCCTGAATATGGGTCTCAGCTAGAAGGACTGAGCAGTCTGGGGGACCTCAGACAGTAGAAACAGGATCTATTCCTGGTTCACACAAGGACCTTGCGGACATATTCCCCCATGGAGGGATACCCCTTTAACCTAGAGATAGGAGAGAAGTCCTAGTCCCTACTTCAAATGACTTGACAGATTTATATGACCCCACCTAGATAGCATAGCCCTACCCGTGGAATGGGGGTGGAGGGATGGGAGGGGAGGGTGACCAGGCTGCATGTCACAAGGGAAAGAGGGTAAGAAGGAGGGAAGGAAGGAGGGAGGGAGGGAGGGTTGAACGGGGGAAGGGAGAGGAAACAGTGATGCACATGTAAGATTTTTAAATTATATTATTAATATAAAAAAGAAGGAAAAGATGCTGCTGAATTATATATATATATATATATATATATATATATATATATATATATATATATATATATATAATGCTTAGACTTCAAAATTTAAGCCTAAGGACAAGTTACTGGGGAAAAGGTTTTCTAATTTTGTTTCCACAGAAAATGAAAAGCTGTGGATCCCTTCCAGGCTAATATGGTTGATTGAGCAAGACCCCTTGAAGCAACGTTAATGGGACAGTGCAGCCTTGCAGACCACTACAGCCAGGATTTCTGCATCTTCTTAGGATTCCTCCATGACAGCGCCCCCTACCAGCAAGAAGCAATTTGGAAAGAATGATGCCCAAATTCCCAAATATTGTTTATAAATGTTTGTTTTCATTTTTAAAAAGCATATATAATTATGTCCCGCATAAAATAAATAAATGTTTAAAAAAACAAAAAAAAACCAACCAAACAAACAAAAAACCTGAGATCAGATGCCCAGGAATGTGCTATTTATCCAGAAACCCCCAAAAGTAAATAGATGGAGGCCATATTTTGCTTTTCTGACATTTCCTTAGGAATCTACAAGAAACCTCTCTTTTCCCCTCCCCTAGTAAGACCATTTAAGTGTCTGTTAAACAACTACAGAATACTAAATAAAAAGTTTGGCCAAAAACAAACAAACAAAAATCACTTGTTACTTGCTAGGTTGTATTTCTTTAACTTGTTAACAAAACATTTAGAAACCATTTATGAAACTTCTTAGTGACACTCAAACATTGTTTATCTGTTTAAAAATTTATTTTAGCTGGGTGATATTGGTGCATACATTTAATCCCAACACTTGGGAGACAGAGACTAGTGGCTATCTCTGAGTTTGAGACCAGCCCTATTCTACAGAATGAGTCCTAGGATAGGCTTCAAAGTTATGGAGAAACCCTGTCTTAAAAAAAGAATTTATTTTATTGATAAACTAATTTTTATGATGGTAAAACAATCCAATATGTAATCTTCTATCCCATAGCCTCCATCCAGCTACCTTTGAAATAGTAAGTTGCACTGCATGTCCCCTGCTGTTATAGGACCTCTGAAATAACCAAAATACCACATCATTAGTTTGGATTAGAATGTTGAATGTTATATGTTACTATAGTATTTTTATTTATTATATTTAGATCATGTATTTTCCAAAATTTTCAGTTTATTGATTTTGATTTTCCAAAATATTAATCTTCTTTTGTGTGTAGCCATGATCTAGCATGTCTGGAGTTAAGTGCATCCAGGTGTACTTGCTTGTCTATAAATATGATAGAACAACTTTTAGAACTGTTCCTAAAGCATTGCCTGCTTAAACATCTTTTAAATATTCTTAATTTAAACTTTTATTTCATATGTACTGGTGTTTTGCCTATGTGCATGTCCCTGTACCAACTATCTTTTAGAGACCAGAAAAGACCATTAGATCCTCTGGAACTAAAATTACAGACACTTGTCATTTTCCTTATAGTTTCTGGGGACTGAACCTGGGTCCTTTGCAATTGCAGACTGCACTTTAAACCACTGAGTCATCTTTGCAATCTCATAATTTTCAATACATAGCACACAAGTGTTTGACAAAACAATAACAAAAGTATTTAATTTTTCTTCGAAATAGGTCATTTATTTTTAGTAAATAAATATTTTGAAATATATTTCCTTTTCAACATGATTACAGCTCTATTGTTAATATATTCTTAGTGTTTTATTTCTCAGCTCAAGCTCCTCTTGGATTCAACCATAAACAGAAACCGTCTTTTCTCAAATTCATATTCTTTCCTATTTATTATGTATAAACAATATGTGCAATTACAAATACAAAATATACAATTACACATATGCATACATATATGTATATATGTATACATATATTTGCAAATATTTGTATATATATGTATAATGTTAAATAGCAATTTCTTCTAAGATAAAAACATTCCATCTTTCAAGGCAGTTCCTTATGACACCAGATATTCTAAGGAAAGATGAAATCTTCCATCTGGCTGAGGCCTTCACCAAACTGAGGAAGTAAGCAATGCAAAAGGATTAATGACATCCCTGAAATTGACCACATTCAGTAGGCTGTTCCCTCCCCAAGTATCTATAAGCAGTATGGACTGCTGAACAACACTGTCAAACTAGTCAAGCTGGTTAGAAAAACCTCAGACTAGCTGAACTGCCTGGAAGAGATAGTGAGCACCTTTGCTATCTAAAGTGTCAAAGACTACGAGAGTAGCTGCATGGGAAAGATACTTTCAAAACTCCTGAGCTGCTTGCAAGTGGATAGTAAGCTTTCAGTTTCCAGCTGTCCTGAGCTGTCATCCATACTGGGAGGGTTTCTCATGAAGCAGCTTACTTTGAGTCTTTTTGGCTGCTGTAATTACATCCAAATAACTCATTGGCAGTATAGTTACTTTGGTCTGCCATTGGTTCCCTCTCTGAGATGAGTAGATTGTAGTTCATGTTTTCCCAGGAAGAATGGTGCAGGTGTGTGTGTTTGTGTGTGTGTGTGTGTGTGTGTGTGTGTGTGTGTGTGTGTGTGTGTGTGTTGTATATACTATTGAGTAAAGTTATGGTTTCCATTTATGTGTAGATTTGGGGCTGACCTCTTTGGCAAGAAAAATCTGTCAGAGGCTTGTCTCTTAAGTAAGCTGCCTGTCCTTCCTTCTGCAGCTATCTATTACCTCTAGCTTCTCAGCTAGAGTTGAGGTTATGTCAGCCCTTTCACAATCCATGCCGGTATAATGACTGCTGTGATCTAGTAATGTTAATGGGACTTGCATTTCCCTGACATGAAATTCTCAGCACTCAGAGATAAAAAGAAAAACTCGTTTAATAAGCATGCAGCTGTAGCCTCTATCTATTGCTTAAAAAGACCCAGCCCTGATCAGAAATATTTCATAGGTTATATAGGGATAGGTCTTGTCACAATCTTGCCTACATAACCATTCTAGGGTGATCTTTTATCTCTGCACTAAGGAAGATTTTTTCCATAGCTAAGCAACTTTTATAGAAGCTGCAATTTGCAGGTTCCTCATAAAGACAGTTATATCCAAAGAAAACAGATTTTGCATTCTGTGCTCTTTTCCACAAAAAGAGGTAGGTGCAAACATGTCCACAGAAGCAAAAGTCAGTAGTTTTGTTTTAGCTTTGTTGTCTCATAAAACAGTTTCTTGTTCTGTTTTCCCATGTCATCTAATATTTCCTAAATAAGCTTGTTAATCTCATTTAATTAATGTTGCAATTTGCTGTTTTCCTTCAGTGCTGCCAACCACAGTTGTTAAGAGATGATGGATATGACATCGTTTTCTTGTCCACAATATACAATTTAGCAGTGATCCTCCTCCATATCTTCTGCTCTTAGAATCTTCCTGCCCCTTTGTTCATACTATTCCCTGAATCTTAAGTGTAGCCACTGTATTGCCAGTCTCATATAGGGATGGTTATTATTCTCTGAACTTTTACTAACTGATAAAAAGAAACTTCTTTGATAATGGTTGAGAAATTCACTAATCAAGATAGTCAAGGAATGCAGTTCTATTATTCTATATTTTATCACTAAGCTTGAGGCTTTTAACCCCATGTTTTGCTTTCCTGGCAGCTACATGGTACCTTTCTGACCCTGCCACCTTTTCCTCTGTAACTCTGTTTGGATTTCCCTCCTGACTATATCCTGCCTGGTCATTGGTCAAAACAATTAATAAAAGCAACACATATTCACAGCATACAGAAGGGTGGAAGGAATGAACCAACTACTGAAAACTGTCCTCTGACCTTCACACAGACATAGGCTTACCATGAGCAGTGCACATCTGTATCTGTGCACACACACAAACATTCATATACATGTCCATACACATGCACATATACAATGATAATAAAATTTAAAATTAGCTAATGAGTAGCATGATTTATGTCATTTGCTGTCTTAGCTAGAATTAAGAATACAAGGATAATACTAACAATTCATTCTTGTCAGCAACTCTACAGAGAATTACAATTTAAGTTATTTTAGAATCAAAAAGATTTGAGAGAAATTTTACCTTGGAAAACCAAAACAATGATATAATTATTCCTTCAATGACAATTTACTAAGCACCTGTTTTATATAAAAAATTAGATTTAGGAACATAAAAGTGAAAAATATTGTGTTTAAGGCTTTTCTTTTATTTTGTAGTTTAGATTCAGAGTCTACTGTGTCCTAGGATAGCCTGAAATTCTTTATGTAGTTTAGGATATCCTTGTCCCATCTCTATAATACAGATGAAAATATAATGAAGAGATGTTTTAGTGTATATCTGTCTTGATTCAATTACTTTTCTTTTTCTTGAAAACCAGCCTGCCCTGTCAGGATTGCTTTTCACTTTATCTGAGGTGGATTCTTTTGTTTCATTTCTTACATCTAGATACAGCTTTATAGTTTACAAGATGACTCCATTGTGTTCCTTACAAGTTTTTCAGTAGTTGTAGCTCCAAATCTTTCTAGGTGTAAGGCTAAAACTATGATTCCTAAAATTATTCTTGCAATTAATAATTAGAAAAAGAGTCAGTGATGTGGCACAGTGTGCTGTTACATGCATAACATTCCATTGACTAGGAAATAGCTACATGGTTTTATGAACTACATAAGTAGAGTCCAGAAAAGTTAGCCTAACTGTGATCATAGTGAAAATAAAAAGAAGTGAGCTAACACGCAATACTGCTTCTACAGCAAATGACTATCATGTCATTTTAACCTCCTTAGAATTTAAAGAGGTACATGACAAATATTAGAGATAACAGAAAAAATATCTATGTTGAAGAACAAAATCTAAAGCTTTGTTCACCTACAGTTGGTAAAGGCCAGTCCTGTAATCAAACTTAAAATGCCTGCTCTAATACTCAAATTTCTACTCTTTATTTGTTTTGTTTTGTGTTTTGATATTTGGGTTCCTACACAGGTTTTCTCTGTGTAGCTTTGGGTGTTCTGGATCTTAGTATACATACCAGGCTGACCTTGAACACATTGAGATCTTCCTGAATCTGGCTCCTGCTTGCTGTGATTAAAGGTGTGTGCCACCACAACTGGCTCAAACATCTACTTTCATACAACATGATCTGTTGGTTTCACTAAAGTAAAATGCTTTACTGTTAGAACAAATCCAAATGAAATAGGAGGACTATATATAGCAAAAGCACTGATACCATGCTACTCACTGATTTGGCATAAGCAGATTGGCAATACTGAATAGTATTGTAGAAGTCCTAGCCTTATGAACATATTGGATTTTCAACTGTATGCTGGAAAAAATCAATTATATATATATTATATATTATATATATAATTATATAATTATATATATAATTATAATTATAATATAATTATAATATAATTATAATTATATATATAATTATATAATTATATATATATATATATATAAAATCAGTTTTCACTCATATATTATCTGTTCTCTGCTGGTACTGGAATACTTCCAAAGTTAGTACTAATTAGAAAACATTCAGTCATATTTTAATGCTTAAATATAAATGACTTTCTTTCTAAAAATAGACAAGTGGTGATAGAGAAGGCAAGGTCTACAGGAAAAATTATCATTCATGTGGAGAGAGGCTTAATAATGCTAGCTGTCTCTGCTAGTGATATGTCTAGAAACTTGAAGCAAACTTTGTTAATTCAAAGTTCTTTTTAAAAAAATCTCTCCTTTTTCATGAATTGGAGCTTTCTGTGAAATCCTGAGCTGATGCTATAAGTTGAAGAGACTTTTAGAAATAGATCAGCTTGGTGATCAGGGGGCATGGAAGGGAGGGAGGAAGGAAGAGGGAACTGGGATCAATATGTAAAATAAGAAAAATAAATAAAAAGAAACCATTGGAAATTCCCAACTGCTTTTATTAATTTCATTGAAATATTTAAAATGTCAATAAATATGACTAAGCTACAAAAAATAAATAGATAAGCTTCCTTCCTTTATGCTATTGCTGAAGTTTTATACAGATTTCATTGTATTTGTGCCATAAATACTGTATATTATATGTATCAGGAATGTGAATACTTTATAATTATGAAAAACATGTAATGATCACTCATATAGTTTAATAAGCATCTGAATTTGTACCTTTGTATTCCAATCCCCTAAAATTTGAGAATTCTGACAAGCCTTATTGTATAAAATCTCATTTTAATATAAAAATTAACTGAAATATTTCACTTTCAAGTGGAAATCACTAATAATTTGAAGAATATTTGATAAGTTACTAAATATCGCAGAAAATGTTAGTAGGATAGTCAAAATATTTGCCCTTTTCCTCTTGCAGGTGGTTTGTAGGCATTAATTGCCTTAATTCTAACTTTACCTTAAAATATCTTTCTGGTAACTATAACTTATTATGAATTATTTATAATCTTTGAAAGAACCATGTGGAGAGATATGCTGAATCATGAAATGGTTCTTATTCCTTGTTACAATTTCAACCATCTCCGAGTCTTCTTGAGTAGCCCTGTGTTCTGCCTTGATATATATATATATATATATATATATGTATATATATATATATATATATATATATATATATATATATATACATATATATATATATGTTGTTAGTTTAGTGATAGACACACTGGGAGTGAGAAAGACCCAGTCTGATTCTTTTAAAAGAGGACAGATGAATGGCCTTCTGATGTTCAGATGACTGGGAACATCTATAATTTATCAATAAAGTTAAAATTCTACTGTAAAATGAATGATAAAAATCCAGAGACAGTTATTGGGGTTCAAGCTAAAATCATAAACACAAATCAGCCAAGCCATTAGAGAACTCCTACCTCTACCAAAGCTGGAGTGATCCTGACCTCATCATGGCTTGAGACTAAGTGGCAGAAGACTTAAGACTGAATGCCCTGTTCCTATCTTATATACATCTCCATTGCTGGGATTAAAGGTATGAGCTCTTCTTTGTTAGCCTGATTCACTCTCATGTAGCCCTGAGTGGCCTTGAACTCACAGAGATACATCTTCCTCTGTCTCCTGAGTCCTGGTAATAAAAGTGTGTGTTACCACTTCTACCTTCTATGCTTGTGGCTAGCTTTGCATTCTGATCTTCAGTGGCTTTTTATTAGAATGTAAGCAATATATAACCACACTTCAATTTCCACCATACTTTGATTCTTATAAACAAGGAGGTTTGTAGTGTTTCTATATGGTCTCTAATGAGCTGATGCTCATAAGCTGTGGGGATGGAACTGTAATTTTTTCAGCGTTAAATTTTGTTACTAGTAGGAATACATATCCACTTGTATGCTTGGTAATTTTATCTGAAAACAAAAATGGGCACTTTATCCAACTTTGTAGCAGAATTTAATTAAGATATTGTATATTTATATTTTACATGAAAATGAGGAGGATAAATATTTGGAAATTAAATTGTGCTCGTGTGTGTGTGTGTGTGTGTGTGTGTGTGTGTGTGTGTGTGTGTGTGTGTGCAATTATTAAGAACAGGGTTTTAGTATCAGACAAGTTCTGTTACCTATGGGCAAAATAACTGAGAAATTCAATTTCTGTTATCCTCTGTTCCTCTCTGTAAATGTAGTTAATAGTGGCATCATTCTAAAGACTACTTTTGGGATTAAAGGTCTTGTATCATCATTTATGTGATATATTTGCTCATGTAACCAATACACATAAAACAAATGCATATACAATGTGTACTATAGTATTTAGTACACAGAAACATTCATAGCAAATCTGCAATAGGTATTTAAGAATTCAATCACACACTAAGATTGGCTTCTCACCATAAGAAATGAAATCAAGATGGAAACAATGAGGATAATTAGAGATTTATTGTCAACCACTTTCCACCCACAAAATGACAGAAGTACTATTGGATTTCTTTAAAAAATGTTTTGCAATATTGGAGCTGATCAGGAGTGAAATACATAGGGCTTATCCCAGGGATTCTGCTTTAAAAGGTATTGTTTTATTTTTACATCTTAATATATTGGAAATTTCATACATGTTTTCCATACACAGCTATGGTTCTTGCACCACATGTTTGTATGTGTAATGACAGACATGGCTTTGGTTTTGTCCCCTTCCTAGCTTGCAAAGAGCAGATGCTCAGTGAAGGTTTTGGGAACAATTTCCATTTAACTTTCTTCAATCTTAATTTTAATTAGTTATCCAGGATGAGAGAGTAAATGCTGTAAGACAAGCAAAAATTAATTTTATTCTGTTCTTCATGTTAATGGCAATTTCTTTCCCATGGTCCAAGAAATTCCAATTTCAAAGTCATGGTATCTTGTGACATATTAAAAATTAGAGGTCATTCTCATTTGTTTTGAAGATAATAGTGTTCTCCTAACATGGATCAACAATTATATATGTATAACTAATATCATTTGTAACCTTAAATGTCTCAAGCTAAAAAATCTTGTAGTAAAAGTAGCAGCATTTTACAATACCAAGAATCCACAAGTCATCTGCTCAGAACAGGAAGAAAGAAATCATTCACATGCTCCTTCCACCAGCACCTCTTTGAGTATACAATCCTTACTTAGATTTCTGACTCTGCCTGGAATGGTGTTGATTGAAACCTGCCAGTGCAATAGAGTGTGTTCTGGTCAGGGCAGTAGTATCATTTTAGTGGGCAATTCAGGCCTATATCTTCTGTAGTTCAGCTACCAAAGTATCTGCATAACTAAATAGGTAAGGTCTGTGATCCTGCCTAACTATGCTGGAAAAAACCTCAAGACATCTATCTTAGTTGTTTAAGCATGGGCCCTGGGGCCTCACAGCAACTCATGGCTAAAAAGATGGCTATCTGTTAATCTGACTGTATTCCACATACCCATGCATATAGCCACATGACATTCAACACATGACAGATTATATCCTCACTGAAACAGTTGCCTTCTATGAAGATGATACTCATGACCATTGAATTATCAGGCCCATCTTGGGTACTCCTAGAAGAACATATAACATTCTATCTTGGATGATCCCTAGGGCAGAGTCAAGGTTGTACAAATGGACAAATGTCTTCTCATGTAGTCAGTGGACTTACTAAAAATCACAAGGTAGTAATTCTCATTATCTCTCATGACCCCATTCATCATTCCTGCCTTAGTTGCCAGCTGCTTCCTCCTATAATTGATGAGCAAAAAATCCACCAAATCTACTATCTTTTGATGGAGGTTATCCTGTGGGACTAAGTAGGGATAAGTCACTTCCCTAACTTGTTTGTCAGTGGCCTCAGCAGATGATGACCCTGCAACACAGCCCATGGCAGTCAGAGGAGAGGAGGTTCGATCAGCACTGTGTGGAGAACTGAGTGCTCCTCCAGCAGACACATCCCCTGAGGTAGTGGCAGTGGCTTCTACCTCCCCTACCTGATACAGGGCATCTTGAGCACCCTCTGCGCTCCTTGTTTCCCTTTGGGTCTGGGAAGTTGATATTCTGGCTGTTCTCAGTGGGATCCATCTTGAGTTTCCTTTGAAAGAACATGTTGGTTCAGGTACACAAACTAGTCACTGCTACTTAAGACTCACACACCTAGGGAAGAAAAGGAAAATATGTAAAAGCTCTGAAAGCTGTTCTTTGGTTATCTCTCAAAATGTCTGTTATAGGTTTTTTATTTAGTGGTGCTCTAGCACCTAAGAACTTTGGTCCTGCATTGCTATGAAATCCTGAAAGGGTACAGGCATGGTTCCATGGGATGTACCCTTCTTGCCAAAGAGCAGTCTCAGTTCAACATTCTGTGCCTGTGACATGTAACAGAAGGTAGTGATGGTTCCTCCCACCTCCTTACACCTGTTCATGAGGTCTTCCATGCAGTATTTATTGTTCATTTATCCAAGGATGGGACACCAACCTGAACTTCACCTTGATAAATGGAGAGGTCTAATAAAATTTCGTGATTCCACTTTCTCATTCCTTAAGGCAAAGACCTATTTCTGTGAGACAGAGAAAAATAGAGGTAAAAAGAGAGGATCCTACTAAAATGTGCTTGCATTTTCCCAGTGCTAACTGAAGGGCCAACGGGTACTGGGTTCCCATTGTGCTGGCAGAACTTTCTCATTTCTCAACTTGAGTCCTCTCACATACCTATTACTCCCTTTGACGACTTGGGCCAAGTGGTTTTTAGAAGATCCTTCTGTTTCTCTTGACAAATTCCTGAAAACCAAATAAAAGTTCCAGAATAAGAGACTTTCAGAGGACTGTGGGAGAGACAAGGTTCAAGGAAGACTTTTGTGGTATTTCTGTCTGTGCTCTGGACTGGATTTTCCTTTGGTTATTCCTTGGTTTCCTTACCTGAACCTTGCTACTTCTTGACATCTTTCTTCCTGTATCTCTACCTCCTGTCTACTTCCTTGCCTCCTAGTAGAAGTGACTTGTTGGCATAACCACATTTCATCAAACTTTATAGGATACCCAGTGATGACCACATGACCTATACTTATCTCTGCTAGGATGGTTGCTTGCCAACTCTATCTGAAGTTTTTTCTTAAGTGTTCTTCTTGATATCTCCTCTTTACAACAGAATATTTCTCTCAAAAGACTCACATATTTCTTCTTGAGGTACTTAAAGAAATCAAGGCACTTAATACCAATAAGGACTGATACCATCACCTAACCAGACAGTGTTATTCTTTTATAGTTTGCTTTATTCTCAGTCTTCAAAGGAGGACCATACATTGACTCCTTCTGCTCCCCATGTGTGTCTTCCTCTGATCCTTTGACACCAACACTAGCACTGAGATTGTCAACTCCCAGGGGTATCTTACCCGAATTCAAGGCACCTAATCCATAGCAACCACCCCGTCAGACATCTGTAGGTATGAGACCATGGAACATACAAGGCCCATGTTGTCCCTAGTTTATGAGGATGTTTGTACTCATTACAGGTTCATTTTTCACCTTGGTTGCTCACCTGGATTACTGTCAGATACTGGCACCTTCCGTGGTAACTGAGCATGGCTCCTTTTTTGCTTCTCTGACTTAGCAAACTCTCCTTCCTTAGAGTAGAGACAGAAGTGATGATGGAGCATTTCTGTACGTGCCTGGTTGGTGTTTCTCAAGACTCACAAAGAGAAGTGCTCCTGTACTGTCCTAAGAATTCTGAAAGTTTTCCTATTTGCTCTGCAAAGGGCCCCTGGTGACCCTCAGATTCATCTTTCAGACCACATCACCCAGGATTCCCACCTTAGTTCCTGAAAGAAAGTAAAAGTTGATGTCTTCGGTCTATGGTCATCCCATGAAGCACTCTGGACTGACAGCAGGGGCAGTTTTACCTACCATGAATCAGAGGTGGATCCTACTTCAGGGCCCCAGTAACTTAACTAGGCAGTTATGAGGTGTTTTCCCCAGATCATGGTCCACTCTATCTTGATAGCCTTACAAGTTGTAGCAAATATGCATTGACTCTCATTATACTTTCCCCATGGTCTCCATGGCTGATGAGACAATGGCAGCCTATGTGTAATCTGAAGGGCAAGAATGTCATTCCTATGATTAGGGTCTACTAAGTGTTGGAATATAACAATTGAAAACCATATATCTAGAAAGTATCAGTTAGGCTTCTGCTGTCACCTTGACTCTGATATTGGGGCCACCTCCTCACCAATAAACTCATGGATATGGAATGAATTGTGAGGACTCTAAACACCAGAAATCTTAAAATATGATTCTAAGTCTCCAAAGTCCCAGGAGGTAGATGCTGAAGAGAGGAGAGGCACTCATTCCCTCAATTAAGTCTTCCTTTGGTTCAGGTTGGAAAAATTACACATTGTTGCTTTGTTATCCCAGCCTGTCTATCTGGGTTGGCTTCCCCAGCCCACACAGGATTCATACCTTCACCAACAGACACCACTTTGTGTCCTCCACTTACTTTGTGAACCTCTTAAATGGCTCCTGATCACTCCTATGAGAGAAAGAAGGTGAGGTTCATTCCTTCAAATATACCCCAGTTGATTTATTACAGTACCCTTTTTAGGTGGAATGAGATTTCTGGAGTCCACTTTTGGGTGCTACATGCACCTTGAAAACCAAGATCTTGTCTAAAGAGAACTATAAACATCACTCTTCTGTAGTGTCAACAATTAGAACCCTCAAAATTACAGTGTAGCTTGATTATCCCAGCTTTTCTCTCGGGGCAGGCCTACAGAATCTTACTCAAAAATTCCCATTTTGCTCAGAAAATATTGTGTTCTTTCCCTTGGTAAACTCTGAATCAGCTCCTATGGACAGAGTCCCACCCCATGCCTTAGAAGCAACAGAAGAGCCTAATTTCCACAAATGACCCTATTCAGTGTAGCACAAAACACACTAGTTGAATTAAATAATCAGGAAAACTTTTGTTCAGAGTCTAGCTTCCACAGTCAACTCTCAGGTCCTTCTTTCACCCTAAATGTGATACCTTCCCACTGTCTCTCTGAGAATGTCTGAAAAAGGTACTGATGAAAGAAAGGTCCCAGGCAATGTAAGAGCAAGGAGTTCAATTGTATGAGTGTACCCCACTTGGAGGTAGGCTGACCATAGAGTGAAACTGCATTATTTGGGAAATTTCAATCATAACACTGGTTTGTAGAGTTCTCCCAAAGTAATTCCCTTAGCTCTGAAAGCAGAAATGTCTTGCAGGAACCTCAGAAAATGTCTCCAAGTACTCTAAATTACCAGATGCAGAGTAGAAATTCTATGAACAGACTCATTCCCACAGATTCAGTTTTGTGTAGGTCCACCAAAAGGATACAATGGTAGCTTGATTAGTCCCACCTGCTTATCTGAAAAGGGGATTCTGATATCCACTCCCAGCTTTTATCTTGAAAGTGAGGTGGTAAACTCCTCTCTGAGAAACATTAAAAATGGTCCCTATGGACAGAATCCTTCATTACTCTTGATGGAGGATAAGGATCTAATTCTTATAAGTAAGCTCTACATTGTAGAAAATACAAAAACCAAGAATAGTCTATTCTCAGGTTCTTTCATTTTCCTGCTGGGAAAAGCATGCCTATAGAGTCCCCAGGTATTGAAAGGTATTGAAAGATAAAGGTCCTATTCCTCAATGTGGGCTATAATTGGTTCTATGGTGACCACAGACATGAGGTAAATTATTTGTGCCCTCTTTATCATGAAATGGACCATTACAGGTCACCTTAAACTCTCACATTCTAAAAATACTTAATGACTGTCTCTTGTTGAGAAACCTAAGAAAATGACCCTTCATCTTCCAATCCCATACATTTCAATGTGGAATATTGGTGGCAGGGTGAGGGTGGCTAATTTCTAAAGTTAGGATGGAGACATCCCTCAAAAGCAAGGTAATTTAAAAATGGTAGGCAATTTCCAAAGTTCTCTGATGAGAATGCACAAGCAAACATCCAGTGAGTATTTCTTCTGCTAAGTCAGTCCCTTTGGTGGAGGATTGTCTATCTGGGATGGGGCTTCTACACAGCACCCTTACCTTTCATCTTGACTGTAAAATGACTCAGGCACTCTCCTCTCTAGGAATCTTGGAGGCTGTCAACTATTCACAGAATCCTAGGATAGTAAAAGGAGATGGAGACTTATGCAAACTGTGGGTCACATCTGATATCAGAATTTCCACAGGGAGTCAGTGGCATAAATTTTGGTCCCTCCATGTGGACCAGAAGCTAGGCAGTTCACCCTAAACCTTCACCTTAACTTCAGCTGACCTTGACAATCTCCAGTCAAGAAAGTTCAAAACCTGGTTCCCTGAAGATAGAAAGGCTAAGTAGATTATTCCTAGAAGGGAGTCCCAGGTTGCTGCCAGGCTTCCCAAACATGCCTGGTATTTGGTAGAGATTTATCTGAACAGGAGCTTCCTAAGACCATCCTCCAGCTCTCACCTGGACCTTAGAGCTTGCCTCCCACTCCCACATTTCAAAAATGGAGATGTAGGGGAGAGGCAGATATGTTCCTCTGAACCCATTATGTGAACTCTGGTGTTACTCTCTGTGAGGTGGAGCTCTCCAGTCCACTCTTGGCTATCTCTTTGATTCTTGTAAGTTCTCAGGCTCTTTCTGTTCTATACACCTGAAATTCTGACTGTAGTAGCTAGAATGTAAATTTTTCCCATAATCTTATAAGGAGTACCACTATTAGGAAATGTGGCTTTGTTGGAGAAAGTATGTCACTGTGGGTGTGGCCTTTGAGGTTTCCTGTGCTTGGAATACCATTCAGTGTTTCAGTCGACTCCCTCTTGCCTGCAAGATGTAGGACGCTCAGATACTTCCCTAGCACAACATATGCCTTCATTGTGTCATACTTCCCTCTATAATGATAATAGACTAAGTCTTTGAAACTGTAAATTAGCCCCTTCATTTAAATGTTTTCCTGATAAGTTTTGTAATGTTCACTGCTTGTCTTCACAGCAATAGAAACTCTAAGACAGAAGTTTTACCTGAGACTGGGTTAGATATTCTTGTGATTGACCTGACCACATTTTTGTTTGCATGAATTTTGTCTTTGCTACTTCAGATTATGATAGCATCGGAATGTTTTGTACAGTGCTAAATGAACCTCACTAGTAGGAACATGGAAGGCAATGGTGCTAAGGATTATTTGAACTCATGGGGACTAATTCAAGAAGTTCCAGAGGAGAAGAATTTTTGTATGTTGCCTAAAGATCATTCTTGTGGTATTTTGGTAAAGAAAATGGATACATTTTGTCCTTGTATGGAGTTCTGACTGAAGATAAAGTAGAGAGTTTTAGATTAATTCTGTTGGCAAAGGAAATCTCAAAACAGCCTAGTATAGACAGTTATGTGGTTATTAGTATTCATGCTTAAATGATTTATAATTGAAAGGAGAAAGCTGAGCAAGATAAATTATAAAATGTAAATTTTGAGGAGGAAAAGAGTACCAGGAAGTGGACTGGAGACAAATCTGGTGTTGAAGGAGATAAGTGGATTAATAAATGTGATATAGGAAGTGATGACCTCAGGACAAGATCCCACACAGCTAAGTTTCCAACTTGTGCAAAGGAACTAAAGAAAATCTTACAGCTTGGTTGGTGGCTCTGGGAATGAAGAGGCTGGCATATCTGAGTTTGAGGCCAATCTGGCCTACAGAGCAAGTTTCATGACAGCAAACTTAGGCAGTGAGTGTCAGAAAGCTGGTAATGAAGTAATTGAGCAAGGATGCTATATTCCATTCTCAGTAAGCTGCAGAATTTGGGAGTTTTGATCATGTGCTTCTGGCTTTAGAGTGAAGTATAGAAGAAACTGAATTTGTCTACAGGGCTAAAGAAAGCCCCTGAGGCCATAAATGTTCCAGGAGTGTTTCTGAATGGAGACCATGTATAGAGGACAGTGTGTGAAGCTATGAAATTGAACCCTGCATATCCGTGGAGACCTCAACACATTGGAGATGCCAAAACCTTGGGATACCTGCTGAGGAAAGCTGCTAACAAGAACTGCAACAATCTCAAGAGAAATAAGTATGTTGCAGTCAACACAACAGATGAAGTTGGAGATCTGAAGAGATTTTTGACATCGGAAATGAAAATAAAGAGTTTGGAGTTTGCCCAGCTAGTTTTCAGTCTTGCTTGGTCCCGTATGCCCTCTTACTTGTGTTTTAGAATAGTAAGGTTCATCCTACGCTGTTGGAAGTATGTAACCTGATTTTTTTATTTTGAATTTTGTAGGTGATTACAGTTAAGAGATTCCATGAGTCTCAGAGGAGATTTTGAATTTTGGACTTTAAAACATTGTGAGGGCATGTGGAACTAGGAAGATTGAGTCAGGGCACACAAAAAAGGGGAGGTCATTATAGGTTTGAAGAGAAAACTCTAGAGCAATGACCAGAGACCTACAAGGATGACCCCAACTAACAATCTGAACAACAGTGGAAAGGCCATCTTAAATGTTATTCCCTGATAATGAGATTGATGACTAACTTATCTTCAATCATAGAGCCCTCATCTAGTAGATGATGAAAACAGAAGCAGACAGCTAAACACTGCGCTGAACTCCTGGAATTCAGATGCAGAGAGGGAGGAGTGATAAGAAAATGGGGGCAAAACAAAGCTACAGAAACCCACAGAAACAGCTGACCTGAACCACAAGGAACTAATGGACCCCCAGACTGATAGCTGGGACCTCTGAGAGTGGAACCAGCATGTATTCCTGGTGCACAAAAAGACTTTGGGAGCACATTCTACATGAAGGGATACTCCCTTAACCTAGAGGCAGGAGGGAGGGCCTAGTCCCTACTCCAAATGACTTGACAGATTTTGTTGATCCCTTCTGGAAGGTATCACCCTCCCTGTGGAGTAGGAGAAGGGGGATAATGGTATGGGAGGGGTGTCGGGGACATGAGAAGGAGGGAAGGAAGGAGGAAGGGAGAGGGAACCTATAAGACACCATTCAATTGCTATTATGTCGAACAGCAAACAGTGAGTCATCTTAGTTTGAGGGCAGATGTCATAGTTCATCTTCCATTGCTGTGATTAAAAAATCAAAATAACAAAAATATGAGCAAGGCACCTTATGGTAGGATATATGTATTTTAGATTATGTTTTCAAAAATTGAATTGTTGGCAGAGGAAAGAAATATATGAGAGCTCACATTTATATACAACCATTGAGCAGTTAGAAACACTGGTAATTATGTGAGTGATTTGAAACTTTTAAACCCACTCCCAGTGACATAACTCCTGTCACAAGGACACATCCCATAATTCTGCCAGAACAGTTACTCCAAACTACTGACTAAGTATTCAAATATATGGACCTATATGAGCCATTATCATTTAAGCCACCAAATTGGCTCAGTCCTTTCCTGTCACTGTGGAAACTCCTTCCCAGAACAATTAAAAAAACGAGTGCCTATTGTAAGAAACCATACTTCTATGGTTGATAGATCTTTAGAAGATAAATAAAATTCTCAGGATAAACAAATAAATAAAAATTGGACTAGAAACCTACCCCAAATCTAGGGTTGTGGAAGGCTTTTAATTTTGTGTTTTCAAAATGAAAACAAACACCTTAAATAATCAGGACCTGTGGACAAATAAACATAAAAAGAAGAAGGGAGAACTACCTGGAAAAAATTACCAAGTAAAGAAATAACCTGACATAATGGCTCTCTAAAGTCTTTAAAAAGAAGATGGAGTGTCACAACCACAATTCTACCAAGACTATGATAACACCACTAAACTGAAATATGATGGGAGCTGCCATTCTGTAAATATGTTTTATCTTATTGGTTAATGAATAAAGCCTTGTTGGCCAATAGGAAAGCGAGATAGGTAGGACTAGGAGACAAGGAGGATTCTGGGACATGCAGTAGAAAAGAGTCAAGATGTATGTTGTGAGAGAAGTAAGATGTTGAGGCCATTTCTCTGGTAAGATAAGACCATGTGAAAGCATTTAGATTGATAGATATGGGTTTATATTTAAGACAGAGCTAGCCAATAATAAACTCTAGCCATTGGTCAACAGATTTATAACTAATAGAATCTCTGTGTGTTATTTCGGTGCCAATGTGGCTGTGGGATCAGGCTGGCAGGAAAGTGCTCATAACAGAAATATACCAACTAAGGATTGGTTTTGGACTACTGTACGCGCCTGCCCTCGCCAGCAAGGAAGATGCAACACCGGGTAGATCTTCTTCATGTAGTTTTAATCAGGATCCTTTAAACATGTTGCTTCTGGCCCGCAGGGAGAGAGAGAGAGAGAGAGAGAGAGAGAGAGAGAGAGAGAGAGAGAGAGAGAGAGAGAGATAGAGAGAACCCCTGCACAGGCTTAAATACCCTTGAGCTAACCAACCCCAGTGAGCCACGTGGACTCTGCAGATAGGCTACTCTAATGTGGAAGCAGACAGGCTGAACAGACTTAACCAATTAAGGGCTTGTTTACCCAGAGAGTCTACACCAGCGAGAAGGTGTAAGGTAGAAGCCAGTGCCACTTTAAGGCATGGCACTACACGGCTCTCTACAGACTACAAATTGCTAAGGACACTTTTGAGGTGGCTAGCAGAGATGACCCAACATCACAGACTACCTTAGCCAGGACTTGATTCAAACCCTACACCTTCCCATCACTCAGAGACTGAATAACAAATGATATAGCTACATCTACCAGGACTTGACAATAAAACCAATTTTTCATTTCAGGGTCCCATAAAGATACTATTGCCCCATAGACAGCAGGATGTAAATATTAGAACATGACACCAACATTCACAAGAGGTAGGGTACATTGTTTTTTGTCTTTCATTGGGTTATGTGTATTTGTCATTGTTTAGGGGGTTGGTGACAAGTTCTTTTTGGTTATGATCAGGAAGAAAGTTGAACGTAGGGGATTAGATTCAGAGTTCTTGTTTTGAAAAGAAAAAAAGGGTGTACTGATATGATAGGATAAACAAGCAGATTATTGAATCGCCTCTGAAAGGAAAAAAGGAAGGATAAAGATACAATAAGGAAAAAGGTAGATTGTTGAATCTACTTTAAAAAAGCAACTACTAGCTTTAAATACTTTACATTAGATTGTACTCTTTATATTGTATACAAATTATATATATGTTGATATACATTTGAGATTAATTTGGTTAAAACATACTAAACATACTTTTCTAATCTTGTTGAAGGTATATTACCAGTATAGCTTATTTAACAATGTAATACAAGTTCCTGATCCTTGAAAGTTATTATTACCAACTATAAAGAATAGTAAGAAAATAAAAATTAGTAATTAGTCACATTACAATCAAAGTTGTAGTTATAAGAGGTATGTTTAGGAAGTCAAAAGGAGATATATTTTAGGTAGACAGATCCTATTTAAACACAGAAATCTACAGAATATGGCATTTAAGATGTTTTAAAAAATATGTTCTTTTGTTATGGCAGAGAGACATGTCTGCTCTTGGCAGTATCAGTCTACTTCAGAAAAGATGGTAGCCTGTTATAAGTGTGCTTTTTTCTGACAGCCTGGAGCCACAGCCATGCCAGCACCAAATAACACACAGAGACACTGTATTAGATATAATTCTGTTGGCCAGTTACTAGTTTTTTTTTTTTGTTGGCTACCTCTGTCTTAATTATCAACCCATTTCTATTAATCTAAGTACTTCCACGTGGTCTTATCTTACCGGAGAGAGGGGCTGGCATTCTTCTCTCTAGTGCTCCATCTTTTATCTCCTCCCTCCCTACTCCTTCTTCTCTCCTCCTTGTCTCCTAGTCCCACCTATATTGCTTTCCTATTTTCCAACAGTGATTTATTCATTAACCAATGAGAGAAACATATTTACAGAATGACATTTCCCATCAGTAGGCATCAAAGAAACTCCACATGCACTTTATTTTCTTTGTGACAAAAGTAAGCCACTGGGCAAGAAAGTGTCTTTCCTAGACTACTGACAGTATGCTCTCCAAATTGGATAAGCAAAGCAATAAAAGAGTGTGGCTGCCAAACCTTGCCAAGACTAAGCAGGCTACTCCTTCAAAAAGCCTGCTCAACAGAAAAGTCCATCAGATATGTTAGACCCATATACTGAGGATGCTTGCCCCAGTGTTCCATGGGATCCTTGGGTGACTGCACAGAGAGCCAGATGTTTCTTCCACTTCTCACAATTTTTTTTTTTTGCAGAAGTCTATTATTCACACTTACTGCTACCCTCATAATATTATTTTCTTCTTGGATCTTTGATTTGAGGTAGTTGAAGACCATATACTTATATTTATAGATTTCTTTATTTACCAAATGCAGAAAAGAAATTCACTAAAGAAGTTTAAAGTGTATATCAATTAAAGATACCTAAAGATAGTTTTGGATGGCAATACAAATTATGACAGAAAGAAAATTAGGCATAATACTTTGAACTCATCCAGGATAAGATACATAATGGTGTATTTTCTCTAAATTTGTCAATTGCAAATAGACTAGACATTTTTATACTCTTATTGCCTACATAATATTGTACTTTCTTGTACTTTTCTCTTTTATTAGTTATACTCTTCTTTTATAATTTTAGACAAAAAAGAGAAATGGAGTGATATTTTGTTCATAATCTAACAAATAAAGTTTGCTTGAATAACAGAGTGCAAAGGAGCTAAGGCACTAGTTAGCCACATTCCTAAGGCACTAGTTATCCATAGAGAATAGGCATGAGTAACTATACCTTTAATCTCAGCCCTCTGGAGAGAGAGGCAGATGGATCTCTGTGAGGTCAAGACCAACTTGGACTACATAAAAGTGAATCAGTGTAAAAGAGAAACAGTGCTCACATCTTGGATCCTAGCACATGGGATGATGTGTATTTAATACCACCACTAGAGGGGAATATAAGGCAGTAGCTCAAAGCAGTCTCAGTGCAGTCTGAGGTTGGGTAGAAAGCATTGCAGTATACAGTCAAAGGAGTGCCCCTTTTGGTCTTAGATATGGTTGAGGTAAGAACTACCTAGTGGCTTGGCTGCTTTGCCTTTCTGATCTTCAGCTTGAACCCCAGTATCTGTCTCTAGGTTTTTATTATGTGTGCTATATATGGCATCCATTATCATTTAAACCAACACGTCAAAATATACAAACTTTAGTTACCCCACACCCTTCATTTCAACATGAATAAGTTTCAAGAAGCTCCTATGTTAACAGAACAAAAAAGCGGTAAGTGAAGATACTTTTCAAATATTTTAATGGCTATACCATGTAGGTGTGTAAGCAGGTCTATGTGAGCCCTTAAATGCTGTCTAACAAAATTCTTAACTGGTTTGACTGGTGAACACTATCATCTGTTCATAAATTCCAAGTGTTTTTCATTGATACTCAAAGGATTTGGTAAAATGATAAGCAAGGAATGGCTATTTAAGAACTTAAGTAGCCAAAGATAAATTATAATTAAGGTCTGGACCTACAGCATCCCTAACTTTCCACATTCCTGATGTTGTAATCAGTCAATCAGCTTCTGCAGACATAGCTGCTGTAAATCAATTTACAGCTTTTAGGTGGTAGGGGTTCTTGCTAACTTTTATTTTTAATTTATTTTATTTTTATTTAATTTATTTTTATTTTATTTTGAATTAACAAAAATTTCTATTGGATATATATTTTTCTCTCACACAATACATGTCAACCCCAGTTTCCCTTCTGTTCACTCCTTTCTCCCAGACACACCCCCTCCAGCTCTTTCATTCACAGTAACTATCAATAAACTGGATAACTAAATTTGGTATGACATCTTCTTAGTGTAGGTGAAAAGTCATATGAAACAAGTAGTCACAAAGAAATAAACAGAATCAAAGATGAGATGTAGTGGGACGTTTGCAGTGGAATCCCAATATGTCCATCTTTTCCTATGTATTAAAAATAGGGTGTCTCTCATCCCAGGGATTCAGGGATGGTTCAACATAAAAGAAATATAACAATGTAACCCACCATATGAACAAGCTAAAAAAGAATACCATATGATCATGTCAATAGAAGTTGAAAATGACTTTAACAAAATCTAACACCCCTTTATGATAAAGGTCTTGGAAAGATCAGGGATAACAGGAACATACCAAAACATAATAAAAGCAATATACAATACATCAAAAGCCAACATCAAAATAAATGGAGAGACTTAAGTTGATTCCTTTAAATCAGGAACATGATAACGCTGCACACTCTCATCATATCTCTTGGATATTGTACTTGAAGTTCTAGTTAGAGCAATAAGACAACAAAAGGAGATGAAGGGGATACAAATTGGAAAGGAAGAAGTCAAACTTTCTCTATTTGCAGATGATATGAGAGTTTACATAAGCAACCGAAAAACTCTACCAGGGAACTCCTACAGAGATAAACACCTTCAGCAAATTGGCAGGATACAAGATTAACACACAAAAAAATCAGCAGCCATACTATATACAGACAGTAAAGGGGCTGAGAGAGGAATCACAGAAACATCACCCTTTATAATAGCCACAAACAACATAAAATATGTTGGGGTAACACTAACTAAACAATGGAAAGACCTTTATAGCAAGAACTCTGTGTCTTTAAAGAAAGAAATGAAAGAAGATACCACAAAATGGAAAGATTTCCCATGCTCTTGGATAGGTAGGATCAACATAGAAAAATGACAATCTTTCCAAAAACAATCTACAGATTTAGTACAATTCCCATCAAAATCTCAGCACAATTCATCACAGTACTTGAAAGGACAATATCATGGTTTAATAAGGATCAAGATAAACAGGCAGAATAGATGTTTATTTAGGGAGCAACAACTTACAACCTAGACAGATGAACACCAGCAAGTTTCACCAGATGCTCTCCTCTCAGTGTCCCACCAGCCAGAGCACATTCCCCAGCTACATGGTCAGCTCGGCCCGGATCTCTGGGATCTTGGAGCCTTTCCTTTTCTCCTGCCTCGTTTGAGGGAGCCCTCTGTTCCCTTAGGCGGGTCTGGGCATCCTGAGGCTGAGAGGACAATACTTAGCTTTATATAAAAAACAAAAGACCCAGTATAACCAAAACAACCCTGTACAATTAATTAACTTCAGGAAGCATCACCATCCCTGACTTCAAGCTCTATTATAGAGCTATCATACTGAAAGCATCTTGGTATTGGCACAAAACAAACAGATAAACCAATGGAATTGAATTGAAAATCCTGATATAAACTCCACACCTAAGAACACTTCATTTTTGACAAAAGAGCTAAAATTATACAATGGAAAGAGGAAAAGCAACTTGTACAAATGGTGTTGCCACAACTGAATGATGGTGTGTAGAAGACTGGAGATAGACCCATGTCTATCAGCATGTGCAAAACTTAAGTCCAAATGAATCAAAGACATTAACATAAGTCTAGCCACACTGAACATCTTAGAAGAGAAAGTGGGATGTACCCTTGAATAAATTGGTACAGGAGAGTGTTCCCTGAATATAACAACAGTAGCACAGACACTCAGGTCAACAATAAATGGGTTCTGCTGAAACTGAGAAGCTTCTATAAGGCAAATGACACAGTCAAAAGACAAAAGGCAGCCCACAGAATGGGAAAATATCTTCTCCAACTTCACATCTGACAGAGCTGATCTCTAAAATATATAAACAACTCAAGAAGCTAGTTACCAAAACACCACATAATCCAATTAAAAAACTGGGGTACAGAACTGAATAGAGAATTCTCAATGAAGGACATCAAAAAGGCCGAAAGACACTTAAGAAAGTGCTCAACATCCTTACCCATCAGGGAAATACAAATCAAGGCAACTCTGGGATACAATCTTCCTCCTGTCAGAATGGCTAAAATCAGAAACACCAATGACAGCTTATGCTGGAGACAATGTGGAGAGAGGAGAACACTCTTCCATTGCTAGTGGGAATACAAATTTGTACAGCCATTTTGGAGATCAGTATGTCGGTTCCTCATGAAAATGGGAAGCAGTCTACCACAGGACCCAGCAATTCTGCTCTTAGGCATATACCCAAATGATACATATCCATGATATCTGTTCAACTATGTTCGCAGCAGCTTGATTTGTAATAGCTAGAACCTGGAAACAACCTAGATGTCCCTCAACTGACGAATGGATAAAGAAAATATGGTACATTTACTTAATGTAGTTCTACTCAGCGGGGGGAAAATGGAATGTTGAAATTTGCACGCAAATGGGTGGAAGTGGAAGAAACCATCCTGAGTGAAGTAACCCATTCACAAAACGATGATCATGGTATGTACTTGCTCATGTATTGATTTTAGACATAGAGCAAAGGATCACGAGTCTACAATTCACACCACCAGAGAAGATAGGATACAATGAGGTCCCTAAGTGAGACATATATGATTCCCCACAGAAGGGGAAAGGAACAAGATCTCCTGCGCATATTTGGTGGAGCCAGCAGGGTAGTGCCATTGATTGGAGAGGGAAGTAGGAGTAAGAGAAGGGGAGAGGAGGAGGAGAGAGGAGGAGGGGAGAGGAGGAGGAGAGAGCAGGAGGGGAGAGGAGGAGGAGAGAGGAGAATATGAGGTACCAGGAAGATTAAGTTGGGAGAGAAACAGAGGAGAGCAAGAAAAGAGATACCATAATAGATGGAGCCATTATAGGTTTGAAGAGAAAACTGGCACTAGGGTAATGTCCAGAAACCTACAAGGATGACCCCAACTAACAATCTGTGCAACAGTGGAGAGGATAACCTAAATGTGCTTCCCTGATAATGACATTGATGACTACCTTATATGCCATCCTAGAGCCTTCATGGACAATGGAAACAAAAGCAGACAAGCTCAGATAAACCCTGAGCCAACCTCCTGGAATCCAGTTACAGAGAGAAGGAATGATGAGTAAAGGGGTCAGTACCAGGCTGCAGAAACCTACAAAGACAGCTGACCTGAACAAGGTGGAGCTCATGGACCCCAGACTGATAGAGGGGAAACCAGCATAGGACCTACCCATATCCCCTGAATGTGGGTGTCGGTTAGAAGCCATTGGCAGTCTATGTGACATCTGACAATGGAACCAGAATGTATCCCTTGTGCATGAAATGACTTCAGGAGCACATTTCCCATGGAGGGATCAATACTCCCTTAGCTTAGAGACATGAGGGAGGGTCTATGCCCTACCCCGAATGACTTGACATTCCCTCCTGGAAGGCCTCACCTTCCCTGGGGAATGGATGAGGAATTGAACATGGGACTGGGGTGCGTGTCAGGGGCCAAAAGTGGATGGGATGGAGAGGGAACTGGAATAGATATGTAAAATAAATAAAATACAATGTGTCTCTTAACTAAGGTCTCCTTTGTATGATTCTGGCAAGCAACAGTGGCTGCCCTATTGTCCAGGAGAAAAATAGTGTTCAAGGCTGTGCTACCACCCCCAAGACACTGTATGTTAAGAAGGAATTCAATGGGAAATGGACATTCAGGAAGGATCCACGTTAGCCTCCAATTTTGTAACAAAACTGGATAAGAGTGATGATGAGACAGAGGTTCTGTGTATAGGAGAATGACAAAGGCACATTTCTAGCCCTCCCAATGGCAAATAGAGCCAGAATTATGTCACACTGAACTTCCTTGTGAAAACTTTTGAAAGCAAAGCCAAAAGCTGTGCTTTATTTTGGGCAATTTTAAAGTAGAAATAATCGTTCACCAGAGGCCCTAATGACCTGAAAGTGCAGCTGCTTCCTTGCACTTCTGTTTTGGAATGGTGAACTGTCACATGGTGAGGACTATATGTGTTCCTCTTAACAGAATGCCCAAGATTGTGTACACTTAAATATCATGAAGACAATTGGACCAGAATTAATGTGTTGTTTCTAATGTAGAGAACAGTCAGCATTTAGTTGATAGTGGAGCTGAGGATACCTTAGTCTACAGCAACCCTCCAAAACACCAATGTCAAATAGGTGTAATGAATATCTTAGGAGAAAGAATAGTACAGGTGGACACGATTCTATTTTGGGGAGTTATACATATGACATACTATACATATTTTCCTGAAAGGAAATATGCTGGGAGTTCCAGGGTGAGGCTATCTTCCTATGCATTATTCATGTGTGAAATGCTTGGATAGTCCACTCCCATATGGCTAGTGCCATAGCATTCATTGACTGCCTGATAAACAGATGTAGAAGGCATGTCCATGTTGCTGAAGACATAACTCTAGTGCCAGAAAGCAACATGTAGATATTCAGAAAAGTCTCCTGGTCATATCTAGACCTTATGGGTACACATTCAGCATGCCAGGCAAGTTGTGAACCCTAGTGCATGCATGCCATGAATACAACTAGAACAATCAACTTGAATTTGATTTAAGGCCTGATCCACAGTTCAGAAATCATGTCAGATACTGTAAGGATAGTAAGGGAGCTATGGCTGGTGAAACCCCAGGCCTCAGCAGGAAGTAATGCTGTGGTATTGTTTTTTTTTTTCAAATAGGCTTTGTAAAATACCCTTCAAATTGTACACTACTCACTTGTTCTTATGCCCATATATTATTCCTCATTTTGACTGGAATTAAAGAACCTTCTTTACTCAATGGGCAATGATTATATCACTTTGAAAGTTTCTCTCTATTACATTACTTGCTGGCCAATCCAAGGGCATTCATGTTTCTCCTTATGCCGTACAACTGCCTTTCTTGCTTGTCTCCCCTTTGGGCTTGAGTTTGTTACACTGGAACTAGCCTATCCACAACCTGAGGAATATTTTCAAGGAAAATCTCCAAATTGTCAGTGATATAGACCTATAATTCTCACAATACATAATGTGTGACTTTTGGGGACATGGTGGCCCCTGTGCTACTCTTAGAACACATTTATTTGCCTACCACAAACCACTGCCTTACTCCCTTCTCATGATAGCTGCTCAGAGCCATACTCCCTTCCTGGAGCCCCTGGTACCATGTTAGTTTCTTCCAGCTTTCTGCTACCTTACTTAGCCCTGGTACCACCATGGTTTTCCCTCAAGGGTGACTGTTCTTATCTATTGAATAACCATTCAGCCTATAAACACGCTAAATTTGTAGTACTGGAAAGATGTGTGGATCTAGTTATGAGTGATGCACATATCTCCAAGGCCATTTGGGTACTACAAGGAGTTTAGGTGTCTTATACTGGCATGCCAATGCTTGGAAGTATCATGCTCATCAAGGCTACCAAAAGCATGCTCTGAGTGAGAACCAAAGTATGTATGCATTGTAGTTAAGAATTTCCTCTCTCTTAGTAGTCAAAAGGGCTTTGAAATTTGTTCTATTTTCTTCTTGTACATTTTAAAAATTGTCATAAATATAAAATATTTTATTAGGTATTTTCATGCATATTTTGAGTCTGCTGATTTTTCCTTGATTCCTTTCCTCTATCCTCTTCTCTTATGTCTCTTTCCTCACCTAGAAGTCCTCACTCCATTCCCATGTCATCTGTACTCTGTTACTTCTCTTATCCCTCACTATAATTTCTTAACACTTCTTTTTCCCTCTCATGGCTTCATAATCTATATCACAAATACATGCATATATACACATATATAAAAAGTCAAAATGTAGGAATAGCATATTGAAAGGTAGCATTTAGTATGCCTCTTTCAAAGTCTGGCTTACTTGGTTTTATATAACATGGAAACAGTTATCAAATGGAACAAAATAGGTGGCATCTCTTTAGTTGTATGCATGGCGTTTCTTGGGAAAGTACCTCTTCCATTCTTGACAGGGATGGCTAAATTTTGCTCTATATACAACACAGGTTTACTATTCTTTTGATGATATTGGTACCATGACAATGCTGAGAGGATCGCTTGTGAAGCAAATATAGAGGGGTTCTATTGTCTTCACTGTTCTGTCCCTCCTACTTGTCTGCAGGAGTTGGTGATACATACTCAGTCCTCCCTCTAATCGTAGACAGAAATTCTGCCTTCCAGTTTGTTTCATCTCACTTTTGCTTGTGTCAATGATAGAGGGTAACTAGCTCCTTCATTGTTCAACTACACAGGAGAAAATGTATTTCAGAATCACAATCAAACAAGGTTCTTTTATGAATAATACATAAGACCTGGTAGCCTAAATAATTACAATATGTGCCAACATACAAAATCACACTAAGTTTCATTTCAACACCCAATAGAATTAAACCAGTGATTCTAGATTCTAGAATATTCAGAAGATCTGTGCAAAAAGAAGATTGGAATGAACTTGAGAAGAAGGCCAGCTGACCAAGATTTTTTTTTTAGATAATTGTAACATATTTGTATTTTTGAATTATTTTGCAACAATATATATGATCTGTATATTATGAAATATTTGCAGCACTAATTCATATCTGCGATACATATATTATGACAACATATTATGTGTGTTACCTCCTGCTTAGGGAATAGGAGAGTCGTGGTTGAGATGGACTAACTAGAAATTTTGTAACTATTACCTGTGCAAAACATAAAGTAACTACTATAGATTGTGAGATAGTTGCATTCTTTATCTGTTCTTTATGCTTCTAAGACCAGATTTGCCCTGAAATTTATATATTCTTCTTTTTAATTTAATTTTATTCTATGTTCAACCTGAACATTCTTTGCTTGGACATTTCATCAGGTGTACTAGTCAGCATGGAAGACAGTCACAGGAATGGTGGGATACTCTTTCTGGCCTCCAGAGGAGGCAGCAGGAGGATCAGATAAGAGACAGGTGTTAGAGAACCCTGGTGGCTTCCCAGCCCTGTGACTTATTAGGTAGGAATTGGAAAAATTCCTAAGGCTATGGTGCTCTTTAACTAGGAAGTGATACAATCTGTCTGTTAGTGCTGCTGGAAGACGTGTTCTGCATGTGTAGGCGCCAGTGCTGTTGCTTGGTGAGGGGAAACATAGTGAAAGGTAGATGACTTCTTTTTATTATAATTTTATTCTAGCTCGTTCCACCCTGGGGTCATGCTGTTGTTTCTGTTCTCCAGGACTTATCAGAGAACTTGTAGCCCAATTGAACACAGTATAGCTAACCAGCTGCAACAAAATTTCAGAAATAAAACTCATTAAATCTCCCTCTTTTTGTACACACATCAAAACCTGGGCCCAGATTAAACACCTGTATATGGATACTCCTAGACTTCGAGTCAAGGACTAGTTTCTCATTGCCATCCACCCCCAGAGGCTTTTCCAGGCAAAACACTACCTTCGATAGTTCACCAATTGCACTGGAGATTACTGAAGTAAAATGTTATCTTAGGCTTGAAGAGATGGATCAGTCTGACAATTTGAGTTATATTCCTCAAGACCACATAAAGAGTAAGGTTCAACAGAGTGCAACTGAAATCCCACCAAATCTTTTATTGAGGAGAGAGATATGGGAAGAGTTGGCCAGATTCTCTCAAAACTGCTAGCCTGGTATAAAAAGTGTAGCAACACAAACAAGAGAGGTCCTGCTTCACCATAGTGGAAGGCAAGAAACATTGTGGAAGTTGTCCTGTCCTGCCTGTGCAGTGGTGTGCATGCATTGTCCTCACACTGATATACACACAAATAATTCATTTTTTCAACGGAACTTCACATGGGTTAGAGAGCTCGCCTAACTCAGAACACTTGCTGCTCTGTCAGTGCTCCTCAGTTTTGTTTACAGCACTCACAGACTGACATTCTCATTCCACTTCCAAAGGAACTGGCACCTAATTCTCACGTCCCTAGGCACAAATTACACCTATAACACCCCCTTCCTTACATGTACACAAAACCTTGAAACACATAAGAAATATTTTAAATAATCTTAACAGTCAGCCCTGTCTCCCCTGACAAAAGATACCCTGTCTAGAAATTCTAGGCCTCATTTTCTCATGATTCCCACATGTGTGTTAGGAACCTCCTGTAAAGCATAGCACTAAACCCCAGAGTGCATGAGATGTATTCAGGTTTAACTCATATTCCTATCCTGGGACAGGATTCTTCCCTTAATATTTTAGTTTTGGGTGCTGAGGTGGTAGAACTACAATCATCCTGATTGCATGTAACATTGAAAGGGTTTAAGCACTGAATGACAATCCCCGGCTGATTCCTAGCTACTGAAGTTCACTGAAAAAAGGACCACTAAGAGTTTGCCCTTCTCTCAGCTTTAAATCAGTCACACCACTCAAGGGCCTGGTCTTAGATACTTTGCAGTTTAATTATAATCAATTCTCTCAGCCTCCCAAACTGCCTTGGTTTAAGGATCACTGGACTTTTCACCCCAGCTTTGTAACCCTTCTATACTGGGGCTTATGGTCTAAAAGGACTTCTATCTTCACCCACAGGGTGGTGACTCCTGCTCTTAACCCACCTAAAAGAAAAGTTGAATCTGGCTTCTTCTATGTACTAATTATCCATGGGTGTGGGGGATCTGGCTTCTTTATCTCACTGCTATCAGAGAACTTTGCAAAGATTGGGTCCTCTGTGAAGATTTTAGGAAGAGATTCCATTTAGCTTACTTTAGTTTTAATTTCAGTTAGTTAACGAGAATGAGGGACTAAATATAGTAACACAATCAAAAATTAATTTTATTATGTTCTTTATTTTGATGCCAATTTATTTTCCATTGCCCAGGAAATTTCAACTTTAACACGTTTACATATTGTAACATATTATAAATTCAAAAACATTGTTTGTTTTCAAGAAAGCAAAATTCTCCTAATCTGGATCAAAAATAGATGCATTACTAATGTAATTTTTATCCTTAAAAATCCCAAGCAAATGAACCTTGTAATAAAAGTAGCAAAATCTTAAAATAATGAATCTCCTCAAGTCACTTAATGCAGAATAGTTAGGAAAGGAATGGTTCACACTCCTTTTACCAGCTTACTTCACTGCTCTGCCAGACCTAATGGGGACTGGAAACTTCTAGTGCAGTAGAACTTACACTGGTCAGAGCAGTGGTGTCTAGTATCTTCTGGTATTATTTGCCCTAGCCCGCTCTTCTTGTTCCCTCAAAGCCTCGGCATACTTCTCAGGGTAGGACCTAGGATCCTGCTTAACAATGCTGGCATAAAATTCCAAGACTTTCATCTTGGTGGTTTCCGCATAGGCCCTTGGGCCCCACAGGAACTCGTATCGAGGAGGACGGCTGTTGGGAACCTGCCTGTACTCCACATACCCTTCCTGCACAAAATCCTCAGTGATGAGACTCCTGGGCTCCCCAAATATAAAATGATCCATTCCAGCATACAGCCCTAGGCTATTTAACACATTCCAGAACACCTCTTCACTGACACAATTGTCTTCTATGAAGATGATGCATAGTACAATTATAACCAGGCCTGTCTTGGGTACACCTACAACCCCGTGCATCATCCCATCATAGGTGATTCCCAGGGTAGGGTAAAGGAAATAGGAGTGGACAAACGGGTCTACTTCCATCATATCAATACCAAAGATCAATCTCATACACTCAGAGGCCTTACTAAAGATCACAGCATAATACTCCTCATAATCTCTCATGGCCCTATTCATCATCTCTGACTTGGTGGTTATCTCCATCCTTCGAAACTTGATGAGCAGAAATCTCACCAAATCAACTATCTTTCCATCTAGTATACCCTGTGTGGGGTACTCAGGCTCAGCCACCTCTCCTGCTTGGTTGCCAGAGGCCTCACCAGATGATGCCCCTGCCATGGCAATGGGATGAGAGGAGGCTCTCTCAGCACTCTGGGGAGAACTGAGTGTTCCTCCAGAAGACATATGCCCTGAGGTGCTGGCAGTGGCCACCACCTGGCTCCCATCAGCTATGGGGATCTGGGCGCGCTCCAGGCCTCTTTCCTCCCTCTGGGCCTGAGGGATGGCTGGAAGGTTTACTCTCTGGCTGTTCTCAGTAGGATTCATATTGAGCTTCCTTAGTAACAGCAGACAGGACACTCTTCAGTTCACAGAGTTGAAGACTCACAAGCCTGAGAAACAAAGAAAAAAATGTGAGTGGACTCTAACTCTGTCCCTGTGGCAGCTGTCACAAAAACTTGTGACAGGAGTTTTCTTGGGTGGTACTCTAATGCCAAAGGAATATGGTGCTTCACACACTCCTAAAAGCCAAAAAGAGAAGATACAGCTTCTCCAGGCAAGTGGTGACTAGTCTTGCCTGAGGCAAATACCCAGAAATCCTGCATCTCTGAGACAAAACCAAGGAACTGAGGGTACCTCACACCTCCTTATACCAAGTCTTGTGAAAAGAGCAAAAAGTAGTCCAAATCTATATGGACTATGAGACCAGCCTGATCCTCACCTGGATACATGTGTAAAAGAGGAGGCTGTTCCATGTACCCCCATGTCTGTACTCCTTCGGGCAAGGCTCTAGGGTTTATGATCAGAGGAAAGAGGAGATGAAAGAAGGGAATCCACCCAAAGTGCCTACATTTTCTCACTGCTGACAGGAGGGAAAGGAGGTACCAAGTCTGTTGTATTTGGCTGATGGGACTCCCTCAGTTCTCACCTTCGAACCGATCCAAGTGATCCTCCCTTTGATTTGATGTGAGTCAAGCTGTTGCCAGCTCCTTCAGCTCCTTTAGACTAATGCCTGAAAATAAGACAGGGAGTTCAGAGTGATGGAGATCAGAGTGACGTGTTTGCAGAAAACTGTTATGGACAAAGTTTCAGGGAAGATTTTGGAGCACATGTCTGTGCTATGGGCTGGAAGTTTCTTCCTATCACACTCTGGAGTCCTTTCTGAAAATCACCAGATACTAAAGAGCACGTGGCTAACCAAGAATTCCCTTACGGATCCTTATATCCATAAGATTCAGTATGGACCTCCTTTGAGGACTATATCTGAAGTCAAAGGAAAAATGTACTGCACAGACTACGTATACCCTGGGCTCATGGCTCAGGAACATTAAATGGGTTGCTTACTTAAAACTATCTCAGGCAGGAGCTGAGAGATTGGCATAGATAAGGTCTGAGGGAAAGGAAAAATCTAAAGGATGGGTGAGATGAATGTCAGCTGGACTTAGGGAACCCATACATCAGCAGAGATGAGCTGGAGATCCCACATAAGGGAGAATAAGATGTGTCACCAGCTCACTTCTATATGTAGTTACCTCATCTGAACTGACATTAGTTCTAAGATCAAGTACCTCTTCTCCCAGAGAAAGCTCACCAATAGGCATGCAACTGAAATAAGCCCTCACCCCTCACCAAATTTCTCACCTGGACTGGTGGCAGTCACTGGACACCTCCCCTGATAATCTCAGGTAGTTCCAATGTGACTTTGATGATACTGCACACTGCACAGACTCGACTTCCTGGGGAGGAAAAAGAAGACAAAAGGCATCTTGAGAGCCCTGGGGGATTTACAGTACAGGCAGATTCTCTGTTAAACATTTGACTTTCTCTCTCAGTACCAGGGTACATTAAGTGGGAAACCTCAATCTAGAAAGTGTTTCTGCAGGGCAATTTCTCCTGTTGACTGGACTGTTAATTTGGCCATCTCCCCACTAGGAACCTCATGTGCATATATATATGTGAGCAGTAGAGCAGGGACTTATTGAGGACTGAGACGGCTCATTCCTACAAGTCATAACTAAGGCATTCTATCAGCATCAGAAACCTGGATACATGCCTCTAAATCCCCCAAAATCCCAGGAGGCAGTTACTGAAGATAGGAGAGGGGCTCAAGCTCACAAATAAGCCTTTGTAACAGTATGGTCAAAAGTATACAATGTAACATTTTAATCTTAGACTATATATCTAGGGGCCGTTTTTTTTTGTCAAATTTCTCCCAGCACCCATTTTGATTGACAGATGCTTATGCTTGTCCTTTTTTGGGAGGGTTCTGAAGAGTGTGAGGAAGCAACTAGCTCTTGGAGAACACCCCAGCTGAATTACAGCTTGAGTTCCCCCTAGTACAGTGGTTCTCAAACTTCCTGAAGCTATAATACTTTAATACAGTTCCTCATGTTGTGGTGACCCTCCCAACCATAAAATTACTTGTGTTGCTACTTCATAACTGTAATTTTGTAATGTAAATATCTGCGCTTTCATTTCCTCTTAGGTAATCTCCGAGAAAGGCCCTTTTAATTACCAAAAGGGTTGCAAGACCACAGGTTGAGAACCGCTGATCTAGATAACCACCCCCTCCCCCATCACACACCAAGGAAAGCGAAAGCTAAATTGCCATCTATTTAGAGATACCTTTAAGTATCTCTCCTCTGTATTTATCTCCAGTGAGCACATGGCAAAGTGCTTATTCCTAAAAATTGATCCCCATTTAGTTCGGTGCTCATCACAAAGGTACGGCTTTAATATTGTGGGGCCTTCTATCCGGATTGCTTTTTTTTTTTTTAAGTCCACTGTACAGTGAGACTTTAATCCTGGACAAGAGAGGACTTCTTACTCACAGTCCTGAAAATGCGCCTGTTCAGTCCGCAAGACGGGCTGAATGAGTGGTTTGTGCCTACAAAAGGGCCCCACTTGGTGCATATTAATCAAAGGGGTCAGACTACATAATTTGGGGTCCTTTAATCCTGAAAGAGGATTTTGAGCCCCCCCCCCCTCAGTTCTCACCTGGGCTCCACAGGCACAGCAAGACCTTCTCCCTTCCAAGAACCTTGCAAAATGGCTCTGAGCCTTGTAAGTACCCGGAAGCGGAATGCGCTGACTGGAGTTCCGCCTTCCAGAAACCTCACAAAATGGCTCTGAACCTCCCCAACCCCCGGATGCAAAATGCAATGACAGGAACTCCGCCTACCAGAAACCTCACAAAATGGCTATAAGCCTCCGGAGTCCCGGAATTTTGAAAGCGCCAAGGACTTGCCCCTTCCAGAGCATTCACAAAATGCCCGAGTCCATTAAGTGCCAGTATGTAAAAAGTGTACTTACCTCTTCCAGAGCCCTCCCCAAAGGGCTCTGAGTCCCCCAAGTTCCTGGATGCCAAAACTTGGTGTGCTGGCACTGAATTGCCTAAGTTCCTAGTTGCAGAATGCGAGGAGAGAACTTCACCCTTCCAGGAGCCTAGCAAAATGGCTCTGAGTCCCTAAACTACCGGGATGTGGATGTGAAGTAGTGGGGAGGGGATCAGTTCCACAAATCAGCACCAAGGAATTTTTTAGCCTCCAGGAACTTCACAAAAGGACTGTGAGTCATCCAAGTCCCCGGATGCAGATGCGGAAATTTGGGTACCCACACATTGCTACAACTTGTCCTCGATTTTATGTAAGACCCTTAAAATGATACAATGTAGCTTGATTATCCAGGCTTCTCTATCTAGAATAGTTTTTGAGAACTACAGCCAGCTTCTATCTGGACTCAGAAAATCACATTGTCCCCTGGGAAACTGAAGTGGCTCCTATGAGCAGTATCTCCCCACCCCCTGAGGGAGAGAAAAGGGATCCTTACAACAAGTCAGTCCAGTTTAAAGAAGTGCATGCCACCCTGGAATAATGATATTATCTGTTGTCTCTGTCCAGAGTGGAGTTTCCACATTCCACTGTCAGGTCCTATTTTCACTCTGCAAGCTAGCACCCCTCTTTCCCTCCAGGAATTAAGCAGTGCTTCTTCAGCGGCTCTAGCAATGAAAGGAGGAAGATCCCAGTTTTCTGTTTGCTCCACTGAAATCTAGGCTGACCTCTTGTTCTTACAGAGCCATTTCAGTGTACTTTATGTTCTCACTTTCATTCTTAAAATACCAAGCAGAATGTCTGTCTCTTGTCCACAAACCTAAGAAATGATCCTTCATCTTCCAGTCTCTTACATGTGAACGTGGAATATTTGCAGCAGGGGTGGGGGTGGGTAATATTTACAACTTTACAAAGTTCTCTAATGAGAATGAACAAGAAAACATCCAGTGAGTATTTCTTCTGCTAAGTCAGTCCCTTTGGTGGAGGATTGTCTATCTGGGATGGGGCTTCTACACAGCACCCTCAGCTTTCATCTAGATGGTAAAATGACTCAGGCACTCTCTCCTCTCTAGGAATCTTGGAGGCTGTCAACTATTCACAGAATCCTAGGATGGTAAAAGGAGATGGAGACTTAAGCAAACTGTGGGTCACATCTGATACCAGAATTTCCACAGGGAGTCAGTGGCATAATTTTTGGTCCCTCCATGTGGAACAGAAGCTAGGCAGTCCACCCTAAACCTTCACCTTAACTTCAGCTGACCTTGACAATCTCCAGTCAAGGAAGCTCAAAACCTGGTTCCCTGAAGACAGAAAGGCTAAGTAGATTATTCCTAGAAGGGAGTTCCAGGTTGCTGCAAGGCTTACCAATCATGCAGTTGTATTATTTGGTAGAGATTTATCTGAACAGGAGCTTCCTAAGACCACCCTCCAGCTCTCACCTTGACTCTGAAAGGACTCAGGCCCTTAGCACACCATGGACCTTAGAGCTTGCCTCCCACTCCCGCAGTCCAGAAATGGAGATGTAGGGGAGAGGCAGATATGTTCCTCTGAACCCATTATGTGAACTCTGCTGTCACTCTCTGTGAGCTGGAGCTCTCCAGTCCACTCTTGGCTATCTCTTTGATTCTTGCAAGTTCTGAGGCTCTTTCTGTTCCATATAACTGAAATTCGGACCTTAATTAATATCTTTTATTAAATTCCATGAATATGTGAAATGCTATACAGTGTCCACATTGTCTGAAAACATGTCTAAGTCTATCCTAATCTGACTGAGTTTTGGAATAGAACTTTCCCCACTGCATCCTATTAATATTGTGCCCCACACTATTCTAATCCAAGTGGACTTTGGATATTTCCCCACCTTGGGTTTTCATGTGCATATATTTTCTTTCTAGAAGTGTGATGTGGAAAGGAGCACCATACACATCTGTGACAACACCGTTTCTTCCCAGATTCTTTAAATTCCTTCCTGCTCTCGGCATAAGCTTATTTCCTCAAGAAGGCATTAGAATTCATTATCTGTTTTGACTAATATTTCTTTCCAGAATATAGTAAGGCTTTTTATTTTCCAACATTCAAGTCAGAACTCAGTAAGTCTTGAGGTAGTGGTTCCATGACCATACAAAATTCCTAGTGTCCCTGTACCCTCACAGCAAACAATGCCCTGTGCTGTTTCCTCTCCCCACAGGCCACACCATTGAAAATTGTTTCATTTGTTGCATGTTTAACTTTTCTGTGCCAGAAGTAATCTCTTAGTCCCTGGAAGATTGTTCTACAATGTTTGAAATTTAATCTATGTCAATACAGGAGACTCAGAAACAGTGGTAAATATACTAAGCAGGGAAACTATGAATCTGGACCCTCAGTCCACACAATAGAACACATTTGAGCTCAGATGCAGGAAAATCTTCTCCAATTCTGACATAAGCCCCTATAAAGCTCTCACTTTTGGATTGTGGTAGAGGCTGTCTCTTGTTCCCAACAACCACCTTCTCATCCAACTAAAGATAGAGGAAGCTGCTCTTGCATCATATTTTTAGAACTATTGTTGCTTCCATGAGTAATGATAGAATTTGTATTTCCAATCATGTGGATCCTGTATCGAGCTTTTTTTCTAGCACTAGATTCAGACAAAATCTGTCCCTAGCATTATGTAGTCCTTATTTTTTTCAGTCCTGAATCCTAAATAAAATATGCATTTGGCAAGTGATTTAATCTCTATTTCCATTCAATCGTGATCAATGAGACATGTCAAAGCACAATGGTCTCTTCTGGTCACTGCAAAGATACATTCTGTACAGCTGTTGTTGAGACAAGAATTGGTGAAAATTTCATGAAGAGGAATTGGATGGCCATCATATGCACAAATCAATGACCATTCATACATGTCTACGTCTGAGCCATTCAGTTTCCATACCTATAACACATTGATCAGAACTTTGCACTCCCCTATTACATAACACACCAGTTTTCTGCAAACATTGGAAGACTATGTTGCAGTGTGCCCTCTACTCTTAGCTACTTATTTTAGCTGGGTGTCTGGTTGACTGAAGAGAAAGCTCTTATGTTCTGAGATCACAGAGCTTCACAACTAGCAGCCAGGTACTGCAAGGATGGGATACCTTTAGTAAATTGTAACTCCCCTACTTTCCAGATCTTAGGAGGTAGAACAGGCCATACTCAGGAAACCTTCATTCGTGACTTGAAACTTCTCTGAGAGAGTGGTCAGCAAACAAGGAACCCAGTAGGCCATGGCAGCACAGATGAGAATCTAAGGAAGTGATGCTCAATAACCTGGCAGACTTCATGGAATCTAGCCCCTTGCCTCACCTCCACATGCTTTGTTTCCTATAACTTTTTCAGGGTAAGAGCAAGGTACATTGCTTTAGAAAGGAGAGAAGAGTCCTTCATAGGTCCAACATTTTCTATGCTGTTACTGTGTCCTGGGGACCACAGTTAAATAAATAAGAGAAAACAGGCCTTGCCTGAGAGGAATTCAGAGATTCTGTGTTAGTAAAGATTCTGAGAAAGCAGGTATAGCCTCAGGTGACTTCCAGGGGCCTAATGCAAGGTGTGTGGTGGAGGAGGGCAAATGAAACCAGAATCCAGAAGCAAAAATGTGTAAATCACTCTAGGAGGCAGTGAGGGTGTGATTTGCACCATGCCTTTAATGAAAGGGGTATCCAGGGCAAGATGGGGAGGGCTGGAATGGTGTTGGAAAATTCTGGTTGAACCTGTTGGGTCAGCCATAAGGGAGTGCACAGCACTGCAGGACCTTAAAAGTGGAGTCTGCTTGGTTTGAAACCCAATGCTGTTTCCTAAACACAAGAAAGTTTGGCAAGGGAAATTGCTTACGTATGAGATGAACAAGGATAGATTTGCAGTTTAAAAATTGAACCAGTGTGCATAGAAGCAGTGGAAGGGAGAAATCCAGGAATCTGGTAGTGTCAACCAGCTTGTCAGAGAGCAGTTCAAACAACAGATTAGAACTATTCTCAGGAAGTAACCTAGGAGTCCTTGAGGAAGGACATATTTTTCTACAGACCTGAAACTTGACTCCTAAACATGATGTGCAGGGCTCTGTAAGGAAGCATGGGGACAACGCTTGGGGCTTTTGAGAGAAATCAATATTACTATCTACAATGGAGAAGACAAGAAAGCCAAGCTTTGTGCTCATATTGTATTGTGTTTTGGAGGACTTATTACTTCAGCCAGCAGGCCATGAAAGGAAGGATTTTTCTTCTCCCATAAATATTAAGCCTTAACAAGTAGTGGCTTAATATCCATAACAGGAGCAGTTATGGATAGTAGGGCTTGATAGAAGGAAAGATAGCTTGAGAGTTGTAGCCTTGCAGTGTGAGTCTTAGCCTAGGGCTGCTTGGATCCCAGGAACAGCCCCAGCCTGTGTGCTTTCTGTGGTTGTGGTATGACACTATTCCTGAGGAGACCTGAGCAAATAATAGGGGTACCAAGGACAAGTCAAAATAAGTCTATCATCAAAGTCTCCTGTGGTGAACTAATGAATTTCAGTAGGGTTACACACACTTAATATGAGGTTCCTTCATTACAATTCTTTTGCTATGCTAAAACACCATAGAAAACACAGCATATAGTAAGAAGGGTTCTATTTGTCCTCATGGTTCCAGAGTGCTAATAATCCATCATAATTATGGTGTATATACATGGCAACAAGCAGGCATAGAAAATGAAGTAGCAAGGTGAGATCTTAAATCTAGTCCATAAGCCAGAAGCCAAGAGAACACATTAGAAACTACCTATGGATTTTGAATCCCAAGAGCATGTCCCTAGTGACACATTTTCATGAGCAAGGTTACATTTTCTAAACCTACCCAGTATCTACAACCCTAAACTATTCAGATTCCAAGAATACAGTGATATCTCATTCAAATTATCATATTCCTTTCCCTGTCCCCCAGTCTAAAGGCTATGTTCGGATGCACAGTGGATTTAACTCAACTTCAGAAGATCCATAGTCTTTCACAATCTCAACAGTGTTGAAAAATCTATAGTATTTTCTAAGATGAAAGGCAATCCTTATAGAGTGACTTCTTGGAAAATCAAAAAGCAAATTACATAATGCCATAGAATATATATTTCTATTCTAAAACAAGGAATGTAGGCATTAGAAAATAAGGGACCAAAGCAAAGGCCTAAAGTAGTAGAGCAAACACCAATGCTGCTGGACTAGTGACTGGGGTTTAAGTTCCACAGATATTAGATAGCTTCACTCATTCTGCTTTGTTATATGCAACTTACATCTCTCTCAGTCTGGTTTTTAGGACGTGTGTGCAACTATCTTTGATAGATGTCTCTTGACTCTGGCATTACCAACATCTTGGCTTGAATTTCATAACTCCACACAGTGACAAATCATGGCTTGTAATGACTCCCTTCACATGCTGCCTGGCCTCAGCAGCCCTCTGAAACCATGGAGGAAGAATCTATAATACTTTTACCCTTTCATCTTTCATGTCTCAAAGCCAGTACTGTTGTAATTTAAGAAAAGTGGCACATGAAATAAACATGCCATGAGACAGGATTCAAGCAGAGTGATTTTTAAAATTTATTTATTATAGAAAGGGGTCATAAAAAGGAGAAAGAGGAGAGACTTGCTTCTGGAGACAGGAGCAGCAGGAGAGAGGAGAGAGAAAAGGGGAAAGAGAGAGAGAGAGCAGAATATATAGAAGGAGAGGAAGAAAGAGACGGATGGGAGGTGGGCAGGGTACTTTTAAAGGGAACATAGTGAATATGCACAGGTAGTGCTCTTAGTGTCTGCCTCTGAGGGTGTATTCTGTCAGAACCTCAAGTACCCTATGGCCAAGACTGTCAAGTTAGACTGCTAGTTAAGGATGGAGCCTCAGCTGTTGAACCGTATTAGCAGCAGCTTTGGTATGCAATTTTTTTCTTGAGTCTGAAAATACCTTAAATTCTCTTTTCCAAGTTGGAATTTAAACTGGATGAGGTCTTCTCTTAGAGTACCTTCCTACTCCAAATCTAAACTAGGAGGCTTCTCATTAATGAAACTAAACTCTTTAGCAATTACCATCTCTTTGCCAGCATCTGTCTTGAGGGTAACATTAAGCTTCCTATAACACTTTTTTTCTCTAAACCATACATTGTGTACTTAGTTTTGCCTCACTAGTTCTTCATTGTAGTCATTCATAAAAGTTATAAGTAATAATTGTTGAAAAAGGTTCATTATTTATGCAATCTTGAAACTTATTCCACCAGAAAAATTAGGTAATTTCTATGCTGATTAGTTTGTTGTCTCCTTGAAACAGCTAGAGATGCCAGAGAACCATTGGTGAGGTATTGCCTCCATCAGATTGACCTGTGGTTATGTCAGTGGGGCGTTTTCTTAATTAAACTCATGTAGGAGGGCTAGACCACTAAGCAAGGCTACATACCTATACAAGTGGACCAGGCTTTGTGAGAAAAGGAGTTCATCAAGTTAGTAAACTGCATTCCTCTGCAGTCTCTGCTTAAGTTCATGCCTTGGCTTCCTTCAGTGATGGAATAGAAGTCAAGAAATCATTCCCCCCCACCCGTGGCCTTTATTTAGTTTTGTACCATAGCAAGAAAGAAATGAACTAAAAAGACCTACTTTTTAAAATTATCCCTTTCTCAATTTTTATAACATGAACAAACAGCAGCAGTTTCATTGTCATAAAAATGGGCTTTATTCAAGTTTCAATTAGAAAGCTTTTCACCCATGAAACCTTGTGAGTTGGGCCTGTATCATGTACATTAATTTTAATACTACCATTTTCTGGAAATCCTACTGCAATGACCCATTAGTCTCTTCCGAGAACATTCAATTGATTTTTCTAACCCAAACTTCTAAAGTCTTCCACATTTCTCAAAAGAAAAGAAAAGGATGTTCAGGCTTCAGGGTCTTCATACCAACACCTCATTCCTGGTACCCATTTCTGCATTAGTTATTTTTTGAAGTTGTGTAAAATACCATTATCAAAAGTTATATAAAGAAAGAAAAGTGTATTTTGGCTACAGCTTTGCAGACAACATTTATATGGCTGAGGAGGCATGCAACAGGCAGCCAGATCAGAAGAGAGTGAAAGATCACATTTTCAACTGCAAACATGAAGCAGAGAGCCAAACCCCAATGGTGTACTTTTTCCATCAAGACCATATTCATTAAAGATTCCATATCTTCCACAAACTATGTCACCTGCTGGGGACCAAATATTCAAAAATCTGTGCCTATAGGAAGCATTTTTCATTCAAAGACCTATACATTCTAACATGTTATAATGCAAGGAGAAATGATAGTAGGATAATTGAGTCAAGGCCTTGGCTTTCTATAGTGACATTATTATTGTTATGAGTGAGCTGAAAATTTATATTTGCAATAAAACTACTACAATTACTAGTATATAACAATCTCAAATGTGGCACTATTCAGACAGCATTCACTGTTGTGTGTTGAGACAGAGTGCATAGTACAAAGTGCGCATGCTGTCTGTTCACATCCAAAGCTGCAATGACACCTGATAATGGAACATATGGAAT